>JALAZF010000177.1:5874091-7275683 GCA_022829125.1 Lathyrus tuberosus | reverse complement strand
ACCAATATCAGTAATCAAGATGTGCACACAAACAAAAGGTGACATGCCAATAGTGATTTTGCATACAGAAAACCAGATTCTATTAAGCTTTGTTCTACATTGTGCCACGACAAGCTTTCGAAGATCCGTAAACTTGATAAGACGAATCCCCCAAACAAACTTTCACATATTCCTGCAAATGAGGCGCTGAACAACAAAAACATGTCATTAATCATAGAATAAACAGATCGTTCTGCTATGATCGCATGAAGTGAATGCATGATTCATATTATATGTTACACATAGATACAAGGTTGAGAAATCGGCCAAAATTTGTAGAAATAGCATCATTACTATTTACACTATCATTTGTGTTTAAAGTGTTACCTTTAGAATCCAGTGCAGTAGAGGTAGACGCGTTTAAATTATCAGCCATCCTGTCACATTCTGTGATGTAACTTACAGATCCACCCTGCCCTTGTTGTCCAGTCTCTAATGTTACATCCTCAGTTCATGAACTACTTGTGCATCCTTAACAAAATAATTGTGTAAATAGGCTCGACTACCACGATTAAAGGACTGACCACGATTAGCAAATTTGTTGATAAATATGAGATTCTTTGTGATAACAGGAATTATTAATATCATTACTGCGGTGGACGATGGTTCCCATTTCTGGAGCTAACTGATGCGCCATTCATCCTCTTGTCATATTCAGATTGTGCTCCCACTCTGGATTCCATATGCATCTCCATTGATCTACTATATCTTGGCCCACCTGATCTCATTCCCCTCATGTTCAAGGGTGCCTTACTAGGCAATGGTGTGTAAACAGCTCCCTTGGGCACCAAAAAGTCCTTGGGAAGAGATTCTGTGTCCATGTAGCAATTGCGGGATTTTGCATCAGCAATCAACGCTTTCTAATCCTCAGAATGTGTCAGTGCATTTGCGTTTCCCATCACATGTGAATGATAACAAACTATTAATATCATCAATAAAAAATTGTGGCTTTGTACATTTAGTAAAAAAGACATAATAATGACATTAGAAAGACATTATAATCAGCAACGAAACCAACCCCGTGACCAGCACGCACACAAGACATTATAATCACGTCACGCTCTTGACCTTGGAAAGCATCTACAGTGTTGATATATAGATCCTTCCCTTCTTCTGAATTTAAGACCCCCTCAAAGTCAAATTGGAGGCATTTCAACTGCAGCTTGTAAGGAGTAATTATGCCAACATAAATCTTTCCCAGACCCAAAGATTTCACTGCTTTCTGAACATGCTCATATAATCGGAGACAATATTGTGCTTCAACTGTGTTGAGGTAGGAGGCCGATCCACCTGTGTGAGACTCCCGTCCTTGCACAGACAACAACATTGTAGAGCATCCTGGTTTTTGGAACCTTTCAAAAAGACTCCTGCTGTACATCAGTGTTCCGGCAGCCTTGCTGATAACTGTTCCGGGTCTCATTTAACAAATCTCTACAATAGCATCACAAGTCAGAGTGATGCAATCACAAGTCAGCAGCATAAAAAATCTCGAAGATACAATCGATATTTCTATAACAACAAAATAAAAATGAAAATGAACGTTATCTCCATTAAGTAATAATCATAGTATTGGCGTATATGACCACAAGAAAACGTAGGGATATAAAATTTAACTTGAGCCGTTTCTGAAGTACATGGTGGATAACAGTATGATACCTGCAGGTGGATAGCAACATTTTCTCGGGTGAGCCCGGGAACATTCATCAATTCCCGAATTTTTTTAGGAATAACCTCTGCATACAGATATCAATTTGAATCAGGTAAGACACAAAAAACACCACAATACTTCAAAGCTAAGATATTCAGGAAAACTTAGTTATCCATAAAATTATCAATTAGTTTAGTTTTAAAATTGAATCGCATAATTTGACAGTACGAAAAATTAAGATGCAGAATCCGAAGGATTATCCATCAAAAGTCACTTAAAACAAATCAAATGAAGAACCAAAATATTCCTTGAATGGTAAAGCATACAACAAATCAAATTCTTTGAAAATAATTCAAAGAATCTACAAAACTAAATCACAATTCAGCAACATGTCCCTTAAAACCCATCCAACAAATCAAATTCTTTGAAAATAATTCAAAGAATCTACAAAACTAAATCACAATTCAGCAACATGACCCTTAAAACCCATCCATAGATGATTATATTATTCATTGCACTTTTGCAATTCAGCTTGTAATGACTGGTTTGTTGTTGACTGGAAAACATCCATCCATGCTTGGGCCTCTCTAACCTGATCCTCTTTAAACATAATTGTCTCCTGAGCAACCATAAATAACATAAGTCGGCCATGTAAGTGAATAAACAATAAATAAATTCTTATGTGATAGAATACATAGAATAACATAATATAATATAAGACAAAACCAAAAAGAATTCGGCGGAGACCTTTCATCGAACACGTGGTGAGCAAAGCGCAGCGGTAACAATCCTTCACCAATTCACAAACCACAATTTAAGCATCAATCACCAACAACAAATTAACACAACAACGAATCCGTAACAAAAATCAGACGGGAAAAGAAGAAGAAGACTCACCGAAAAAGTTAAATTCGCCGAGAAAAGAAATTTCCACCACCACCTCCGGTCGCGATTTTCTTTCTTCCCCGATCCTCCACGTCACGTGTTTGAACGCCACCATCACTGTAGACCGCAACTCCCTTCGCCGGAATCGCATCTTCCACAGCCGAAATTACGCGTTGCTTATATAGTTTGATTTGCTTTTATGGTTTGAGAACCAGGTTTCTTCCAAGCCCTAAAAGTTTCAGACAAGAGACGAGAGAGGAATTTATGGTTTGAAATGTGAGACATGTTTCTTCCACACCCTATACGTTTCAACCGAGAGAGGAGAGATGAATTTTTGGTTTGAAAGAGAGAATACAGAGAGAAAGGGGCAGACGAGAAAGAGGGAGAAAGAGAGAGAATGAGTCTGAATTTTGAAAAAGAAAAGAGAGGGAATAGGGTGATTGAAAATTGAAATGGTTTTTTTAATTGTAGGAGCCAAGTGGCAAAATGAGGCATTTTCATTGGAGACTCATTTTGCATTTAGTAAATAACGTTTAAGGACTTTTCATTAGGGTAATTAAAAATTAATGCAAGGATAATTAAGGTGGTTTGGTAGCATTATCCATTTATAGGTAGTTAGATGATTGAACTCAACTTTAGAATTAGGTGTCATTTTTAACTGCAGTGAACCATGCGAGATTTATTGGTGCAGTGAATCTTGCATGAATTTCTTAACTGCAGTGAACCATGGTCCTCACTTTCTTACTGTAAAACCCCTTTGTTGTTTTCCGCATCGCCACATCTGGGTTTTACCAATCAAAATGATTTCCTCAAATTCTCAGGTTCCTCTTTCTCTAACAACACACTATTATCTTCTTCATTCTCACCAATCACTCTTTGCATTGTTCTCTACTTTTTTCCTTATTCGTGCATGTCCAATTTGTTATCAGTATTTTTTCATAGTTTATCATTCATGAGCACTTACTAATTTTGCTTCATTAAACAGGTTTTGGAAAATAAAATTCTGGGTGAATGGAATGTTTGATTCTTTTGGAACCCTAATTTTCCTCCATATTTGATCTTTATTGTGCAAATTTGAAGTTCAAAATGGTTATTTGTTTGTCAACAAATTTTGTACATTCTAACGCTAGAAATTCAGCAGAGTTGCTGAATGTTAGAGGACGAACATTCCCTAGGAGAGTTAATTTCATGAAAAATGGATTTTTAGGTGGTGTAAGTAAGTTTGGTTTAGTTCAAGTTAAGTGTAATGGGAGTTCATATCATAGCCAAGACCCTTTTCTTAATCTACATCCAGAGGTTTCGATGCTTAGAGGTGAGGCGAGCAACACGGGGAATATTCCAAGAAAGGGTAGTTTAGGCGAGGGTTTATCCGAGAGGTTAGATGATACGTCTAGTCAAAGTAATTACAATCAGGCAAAGATTAAGGTTATTGGCGTCGGAGGTGGTGGATCTAACGCGGTCAATCGCATGATTGAGAGTTCAATGCAGGGAGTTGAGTTTTGGATTGTTAATACGGATGTGCAAGCAATGAGAATGTCGCCTGTGTTTCCTGAGAACCGTTTGCAAATTGGTTTGGAGCTTACGCGAGGTCTTGGAGCTGGTGGTAACCCTGAGACGGGAATGAATGCTGCGAAAGAAAGCAAAGAATCAATTGAAGAGGCGGTTTATGGAGCTGATATGGTCTTTGTTACGGTATGTTCAGCTACTTTTCCCCAGTAATAGTTTATGCAAATTGGATTACAGTTTTGTGTTTTGAATTTTCTTAGTATAGATCTAAATGTTACACTATGAGTAAGGGATCAACTTGCCAAAATGTTGACTTATTTTATAGCTCGAAGTGTGGCATAATGATGTGGTTGTGGTTCTTTTAAATCGTTCTTTATTGGTACAGACGAGGTTGTGGTTCTTTTATATCGTTCTTTATTGGTACGTTTTTCTAAACTTGAAAACTGAAATGACCTTTTGCAGGCTGGAATGGGCGGTGGAACTGGCACTGGTGGTGCTCCGATTATTGCTGGTGTTGCAAAGTCAATGGGTATACTGACTGTTGGGATTGTGACCACCCCTTTTTCATTTGAAGGAAGAAAGAGAGCCATTCAAGCACAAGAAGGAATTACTGCTTTAAGAGATAGTGTCGATACTCTAATAGTTATTCCGAATGACAAGCTATTGACTGCAGTTTCTCAAGCTACCCCTGTAACCGAGGCATTCAATCTTGCTGATGATATTCTTCGACAAGGCGTTCGTGGCATATCTGATATTGTTACAGTATGAAATTGCTAATAATCTTTGAAAATTAATACATGCCGTCCTTTTGTTCCCGCATTAGCTTTCTGTAAAAAGTAAAATCAATGATGCTTATTGATATTACTAATTGAGTGCAGGTACCAGGGTTGGTAAATGTAGATTTTGCTGATGTTCGAGCTATAATGGCTAATGCTGGTTCTTCACTAATGGGGATAGGAACTGCAACTGGTACGTATGGAAGCTCAAAATGATTTAATGCTGTTTAGACTTCAGCTTTTACCAATTCTACACTGCTTGTAGTTTCTGTGGTAAGAAGAGTAGATTAGATGGAGAGAAGTCAAACAACTAGCGGTATAGGAAGATCTAGAAAAACTATAAGAGAAGTTATTAAGAAAGATATCGAGATTAACGATTTGGATAGAAATATGGTCCTGAATAAAACATTATGGAGAAAGTTGATCCATGTAGCCGACCCCACCTAATGGCATAAGGCTTGGTGGTTGTTGTTGTATAAGGCTTCTTTCTGCCATTGTTGGTTTAGAAGGATTACTAGCGCAATATAATTTGTTTAACTTCATATATTATTGAAATTCATCGAATGTATTTTTCTTTTGTGTTAAAGGGAAAACAAGGGCAAGAGATGCTGCATTAAATGCTATCCAGTCACCTTTACTAGATATTGGTATTGAAAGGGCTACTGGGATTGTTTGGAACATAACTGGTGGATCTGATCTAACCTTGTTTGAGGTGGGAGTGTTCTTATACTTTAACCTTTGCTAAGTTTATATTTGATGTTATTTTTTTAAACCTATTCTGTGGATATGATATCAATTTGAAGATCAGAAAATGATGCTAATAATATTAATTCCTTATTGAAAAGACTACATTTCCATAGTTTTTCTTTTCTGTTAAGCATTTTGCAAACTTCAACTTTTAATTGAGCTAATACTTGTATGAGGCGCTGCGGTTCCAGATCTACTGTCTGTTGAATTCTTCATGCTCTTGCAGACATGCTATGAATGATACCAATTTTGTATTCTATGGCTTTTAATATAATCATTTACAGGTAAATGCTGCTGCAGAGGTTATCTACGACCTCGTGGACCCTAGTGCTAATTTAATTTTTGGAGCAGTAATAGATCCATTACTCACTGGTCAAGTAAGTTAAACTACTTTTTTATGACAATGTAATATTAAGTCTGAGAATGTTTTTTTATCACATTATGGACCACAGAACCTAAGTATAAAGTAATACTCAGTGAAAAGACTAAAAGAAAAAACATATTGAACAAATAGTTTAGTCAAGTGTTTATAGCAAAAGAGCTTATCATATTAGTGTTGAAGTGTAAGCTATTTCCATAACAACTACAACAACCAAGCCTTGTCCCACTAAGTGGGGTCGGCTACATGGATCAATATTTGCCATAATGTTCTATCCAGGAACTATGCTTCTATTCAAATCGTTAATCTCGAGGTCTTTTCTTAATAACTTCTCTTATAGTCTTTCTATGTTTTCCTCTTCCTCTAGTTGTTTGATTTCTTTCCATCTGATCTACTCCTTTTATCACCGAATCTACAAGCTTCTCTCTACATGTCCAAACCACCTAAATTTATTTTTCACCATTTTCTCTACTATAGGTGCTATCGCAACACTCTATAATATTTTTATTTCTAATCCTATTATGTCTAGTTTTATCACATTCAACACAACATCCTCATCTCTGTTGTACTTACTTTATTCTCGTATTGATTTTTAAACACCCTACATAGTTATTTTCATAACACAAGATAAAATAAAGTCAACTTGTTTTTTTTATATGGTATAATCTGTTTAGGTAAGTTATTTTTGAGAGAGCTTATGAAAATATGTTGACAACAACTTATGGATATATCATAAGTTGTGTTTCTGATAACTCTTCCTAAGAGTCTCACAAGTGCTTACGTAAGTAAATAAACTCAAATAAGTCAATCCAAACATACTTTAAGGGTGTGTTTGGATTAGCGGTGAACAGAATTGATTCTAGCAGAATTGAGTTTAGTAGAATTGATTTATGTTTGGATACATTTATGTAAAAGTGAGTTAAACAATAAGTTTTAGTGTAAAAAACATTCAGAATCAATTCTGGAGGTAGAAGTTACAAATTCTAGCTTCAAGTAGAATCAATTCTGAAGGTAGAATCAATTCTACTTATAATAAAACAAACACTTCAGAATGACCCAGAATCAATTCTGCACCTCTAGAATTGATTATGGATATTTCAAAAGTCAATCCAAACATGCTATAAGTTTTGTATTGTTATCTTGTATATTCTTTGTTGCTGGTATTTGGGGTTGAACACTTTTCAAAGTTCCATTTGAGAAAATGTTTTTTGAACATATAATATGATCATCATTGTAAGCTATGTCATTTCGTTTCATATAGGTAAGCATAACACTAATTGCAACCGGATTCAAGCGTCAAGAGGAAGACGATGCGAGACCCCTACAGGTAAATTTCAAATCTCCCCTCCCTCTTCATATCATGCATACTCATAATTCTGGTTCATGTACTAAACACAGGCTAGTCAGCTCAGTCAGGGAGATACAGCCATCGGTTTCAATCGGCGACCTTCCTCTTTCTCCGACAATGGTAGTTTCTTTGACATCCCTGAGTTCTTACAAAAGAAAGGACGCTCACGCTATCCAAGGGTTTAAATACTTTTCTTCCCAATGCCACACATTTCTTCACATATGCATCAATTTTTAATTGGATCATAAGCCCTGTTTAGGTGTTACATCCCTGTTTTTCTCCTTTTATAGATTTTATAACTCGAGAGTTGTTCTACAGTTTCGGTTTGTTTATCTAGACTTGTGCTGATTACTTGAATAATAGCAGCTTCTATGGTTTCTTTGTTGGTATATTTGAATAAGTTAATTAGCTTGTATTCTTGTACAGAAATTTTATTTTTTTCTCGCATTAAGTGGTTTTATCAACCAATGTAATAAAAGATTAAAAGGAGCTTATTTATATTTGGTCAAGAAAAGATCATAAGCTGTTAAATGAATTGAGAATTTCTTAAGGCGCCCTATGTATTTTTTAAACGCCATATGGATTTTCTATAATGTTTCTAGTTTTCGAATATATATCTTAGAACGCACTCTTTTCACACTTAAGAAAGACCATTCTGAATGGCGTCCCATGCAATTGCTAAAGATTTTTTTCGGACACATATCTCCGAAACCATTTAAAAAAATATAAATATTAATCAGTTCAGTGAAAGTTTCAGAGATATATCTTCGGAAGATGTGGTGACAATTTGAATTTTCCTGTCACCTTTGCATGTCAGATTGTTCTGGAGATATATCTCCGGAAGTATCTGATATATTTTTCAGCTGCATGATCAGTTCTCATTGTTGCCATACTTCTATTTCAACTTAAACCCTCACCCCTAAAAACCCTACATTCTCAATCCTATTTTTTACTCCAAATTTTCATCTTTTTGGTTGAACATATCACAAGGAGCAAAAGAAGATCGAATTTCAGGTAAAGATTATCCATTTCCATCTACATTGCTTAAATTAATCATGAAACTTTGTTGTAAAAACTTACGCCGTGTCTGGAAAAGTATCTTCGGAACATGCTGAATATGAACTTTTTTGGATATACATATTTCCGGAATGTTTCTGTGTTTATTTTCCATCCTTTTCTGCAACTGTATATTAATTATTTTTATTGTTTTTATTGTTTTCAATAGATATAGTGCACCCCGATAATATTTTGAAACAAGTAGTTTCTTCGAATGAAGTTTCTCCGAATGTTCAAGGGGTTGTTGTTAAGGCCGTAGATGTTTGCAATGAATTTAATACAAGCAAGAGTTTGAAAATCGTGATAACATGCTCGAATGGATTCATATGGTGGCATCTAGACTTGGATTTGGTGTGATTATCAGAAGGTCTGATAATGGCTCGGATAGAAGAAACGCCTTTGTGACTATGTTGTGCGAAAGAAGCGGGAAATATCGAATTTCTCTATGAAATTTTAAGAGAGAAGACACGAGTAATAGAAAATGTGAGTGTCCGTTTAAACTTCGTGGTTACATGTTGACTAGCAAAAAATGGAGATTTAATGTCATTTGTGGTGTGCATAACCATGAGTTGTGCTTAAAATTAGTCGGACATCCTAGTGTATGTCGGCTCAAGCCGGAAGAGAAGGTATGTATTAGTGACATGGCCTTGGATCTTGTCCAACCGAAAAAATATACTTGCAACATTGAAACAGAAGCAAACCGACAATATATCAAACATCAAGCAAGTGTATAACATTCGGTACCTCACTAACAAGGCGATTAGGGGAGATAGAACTGAGATGCAACAACTGTTGAAAATGTTGGACGATAACAGTGACGTGTCCCGATACCGAACTTGCGACGATGGATTTACGGTTAGAGATATTTTTTGGACTCATCCGGATTCGATAAAGTTGTTCAACACGTTTCCGACAGTGCTCATACTTGATTCTACCTACAAGACCAACAAGTATAAACTTCCATTATTTGAGAGGGTTGGTGTTACCTCAACTGAGAAGACATACTTCGTTGGTTTTGCATTTTTAGAGTGTGAAAAAGAGGACAAAGGTGAGATGCCTAAAACTATTGTTACGGACCGCGATACCGCATTGATAAATGCGGTTGCAAAGGTGTTTCCTTCTTCTTATGCATTACTTTGTAAGTATCACATAACAAAGAATGTGAGAAGTCAGGTTAAACCCGCGGTAGGGACAAAACAAGTAGAGTCCGAAGGTGGAAAATTGGTGAAATCGGGTGTGATTGTGGAGAAAATAATGGATGCATGGAATCACATAATAAATTCTTCCACAAAATAATTATATGCCGATTTTATCAGGTGCATGAGAAGATAGTTTGCGCGTGGACTGATAATGTCTGACACCTTGGAAATACAACCACTGACAGAGTTGAGTCGGCCCATACTACTTTGAAAAATTGGTTGGGAAATAGCAAAGGGGATTTGTGTCAAGATTGGGACTCGGTGAACCACATGATTCAAAACCAACATAATGAGATACAAACAACATTTGGTCGGAGCATCACAATTTTAGAACACCGATTCAAAGACAACATTCTTTATTCTCATTTGATCGGCAACATTTCTCGGGCGGAGTTGAACTATATTTTTCATGAGGCCAAACGAGTTGATAATGTAGGCTCCGATAGTGCATAGTGTGGTTGCACTATTGTGAAAACATATGGTCTCCCATGTTCTTTTGTTATTGCTAAAAAAGTGAAACTTGGTGAACCAATAAGAATGGACGAGGTTTGCTCTCATTGGAAGATACTTAGTTTCGATGATGATGAATGCATGGATGAAGGTAAATCAAATATCTCTATTTTGACCGAATAGGTAGTCATACAAGAGAGATTTTCGAAGGCCGATGAAAAGATGAAACTCCACATCAAAGAACAATTGAGGAAAATTGCTTATCCCGAAACCACCGACATGAAACCGCCTTCTCAACCGGTAAAAACGAAAGTTGCTCCGAAGAAAATGAAGCCTACACCGAATGACAACTCGACTACACAGTCTCCTTCATACTTTGAACACGTTGACAAAGTATTTCCCGACTCACCGACTCTAAAATCTCAAAAAAGTGTTATTAAAGGAGCTCGAATTAGCAAACCACCTCCGACGCTGCTTCCACCGAAGATTCCATTCATTGACGAGATGCCGGTTTTTATACACAAATATATCGATCGTATTGTCAATGTTGTGGGAGACGGTAATTGTGGTTACCAAGCCGTTTCGGCTTTACTTGGTAATGGAGAAGATAGGCATGCACTAGTCCGTCGTCAACTTATCCAAGAGTTGAAGACGCATAAGAAATCATACACGCGGTTGTCCGAAAAAAAAAAGAAAAATTCAATGCGTTTTATGAGTCACTTGTTCCTTGCTTAAGCGATTCGGAACCGGAGTCAAAACAAACGAGCTTCCTAGATATGGGTCACCTAATTGCATCTGCATATGATAGGGTGTGCATTGACCTGACACGCTACGGGTTTTTGGAAACCTTTTTTCCACTGCGCACCGCATCACCCCAAAATCCAAATGATCGCATCATGTGTATTGGATGGCTTTCAAAATCAAGTCATTTTGTTCAAGTTTACTTGAAACCGGGATGCCCCATACCACCTACATCACCGGAATAGACGACTTATTCAACCGCAAATGTTGAGACATGACCGGATCATTTTATAGAAAGGATGCAAGAATTCGATAGATTGAACAACATTGAAAAGGAATCGAATGCACAAAAGTCCAAGGGGGTACCGCCTATAGATTTATCCGGCGATACATGTTTTGATTTGTTTTGATTTTATTTGTAATTGGACAAATAATTGTATATAATTGTGTCTCAATATAAATGAAGTGTTACATATTCATTTATTATTCATATTTGGTCTTTATGCATATTTGGTCTTTCTCAACTATCTGTCATATGATTCTGTTTTGAAAATGTATCAGGAAAAGTTTCGGAGATACATCTCCGGAAGGTTCTTTTATTTGTTTTGTTTTTGAATGGTTCAAGGAAAGCTCCAGAGATGCATCTCCGGAACAAGATAATGGGGTGTCGTTCCGAAAATATATATTCAGAGTATGAATGATAGTCAATGAGTGGTCCTTATTGAACTAGGTCTTCTATAAATTTGGGTGTTCTTGTGTTATATTTCACACAAACTCAAATTGTCTCAAATGTGTGAAATAGACATCTGTTGGTATGTCGCAAGTGTCTCCTACTCCGGTGCCTCTACACCCGGGAGGACGTTCAAGCTCACCGATCTCACCTCCCTCAACGATATCATAGACAAAATCCATTATCTCCTACCTTACGGAGACACACGAAGGGTTGTCAAGCTTGAGTACCGTTCACCTTCGGTTGACAACGACGGGAACATTGTGTTCATAAAATTTAAGCTCATGACTCGAGCGGATGTTATGGCAATGTGACGAACGTTTTTTTCGGTTTCGAAGACAAAGTTATGCTCGAGATGGAAGCGACACTACGAAGATCGGTCGACGATATCTTGGAGATGTGCAAACGTCCACCGGGATATTAAAATGTAGTATTTAATTTTCTGTTGAAATCGTCATTGTAATGCTCATTTTATGTTATGAATGCTCATTTTATGTTTGGAAAGTTCATCTTGTGTTGATTTTTGTCTCTGGTTTTGTTCTAGAAATATAACTACAGTATGGTTCCGGAGATATATCTCCGAAATAAATCTTTAGAAAATACATGGGGCGCCATCCAGAATGACCTTCCTTGAGTGTGAAAAGGGTGCGTCCGGAGATATATCTCCGGAAACTAGGGGCATTATAGGAAATCCGCATGGTGTCTAAGAAACACATAGGGTGTAATATGAAATTCTCAATGAATTTTCTCTTAAAAGTACTGTGTGGTTTCTGTTTTTGGACAGTATAGAATACAGACCATTGATGCTACCAAAAATATTATACGCAGATACACATGATAAAATAAAGACATAATAGGGTTCAAGTCGAATCAAAACAGGCAATATATATATATATATATATATATATTTAGAGCATTCACATCCATAAAATTCATCAGGGTTCATTAAATGGTTACCACTAAATTTTTTTAGATTATTTCATATTTTCTAATTATTTAAACAACTCACATATATTTTCTAATTAATAGAAATGAATCAAAATGAAATATAAAATTAAATAAAAAAATTAATGGTATTTCTTTTCCTTAAAAATTTGCCTATATTTTAGGAAAAATAAATGACTATTTGATTTATTCTTATTAACTATTGATATTTGATGTAAAACTTTAGTGAAAACTCTGCTGATTTGAGCAAATTTTTGGAAAAACAGAATGTCAAAAGATGAGTTTAAACATGAAGAAGTCTGATGAAAGAAGATTGGTCAGTTATAATGTCCGAACAAATGTCTCGACATCTTGATCTGATATTGCAGGATGTTTCTAAATCTGTTGCAAGATTTAAGGAGCAATCAAAACATGGATCAAGGAAGAAATAAACAGAAGATTCGAAGCCCAAGGAAACTGAAGCCTATAAAAGAAGACTTAGACCTAGGATTTTATATGCCTTTTGTAACCTAGTTCTCTTGCGTAAGAAACAAGGGTATAGGGTTTGAGAGTCGTTGGCTCTCTAGGTTGTAAGTCTCCCTTTGTATCAGTTGATGCAATTATGGCAGATATAGGTGTCGCATAGATCTAGGGGTGGCAAACGGGCATGCCCGTCCAGTTTAGGCCCGCCCCGCAAGTGCCCGCAAAAAAACGGGGCGAGGCGGTCATAGTTGATGATGCGGGCCTAAAACCTATACCCACCCCGCAAGAACGTGAGGGCGGGGCGGAGAAAGCCCGCGAGCACTGCACCTTTTAAGCCTAAAAATGCTAAATTTTATGTAAATGCTCGTGCCCGCGAAGAAAACGGGGCGTGGCGGGGCGGACACATTAGAGGGTGAGGGCCTAAACTTTTGGCCCACCCCACACTAAAGTGCGGGTAAAACAGGCATGCCCAACGGGCGGGGCCCGTTTTGCCACCCCTACATAGATCCATAAGCCTTGAGGTATTGAATTGTGTATTATTCTTGAATGAAGCTTTTAAGCATATCCGAGTTAGCTTGTTTGTCAAGTATGCTTGACAGAATTATGTATTGATAGGGATGATGTAGAAATCACAGTTGGTGATTAAGGGAAGTGAGTGGGGTATCTCGTATCAAAGAGGTTGTTATTTGATAAAGTCTTCATTGGGTAGAGATTAGGATATAAAGTTGTAAACGAGGGAGTTTAGCTTTGTAATAATTCTACAGATAGTGTAGTCTTCTTCCTGGATTGATATCCCCCAGATGTAGGTGAGTTGCACCGAACTGGGTTAACAATTGTTGTGTTCTTTATCATTCTGCAGATTTACTTTTCTGTTAGGGTTCATGATAAACATGTTGGATCAGATGTCGTGACATCTGTGTTATTGCAGTTTTGATATTCAAGGTATCAGTCTGTTGTTGTTCATTTGCGTTTAAATGTTCATGCAGAACAGTGTCGTGACATGTGTTAGGACATCTGCTGTCTGCATTACTAGAATTTAAATTGGTATTAGAGCAGGCATCCTGTCTGTTTCTGGATGAGATCTTTGGGACATACTTTCTGGCGTTTAAACAAGGAGGAGTCTTGAAGACCAGATCAATCAACTCAGACATACTCAAGGGTATTAATGGATGGGATGGATGTTCTGGATCGAAGGTAACAACCCAGAGGTTGTTCATGTTGCTGAGGAGGTTCTACAACAACTGCAGGAGAAATGGCTAGTTCTCTTGTTGGGGTGTCTTATAAGATGTTCTGACATCTTATTAGGGCAAGCAGGATCTGTTCCTTGGTGATTCCGCTGCATATGTATCTGATGGAAGAGCTCTAGAGTTATGGGATTCTGGAGTTATTGCTGAAGACAGATGGTGGAAGATCTCAATCGTCGGCCTCTATATGGAAGATGTCTGTTATGGTGACTTGGTACTTGGAAGCTTGGTTCCAGGGTACAGTGTGAAGTCAGTTGAAGAGGAGAGGAGTTGAGTTTAAGTTTATCAAGTTCTTGCCCTGGGAGTTTGATAAATTATTGTTCGGCTAGGTTGTCAAAGATACTTGAGAATTCTCTCAAGTCCACTCATAAAGGCGTCTCAGTCGTGCATCTGGAGTCTTCTAGTTATTCTTCTGACTTGAAGGTGTTTCTATGAAATACAACCTGAAGAAAGTGGAGGTGATTTATTTTCACCATCCAAAACAGTAAGGAAGGATTTATCTCTCTTAACCCTAAGGGTGGATCCAATCTGGTTGGAGTTCTTAGAATTGTTGAGGTAAATAAGGTTCGTTCAGAGAGAATCTTAGTTACTTGAGTCAAGGGTGGCAACCTTGGTATCTCAACACCGTGTGTCAAAGAAGATACATGCAAAAGATTGAATACTTGATAAGTGTTCATGAAGTGATCTGGTGGAGCTTAGCTACAACAGTGAAGAAGGGTTATTGGACAAGGATTTAAGATCAATTGCTATTTGTGGAATTCACAAGTATTTAGTTGATTATCCTTGAAAGTCAAGATTACTGATGTTCAACAAGATGTTGGAACATCTCATCATCAGAGTTTGTGCAGAATCATGGGAGGGGTACTGCATACGCTTTAGCATCTGTTTTATTCTTGGGTGTTGACCTAAGAATGGGCTTCAGTCTAGTATGACAGAAGCATGTGATCTCTGGAGAGTTTCCTGGCAATAAACTGGTCTGGACTTTGATGCTATTGAAGATGAAGATGAAGACATCATAATCTTGATGGTTATTTCTTGGATCAGTTTATTTCTGATCTGGGTACTGAGGAGCATGGGATCTTGCTCAGTTTGAAGGTCAAGGTTAAGTGGCAGTTATCTCTGACTTTCTATAGACTGCTCTACTAAGGAAAGTGACATTCTTTGGTATGGCTATGGTGTAGTCTATGACTACTTTATCTTCTGAAGATTCAGACGTGGCAGGTGTGAAGTCTTTGGAGTTTCAAAGCAGATAGTTATTCATCAAGGTGTGAGCTTGAAGGGAATATTTGTGATAAGTTTTAATAGGATAGAGGTTGTCTACTCAAACTTGGTTGTTGAATCAAGTCAATGAGAGTATGGAACTCTTGTTCTGTTAAAGGGAAGAGGTTCTTCTAAGTGGCAGAAGGATGAGCTGAATTCAGCAGCTGGATGTCGTATCAGAATGTTCTGACCTCTAGCTTAACATCAGAATCTCAGCTGATGATGTGGAACATCAGCTTAATATAAGGTGATCTACAGGAGAATGGAAGTTATGGATGCTTCAAAAAGGTCTATCTCATGCAGTTTGCTGGAGCTGTGGTTTGAGAAGATGTTACATGTCTAGAGGCTTGGTGAATCCAAGATGTCTTGCTATGGAGCAAGTAGTTCATGTGACTTGAAGATCTATTGGTGGATCAATGTATCTTGTGGGAGTTCTGAAGAAAAGTGAGATCAATCAAAAGGTGGCATTTGGTTGGTTTCATATTGTGCATTCAAGCAGGATGCTTGAAACTGATTGCTCTTGTGCAAAAGGGTGGTTGGTTGAAAACGTAAGGAGGATCTAGTTCATTTTGGAGCTAGTGGCAGAATTTCTCAGTTTATGAAAGATTGCCTTCTTTTGGTGGATGAGAGTTTATTTCTCTCTGGGTTTCGAAAGTTCTCTTTGTTCAAGCTGGTGGCACAGTGTTGTGTGAAGATCTTCAGTTGGATTACTATGAAGATAGTAAGTCAAGTGGTAGAGCATATCAAGAACCATGGTGTGTGGTGTCTGTGATGTGTGAAGGATGTCCTAACTGATGTTAGAACATTATCTCGGTTGGTTATCCTTGGAGGAGGATTCTTAAGTTCTGGTCTAGGAACTTGCTGCCTACATCGTGTCTAAGGAGTATCTATTTTGTCATACGGGAGAATGATGGAGTAGAAGAACTGCCTTGGAAGGATGGTGTATAGAAAACTGAAGTGGATCATGTGTTGATTGCATGGAAGTCTGAATATGGATATTCACCAGTTGATCAGAAGTATTCCAGGTTATCATACGGGAGAATGATGAAGGAATGACTGTCTTGGATTGTTGGGTGTCTATCTATTGATTGACTTTGCTAAGGTCATATGAAAAGCTTGTGGAGGGGATAACGCCCCTATTGGCAAGTCATGCTAAAGGGAAGTGGATCAGTTTGGCAGCTATGAAGTTCTGAAGCATGTATACGGTATCTGACACCGTTGGAAGAAAACAAACTAAGAGGTATGGTATCTCTTTGAGGAATGTGGATCATTCCAGATCAATTGGATTTTATCTCAAGGAACAAAGAGATCTATACATGAGAATTCAAGAGGAATTCGTTTGGTGTATGAATAGTTTCTGGAAGAGGGGGATCAATGGAGCTTTGATCTTAATCTAAGGGTTTGTTAATTTAGGAAGGTGATCCTAATGAGTCCTCACGGGAAGCATGATGGTGTTCATGTGTGAGTGATTATTGGTTCTTATCAGAAGAAGCAATAAGTGGAGTTGATGATTGTTTTCAGCAGGTAGGTTGACCAGAGGGTGCGCTCTTGAAGACATGAAGATGCGTCTTATGCATAGTGTTCATTGGACGAGCACTGGTTATCTTAGATAGGGGGAGTTGCTCCTTGATCTAAGATGTATTACTGCAAGGATGCAGTTCTGGATCCAGTCTGTATTGTGCGTCAAGCAAGCTGTGATTATGTTTATATCCTGGGAGGATGAGATGTCTAGAAGGATGCCTTGACATTACTGCTAAAAGGTCGTGTGGGGACTTGACAATATAAAGTTAATTTCATCATTAAAGTGTCAATACAAGTATCTTGGGTGCTAACTGGGAGATGTTTAAAGAAATGTCTTGACATCTTGGCCAGTTCTATTTTTCTTCTGGTTAAAAGGATTATTCTTGGGACTCATCAAAAGGATGGTGTCTATGATTTAGATAGACTGAACAAGCCTGGCAAAATGTCAGGATATTATTTAAGACCTGAGGGTGGGCCCTAACTGGCTGTCTTGAACGGTGGAGAGTGCTTTCTAAGTGAAGGCATGGGTAACATGTGTCTTGATAAAAGTGTTCCTTTTTGGACGGTTACTCGTAAAAGTTTGAACAGACTTATCCTTGTTGGGCGGTGCGCAGTTATTAATGATGAATTTACCTACCTAAATTTATTTCTCCATTGAATTATTCAGCGGTAACTTCTTGGGACCGTGGATCTCTAGAGGACCGTGTAGGTATTTAAAGAGTGCATCTGTTTATGGAATTCCAGGTTGTGGGTTGATTCATCATGTCTTTCATTCGTGTTTAGATAAGTAACATATGGATATGGAACTGTATTGGCTATTTTTGTCAAATTTTGGCTAAAAAGGGGGAGAACGACTGTGTGAGGATGAGTCCTTCAACACACATCTTGTTTTGCAAGGATGTGGAAGAAGATGTTCTAACATTCTATCTGAGTCTTTCCCTTTATGCCTTGTGATCTGAGTTAGGAAGCAGGTTGTGTCTTGTGACCTGAGTTACATGCTCTGTGTACTCAATGTCACGCAAGATACAGCTGGACCCTCTTATGGGTTCTCTTATGCCTCCTAAGAGGAAGATTTATCCCTCCGTGGCAAGTACTGGTTTGAGGGGGAGTGAGTTATGTACTCTTCCTCATGTACACCAACATACAACTAGGAATTTCAGGGATAAGAAAAAGTCTCAGAAGTGTTCCAATCATATCTACCAAACGCCGGACTTTCTTTTTTCTGGCCAAGGGAGTTTTAACCAAAAATTTGTCAAAAGGGGGAGATTGAAAGCTCTGCTGATTTGAGCAAATTTTTGGAAAAACAGAATGTCAAAAGATGAGTTTAAACATGAAGAAGTATGATGAAAGAAGACTGGTCAGTTATGATGTCCGAACGGATGTCTCGACATCTTGATCTGATATTGCAAGATGTTTCGAAATCTGTTGCAAGATTTAAGGAGAAATCAAAACATGGATCAAGGAAGAAATAAACAGAAGATTCGAAGCCCAAGGAAACTGAAGCCTATAAAAGAAGACTTAGACCTAGGATTTTATATGCCTTTTGTAACCTAGTTCTCTTGCGTAAGAAACAAGGGTTTAGGGTTTGAGATTCGTTGGCTCTCTAGGTTGTAAGTCTCCCTTTGTATCAGTTGATGCAATTGTGGCAGATATATGTGTCGCACAGATCCATAAGCCTTGAGGTATGGGATTGTGTATTATTCTTGGATGAAGCTTTTAAGCAAATCCGAGTTATCTTGTTTGTCAAATATGCTTGACAGAATTCTATATTGACAGGGATGATGTAGAAATCACAGTTGGTGATTAAGGGAAGTGAGTGGCGTATCTCGTATCAAAGAGGTTGTTCTTTGATAAAGTCTTCATTGGGTAGAGATTAGGATATAAAGTTGTAAACGGGGGATTTTATCTTTGTAATAATTCTACAGATAGTGTAGCCTTCTTCCTGGATTGGTATCTCCCAGATGTAGGTGAGTTGCACCGAACTGGGTTAACAATTACTGTGTTCTTTATCATTCTGCAGATTTACTTTTCTGTTAGGGTTCATGATAAACATGTTGGATCAAACGTCATAACATCTGTGTTGTTGCAGTTCTGATATTCAAGGTATCAGTCTGTTGTTGTTCCTCTGCGTTTAAATGTTCATGCAGAACAATGTCGTGACATGTGTTAGGACATCTGTTGTCTGCATTGCCAGAATTTAATTTAGACTTACACCTGATGTCAATGGATCATGACACACACACACACACACGCACGCACGCACACACGTGCATGCACGCACACACACACACACACACACACACACACACACTCTCTCTCTCTCTCTCTCTCTTTCTCTCTCTTCAAAAACATGTATATGAGGAGACGAAGATCCAAAGATAAAGAAGAAATGGATCCTAAAGGCCACATATTAACCAAAAAGTAAGTGTCACGCCATCATAGACATTATCATTAAATAATATTAAGAGTTACAGTTCCCAAGATATAATCACATTATACTTATTGATAAGCCAACATCCTATGCATTATAGATGATGTGTGGCAGACAACGAAGGCGACAGATCCTAAGTAACCAATCTAGTTCTTTACTGGAGAAAAAATGAATACCAAAGATCAAGAAAAATTAGAAAGATTAATGATGGGTGAAACATCCAATAAAATATACCAAAAGACCGCCATGATAGTGACGTAGATCACAAGCCACAACTCAGCTTCACCAGACCAAGGGCTAATGTTCTCGTCTAGGCCGACACATACATCTAAAACAACCTAGTAAAAATCTAGGTCCTTAAAGAAGAAAGCTCGATTTGATCCACAACCTTAGATGTCGTTAGATCGAGACCAAGAGATCAACATACACATAATAAAGCGCCTCACAAGAGAGGATCATATGGCCTCAAGAATATACTAACTTTCTCCCTAAATAAAAACATAATTAAGGTAAATGATTGAAAGAAGACCGTCAAATAACAGAACAAATAATACAGTAACATCTGCCTCTTTGGACAACTATTTTGTACAAGAAGTTCCTAGGCCATCGAAATCCTAAAAACTAACTATAAAAAGGGAAAACAAACTTCAAATTTAGGCACACTCTTTTTTAACGTAAAATACCTCCTCTTCCCCTCGAATGACCACTGACTTGAATGTAGAATTATTTGTTGGTACCACCTCTGATTCTAAATGAAACACCAAATATCCATTATTTACTAGAACTTACTAGGGATGACAAACCAACATGCCCATGTAGACTCGTTTCGTAAAAGTCTGCCAAAAACAGGGCAGGGCAGGGCAGACATATTTGAAGATGTGAGCCTAAAACTTTGACCCGCCCCGCATAAAAGTGAAAGCGGACGAGACGGGCCCACAAACATTGAATCTTTTAGGCCTAAAAATTGCAAAATTATATGTAAAAATTTGTACCCACAAAAACCCGTAAAAAAAATGGAGCAGGATGGGACAGACACATTAAATGGCGTGAGTCTAAAACCTTAACCTACTTCAGAAAAAATACGAGCAAAACAGACTTGACCGACGAGTCGAGTCTGTTTTATCACCCCTAAAACTTACCATCTTATCTACACACAAGCAAGTTTAACATCAACCATCTCTAGTCTATGTTGTTGGTTCAATAACTTTTCTATGCAACATTGTAAGAGTTTATGTTTTTTCATAAAAACTAAAAGTTAAATAACAAAATGTTAAGAAGGTTCTATTTTGAAATTTTATTGAATACACATTCATCTTTCAATCATTTAACTGATGCTATAAAGCGAATTTATATTTATTTACTTTAAAGCGAATTTATATTTATTTACTTTAAAGCGAATTTAAATTTTGAACTAATGTTATATGTAAGACACTGATATCCAGAAAATTCGAGAATTTAAAAGAATTTTTCATAAAATATTTTGTTGTAATCATTAAATTTAAGTGTTATTTTTTGTATTCCTTTTATTTTTGTGTGAGTTTGTTTATGTTTGTGTGCACATTTTCTTTTTTCATTTCTCAACATGTCCATTTTTTTAGTAATCGTGTCATTGGTATTGAACATAACATTGTCATT
This sequence comes from Lathyrus tuberosus, assembly GCA_022829125.1. Taxonomy (NCBI): domain Eukaryota; kingdom Viridiplantae; phylum Streptophyta; class Magnoliopsida; order Fabales; family Fabaceae; genus Lathyrus; species Lathyrus tuberosus. The sequence continues at coordinate 7,254,681 of JALAZF010000177.1, read as the reverse complement.
AGTCTTAAATAAATGAGAATACTTTTTAAACCTTTTTTTTTAATTAAGGACTCAATATTAAAATTAAAATAAGAATTTCAAATTGTTTGAGAAGACCCTTATAATGAACTAGTAATATTAAAGTGGTAATTAATGCCATAAGTTGAAAACAAATTCTAATTAAAGAGTAATTTGACTTGGTTTGTATTAAGTGATTTCACGATGACTAGTCAAAATCTTAACACTTTCACGACGTTTAGTGACACCACAAAGTGTTTGAAATTTGTAACAATATGGTCCGCCACGAAATGAGAACTAATCATGGAATTTCATTGATGTATGTAAGGTTTTTGGAGGAAATATATCCACGTAGCATATGGTTGCAGCTTCAACCTACTCACATTAAGTGTAATCAACCACGTCTTGATAATTATAGTTTAAAGACATGAATTAATAAAAATTTATACGGAATTTACAATTGAAATTATAACAAAATCCAAATAAAAAATTTAAAGTCGAGGGTGAGACCAAACCTATAAGCGCCACACCTCGCGCACCTCCTACTACTGTCTGACCTTCAGGTTTAAAAGATGGACACAGGGAAATGTGTTTTTGTTAGAGAGGACACTTTAGGGTCCTCTTAAGAGGTGTTTTCGAAAATATTATCTAAGGGTCATGCAATACCTTCTCTGTAGGATAATGAGTTTGATAATATTGGCTTCGACGACCAACATCTTTAAACTTGCTGACGAGTATTCAAGTGGTGGGACAACTGGGTTCACAGCAGATGAGATAAATGATGGAGATCTATTTGTTGAAAAATGCGCTGCTTGGAAAGATGACTATTGATGACTTTTCCTCAACACAAAAGGTGAAGAAGGATTGAAGTCAAAAAATGAGGAACTGCTGGCGAGTTTGGGGACACATGAAGCTGGCTTGAGGTTGAAGAAAGAGAACTTAAAATCAAAGAAGTGTTTATAAACCTAACTTTCTTTAGAGAAGTCAAGGAGAGAAGAAAGAGAACTACGAAATGATCAAGGATTAAGAAAATAAGATAAAAAGATTGAAGGGAGCTGCCAAAACTTATGTGGTTACCCTAAAAAAACTAAAGGCAAAGTTTGAGGAAACAAAAGTGGAAGTCACTCTTACTATGGAACATGGATTTAGTAAAGTCAAAGGGAAATTAGAATTCTTGTACCCATAGTTTATTTTAAACGAGATTGGGATTTTAAAGATGGTGGTGGATGGAAAATTGGTAAAGGAGGTGATTTCTCCCAACTAGAGTAACTAAAGGATTCACATTTCTTTAAGATGTATTACTTCATTTTGTTATTGAAATTTTCTGGCACATACAAAGCATGACGTTGATTTTGATGTCTCAACATCAGAATACAAAGTGATGACAGATGTTTTGACATCTTTAGACTGACAGAACAATATTACCAATCATTTATTATGTAGAAACTGTAAATTGCAGAATGGTAAATACCACGGTTAATTGTTAACCCATCTTGAAGAGCTCATTCACCACAATAGAACAAGAGTTTTATATTCTCATTGACTAGATGACAACCTTTTTTTAAGCACAATTCTCCAAGAGAAGCAGCCAGCTCATCCACACCAAAATCCGAGTCCACAACAGAAATTAACCTTTTAGGTAAGGTAGTCACAAAATAGGCAAAAACCTCATCAAGAACAATCAGATCCGGCTTTCCTAGAACCGAAGGATCTTCAAGATGTCAGGGTGAATGTCCTAGACTTTTATCATTGACTATCAATCCATATGCGCAGAACCTGGTTGAGATGCCTTCACTTCAGCAGAAATTAGACCACAAGCTTCTTCAGAGAAGAGACAAGAGCCAAACTCTTGAACTCCTATTCAAGCAGATCAGAAATAAACTGACCTAGTGAATATTCACCTAAGCTGATGGTGTCTTGATCTTCATCTTCAACATCAGACAAAAACATAACAGGTTTCTGACAACAGAATCCTGCTGACCAGATGTTCCTTCAAGAAACTTCTTGAGAGAGTCCCAAACACTTTTGGTCATAACACATGTGTTTAGCAATCTGAAAACATGCCACACAACTCCTCCTTTTGCTAGGAATATCACACCTTAGAATAACAAAAGTCAAGGCAAACTCTATCTTCCAAGAACAAGACCTCACACTCTCTGGTGACAGATATCCAAGAGCCGCTGTCCTTCCAAAGATCAAATAGTACCAGAAAAAAAACTCCCTGAAGCTCACCCAAAACTGACTAGGGTGCCAACACCGATGCCAATTGAAATTTTCTGGCACATACAACACACAATGTTGATTCTGATGTCTCAACATCAAAATACAAAGTCATGACAGACGTTTTGACATCTTCAGGCTGACAGAACAATATTACCAATCATTTATTATGTAGAAACTGTAAATTGCATAATGGTAAATAACACGGTTAATTGGTAACTCAGTTCGGTGCAACTCACCTACATCTGGGGGCATCCAAGCCAGGAAGGAAATCCACTATGATAGCATTAGTTCAAAGCTAAACTCCCCCGTTTACAACTTCTCGCCTAATCACTACCTTGTGCTACTTCTATCTCGAAATCTCCATCTAGATATGAGATCCCCCTCTCACTTCCCAACAAGCAGTCATAATCCCAATGACCATGTCTCAAGAAACCAAAAAGAAAGATGTACCCTCTTTCTACTACAATACTTAGGTCAAGAGTCTTGACCAAGGACAATACTCGGTTTTGCTTCACAGCTTAAACCAAGAACAATACTCAACTCCTTTACTTAAAAGCTTTAGAGTGAGAACAACATACAATAAACAAAATGTCTACCACAATGTATCAAACGATACAGAGGGTAACTTACAAAGTCACACACGAGAGACTCTCAAAACCTAAGTTTCTAAAACTTCCCCTAGTTTTTTACAAAAGAGAAAGTCGTCAATACACTAGGTTAAAATCTTATTTAAATACTCCTCAGCAGTTCATGGGTTTCGAAATCTTCACCCAGTTCTAGTTTGATCCACACGCTGAGAGCTGCATCAATTATGCATAAAAAATCTCCTTAAATCTTGGAACAAACACAACGTTTCTTAAATTGTCTCATTATCCAATTTTGGCAACTTGTGTACAGCTAGAGATACAAAACTTGTTTCAGATAAAATCTTCTTGATCGGCGAAAATTACTGAGATTATTCCAAAAGGAATATCACAAAATCAAAACCAATCTGTCAAGAATTAAAACAGCCAGAACTGATGTTCTGGTACAACATGTTACAATATCTGTCAGGACATCTGCTCACAAGGTGAACTGATCATCATGTTACAACATCACACACATCATTCTGCTTTGAACCATGTTTTAGCAAAAATGTTGCCAATCTAAAAACCATGGAACCTGCAAAAATGTCTTCAGCAAGAAACATCCAAAATCACCACATGATATCCAATGACAACTTCATGATCATATAGTGAGAGTACTAGGAACACATCCTTGTACCATAACTAACAAACTCTTGGATTGAGATCAAAGCTCCATTGATCCCTCTCGTCCAGAAACTATCCATACACCACACGATTTCCTTCTGAATTCTCATGTATATATCTCATTGTTCCCTGAGATACAACCCAATTGAATCTGGAATACTTCACATTCCTCAAAGAGACACACATGGCCCCTTAGTTTGCTAGTTTGCCCAGATATTCTTCACACTTGAAGAACATCAAACACATGCTCCAGAAATATTCAGCCCATTTGCTCCACAAGCACCAAACTGATCCACTTCTAGCATGTCTCATTCACATCAAACTTCCAAGACAGTCCTTTACCAATCATTCTCCCGTATGACAAGATAAATACTTCTTAGACAAGATGTGAGTGTCAAGTTCCACACTCAGAACTTAGCATCCTACTCCAAGGATAACCAACCCAGAAGATGTTCTAACATTAGTTAGGACATCCTTTATACATCACAGACACCACACACCATGGTTCTCAATATGCTCCACCACTGGACTTACTATCTGCATAGTAATCCAACTGAAGATCTTCAAACAACACTACGCCCACTAGCTTGATCAACAAGAACTCCAGATAACCAAAGAGAGAAATAAACTCTCATCCACCAAAAGAAGGTAATAGACCTGAACCAGAACCTCTTTACGTTTTCAACCAACTACCCTTCTGCCCAAGAGTAATTAGCTCCAAGCACCCTGCTTGAATGCACACTAAAGATCAACCAAATGCCACTTTTTGACTGATCTCACTCTTCTTCAGAACTCCCACAAGATACACTGATCCACCAATGAAATTTGATCTTCAAGTTACATGAACTACGTGCTTCATAGCAAGACATCTTGGATCCACTAAGCCTTTAGACATGTAACATCTTCTCCATCCACAGCTCCCACAAACTGCATGAGATAGACCTTTTTGAAGCATCCATAACTTCCATTCTCCTGTAGATCACCTTATCTTAAGTTGATGTGCCACATCACCAGCTGAGATCCTGATGTTAAGCTTGATGCTAGAACATTCTGATATGATATCCAGCTGCTGAATTCAGCTCCTCCTTCTTCCACTTAGAAGAACCTTCTCCCTTTAACAGAACAAGAGTTCCATTCTCTCATAGACTTAATTCAACAACCAAGTTTGAGTAGACAACCTCCATCCTGCTTAATCTTATCACACGTATTCCAAACAAGCTCACACCTTGATGAATATCTGCTTTGAAACTTCAAAGAATTCACACCTTCCATGTTTGAATCTTCAGAAGAGAAAGTTGTCCTAGACTACACCATAGCCATACCAAAGAATACCACTTTCCTTAGTAGAGCAGTCTGTAGAAAGTCAGAGATAACTGCCATTTAACCTTGACTTCCAAAATGAGCAAGATCCCATGCTCCTAAGTACCTAGATCAGAAATAAACTGATCCAAGCTGTGCCATCACCAGCACTCCATTCTTGATAAGTCTCTTGCCAGGACACTTTCTAAATAAACACCAGATGCTTCCAGTACCAACTTAAACACACCTGATGCACTCTAATACTCCTAGATCAGAAATAAACTGATCCAAAAACAATCCATCAAGATTATGATGTCTTCTTCTTCATCTTCCACATCACCATTGTCTAGACCCGTTTCTTGCCAGGAAACTCTCCAGAGATCAGATGCTTTTGCCACACCAACTAAAGCAGATTCTTAGGTCAACACCAAAAAATAAAAGCTGATGCAGTACCCCTCCCATGATTCTGCACAAACCAGATAAAGAGATGTTCCAACATCGTGTTGGACATCAGCAATCTTGAACTCCACATACAAGGATAATCAATTAAATACTTGTGAGTAACACAAATAGAAATCAAATACTCCATTTTCAACCTCAATCTTGGGCTTTGTACAAGACAGACAAAATATTTCCTCGGAAAAGTCAACTTTCAGCCTCCTCTCAGGCTTTATATAATGATATTCCTCGAAAGAGTCAATCTCTTTTTAGCCTCAATCTTGGGCTTTGTACAAGACAGATAAACACTCTCTTGTTGAGTCAGTCTTTTCCAGCCTCCTCTTAGGCTTTGTATAGTGACCTCCCCAGTGGAGTCAATCAATCTCTTAGCTTCAACCTTGGGCTCTGATCAAGGCACATACAAAAAACCAAAATCCCCTCAGAGGAAATCAAAAACCTCTCTGTCGGAGGACATTTCTCTGTATATCAACCAAACCTTAATCCTAGATAATTGCTGTAAGTGGCACACTTGTTGATTCAAAAATCCAAGTTGTAGTCCATCTCTTATCCTGGTAAATCAACTTCCTCTTTCATCTAAATACTGTAAGTGGCAAGCCTCTGGATTATTTACATCCACGCCAATGTCCCTCTCTTAGCATGAAAGATTCCTAAGGAAAAATGGCATTGCTTAACATTGAGTTAAAGTTTTCTCCTTCAGGACAAATCCCTCATAAAGGAAATTATGGCATTGTTGGATTCTCATATCTCAGTTAAAGTAATTCTCCTTTATAATCAGTCACCCAACAGTTGTGATAAACAGGCGAGATGTCTCTCTTTAGAGATGACAAATTCTCTCTCAGTCAAAACCTTTTAGTTATAATCTTGGGCTTTGAACAAGACACAAATCACCTTTAGCTTCAATCTTGGGCTTTGAACAAGACACCAAAACATAATCTTTTCCTCCCTTAGAATATGAGGAACTATGATTGCTCTGATTTCCCTGATTTTCTTAAACGGGAATATGTAGGCATAAGATTGCGAAATCTTAGCGAGCACACTAATCAAAAACTTTAGGTCCAGTACCTTACCAAAATCATCAAAAACTCACACTCTCTCTCAAACACCCCCAAAGGAGAAACTTTCCCAACCCACAACAGACAAACACCAGTAAGTAGAAAGCAGTAAGGAAAATTGCTAACAACCTGTGGATAACCACATATAGGATGGGTAATTGACAACTCCCCATTGTATAACCTGACCCCAAACTCCCCAATCTCTTAAGCATTTGTTCAGTTAAACATTTGCGTGCAAGGTTAGTTTGAGATAACTTTCCTTTCCTTTCCAGCTTCATAGGATAAATAAGAAATCAGAAAGTAGCACCCAACTCATACCATTGCGGTGAGGAAAAACCCATGGCGATAAGGTGGTCGCGTCACCGACATAAATCGCACGCTACAGTAAAATGGCGACTCTGCTGGGGATGCCAGACTAAGACTAGGATTAAAATTTCTATGAGGTCTAGACGGGTGGACTTATAGGGAATGAATCCTGAATAAGCGATCCTGGTAGACCACCAAATCAGGTGAGGGCCCATAGGATTCAGCCTGCTGAACACGATCGTTGTGAAAGCAGAGTTTTCCTAATGCGGCGCCCGTGAATTTGAGGATTTAGTAGACATTAACCATATGACCACTTGGTAGTGCGGTGACTATCGAAAATAGTTGATACGCGATACTACACTCAAATGAGATTACCCTAGGATGCTACAGCTCGCTCGGGTGAACCAGCTTGCTGTTGTTATCCCTAGGGGGTCAATGATTTTGGGAACCTTAGGATCCGTTCTACAGGTACAAAAATTGACCAGAATACAACCTTTGGGGATGGGTAGAGCCATGACTCCATGCTCGTGATGTTGAACCCTTGAACCCAAGTTTTTTCAATGTTTTTGTGTGCTGCATTCATTTAAAAAACTCTTAAACAAAGAAAAATTTCTTCTCTTTCCTCCTCTCTTCTTTTTAAATTTAAACTAAAACAATAATTACAAATGTCAGAGAGAAGGATTGCGTTATGGATTTCGGTAGAAGAAAGATGCACAAATACACCTTCAAGGCTCCAAAATTAGAGGATTTAAGAGGGATGGCAAGGATGATCACCAACCCTGATGCTTTCAGAGCTAAGCATGGAGGACTGCTGTCTCTGTTAAGGGTCCACGTAGTGGAAGGAATCCTGTCTACGTTAATTCAGTTCTACGATCCGGTTTATCACTATTTCACATTCCTGGATTATCAACTGGCACCAACGTTAGAAGAACACTCTCATCTAATTGATTAACCTATCGCTGATCAAACTCATTTTTCTGGACTGGAAGAAATTCCAAAGGATTAGGTCATCACAAGAGCCATTTGTTTGGACGAGTCAGAAGTCAGGACTCACATGACCACCAAAGGAGGAATCCAAGGTTTACCAGCCAAGTTTTTGGTAGCGAAAGCCCTGTACTTTGCTAGTATAGGAAATGTTACTGCTTTCGAAGATATCTTTGTCCTACTCACATATGGGTTGTTCCTCTTTCCCAACGTTGACAACTTCGTTGACACCAACGCTGTTAAGATATTTCTGATTGGAAACCCCGTACCAACCCTGCTCGCAGATGCTTATCATTCTGTACACTTAAGGAATCTGTACAGCGGAGGAATGATCACATGCTGTGTACCCTTGCTTTACAAATAGTTCATTTCCCATTTGCCCAAGTCTGCTGCTTTTTGGGATCACAAGAGTACTCTACGTTGGTCGCTAAGGACCATTTCCCTTACCAACCATGACATAGATTAGTATGATAGGATTTATGAGGGAATAGAGATCATCGACAGTTGTGGAAATTTCTCTAATGTACCCCTCATAGGAACTAAAGGAGGAATAAACTATTATCCAATTTTAGTTCGCCGTCAACTCGGATACCCGATGAGGCATATCCCGCATAATGCTCATCTGGAAGGTCTTTTCTTCAAGGAAGGGGAAAATGACAAGGCACTAAAGAAAGAAATAGTTCATGCCTGGAAACATGTTCACAAGAAAGGAAGAGAGTCTCTAGGAAGACCAAACTGTACCTCCATGGAACCTTATCTCCAATGGGTGCAAACTAGAGCTCTCAAGCTGAGGATGCCTTACCCTCGTCAAGAAGTTTTTCCGTTAAAGGAATATGTCCTTTATTTCATGTCTGACGCGGAAAAACTCCAGATAGCTCTCAACAAAGTTCAACGTGAGCAGAGCTCTTAGAAAAACAAGTATCGAATCCTCAATGTGGAATGTACCAAGATTCAGGAATTATTAAAGGAAAAGGATGCTCTAATTAAGATACTAGAGCAACATGTTGTGGAGAATCAAGAAGACCGAAGAAATTTGCTCTCTCCTTTCACTTGGCAAAGGACTGACAACCCGACAACGGCTAAAGAGCCCCGGTCAAAGAAAAGGAAATTACCAGAACCAACATTTGAGCTCTCTTCAGAGAAGACTCGGGATCCATAAGTTTAGACATTTCCTTTTACAGCACTTTGTAAAATACTGTATCTTTCCATTTCCGCAATCTTTCGAATTCAATAAAATAGGGTCTCCACCCTTTACTGTATGATATTTGCAATCTATTTGTTGAAGTTTTTTTGATTAAAGAAAAAAAATATATACATACCTTTGCATATCATCCATCATTCTCACATAACGTGTCTTCTTATCTTTGAATCTCACGTATACGTCATGATTCTAGAGTCAAACTGTCTCACTCATACAATACTCGGGCCAATCGACAAAATAAAATGGACGATCTCGAGGAAGAGAACAGAGAGCTGAGAGAAGAAGTCGACGCTCTGAAGGAAGATCTGAAAAAACTTCACAGTGACATATAATCCCTGGCAGCAGCTCAGAGGCAACAACAAAGGACTGTGATCTCAGAGATCACATCTACGCCTATAGTGGAGATAAATGATCCTCGGTACAACATGCCTAAAGATCGCCCCTGGGGCATGCCTATCAACTTTATCCCTGAAGGATACATCCCGCAGGTCACGAAAGACCCAGAAACTGCAGTAGGAACCGCTGGGCCTGAAGGTTACAAACTTCGGGAAAGCGACGACGCAAGAGTTATGACGGAAACTCCTGAAGGTTACAAACTTTGGGGCATAGAAGCACCAAGAGTCACCGCCGTAATGACTATACCACAACCAGTGGTACACACTGTCCCGAAAGGACAGATTCCACAAGTAATCTCTGGTGGAAATGAAGACATGTACGAAAAAATGAATGAGTTCCAAGAACAATTCCTAGAGATGCAGAAGGAACTGCATTCCATTCGTGGTTAGGATTTATTCGGAAAGGATGCCGCAGACCTCTGTCTGGTCCCTAATGTAAAAATACCGCACAAATTCAAGGTGCCTGACTTTGAAAAATACAAGGGTAACTCTTTCCCTCAAAGTCATTTAGTGATGTACGCTCGAAAGATGTCAACTCAGACAGAAAATCAACAGCTACTGATCCATTATTTCCAAGACAGTTTAACCGATGCCGCACTCAGATGGTACATGGGTTTAAACCGCACCAAGATCAGCACTTTCAAAGATTTTGGTGCAGCTTTCTTTCAGCAGTATAAGTATAACCTGGACATGGCACCAGACAGAGATCAACTCAGAGCAATGTCGCAGAAGGACAAAGAAACTTTCAAAGAGTATGCTCAGAGATGGCGTGAAATTGCCGCTTAGATCTGTCCCCCTCTTGAGGAAAAAGAGATGACAAAGATCTTTTTGAAAACCTTGAGCTCATTCTATTACGGCCGAATGGTTGCAAGTGCGCCCAGTGACTTTACTGAAATGGTGAACATGGGAGTGCGCCTTGAGGAAGCAGTCCGAGAGGGACGTTTGATCAAAAAAACATAACCATCTAGCAGTACCAAAAGATACGGTAATGCTTTCCAAAAGAAAAAAGAGCAAGATATTGGTAATATCTCTCTGGGAAAGCAAAGGCGAAGGTATCAACCAGTAGCGGTGATAACTCCCGCTATCAACCCAACGCCGGCTCCGACTTATAAACCTCAGGTTGTTCAGAGCCAACCAAGTCAACAATAGTATCAGCAAAGGACACAATAGCCTCTTTAGCAGGCTCATCCCCAATACAATAACAACAATCATACGACACGAACATCAGGGTTCGACCCTATATCGATGTTGTACACAGAACTGTTTCCACTACTACTGGTCAAGGGGCATGTCCAAACTAGATTTCCTCTTACAGTTCCAGAAAATCCGCCTTTTTGGTTCAAAGCGGATCAAACTTGCCCTTACCATCAAGGAGGATCGAGGCATAACATCGAGAACTATATCAGTTTCAAATATGATGTACAGAAACTTGTCAGGAACGGGGTCTTATCCTTCAAGGATACTAATCCGAACATTCAGACGAACCCGTTACCTCAACATGAAAAGAATGCAGTAAATTTGATAGAGGAAGAGGTTAGCCGCAGTTATCAAAATCACGATGTACTCCTATTAGGAACCAATCTGGTCAGGATGCATTGTAGACAGAGCAGGTAAGGTCATGTACCACCTCACAATTATCACCAGTGTAATATCTGCTCAAAGAATAATTAGGGGTGTTCCGTAGTGCAATAAGCTCACCAAGAATAAATGGATCTCGGATGGATCCAAGATCACCGAATCTGGGAAGTCAATATGGCTTTCGCAAATCCCAACATTGTCCAGAACCACAACATTCTGGCGATGAATGTCAACTTAGTGGAAATGCACTCAAGGCAAAGTCAATACCATGATCTGCCACGTCATGATTACAATACCTGTCCGATCTGCTCAACAAGCAATCAGGTATGCTCTTTTGTGCAAGAGGCCCTCCAACGTCAGATGGATCTCGGATGGATCCAAGACTATCGTGAAAGAAATAACCACCAAGTCAATATGATTCATATTTTTGACATACGCTTGATGAATACCAGTCTAGTAGAATTACACGCTAAGCAAGTCAGGCTCGGCTTTCTGGCTTCACATGTTTATCAAGACTGTAAAGAGTGTCGTAAGAACGATCAAGGATGTGCACTTGTCCAAAGAACACTTCAACACTTATTGGACCACTGGTGGCTTTTAATCTACTTGGACAAAGCTACACAGTAGATCAGTATGACTGACAGGAATCCTACTAGATATCAAAGTCAGGATGTCCGCTCGATGGAAACAGATCTAGTAAAGATGCACTGCATACAAAGCGGGCGTGGCCGGGTGCCACTTCACAACTACGAGCGCTGTAGAGTTTGTTCAGAGAACAACCAAGGATGTTACCTCGTACGAGCTAATCTTCAAAATCAGTTCGACCACAAAGAGATTCGACCATGTTCAAATTCTGAGACGATCAACATGATACCAGACTATTTCCTTGATCAAAGCAAGGACGTTGTCATAATCTATGATCATGGGAGGACCAAAGACGTTTGTGCCATAATCCCTCTACTCGATGAATCGAGAATTCCTCTGGACAGTAGAAAGGTTCCCAACTAGGAACTGATCTAGGTTGCCTATAACGGTCAGAGAAATCAAAAGGCTCCCGTGGTTATTGTTGCACCCCAAAATTTGCCCTCCTTACTTTAGTACTAACTGGCTTATGTTTCATTGCATTTTTGCATTATCATATGTGCATATCATTGGTTCTTAGCATGGGGTCAAGGTGCCTGAGGCAATTCTTCAGAGGGTCAAGCAAGAGTCTTGGTATTGTCCAAGAGAGCTCAAGTGGATCACTCTCTCCTAACCAGTGCATAAATTGGGGTTTTGGAATTCTTGGATTTATTGCTCCAATGGACAAGCTCCTTGGGTTTTTATCATCACCAAATGACATATCTTATCTTTGTTGGAGAGGATACACATCATATTCAGAGGAATTTGGATTTGGAGACTGTGCTATTTTCTCCTAGACTAAGGGTACCAAAAATAGGGTTTGCTATAAAGTCAGTCTATTTCTGATTTTTCAGGAAAGAATTGATTCCATGGTACTCCTTAGGTCCCTAAGTATCTAGGGATGGGAGGTTGTCCATCAGTTTGGTTCAGGAGAGATTCAATTGGCCAATGGATTGGAAATCAGGTGAATTGGGTAAAAGTCAACAGTGAGAGGGGAAGTCAACTGTGGAATTTTGAGGTTCTCTCCAAGGTTTCCAAGGTCTCACATCCTCATATGGTCATAAAAAGTCAAATTCCATACCATTTATCAAGAATCAAGAGTTGGTGCAAAAGTTACTAAATATGGAAATGACCTATAATTTGAAAGTTTCCTTTTTGGGCAAGTTCCTGCACTGCATTCAACTTGACTTTTCACCATCAAGAAAGCTTCAAATGAATTTTACTCCAACATGAAAGTTGAATATCTTTTTCTCCTCTTTCCAACAAGTACTAGTGGGTCTCCATATCATTTGTGAAACTCAGGTTATGGTCAAAATAAGGCAAAGTGGTTTTTAGGGTTTCATTTTCACAACTTTTGGATTTTGGGGCATATGGACCTATAATTAATTCCATTGCTTCAAGGCACTTTTCAACATCTAAGGGAACTCCTTAAGGGTCATTATAGGCTTTTGAATCAAGTGGTTTCATGGGTTATTCTTCACTTATTTTCCATTATTCAAAATTGCCAAAATGTTGAAAACTCATTAACCAATACATCTCAAGGCCCAATTCCAATTTGGGTGTGATTAGCAATTCAGATATAAGTGACCCATCATGAAATAGTTGGATATCCATGCATGGGAGGAGGTGTATCTCACATAATGCAAAATTCCAAATTTGTCCAAAACTCATTAAACAAAGAATTGCCCAAGCCCAAATCATTATCAGTGAAAAACCCTAGAGTATTTAAACTCATCCATGCACTGGTTAGGTTAGTTTTACACGTGCATTTGTGGAGAACAAACTTGAACCCTAAAGCATCTCACATCCATATCTCTCAATCTACAAGGAGTTTTCAAGAAATTCTTTCACCAGCAGAACCCTTGTGATCTCTAGAGCACGAACCAATCACCCTTTGAAGCCAAAAGCAAGGACACGTGTGGCACCATCTCAGGTTAGCCATTCTTTTGACCATCATAAAACTCAATTTTTAAGTATGCATATTGATGTGTGATGTCTGCTGATCATCCTGATATAGTTTTTATTGTGTTTGGACGTGTGTATTGTCTGTATCATGAGTTTGAATTTTTGAGCCCTAACCTTGTTTCGTTCGTTTTTTATTATGCACTGGTTGTTTGCCAATTTGGATTGGATAATATTAATCCTTGCGAAAATCTGGTAAAAATGGTATATGCCTTTGTGTTTTTTGAGCCCTTTTTGAATTGCAGGCACCGTGGGTGGCGGCCGGAGCTAGGGCTCCGGCGACCTGGGGAATTTCTGGCAGGTGAAGGTTTGAACGAGGAAGATGAAATCGTGACCGTTCATGGTCACGATCCAACGGCCAGAAGCTTGCCACGTCTTCTCCTTCTTATTTTTTTTTTCTGATTTTTGTTTATTGTTTAGGTGGTTATTACCCCACCATTGTTACCGTGGGCGTCCAATTATTTTATTTCCTTTTGTTTACTTTTACCCTAGTTGACTAAATCAGGGGCGTTGGATGAATCAAACGAATGGTAGGCTGCCAGCAAATAAAAAAAAATCATGTGTCACGCACATGGGGTCGTATGGTACACTGGGTGATTACGTGTGTGTGCGTGTTTGGTAAGCCTAGTGTGCCTTTTCATCATGACCTTTGATCTTGCATAATGATGGATTTGGTTGACTCTTTGTGTGACATCAGATCGATCCAAGGGCCCATGTAGAGTCTGGACGTTGACCAAGTCCATGTACACTTCCTTTTTTTTTATTTTTTTTCGCTGATGGACCTAACACCTGGGCTTGTTATTCGCACCCCACCTTTTAAGCCCATTTACCATTCCAATGCATCTTTCTCACTACCTACACCCCCTTGCATTTTCTTTCCATTTTTATTTTATTTAATTTCTTACGTTTTCATTTTTAATTTTTAAAAATACATTCTTGCATTAAAAAAATCCCAGAAAACTCATGCATACTTCTTATCATTTTATAAAATTTTCCAAATTTTATTTTTTTATTTTTATTTTAATTTATATCATCTAAATTAATTATTTAGTTTATTTTCTTTTTGAATTGTCCATATATTGCATACCTAATTTGTTTATTTTATTTCTCTGTATCCATAAAATATTTTCAATCCGTTCTTTTTGGTTTTGTTAGATAACATTCTAAAGTGCATTAAAATATTTTTCTTTCATTTTTTAAAATTATTGCATATTGCATTTTGGCCCTCCTTTTTGCATGTTAAGTCATACTTCTCACCTGAACTTTGCCCAATTGTTTAAGTGACTAACATCTTGATTTTTGCAGGAGTTTTTGGTATTTGATTTGTCTCTGGTTGGGCAATATTGATATTTAATTTGGTGATTTTAGAAGTTGTTTTACTATTTGTTTAATGGACCTTTGTATGAGATTTTCTTGTATGCGCATCTTTGATCTTGTCTGATTATCTGTTTGAAAAGGCACTTGTGCCATTGTCTTGGGGTTGTTTATTTGACTTTTTAATTCATGTTTGGATTGTTATAGGTCATTTAATCATTATTGTTTGGGTTTCATTTGTTTTAACTTCTACGTATATCTGTTTCGTACCAACTTTTTATGCAGGGGCTGAGGTAATTTCTTTGAAGGTGTGGATAGTCATCCATATTCATCCTTACTTTTTCCTTCTCTTATATTTTTCCTTTAGGTTTAGGTTGTCGTCAAACCTCACTAACCGTAGGTCACCCATGCATGATAACATTAGGACTCTTAGTTCCCCTTTAGAGTATCCCTTGTGTCTTCTCTCTTCTCATCTCAAACTGCTTGAAAATACTTAATAAGGATACATTGTATTGCGCACGAGCCTTAAGCGTGGGGAATGAGAAATGAGGGGATTCCTCTCATCTTTCTAGAGTGCTTAGTGAGCATCCTGTCTTGGGACGATGCGTTAAGTATTCGCCCCTGTGCCCTAGACTTTGGTGCAATGCGACTTATGAACTAACTTAAGCCACTTCTGTCCTAAAAAACATGAACAAACCTCAAACCTTTTTGTCCTTCGGGAATGTCAAACTAAAGGCTATTTTCAAAAAGGGCGCGTTACCCTCCGTCTGAGTTGCAAACAGGCATCGACCCTAACTGCCGGACGCGAACTTAACGTCGCTCATAAAAAACACAAAAAGAACTTGGTCCGAACTACGTTGACTATGAATTTCCCATTGCACAAAGGGAGTACGTAGGCCTAGGACGTCGACGTCCTACCGAGTCTGTCTTTGTCTTTCCCATCTCCGTCTTAGTACAACCCTAGATGATAGGATAACTCACCCTTAGAATAGACAACAAGCGTGGATCCCATCGAGTACGATGGATGCGTGGGGTGCTAGAACCTTCCCCTCGCGTAACCGACTCCGAACCCAGGTTATGGTTGTGATGACCATTCCTTTCCCTCTTCCTCAAGTTTATGCGGTGTTCCCTTTCCCTCTCTTGGGATAAATTTACACGGCTGACGACTCTGTTTTTTCCGCGCCACTCTCGCGTTTGTACCTGGATGAAAATCCTGGGAGCAACAGCTGGCGACTCTGCTGGGGATTTCTGGTTGACCTATGCTGGTCCATCCCTAAGCGAGTCAATCCTAGCGCTTGCTTGTCTTTGTTCTCTTTGGGTGTTATGTTGTTTTGCTTTATTTGTCGTATTTTATTTTTACCGCATTTTCTGCATTGCATTTCATTTTTATTACTGTCATACTGCTGTGTTGTGCTGGCTATTTTTGTTTTGCAGGTTGGGTGGTTTTGAGAGATATGCCCAATACCCAGGCTTGAGTACACCCTAGGACTAGAGTGGAAAGTAGTGGGACCTACGTGCCCGCTTGGTACGTTTGTGTGTTCACGAAATTCACAACCAGACGAGGCTATCTTGGGACGCATTCTAACGTGTGTGTCTTGCGCATGTTGGGGTGTTGATCTAGAGAGCTTTCGACTCTGGTGACCGATCATCGAGGACCTTAGTGGAAACATCCCTCTTTAGTGGTGACAGTGGCAGACCACATCCTGTGGCAAACCCATTCGCACCCGAGGGCCCACTTTGGAACTCGCATAGGATGACCCCTATCTTTTGAAGAGAATAAGTGGAGGCACTCCTCGTTTGACGATAGTACTGTACCCCGAGGGATGAATGTACTATTGTTTCTCGACCTCAGTGCCAAAGCTGAGGACCTTCCGCTTTGGAGGATCAGTTGAGGCCTCCTCGATTGATGATGATGCCAAACCATAAATGGTGAACGTATCATCGTTTCTCGACCTGAGAGCCCGGGATACTGAACATCCTAGTACCCACACGTGAGAGGGGATGGGTGTTTGCAGGTTTGCAGGTAACCGAAACCTTTAACCTACCCTATTTTTCTGGATTCCTCATCAATGTCTGATTATTTGGGGTTCCTGGTTATCTTAGTGGTTCAGAATTCTGGTTTTCTGGGTTGTGGTTCTCGTTCAGTTAACAGCACAACACATCCAGCAGTGTGGCCTTGATCCCATGTTTGCATGAGCATATCATTTTCTTGCATTCTAACATGTTTGACATTTTTCAGGGCTTGCATCTTACTCTTGATTCCGGTTTTCTGAGGTTACCTTAGCATAGATGTCCAGAGAAAGAAGACTGTCGCCTATTCGTTCCCAGATCCGACTCTGACATTGATTCACAAATTGATTAATATGGCTAGTCCCGGAGTTCGTACAGAGTTTAGTGGAGGGTATGTGAGACTTCTGAAGTTTGTTTATAATATCTCCAAGTATGAAAAGGATGCCATTCATACTCTTCTTCAGTTTTACGATTCGTCTTTGCGCTGCTTCACTTTCCCAGACTACATCTTGGCCCCAACGTTGCAGGAGTTCTCATTTATTTTGGGAATCCCCATCAGGCATGACATAGTATTCTTTTCGGAAGAACACCTCGAGGTAAAAGAAATGGCTGTTGCTCTTCATATTAGTTAATCCGTTATGAGCAGTAATATTGAGGAAAAACAAGGAGCTAAGGGTTTCCTATTGAAGTTCTTGTTTGATCAAGCTTGCATACATGTTAAAGAGAAGAATTGGACTGCCTTCCAAGCTATTCTGGCTATGTCCATCTATGGGATTGTTCTGTTTCCCAATGTTCCTGATCTGGTGGATATGCATGCTGTCAGAATCTTTATTTCGAAGAATCCTATACCTACCTTGCTAGGCGATGTGTATCATTCAGTTCACTACAAGAATGAAAATAGGAGGGGAAAAACTGTGAGTTGTTGTGCACCGCTCTTATCTACTTGGTTTCTGAGCCATCTCCCTGAAACTGGCGCCTTTATTGATACGAAAGATTCTCTGAAGTGGTCCAAGAGGTTAACGGGCTTGACTGCTGACAACATTGTTTGGTTCAATCATGACTTGCTAGGAATGGAGATTATTTGCAAGTGCGGAGAATTCCCTAATGTACCCTTGATAGGGAGAAAAGGTGGAATTAACTATAATCCTTCCCTTGTTATCAGGCAGTTTGGTTATCCTTTGAAAGGTCCACCTGAAGAACGAGATGTCAAAGAGTCCTTATTCTTCAATGGTATTGAGGATCAAGAGATGATGAGGAAGATTGTGAATGCTTGGAAACAGGTAACTAAGAAGGGTAAAACTTCATTCGGGAAATGTAATAACCGGGCTTTTCCTTCCTATAAAGAGTGGATTAAGAAGAGATCAGAAGAGGAGCTTCTTCCCTTCCCGGTGGAACCACCTTTGTATCCTTTACTGGTTGAGCCTCCTACCACAGTCGAGATAGAGAAGTTTGACAAGTTGTGGGCTGAAAAGGAAAAGCTGCGAGAAGAAAACAGAGAGCTACTAAGAGAGATCTATCAGTTGAAACATGAGCGGGGTGAAGCTGTTCATACCGCCAAGTTGAAGACAGAGCTTCTTGCTAAGACGGAAAAAGAGCTAACTGACATGGTCGCATCCAGAAAAAGGATGAAAGAAGCTTTGGATGGTATCAGTAAGGTTCTCGAATCTAAGAAGGAGGAATTAGACAAGGCTTTGTTGAAAATTCACAGGTTCGATGATCACCGAGAAACTGCAATGGCTGAGAATAAGAGAAAAGAAGACGGTTATGTAGCTCAGATTGATCAATTGAAATCGACGCTCAAGAAGAAAGACGCTGAGATCCTATCAGGGATATTCAAGAGACAAGCAGTCGAGGGTCGACTCAATGAAGCCATAGCCTCCATAGAGGAACTAAAGGTCCAAGCTAGAGTGAAGAAACCTAGACATGAGGGTCCTAGCATGGATGGTGTTTCTGGAGAAGACGCTTGGGAGTTGCATTGCTGATACTTGGAAGGGATCATACATAGGAGAGACGTTCTCATTCAAGGGCTAATTCAGAGGCCGAAGCATCCCGATACCAGAAAGCTGTTCAAGGAAATTCAAGACTGGAGCAGAAAGCATAGTGGATGGGGGGAATTGACACTTGTGAACTTTGATGACATGCCGTAGTTGTCTATTCTCTTTTATTGTATTTGGATCACCACCAGGCTTGTTGGTTGGGACCTCTATGATTTTTTATGTTCAGACTTGTTACCTTGGATCGTGATTGTTGACATTTGGTTTTCCTCTGGTTTTCTTAATATATGAGCAGGGGTTCCGTTCTATCTTGTTATTAAACTGGAATCAAGGGGTGGATCGCCCTGCGCATATTCAAACATGTTCATTTGCATTTGCATATTCATAATCACTTTGCATAATCATTTTGCATGACAGGTGTTCAAGGCTGGTTATTCTTATTTTGATCTGGTCTTCTCAGAATTGCAGATTTAACTCCTCAGGCCATTCAAGAGTTGATCATGGAGCGAGTTCAAGCTGAGTTGAGTGAACTGAAGGTTCAGATGAGGTAATTTGGGGAAGACATGCTCCAGGAGTAGAGGATGCTGAGGGAGGAAATCAACCAGATGAATACCAAGATGGGTTTGGCCATGGAGATTTTGAAAACAGTGTTGAAGAAGGAAGACAATCCTGTGCCCGCTTCCGCAATGGAGATCCATACTCCTTCCATCTCTTTGGAATTTGATTTAAATCGCGGATTACCTCGTGAGTCTCTTCCACAAGCGGAAGTTCCAGAATTCTCCCAACAGCAGTTAGGTCTTGGCTCCCAAGAGAAGCCCAAGGGCAAAAAGTGTACACAGGGGCAGAAGAAGTCTGAAAGAGTTTTTCATCCGCTCCCTATACCATATTCTCAACTATTGCCGTATCTCCTTCAGTTTCAACTGGTACAGAAAAGGACTTTGGCTCCTCACACCGACAATCCTCCACCAGGCTATGATGCAAGAGCCCATTGTGATTTCCATTATGGGGCCCCAGGGCATACCGTGGAGGAATGTAGGGCCTTTCAGCACCGAGTCCAGGATTTGATTGAGGCAGGGGCAATTGAGTTCACGTCGGGCGGCGTGAATGTACAAGGTGATGTTGCCCCAATTGTGGCGAAAGAAGCGGAGGCTCCTCCCCTCTTTGCAGGATCCACCTCATGCCATGAACTTTCTCCACAACCGTTTGCTGCAGAAGCTCTACGCCAGCAACCTTTGTTTGTGCCTCAACCAAATGTGGAAAGGAAAGTGCAAGCGCAGGTGAGGCGCCCAAATCAGCATCGACAGCAGAATTATCAGCAGCAGGGGCAACCGAGACCAAGAGGGCCCAAGAGGATATTTGATCCTATTCCTATCCCTTATAGTCAGCTGTTTACTCGTCTGCTCAAGAACTCTCTGATTCAAACGAGGGGTACCGCGCCAGTACCGTACCCTATTCCTCCGGATTATGATATGACTGCTAGGTGCGAGTTCCACTCGGGAACATTTGGGCACACAATTGATGAGTGTAATGTTTTCAAGCACAAGGTAGAAGACCTGGTAGACTCAGAGATCTTTGTATTCACTGGAGATGATATGTACATTAATGGAGGCCTCCTTTCTCAAATGAACACTCAGTCTGCAAGTACGTCCAGACAGAATTAAGCTTCCTCAGCAATGGCAATCTTCAGCTTCTTTACTGCATTTTCATTTGTAGTTTTTCATTTCTTGTTAAAGCATCGTATGCATGTAAGACTTATTTGTTTTTATGATGATATTAATGCAATGAGTATGTTTTTCTTGAAGTAATCCATTCGTGTTCACTCTTAAATGTTTATATGCACTGCAATACCAATTTTCTTATTTAGAACTCTTGAGGGAGGATGATGAGACGAAAACGCAGAATCTCTGGTCGTATGTTCAAGGGTAGAACCCTGTTGAGGATGTACAGGCATTGTTTCAAACCCCTAAACACTGGAGAGATAAGGAGATAAACCTTCGTTAACCCCTTTGAGCCTTGGAGTAGGAGCATCTTTCGTACGAAAAAACCCTCATACTTAACCCAGGGGCAGGGTAGGCGTCAGTTAGTTTGACCGAGCGTTCAAATTTCAAGGAGAGTGTGCATCTGAGGATCCATTACCCTCTATCCCACCATCAAGAGGCCAAGAGATGTGAAACCACAAAGGTTATCCTTCAACAATCAAGGAGTAAGGCAGTCACACCCCTTTCAAGCAAGTAAGACAACCAGTGTCACACGCTTTGTTCGAAAGGGGAATAAAAAAGGAAAGCCCGCTAAGTCGAAACTTGAAAACAAGCGACTTAGGCAAAAGTTAGGGCATCCCGCTGGACTTAAAAATCGAAAAGCTCAAAAGAGTCAGTCCAGGCAAAAATCAGGGATAAAAAAAAAGCAGAAGAAAGAAAAGTGAAAAGCATTACAAAAGAAAATCCCTGATAAGAACAAATTCGTGTGATTACAGACACAAGATAAAAAAGGGATGGCTGTTATTCCAAAACCCCCTTAGGTGCCAAACCATTAGTGGCGTAGGTTCCTTAAAGAACATAAACCTTTTGGGAGGTGAGCGTTTGGGTCAGATTAACTGAACATAGGGCTGGAGAACATCACGAAGAGTGGGTGGGCACCGATAAATTTTGAGCCATAAATCCTTTTTTCTGAAACCGTGAACCAGACCACGTTGCGACCCTTAAAAGTCCTAATTGAAACAGGGTTTATTCCGAAAACGTACTTCAACAGGATAGCATTCCTAACTCCTATGAGTTGTGCTAATAAGGTTTGTTGGTATTGCATGTGCGCATTATTTTTCCATTCAAAAATCAAGGTCGCATCCCAGCAAATGATTCGTTCACAAGGCTTGGCGACGCATTTTCAATAAAAAACTTCAAGGCTAACATGAGTGTTGCATTAGGATTATCATTCTCATAAATAACTTGTTCTGTTTGCATACATATGCCTAAACATCAATGGCAGCTTACACAGTGAACGTCAGTCAAGAAGCTTGATCCTACCAAGTTGAGATGCTTGAAAATTCTGAAAGACAATCATATCAAAGGGCAGGCTGCCAAGAGACTCAGTATAGAAGGGGCTCTCTCCAGTAAGTCGTGTTAAGATGTAGCCAATCTGGGGCAGTCACGTTGAGAAATCTCTCTGAAGTTCAGTTACTCTGGAGGACTCATTCTAAGATCAGGGGCAAAGTCACTTCAAAGCTCATATTGGGGCAGGTCACTTCTAGAGCGTGGAAGATCGTCCACTCCTGAAAATGGCTAATTGAAAACACCTCCTCAAGGTTCAAAATACTAAAGCAGAGTACTTTCAAGTCATTACAAATCCTTTCGAGGTAATGCACTTCATGAATTATGAAGACTGGGGCAGTTATGTCGAGATATGATAAATCGCTCCAAGAGTTTGAAGACCCCGGGGCAGTGCGAACGCCCGGTCTTCTGTAAAATCCTCTTGAGATGATTTCTTCCGTTAGACCTGGTGGTCTGGGGCAAGTGGAAAGTTTAAAGGGCCGTTTATGAACATAGAGACAGGTCAGGCTGAGTGGTAACAGGATCGTATTTCCCCAGCAGTTTGCTCCCCCCAGCATTGAGTAAACTTTCCTCAGCAGAGCAGACCTTCCCCAGCAGGAGACTTGGGGAACATTTTCTCCGGATCAAGACGTTATTTCCCCACAGAATCGGGGTGTTCATCTTCCCCCTTCAGTCATGAAGCGTGCTCTCACCAACGATGTCGTATTCTAATCCCCAGCAAGGTGAGAGTAAAGTTATTCTCCCTATCAGCCGGCTAAGATCAGTAGTATCCCCAAGCAGGATGGTATTACGGCCTGGTATCTCCCAGCTGGTTCTGAGCCCAATTGGTTATTGGCAATCCTCAGTAACAGACTTCCGGTTCCGCTATTGGCGTCCATTCTCAACTCCCCCAGCAGAGGAGAAATCTCAGGCTTTCGATATTACCTTCAGTGAAGGACAGGTGTGGCCCCCGGTAGTTCATTCAGGATTTCATCCCCCGCAGAAGTTGTTGATCCGAAGAGCCGATCATTATGACCCTTCTCAGCAGAGTTCCTGGATTCAGAGGACAATTTATTTTTGTCATCCCCAGCTGATTTGGTCTTTTCTCTCTGGCGTTCATTTTGCTGGAGGGACCCCTTTCGCATATCATAAGCATTTGCATTGCATCCTCAAACGCATAGCATTTCCATTTCGTATGGAGCATTACGCCATAATTCAAACATTTGCATTCGAAGCATAAGCCAGGTTTGGTACTTTCTTTGCCAATTCTCTTTCCCAGCAGAAATGGCATAAATCAGGAGATTTTGGAGGGATGCGTTCCTCATACTTGTGCTCCCCGACAGAGTCTTTTATTTAGACTTCTCCTTTCCCCGGCGGAGTCATCTTATCTGTGGATCATGGGTCCGTTAGAAGTTTGTCTGGCCTTTCTCTTTTGTGAAATCCCGTTCTTGCTTGACATATTTTGTTTAAACCAGAAGTTTTGTTTCACGTTATCCCCAGTGAAGTCGCCGTTTATTTTGCTAGATCTCTTTATCAGCAGAGATAGCAATCTTTCGGATATTTCTTCGTCAGTTTCCCTTTATCAGTAGGGATGAGATTTATTTTGCTAGTTTCTCTTTATCAGCAGAGATAGCAATCTTTTGAAGATTTTCTTTTGTCAGTTTCCCTTTATTAGCAGGGATGGCATTTATTTTACTAGTTTCTCTTTATCAGCAGAGATAACAATCTTTTGAAGATTTTCTTTCGTCAGTTTCCCTTTATCAGCAGGGATGGCATTTATTTTGCTAGTTTCTCTTTATCAGCAGAGATAGCAATCTTTTGAAGATTTTCTTTCGTCAGTTCCCTTTATCAGCAGGGATGGCATTTATTTTGCTAGTTTCTCTTTATCAGCAGAGATAGCAATCTTTTGAAGATTTTATTTCGTCAGTTTCCCTTTATCAGCAGGGATGGCATTTATTTTGCTAGTTTCTCTTTATCAGCAGAGATAGCAATCTTTTGAAGATTTTCTTTCGTCAGTTTCCCTTTATCAGCAGGGATGGAATTTTTCGAGATTCCTTTGTCAGTTCTCTTTATCAGCAGAGATGACATAACCTGGGAGAGTTTGTTTCACTTTACACCCAGCATAGCTAGTACCCGTCCGTGTTGTGGCGGTACAACATTTATGGCTAATTCTCCAGTGGAGGATTACAAATTTCCGGGTTCTTTGGTATGCAATCTCCGTGTATCCTGATTGTCTGAAAGCCGTCACTATCATACCCTCAGGACCAAGTTGATTGAATAGGGGCAGCTATTGCACCCCAAAATTTGCCCTCTTTACTTTAGTACTAATTGGCTTATGTTTCATTGCATTTTTGCATTATCATATGTGCATATCATTGGTTCTTAGCATGGGGTCAAGGTGCCTGAGGCAATTCTTTAGAGGGTCAAGCAAGAGTCCTGGTATTGTCCAAGAGAGCTCAAGTGGATCACTCTCTCCTAACCAGTGCATAAATTAGGGTTTTGGAATTCTTGGGTTTATTGCTCCAATGGGCAAGCTCCTTGGGTTTTTATCATCACCAAATGACATATCTTATCTTTGTTGGAGAGGATACACATCATATTCAGAGGAATTTGGATTTGGAGACTGTGTTATTTCCTCCTAGACTGAGGGTACCAAAAATAGGGTTTGCTATAAAGTCAGTCTATTTCTGATTTTTTGGGCAAGACTTGATTCCATGGTACTCCTTAGGTCCCTAAGTATCTAGGGATGGGAGGTTGTCCATCAGTTTGGTTCAGGAGAGATTCAATTGGCCAATGGATTTGAAATCAGGTGAATTGGGTAAAAGTCAACAGTGAGAGGGGAAGTCAACTGTGGAATTTTGAGGTTCTCTCCAAGGTTTCCAAGGTCTCACATCCTCATATGGTCATCAAAAGTCAAATTCCATACCATTTATCAAGAACCAGGAGTTGGTGCAAAAGTTACTAAATATGGAAATGACCTATAATTTGAAAGTTTCCTTTTTGGGCAAGTTCCTGCACTGCATTTAACTTGACTTTTCACCATCAAGAAAGCTTCAAATGAATTTTTCTCCAACATGAAAGTTGAATATATTTTTCTCCTCTTTCCAACAAGTACTAGTGGGTCTCCATATCATTTGTGAAACTCAGGTTATGGTCAAAAGAAGGCAAAGTGGTTTTTAGGGTTTCATTTTCACAACTTTTGGATTTTGGGGCATATGGACCTATAATTAATTCCATTGCTTCAAGGCACTTTTCAACATCTAAGGGAACTCCTTAAGGGTCATTATAGGCTTTTGAATCAAGTGGTTTCATGGGTTATTCTTCACTTATTTTCCATTATTCAAAATTGCCAAAATGTTGAAAACTCATTAACCAATACATCTCAAGGCCCAATTCCAATTTGGGTGTGATTAGCAATTCAGATATAAGTGGCCCATCATGAAATAGTTGGATATCCATGCATGGGAGGAGGTGTATCTCACATAATGCAAAATTCCAAATTTGTCCAAAACTCATTAAACAAAGAATTGCCCAAGCCCAAATCATTATCAGTGAAAAACCCTAGAGTATTTAAACTCATCCATGCACTGGTTAGGTTAGTTTTACACGTGCATTTTTGGAGAACAAGAACTTGAACCCTAAAGCATCTCACATCCATATCTCTCAATCTACAAGGAGTTTTCAAGAAATTCTTTCACCAGCAGAACCCTTGTGATCTCTAGAGCACGAACCAATCACCCTTTGAAGCCAAAAGCAAGGACACGTGTGGCACCATCTCAGGTTAGCCATTCTTTTGACCATCATAAAACTCAATTTTTAAGTATGCATATTGATGTGTGATGTCTGCTGATCATCCTGATATAGTTTTTGTTGTGTTTGGACGTGTGTATTGTCTGTATCATGAGTTTGAATTTTTGAGCCCTAACCTTGTTTCGTTCGTTTTTTATTATGCACTGGTTGTTTGCCAATTTGGATTGGATATTATTAATCCTTGCAAAAATATGGTCAAAATGGTATAGGCCTTTGTGTTTTCTGGGTACTTTTTGAATTGCAGGCACCGTGGGTGGCGGCCAGAGCTATGGCTCCGGCGACCTGGGGAATTTCCGGCCGGTGAAGGTTTGAACGAGGAAGATGAAATCGTGACCGTTCATGGTCACGATCCAACGGCCAGAAGCTTGCCACGTCTTCTCCTTCTTATTTTTTTTTTCTGATTTTTGTTTTTTGTTCAGGTGGTTATTACCCCACCATTGTTACCGTGGGCGTCCAATTATTTTATTTCCTTTTGTTTACTTTTACCCTAGTTGACTAAATCAGGGGCGTTGGATGAATCAAACGAATGGTAGGCTGCCAGCAAATAAAAAAAAATCATGTGCCGCGCACATGGGGTCGTATGGTACACTGGGTGATTACGTGTGTGTGCGTGTTTGGTAAGCCTGGTGTGCCTTTTCATCATGACCTTTGATATTGCATAATGATGGATTTGGTTGACTCTTTGTGTGACATCAGATCGATCCAAGGGCCCATGTAGAGTCTGGACGTTGACCAAGTCCATGTACACTTCCTTTTTTTTTTTTTTTTTTTTCGCTGATGGACCTAACACCTGGGCTTGTTATTCGCACCCCACCTTTTAAGCCCATTTACCATTCCAATGCATCTTTCTCACTACCTACACCCCCTTGCATTTTCTTTCCATTTTTATTTTATTTAATTTCTTACGTTTTCATTTTTAATTTTTAAAAATACATTCTTGCATTAAAAAAATCCCAGAAAAATCATGCATACTTCTTATCATTTTATAAAATTTTTTAAATTTTATTTTATTTATTTTTATTTTAGTTTATATCATCTAAATTAATTATTTAGTTTATTTTCTTTTTGAATTGTCCATATAATGCATACCTAATTTGTTTATTTTATTTCTCTGTATCCATAAAATATTTTCAATCCGTTCTTTTTGCTTTTGTTAGATACCATTCTAAAGTGCATTAAAATATTTTTCTTTCCTTTTTTAAAATTATTGCATATTGCATTTTGGTCCTCCTTTTTGCATGTTAAGTCATACTTCTCACCTGAACTTTGCCCAATTGTTTAAGTGACTAACATCTTGATTTTTGCAGGAGTTTTTGGTATTTGGTTTGTCTCTGGTTGGGCAATATTGATATTTAATTTGGTGATTTTAGAAGTTGTTTTACTATTTGTTTAATGGCCCTTTGTATGAGATTTTCTTGTATGCGCATCTTTGATCTTGTCTGATTATCTGTTTGAAAAGGCACTTGTGCCATTGTCTTGGGGTTGTTTATTTGACTTTTTAATTCATGTTTGGATTGTTATAGGTCATTTAATCAGTATTGTTTGGGTTTCATTTGTTTTAACTTCTACGTATATCTGTTTCGTACTAACTTTTTATGCAGGGGCTGAGGTAATTTCTTTGAAGGTGTGGATAGTCATCCATATTCATCCTTACTCTTTCCTTCTCTTATCTTTTTCCTTTAGGTTTAGGTTGTCGTCAAACCTCACTAACCGTAGGTCACCCATGCATGATAACATTAGGACTCTTAGTTCCCCTTTAGAGTATCCCTTGTGTCTTCTCTCTTCTCATCTCAAACTGCTTGAAAATACTTAATAAGGATAAATTGTATTGCGCACGAGCCTTAAGCGTGGGGAATGAGAAATGAGGGGCTTCCTCTCATCTTTCTAGAGTGCTTAGTGAGCGTCCTGTCTTGGGACGATGCGTTAAGTATTCGCCCCTGTGCCCTAGACTTTGGTGCAATGCGACTTATGAACTAACTTAAGCCACTTCTGTCCTAAAAAACATGAACAAACCTCAAACCTTTTTGTCCTTCGGGATTGTCAAACTAAAGGCTATTTTTAAAAAGGGCGCGTTACCCTCCGTCTGAGTCGCAAACAGGCATCGACCCTAACTGCCGAACGCGAACTTAACGTCGCTCATAAAAAACACAAAAAGAACTTGGTCCGAACTACGTTGACTCTGAATTTCCCATTGCACAAAGGGAGTACGTAGGCCTAGGACGTCGACGTCATACCGAGTCTGTCTTTGTCTTTCCCTTCTCTGTCTTAGTACAACCCTAGATGATAGGATAACTCACCCTTAGAATAGACAACAAGCGTGGATCCCATCGAGTACGATGGACGCGTGGGGTGCTAACACCTTCCCCTCGCGTAACCGACTCCCGAACCCAGGTTATGGTTGCGATGACCATTCCTTTCCCTCTTCCTCAGGTTTATGCGGTGTTCCCTTTCCCTCTCTTGGGATAAATTTACATGGCTGGCGACTCTGTTTTTTCCGCGCCACTCTCGCGTTTGTACCTGGATGAAAATCCTGGGAGCGACAATTATCTACTTGCCTGGACCAATACCGTACGAATCCGATAAGGCTATCCCTTACAAGTAAGGTGCAACAACAATTGAAAATGGAAAGGAAACTCCATTACCCTCCGTCGTAAACATTGCCGACATCAGTCGAGTAACACGGAGCGGTCGGATCTTCAACAGAGGAGTTGGAGAACCTACCAAAGAGAAGGAACCTCAAATAGAAGTTCCTAATCAACAAATCGGGCAATCCAGTAATCCCAAACTTACAAAGAACAGTGATGAGATACTGAAGCTCATCTAGAGAAGTAAGTACAACATTGTGGACCAACTATTGCAAACTCCATCTAAAATCTCTATGCTATCTCTCCTACTTAGTTCCGAAGTTCACAGGGAAGCTTTGCAGAAAGTCTTGGACCAAGTTTTCATAGAACAAGATGTGACAGTAAGGCAGTTTGACAACATCATTTCCAACATCACTTCTTGCAACAATTTAGGATTCAGTGATGAAGAGCTGCCAGAAGAAGGCAAAAATCACAACACGGCACTTAACATTACGGTCAATTATCAGGACGATGCTCTAGCCAGCGTACTGGTAGATACAGGACTAGCTCTGAATATTATGCCAAAGTCAACTCTGATGCGACTATCATTTCAAGGATCCCCGATGAGAGGAAGCGAGGTCATCGTCAAAGCCTTTGACGGGTCCAGAAAAATAGTTATCGGCGAAGTCGATCTTCCCATAACCATCGGTCCTCACACTTTCCAAGTCACTTTCCAGGTCATGGACATCCGGACAGCCTACACCTGTTTATTAGGAAGACCTTGGATACACGAGGCTGGGGCAGTCACTTCGACACTTCACCAGAAGCTGAAGTTCGTCAAGAATGACAAGCTAGTCACAGTCTGCGGAGAGCAGGCCTTAATCGTAAGCAACTTATCATCATTATCCTGTGTGGAACCTAAGGAGGTTATGGGAACTCAGTTTCAAGCACTATCAGTAAGTAATGAGAATCAATCAGAAAAAGGGACGCCGATTTCCTCATACAAAGATGCTCTCAAAGCAATCGAGAGTAACGACACAAAAGGATGGGGACAACTTGTCATTCTTACTGATAACAAGATAAAGAAAGGTCTTGGTTTTTATTCAACCTGTACCCAGACTACTAAAGACGAAAGTTTTCGTCCCATTCAGGACTTCTTCCACAGTGAGGCTTTCTCCACCCAGTGTCTCAAGAAGTACACACCATCAATGAGGGTGACTCCTCCAATACAGATGAAGAGTGGAAGTCCTGTCTCAACGAGGACGATTATATGTCTCAGGGAGAGGCACATACGCCATTTTGCTTTCCCATGCAGAGTCCGAGATATATACCGAGATCAGATGTCAAGATGATATACGGAGATAGTAATCCTGAAGGATGCCTTGCTCCGCCAAACTCATTAGAAGAAGATCCGATGAAAGACAACTTCGACAATGACTATTATGATCCCCTGGATGACTTGCCTATCTGGAAACCATACCCAGAAGACTTGGGACAAAAGAGTCAGCCAAACGACGCTTATCAGCTGAGCAATATTAAAAAGAATACTCACGTCCCCATCAAGTCATGGGATCATTACTCAGGACATTCCGAAGATATCCAGCACAACGATGAATCTGCAAAGATTGCAGGACAAGAGTTCATCAACTATGCTTTTCCTGAGGTCAACGTCATTGAGAAGGATGACTCCTCCAGTCCCGCAGAATTATGGGACACCTTAGGACAACCAAGTGGCAAGTATGACTTATTGGTCAAGTACACTGCTCCTGAAAGCTCTCGTATCAGGGTCGAAGACATCCAGGCAACTGGATGGGGAGATCCGCCTGAGAGTAAAAACACTATGCAAGATACAACAGAAGAGTTCATTTACGACAACTCTGCATGGGAGAAAGACTCTAATGATCCAGCTCCGCCAGAAATCAGCGTCATTTCTGAGGACAAACCAAGAAAGAAGGTGCCAAACTTTGTGATTCACCGAGGAGTTCGTCGCCAATAGGTTGTTGTCGATGTCCCGAAAGTCGTCCATAAGTCTAAGTAATTGCCATCTTTGTTTTAACCTTTCACCCTGCCCAGGTGAAACAGATGTTTTTATAGGGCTCACTTTTCTGTAAATATCCCTCTTCGCTTCGCCCAAAGCGACAGAGTTTTGTTTTATAGGGCTGTATTTCAAGAATCGACAAAATCATAAATAAAATATCGTCGTTCTGTCATTCCCGCATTTATTGCTGTTTTCACTTTTCGTTTTTCAGAAAATGGTAATCCTAAAACAGCCCAAAAATAAATAAAAATGAGCATTTTTTAGAAAATACACTGCACACACTCTTGCATTCTCTATATCTCTTCTAAAAAACGAATCATCACATCATGCAGATTGCTTGTTTTAAACCCCGTTGAAACACACGATCCAATGCCTTCTCCCAACTTTGAATTCCCGGTATCTGAGGCTGAAGAAGAAGAGGATGAAGAAATTCCAGAAGAGATCTTCCGATTACTCAGACAAGATGAAAAGTCCATTGAACCTCACAAAGAGCCATTGGAACGGTCAATTTGGGATCAGAGGAAGAAAAGAAATAAGTTAAGATTGGGGCACTACTCAGTCTGACTGTTAAAGAAAGCTTAATAAGACTTCTCAGAGAATTTCCAGATGTGTTTGCTTGGTCCTATCAGGATATGCCAGGGTTGGATACCAGCATTGTGGAACATCATCTACCATTAAAATCAGAATGTCTTCCAGTGAAACAAAGACTGAGACGGACTCACCTGGATTTGGCCATCAAAATCAAGAAGTACGTGCAAAAACAGATCAACGCGGGTTTCCTCGCCACCTCAGAATATCCTCAATGGTTGGCCAACATAGTGCCAGTTTCGAAAAAGGACGGAAAATTCAGAATGTGTGTAGACTACAGGGATCTAAACAAAGCCAGTCCGAAGGATGACTTCCCCTTACCACACATAGACATGTTGGTAGACAGTACAACAAAGTTCAAAGTCTTCTCCTTCATGGATGGATTCTCGGGCTATAATCAAATCAAAATGGCGCTGGAAGATATGGAGAAAACTTCGTTCATCACCCCATGGGCCACCTTTTGTTACAAGGTAATGCCGTTTGGTTTGAAGAACGCCGGGGTAACCTATCAAAGGGCCATGACTACTCTGTTTCATGACATGATGCACAAAGAAATCGAAGTGTACGTCGATGATATGATTGCCAAATCTAGAACAGAGGAGGAACATGTGACCCACTAGTAGAAGTTGTTCGAGCATTTGAGAAAGTACAAACTCCGCTTGAATCCCAACAAATGCACGTTTGGTGTTCGCCCGGGAAAGCTTTTAGGGTTCATCGTCAGCCAGAAAGGAATTGAGGTTGATCCTGACAAGGTCAAGGCCATTCAAGAAATGCCTTCTCTAAGGACTGAAAAACAAGTCCGAGGATTTTTGGGACATCTGAATTACATTTCCAGATTCATATCCCTCATGATTGCGACATGCGTGCCAATCTTCAAACTACTCAGAAAGAATCAGAGCTGTGTGTGGACAGAAGATTGCCAAAAAGCCTTCGACAGTATCAAGGAGTATCTATTGAATCTGCCTATCCTATCACCTTCAGTAGAGTTATGACCACCGATCATATACCTAACAGTCTTGGAAGACTCCATGGGTTGTGTACTTGGCCAACAAGACAAAACCAAAAGAAAAGAGTCTGCCATCTACTATTTGAGCTAGAAATTTACCGACTGTGAGACTCGGTACACTATGCTTGAGAAATCTTGTTGTGCTCTGGCTTGGGCAGCTAAACGTCTTCGCCAGTACATGATTTGTCACACTACTTAGTTAATCTCCTAAATGGATCCGATCAAGTATGTCTTTGAAAAGCCTGCTCTCACGGGAAGGATTTCCCATTGGCAGATGTTATTATCCGAATACGACATCGAGTACCATGCTCAAAAAGCCGTCAAAGGAAGTATTTTAGCCGAGCATTTGGCTCATTAACCGATTGACGATTAGGAATCGGTTAGATTTGACTTCCCAGACGAAGAGGTCATGTACTTGAAAATGAAAGATTGCGACGAACCACTACCCAGTGAAGGGCCAGAACCAGGTTCCCAATGGGGACTAATTTTTGATGGAGCTGTCAACATTTACAGAAATGGAATTGGGGCAATCATCGTAACACCTCAGGGTACCCATATTCCTTTCACCGCCCGATTGAAATTCAAGTGTACAAACAACAAGGCAGAATACGAAGCTTGTATCACGGATCTTGAAGAAGCGATTGACTTGAGAATTAAGAACTTGGATGTGTATGGAGACTCGACCCTAGTTATCAATCAGATAAAAGGAGATTGGAACACATACCAATCAGGACTGATTCCTTACAAATATTACGCGAGAAGGTTGTTACCATTCTTCAACAGAATCGAGTTTCACCATATCCCTCCTAAAGAGAATCACATGGCTGATGCACTAGCCACTCTCTCTTCCATGATTAGTGTTGGTCAATGGAACGACATACCTAAGATCGACATAATGCGCCTTGAGAGACCCGCCTACATCTTCACGATCGAAGCAGTCATAGACGACAAACCATGGTATCATGATATCAAATGCTTCCTTCAGACACAAGAATACCCACCGGGGACATCAAGAAAAGACTGGAAAACAATCAAAAGACTGGCTGGCAACTTCTTCCTGAGCGGTGATACACTCTATAAGAGAAACTTTGACATGATCTTACTCCGATGCATAGATATACCAGAAGCAAACATGCTGATGAAGGAAATTCACGAAGGATCCTTTGGCACTCATACCAACGGACACGCAATGGCGAGAAAAATTTTGAGAGCAGGATACTATTGGTTGACCATGGAATCCGATTGCTACAAGTACATGAGGAAATGTCACAAGTGTCAGATATACTCAGACAAAATCCATGTACCGCAAACACATCTCAAAGTTCTTTCTTCCCCATGGCCTTTTTCCATATGGGGAATCCACATGATAGGCATGATCGAACCCAAGGCTTCAAACGGACATTGGTTCATCCTGGTAGCCATTGACTACTTCACCAAGTGAGTCGAAGCAGCATCATACACCAATGTAACCCGACAAGTGGTGATCCGATTTATCAAGAACAATCTCATCTACCATTATGGTATTCCAAGCCAGATCATTACTGATAATGGATCTAACTTGAACAACAAGATGATGAAAGAGTTGTTTCCTGAGTTCAAGATCGAACACCATAACTTATCTCCCTACCGACCTAAGATGAACGAAGCGGCTAACAAGAATATCAAGAAGATCGTTCAAAAGATGGTTGTAACCTACAAAGACTGGCACGAGATGCTACCCTTTGCTTTTCACGGTTATCGCACATCTGTCTGCACTTCAACAGGGGCAACCCCTTTCTCTCTAGTATATGGCATGGAAGCAGTGCTTCCCGTAGAATTAGAGATCCCATCAATCCGGGTATTGATGGAAGCTGAGATAACAGAGGCTGAATGGTGTCAAAGTCGACACGATGAGCTGAACCTAATCGAAGAAAAGAGAATAACGACAATATGCCATGGTCAGTTGTATCAGCAGAAAATGAAGAAGGCGTTCGACAAAAAAGTCTAACCCTGTGTCTTCAAAAAAGGAGACCTCGTGCTCAAAAAGATACAATCATTCCTCACTGATTCCCAGGGCAAATGGACTATGAATTATGACAGACCCTATGTGGTCAAGAAAGCCTTCTCAGGCGGCACCTTGAGACTCGCAACCATGGATGGAGAAGATTTTATCTACCCCACAAATGTTGACATAGTCAAGAAATACTTCGCCTAAATAAAAAAAGACGTCTCGGTGGATTAAAAACCCGAAAGGGCAGTCCGGGCAAAAATTAGAGACATAATCAAAAATCATCCCGATGGATTGGAAATCTCAAAGTACAATCCAGGCAAAAGTTAGAGATTAATGGCAAGTAACTACGTCCGACAAGGTGAAATCCCCCAACGGTAATACCATCCGTCAAAAGACTCCAGTCAAGGTCATCTTGGACAGAAGCTTAGGATGTCCAGAATTCAAAGTTGGTAGAAGGATAACGATTGTTATGTTTCAATGTAGCCCTTTTCCCTTAAATTACCATATTCTAAACTTTGTAAATGCTCTATGAGATCACACGCTTGGCTGATTTCCATCCTATCAATAAAATTTGAGCCCTAGTGCTTTTGTTTGTAATTCTCATTAGTTTTAGCTTTACAGAATGACATTTTTAACATGATCAACGATTCTTGAAATAAAACAAAAAATGAATTTACTTGTAAAACTTTTCTTCTGCTTTTAAAATAAAGATGTCATTTCTTTTTCTGATGAACATAAAAAAGAACATCGATTGCTTCTCTAAAGGTGATTGAACCTCAAAGTACAGAATCAAAGTACTCCTTCTAAACCAGTACACCTGAGCAAAGGATCAACAGTTTCAGAAGCCATGTTTCATCTAATATTTCCGGCAGTGTTCGTATCTCTTAAGATCGACTGAACAATTCTTTCTACCCACAGGGTCTACCTCTCCGAAGTAGGGCAGGATTGCTATTTTGAACCAGTGATGCTTTTCATCCCCCACCATGGCGAGTATCTAGTCGTGTTCATCTATTAGTTTGTATGTCGCATCAGTTTTGTCAGCATAAAGATACATACATCATGCATTATTGATTCATATTCATATTCATATTGCATTACTATCACTCTGGTCGTATTCATTTCCCAAGTGATAAAAGTCCTCTTTTCAATTGAGTTGTCAATTCTTTCCTCGTCAGGAAATGTTTTGTCTGAACAATTTCTCCCCAGTTTATTTCTGGATTGGAGACGGTCCTCAACCAATTTGATAACTTGAACCTCTAAAAAGGCAAGAAGACATTCGACAAACATCACTCTTCACCATTGAAGATGAAATTTTCGCTTTCCCGGATTAAGGAAAATCCCCAGAGAAAGCCTCTCAACAGAAGAGTCTCGACAATACATTTGCTGTTCTCCTAAGAAAGTCGATGTTAATGAAGTCATCAACACCTCAAAATTGGATTACATCACATGGAATTTCTCCAAAAAGATCTCGAAGAAAAGTATAATGTAATATCCCCAAGCAAAAAGCAGTCTCTCAAGAGACTCGTTTTCCCCAGTAGAGTCAACAAATGGCATCTCTAACAGAGAAGTTTGCACACCTCTACAACTCAGACTAATGGGTTCCCCAACAAGTCTGACCTCAAAATTTTTCCATCAAATGGTGTCTCCCTAGTAGTAAAAATCGGCGAGAAGTTTGATGAAGACTGCTACAAATAGCGTTCCTTGTCAAGGAAGAAACTCGACAAGAAGAAACCGAGATCATTTCCTTGGCTGAAGACCAGGATCGAAGGGGAAGTTTATTTTAGAAACTGAGACTAGTTCCTTGGCTGAAAACCAGGATCGAGGGGAAGTTTATTTCAAAAGAAACTTAGACCAGTTCCTTGGCTGAAGACCAGGATCTAGGGGAAGTTTATTTCAGAAATTGAGACCAGTTCCTTGGCTGAAGACCAGGATCGAGGGGAAGTTTATTTCAGAAACTGAGACCAGTTCCTTGGCTGAAGACCAAGATCGAGGGGAAGTTTTACCCGTTTCTAAGTAACACTGCTTAGAAAAAGAAAATGGATGAGCAAGCCGCCATTCATAACAACCATCAAAATTTTGGGTATTCCGATATTTAATCCTCTTGCACCCTGAATGTTTGAATATCTTCGCCATTCACACCTTCAGGTCCAAGAAGATTAAATAGGGGCATCTGTCATACCCCAAATTTTGACCACCAAGATTGCCCATCATTTTGAGGATCATTGCCACAATATGGATGTGCCATCATGTCTCATCAATCTTCTCAAGGATTGTTGAGCTTTCACTACAACCAAGAATTAGGGTTTTAAGCCCTCTCAGAGCACTTAGAAAAAGGATCAATCAAGAAATGACATGATCTTCAACTTTTCTAACCTCTAAAACACCCATAAGGGATCAAGAGGACTCCCACATCAAAAATAAAGTATAAAGTTGCCACATTCCAAGTGGTTTGAGCCTCGAAACACCTGATGTCGCCAAATTAGGGTTTTGGACGACTGGGACCTCCAGAGTGAGATTTTCACAAGGGGATGAGCCAAGACTTCAACATGTGACTCAATATGCTCAAAATAACCCTAATAATCTGTTTGAAAAGTTAAATTACCCTCAGAGGATGCATTCCCAAAAAGTCGGGAATTAGGGTTTTTTCGCGTCGAACCGTTCCGGAGCCAAAAGTCAAAACATGACTTTTTTGGCAAGAATGATCCTTATGACTCATGTTTTCATAAAATATGACTTATAATGTCATTTAAACAAGAATTGATCAAGAAACCAAGATAACTTGTAAAAGGGGTAATCTTGAAAAATTGAAATTTTTTCTAAGTTACTAAATTTGAATGATTTTGGTACCAACTTCCAAGGATCATAACTTGTGATCCAAGCAGCCATTTTGAGTGATCCAAAGCCTGATTTGTAGGTCTTCCTACATTCTACAAAAGCTTCAACTACATCAAACTCCAATTCTTCATGGATTTTAAGTTATGGAGTGATCAAAATGACAAAAATGAAGAAAATGACACTTTTTCAACACTTAGTAAAAATCTGCCTAAGTTTCCAGCCTTGAACATCAAAGTTCATGGGGATTTTTCAATGGGATCCAAATAGTTTCAAGACAAACTATGATCATACATGGATAGTACCATATGAAGGCTCTTTAAAAAGTACAAGAGCCTCCCATAACTTAACTTGAGCAAGAAGATATGATCCATTGAAAATGGCATTTTTCACTGATTTTTGCAAGGCAGATTTGTGCATTGTTGCTCGAATTGATCAATTTGTACAATAACAAGCATGGTTATCCATCTGCACACCTCAAGGGGGAACAACCAAGGGACGAACACTAATCCACTAGACTCACAAGTCCATGGATCTATGTTTAGGCATGACACTCCTAAAATTCAAAATGCTTCAAATGGTCAATTTTGTTTCCAAGCATTTAACTGATGCATAAAGGTGGCATTCATCAAGGCAATGTTATCCAAGTTCATTCAAGCCTTATCCCTGCCACAGAAGACTCATAGCCTGTGCTCTAACCTCAAGTCAATGGCTAGAGGAGACTTGAGATTCCAATGGATCAACATTTGCCACAGACCTGCTGCAGTTGCCATTCACTATTGCAGCCAAAACAAACTTGCTCTACTATAAATAGAGCTCATTTGTGATTAGTTTGAGTACACCAAAGCACCCAAACTGATGCTTTACTCAAAATCTCCCTTTCACTCCAATTTTGCCTTCTAACTCAAGTCACTATCGATTTTTGAGATTGATAGTGATTCCAACCAAACCAATCACACACACACACACACACACACACACACACCTCATAAACATCATATGTGAGTGATCTAAAC
The DNA here is from genome assembly GCA_022829125.1 of Lathyrus tuberosus. Classification (NCBI taxonomy): domain Eukaryota; kingdom Viridiplantae; phylum Streptophyta; class Magnoliopsida; order Fabales; family Fabaceae; genus Lathyrus; species Lathyrus tuberosus. The sequence goes on along the minus strand of JALAZF010000177.1, from coordinate 7,217,169 downwards.
ACTAACACAACATCTGGAACATCAAATTCATCAAATCACCAGCCATTTGCTCAAGTTCTTGACAGAGTTGCAGTTGAGGTGCCACATCCAGTTCCAGCTCATTTTAATCCATTCTAAGCATTCAAACACACTCCTTGGAACCTAAGGAAGCTGTCCAGATCATTGGAACTTATCTGTAACACCTCCATCATCAAACTCGATCACCAGCTGCAAGAGGTGAGCCTAAACCCTTCAAACTCTATGATCCATGCATCATGAATGAATTTTTGAGTTACCATCTTTTTTATGCATGTATGTAGAGTGATAACCCTCAATCAATTGCCATGAATCGATCATGTATAGAATTTCATTGTGTTCATGCTGAAATTAGGGTTCTTGAGGTTTTCCATTGATTTCTTCCTCCATACTTAATATAACTGCAATTAATCTATATGGTTGTGATCCTTGTTCAAAAACGAACAAGATTGATACTTGAATCGTGCAAAACCATTGAGTAATCATGGAGAAAAGTGAGGAAATGTAAATCTGCAGAAACAGGGTGGGCGCGTGTTCTTCCTTGACTGTTGGCGCCCTTTTTCAAAAATTTGAATTTTTGAATACTTAAATATTTTTGTTAATTGATTCAAAAATTAATTTCTCTCTGAATATTTGTGTTTTTGAATTGATTCTTTTTCTCAAAATTCACAAAAATGTTTAAGTATTTTATTTTACAAAAATATCCAATTTATATTATTTATTTAATATAGTTAGAATTTTTGTAATTAATTTCATTTTTATTGTTTTAAAGCATTTTTAAATGAAATTCCCACTTTGATTTTTCAAAACCAATTGGATTTCAAGCTTTCATGTGATTAAACATGATTTTTCAAAACATTTTTCAAAGTGTACAACTTGTTTTTGAATATATTTGATAGTTCATATCATTTTTTATTTAATTTCCTCTGAAAATTATATCTTTTAAATTCAAAATTAGGGTTTTCTCTAAATTTTGATCTTTAATAAACATCTTGGGCCTCTAATAGAGTGTAAGACCCATCCCCTTTGTAAATACAAAATAATTTGGGCCTCAGTCATCGTGTAAGTCCCAACACGTTTTTCAGAAATCTCGGCGCGATCGCCATTTCAAAACAAAATCATCTGGGCCTACCCTTGTGTTGTAAGTCCCATTTGTTTTCTTTTTCAAACACCTTGGGCCTCTCCTTGAGTTGTAAGACCCATCTCTTTGTACATAAACCTCTTTGGGCCTCAGTCATTGTATAAGTCCCGGTACGATTCTCGAAATAACGGTGCGATCGTTATTTTTCATTTGGGCATCTCCTTGAGTTGTAAGCCCATCTCTTGTAGAAAAATAAACACCATGGGCCTATAATAGAGTGTAAGACCCAACCCTTTTGTATATAAATAATTTTAGGCCTCAGTCATTGTATAAGTCCCAATGTGTTTCTAAAACCACGGCGCGATCGTGGCCTTTTAAACAATTCTTTGGGCCTCTCCTTAAGTGTAAGCCCCAATCTTTTCAAAACAACTTTCCCTTTTGATTTAGGTTCAAACTCATAGTTGTCATCAAAACTTTCTTTAATTTCTTGAACAACTAAACATACAGCTGTTACAATGAAAGCTTGCTCACCTGTAAGTTTTAAACAGCTTTCTTTTACATACTTGCACACACACACACACACACACACACACACACACACACACACACACACACACATATATATATATATATATATATTTGTTTATGCTGGAAGCTTGCTCACATGTAAGTCCTCATACCCTCTTTTACATACAGTATATATTTCATCTGTATATATATGATTGTATATGTCTGCTTAAAGTTTTCCCCGACAATTAGGTCTAGGATTAGATAAAGCTAGTGGTCACTCTTTCAACACAGTCAAAACTAGTTCCCCATAGGAATATCCAGATACAATCTTCCCTCCTCTTGGGCTTATACAATATGGAACAAAGAGAAAGGCATTATTCCCGATGAAACTTTTTTCAGACTGTCACTATTAGAAAATTGTCCAAGAAATTCATGTCCCCCAGAGAGGATTAATTCTCGGTGAAACCTCTCTTGAATTTCTTCAAACCCTAGAACTGTTCACTAAAGAAAGGATTAATTCACGGTGATACCTTTCTTGAAGTTTTCTTAAGTTTGGACCCACAGGCTTCCTATAAGCATCCCAGCCTCCTCTTGGGCTTTGTACAAGGACCCTCAGGCTTCTTAGAAGTTCTCATGCCTTCTCTTGGGCTTAGTACAAGGACCCAAAGACCTCTTACAAGTGTAGGACAGAACCTAGTCATCCTTTGTTAGAGCAGTCTTTCCAAAGAGTCAAAACATCAAACCAGTTTAGGGTTGGTTATCATCCCTTAAAACACCAGCCTCCTCTTGGGAATCATGCAAAGATAAACTCTTTCATACCAGTAGACTTGGACAGTCTAATCTCCTCTTGGATCTCAAAGACATTCTAAAGCTCCCTACAAACATCGGAGAAACTCTGATCATTTGATCAATCTCCAGTAGACTTAAAACCCCATAGGTCCTAAAACTCAATCTTTATCCTAAATTTCCCCAACTAGGGTCATCTTATCATCAATAAACCTGTATCAGAACCTCAAGGCATATGATATTTCAACTCTTCTGTAATCCTCAGCAAGAGTTGATTCCCCACTTTGGACCTGCCTCTGGATCTCAATAATCCTCAGCAGAAGATAGCCTCCTCTTGGGCTTTATATAAAGATTTTCCTCAGTAGAGTTAGCCTCAAAAGCACTCTCTTGTTGAGTCAATCACCTTTTCAGCACTGTCTTGTTGAGTCAATCTTCTTTCTCAAAACACTCTCTTGTTGAGTCAAATAAAAAACTCTCTTGTTGAGTAAATCAGTCCTTTTAGCCTCAATCTAAGGCTTTGTACAAGACACCCGAAACATCCTCAACTGAGTCAATCATCTATTTTTTTAGCCTCAATATTAGGCTTTGTACAAGACATATATAAACTTTCTCCAGCAAAGTCAAAATCTTCTAAACCTTCTCTTAAGCTCTGGATAAATATCTTCCCAGTGAAGTCAATTCCTCTCAGCCTTCTTTTAGGCTTTGGGAATTAATCTCCCTAAGCAGAGTCAATCTCTCTTTTCAGCCTCAATCTTGGGCTTTGTACAAGACAAATCTTACTCTCTAGCAGAGTCAATCTTCTTTTTCAGCCTCAATCTTGGGCTATGTACAAGACAGATAAAACCTCTCACCAATAGAGTAAGTTTCCCTTTTCAGGCTCAATCTTGGGCTTTGTACAAGACAGACAAAATATTTCCCCGAAAAAGTCAACTTTCAGCCTCCTCTTAGGCTTTATATAATGATATTCCCCGAAAGAGTCAATCTATTTTTAGCCTCAATCTTGGGCTTTGTACAAGACAAATAAACACTCTCTTATTGAGTCAGTCTTTTCCAGCCTCCTCTTAGGCTTTGTATAATGACCTCCCTAGTGGAGTCAATCAATCTCTTAGCTTTAACCTTGGGCTCTGATCAAAGCACATACAAAAAACCAAAATCCCCTCAGAGGAAATAAAAAACCTCTCTGTCGGAGGACATTTCTATGTATATCAAACAAACCTTAATCCCAGATAATTGCTGTAAGTGGCACACTTGTTGATTCAAAAATCCAAGCTGTAGTCCATCTCTTATCCTTGTAAATTAACTTACTCTTTCATCTAAATGCTGTAAGTGGCAAGCCTCTGGATTATTTACATACGCGCCAATGTCACTCTCTTTGCATGAAAGATTCCTAAGGAAAAATGGCATTGCTCAACACTGAGTTAAAGTTTTATCCTTCAGGACAAATCCCTCATAAAGGAAATTATGGCATTGCTGGATTCTCATATCCCAGTTAAAGTAATTCTCCTTTATAATCAGTCACCCAACAGTTGTGATAAACAGACGAGATGTCTCTCTTTAGAGATGACAAATTCTCTCTCAGTCAAAACCTTTTAGCTTCAATCTTGAGCTATAAACAAGACACAAATCACCTTTAGCTTCAATCTTAGGCTTTGAACAAGACACCAAAACATCATCTTTTCCTCCCTTAGAATAGGAGGAACTACGATTCTCTGATTTCCCTGTTTTTCTTAAACGGGAATACGTAGGCATAAGATTACGAAATCTTAGCGAGCACACTAATAAAAAAACTTTAGGTCCAGTACCTTACCAAAATCATCAAAAACTCACTCTCTCTCTCAAACACTCCCAAAGGAGAAACTTTCCCAACCCACAACAGGCAAACACCAGTAAGTAGAAAGCAGTAAAGAAAATTGATAACAACCTGTGGATAACCACATATAGGATGGGTAATTGACAACTCCCCATTGTATAACCTGACCCCGAACTCCCAAATCTCTTAAGCATTTGTTCAGTTAAACATTTGCGTGCAAGGTTAATTTGAGATAGCTTCCCTTTCCTTTCCAGCTTCATAGGATAAATAAGAAATCATAAAGTAGCACCCAACTCCTACCATTGCAGTGAGGAAAAACCCATGGCGATAAGGTGGTCGCGTCACCGACATAAATCACACGCTACACCATGGTATAGTGTGAAGTCAGTTGAAGAGGAGAGGAGTTAAGTTTGAGTTTATCAAGTTCTTGCTCTGGGAGTTTGATAAATTATTGATCGGCTAGGTTATCAAAGATACTTGACAATTTTCTCAAGTCCAGTCATAAAGGTGTCTCAGTCGTGCATCTGCAGTCTTCTAGTTATTCTTCTGACTAGAAGGTGTTTCTATGAAACACAAGTTGAAGAAAGTGGAGGTGATTTATTTTCACTATCCAAAACATTAAGGAAGGATTCATCTCTCTTAACCCTAAAGGTGGATATAATCTGATTAGAGTTTTCAGAATTGTTGAGGTAAATACGACTTGTTCAGAGAAAATCTTAGTTACTTGAGTCAAGGATAGCAGCCTTGGTATCTCAACACAGTTTTTCAAAGAAGATACTTGCAAAAATTGAATACTTGATAAGTGTTCATGAAGTGATCTGGTGGAGCCTAGCTACAACAGTGAAGAAGGGTTATTGGACAAGGATTTAAGATCAATTGCTATTTGTGGAATTCACAAGGGTTTAATTAATTATCCTTGATAGTCAAGATTGCTGATGTCTAGCAAGATGTTGGAACATCTCATCATCAGAGTTTGTGCAGAATCATGGGAGGAGCACTGTATACACTTTAGCATCTGTTTTAGTCTTGGGTGTTGACCTAAGAATCTGCTTCAGTCTGATGTGACAGAATAATGTGATCTCTGGAGAGTTTGCTGGCAAGAAACTGGTCTGGACAATGGTGCTGGAAGATGAAGATGAAAACATCATAATCTTGATGGTTACTTCTTGGATCAGTTTATTTCTGATATAAGAATATTGAAGTGCTAGTGATGGCACAACTTGGATTAATTTATTTCTGATCTAGGTACTTGGGAGAATGGGATCTTGCTCAACTTGAAGGTCAAGGTTAAGTGGCAGTATTCTTTGACTTTCTACATACTGCTCTACTAAGGAAAGTGGCATTCCTTGGTATGGCTATGTTGTACTCTAGGACCACGTTTTCTTCTGAAGATTCAGACGTGGCAGGTGTGAAGTCTTTGGAGTTTCTAAGTAGGATGGAGGTTGTCTACTCAAACTTGGTTGGTGAATCAAGTCTATGAGAGCATGGAACTCTTATTCTATAATAGGGAGGAGGTTCTTCTAAGTGGCAGAGGGAGGAGCTGAATTCAGCAGTTGGATGTCATATCAGAATGGTCTGACATCAAGCTTAACATCAGAATCTCAGCTGATGATGCGGCACATCAGCTTAAGATAAGGTGATCTACAGGAGAATGGAAGTTATGTATGCTTCAAAAAGATCTATCTCATACAGTTTGCGGGAGCTGTGGTTTGAGAAGATGTTACATGTCTAAAAGGCTTGGTGGATCCAAGATGTCTTGCTATGAAGAAAGTAGTTCATGTGACTTGGAGATCAGATTTCATTGGTAGATCAGTGTATCTTGTGGAAGTTATGAAGAAGAATGAGATCAGTCAAATAGTGGCATTTGGTTGATTTTTACTGTGCATTCAAGCAGGATGCTTGAAACTGATTGCTCTTGTGCAGAAGGGTGGTTGGTTGAAATCGTAAGGAGGATTTGGTTCATATTGGAGCTTGTGGCAGAAGTTCTCAGTTTATGGAAGATTACCTTCTTTTGGTGGATGAGAGTTTATTTCTCTCTGGGTTTCTGGAGTTCTCTTTGTTCAAGTTGGTGGCGCAGTGTTGTTTGAAGATCTTTAGTTTGGATTACTATGCAGATAGTAAGTCCAGTGATGGAGCATGTCAAGAACCATAGTGTGTGGTGTCTATGATGTGTGAAGGATGTCCTAACTGATGTTAGAACATTTTCTGGGTTGGTTATCCTTGGTGGAGGATTCTTTAGTTCTGGTCTAGGAACTTGTTAGCTACATCATGTCTAAGGAGTATCTATCTTGTCATACGGGAGAATGATGGAGTAGAAGAACTGCCTTGGGAGGATGGTGTAGAGAAGACTGAAGTGGATCATGTGTTGATTGCATGGAAGTCTGAATATGGATATTCACCAGTTGATCAGAAGTATTCCAGGTTATCATATGGGAGAATGATGAAGGAATGACTGTCTTGGATTGTTGGGTGTCTATCTATTGATTGACCTTGCTAAGGTCTGATGAAAAGCTCGTGGAGGGGATATCGCCCCTATTGGCAAGTCATGCTAAAGGGAAGTGGATCAGTTTGGAAGCTGTGAAGTTCTGAAGCATGTATACGGTATCTGACACCGTTGGAAGTAAACAAACTAAGAGGTATGGTACCTCTTTGAGGAATGTAGATCATTCCAGATCAATTGGATCTTATCTCAGGGAACAAGGAGATTTATACATGAGAATTCAAGAGGAATTCGTTTGGTGTATGGATAGTTTCTTGAAGAGGGGGATCAATGGAACTTTGATCTTAATCCAAGAGTTTGTTAATTTAGGATGGTGATCCTAATGTGACCTCACGGGAAGCATGATGGTGTTCATGTGTGAGTGATTATTGGTTCTTGTCAGAAGAAGCAATAAGTGGAGCTCATGATTGTGTTCAGTAGGTAGGTTGGACAGAGGGTGCGCTCTTGAAGACATGAAGATGCGTCTTATGGTTTCCATTCATCAGCATATTGTTCTTTGGAGGAGCACTGTTTATCTTAGTGTTAGATGTCAAATATGCTATATATTTATACTTGATACTTGGCATTTTTTATTACTTTCATGTGTTAATTGTGGATTTTTGTATTGAATTGTTGTTGTTCTTCATGCATTATATTTATACCTTTGGTGCTTGTAATTTGTGTGCTATTGTGCAGGAAAGTGCACTAAAAACATCAAAGATTGAAGACACGAAGAATTGTAGCAAGTTGCCAAAGAAAGTGGAAAACAACAGCAGGTTCGCTTTACGAACCCTGGCGAAGTCCCCAGCGAATGTTCGCTTTGCGAACATTGGCGAAGCTCTCAGCGAAAAAAATAGAGGGAAAAGGACCCAAAATTCGCTTTGCGAATGTTTTGGCGAGTGGCTGGCTTTGCGAATGAATGGTTCGCTTTGCAAACTCACGAAAATTTCCAGGGGCGGTTTAACTTTCAGAGGCACTTAAGGTGCCATTTTCTTTCATTCGCTAGGCGAATGATTTATTCGCAGTGCAAATGTTGCTGATCCCAGTGTATTAAATAGATTTTTAGGTTTTCTTGGAATCATAACTTGATATTTTCACACCAAAACATACTTTTCTGAGTTTTGATCATCCAAGAGTGAATTTCCACATAGAGAAGCTGAAGTCACATCCGATCTCGATTATTCGACGCAGATGTTCTTTCATCTCCTCTTGAAACTTGTGATACAAGCTACCATGGAAATGTGTAGTTAAACCTCTTGTGTTAAGGTTAGAGGTAGTTAATCTTGCTTATATGTATTTCTTTTGATCTTTTGTATATGAACAGGGTTGATGATCAATATATGATGAAGTTGTTTGTTCTTAATGATGTATTTGCGGTTTGAATCACTCTAGACATAGATTTTCCAAATCTTGACCTAATATCTTCATCTCTTAAAATCCAAACTCTAGACATAGATTTGAGGTTTAATATTCGCTTTGTATTGATCTTAACGGTTGTTGTTTTGATTGTTAGCGTGAGACATCATCTAACGTTCTAAATAACGATACTCACAAATTTGCTTTAGACATAAACTTATTCGAGAGGATACGCGATTGTGTTGGTCGAAACTAAATTCATATGCTTGATTAATCGGATATGTATGAAAAGGATTAGCGAAATCTAATCTTGACATGCTTTTATAAAACTTACAACATCTTTGTTATAGTTTACTTCTTTGCTACCAAAATTAATGTTACAAAACAAAGAACAATTTGAAAACCCCTTACTTAAAACGTTTCGAATATTGAACGACAAGCATCAAAATATCGCACAATCCCCGCGGATACGATAAAAACACCCCCCGAAATACTGTTTCAACACTTAGATAGGGGGAGTTGCTCCTTGATCTAAGATATATTACTGCAGGGGTGTAGTTCAGGTTCCAGTTTGTATTGTGCGTCAAGCAAGCTGTGATTATGTTTCCATCCTGGGAGGATGAGATGTCAAGAAGGATGTCTTGACATTGTTGTACTGTTGCAAGTAGGGGGAGACTTGGCAGTGGAAGTTCTATGATTTCTGATAGATGCCTAAGAATCATTGGTTTAGTCTGGGAGAATTTATTTTTCTCTGCTGACTGAATTCTGAATCACTGAAAGTTCATCATCAATGATATTATTTTTGGATGAAAGTGTTTCATTTTGAATTATGGAAGGAAGAAGATGATTATGTGTGTCTTTGTTTGAAAAGCCAATATTTGAAGTCTGTATCAGGTCTGAAGGCAAGCTAGTAGAGAAGACACAATGTCTGACATGATGTCAGGACCTTGTTATAAAACATGTTCGCATGTAATAAGTTCTTTGGACGGTATTCTTAAAAGAAGAAATAGTCAAGGCAGTCTTGGACGGTGCGCTTTTGGTGGAGTTATTTCCTTCGATTAATGTTCCTTTGAATTGGCCGACGTTATTTTCCGTGGTTCGTTACTTTCTAAGGAAACTGCTCATCTATAAATAGGATTGCCTTGGACTTCTTTTGTCTCAATACTCTCTTTAGATTGGTGTCCGATGGTTTTTTTTTTTTATTCTGGGTGAGTTGCGTCAGGGTTTGGAGCTGCCTTGGTCACTTTTGCCAAGTTTTGGCTAAAAGAGGGGAGAATGGTTTTCTGGTGTCTTCTGGGATATGTTGGTTAAGTTGTTATGACATCTTAACATCATGAACCCCTTTGTGTCTTGTGATCTGAGTTGTGAAGCAGGTTGTGTCTTGTGACCTGAGTTACGCAATCTATGTTCTCAGTGTTATAAAGCCTACAACTGGTGTTTATTTTCTGGAGGAGTCTTCTGTTTCTCAACCCTTCTTTTGAAAGGAGGGGGAATGTGTTGAGAGGGAGACTCTCTCAGACCTTAGCTCCAATCAATTCTCAAGATGAAGGAGTCTTGATGAAGTAGTCTTGCTGATTGCAGAATGCAGAAGAAGATGTTTTAGCCAAAATTTGTCAAAAGGGGGAGAGACAAGCAGAAATCAGACCACAAGCATCTTTAGAGAAGAGACAAGAGCCAAGCTCTTGAACTCCTATTCAAGCAGATAAGAAATAAACTAACCTAATGAATATTAACCTAAGTTGAGGGTGTCTTGATCTTCATCTTCAACATCAAACAAAAACATAACAGGTTTCTTGGATAAATACAACAGAATCCTGCTGACTAGATGTCCCTTCAAGAAACTTCTTGAAAGAGTGATCGGCTGTTGCGCACAGATAAAAAATGAGAAATTTTGAAAGCAGTATCGGGAAGCGACACTCGGATGTCGTATCACAAGGATTCTTGTTGAGAATTTAACCAACTGACAACAATTGGGGGGTTTCGAATTAGGTTTCAAAAAGCTATGAGAAAAAGTGATTATAATATAAGTTAATCTGTTGTTCGTTCTCCTACTTATCAATGACCATATAATTACCAAGCCCTAAGCGGATTTCATCCTCTTTCTATCATAGTAACAATAGCAAGTGTGATTGAATTACTATATGATTTATGTTCCTAAATCCGAATTAAGCAAACAGATAACGCAAACACGAATTCAGCAAACGCGGTTACGATTAACCGAACATACATCAATCAAATTAATTCAATCCTATTCTATAAAATATGAAATTGAATTAAGCAAATAATGGCAACTGAATTAAGCAAACAGGATTATAGATAGAATTGAAAAGGGAATTGAAATTACTTGGAAAATATATTAACCTCAAAGTGAACGGAGATACGGTTACAGCATATCAACTCAAAGAGTTTAGTTCTCTATGAAATACGTAAAAAGCAAAGACAATTCGTGAATAATAAAAGGTCCTCTTCCTGTAGCGCGGATGAAAACCTTATAAACCAAATAAGTTTTTTCACTACTAACTAAAACTGGGTTGGAAACATAAACCAGGCCCATAAAACGACCCGAAACAAATTATTTTCTAATGTCAGAATTCGGGTTCTGACTTCAATAACTTATTTGACCACCTTTCACTCTAATCAGATCTTGGCTTCAAAATAAAACTTGTATCTCTTTGTCTTAGCTTTCCATCGACTAGTAGAACGCGCAAAACGGCATCCCGTAGCTCAAGTTATGACCTTTATAGTGAAAGGTATCAAATAAGTGTTAATGCTGAAAATAAGCTGTGAAAATAAAGTAAAGGTAGAAACAAACTTAAATACGAAAACACATTAAAATAGTAAAAACACTCAAATAAACTGTAGGAATGCCTAAGTACAAACATAAGAGAATGTGCATTAAAATGCACTGATCAAAATCCCCCACACTTGAACTTTTGCACTCCGAGCAAAATGATAACTTCAAAAATTCAAAACAAAACAAAGCAGAGCATGAAATTCCAAAGGTATTCAATATACAAGGTACAAGTAGAGTCCTAAGTCTAAGCTTAAAGAATATGGTGTTAGTGAGCAACTCTTTTGCGACATTAAAAACAAATACGAAAACAAATTACCTAAGAGTACATCAAAAGTAGCAGGATCCTCACAAGATATAATTCACTTAACTCTCAAGTGTTTAGGCTAACTGTTTACACTCAAAGCACAACATGAAAGTTAATACTACTATAAGCTTGAAAAGACTCTAAATCCACACTTGAAATACATGCACACAAAGATCAAAAGGACTTTTATTCAAGTTGTAACATGGCCAAGGTAAGGGTAGGATAAATCCTAAGGGGTACTAGGCTAAAACTCAAAGGGTCAAAAGAAAACTGAAGGAGAATTCGGGAGTTGAACTAAAAACACTTTAATAACCTTCATATATCAAATTTCCCATATTTTCCTCTTTTTTATTTATTTATTATTTATTTTTTACTTTTTTCTTTTTCAGAAGGAAAATGTATTGACATCCTTCTTTCTTTTCTCTCTCTTTTTTCTTTTTTTTCTTTTTCTATATATATATTTTTTTTCTGCCAACCTTTGTAACACCACAACTGTATTGTTCAACCCCACAAAACTCCATACAAGACTCTTTCGACCCCTTGATTAGGGTGATAATTTTGTTTTTCGCTTTCGGCTTGTAATGAGTTTTAAATAAATAAAAAAGATGTATAGGCTCAAAGGGGTTTCCAACAAGGGATAATACTTTTTAGGGTTGGATTTTTGGCTAAGTGGCTAAAAATAAAACAAAAACAAGTTGCCTTTATCATATCAATGTGCACAAGTAAACAAAAAGCTTCAACAGCCAATTCAAATTCTAGATACTAACTAACATGAGTGAAACACACAAGAAAGAAAAAGGAATGGATGTTTTTATGCACTATCACTTATTAGGCTCAAATTCTCACAAGGTTTAGTGATCTACCACCAATGATGTACAATTCAGAGTTTAGTCCTACATATCACACTAAGAATGCACAAAAAGGAATCAATCACATCACATCACAAGTCTTTAATCAAGAGAGTTAAGAACAAAACTCATACTTGTACTCAAAAACCAAAGAAAAAGCATGCTATTTTTTTTTCTTTTTTTTTCTTTTTTTTTAAGAAAATAAAGAAAGCAAAAAAAAATTTGGTTCCCTTCCCCACACTTAAAACATGCATTGTCCTCAATGAAAGGACATAACTATTAAATAAGAGTGAGGGAAAGGAAAAAGTGCTACCTGGTCAAGTTGTAGAGTAAGTGGACTTTTCTAAGGAAAGCTCTTCTATGGGTGCATCTTTAGGCACCAAACTCTCATGGAATAGCTTCAGGCGCTGCCCATTGACTTTGAAAACCTTGTCAGTACCTACACTTTTAATCTCTATTGCACTATGAGGGAAACCATTAGTAACAACAAAAAGGCTAATCCACTTCGATCGAAGTTTCCCAGCCATAAGCTTTAGGCGGGAGTTAAACAGTAAAACCTGTTGGCCCACAAAGAATTCCTTCCTAGAATTCATTTTATCACGGAAGTGCTTAGTTTTCTATTTATAAATCCTAGAGCTTTCATAAGCCTTTATCCTAAGCTCTTCAAGTTGTTGTAATTGGAGTTTTCTTTCAATACCTGCTTATTGCATCTCCAAATTACAACTTTTTACCGCCCAATAAGCACGGTGTTCTATCTCTACAAGAAGATGACATGCCTTACCAAAAATAAGTCGATAGGGAGACATCCCTATAGGTGTCTTGAAAGCTGTTCTTTGAGCCCAAAGTGCGTCTTCTAGAGGGCGGCTCCAATCCTTCTTGTTTGGTTGCACCATTTTCTCTAAAACATGTTTGATATCCTTGTTTGAGATCTTAGCTGGCCCATTAGTTTGGGGATGGTATGTAGTAGAGACTCTGTGCACAACTCCATATTTTCGGAGTACTGCTTCTATGGTGCGGTTACAGAAATGAGTGTCTTGGTCACTTATGATAGCTCGGGGTGTTCCAAACCTGCAAAAAATATTGGACCTGACGAAATCTGCAGCAACTCTAGAATCATTAGTCCTAGTGGGAATAGCTTCCACCCACTTTGAAACATAATCAACAGCAAGCAAAATGTAGAGAAAACTAAATGATATAGGGAAATGACCCATAAAGTCGATTCCCCACACATCAAATACCTCACAGAAAAGCATAGGCTACTGAGGCATTTCACTCTTACGAGTGATGGCTGTACCTGCTATCTGGAACTCCTTACAAGTGCGGTAAGTATCATAAACATCTTTAAAAATAGTGTGCCAATAGAAACCCGAGTCTAGGACTTTTCTTGCGGTCCTTTGAGGACCAAAGTGCCCACCTACCTGAGAGGCGTGAGAAAAATGCAAAATAGATCAATCTCATAGTCGGGGACACACCTCCTAATAACCTGATCACTACCAAAATTCCAAAGATAAGGATCATCCCACACATAGTATTTGGCATCACTCTTGAGTTTCTAAATTTGCGCCTTAGATGCACCTCTAGGAAAAACACCAGCAACGTGATAATTAACAATATCATCAAACCAAGGAGTAACTCCATGTAAAAGTAACAGCTGCTCATCAAGAAAGTCATCCTAGATGAGAGAAGGATCTGCATCCCGCTCTATTCTGCTCAAGTGATCAGCTACTAGATTCTCAACTCCACTTTTGTCCTTAATCTCTACATTAAACTCTTGGAGCAACAACATCCACCGAATGAATCTAGGTTTTGCTTCTGGTTTCTTTAAAAGGTACTTCAAAGCTGCATGGTCAGTAAAAACAACAACCTTGGAACCTAGCAAGTATGGTCTAAACTTGTCAAGAGCAAAAATAATCGCTAAAAGTTCATTTTCAGTGGTAGTATAATTAACTTGTGCAGAATCTAAAGTCTTAGAAGCATAGTAAATAACATGGGCAGCCTTGTCCACCCTTTGTGCAAGGACGTCTCCAATTGCATAGTTAGATGCATCACACATAATCTCAAAAGGAAGGTTCTAATCAGGAGGTTGTATGATAGGGGCAGATGTCAATGCTTTCTTCAAGAAATCAAATGCCTGCTTGCATTTCTCATCAAAGTTGAAGGTCACATCGTTCTTCAACAAGTTTGAAAGCGGAAGATCTATCTTGCTGAAGTCCTTTATGAAGCGCCTGTAAAAACATGCATGACCAAGAAAAGAATGAATCTTGCTAATGCAAGATGGGTAAGGCAATATAGAAATCACATCAATCTTAGCATGGTCTACTGAAATTCCTTTTTCAGAAATTATGTGGCCTAAAAAATTTCCCTAATCAACCATAAAATGGAATTTTTCATAATTTAAAACAAGGTCAGTTTCAATGCATCTCTCTAAAACCATATTCAAACTTTTCAAACATGCATCAAATGAAGAACCATAAACAGTAAAATCATCCATAAACACTTCCATGTAATTTTCAATAAATTTAGCAAAAACACTAATCATGTATCACTGGAATGTGCCAGGAGCATTGCAAAGTCCAAATGGCATCCTCTTGTAAGCAAATGTACCAAACGGGCACGCGAAGGTTGTCTTTTCTTAATCCTCTGGTGCAATATGGATCTGAAAATAACCAGAAAAACCATCAAGGAAACAATAATGTGGTTTACCTGCTTGCCATTTGAGCATTTGATCAATGAACGGCAAGGGAAAGTGATCATTTCTAGTCGCCTGGTTCAACCTCTTATAATCAATACAAACTCTCCAGCTATTCTGAACTCCAGTGGGAACAAGTTTATTCTTTTCACTTTTTATCACAGTGAGTCCAGATTTCTTAGGTATAACCTACACTGGACTTACCCAATTACTGTCAGACATAGGATATATGATACCTTCTTGCAACAACTTGGTTACCTCTTTCTTCACCACATCAAGAATTAAAGGATTAAGCCTCCTTTGGGGCTGCCTCACCACCTTAGCTCCTTCTTCAAGCAAAATTCGGTGCATGCACATGGAAGGGCTAATACCGGGAATGTCTGCCAAGGTCCACCCAATCGCCTTTTTATGCCTCTTTAAGACCTGCAAAAGCTTACTTTCTTGATCGAACTCAAGGTTAGAAGAAATAATAACAGGAAGCTTTTCATTTGTCTCTAAGTAGGCATATTTAAGATTTTCCGAGAGTGGTTTAAGATCTAAAGAAGGAGGTTGTTCAATGGATGAAATGGTCGGGGAAGCAGGGATGTCAAGAGCCTCAGCCACACAGACCACTTCATCTATAGCCTCATCCACATGAAAAACATCAGCCTGCAAGGCAGCATTTATTTCAGCACAAATAGAGCAAACATTAGTGTTAGTACATACATCACAAGAGTAAGTATCATCAAAGTCTAATAAAGATGGAAATCAGATAAAAACTCGGGATAAGTATCATCTACTAAGTTAGAAAGTAACTTAATGTGAAAAATAGAATGCTCTTCCATGGGATGTTTCATTTCATCAAAGATGTTAAATTTAGCGATGATATCACCAAACTCCATGGACATCGTGCCATCATCAACATCAATTTTTGTCTTCGCCGTTTTCATGAATGGTCTGCCGAGAATGATGGGTGCCTTGCTTGACTTTTTTATCCTTCCATGTCAAGAATATAAATATCTGCAGGAAAAATCAAGTCATTAACTTGCACGAGGACATCTTCCACGACTCCGGCGGGGCGGGCATTGCTTCTGTTTACCAGCTGAATGATTAAACCTGTATGCTGCAAAGGACCAAGATCAAGATTATTATAAATAGAAGTAGGCATAACATTAATACCCGCTCCTAAATCAAGCATGCAATTTTCAAATTTACTATTCCCAATAGTACAAGGGATAGCAAAAGTTCCTGAATCCTTGCACTTTTGTGTCATGGCCTGGAAGAGGGCTGAAACATTTTGCTCAACTGTATCGTTAGATTGAATGAAGGCAGAAATATTCCTTCCCATATTCACTCTCTCGTTCCCTTTCAATCTCCTTTTATGAGTACATAAATCCTTAAGAAACTTTGCATAATTTGGAATTTGCTTGATTACATCAAGAAGCGGAATGTTTACCATCACTTTTTTAAACACGTCTAAAATCTCTCTCTCTTTGTGTTCCTCAAGAATGTTCTTATTTTTCTGCACTCGGTGTGGGAAAGGTATCCTAGGTACATACTCTTTTTCTTTTTCCTCAACAACAGAAGGCTCAGGCTCAACAACAACAGAAGGCTCAACAACATCCTCATTTTTTTTCGGGGCAGAATTTGTAACTTTTCCGAATTGCAAGGTTATTGCACTCACATTAGCACCTTTAGGATTCACCATTGTTTGAGAAGGTAGTTGGTTGGATCGTTGCGTTTGCTGAATACCATTAATTGAAGAAGCAAGTTGTCCTATTTGTGTTTGCAAGGTTTGGATACTGGAATCTGTCCGCTGTTGGAATTGGAGATTATTAACAACCATTTGCTTAACAATATCCTCTAATGAAGGACCAGAAGCTGGGGCAGAAGTGGTTGCAGCCTATGGAGGGTTTTGTGGTGGTGGCAATGGTAGCATCAATTGTTGTTGGTTGGGATGTTGATTTCCATATCAAAGGTTTGGATGGTCCTCCAATTTGGATGGTATTTATTAGTGGACAGATCAGGAATGTTGTACCTGTTTTGGTTGTTACCTTGATTGTAAAGGGCTGCGACATATGCTTGGGGTAATTCAGTAGTCTTTTCATCTTGCAGAATAGGGCATATATCGGTAGGATGATCAAGAGAAGTACAAATACCACATAACCTTGCTATTTGGGCCATTGGTTGAGCTTTACCTACCACTACTAACTATTTCACTAATTTGGTTAGCTTATCCATTCTATTTTCGAAGGCCTTGCTGGAAGAAGAAACATGAGAAGAAATATGAACCTCATTCACACCTTTTATTTGAACAGAATTATCTCTCATTATGAACTGTTGGGAGTTAAGTGACATGTTCTCAATTAGGGCCTTGGCAACAACTGGAGTCTTATCAACAAGTGCTCCACCACTAGCAGCATCTAAAATATTCCTATCCATTAGTTTTAATCTTTCATAGAAATACTGAATCAATAATTGCTCGGTGATCTGATGTTGTGGGCAACTCGAAACTAATTGTTTGAATCTCCCCCAATATTCAGCCAATGATTCATTATCCTGTTGTCTAATACCACAAATATCTTTTCGTATCGAGGCAGCTCTGGAGGCAGGAAAGTATCTCTTTAGGAATACCTTCTTCAAATCATTCCAAGTAGCAACTGAATTTGGCTCAAGATAATATAACCAGTCTTTGGTCGCACCTTATAGAGAAAACGGAAAGGCTCTCAGCTTGATGTAATCTTCTGTAATTCCTTCAGGCCTAAGTGGGGTAGAAAAAATGATCTGGAATTCTTTAAGATGCTTGTGTGGATCCTTACCTACAAGGCCACTAAATCTCGGCAACAAGTGTATTAATCCATATTTTAATTCAAAAGGAGAAGCAAGGTCAACATATTCAATACAGGAGCCATTATAATTTATATCAGGAGCAGCGAGCTCTCTTAATGTTTGTTGGTCAGCCATGTTATTATCGAAAGCAAATTCAGAATCAGAATCAAACAAGCAATGTGAAAACAAGGAATCAGAATCACAATCGTTAAGGGATGGTGAACTAGGGCCGGCCTGATTATCTCTAAGACGTGCGTGCAAGGTTCTCTCTATCTCAAGATCAAAATAAAAAAGGTCAGAACAAGAAGACCTAATAGCTAGGACTACTAATGCATCAACAAATACGATAATGCCAACAATGTCCCTATAGAGGCATAAACAAAATCAAAGAAGGAAAATGGTTAAAATAAATTCAGAAAAATCTAAAAACACAAAATTTAATCTAATTAGGTAAAATAAGAACTTTGGGAATTTTTTTAGAATTTTTCGAAACTATGAAAACAATAAAAAAACTCATTAAAAATAGAAAAATGATGAATTTAGGGTTTTGAAGGCGAAATCCCATAACTCTTCTAGAGTAGGGGACTTTTGATCGCACGAATTTTCTGCTTCAAATGCACAAAACAGATCTAAAAAAGGAGGTAATTTTCCCCAAAACCGATTTTTTGACTAGGTCGGACAGGAGACGGGGCGTCCGGACGCGAAAACGGAAAAAACAGCAAAACGAAACTTCAAAACACACTAATTGACACCTATGACTCAACTAACGGTTAAAAACGACAAGAATCCCCAGCAACGGCGCCAATTTTGATCCGTTGTCACGCACGGATAAAAAACGAGTAATTTTGAAAGCAGTATCGGGAAGCGACATTCGAATGTCGTATCACAAGGATTCTTGTTGAGAATTTAACCAACATAAAATGATTGGGGGGTTTTGAATTAGGTTTCAAAAATCTATGAGAAAAAGTGATTAAAAATAAGTGATTATAAAATAAATTAATCTGTTGTTCCTTCTCCTACTTATCATTGATCATATAATTACCAAGCCCTAAGCGGATTTCATTCTCTTTCGATCATAGTAACAATAGCAAGCGTGATTGAATTACTATATGATTTATGTTCCTAAATCCGAATTAAGAAAACAAATAACGCAAACACGAATTAAGCAAACGCGGTTACGATTAACAGAACATACATCAATCGAATTAATTCAATCCTATTCTATAAAACATGCAATTGAATTAAGCAAACAACGACAACTGAATTAAGCAATCAAGATTATAGATATAATTGAAAAGGGAATTGAAATTACTTGGAAAATATATTAACCTTAAAGCGAACGGAGATACGGTTACAGCAGATCAACTCAAAGAGTTTAGTTCTCCATGTAATACGTAAAAAGCAAAGACAAATCGTGAATAATAAAAGGTTCTCTTCCTGTAGCGCGGCTGAAAGCCTTATAAACCAAATAAGGTTTTTCACTACTAACTAAAATTGGGTCGGAAACATAAATCTGGCCCATAAAACGACCCGAAACAAATTATTTTCTAAAGTCAGAATTCGGATTCTGACTTCAACGACTTATTTGACCATCTTTAACTCCGAATCAGATCTTGGCTTCAACATAAAACTTGTAGCTATCTGTCTTAGCTTTCCATCGACTTGTAGAACGCGCAAAATGGAAATTCATAGCTCAAGTTATGACTTGCACAGTGAAAGGTATCAAATAAGTATTAATGCTGAAAATAAGCTGCGAAAATAAAATAAAGGTAGAAACAAACTTAAATATGAAAACACATTAAAATAGTAAAAACACTCAAATAAACTGTAGGAATTCCTAAGTACAAACATAAGAGAATATGTATTAAAATGCACTGATTAAATTCCTCCACACTTTTGGTCATAGCACATGTCTTTAGCAATCTGAACACATGCCACACAACTCCTTTTGCTAGGAATATCACACCTTAGAATAACAAGAGTCAAGGCAAACTCTGTCTTCCAAGAGCAAGACCTCACACTTTCTGGTGACAGATATCTAAGGGTTGCTGTCCTTCCAAAGATCAAATAATACCAGAAAAAAAACTCCCTGAAGCTCACCCCTGACTAGGGTGCCAGCTCTGATGCCAATTGAAATTTTCGGGCACATATAACGCATGATGATTCTGATGTCTCAACTTCAGAATACAAAGTCATGACAGATGTTTTGACTTCTTCAAACTGACAGAACAATATTACCAATCATTTATTATGCAAAAAATGTAAATTGCAGAATGGTAAATAACACGGTTAATTGGCAACCCAGTTCGGTGCAACTTACCTACAACTGGGGGCATCCAAGTCAGGAAGGAAATCCACTATGATAGCATTAGTTCAAAGCTAAACTCCCCCGTTTGCAACTTCTCGCCTAATCACTACCTTGTGCTACTTCTACCTCAAAATCTCCATCTAGATATGAGATACCCCTCTCACTTCCCAACAAGCGGTCATAATCCCAATGAACATGCCTCAAGAAACCAAAAAGAAAGATGTACCCTCTTTCTACTACAATACGTAGGTCAAGACTCTTAACCAAGGACAATACTCGGTTTTGCTTCACAACTTCAACCAAGAACAATACTCAACTTCTTTGCTTAAAAGCTTTAGAGTTAGAACAACATACAATAAACAAAATGTCTACCACAATGTATCAAATGATACAGAGGGTGCCTTACAAAGTCAAACACAAGAGTACTCAAAACCTAAGTTTCTAAAACTTCCCCTAGTTTTTTACAAAAGAGAAAGCCGTCAATACATTAGGTTTAGATCTTCTTTAAATACTCCTTAGCAGTTCATGGGCTTCTAAATCTTCACCTAATTCTAGCTTGATCCACACGCTGAGAGCTGCATCAATTATGCGGAAAAAATCTCCTTAAATCTTGGAACAAACACAACGTTTCCCAAATTGTCTCATTATCCAATTTTGGAAACTTGTGTACAACTGGAGATACAAAACTTGTTCCAGATAAAATCTTCTTGACCTGCGAAAATTGCTGAGATGATTTCAAAAGGAATATCACAGAATTAAAACCAATCTATCAAGAATTAAAACAGTCAGAACTAATGTTCTGGTACAACATGTTACAACATCTATCAGGACATCTGCTCATAAGGTGAACTGATCAGCATGTTACAACATCACACACAACATCCTGCTGTGGAACATGTTTTAGCAAAAATATTGCCAATCCAAAAACCATGGAACCTTCAGTTATGTAATATTATGGTTTAGTAGTTTAAGGTATGTAATGGTTTGTATCTGTGTACAATGCACCTTTCAAGATAATTTTATTAAGTCTTGAATAAGTTTGGTGTTGTTGGTATGATGCTCTACAAAACATTAACATGTTCACCTCTAAAAAATGTTTGTGAATAAATCAGGCGCTATAAATATGACATTAGGCGATGATCATGGAGAGAGATTTTGGTACCCCTCAAGACACAATGATACCCAAGAGGGCACAATAATATCCTTTATGGTTCATTGATACTCCGAATGGGGCAATGATACCCTAGAGGGAGGGGTACAATAATACCACATGTCATAAGTTGCATAATCTTCAAGATAGAAGGTAAAGATGAAATATGATGAGTAAATAGGACGTCTCGTTAAAAACCTTACCCTTAGAGGGGAAAAGAGTGATGTCGTATCACTTTATTAACAGTTATCATAAGCATTTATAAGTGCCAAATTTACTCATTTATCATAAGTAGTTATTATCTTAAAACACAAGAAATCACATGAACCCCCTTTAATTTATTATAAATTAAGATAAAACACATGTGTGAACATTTTAACTATGAAATCCACGACGACATGTGAAATAACACAAAAAACTGAACAAGATGGTAGCAGAAAACTTGCTAGGTGAGATTAGAGGATCGCTTAGCCAGAGACAGATCAAAATAGGACAAAATATGACACCTTGCTGACTCCATCTCACCAGGCAAAGAGATAAGCCCTCCACGAGAACACATGCGGATGGAGATTTCTTCCAAACCAAGTTACTTCATAGTGAATCAAGAAATCTCTTCAGGCAAGGTGGCAAGCTCTCTAAGCAAGCAAAGGATGTTCAAAAGACCCTCTAGTTAAGTAACTTAGGTGTGAGGGAAGGGTTCTCTCACTTAGTGAGTAGGGAGACTCGCCAAGTGAGATATGAAGGCTAAGCTCAAGTGAGATAAGTTGATCATGACTTATTGGTGAAGAAAGAAAAGACCCCTAGGCGAGTCAAAGACCTTGCTAAGTTAGGATAATATAACAAAATTATATAAATAGATTTCTCGATTTGTTCCATTGAAATTTTCCATGTATTCTTAATTCTAAAATCCATATTGTGATAGTTTGATCTTTTGTACAACAAGAGAAAATTAAGAGGGAAATTTCCAAGAGAGCTACCAAAGAATTGAAGGTAGAGGCTCCGTCCGACTGAGAAATCATCGTGGATTCTTTATCATCTCCTTTTTCCCGATCATCATTTTAAATCTACCATGCGTAAGAGTATCTAAGTTCTTTTTTGTTGGGGTTAGATGCAATTATCCAAACACTCATGTATTCATATTGATCATAGTGTTATGTATGTTCTTACTATTTGTTAATACTGATGATCATTTTTGTTCTTAATGTTTGTTATGAATTATCTAGTTATAACTTGTTATAATGCTTTTGAAATGATATTGAAATATACTTTTATTAACTAGATCAAAGATTTTCATTTGTTAGATATTAAAATTTGGACACGTATTTAGGTTTAATATTCGCATATACTGTCGAACCTTAATGTTGTCGTATTGGTTAACCGGATGAGAAATTTCCTGTTATGCAATATGACTAATTTCTCGTTGTTTAAATATAAACTACAAAAGCAGAGCAATAGGTGATTATATTAATCGATGGCTAAGAATATACATAATTGATCAAGAAAATGCATAAGGACATGGTAATTAAATCTAACCCCGACAATCTCAATTACATATGTTTAAATCTTATTTGCATTTGCTATTATTTTTAACTTGGTTACAAAACAATTAAAATTTTCAAACAATTGTACTTAGAATCATACGAACTATGGAATGGCTTTTGATTATCGCACTAGTTTATTTGTAGATGATACAAACAATACTTACTTTTTTCTACTTAACAAAATGGTATTGTTGCCGACGAGTGACATTTAGATATTAAAAGCATTGCAGTAATTTTTATCATTTTAAATATTCTTGTAGAAATGTTCACATTTGTGCATAACTTTAATTATTAAAACTAACAAAACAATTTTCAAAGCTTCCACAAATAAATTCAAGAAGCGCGAATGGAAACCAACCCGAAAGAGCATTACAAAGCCATTACAATTGGGAGCAGAAGCGTGAATGGAAACAACAATGATAAAGAAACATAAAGAATTATTGTTAAATAAGAAAGTGGAAAAGATGCGGAACAAAAGAAGTTGGAGAAAGATGTAAGTGAAGACGCACATACAAAATTTCAAGGAACAAGGAAGGAAAAACTGAAGAATCTACCTGTTCAGAATCTGCAGGACATGTTGACTCCAACTAAGAAAAGATTGTATTCAAGATTTTCATACATTCTCAAAAGAATTCATATGATCCCACCATTCTCTGAAGCCTTGAAGCAACTTCTTACCTATCTAGAATTCATGAGAGAGAATATGAAGAAGAAAAGAAGATATATTAAGGAAACTTAACACACATGTCGAGCTAAAGACGTTAAACAAGTGCTTATCAAGAGACAAACCAAATTTATAAGAATTCAAATTTTAGTTCATATGTTTTATTTTTGTGTATTGAAACACATAAGAACAAGTTGTTAAGATTCTGTAAGAAACTCACTAAGTAAGCTCATGTCCTCGCTAGGAGAAAGCTTCAACCAAAAAAATCACTGTTGCTAACCTGAGAAAAAATCTAATTTTTTAGGAGGGGATAAATGTTGCTAAAGACAAGGACTAAATCTTTCTAAAACTCGTGAAATTTAATTCACTATTAAGTTTGTTCAAGTTCTTACATTACCCATGATTTTGAATGATATGGATGTTTTATGTATAAGTTTGAAATTTTTTGTGAGTATTCTTACGTTTGTCAATGTTACACATTGAAATTAAAAACAAATCTCAAATGATTCAATGGATGAAACAAACATATGCATAGGAAATAATATGATTCGGGTTGATGACAAAATCATAACCAACTAAACGATCAAAGGTTTTTCTTTTAAATGCTTTGTTCAAATTTAATTTTTATGATTACCTATGAATAGTAGCATGAAAATGAAATATTTTCCTTAATTAAAGTTACATTTCAATTTCTTTTGTGAAAATATATTGATTTGAGTTTGAATCATAAAAAGTATAACCAAATCAGTTTTGAGAAACCTCATGTTTCACACACACACACACATGCACACACACTCATATACACACACACACACACATGCACACACGCACGCGCGCACACACACACACACACGCACACACACGCACACACGCACGTACGCACACGCACACACACAAACACATGCACACACACATTGAGAGGAAGTGTAAAAGCTCGTGTGATCGTGTTCGTTTGAGCAATCCGTCTATTGTAAAGACATAAGAGCATTTGTGGATGTATTATGGCTAAATCACACACACACACACACATACACACACACACACACACAAACACAATAAAACTATTTTTAAAGCTGTTGTATTTCAATTATAATCACCAAACATGTTTTGGAGCCTAGCCAGTTGACTAGGAGATTGTCAAATTGATTAGAAGGCTTTTTATAATTGTCTAATTGATTAGATAATTGTCCTAATTGATTAGATAAGATATAATCTTGTTTATAATTGATTGAGACAATGTATTACTGAATGATGATGACTCTCTATCAAAACCTTCCAATTTGGGCAACAATAATTATTTATTGCAATCACCTAAATGATTTGCTGATCGGTTAGGTCATTTATTTGGCCCATAAGTTGTTTCCAAAAATACACCATTTCTTGGTCGATAAATTAAGGGCTTCTCTATCATTTTAAATTATTCATAAGACGTGAAATACCTCACTTTTCATTTCTTTCAACCTCTCTAAGTTATTTGTCTTACTCTCACATATTTTACTCACAATGCTTTGAGAGCCTTCTTAAGTTTAGGGAGGAAATTTTTCTGGGTGAGGACTTTATTATAAATTTACCAAGAGTTCTTTTTCCTGTGAGTAAATCATTCTTCCTTAGGAAGTAGTTATTTTGTTTTGGAGCTTAACCACTGTAAAAATCTTTTAAGATTTAGTATAAATCTCAGTTTGGTTTGTCCGCAATTGAAGAAAAGCTCACGTTTGGGTTTGTGAAGAATAACCAGAGAAAAATCTTCACAACAGTTCTTAAGTTTAGCTAGTGTAAAAGCTCAGTAAATCCGATATCATCTTGGTAAAAAAACTCGGTTTGATTTTTGATCAGCCCGTGTATAACCTCGATTCAGTTCGGAGGATATCCAACTAAAAAAATTCCATCTTTGTTTGAGATTAGCCTATACAAATTTTGTTGGAGTAAGCCCTAATAGCCAATCAATATTAACTGTATATGCTTTTTATATCATGACCTTGATATATATATATATATATATATATATATATATATATATATATATATATATATATATATATATATATATATATATATTATTAGGCATTATATTTATTATGTTATTTATATATGACATAATAATGTCCTTAGAATAATTAGTCAGTTTAATGATCCATTAAGTGTGACTTAATCGTGAGATCTCATTAAACATAAGGACATCATTCGTAAAGTATCTGTAGTCAAGCTTTACTGTCAAATAGGACAAGAGTAATGCATAGAGGCAATTATGTGATTAGATTGATGACTGTATCTCACAAGTCATGGATATGAAATATCAAGTCTTCACTTAGGTATAAATATTAGTATTAATATTTATATTGGATTGACCCACAATGACAATACTACATAGTTTGTTATGTAAGTGTCATAAGTTATTCTCATAGTGATAGTGGTGTATACCACCCTTCGACCTGGAACGACTATGGATCCTAGATGTGGAGTCGAGTACTTTATTGCCAATCAAGCGTTATCCATAATAGGATGACCATAAAGATGGATTATGGGTACTTTACAAATCGATTATGGGTACTTTACAAATCGTGATGAGGGACATGAGTGATCTAGATGGAATTTGCCCCTCCTACATATACGAGAGTAATATTTGTGGGCCCCTTGATAGAGTATGACTGTAAAATGCATGGTCATGCTCAAATAAGTCGATATGAGATATTTGGCTTATTTGTTGTTATCAAGTATACTCGGGGATCAAGGAATAAAATATTGGACTATACAAGAGTGACACATTCTATGCCTTGTGTTCAATATAGATATAAGGGCAAAAAATTAATTGTACACATTATCTTTATCATAGAAAGGTTATGTCAGATCACATGACATTCTCGTTACTTGGGTAACAATGATGTGTTCCTTGATACCACTCACCGATTATAATATTAAATATATGATTTGATAATATTGTCAAACATAAAGAGAACCTATAGGACCACGCACATAGAGTACTGACAATGGAACTAATGATTAAATTAAATTAGATTTAATTTAATAAGATATTAATTGTATTATTTAATAAGTTAACGCAAATATAGTTTATTTGATTAAATATGATTTAATTAAATAAATGAGAGTTGACAGTTAATTAAATTAAATATGGTTTAATTTAATTGATATTTCTTTTATTTAATTAAATGAGTTTAGTTAAATATAATAATATTTTATTTAATTAAAATAATTTTAATTAAATAATATTGAGTTTATTTTGGAAAAGCCCAAAAATAAGAGCACTAGGGTTTTAGTAGCTCTCTATAAATAGAGGAGCACTTTCCCCTACCAATCTTAATTGTCAATTTTCTCATAACAAAAGATGGCTAGTAGCGCGTTCCACTTTGTGCTCGCTTGGACTTTGTAGAGACGATGGTATTTTCCACATTCATGATCAAAGTTAAAGCACGCTTCAAGAGGCAATTCACAATCCTTATTTTGTGTTTTATTTGTGATTGATGCACTACTACAAAATACACCTTCGGTAACATAATATTACTACGATTATGCTTTCCACCGTTGTAATATCGCAAATTAGATGCGCCTGATATATTTTTTTTATTTTTTGAAAGTTATTTAATCACGGATGAGATAAACAACCGTGATGATAAAGTAAGTGTTCAAGCTTCGAATCCAAGCAACTACATTTATTTTTCATTTTTCCTATTACAAAAAGCGTGTGTCACTTAAATTCATAAATAAATAAAAAATTGAAAACTAATTAACCATAGTTTTAATTTTCAACCGTTGTAATAAGATCAACATTTCACGGCGGTTGGATATAACAATCGTGGTTAAAGGTTTTCCTGATAAATTAAAAACAAAACATATTCATTATTTCCTTCATAACATGCCCTAAGCGAACTAATGAACCAGCGAACCAAATTCATTAGAGTTGTATTATTGTTATGAATATGCTTTAGGTTTTTGATATGATTTAGTTTTTCTTTATATTTTCATTGATCAAAAGGAAAGAGTACAAGATTCTTGGATTACATAATTTTTTCCACATCGGAACAATATCCTCTAGCACTACATGAATCTTCCCAATCTACATCTCGCTCCTCACTACCTTCATATGAGTCATAGTAAACAATCTTCCTCGACACCTTTCTCTTCGTCTTCTTCTTCGGCATCTTCTTCTTCTTCCTGGCCTTCCTTGTAACACCCCATTTCTACCCGGTGGATAATAGTAAAATCAGAGTTATAAAATTTCAACATTCAATAGGATGCTACACTTTCATCTTAAAAACAACTTCGATTAATTTCATATGAACAGATACATAACACTTTGATCGGATGAACCGATAACAACAATTTCATATATATCTTCTTTTCGAAGCAAAACGACTTCAAGATATAAATATTCAACTTTGATTCACTTAACATTTTTGTTCGACTAAAACAACTTCAAAACAACATAATACTTAATAAATTCAACTTAAAAATTCAGCAACGTAAGACATATTCAACAATAAACAACGAGCGTCCATCCCCCGAGTGTTACGTATCAGAGCGACATCACCGACTCAAACTAGTAAGGATAAATGACCTTCATCTTTGCTAACCTGCACGTTACCAACGTAGGGGTAACATTCAAACAGAAGGGGTGAGATATCGAATAATATAAACAAGAGTATGATAATCAATACATTAGACTAGAATCATACAATTTCACTACTTTACGACAACAACAAACAACAATCATCAACAACTCAACAACAACTTTATCAGCATAATACTACAATAACTTTATCAGCATAATACAACAACTTTATCAACATAATACAACAACAACTTTATCAACATAATACAACAACAACTTTATCAACATAATACAACAACAACTTTATCAACATAATAATGCGACTCAACTATGCGTATGCATGTGGTACCATTGGAGCAAAACTCCCAACTTAAAAAAAACGGAGCAGAACTCCCAACTTAGAAAGTGCCAGTTTATCGGGCATCAACAAGGCATAAGCCTTCAACTTCAACTTTTTGCCAATCCAGGCCAACTTAATAATTTTGCCAATCCAGGCCAACTTAATAATGCTATGCTATGCATGCGACAACAACCACAACATCAACTTATTCAACACAACACAACAACGACAAAAATGCAACAACTGCAAACAACTGAATCAATATTGGTCACAAGACATGCAACAACAAAACAACTTAACAACGTTGGTCATAAGACCTGCAACTGCAAAACAACTTAACAACGTTGGTTGTAAGACCTGCAACTTAATAATGTCCGTAAATCGGGAGAATTCAACACAATTCAACT
The DNA here is from genome assembly GCA_022829125.1 of Lathyrus tuberosus. Lineage (NCBI taxonomy): Eukaryota > Viridiplantae > Streptophyta > Magnoliopsida > Fabales > Fabaceae > Lathyrus > Lathyrus tuberosus. Next base: position 7,188,715 of record JALAZF010000177.1, on the reverse strand, counting down.
TCACCTGCAAATCAACTTATTCGACATAATTTCAACAAAATAATCCAACCAAGAATACCTACTCGTATACACGACTTACTCCGACGATTTTCAACTAATACCGGACAACTAATCTTACCGCTTAATTCTACTTATTCGACTAATTCCATACATCAACCCACCAAAAATAACTACAACCACTTACGAATTATTTCTGTAAAATTTCAACTAATTTCGGTTAAACAATTATACCGGTTAAAACTACTAATATTACTATTCGGTACTATTTTCAATCAACCTCTATTATTACTACTAATTCCCACTGTTTCTATTTATTTGCTCTCGGCTACTATTATCTTCTGCTACCAAAACCAAACCGTTATCAAAGTATGTTCCTGCTATCATTTACATCACTCTGTTATTTACTATACTGCTAGATTCAATGTACCACTAACTTCAATGTCCTGCTATCATTTATACCAATACTATTATTATTAGTCTTATTAATACTACTTGCCACCAACATACACTACCTATCATCCAATAATAAAATTACTACTAGTTACTACATTAATCTCCTACCAACTTATTCTACTAAATGATATCTGCTAACCGTACACATATATTACTATGATTTATTAACACTTCAATTTACCGCATTCTACTATTCCAATGCTACCACAGATACCTCTACTGACGAACATACTACTTATTATCAAAATACACTACTTAGTATGCACTTAATAAATTGCCACTAGTTATTACTATAATCTTCTGCCAAGTTGTTCTACTAATCATATCTACTCATATTAACTCTACTATTTTATTTTACCAACACTGCTACATAATATCCAGTTTGCTACTACCACATATTAAATTGCTGCATATATTAATTTTTCTGCTAATTATGTTAATTGCCTACAAGTGAAATTCCACGCAAACCCATGGCACAGGTGGCCCGCGCCACCCATTCCTTTCAAGTAAAGGTGGCTTGTGCCACCATTTACTCTAAGGTGGCTTGCGCCATCCTTTATCTTTGGTTGGTGGTGGCTTGCGCCACCCTTCTTATTAAATGAGAGGTGGCTTGCGCCATCCTCTTTGTTAAATGGGAGGTGGCTTGCGCCACCAGTAATTGACACACAGGGGTGGCTTGCGCCACCCCCTCTTATATATATATATATATTTTAAAACCACCAGTATTAATTCACGGTGCATAATTTCGACTCGGGATTCTCCATACTACCAGTTCCCCAATTCATAAATTCAATCACAGGAATTTGCCACAGAATATTAGTTTCCACAAAACAAAACAATGCGTCAACACAATTACACACCATCCAGTAGAAAGTCATATAGATCCCAATCCCACGTATCAATTATCGTAACCCCGGTTATAAAATTCGAACCCCACCCTTACCTTGGATTGAAGGTAGCTCGAATTTCTGGTCGAAATTGAAGCTTTGACAGCAACTCCCGTAATCGCAATCTCTCCTCTCCAACCGTTGCTTCCAAACCCTCGTGCATTTTCTGTAACTTATTTTCCTTACTGCCACTTCTATTCTTTTGTTTTCCAAATAATCCAATAGTAATAATACTATTATTTAATCTTTTTGGGCTTCACTTCATACACCTCAAAATTGCTATTTATCACACAACAACCAAATCTAATTTAATTAAATAATAGTCCAATATAATAATATTATTTCTAATATTATTTCTCCGATTAAACCGACTAATTACTCGACTACCCACCGAACAACTCAAACAACATAATACTCTAACTTCTCCTCTTAGAATAATACCGACAAATTCTCAACTTCGACAATTTCGAATAATTAAATCCTTAATTAATTTAATTAACTAATTAATTAAATTCAGGGCGTTACAACTCTCCCGCACTTAGGATATTTTCGTCCTCGAAAATTTACTCGATGCACCACACTCCAATTATGTTATCTCAGCTAACAAATCAACTTCCCATCATAGGAATTAGCTACTCGCACTCGATCCATCACCCTAGGTAACGAGGCAACAAAAAGAATAAGAGCACAAAAGTCATAACACAACATCAACGTAATCAAACCACCAACATCGTTGTTACTCACATAAGAACCAATTGCTCTACACCGCGCTTTCGCTGCGCACTATGATTAATTGCAACCATCAAATCTACCAAGTTCACATCAACTTCCGACCATCAAAGCAGACATAAGAAAAGACTTTCGACTTAACTCATCGGAAATTCAAACCAAGCAGGCTTCTACACCGTGACCCAAATGGCTGGACCTCCTCAGTTGACTGCTGATGGTGTTGTACTATGGTGATGGTTTTATTCTCAACATTGACTTCTGTTGAGATAATGCTCTTAGCCTTCTCAGATGAAGTACTCATGTTGCTATAGGAAGTTAAGAAGAATAGGTTGAAGATGGGGAAATTCAGTATATGAAAGTGTGCATTTATATAAGAGGTTAAAGATGAAACATCTGGTGATTTAATGTTTGCAATGATTACTTCTAATGGTTGATATTCTTGAATGACATGTGAGCATCTTGAGAAATGAAGAAAACGTTCAATCATTATAGTTGTTTCTCTCTTTTGGGAAGAGCAAAGGTTGTTCTTGTTTGTTTTATCAGAATTCAAATTTCATCGTGATATCTCAAATTTCATGCGCATATATAATTTTTTATTTTTTAATTAAACGTTTTTAATTATTACCACGGTTTTCTAAAACAACCTTGGGGAAAAGTCCAATTATTGCATTTCTGTTTTTCTTGTCAACCATGATGAAAAGTGATATTTTTTAATATATAAGAGAAAGTATTTGTCATTCAGTATATAACAATCAATTTCTCTCAAAAGAAAACCCTAACATATTTCACTATTCTCTTTCATAGCATAACCCTAACATCCATGTCACTCTTTAAACATACTCAAACCTAAACTTATGCTTCGATTTCGTTTACATTTCTTGTTAAAAATAGGTTTTCATTTTTTCATTTGGTGACTGTTCTCATTTTTTTAGATTCGTCTTCACCACCTTAATAAAGCACATACTTTGGCTATGGTAGATATGGTTTGTGTTGTTATGTAAAAAAATACAAGAAATATGAAGCTATTGTGTAAACTTCATTCCCATTGTACTTCTTTTTCATAGCATCATAAACTAGATGAAATTCAAAATTTGTTCCACTTCAACGATTAGATTAAAAAAAGCGCGTTCTTGAGCATTTTATTATATCTTGTGTTGTTGTATGTTGTTGTTGTTGATAAATGTTCTCAGAACTTCATAATTTGTTGTTGTTGTTGTTTATTATATCTTGCGTTCTTAAACCTTTTTTACTTTGTTGTATGTTGTTGTGTTATTGATAAATGTTGTTGTATGTTGTTGTTGTTGATTAATGATTTTAGAACAAGAACAAAACATTGCTAAGTCACAAGAAAGAGGCTTCCCGTGACTTAGCAATGTTTTGTTCTTTAAATTCTTATGCAGGTTGCACAATAGACAAAGTTGAGTTTATTATATGCTATGTAGATTGTTTGTTTCACAAACCCTTCACTGAAAATACATTTCATTTAAATTGACATAGAAACTTATAATATGAAAATTAAATTGTATTTGAAAACCAATTTATATCAATCAATGTTTTCTGAATTGCATGCGTCTCATCATTCATCTCTCGCGGTTTAACATATAAAATGTGGTTCAATGACCTGATTCCTTCATTACATCTATATATTCTCTTATAGTTTAATTTGAATAACAACAATTTATTGGGTAGGTCTACCTCATCATCTTTGCTTATCATCGTGATTGTTATGATGATAAGTCATCATAACAATCACGATGATAAGCGACGATGATGAGGTAGATTTAGCCAATAAATTGATGTTATTAAAATTAAACTAGAATAGAAGGAATCGATTCCATGAAGGACTTAAACCATTAAACCACATTCTATATGTTAAAGAGCGGGAAATGAATGATGAGACACATGCAATTTGGAAAACAGTGGTTTGTTTAAGTTGGTTTTCAAGAATAGCTTAATTTTCAGATTATGTACTTGTTCATCAATTTTAATGGTTGTATTTCTTTAGTGAGGTGTACGAAAAAACAAGCAATTTACATATTTTATAATAAACTCTGGGTATTTTCAACAACGGTTATATATTTTATCCGTGATGAAATGTTATTTACCACTACGCCAAAAATGATTTTAGGCAGCGCACCTTAGACAGTGCTTTTTTCCAAAAGTGCTGCTATAAGTTAAATAAAAAATAAAACACAGAAAGTATGTACGAAATTGTGTAAAAGCACTGCTAAAAGGCCCACCTTAGACAGCGCTTTACTAAAAGCGCAGCTAAAGGCCCAACTACAAAGCGAAAGCGCTGCTAAAAGCACTCATTAGACAGCGCTTCACAAAAGCACTGTCTAAAGTCGTTTAAAATTAAAATTAAAAAACATATTCTATTCATTCTTTCTCTTCTCAGAACTGTTTCTCTTCTCTCGCGAAAAACCCTAAACCCAGAAAAAATCTCCGTCCTCCGTCCTCTCACGCACCACACACCTCCGTCCTCTCCGGCGAGGCTTCTCCACAATCAGACGAAGCTTCTCCACAATCAGACAAAGCTTTTTCACGGATATCTCTCTCACTTTGCATCTTCCATTCCAAGGTTAGTTCACATAGCGAAAAAAATTTACTCAAGTAAAATATATTCTTAATTTAGTTGGTTCCTAGGAAGTTTGAAATTTAGTTGGTGCAGAGCTTGGAGGACATGGATTACATGTGCATTTTTCATGCTGCTGTGGTTGAAATTTAGTTGGTGCAAAGTTTGAAATTTAGTTGCTGCTGTTGTACTATCTTCACTTAAGGTTTCCGGATTCTTTTAGAATTGTATTTCGGAAACATTTGTAGTCCTTTAATTTATCATACAGACCCTTATCCATTGTTCATCGTTGCATTATGTTCAACAAATAATAGTGTGGTTTATGTTGGAAAAAGTAAGAATGTTGTTGCAATTGTCTTATTGAAATTGTTTCTCATTTCTTGTAAGGAATCTAACTACAATCGATGAGTGAAAAGCTTATTCTTTTTAGAAGGAAAAAAAAGAGTAAGAGGCAAGGCATCCCACACTACATATCAGAGCTAAATCCTTTGCATGATACATAACCTGAAAGAAATATACAAAATTATATTTACTCAAGAAAAAAGAAACTTGTAGTCACTATTAACTTACTTGCTGTTGCTCTATTTGCTAAAATGTTTTTCATTACCCTCATTACAGTTTGATGCATAATGTGCTTAGTGTACAGGAATTCAGAATGTGAGACCCATTTGTTTGTGTAATGTGACTACTTTTAGAAGCATTTTGTAATACTTTTAGAAGCATAGTGTACAGGAATTCAGAATGTGAGACCCATTTTGGAATTCAGAATGTGAGACCCATTTGTTTGTGTAATACTAATTAACAACGAACTGCCAATAGATAATAGAATTGTGAGAATATTGTGATATTGCATTATTTTGTAAATGAAATGTAACTATTACAATCTCTTATTACAGGTTAGATGGCTAGTAACGAGGATCACCCACATGATGATTCTATTCATGATGGAGATGAGACCGGTAATGCAGTGGAAAGGGAAATTAGACGAGGAATTATAATTATGAAGCGACTCATTCGTGATAGAGATCGAGGCATAAAACATGATGTGCATTGGAGTCAAGATAACCAACTAATTGAGCCTAACGGTTCAACGTTGACAAGTTATCTTGGTTCAGTTACAAGGAGAGAAGTTCCAATTACTTGTGATGATTGGAGAAACAAATTGTTGAAAGACGCTAAAGACAAAATATGGATTGAGATACATGTACCATATGTGATGTTATTTGTTTTTAATGTCGATTATGTATATAAATTAATTATATTAACGCACTCTGTGTATGATTTTTGTAGAGGTCTTTCAACATTGATGATACCAGAAAAGATTATATACTCGGATTGGCCGGAAAAATACATAGAGGGTTTAGATCTTTTTTATCAAACAAGTATCTTAAGGATGCGGATAAAAAATTTATTGATGCAGAGCTTCCACAGAAATATGCAGATTTGATTACACCTCATGAATGGGAAACTTTTAAATCCAAATGAAAAACCCCAGAATTTGAGAGTGTAAGTGACATAAATCGACAACGAGCATCAAGTCCCGCGTATCCATACAAAAAAGGGCGTATGGGATATGCACGCTTACAACAAGCTATAGTAAGTATCTATAAATTGCAATGATATACTTGTTCATCATGAGTTATTTTTGATCATGTTATTTGGCTTAATGTGTAGTTAACAAAGGAGAAAAGTTCTGAAACATCTCTTCCGGACCATGTTTTGTGGAAGGAAGCCCGCGTGGGTAAGGATGGAGTTGTTAAAGAAGATGTTCAACAAATTTTTGAGAAATGTGTAAGTATAACATTATTGCTTGAATTAAATCAAACATTTATTAACATATAATTAAGTCAAATTTTCGATATTCATATGAATTTTAGGAGCAGCTATCTCAGTCTATATCTCCAGATGAAGACAATGATTGCAAGAGGCTACTTAGTCGAGCATTAGATGTTCGTGAGTATTCTGGTCGTGTGAGGGGTAAGGGATATGGGATCACTCCAACATCCTTGAAAGAACCAAAGAAAAAAACGGCTAGCAATAAAGAACTGCAGGCAAAGAAAAAGGAAAAAGAAAAAGAAAGAGATAAAAAAGAAAGAGATCAAGCTTCAGCTTTTAAAGATACTAGTGAGAAAGATAGTATCAATTGTAATTTTCAACCGAATATTCCCGAGGTAATTATATATATTATTATGAAATTAAATTAGCTTAATTTATTTAATTGACATATATACACATTAACAATGTCATATTTATTATTGGTTTTAGGGCATTTCCCGTTGTCAACTCTATTTATCGTCACCGACTTATCGGATGGTTGGCAAGGGAAAAATGAATAACACTTTGGGAGAAATGCTTCACCATAAACCGCTCGCCACTGGATTTTTGAAAGTATCGATTGATATTTTTTTAGAGGGGGATGCCTTATTACCACTACCTAACGATGTTTCGGATGCAACATTGTTGGGAGATGCAATAGGATCGTTTGTTGCATGGCCGTCATGCCTCATTTGCCTAGATGATAAGGTAAGCTTAAAACCATTATGAACCTTTGGGTATTCAAATTTTTTACGGGCATTTTACGTACATTTTTTTTACATGGTAATGTTAGACTCCAACAAAATCCAAATCAAATGATAAGGGGATTATGCGGGAAACCAAGTCGGTTGCATCGAGAAAAGAGGTACAACACAATTATATGATATTTATGCATGGAAAATGTTAATTTGTGATCTTATACTTCACCTAACTAATTATATGATATTTAGATTCAGGCTAAAGAGATTGAACAAGTCAGTAGGGGTAAGATGCCTGAAATTAGCAACATTCCCACACAAACAAAGGGTGTTGCTAAGAAGACCGCGGCTAGAAAAAAACCTACTTCTCAGTATAGGTCGTGCCTTCAGACATGTTTACTTATAACAGATATTCCGGATGGTGGTACTCGGCTTATACCTATGGAGGAAGGTATTTTTGGTTTTGAATATTTGGAAACAATTGGTAGAGAGGACATGGAGCAAGTTTTTAAACATTTGGAATTGGGCATCGGTGTTGTCGATACATACATTCGGTATACTCCGATCAACTTTGTTTAATTAATTGAACAATTTATTTACTCATTTCAAATGAATAGTCTAATATGTTAATGATGTTTTTATTTAAGGTTTCTGTATGACAAATTGATGCGCCCGCGTGGATTGGAACAAAGATTCGCTTTCTTATCTCCCATGACTATCAACCAATGGTTAATCGTACAGAAACCAGATGAAGTCATACAGTATGTACTCGGTTTATTTATGGCCAGCAAAGATACAGAAAAGTTGTTCTTTTTACCATATAGTACTGGCAACGGGTTAGATTTTCATTCTAACTTCATCTATTATAATTTTTTGTTTTTTGAAGTTGTGTAGAAAGTTTCCATCTAACCTTTGTTTTCATTCTAACCTTTGTTTAATCTTACAGTGGACATTGGTTGTTGGTGGCAATTAATCCGATAAGAGAAATTGTATATTATCTGGATTCTTTACACAATGATCAAGCAACATACCCAGATATGAAGAAGTTGATTGATACGTAAGTGAGATTGTTCTAAAAATTCGTGTGTATATTTATTTATTTATGTGACATGTTCTAAATATTCGTTTATATTTTATTAGCGTTATACAAGTTTTTCGATCACAAAGAGATATTCAAGTTCCAAAGAGCAAAGCCAACAACATTACATGGATTAGAGTGGAGGTATATTCTCACAATTTTGATTATATTATTGATGATACTTGATAAAACTAGTTAAGGGGTATATCCTGATATATATCCGTATTTTCTTTCCATGTGTAGTGTCCTTGTCAGCGCAATGGAATAGATTGCGGATATTTCATGTTGAGGTTTATGAAAGAAACTCTTCTTTTGGATCGAATAGATATTCCATCCAAGGTATGGATTTCTAACTTAGGAATTATTTTAATATTTACCACATATGTCTCATATAATTAAATAGTTTTAGCTAAATCATACTATGTTATATTATTATGTAGTACTTTGATGAATTCAAATGTGTTCATTACTCAAAAGATCAATTGGATGAACTTAAGGAGGAATGGTGTCAATTCATTATTGAGCTGAGAGTTTTATAAGGTATATTGTCTTTCTTTCATTGATGAGAATTTTGAGTATATATAAGTTTGAGTTTTGATGAATATGTCGTCATTAGTATATTAAATTGTGTTGCAATGTTGTTGTTGTTTGTTATAGAAGGTTGGAATCATAAATTGTGTTGGTGCTGCCAAATATTGATTGATATCTTGTCCATAGAAGGTTGGAATCATATACTGATTTTCATAGGCACTTGGCAATATTCAATAACTCATGATCATTTGTTGACATTTTTGGCAATGCTTGCAGCTTGAATATCAGATTTGGCAATGCTTGCAGCTTGAATATCAGATAAGAACAATGCCTTCTTTGTTTTCTTCTATATTTTGTCTAATGTTGTTGTTGTTTTGTTTCAGGTTATATGTGCAGATGTAGAAGATAGAGCTAACAAGTTCATTGTTGTTGTTTTTTAGCTTGAATATCAGATTTTTTGTAGCTAACAAGATATATGAATTGTTGTTGTTTTTTAGCTTGAATATCATCAATTTTTTGTATATATAAATTATTGGATTAAAGATGTATATATAAATAGACAAATTTGGTGCATATTTATTGTATTGAAGCTCTAATTTATGAAAATTTGGTGCAAATTCTAAATGCATATTCTGGTGCAAAATGTGGTGAAAACCTGGTGCAAAATATGGTGATAATCTGGTAAATATTTATTGTATATATCAGACAGCGCTTTTTTTAAGTTTAATATATAAAAAATTTCGTGGACATTAGACAGCGCTTCAAAGAAAAAAGCGCTGTCTGAAGTGGGGATTAGACAGCGCTTTAAATAAAAAGCGCTGGCTGAAGTGACAAACAGATTGCGCTTTCAAAGTAAAAGCGCTGGCTAAAGCAGACATTTAGCAGCGCTTTATCATTAACTAAAACGTTGTCTTTACTTATAGCAGCGGTCGAATAGGCAGCGCTGTCTAAGCCCAAAAAAAGCGCTGTCTAATCTCTTCTTTGGCATAGTGTACGTTCCAAATAAATTGTTGTTGATGTATTTCGAACCGAGTACCTAAATGTATATATCACAACGGTTGATATAAGTAACCGTTGTGATAGGTAATGCGCATGATGCCTTATTAGTACGGTCTCGCGACCGTGGCGGAAAGCACCATACATACAATCACCCCTTACCTCACAACGGTTAGTCAGACATTATGGTATCCCTTTTCCAACCGTTGTGGTATGGCTTTTCCGTAGTAGTGATGGTTGAATCAAGATCCGTTCATCAGGTTTATTCTGCTAAGAGGATTATTTTGAAAACCCCTCTTAAATCCCGTCAGTGATATCAGAGCTTCGGTTCAGATTAAATCATTAAATTTGAATGTAGTATATGAAAAATAATAAAATTATATGATAATATAATCATAGTAATATGTGCGGTTTGATTAAAAGGTGTTTAATCATCAAATTTTATTCCTAATTTTCTTTTAAAACTCGTGTGAGTGTATTTAAAAGAATAATTTGGTTAAGGAACGATTTATGCATAATTGTTATTATATTACTTTATTTAACGTGTTTCTGGTACATATGATGTTATTGTTCGAAGACTTGTCTATATCGCATATGATTCTGTAATTCGTGTTGTCGTATGATTTTGTAAATTACTTATCGTAAAGAGAGACTTGCTGGTTGTTGCATATATGCATTTTTATGAGTTGATATTCAAGAAGTGCCATTGTAATTCGCCGAATTATATGTTAGCAACTAATTCCATGTTTCAACATTCAAAACCTAATCAAGAAAGGGTTAGCAACTGCCAACAACATGATGTTGCTGTAACATTATTATTAATTTTGTAAGGTTTTATTAATAATAATAATAATAATAATAATAATAATAATAATAATAATAATAATAATAAAATTGTATTATTATAAATAATAATAAAATAATAAAGTATTTATTATTTAATATTAAATATTGACATCATCAAATTTTGTATAATTTGGATATTCGTTGTTGGCTATACTTCAGAATCTGACATTTGTATGGTGAAGCAGCGATACTTCAATTATCCATAATTTATACAAAATAATTGATCAATTTATATAAGATATAAATAATTTCTAATGCAACATCAATGTATTTGATATACTGTGTTGTTTCGTCTATTCAATTAGTGTAATGAATGTTATACATTTGAATGGTCAATGTTCATTTTGCTTCGGAGTCCGACATTTGTATGGTGAAGTAATGAAATTTTGATCATTCATATTGAATAATCGATCATTATATATTGATGGTAGGAATGCGTTTGCATTAGGGTTTGTGACAGCACATGAGTTATGTCTTTAGGGTTTGCAAAAACAAAATCAAGTGTTGATGTGTCAATATTTATAAATTTTGATAATATATTATTATTTATTATTTACTGATTTAGTATTAAATAATTTGGTATACATTTATTACCTTATAATTTTGGTGTTTATTTATTTAAATACGGTTTGTGTGTCGTGATTTATTTAAATACGGTCTGCGCGTCGTGCCATTTAATTATTATATTTATGCATTTAAATATTGTAACTACTCAAGAGTTGAAGAGAATACAATGCCAAAGAATTGTAAAAAAGTAGTTTATTTAATTCTTGCATTTTAGGTGGTCATAATCGTATTATCAAATTTTATTTTATGTATGTAATGCACATGGTTTGAAATTACGGATCACATCACTTGATGCGGCCGCAATATCACGGTTGCGGCTTGCAACACATCGACAATGGACCACAATTGCAGTGTGAATAGAAATCACACGCAACAACCGCAACACCGCTGCAACGTAACAGTAATTACCGTATTAGAACCGTATTTCTACCGCAACAGGCTGCGACACATGATTTTCATTCACAATTCAATTTTATTTTAAAAACAAAACTAAAGAATCAGAATCTTTCATGCAGGAAACGAATCTAGGATGTTGGAATCTTACTTTATATCAACTTTTCTTCTGCATTAAGATTCCAAATACAAGAACAAGTTGCTTTATGTCATTCTATCTGCTCCATTGAGATTCCAAATGCACGAAGAAGTTGTATTTATATTGCATTTGCTTCAATGATTTTGAATTCACTAATTCATATCTTCGAGACTTCATTCATCCTCTTCTCCCTCTGTTGCATTTTGTGAAGCAGAAAACTCACACTTTCTTCTCCACACTACTAAAAATAAGACATTTGGTTAAATGATTTTACATCAGATTTCAAGATATATGATGTGAAAAATATTTGTCAAAGGATTTTACATCAGATTTCATAACAATATGAAGTAAAAAATATTTAATTTAGGGATTTTACATCAGACATTTATTTCCGCTGATGTGAAAAATAACACGGTGGCAGTTTCGTAAATAATATGAAATTTTGTTATAAAGGATTTCACATCGGGCCTGGATTTGCACCCGATGTGAAAAGTTCACTGATGAAAAAATAACAAGGTGGCAGTTTTGTAAATAATATGAAGTTTTGTTATAAAAGATTTCACATCAGTCTTGGATTTGAATCTGATGTAAAAAATTAGGCCTTTACATCGGACCTCTTTACAATCGATGTGAAAACTCAAAGCTCACTACAACCCTAAAGCTTTAAAATTGAGACTCTTTCTCTTGGTACTATTGCTTCTTCTTTACCCTTTGTTGCAGCAAGTAAAGCACTCCTAATTTTTCTGCTTCATCTCATACTCTCATACCACACAAATATGAACCAACACTACGCCAAAATTGATTTTTTGTATCGCCTAATTTAATAGCGTTTTTAAAAAAAGTGCTATTAAAAAGGAAACAAATACATCTATAATAGCACTTTGTAAAAAAATGCTATTATTAAACTTTAGTAAGATAACACTTTCTTGAAAAAGCTATCATAAGATACAGGCAATGTGACTTTGATAGCACTTTGTAAAAAAACGCTATTATTAAACTTTACTAAAATAGCACTTTATTGAAAACGCTATCAATACTCTTTATTAAGATAGCACTTTTAAAAAAACGCTATTATTTTATTGATCTTTATTAGCATTAATAAAAAATTGCTATTATATTATAAAATATATAATAAATTATAAAATAAAATAAAACAAATACGTACACCAAATTTTTTTTAGCATTTTGGCGGAAATTTTTGGCGCAGAATTTTTGGAATGTGCACCAAAACCTCTCGTCATTCAGATTCATCATCGCCGTCAGCCACTAACACACTCTTCTCCCTTCAAACCTAGTTTCGCCGTCGACAAGAAACGTCGTCATAAACTTACGCCGTCGACAGGAAATGCACTCTTCACCATCATTCATCAATTCATCATCGATTCATCACCGGAAAGAAAGAACGAAGAAAACTCATTCTTCCTCGAACTAAGTCCTTCGTCAGCTCGCCCCAGCCATCCCTCTCTTCATTGGTATCTGGTAATCTTTCTTTTCTCAGATTATTTTAACCTAATTTTTTTAAGCTTTGCAATATTTTAGCCTAAGCTTTGCATCATGAATTTTTCAGTCCCTTTTATGTATTTATTCAATTGTAAAATTGAAACCTAGTTGCTATCAATTGATGTCCAAAATGGCTAGTTTATGTAAGACTGTTATTAAAGACAAAGTTAGTTTAGAATGTTGGTTCAATCAGTTCTTAGGCCTTACGGCAGTCCAAGATGGCTATCTGAGTTTAGAATGTTGCCTTGGTTTGCTCTTGTATGCGTTGGACAATATTGATAATGTTGCGGCTTAGGGGTGAGCTTGTGCCTTCTGGTTTGGTCTACCTCTGCTCTGTTGGCTAGTGTTTGCAGGTCCGACCTGGAGTCTGCCCTGTTAGCATTGTCGGAGGCGTGTTTTGAGTGGTTGTTCTAAGTCATCATTGCGGCGGCACTACATTGCATGGTAGGGAGAGTCTCTCTGTGTGCATGGTAGGGAAGATTGAAGGTCAGAGTTTATCAAGATACGATGATGATGATGTTGTGCCTTTGAGTGATTTGCAGGTGGCGAAAAAATCTGAAAAAAAGAGGTGACTTCAACAAGTCTTCACCAAAACGCGACTGCACTGAGATTTCCTTGAATGGAAGCTAAATCCCGATTGAAGAATGAAATAGAAGATGATGAGGTTTCTGGAAATTCTTCAGAATAATCAATCTGAAAAAAGTGATCGGCCAGAAAAACTGAAGAATTGGAGATTGTCGGTTTCGAACCAGATGAATGTTGGTAAAACCTTTGGTGATGACGAAGCTGATGGACGATAAACTGAAGGTAACAATTTTTTATTGAAGATGGAGTAGAAATGAAGAAGAAGATCAAGTGAAGAAGAAGAATTGAGAACGGTTCAGAAGAAAAGCTACTAGCGGATTCTACTAGTTTTTCCTGTTAGAATGGGGTTAGGAATTGGTAGAAGTTATAGGTGATTATGGAAAAGTGTCACTGAATGAATCTGTTACTGTTAGTGAAAATCAGTTAGGTTTTTCTGCTATGGTTAGAACAAATCCAAGTGGAATTTGCTTTCTAGTTTTTTATTATTGACCCTCGATGAAAAACCCTGAGCAACGTTTCCTTTCCTGATTCACGCTACACATTCCTCTTCAACAATCTTTATCAGAAAAATATTCATTCCCCACTCTGCCTTTCTCCGTCATTTATCAATTTTTCTCTCCGTCACCCTTTTTCTCTTCGACCATCACCAAATCACAACGCGGAGAACTTCCCTGTCACTGTATTATGTAGAATCAGAGCGCAAGAGGAACCCAAAAGTCTTTTATGTGAGCCAATTTTTTTGAGGTAAAATTAGGGTTTTCCTTTATTATTTTTGATAGAATTGGTGTCTTTTTCATGTGCTTGATCTTTGTATAGATATTAACCTTGTTTAATTTTAATCATGCTATATGGGTTTCTTTAATATTATGTTTCACTAAAGAATAGTGAAAACCTTTCTCAGTTCTAAATTTTTCTTGTTCTGTTTTGCTTTAGGCTGCTATTATTATGTTTGATATAGGAATTTAGTCCTTGATTTTGATTTTGGAGGTTTAGCTTGGCCTGGTAGCATGGATCAGGTGCAATGCCTTAATGTTTGGCTTTGGAGGTTCTTCTAGGCATATAGCAGGTGAAATTCATTCATGTTTTTAAGGTTTTAGTTTCTTTTCCTTATGGCCAAGGGGCTGTAGTATTTGATTTCCATGTTTATTCATTGGATCCAACATATTATAGCAAGATACAGTTTCTTTGAGATGATATTTATCTATTCAATTTAGTTATCTTTTCTTAATTGTGATGCAAGAATCTAGTGTTAATATAGTTAGATTAAAGAATAGTGAAAACCGTGCACGATTCGTGTATCAATAAACTCTACATAATGATTTTATGGTTTATTCAATAGGCTATGGTCCTTGTTCCCAGTTGATCAAGGTTATGAAAATATTTTGGGGTTAGTAGAAGAACTTAATTTGGAAGAAAAGGTTGTGGCTTATACAAGGAAAATTTCAATAGCGATTATGATGATGTCGTGGCACCAAAGGTGATGAGTGTCTTACAAGTCATTCCCCCCATAATATATTCTCTCATTAGATTGTGTTTTGAAACTTGACAGGTACAAAAGCCACCTTTTCTCTTGGTAATTTTACATGTATCGTTTGCTTGATCAATGCATCTCTGACACAGAAGTATGCCAATATGAATAATACCGTCATTGTGATTTTCTATGAGCATCTACTAATTTAGAGCTCTTTGGCATTACTGTAGCAGTGGTCAAGGTATGGTTTTTCTCATAGAATTAATATCTACCCTAACTGTGGCATACCTGTCTGTTATTATTAAGCTCAGTGGATACTATAGATTAATAATTTATTTCCTTTGATTTGTAACAAAGTAATGACTGTGAGTACAAGACTACTCCTAAAAAAATGAAGACAGGCGCATCTAGACTGGATATGTGAAGTTGAAAAAACTTGTAAGAAATTCTCATATACCAAAATCTGAAATCAATTTTTAGGGAGTTATGAGCCAGTTCATTTTGAATATGTAGTTATTGTTGTCTCTTTAGTTATTTGACTTTTGACTACGTGACTAAATTAATGGAAGAGATAATAGGGGTAAATTTTCTTTATGTCTGGAAGGGTTTTTAAGTACCGTAACGTGGACAAAAAAAAGCACATGTTTGGTTCATCTTTTATATTTGTGATAAGAAGGAGTAAATGTTTGTTCACTTTCTTGTCATATTTTGGTTTGTATTTTTACCCTTCTTGCAGTGATTCATATTGACTGTCAAAACAATGACAATAACGTAATGCTAATAGAACCACTTTTGCTGTCACAACTACACATACACACTGTTCATTTCAGTACTGTGTCAAGAAACATTGCTTGTAACATTTATTATTCATAATTGTAATGGAAATAATGTTTTTTTGTGAGGGTTGTTGAGTATTACATACAAACGCAAGTCACCAATTTTATGTTGTCTTGTTGCAAATTATAAATATGACTGATTTGTGGATGGGAAATGTTGATTAATTCACTTACCTTACATCTCAATTTGACAGGTGCAAGAGAAAGAAACCCAAAAATGAAAGAAAGGAATATAAGAGAAAAGGCCACAGTAACATAGAGGGTTTCCATGGATTGGTCATCTGTGACCTGTTCATGTGTGGCATGCATGAGTTCTAGTGCAGAATATCAATCACATGTGGCTTGCATATGAGCTTATAAACAACCTCGAGTGCTGCGGTAAATTTTAAAATTTGAACCCATTATTTTTGTACTTTAAATTAAACCCATTATTTTTGTACTGTTATTATTATTATATTCTTTTGTATTTAAGGATGTGGATTTGTGTTTCAACCTGTGAACTCTGTTTCTCAAGATTCTGAGGTAAGTTTTAAAACTGCATTATAAACTTTAACAATAATATTATGGGTTGGTTCTTAACATTGCCCCACTCTAATTATCATTTCTAATTGGAAAGGTTATCTAAACTTTAACAGTAGTAAAGGTGATATCCAAAGTGCTAGACGAAATATTATAGGTAATTAACTTTAACAATATTTGTATCTTCAAATTTATTTAGTTAGAAATTCTTTATTTTCTTGTCCTTTTTGTTTAGTTCCAGCACCCAAAATTGAGAATCCATTTGAATATTTTTGATGTGTACACATACATTATGAGCAACATCGTTAAACATTTGGGTACTGAGTTGTATAGGTTTGATTGGAGAAAGCACAAGAAAAAATGACCTATAAAGATCACAACATATATGATGGTAATTAGTCTTGCTAAACAAGTGACATAAAAAAGTTTAATGTAAATTTTGATGATTGCATTTACAAGGGACATAGAGCCGTGAACTTGAGGTGTCTCATTTGACCAAAGTTACTATTTGGTATTGTTTGCATACTCACTAACATGCAGTATCTTATGGACTATAGAACCATCACTACATAAGGGCTTTAGCATGTAAGGTTTTCATTGATGTTTTTCTCATTAAATATAGCTAATGTAGAACTTGTATGTGTACAGGTCCTAAGTTAATTTAAAACTTGAGGTAGAAATATCATACACCATAATTTTTTACTTTTTTTTAGTGTGATATATGGTTACTTTGTATAGATATGATATTCAGAGCCAAATATAATATTATACAATCAGATTCACTAGAAAGCAGAAAGTTGGTTAATCATATATAGGCATTTCTTCAGTAACAGATTCTTCAGCAATCTTTAAATTACATTATAAAGGCATTTCCATATTCTTCAGCAGAAAGTTTTTTATTAATCGTGAAGTGGAATTTATTTCTGATTATGGAAAAGTTGCATAATTAACTTTCTGAAGAATCTGAAGCCAAATATTTTTTACAAGTTGAAGCTAAATTTTAGTAAATTTAAAGATAGTTAAATTTAAATGAAGAATGGAAATGCCTTTATAATGTAATTTAAAGATTGCTGAAGAATCTGTTACAGTCAGATTCACTGGAAATTTAAATTTAAAGACAGTTAAATTTAAATGAAGAATGGAAATGCCTTTATAATGTAATTTAAAGATTGCTGAAGAATCTGTTACAGTCAGATTACTGGAAAAGTTTATACTGTTAGTGAAAATCAGTTAAGTTTTTCCATATATATGGTATCACATTTGTTCTCAATTATAGTTGGTTCTATTTCATTTTCAAATATTTTAGTGGTTAATCATTATTTTTTAGGTATTCTAATGTCATAAAATGCAAATGTTATATATATATATATATATATATATATATACACCAAAAATATGATTTTGTGTAAAAAAAAAAAAAAAAAAAAAAAACTGTGCTACAATAGCGTTTTGAAGAGAGAGTGCTATTAATAAACATACTATAATAGCACTTTTATGGAAAAATGCTATCTAACATGTCCCTTTTAATAGCGCTTTATTTAAAAGTGCTATCAAAATCAAAGCAAAATGTATACTTCTATAGCGCTTTATAAAAAAACGCTATTAAATAGTGGTACTATAATAGCTCTTTTGAAAAAATGCTATTAATTACCAGTACTATAATAGCGCTTTTAAAGTGCTATAAAAAAATATTTACAATAGCAGGCTGGTTAATAGCGCTTTCAAGTGCTATCAAAAAGCAAAAAAAACGCTATTAAATAGCTTTTTTTGTAGTAGTGCAACACCCAAATGTACGCGAAGAAAAACGAAGAACGTGATACACTCACATATCTGACAGTGTGTTGCGCGGTAAGGGTGAGATGAAGGTCGCCGATAGTGGTTGTGCACGACGGAGGGAAAGGCTTGCGCGGTGATCGTGCGCGGAGAAGAAGGTCGATGGAGGAGGGCTTGTATCTCCACCGAGGAGGTACTCACGGTGGTCGGAGGCGTAGGATAACCTCAAAGGTGACTTTTCGGCTTCAACTCCGATTCCGTTTTAATTTTCGATGGATATTGGTTTGAGTTTTTAACATAACTCTGATTTTGCTGAGTCTTGATTCTCCATTGAGGTATGGTGATTTGGTATGGGTTTGATTTTGATTCAGAATACTTTTGAGCTGCCTGTGTTGTTTTTGTTTTTGATTGAATGTTGATTTAACCCCAGTTGGGAAAATCCACTTCACTTCATCTTCGAATATTTGGGTTTGTTTAAACAGGACAGAGTTTGCATGGTTAAGTCGGGAGTCCATTTTATATAGCTCCAGAGGTATTGGGGGCTCATATAACTAGGCTGCGGATATTTGGAGTGCTGGGGTTATTCTTTACATTCTTTTGAGTGGGATGCCTCCGTTTTGGGGGAAGACAAAGTCGCGAATATTCGAAGTTATCAAGGCTGCTGATTTGAGGTTCCCATCTGAACCTTGGAATCGGATCTTGGTATCTGCTAAGGATTTAATTAGGCAAATGCTTTGCATAAAACCTTCTCAAAGGCTCACTGCTCAAGAGGTTTTGGGTAAGTTACATGCGTTTTTCTTTTCCTGTTCATGCTTAATTGCCGAAGTGATTTGATTCATATTCATAATTGTAGGTGTTCATGGAATGAAAATGAAATATTTGAGTTGTTGAAAAACATTATAATAACAGTTCAATTGATATGTAGATTATTACTCAGTGATTGAATATAATAAAGAATATTGAGTTGCTGATGATTACAAAAAAAGAAAATATAATCTTTATTTTTTTTTTGAAAAGAATGAAATATATATTAATTTCAAAAAAATAATACAAGCACAATGATGGCGACTAAAACGTCCAACCAATTACAAGGAGACTAGAGAGATCAAAACAAACCACAATTACAATAGGAGATTTTCTATATGGACTCTATGTTTTGTGTTTTGCCACAGCCTATAAACCACACTATCTTTAATATTTCTAATGGTCATTGTTTTTTCAGCATGACCATCAAAAATCATTTTGTTCCTAAAAATCCAAATGCCATAGACAACCTCTGTGAAAAGAGTCTTCAATAAATTCTTTTTCCAGCCTTTACCTTTAGTTGTTTGCACTATCCAAGACATTTCTTCATTCCAACCTTTGGGGATACGGGTGATCCCTATCAAATCAAGGAAGTACTTCCATATTTCTTCTGCATCCTTGCAACCGAAAAACAGGTGCTCTATAGTTTCTATCTCAGTGTTACACAAGATACATGTATCATCAGTAAGCAATCCAAGGTGGTGCATTCTAGACTTCGTAGGTAAACGGCCATGACAGGCCATCCAAAGAGTATGAATTGCTCGAGGTCTAGCAGCATTATGATATAACAGAGTTTTCCAGCTAATTTGATTATCATCTTCAATAAGCATAAGGTAAACCTTTATCATGTTGAACTTGTTGTTCTGCACCATAGAATCCCACAATGGTTGTAGTCTTGTGATAAGGTGTCTTTGCTGTATTATGTTCATCAAGATCCAAGAGCATCTATTCTTGTCTTCAGTGCAATAGAGGATATCGCAGCCCTTTAAATAGTAAATGTGGATCCATTTAACCCATAGGTTATCTCTCTTAAGACAGATATTCCAAAGACATTTCAGAAGTGCCACATTGTTCCAAATTTCCAAGTTAATTACATTTAGTCCTCCATTTTTGATAGAGCTACACATTTTTTTCCATGAAATAGGACTTTTCCTACTGATTTCTTCCTTGCCAGTCCAAATAAAGGATCGACAAACTGCCTCGATTTTATGAAGCACCATTTTAGGGAGAGGTAGACAGCTAATCCAGTAGTTTGCCACTGCATAAGAGACGCTTTTGACAAGTTGAACCCTTCCAGCTGCACTGAGTAGCTTTGCTGCCCAGTGTTTACATCTTGAAGTAATTCTATCAATTAAAGGCATATACTGATCAATCTTTAACCTCTTGCTTGATAGAGGTATTCCCAGGTATCGAATTGGTAGGTTGCCTTTCTCAAAGCCTGTCTGAATCTTGATATTCTGCATTTCATTATCATCTATTCCCCCACAAAAGACCTTACATTTGCTTGGATTTATGATTAAGCCTGTAGAATCAGAAAACAGCTTGAAGGTGTCAAGAATCATTCCAACAGAAATGCTATCCCCCCTGCAAAACAGCAAAATGTCATTTGCAAATGAAAGATGAGTCAGTCCCAGTTTTTCACATTTACTGTGATAGTTGAAATTTGAATTTTCCTGCATTTTGGCCATGAGTCTATTCAGATATTCCATCATTATCACAAATAACAAGGGGGAGATAGGATCCCCTTGTCTGATTCCTCTCTTGGCTTGTAATGTATCAGTCAATTCACCATTCACATTGAACCTGTAATTGACAGAATTCACTACATTCATAATCCAACCAATAAATTTGTGTGGCATCCCAATTTCACTAAGAACAATCTCCAAAGCACTCCAATCAAGCATATCATATGCTTTTTGGAGATCTAGTTGAAGCATACACCTTGGAGGCCCTCCTTTTCTATCATATCCCCTCATCAATTCAAAGGCCAAGAGAATGTGATTATGGATTGATTGTCTTGGAATGAATGCAGCCTGGCTAGGATGAATAATTTTCTGCAGAACCCTGTTAAGTCTCTTGGTCAGAATTTTTGAAATAACCTTATAGAAGGTAGTGCAGCAGGCTATAGGTCTGTAGTCTTTCACATATTTGGCATTCTCATTTTTTGGAATCAGAGTCACTATGGTGGTATTGAATTTCCTTGCAAGATTTCCTGTATTAAAGAACTCACGAACAACTGCAATAAAATCATGTTTGACAGTAGGCCAACTAGATTTGAAGAATTTTGCCCCAAAACCATCAATGCCTGGAGACTTCATATCACCTATGTCTTTCAAGGCATCAACAATTTCTGTTTCTGATATATGAGTAATTAATCCATCTCCATCTTCTTTATTTATTTGTATTCCTTTCCTCATAGCATCTATGTCAATGTGCTTAGTAGTGTTATCTTTAGTGCCCATCAGACCTCCATAGTAGTCTAGAATCACATGTTTTATCTCATCCTGTGTATCCATACTAGTATAATCTGTTTTGAATAATGTAGTGAAGCTATTTGTATGGTGCTTTGCTTTTAGGGTGGCATGGAAATAAGCATTGTTTCCATCACCTAATCGAATCCAATCAATTTTTGCCCTTTGAGCCAAAGTTTTTTCTTCAATATCATTCCATTCCATCAACTTAAGAGTGCAGCTTCTAACCTTCTCAATTAGATGGACATCCATTCTATTGTGAGTGAGTTCCTCTTGAGCTTCATCTAAGTCTCTTCTAGCATTCTCCAATTGTTGCTTTATATTACAAGTCTTCTTTTGAAAAATCATCAGATCTCTTTGAAGTCTGTTCAGTTTTTGCCATAGGATATTCATAGGATTTCCCACAGTATGTCTATCCCAGCTCCTGTTGATAACATCATTATAACCTGCCATTTCAGTCATGTAATTATTAAATTTGAAATTGCTTTTCCTCTTAATCACCTGATTGGGTTCCTCCAAACAGAGCATTGCATGATCTGACACATTGGGGGAAAGAATCTTCAGATGTTTATTGATATTATCTTGGAACCAAGCTGCATTTCCAAGAAGTCTATCAATTCGAGAGTAAATGGTTCCATGTGTGTGTCTGTTACTCCAGGTATAATAGTCTCCAGTACTAGTCATTTCACTGAGGCCTGTGAGATTCATCATGTCAACTAAGTCTCTATATTCATTTTCCATAACCAGTTTGCCTCCTATTCTATCCATAGATTGAGTTACATTGTTGTAATCACCTATAGCACACCATGGACCCTGCTGTGTAAGGTGTAGTTGAATCAAGTCCTTCCACAACTTCTTCCTGTTTTCTAATTGGTTATGTGCATAGATTGCAGTCAACCAATATTTAAACACCCCTTGCTTATCACACACCTCACAATGAATGAATTGGTCAGTGCTCTTTACTAGCTGAATGTTATACTTACTTTCATTCCACGATAACTAAATCCTACCATTGTAGTGGTTCTGATAATTATCCACATATCTCCTATGAAAGTTGAGTTTGTTTCTGAGGGTTTGAGCTTTCTCTTTTTTCACTCTGGTTTCAATGAGAATAACTATGTTTGGCCTTAACTTATAGAGACGGGAGCCAATCTCTTTCAGTTTGCCAGTATTATTCAGCCCCCTTATGTTCCAAGATACTATCATGGTTCCCTATCATGGGGAACAATAGGGTCATTCATAACCCTATGGGCATCAAATCCATTAACATAATTCAATATAGGAGTATTTCTACCAGTAGTTTATTTCTTACCTTTATCTCTTGGGGATCTGCTAACTGTTGTCCAATTTGTCTCTTGCTGAATTTGAATTCCCTGGTTCTTCTTTGGAGTTCTGTTTTCGCTCGTGTTTTCCTCTTCAGTATTCTGTATATCTTTAGTAGACTTCTTTGTTATTGTTGTTTCTGTGTGTTTAGCCTTGACTCTCCATTGTTGTATTCCTCGTTGTGGCTTTGTCTTGCATATATGTCCCAGTTTCTGACATTTGTTGCAGTATTTGGGTCTCCATTCATATTCCACAGGCTGAATGATTCTTCTGCTGGTACAGTCTTTGATAGGTATTTCCTTTATCAATTCTTTGGTTATATCTACTTCTATAAGCATACGCGCATACGATACTCGGATCTTTGTTGCAGTACATTCATCTGTCATGAGAGGGATTCCTATTGCACTTCCAATTCTGTTGAGACTTTTTGGCCCCCATAAGTGCAGTGGAAGTTGAGGTAACGTAACCCACAACGGAAGGGTACGCAACATATCCTGTTGTAGATTAAAATCTGGTTTCCATTCCATCAAAAGAAGTGGGACATTTCTGATGGTGTAAGGACCTTTCAGTAGGACGACATCTCTATCCGCAAATGATTGAAATCTGAGTATGAAATATCCTTCATCATTGAAAAACATATCAGGGAGCTTGACAAAGTTCCATGTCTTCTCCATGAATCTCTTAACTGAATTCATACTTAGATCTTCCCCAAAGCATATAGAATAAGAGCTGATCCCCAATATTTCACTTCTGATTCGATGTCTTCTTCTTGGATCTCTACTTCAATTTCTCTATTGACCATGGAAGGTGCTATGTATTGAAGTGTAATCCCTTTTTCTGGATTTCTATTCTCGCTAACCACATCCACCCAAAGCTTGCGATTTGTGACGTTTTCCTCCGGTTCGGTTTGGATTGAAGGGACCTCTTTAGGTTTAGGGTTTTTGTCTTCTTTCTCATTGTTGTCTTCATTCAATTTCTCTTGCTCATTCGTATTAGTAATTTCCTCGCCTGGAATGATTTTGATAGGACTCGATGATGCTGTTGGTGAAGTTAGGGTTATTGGTGACGGCGACACCTGATGTGGTTGTCCACGACCTCCTTTCCCCCGTTTCAGCCTCTTCATCCCCACATATTCTTACAACTGAAAATTATTATTATTTATAATCTTTATTTTTTAATAATTTTAATACTAACTTTTCCACTATAGATCATTGATGGATGGAAAGCGATCCGACAAATCTGGAACAAAGTGAAAATAGAGTTGAAAGTTGCGGAGAGTGACGTGTCGGCGACAACTCATTCTCTGCCTCATTTATGTCCAGAAATAATGACATCAACTTTGGCGCTAGTTCACCTACATGCGACGCTTAATCACCTACCTACGTTCACATGCAAATCATCGTTTTCTTCCATTTTCGTGGAACTGGTTACACCTTTTTCTGCTTCTGGCGGGTTTTCATTTCGAAGCTCAGGAGGTCCCATTGGTTTGGAATTTTCTACTCTTGTTTCCTCTATGCCTAGCTCTGCATTTCTCAGCCCTAGTTCCGTTGTCGAGCAAAATAATATTATATTCGAGTTCGATTCTAACACATCAGAAGTAAATGCAATTGCGAAAGGTATGTATTGGTTTTTTCGTTTTAATGAATATTTACTACTATTGGACTTGGCGAGTGTGAGAAACTTGACCTTGTGGTGACCGAATCCGTCATTCGATGGTTATCATGCACACAGCTTCCTGCATCACCAAAATCATCTCTTGTCTGTTGAAAGGATATAGGATATATTTATGGACAAACTGATATATTGTGGTGTGAATTTTGCCTATCTAACACATTCTACATCTTTCATAAGTTTGCATTGTTAGTCGTCGTCTTCTGGTTTGTGCGAGTTGCGGTTTAGCCTGTTTCTAATCTTGTTGTGGTTCGAATTTGTCACTGTTATTGCGATCGTTTCATTTGTCTTCTCATGTTAATAACTATCATGAGTGAGTTACAAGAATTTGGCCTAAATTGTATCTTGATGGTAATCAAATGTTACTTTGGTGTAATTGGAATGTTTGGAAATTAACTGTATATAATGTGTCAAGTTATTGTATGCATGATTCAATTTTAGTAATTACAGCAGAAGTGACATGACAAAATGCAGTAGACTTCACAATGCCTGTTTATTATTCATAACTAACAGTTTGAGTGTTGATGTTCAATTTAGCTTTGAGTTACAATTTGCAGACTAGACTTACCAAGCCAGAAACCGTAACTCAACCAGAGTTTCTCAAGTCATGTACGACATGATTGCCGTTGGTTTGAGTCCCGACCCTAGGTTGTTTCACGGTTTGGTAGTGTCGTACACTCTTAACGACGATGAACAAGCAGCGGTAATAATTCTCGATTTCACTAATCAGATTACCAGAAATGATTCTATCGAAATGAATTGAATGTTTATCCAAGCAGAGCCTAAGAGTTTATTTGAATTGATTCATTTGAATCTATCTAGTGACATAAGTATTTGTGAATTGTGAGACTATTTGAAATGACTTATAGAAACAGCTTTTGTGATAAGCACTTATGTTACATTGTGTAGATGGATTCGTCGAGGAGAGAGTTAGGTGCAGGGCTTTGACCGATTCACGAAACTTTCGTTACATTGGTAAGATTGTTTGGGTCTAAAGGTCAGGCCACTAGAGGTTTAGAGATACTTGGAGCTATGGAAAAGCTAGATTATGATATTCGTCAAGCTTGGATTATTCTTATTGGTATATTTTGATTTTTTTATGTTATTCATTTCACTCTTGATTGATGATGGTTTAATTTGATTTTTTTTCCGGTTAGTGACTTGTTTATTGTGTTTGTTTTCCCATGTGATGTAGAGGAACTCGTTCGGAATAAGCATTTGGAAGATGCTAATAAAGTGTTTATTGTCTTTTTTTCGTTGTTTTTTAATATCTAGAGATTTAAGTTAAAACAGAGGCCAGGGTTGATTTTAATATCCTATTTGGGTTAAAATTGAGTAATAGAATTTTTATGATAATACCATTTTGTTAGGAATAATTTTTATGATTTAATTTAATGTTGTATGGCGTGTAGCAGTGGGAATTATTATCTGAAAATTGATGACACATAAGAGAGGTATTTGTATAGTATAATTGGTATTTGTTATGATATAACTATATAGGAAATGTATGTTTTTTAAGGAATAGTTTGCACCTGCTATATATTGGTGTAATACCCTAATTTTTACCCCTAAGATTCCACATATCATTTTGCATCTCATTACCACAAACAAGATTACAATCTTTATTTCTCCTGAGCATTTGTATATTATTCTTATTTGTTTCTGTTTACTAACCTCTAACCAAAATACAAAAAAAAAAAAATTCTCTCTCTCTGGGTGTTGTGCAGGTTTGTCAAAGCAAGGGCATGATTTCAGATTAAGTGTGGTTGTTCGTTTTTGATCCAGTTCATATGGATGTTTGACCTAATCTTGGTCAAACTATCAAGCAATTGTTTCAAGTGCCAGTTATCTATTTCAGTGAGCTATTCCTCAAAGCAGTGACTGTCAAGTTGTTGTGTGGTGATATTCATCAGGTTCATCTGAGTTCATCAATCAAGACTGTGTTCATCTGTGGATTAATTTTCCAAGATAATTGATTCAGATGAATTTTGAAGTGATTCAGAACTTATTCAAATGGTCGTTGCTCAGTTGTGGCTTGTTCCGTGGTAGCTGTGTTTTATCAGAGGCTTGTGGAAATAAGTTTAAGATTGGTTTTGGGCTAAAAATAAAGATTGGTCATCCATGATCCATATCCATTCCCATTTTTTGCTATCCAATTTCTAAACCATTTTTTATCCACTTTTAATCTCTTTTGTCACCTTTCTAATACCCACTTTTTTTTTTTCAATATCCATTTAGAAACCCACTTCCATTTTCCAATTTTTCTAAATCCACATGTTTTTATCCAATATTAAATCCATTTCCATTTCCATTCTAATATGCATTTTTTAATAACTATTTTTTTTATCCAAATTCAATTCATTAGAGTTCTCCATATAAACCATCTTTCATTCTAAACCATACAATTTCCTATTCAATTTCCTAATTTTCAATTATCCAATTTTCCAATATCCATTAAATCAACTACCCATTTTTTTTAGTTATTATTTTCATAAACCACATCCAATTTCAATAAACCAATTCTAAAAAATCCATTTTATTCATTATCCATAATTTCATTTCTATCCAAAAACCAATATCCATTGTTTCTGAACCAAAATCCATTATCTATTCCAATACAAAATTATCCATTATTTTTATTCCAAATTTCTAAATCCATTTTTTTTATCATAGCCATTTTTCCAAGAAAAAAACTAAATTTCTTAAATCCACATACAAAGCCCATTCATAAAAAAATTCTACAAAAGAATTCCACTCTTGAATTTAGATGGGCCCATCATAAAAAAAAAAGAGAAAAGGTTGAAATGAAACAATCATAGCTCAATTCATGCCAATTTCAACTAGAAAAATTCCAATGAGCTGCTACGGACTTCTTCAAGCTGCAGCGAAACGTTCCAGACACCCCAAGCCGCTCGCAAGCCTTACACGGGAGCCACGCCGTCCAAATACGAGCTGCACTTCCAGTTACTACTACAAGAAATCCCAGCCGTCCAAGTCACACACAAACCATCATGCCAAGCTGCTACTTCACAAATTAAAAGCTGCACGTTCACAATCAAAACGCAGCAAGTCGCATCCACCATGTAAACAAAACGGCAGTACAAAATGGAAAAATTCATGAGCTGAAAATTAAAAACAAAATGACACATAAAAATGCAGCAACATGTCACGCAACTCGCAAGAACCAAAACGCGACAGAAAGCACAAAACGGCAATTTGAAATTCACTCTCCAATTCTATAAATTGAGCACCACCCTCCACATTTCATTCAAGCTTTGATAGCCCTCAAACCTCTGCCAAAATCACAACTCAAACCATTTTTCTTCACCAATTCAAATATCCAACCGAAATTCTTTTCTTCGTCCAAAATTCTCATCACTCCAAAACGAACAAATCTTCAACATCCACAACAACAACACCATCAGTTTCAGATTCAAGAGGAGAGGAAGAATTGAAGTTGTTTTTCACCTGATTTGAAGGTAGTTTGAGGAGATTGTCGCTTTTCCGATTCGCATTTGTTGACAATAGTTCTTGAAATTGATTGTATCACCGTATTCGTCTCTGAATTTTGATCACAACCGTGTTAATTGCGCATCCCGTCGCGCCGTGACAAGCTCCGCCGCGAATTTCCATGGAAGATGTGAATAGTAGCCGCGCGAAAATGAAGAAGAAGATGTGATTTGGTTGTCTGTCTTTTTTTTTTCCTTTTTAATACATCATTTTTTTTATCTTTTTATCTTCTTTTTTAAAAATGATTTGGGTCATGTGGCCTTCTTTCCATACACACCACCGTGTTTTTTGATGCACCTCCTTCTTTTTTTTCCTTTTAATTTTTTCTTTCACTTTTTATTTTCACTTTTTTTTTTCTTCCTTATTTTTCTTAATGATTTCTAAAAAAATAGATCTGAATTTTTTTTTGTGGTGTTATCATTTGTATTTTTGAATGTTACTTTAAAGAAAAAATTCTTGAAAATGATTTGAATATTTTGTTCTTGATTTTATTTTCCTTTTGATTTTGGCTTTGGATTACACTTTTAAAGGCCTTATTTCTCTTTAAATTCATTGGACTTAGGGTGTAGATGAAGTTAGATAAATGTTTACTAATTCAAATCTATCTTTAAAGTGAATTATTTAATTCACTTTAGGTGTTTTGAGTTAATGATATGTTTAGCACTTTAATCCACCAAAATGAGTGAATGAACTTAAAGATGGAGTTGTCTTGAATTTGTAATTCAATTTGGTTTCCTCTCTTCTTCATCTCTTTTCTTTTTGATCAATGAAAGTCAAAGATATTGGAATTCTTTTGTTGAATTTCAATCGAGACGAAATCGCTACCATTTTTTCTTTTCGTGCGGTATCGCTTTCGGATGACGATCTATATATCGTCATCTAGCGTACATTAGCACATAGAGTTATTGACCGACCTCATTGTAGGGTAATTACTCCGTAAATTACTTGGCGATTGCTTAACATAGCACAATATTTGTCCCGTATCGGAAACTATCAATAATAGTTGATTATTTGTCTTATGGTTCACAACTCATGAAACTTGTTGTTAGGAGGCTTTGGTCTTATCAATCCTCTAATGAGTTTCATCAACCTTGACCTAAGTGCAATTATTCAATTGTTATTGATCACTAACACTAACAACTAATCACTAACTTACTAACAATATTATTATATTAATTTTGTTTTGTTTCCTTCTCGCCCCCTATCTCTTTTATTTTTTATGCTTCATTATTATCATTTCATATCATGTTCATGTTTCCGCAATTTTTCCTTTGTCCGTTGGACATATGTTTATGCTTCCGCATTTTTTTTCCTTTGTCCGTTGGACATATGTTTATGCTTATGCCTTTTTTCTCTTTGTCCACTTGGACTTAAAACATTAATAAAGGATTAAACCATAAAAAAACTTAATTCTCTTCATTTTGGACTATTGGTTACTATCCTATGCTTTGGAGTGATCTCTTTATGGACCTCTTTTGAAGTAATATTGGACTTATGGACCTAGAATTAGGACTTCTTATCCCATTGCTTGGAGTATTGATTGAAGACTTGCCTTTATTTGGCCAATTTGCTTAAGGATGGAATACTTTTAATATTGCTTTGAAGTGGCTCCATTTTGGTTAGATCCTTCTTTTCCCTAGCTTTTATTTCATGCACTAGGATAGTCACTTCTTCTCCTCCCCATTCTTAAATTTTCAAAATCCTCTCCCTTTTTTTCAAAATATTCTTCTTGTTTTCAAACTTAAAACCACTTTCATAATAAAACCTTGACTTTTGTCAAGTGCCTTTTTAAACTTTGTTTTTTTTTTAATAAATGTCAATCCATCTTAATCATACTTTGACTATTTCATAAAAACATAAAAAATACAAAACTCATCCAATTTTTGTTTTTGTGCTTTTATGCACCTTTTTCTTTTAAACTTTTCAAAAAGAATTAGACATGAGTCATTTTTTTGATGAGATGTAAAACTCCTAACCATGGTATTTTGTTGAAAGTATGGTCATTTTCCACTTAGATGTTGAAGTGATTAGTCTTGTTGATGTTAATCCAAGCAAATCCTCCATCTTAATGTGAAGCAAATGCCTCTTTCCCATACCTTTGGGTAATTAGTTAAGTATTCTCTCTTGAGAATGACGGGTTGTCTTTTTCAAGATAAAATAAACCATAACCAATAATTTTCATTCTTTGTACCACGAGCTACGAGGTTTTGGTCCTACATTGCACATCGTGGGTACGTAGGCATGAGGCGATAAGTCTCTCCAAACACAAAAATCTTAAAAAATAATTCTCCTCTCATCTCCTCAATCTCTTTCAAGCAAACCATTTTCAGACCAAAAGCATGAATACATCAAAGGGCTCCTATAGAGTACTATAGATGTATTGGGTGCGTAAAACCTTCCCTTTACATAACCAACCCCCTTACCCATTCTCTGTTTGTTTTTGTTGTTTTAGAACTCTTTAGGTTTTGTTCGCTCTTTTCCCTTTCCCTTTGTGGATAAAATAAAAGTGTGGTGGCGACTCTTGCTTTTCGAGTTAAGTTAATCAATAGCTTACACTCACGATTTTTACCGCTACAATTGGTATGGAAATGTTTTATACATTATGTACTTGTACTTGTTGAGGTATGGTTTGTAATAATCGACTTAGACATTATGTACTTGTAGAATACATTTACTCTGCTTTCACTTGGAACTCTTTAGCATGTTACTTCATATTTTATTTTTTAGGGCAAAATGTGTTGTGGACACCATCCAAGTTAATAGCTCGACTGGGAAAAGAAATTAATAATGAAAGCTCCTACCTTTATTGGGCATACAAGGCAAGAACGAAAGCAAGCTTAGATTTTCAGAAAAACACGTTTTCTACTTCATTTCTGAATCAATTCTTTACAAGAGTTTCTTTTTCCATCATTACTGTTGATTTCTTACATATCCTTTACTGTGTTTCATTCAAAATGCAACACGGTTATTTGTGTTGTTGATTTTCTTATTTATTAATTTGAGTGTTAGAAAGTTGCACATTGTATAATATTATTGGTAAGTTCTTTGGTGTTTTACAGAACAATATTCCAGTTTATTGTCCAGGATTAACCGATGGCTCATTGGGTGACATGTTGTACTTCCATTCCTTCCACAACCCTGGTCTGATTGTGGACATAGTACAAGATATAAGAGCCATGAATGGTCGTTCATGCAAATCCTAGGAAGACAAACATGATTATTTTAGGAGGCGGCCTTCCGAAGCATCACATTTGCAATGCCAATATGATGCGCAATGGTGCATATTATGCGGTTTTTATAAACACTGCACAAGAATTTGACGGAAGTGACTCTGGAGCTCGTCCAGATGAGGCTGTTTCATGGGGGAAAGTACAAGGATCTGTTAAAACTGTTAAGGTACATTGTGATGCAACGATAGCATTCCCTCTGTTGGTTGCTGAAACATTTGCTTCCAGAACAAAACCTCAACATTGATGAAGGTTTACTACTATAAAAGAGAAACAAAGAGAGAAATGGAGAAGATCCAATACTGTGTTTCAGAATCTTGATAGACCGTTTTGCTACCAGTATTTAACTTTATCGTATTATTATTCTTAAGGTCCTCTTAGCAGGCATTTTTAGCATTGAAAGAGTCATGAATTGTAGATGTACAGATGTGTAATGATAATTACATTTTTTGGAGCTGTGTTTGTGTTTTCTTTTGTTTTTAAGGTGTTGAAAATTGTAATATCTGGAGCATAGGTGTACTTGATAATCCAATTTTTATGATAATCATTTGTAAAAACATACGTTTTACATCAGGCCAGAAAGGCAACCGATGTAAAAACATACATTTTATATCAGGTCAGAAAGATAACCGATGTAAAAACCTACATTTTACATCGGGTCAGAAATGTAACCGATGTTAAATGTGCAATTATTTTACAAAAATAAATTTAAACCCACATTTCACATCAGATGTAACAGTTAACCGATGTAGTAGATGTATTTTTCACATCGGGCTTTTGCCCGATGTAAAATGTCTTTGATTTACTACATCGCTTGGCTTTACATCGGACTCAGACCCGATATAAAATGTGTTTTTCGCCCGATGTAAAAAATCTTTCCTGCACTAGTGCCAATTTCTTCCATTTTAATGTTTCTAACTCTAATTCACTCTCTCACTTCACCCATATTATCATGTAGATTTGTAGTAGTCTTTCACTTAACTCATTGTTTAAGAGTTTTTTGATTTAAAAAAATGGAAGTGTAACTTATGGGACTAGTTTACTCACTTCACTATGTAAGAACAAAATACCAGAGAACTATGGTTTTCACTTTTCTCTAGTTACAAGAGCGAGAGAGAAATAGGAAAAAATTACTTTATTTTTACGGTATATTTTATGGAACAGTTGGCAAAGATAAGATTATATCCGTGTCATCATGCGTGCCGTGTATAGAAGATAAGATTCATATGCATTCTTTCTTTATTTTGATATAATTTTATTTTTAATTTTGATCATTTTGATCATTTTTAATTTTTTTATATAAATAATACATTCTATTTTCACATTTTTATCATTTTCAATTTTTATCATAAATAATACATTATATTTTTATCATTTTAACTTTTAATATAATTTATAAAATTCTTTAAGTAATTGATTTAAATAATACATTCTACATCATTTATGTGTTTTTATTTTCAAATTTTTTTTGTCAGTGGTTTTATTTTCACATTTTTATTTACTGTAAATGTAATAAGAATATTTTCATAATTTTTGGCACAATTTGATGGACATAAAAAAAAGTCAAAGTTTGTGATGCTTGAACAATTTTTTATATATTTATAACTAATTATTTATATATTCAATTAATAGGTTTATTGAATAATGCCTCCACGAGAAAAATTTCCTACGAAAGGTTTGGATGGTGCTCCAAGTAGGGATATTGGATGGTATTTTGGAGCGCTAGAACCCGAAAGTTGCAATAATGTCCGTTGTAAACTTTGTATTGTAGTAATAAAAAGCGGCATTACGAGATTGAAGCAACATATAGCTCACATGGAAGGACAAGTTGCGACTTGTGGTAGAGTAACAAATATGGTTAGAGAAAATATGATGAAACTCTTACTTGATTCAAGAGCGAAGAGAAATGATTTTAAGAGAAGAAAATAAGAATTTGAAGAATATTTAAGAGGAGATGATGAAGATGCAGATGAAGATGTGAATACTCTTATTGATGATCAATTGAGATATGCAACACAAGAAAGCCTTAGATCACATCGAGAATGGGAAAATATGCAACAGTTCATACGAGAAATAAGAGCTTCTGAAAATGTATATGAACATGGTGGAAGCTCTCGTGTCAGTGTTAATGGGGCTGAAAGGCCATAAGATATCTCTTTTTCTTTGAGATCTACTAATATTGATCTTGTTAGGAGCAAAAGTATGAAGCAACCAAGAGCTGGTAAAGGCTTTTTAAAGACTTGGAGAAAAAGGCTTGGAGAGGCTGTAAGTAAATTTCTAATTTACGAGCGTTTGCCTATGAATTTATCTAACTCTCCTTGGTTGCATAATTTGATTTATACTGCTTCTGAAGTTAGAAAAGCCAAATGCCCAACTCCTTATGAAATCTCAAATGTTTACTTAGAAGTTGAATATAAGGAAATGTTGGAGTGGATAAATGGTATGAAAAAAAATTGGCAAGAAAGAAGAGCAACAATAATGTGTGATGGTTGGATAGACAGTATCAACCATACTCATATTATGAATTTCTTGGTATATTGTCATAAAGGTACTATATTTTGAAAATCTATCGATGATTCTGATGTTGATAGTAGAAACACTGACTACTACTTTCAATAGTTGGATAAAGTTGTGGAAGAAGTGGGTGAAGAGTATGTAGTTCAAGTGGTAACAGACAACGAAGCCACATTAAAAGCAGCTGGTTAAAAGCTAATGGAGAAGAGGCCACATTTACACTGGTCTTCTTGTGCAGCTCATTGTTTAGATCTTTGCTTGGAGGATATAGGAAAAAAGAAAAGCATACAAACTTTATTAAGTGAAGCAAAAATGGCGGCAACCTTCATCTATAACCACACGTATACTGTGAGTCTCATGAAAAAATATACAGGTGGTAGATATATTGTTTGTCTTGGTGTTACCCGGTTTGCAACACAATTTCTACAACTTCAAGCAATTGTGAGACAAAAGGAAGATCTTGAAAACATGTTCAATTCTGAAGAATTTAGAAAAATAAAATATGGTAAAGAAAAGAAAGGACCGGGATATGAAGCAAGGAAAATTGTTTTGAGTAGGGACTTTTGGAGTAAGGCTAATGATATATTGAAGGTATTTGAGCTAATTGTAAAAGTTTTGAGACTAGTTGATGGTGATGAGAAACCAACAATGGGTTTCATATATGAAGCCATTGATCGAGTAAAACAAGCTATTCAGCAAAATTCTCGTTAACATTCCAAATATAATGATATCATTGACAAGCGTTGGAAATTTATGCACGCTGATCTTCATTCTGCTGGTATGTCAATATATTTTATAATTTCAATTTTGTCATGAAATTTAAATTTATAATATCATATCCTCAATAATTGATTTTGACTTCTAGGTTATTTTCTCAATCCACAATTTCAATATGGAATTGAACATGGAAAAGATGTGTATAAAGAAACATTTAATGGAACAACTAATGTAATCATGAAGATGGAAAGAAACAGGGATGATCAAATCACATCTCTAAATCAAGTGAGTAATGGATATTATATTTTCATATGATAAATTATTTATTAAGAAATTTTTATGACTGATATGTTTTGTTATATAGCTAACACTTTTTAGAGAAAAGAGTGAAACGTTTGGTATGCCTCTAGCTCAAAAATCTTGGTCTAAGATGGATGCAGGTAAAGTACAAGTGTTTTTATAAGTTTTTATAAATATACTTTATTTTTTAATATAACCAATAATTTTATTTTATTTTTCTTCTTTAAAAATCCCAATGGTGGGAATACCATGGTTCATGTGCTCCTGAACTTCAATGTTTGGCTATGAAAATTGTTAGTCAAACAACCTCTGCTACAAACTGTGAGAGAAATTGGAGTACATTTAGCTATATCCACACAAAGACAAGAAGCAAATTAAAGTACAAAAAATTGCATAAGCTTGTCTTCACACATTACAACATGAAGTTGAGAATGAGGGATAAATTAAGGAAGAGTCAGGAAGAAATAGAAGCAAATTTTGATCCAATAAATCTTGACTATATATTTCAAGAAGATCCGTTATCTCATTGGATAGAAGAGAGGGAAAATCCATTATTGGATGAAGTTTAAAATGCAGAATGGTTGCCGATAGTTAATACAGATGATGAAAATGTTGATGATAATAGTAACTTTAATGAAAGTGGTGGTGGTTTAAGTCCACCAAGCAGTAATAGTGGTAATGGGGGTGGTAATGAAGTGTATAATGTAGGTGAAGGTGATGGTGGAAGTGGAGGCGATGATGATGAAGGAGAAGATGATGAACTTGATCCATATCATGAAACACCACTAAATTATAGGCATTATACGAACTTAACTGATATGGATCATTATGACACCTCACTACTTGAGACAAGAGGAAATGTGTCACAGTCTGGAAGAAAGGCGAAAAGAAAACAAAATGTTCCACTTGAAGATTCTTCCTCTTCTAGTATTGCTCATAGTTTTAGTGATTTTGGGATTGGCGATTCATCACAAAGTAGTCAACAATCTTATCCACCTGTTTACCAATATCCATATTTCAACTCTTATAATCAATATCCTAGTGATCAAGCTCCTACGTACTACCAACAATTAATGAATGATCACAATTTTTATCATCAACAATCAAATGGTGATTTTTTTGGTTATGTCTTTGGACAAGGAGCTACACAAGATGATAGTCAGAGTGAAAGTATAAGTTATACTCCTTCACGTCATTCCATTATGTGGTAGCAAGAGACACATAAGTTATATTTTCAAACATTTGACTTTATATTTAGTTAACTATATATGTGAAAAGTCTTAATTTTAGATGCAATTTAAAGGTACTAATTAGGAGTTTCATCATCTTTTTGTTTTGTTTTTTTTACAGTGAAGACATCTTTGTGTGACAAAATGATGATGTTTTTCACCATCAAGATTGCAAAATAGGACAATAATATGTTTGTGTCTATAGTCCTTTTTATTTTAAATAAATTGTAACTTGTATTATGTACTTGAAAAATTACTTTCGAGCTTATGTTTGTTTAACCTTACAATATTATTTATGATAATGTTTGTTTCATTAGAATTCAATTTAAATTATACATAAATACGATACAATAGCCTAAAAGTATTCTAAAAGTGAATTAAAACTAATACACAATTATAAACACAAGAAACATAAATAATTACAATAATTTTACAATTTTTTTATATATTTAATGCGTGTATACAATAATTTCATGCCGCAATGCGCAACGCAATGATCGTATTGGCTGTAACTGCAACATCCGCAACCGCAACCGCATCTGCAGCCGCAACCACAATTTAAAACCATGGTGATGTATGTATTGTATGTTTGTAATGCCCTGTATAATATATACCTAGAATAATACAATACAAGCATTTTATTTGGTACTGGCACCATCATAAGGGCCTAATGGCGTAATTCATATACTTGACCATTCTAAAAACATAATACAATCTATGGTACAAGATATGGAAACTAGCAAAAAAAAAAAAAAACTAAGATCAATATACAATATCCTCAATTGTATACAACAAATACACAGCGGAATAAGCTCAACTAAGCTTTTCTTGAAACATCCAAGCATAGCTCCACTTGTAAATCAAACCTGCAAATACCTCTTGAAAATAATCAACAATAATGGGGTGAGATACATCAAATCTCAGTGAGTTCCCTATCTTATGGATTCTCTCAGCTTTACAAGGTTCTAACAATCCTAACTCAAGTCAAGGGGAAGGGAAATGACCTTGAGTTCACAATCTCACACTATATGGAAACACATTATTGAGTCCGTTAGCTCAAAAGTTTATCACTAATCGGTAACCTGTACCAAGGCATCCCCTTTTCCCGTCCGCTTCTACGTCTAGAAGTCGACCCGAGTCATGGATCCTTGTAGTTACTTGGCATACGAAATGGATTCAGAAATAAGGGACATATTTTCACCTTAAATCGTCACTTCACACGGCCCGTACACCGTCACAAGTCTCTACCCGTAGGTTCCATTCGTACTACACGCGGGAATCAAACATGCCAAGTAATTCTGCCTGCATTTCAGAGGAGCTCGAGACTCATGAATGCCTCTCAAGGGAAATGGTTACGATTACGTGATCATATACACATCGTGATTGTATTCGACAATCACAAGGCCACAATGCCTTAAGACCACATTCGCCTTTTCTCATAATCACAATGGTTCACACATGTTCCATACTAGTGTTTCACTCTCTCCTAGACCAATCTCGTCACGGATGTACCTTCCTACATCAGGTGCCCGAGCCTTGCCATCTAGGTTATCTACTCTAGGCCAGAACTCGCCAATGAATGCACGAGCGTCGCCATCCAGAGTTTCTATCACAATTTTATTCACAACCTAGAATTATAACAATCTTAACTATGCCATTTGTTTTGGGGTAAACTTTCCCCACTCTTCCTAATTCATTTTAACATGCATATTCTCTCATTCATACTTAACAACAATATTAGACAAGCATATTACAATATCAATCATAAAACACACATGATAGCATAATATGTCAAACATAACCACATAGTAGTTCACACACATCTTTTTTTTAAGGCATACAAGCCACTACTATCCTCTACCAAGCATCATTGGTTAAATCATGGTCTCACATACCATTTAATAGCACATTGGATTCTCTTTCCAAGGCTTCAAGTCCCATAACAATCGGATTCGCGATTCATGCATTTCCGGTGGAAACATAAACCACACTTTTCACATTCATCACAATATTTAACTCTACCATATCAATCCATGACATATAACCATGTTTCTACCTCACCATCACAAAGAGCATTGAAATAGCTTTCCAATGCTTCCGACCGTGCGTCAATCCGAGTTACGGATCAAAAGTTATTAAGGAAACAACATGGGAAAATCTGTCACGTTCGCTACTGTATTCGCTAGGCGAGTCCCTCAGCGAAGCATGGCAGAGAAAAAACAACATAAAGTTTTCAAAGCAAGCTCTGGGAGAACATTCTCCTTCCCTTCGCTTTCGGGTTCGCTAGGCGAACCCTCGACCAACCATTCGCTTTGCCCTTCGCCAGGTTCGCTAGGCGAACAATGAAAAACCCAGAATTTCCCAGCAGCGTAAACCATAGGTCAAAAAGCCAAACTCTACCATTTCTTCACCAAAAACACTTCCAATTCATATTATATCAACCAAAACATGTTCCAACATGAACAACAAGTATTCCCATGCATTTATATCGCATTTCATCCGTTAGATTTCATTGATTTATCCGTTTAATCATTTTCTCTCAAATCTAACCTAAGTTCTAAATCCTTAATTCTAGAACTTAGAGTGCCTAACTAGAACCCACCTGGTAATCGAAGAGGAGGTTGAAGAAGATGAAGAACAAATTGTGATGATCCAAGCTTTCTTCCCTCTTTTCCATTTTCTCTTCTCTTCCTTTCTCTTCTCTTCTTCTTCTTCTTTCTATCTTTTCTTTTTCTTTTCTAACATATATATATATATATATATAATACTATTATTATATAATATAATCCAACAGGGTAAAATATCTCCAATTGATATTTTGTCGTCTCAAACCAATTGATCAATTATTAGAGTTACCTTAATACACTCTCTTGAACTAATAATTAATCTGTCTATTTAATAAAATAATTTGATCTCTTCAGATTTCATCAGTTGCTCTAATGATCCCAATTGATAATACTTAAAGTACTTAGAGGATTCCATTAATCCAATTTACCAAAAATAGAGCACATAGATACTCATCTGATCTCATCTGATATCCAACTGAGCATTTAGATAATACGGGGTATTACACTCTCCCCCCTTAAATTTAAATTAGTCCCCGAATTTTCTCTTCTCGAGAATAACCACAACTTGTATCATTATCTTAGTTCCACACTCAACTTTACTTCCGTTCAAATTCTGACGTATTCAAATTCCAACTTGATTTCATAGACCCAAAATCCGTATTTCCACAAATGATCAAACTTCGGTTCCTTAGTCATACTCTTATTCTAATATTGAGTTAACTTCTAACTTTGCTTCTCCTCAATTCATCTGTTGTTCCATACAAAACACTTGGTCACATCCTACCTTCGGCCAGAATGTAACATTCCTTATTCCTCTATTGAGTCACAACCAAAACGGTGACACACTTAAAACAAAATCTCTTTATTTCCATACTTACAAGCAATAATCCATCTAAATTCTCATTATTCTGACTTAACTCTTTCATCCATCACCTTCCACTGCGCAATCTAATTTTAACAGTGGAACACCACAAATTCTTAAGCATTAACACTTAGCTAACAATCCATGGAGAAACACACTTATCCACTGGGATCCTTACTAACCAACGGTACAGGAAACTTACTGGCGTCCTATGGTAGAACAATTTCTTTGCCGATACAAAATATTATAACATCGGTCCAACACTCTCCAGATGGCAGAGGTACATGAGTTATACTGTTACAACCATAACATATACAACTCCAATTTCATTCTAAACTCGAAACAATTCATCCAAAGTAGTTTAGCAACTTTCGTTTTTAGTTACCACATATATAACAATCCTTCTTAGAGTTTTCTGACTCACTCAAGGTTCCTTGTTAACACGAGTTCTTAACCAATATTACATAACACCATCACGATACTTCAATCATATGCGAGTCCCCACTTATTAAAACTTAAACCATTCAATGCACAACTGTGAGATTCCATACTACTCACCAATTCTTACTCGTACTTGGAAGGATAACTTTCAAATTTCATTCTCTTGGTAAAACACAACTGCACACAACTGGTACCACTTTCACGGTCTAAGTCTGATACCATGAACCCAAAGAAGTTAATGATTACTAAACTCTGACCAACTGCTATAACCTTACTAATACCATAATTACACACCGAGATATATTCCTTGCAAGATCAATACTTTGTGAGTATTTTCCAACTTCGTCCTTAAGACTCTCAACGGTAATACACCTAAGACCTTCTCATACTCAACATAGTTCACAAGATTATTTCCCCAAATAAACTTTCTTGTTGTCTGAACAAACGGTTAACTTTGTAACACCTTTCCACAAGTTCCGATTTCAAAACACAAATTCGTCTTTCATTTATTTACTATCCAGTTTTCATTCACACGATACACTCCAAATCGGAGCAACATAAGGTAACAAAATGCAGACGATGGTTCCTAAGGGATTTCACAATTTACACACATGTTAATCAATTACCCATCTGAGGTTAATCGGTTAACTCCTCAAAATTCAGCACAAAACACCATCCTTGCACGTGTTAATCGGTTAACCCCATTGTGTTAATCGGTTAACACTGCCGCAGAATCTAAAAACCAGTTTCTTCTTAATTCAAGCCATCCCTACTCAAACCATTAATCCGATTTGTTCTATCTTGGAATATCATTCTCAACTCGTGGCTTCTTAACTTATATTACATTCACTAACCATGATCCACTCAAGGTAAAACCAACAAAGTCAAAACATTCAGACGACACACTCCACCTAAGTGATAAGGCATAATTTCCAAATTCTGACGCAGTCACACTACAAAACTTCAGCGGGATAGTTCATTATCTACTCATACAACTACGCTAGATGAAAGCCAATAATGATGACTGTCGCGGCCGGCAAAAATATTCGAGTCGCCATCATATTTTTTCTAAGGAAAATAATGATAAACCTAAGAAGTCCTAATCCTAAGGGTAGAGATTCCTACGGTTTGGGAGTCGGTTAAGTGAAGGGAAGGTGTTAGGAACCCCTCACTTCCATTGTACTCAATGGGATCCACCTTTGAGTTTAGGGTATGTTTGTTTGTCTAAAATATGAGAAAACCTAAGTTTTTTTATTAATTATACTCGCTAGGGTTGGTTTGCAACCCTATGCCTACGTACCCTCAATTTGAAGGATCAGAGTAACTGTAGTTCACCTCCCCTATTCCTACCCCCTAATCCTATTCCCATTCCTAATCCTAAACCCAATCCACTATTTATACTCTTGGATAAAGAGTTATATCCCTTAATCTATTGTTTATACTCCTAGATAAGGAGTTCTATCCCTTATCCATTATTTATACTCTCGGACGGAGAGTTTAATCCCTAAAAACCCTGTCCATTGTTTATACTCTCGTATGAAGAGTTTTATTCGTTAATCCCTTATCCCTTGTTTATACTCTCGGACGGAGAGTTCTATCCCTTATCCATTGTTTATACTCTCGGATGGAGAGTTCTATCCCTTATCCATTGTTTATACTCTCGGATGGAGAGTTTTATCCCTTAATCCCCTATCCCTTGGCCTTTATTTA
Organism: Lathyrus tuberosus; assembly: GCA_022829125.1. Taxonomy (NCBI): domain Eukaryota; kingdom Viridiplantae; phylum Streptophyta; class Magnoliopsida; order Fabales; family Fabaceae; genus Lathyrus; species Lathyrus tuberosus. The sequence continues at coordinate 7,146,978 of JALAZF010000177.1, read as the reverse complement.
TACTCTTGGAACCTAAGAGTTTTATCCCTTATCTCATCCCTTATTTAGGCTTTCGGACCAAGAGCTTTATCCCTTGTTTTAAATCCTTAAAAGAAACCTATTATAACCCTTAAGTTCTTAATAATAATCCCTTAAATCCCAATCCTTTAAATCCTTTAAATCTCATAAATCCTTTATATCCCTTATGTTAAAAATGAATTCCTAAAATTCCATAGAATTTAATAATAATCCAAAATGCCCTTATAACAAAATTAATCCCCCAAATTATTCCAAATAAAAAATAATTTCCAAACTCCAGGTAGTCCCAAAGATAAAAAGTTTTAATCAAAAATTAAATCAAGATAAGTCCCAAGAATAAAATAATTTAAATCCCAAGAATTAATTTATTTTACTTCCCAATCCCATATTTAAATCCAATTTAAATAAAAATCTAATTTCCTTAAAATAAATCCTACGCTAATTTTAATAAAATTCAAAATTACCAAAATACCTTATCAAAAAAAAAAACAGGAACAAAATCCTATTTTATAAAAAGAAAAAAAATAGATAGATTGTTTTACATATATAAAACTTTTTATTTAAATAAAACAAGCCCAAAATTATCCCTAAAATATCCTAATTATTAATCCTAATAATTTTAGATCCTAAAATCCTATTTTAATAAAAGAATCAGCCAATTATTTTAAATATATAAAATATAATTTTAAAAATCCAGACCCAAAATTAACCCTTAAAATCCTAAATATACAAACGATTATCCATATTTAAAACAAACCAGTTATTTTAAATGCATAAAAGAAAAAAAAATTAAAAGAAGCCAAACCCAAAAAATAATCCTAAATTCCCAATTATATTTAAATATCAACCATAATCCCAATTTAATCCCCTTAATTATAGATTTTAATCATATACCTTCTTGAGTTAATATTATGTGAAAAAGTTAATTTGATATTATTAAAAGATTAATTTGATATTACCTTATGATTTGTTAATAATAATTTTTTTTATTATAAAATCCTTGGTATATTTTTATTTATGAAAATTAAATTTAAAAAATTACATAATGACTCTTTAATTGAAAAAAATTTAATTTGTAATTTGTTTATCTATAAACATCTGATTCAATCGAAATCAATTGTGTATATATATAGAATTTTTGTTAATTGTTTATATATGAAATTTAAGACCACACAAAACAAAACTTTTCAAACAAGATCAAATCATACAAATACAGACAAGTCATACATGCAAGTATCAGATCTAGTATTCGAGATTTGATTTACTAACCTGAACTTTCATGACCAATTTAAGCTGGTTCCTCCTTTCTTTTCTTTATGTTCTTGTCTATTCCTTCTCTCCCTTTTTTTCTTGGCGTTCTCCCTTTCCTCTTCCCTCTTTTCTTTTCGTCCCTTGCGTTCTCCTTTTCCTCTCCCAATTTTTCTCCTTTTCCCTTAACGCAAGATTCCGACCCCTCTTCCCCTTTTAGTGTTGTTGTTCTTCAATGTGAAGAAGAAGAACAAATTTTTCTACTGATTATTGTGAATTTATGGGTGAGAAAATATGAGAAAAGGAGGTTCTATTTATAGGGTAGAATTAGGTCAAAAAATTGAATGTGATTGTCTAATTTAGGAAGGATGCAATCTGACCTGATTTTCTCTATTTCTTAAGGCCCAAGCCAATGAATCTGGATGGATTCATGGCTTGGTAAATTTGAATAAATAATAAAAATAAAAATAAAATAGAAAGTCTAATCATTAAAATGGAAAAAAGATTTGATTTGACTAATATGATTTTTTGAAGATATTTTCATAAAAACATGATTTTAATGAAAAAATCGATATTTTAAAATATTAATTAATTAAAATACGAAAATTAATATTAAAATAATAAAAAAACTATTTTTTGGTATTTTTTTATGGTTCAAAAATAAAATAGAAAAGTTAGTAATAAAGGAAAAAAACTAAAAGTGGAAAAGGTAGGATTCAAACTCATGCACTTTCCCTTACAATCTTTAGGCCTACTTCTCTACCAAATGGACTATTGTATTTAGTTGAAATGAAATGCTCCTAATGACTTATTTAACTTTACTTATTAACCCTAATTAATTCCTAACTAATAATAATAGCCACTAAAAAACTTCTAAATATTCTTCTAATAGGTTAGTCCTAAATTTTTCTAAAATGATTATATATTATCCTAACTAGTTAATTAAAAGAAATTATATACCAAAATGAAATTAAAATTATACCCTAAAAAAAAGCAACTAAACTATGACGAGATCAAAACTCCTAAAGAGTCAAAATGGTCCCTCTTTAACTTTTTAGGTCCTTCTATTTGACCAAATGACTCATATGGCTTCTGGGATGTGTTAGTGATCTAAACCCTAAATTACTTAGTGGTCAAAATTTGGGGTACGATAGCTGCCCCTATTTAATCAGCTTCAAAATGGGATGATGATGACGGTGAGTCTTCATCTTCGCGAGGAGGAGATGATTAAATATAAAGGAACCCTAATTTTGACCGCTGAGTTGGTAGGTTCAGCGTCCGTGTGGACCAATTCCAGATGCTCCGTTAGTATCCCAATATCCCTGTGTATAATATCCCTGGTAATAAACCCTTGGCAAAATACTCAATTGAACCCCTTGAAAAACCTTTTTTAGTGGAACCCCCTGATAACTCCTTTTGATGAACCCCTTAAAACTTAAATAAAAAAACCCTTAACAGAATCCCCTGATAAAATCCCTTGGTGAAATACCTTGGGCGATTATGAACCCTATGCATGTATGCATTTTTTGTGTATATGAGTGCATGTATGCATACTCTTATGTATGATGCATTATTTGGGCTAACGCCTCTTTTATGATATGCAATGTATGTCTTTGTTTGAAATAATACTTTCCATAACGTCTTGACTCCCTGACCCTTAAAACTTTGATAATTGTAGTAAGCCATGATATCCTTTCAACATGCCGTTAAAGAACCTCCCATGTTGGTTAAATTATAGCGTATATTCCGGTCAGTGCATAGACCCTATATCCTGCTTTGGAAGAATATGATCCCTTTGATGATTCCAAAAATCGAAGTAAAATCCATTTTCCCTTTTCAAAGCTTTTATTTATACCAGATATTTCAATGCATTATTTCACAATTAATCGACACCTTGTAATCAAGCAGAATAACTTAGGAGGCAAAGAAATGTATTTGGAAAGCAAATTTATTGAGAATTGACCCAAAAATGGGCAATGATAAGTAAGGAGGGCAATTCGCATAAGGAGATATTACCGTAAATCCATAAAAAATGTAAAATGGCAATAAGAAAACAAATTTATTTATATTCCTACTAAATTTAACACCAGCTAATATCCCTAAGACTCCAAGATCACGACACTTCGCTTTTGAAGATAATAGCTGGAATGATCGCTCCCTTCTGAATTCCTGTTACGGGGTGACTTGAGTGTTTTCGGTCATATGCCTTTTGGATATCCCTAACTTTTGCCTGAACCGCTCTTTTTAGAGTCTTAGCCCACCGGGATGATATACCATTTTTTTTGACAAGACCACCCTTTAGGGTTTTCGACTTGCCGGGCACCATTTTTATCCAAGTCCCTAATTTTTGCCTGGATCGCTCTTTCGAGTTTTCAATCCACCGGGACGCGCTAATTTTTGCCTAAGTCGCCCTTTAGGGTTTTCGACTTAGCGGGCTTTTATCCTCTTTTTCTAGGCATAGCATTTTTGACCGAATCGGAGTTCACCGGTCGTGGTAAATCCGCTCCATCCAGAGTTGTTAATATTAGTGCTCCGCCAGAGGAGGCACTCTTCACGACATATGGCCCTTCATAGGGTGGGGTCCATCTGACGTGGTGGTCTTTATGGATGGGTAATATTTTCCTTAACCCCAAGTCTCCCTCTTCGCGTAGGCGAGGACGAATTTCTTTGTCAAACGCTCTCTTAATTCCCTGTGGATATAACTGCCCACAGCCACACGTTTCCCTTATACAAGGTTAGCTGATCGAGCCTAGTTTGCACCCATTCTGCCTTATCCAGATTAGCTTCCTTCATGATCCTAAATTCCTATTGATTTCCCCTGTCCTTATGCAAATATAAGTTTTCCCTCGAGATCCAGGTCTAGGTCCTTCATAGGAGTCTAAAGTTTCACAATCCATGGGATTCTCAAATTTTGTTAAGTATATTATGAGTGGTCTCCTTGGGACTGGTGGCACCAATATAGGTGGCTTTCATTTTGTCCTTTCTCCCTTTTGACTGACCGTGGACCCTGATATTTTCCAGATCTGATTCCACGAGTACACCTTGTGGGCTTTAGTCGTAACTTGAATTTCCTTAACTGATCTAACAACTTTTACAAGTTAGTTATGTGATCTTTGTCCTTTTGTGACTTGGTAATCGTATCATCCATATGAACCTCTATCTCCTTATGCCCCATATTACCATAGTCCTTTGGTAAGTTACTCCTACGTTCTTTAACCCAACATGCGTTACCTTGTGACAAAAAGTCGAATTACTTCTTGCCTTCTTCCCTGATCTGGAGGATCATATCTGATCTAGTCCTCTTTAGCTTTTGCTTGATTGGCGTGCATTCTAGTTTGAGTAGTGGTTAGTGCTCGACGATGCTCGTATCACGTCCTGGTGTATCTTGGTATGACCATGCAAACACGTCAGAGTATCCTTGCAATAGCTCGATCAGTCTTTCCTTTATATCCTTATCCAGAGAAGCACGACTTTGACCTTTTTCCTATCTTCCTCAGTTCCCAAATTAGTCATATCCACTGGTTCCTGGTGAGGTTGTATTTCCTTGTCCTCTTGCCTCAACAGTCTGGCTAACTCTTCGGGAAGCTCACACTCGTCCTCATCACCCTCTCCGCTTGGTTAATCGGTAATTCGAAGTCATTCGAGATTATAGCGGTGTCAATTTTAATAGGTTCATTTTTAAATTTGCATGGGGAGGGAATTTATTTTATTATTATTATTATTATTGTATATATCCCCTTTGGAACGAAGTGCTAGAAATGAAAATATTGAAAGAAGGTATATTGCCATTTTGAATAAACAGAAAATGAAAGAAAAAGATCTTGATTGAAAACAAAATGCAAATTAATTGATAGAAATAATCCAATGGAATAAAAGGTGGCCCTACAAAGCTTTGTCCACTTGCCTTGGGCATAGCAAGGGGCTTATTATTATTTTAAGAAAAAGTAAATTACTTCGGAACAAAAATCATCTCAGAAATCCCGATGGTTCTCCAATTGTCAGAATTAGGCATTCTTTTCTTCCTCTTCCATTAAGGCCATATGATCCCAAATTCCAAATCCCGCACCATGGAAATCGTCTTCTAATCCTTCATTAGCCGGTTTGTAACCCAGCCCAAACAAATCCTTCTCCTCAGGTACCTCCCACTGTTTGCCCCAGTATAATGTGTCTCCCTTATTAATAAGGAATTCATCTTCCATCCCTTCCATGGCGCTGACTGTTGCCCCAACGTGCCCCAGTAATGCATTATCTCCCAGATTTGGATCTTCAGGGTCTATAACACTGACATCATTGTCCTTTGAGTTGTTTTCGGGGTACCCCTTATTGTTATGTTGGTCGGAGGATGACTGCCCAATCTTTCCTGTCTTTAAACCGTTCTCAATCCTCTCTCTAATGATAACCAAGTCAATGAATCCCGTTGAGACTGCCCCAATCATCCTTTCATAGTATAGTCCTTGCAGAGTTCCCATGAATGTATCCACTAGCTCGCTTTCCCGCAATGGAGGTTGAACACGAGAGGCTAGCTCCCTCCATCTCTGGGCATACTCCTTAAAAGATTCGTTCCCTTTTTGAGACATGTTTTGTAATTGTATGCGATTAGGGGCCATGTCTACATTATACTGGTATTGGCTTATGAAGGCACTTGCTAGATCCTCCCAATTCTTGATGTGAGTCCTCTCCAGTTGTACGTACCAATCCAAAGATGCCCCACTAAGGCTATCTTGGAAAACATGCATCATCAGCTTTTCATTTTTAGCATGAGCCCCCATCTTTCGGGAAAACATCCGGATGTGATTTTTGGGACAACTAACTCCTTTATACATCTCGAAGTTAGGTGCCTTAAACTTAGGGGGTATGACCACATCAGGCACCAGACACATTTCCAAGGCATCCATTCCAAGAACATTGAGTCCCTCCATGACCTTTAGCCTTTCCTCAAGTGCTTTGTACTTATCATCAATCCTTCTCCTTTCCTTAACAGTGGTTCCTTTATTTTCGAGGGCCACTTGTATCGGATTTTCACCCTCGTATGTGTAGTTCTCACTCTGGGTAGGTCTGTAAATAGTACGAGGTGCCCCATTGGAAATAGGTGGAGAGACAATTCCCTCGAGAGGTTGGTCAACAGTTTTGTGCTTAGTAGTTTCAGTCTCCTCGCGTTCCAGATCATGGACAAACCCTAGTAGGGTGTTATTGTCTTCAACATGGGAGGTAGGAGTAGGAACCTTCCTTTGCTGGCTTGACTTGGTTCTTCTGGCAATCAAATTCTGGACGACAAGTGTCAGTTGATCAATCTGGCTTTTCATTTCTTCCACGTTCTCCTTGACAGTATCCATTTCTCCTCTTAGAGTAACCATATCCTTCTCCATCTGATCCATAGCTTTCCCTTGGTGAGTGCGAGGTCGGGAAGTCAGATTGTTATGCCTGAGACGAAGTTTTAAAAAAAATGATTTTTTCCTTATATTGAATGCATGTTGATGATGAATGTATGAATATGATGTATGCTAAATAATTTTAAAATTTTTATTTGGGGGGAACTCCAAAATCCGTTGTAGTTATAGATGAATATACCCAAAGGATGAAAACCATACACATCCAAATCCATTAGCCAATCCCAAATCCAAAATGCCTTATAACAATAACTCCTCGGGAATAACCCAAAACAATAATCCCAAGATGGAAGCTCCTGAACTTAAGAAGGCGTAAACTAAGTGGATGCCCCCAATGCCTTCTTCAAATGAGCTTTAAACTCCTCCAAGTATCCTTTCTTAAGCCCTTGCACTTCCCTATCCTCCTTGTAGTGAGGTGATGGATCTTCAAGGGGTACAGCTGAGTTTTTTTTTGCTTGACCATTTTTATTTTTCTTTTGATTATTATTTTTTGCTGTTTTTTCCTTTTTTGCCCCCATGCCCCTTTGTAAGTTTTTCTCCTTGTAAATCCAAGTATAGCGTAAGAGCTAGTTGAAAATCCTTGAAGAGGAAGTCACATAGAGAAGGATCATAAAGTTGTGCAAAAGCAATTATGGCCTCTACCTTCATAGGGGTCCCTAAGAGATTGAGGATCCTTCCATACTTGGGTGTAAACATCCTTTGAGCAGATTTGGCATTAAGTCTCAAAGGTCCTTGAGACTTTGTAAATCACCACTTAGCACTCTAATGCGTAGGGTAGCCCTTTTGTTTGAATCCATCTTTCCCAAATTCCTACAACGCATCTTGAAATTCCCCAAAAAAATGTATATATGCAAAAAAAGTTTTTAAATGCATGATGACATGGACCCTTTGTTCTTTGGTTAAATGTTTTTTTTTGGGTTAGGGTAAAGTGAAAATGCAAGCATGCCCTAGCAAGGTAAGCTCCCTATGATAGGTTTAGATCTAAAGCTTATCTACCCAATCCCCTCACATGTAGAATATAAAAATTTGGACAGCATAACGGCTCCAAAATGTTTAGACTATACCCTTGTTTTACCATGAGAATGAGCAAGCCTTCCTATGGTAATCGTTCGGGATAAGTCTCATATGGGGTAGGAGCCTAGTAACAGCCCTTGAGGGTTGAATACATAGGGTCTCCATAGATTGGTGTGGGGTAGGTTAAGGTTCTCAGAGTCACGGACCACATCCAAATCATTCCACTACGAGAGGGGCTAGCCCTTTCGTGAGGACGACTTTGGAAGGATCTACTCTGAGTGTGGCATCAATGCATTTTAGGGGACGTTGCGTCCCCCGCAAAAACATTTCCGTTCCACTTTAGGTTCTAGGGTTATCCTCCAAGCTTTGGGTTTTAGCTTCACTCCTTTTTTTTATGTCCCAATCCCTTGCATGATAATACAAAAACAAAATGTTAAATAAATAAATATATGAAATAAAAATAAATAAATAATAAAAAAAATAAAATAACCAAAATAACATCCAAGACAAACAAATCCCTAAGTCCTAAGGCTAGGATTGACTCTCGCTAGGAAGGAGTCCCCAGCAGAGTCGCCAGCTGTCGCGGCTGGCAAAAATATTCGAGTCGCCATCATATTTTTTCTAAAGAAAATAATGATAAACCTAAGACGTCCTAATCCTAAGGGTAGAGATTCCTACGGTTCGGGAGTCGGTTAAGTGAAGGGAAGGTGTTAGGCACCCCTCACTTCTACTGTACTCAATGGGATCCACCTTTGAGTTTAGGGTATGTTTGTTTGTCTAAAATATGAGAAAACCTAAGTTTTTTTATTAATTATACTCGCTAGGGTTGGTTTGCAGCCATATGCCTACGTACCCTCAATTTGAAGGATCAGAGTAACCGTAGTTCACCTCCCCTATTCCTACCCCCTAATCCTATTCCCATTCCTAATCCTAAACCCAATCCACTATTTATACTCTTGGATAAAGAGTTATATCCCTTAATCTATTGTTTATACTCCTAGATAAGGAGTTCTATCCCTTATCCATTATTTATACTCTCGGACGGAGAGTTTTATCCCTAAAAATCCTGTTCATTGTTTATACTCTCGGATGAAGAGTTTTATTCCTTAATCCCTTATCCCTTGTTTATACTCTCGGACGGAGAGTTCTATCCCTTATCCATTGTTTATACTCTCGGATGGATAGTTCTATCCCTTATCCATTGTTTATACTCTCGGATGGAGAGTTTTATCCCTTAATCCCCTATCCCTTGGCCTTTATTTATACTCTTGGAACCTAAGAGTTTTATCCCTTATCTCATCCCTTATTTAGGCTCTCGGACCACGAGCTTTATCCCTTGTTTTAAATCCTTAAAAGAAACCTATTATAACCCTTAAGTTCTTAATAATCATCCCTTAAATCCCAATCCTTTAAATCCTTTAAATCTCATAAATCCTTTATATCCCTTATGTTAAAAATGAATTCCTAAAATCCCATAGAATTTAATAATAATCCAAAATGCCCTTATAACAAAATTAATCCCCCAAATTATTCCAAATAAAAAATAATTTCCAAACTCCAGGTAGTCCCAAAGATAAAAAGTTTTAATCAAAAATTAAATCAAGATAAGTCCCATGAATAAAATAATTTAAATCCCAAGAATTAATTTATTTTACTTCCCAATCCCATATTTAAATCCAATTTAAATAAAAATCTAATTTCCTTAAAATAAATCCTACGCTAATTTTAATAAAATTCAAAATTACCAAAATACCTTATCCCAAAAAAAAACAGGAACAAAATACTATTTTATAAAAAGAAAAAAAAAGATAGATTGTTTTACATATATAAAACTTTTTATTTAAATAAAACAAGCCCAAAATTATCCCTAAAATATCCTAATTATTAATCCTAATAATTTTAGATCCTAAAATCCTATTTTAATAAAAGAATCAGCCAATTATTTTAAATATATAAAATATAACTTTAAAAATCCAGACTCAAAATTAACCCTTAAAATCCTAAATATACAAACGATTATCCCTATTTAAAACAAACCAGTTATTTTAAATGCATAAAAGAAAAAAAATTAAAAGAAGCCAAACCCAAAATATAATCCTAAATTCCCAATTATATTTAAATATCAACCATAATCCCAATTTAATCCCCTTAATTATAGATTTTAATCATATACCTTCTTGAGTTAATATTATGTGAAAAAGTTAATTTGATATTATTAAAAGATTAATTTGATATTACCTTATGATTTGTTAATAATAATTTTTTTTATTATAAAATCCTTGGTATATTTTTATTTAAGAAAATTTAATTTAAAAACTTACATAATGACTCTTTAATTGAAAAAAAATTAATTTGTAATTGGTTTATCTATAAACATCTGATTCAATCGAAATCAATTGTGTATATATAGAATTTTTGTTAATTGTTTATATATGAAATTTAAGACCACACAAAACAAAACTTTTCAAACAAGATCAAATCATACAAATACAGACAAGTCATACATGCAAGTATCAGATCTAGTATTCGAGATTTGATTTACTAACCTGAACTTTCGTGACCAATTTAAGCTGGTTCCTCCTTTCTTTTCTCTATGTTCCTTGTCTATTCCTTCTCTCCCTTCTTTTCTTGGCGCTCTCCCTTTCCTCTTCCCTCTTTTCTTTTCGTCCCTTACGTTCTCCTTTTCCTCTCCCAATTTTTCTCCTTTTCCCTTAACGCAAGATTCCGACCCCTCTTCCACTTTTAGTGTTGTTGTTCTTCAATGTGAAGAAGAACAACAACTTTTTCTACTGATTATTGTGAATTTGTGGGTGAGAAAATATGAGAAAAGGAGGTTCTATTTATAGGGTAGAATTAGGTCAAAAAAATGAATGTGATTGTCTAATTTAGGAAGGATGCAATCCGACCTGATTTTCTCTATTTCTTAAGGCCCAAGCCAATGAATCTGGATGGATTCATGGCTTGGTAAATTTGAATAAATAATAAAAATAAAAATAAAATAGAAATTCTAATAATTAAAATGGAAAAAAGATTTGATTTGATTTGACTAATATGATTTTTTGAAGATATTTTCATAAAAACATGATTTTAATGAAAAAATTGATATTTTAAAATATTAATTAATTAAAATACGAAAATTAATATTAAAATAATAAAAAAACTATTTTTTGGTATTTTTTTATGGTTCAAAAATAAAATAGAAAAGTTAGTAATAAAGGAAAAAAACTAAAAGTGGAAAAGGTAGGATTCGAACTCATGCACGTTCCCTTACAATCTTTAGGCCTACTTCTCTACCAAATGGACTATTGTATTTAGTTGAAATGAAATGCTCCTAATGACTTATTTAACTTTACTGATTAACCCTAATTAATTCCTAACTAATAATAATAGCCACTAAAAAACTTCTAAATATTCTTCTAATAGGTTAGTCCTAAATTTTTCTAAATTGATTATATACTATCCTAACTAGTTAATTAAAAGAAATTATATACCAAAATGAAATTAAAATTATACCCTAAAAAAAAGCAACTAAACTATGACGAGATCAAAACTCCTAAAGAGTCAAAATGGTCCCTCTTTAACTTTTTAGGTCCTTCTATTTGACCAAATGACTCATATGGCTTCTGGGATGTGTTAGTGATCTAAACCCTAAGTTAGTTAGTGGTCAAAATTTTGGGTACGACAATGACATTATAGGGTTTCAACCACCACTCTTACTTGATTCGTCCATAAGCAAAATCCAACACACAATCATCACACGTTACTACGAAAACGATGGACATATCATGTCAAGCATACAACCTTGTCCTCTCACTTGAATTTCTTGGTGAGAACTAAAACACTACAACGTTCTTAGTCCAACAAAAGGTAGATTCCGAATATTCCGATTATCCACAATTACAAAACTTTCTCTATACTTAAAAATAAATCAGGGCAATGCATCCTCTTGAAGAACCTTTTCCATCACTTCGTACACATTAACCGGAATTTCTTACCCTTCACTATCCATTGTATACCACACTTACACCAAATTACTTAATGGAAGATTCGCAACCGATAATTTTCATCAACTATTCACAAAACCCTTCCGGTATAAATCGTTCCATGATTTATACTTAGTCCATAGTAAGTCCTGATTTGCTTCTCGTTGTTTTACCACGATCTTACTTCTTAAAATACAATATTCATGGTTCCACAAAGTACGTCCCATCACCCTTATCTCAAGAATAAGAATCCATCACGTACACTTGTGACCACGGTGCTACTACTACGCTCGTTCTTAATACCAAAGTGTAACTTTCTTATTTCGCATAATACTACTAGGGTCGTCACGGGTGAACCATCCTTGATCACACTTCCTTATATTAAGCCTCAACCACTACTCAATGGCTCTATTGCACATTCGTCCAAAAATACATTCCGTTGTCACTTCCTCATAACATACAGTTAATACCATTTTCCACATCGCGTTTACCTTGCTCTCCATGGTAATCCTCTTAGGTCCAAATATAAAACCATCTTACTAAGATTCCCTTAGATCTAAGATACTTACTCTGTTTCTTAATACAAACTTCTTCCGGTTCGTATCACTACATTTTCCGTTACTAAATGAAGTTCATTCTTTCTCCAACACGATACCTTATACTGTTCCTTGGGTAAGTTAACAAATTCAAAATTGATGTCTCACCTAAAACAGAAATTCTGATGTATTATCTCAAACTTAATCTCTCTACATAACTGAATATACGTAATCCATCTCTTACCCTTCGTCCGACCCATACTTATTTCACTTGAAGCATGTAAACACATCTTTGTGTTCCTTCTCGTACTTCTCTACCACTTTAGGTTCTCATAAAGGCCGAACGTCCTTAACCCTCAACTTTTTGCCAGTTGGAAGACATTATTCCGAATGCATTCCTTAAGGTACTCTCGTCCATTCAAGATACCATAGCGACCTTAGAAACTGAAGCACCAAAATTTATCTCACTTCCGGACCTTACTTATCCATACTAGTGGTCAATCCAGCCCCACTAGCGATTTTACATATTCCTCAATACCTTAACCAATCGTCCAATAGAGATCCTTAACTTTCAGACTCCATCAATTCCAAAGGATTGCTTGAACAACACACCACCCTTCAATTCCATGTTACTCAAAGCACAACTTCTACTAAAACCTCAACTGAGCTGAACAAAACTCATCACTACTAACTCTTGGCTTGAGCCTACCCTCACAGCACAAGTTCTGACAACACTTCGGAGTCCTCACGGTCGCTCAACCATGATTCTACCTATCACATACATAGTATTAGGTTGATCAGGCCCAACACTACATAGTATGATATTAAGAGTCATGTTGGCAAGACACACTTAAGAGGCAGGAATAGATTTACTTATGATGTTTCAAGGCTAGGTCGAGGACACGACATGCTCTGATACCAACTGTAATGCCCTGTATAATATATACCTAGAATAATACAATACAAGCATTTTATTTGGTACTGACACCATCATAAGTGCCAAATGGCGTAATTCACATACTTGACCATTCTAAAAACCTAATACAATCTATGGTACAAGATATGGAAACTAGCCAAAAATAATAATAAAAACTAAGCTCAATATACAATATCCTCAATTGTATACAATAAATACACAGCGGAATAAGCTCAACTAAGCTTTTCTTGAAACATCCAAGCATAGCTCCACTTGTAAATCAAACCTGCAAATACCTCCTGAAAATAATCAACAATAGTGGGGTGAGATACATCAAATCTCAGTGAGTTCCCTATCTTATGGATTCTCTCGGCTTTACAAGGTACTATCAATCCTAACTCAAGTCAAGGGGAAGGGAAATGACTTTGAGTTCACATTCTCACACTATATAGAAACACGTTATTGAGTCCGTTAACTCAAACGTTTATCACTAATCGGTAACCTGTACAAAGGCATCCCCTTTTCCCGTCCGCTTCTACGTCTAGAAGTCGACCCGAGTCATGGATCCTTGTAGTTACTTGGCATACAAAATGGATTCGAAAATAAGGGACATATTATCACCTTAAATCGTCACTTCACACGGCCCGTACACCGTCACAAGTCTCTACCCGTAGGTTCCATTCATACTACACGCGAGAATCAAACCTGCCAAGTAATTCTGCCTGCATTTCAGAGGAGCTCGAGACTCATGAATGCCTCTCAAGGGCAATGGTTACGATTACGTGATCATATACACAACGTGATTGTATTCGACAATCACAAGGCCACAATGCCTTAAGGCCACATTCGCCTTTTCTCATAATCACAATGGTTCACACATGTTCCATACTAGTGTTTCACTCTCTCCTAGACCAATCTCGTCATGGATGTACCTTCCTACATCAGGTGCACGAGCCTTGCCATCTAGGTTATCTACTCCAGGCCAGAACTCGCCAATGAATGCACGAGCATCGCCATCCAGAGTTTCTATCACAATTCTATTCATAACCTAGAATTATAACAATCTTAACTATGCCATTTGTTTTGGGGTAAACTTTCCTCACTCTTCCTAATTCATTTTAACATGCGTATTCTCTCATTCATACTTAACAACAATATTAGACAAGCATATTACAATATCAATCATAAAACACACATGACAGCATAATATGTCAAACATAACCACAAAGCAGTTCACACACATCTTTTTTTAAGGCATACAAGCCACTACTATCCTCTACCAAGCATCCTTGGTTAAATCATGGTCTCACATACCATTTAATAGCACATTGGATTCTCTTTCCAAGGCTTCAAGTCTTATAACAATCGGATTCCCGATTCATGCATTTCCGGTGGGAACATCAACCACATTTTTCACATTCATCCCAATATTTAACTCTACCATATCAATTCATGACATATAACCATGTTTCTACCTCACCATCACAAAGAGCATTGAAATAGCTTTCCAACTCTTCCGACCGTGCGTCAATCTGAGTTACGGATCAAAAGTTATGAAGGAAACAACATGGGAAAATCTGTCACGTTCGCTACTGTATTCGCTAGGCGAGTCCCTCAGCGAAGCATGGCAGAGAAAAAATAGCATAAAGTTCGTAAAGCAAGCTCTGGGCGAACATTCACCTTCCCTTCACTTTCGGGTTCGCTAGGCAAACCCTCGACCAACCATTCGCTTTGCCCTTCGCCAGGTTCGCTAGGCGAACAATGAAAAACCCAGAATTTCCCAGCAGCGTAAACCATAGGTCAAAAAGCCAAACTCTACCATTTATTCACCAAAAATACTTCCAATTCATATTATATCAACCAAAACATGTTCCAACATGAACAATAAGTATTCCCATGCATTTATATCGCATTTCATCCGTTAGATTTCATTGATTTATCCGTTTGATCATTTTCTCTCAAATCTAACCTAAGTTCTAAATCCTTAATTCTAGAACTTAGAGTGCCTAACTAGAACCCACTTGGTAATCGAAGAGGAGGTTGAAGAAGATGAAGACCAAATTGTGATGATCCAAGCTTTCTTCCCTCTTTTCCATTTTCTCTTCTCTTCCTTTCTCTTCTCTTCTTCTTCTTCTTTCTATCTTTTCTTTTTCTTTTCTAACATATATATATATATATATATAATACTATTATTATATAATATAATCCAACAGGGTAAAATATCTCCAATTGATATTTTGTCGTCTCAAACCAATTGATCAATTATTAGAGTTACCTTAATACACTCTCTTGAACTAATAATTAATCTGTCTCTTTAATAAAATAATTTAATCTCTTCAGAGTTCATCAGTTGCTCTAATGATCCCAATTGATAATACTTAAAGTACTTAGAGGATTCCATTAATCCAATTTACCAAAGATAGAGCACATAGATACTCATCTGATCTCATCTGATATCCAACTGAGCATTTAGATAATACGGTGTATTACAATGTTTATATGCATGTGTATGAGATACACAAATATGTAAGACCAAACTCAAGAAAAATCCCTCGATTAAATATAAAGTTAATTGCTTTCCTAAATTTTAGCACTCATCAAGACTAGTATCGAATAATGTAGGTTTTGCCCAACACGGGGTGCATATTTTATATTAGTAAGGTACGATGAGATTAAATATTCAAGAATTGTATTAGATACAATTGTAAAGAGTTCCTACCTAAATAACAGAGTTTTGTGTAATCTGCCTACGCGGACTTAAAACAAAGTGAAATATGGGTCTCGACCCACTAGAAAATATTCCAATTGGATTTTCCGAATCAAATGTTGAGGGTCATTTGGTTTGAGTAAAAATAGTGGGAGCATTTTGTCATACCCCAAATTTTGACCACTATGATTTCCCATCATTGTGTAAATCATCATCACAATATGGATCAACCTTTAGTCTCCCTAAAGATGGGTGAATATTTACTACTATCAAAATTAGGGTTTCAAGCCCTCTTAGAGCTTCTAGACAAAGGATCAATCAAGGAATGACATGATCCTCAACTTGTCTAAACCTCTCAGGTATACACTAAGGATCAAGAGGACTCCCACTTCAAGGATTAAGCACAAGGTTGCTCCCTTCTAGGTGGATCAAGCTTCAAGATCGCCAGTGTCACCAAATTAGGGTTTTGGTCGACCAGGGCCTCCAGATGGAAATTTTCCTCTAGGCATGAGCCAATTCTTTAAAACATATCCTAAAATACTCCATGGAACATCATGGACCCAAGCATCCAGTCAATTTTGCCTCAGGGGATGCATCCATCAAAAATCAGGAATTAGGGTTTCTTGACCTAATTCACCCCTAAGTTGGCTTTTGGGACAAATCATGAACCAAGACCTCAAGAGAGGATTTGAGGATCTCCAATATACCATATTGATCCATTTGGAACAATGGATTGATCCAAGAAGCTTGAGCAACAAGTTTTAATTTCATCTGAACCACAGTTAGGGTTTCAGGGGAAAAGTCAACTGTAATTTTGACTTTTGACCAGGACATGCTCCCAAGCCCTAAGACATGATTCAATATCCTCTATACCATCCATGTAACATGTCCATCAAGTTTGATTTAGGTCAAGGACATGATTTCCTGAAGAATTGCACAGTTTGGAATTCATCTGACAAAAAGTCAATTGTGCACAAAAGTCAACTTTGACTTTTTGAGATTTTTCACTAAAATGGATTTTTAACCCTAAAATGATGTTAATGTGTGATTGGAATCATCATTCATCAAGAAAAATCAAGAAAAGTGGGATAACTTGTAAAAGGGGTAACCATAAAAAACTTATAAATTTTTCTATGTTAAAAATAAAGTGGCTAGGGTACCAACTTTGGAGGATCATAACTCCTAAACCACAAAGCCATTTTCTCCCATCCAAAGCTTGATTTATAGATCTAATTGCCCTCTACAAAAGCTTCATACTGACCTATGTCCAAATTCCTCAAGGATTTTGAGTTATGGAGTGATCGAAATCAAGAAAAGTCACTTTGTTCCAACACTTAGTGAAATTTTCACTAAGTCAGATTTTGCCTTACTTTTTTCCAAATGTAGGGACATTTTTCACTTGGATTCAAAAAGTATCAAAACCAAATATGATCAAACAGTTGTTGTATCATATAAGGGCTTTCCAAAATGGCCAAGAACATTACCAAATTCAATTTGAGCCATGAGATATAACATTGGCATGTTGCCTTGTTGAAATCTGTCAAGGCAAGACAGATTTTGCACTTTTTCTCGATTTGCCAAAATTGTGCAAATCCAAACACTCCTATCCACTTGGACACCTCTGAGGATTGAATCTAAAGGGGACAATCACTGAGCCAAGCCTCCAAAGTCCTTGGAACAAGAAATAGCATGTTGAACCTAGAATTGCCAAAATAGGGACAAGACTCCAATTTTGGATTAGAGCATTCAATGGAAGCATCAAGGTGGCATGGACTGAGCCATTCTCAACTGAATTCAGTCAAGACTTATCCAAGACCAAGGGAACCATAACCCTGTGCCCTAACCTCTAGTCAATGGCTAGAGGAGACTTGGATTTCCATTGGACAACATTGGCCAAACCTCTGTTGCAGTTGCCATTCACCGTGGATCCCAAAACAAACTTGCTCTATTATAAATAGAGCTCATTTGTGCTCAGTTTGAGTACACCAAAGCCATCAAACAGATGCTTTCCTCAAAACCTCTTTCTCTTGGCAAAAATTCCTTCTTTAGCAAGGCAACTTTGAGTTTTTGAGCTTGAGAGCTTTTCCATCACAATCAATCACACACACACCTCACATATATCATATGTAAGCTTTGCAAACCATCACAAGTGACCTGTAATCACAAAATCACAAAGCCACATCTCAAAACCTCAAAATAGGTCTTTTGTGCATTTTTCAAGCCATGTCTTGATTCAGTCACTTTCCAAACCAGATAAAATCTCAAACACACTCCAAATATCATCCTTGAACTGTCCCAAATGGTTTCATACATCTGGAACACCATTTGAGAGAGTTGCTATTTTGGTCACTTTTAACCCCTTTTGCAAGAAAGGGACTGTTTGTGTTTTTGCAGGTACCAACCAATTCCAATCATCCTAAAAGCTTCTAAGGGATCATTTGAGTGTGTCTAAAGCATCAAATCATTTCTGGAACAAGAGGCTTGACAGATTGCATAAAAGCTCCAAAATCTCAAAAAAGGAGGTAAGCCTCACAACTTGGAATCTTTGAATCATGCAATGCTTTGAAGTCCACTGATCATATACATCTCATACATGTTGTATATGTTGTGTTTGAGCTAAGTCACCATGTAATCCATGCCTGTACCAAGTTGTAGCATAGAAAATGCAATTATAGGTCATTTTCAAAACCACTATCGGGTTTTGAGGAGGGAGTGTGATCTGAAAAAACTACCACCACCATTGGATTCCTTGTGAAATTCTGGTCCAGATGCATATAAATTTTGTCTCAAACCATTAAGAATTGAGAAAGTTATGACCTTCACGTTTCTGAGCAAAAACTTGCCAAATCTTGCCTTGGGCCAGGCCTAAAACCAAGTCATACCTTGTATATTTGTTGTTTTGTTTCAAACAATGGATGTATCACCACCCCAGTCGTAAGGCGCGCGCCTTGTAACCTTGAGGTCTTGGGTTCAAACCCCACCCATGCCATTTTGTGTGTTTTTTTTCACATTTTGCCATTTTTTCCAATATTTTCATGTTTTATTAATTAATTGGAAAGTTAATAACTCTTTCAATTTTAATTATTTTTCATTGGTTCTTTTTGTAAAAAATCACAAAAATGTTGAAATATTTTATTCCACAAAAAAATTAAGTTTAAATTATTTATTTAATATAATTAGTATTTTTGTGAATAAATTCATTTTTATTTGTTTTTAAACATTTTAAAATGAATATTCATCTTGAAAAATCAAGACCAAATGAGTTTTAATATCTCTTGTGATTTATACCTCATTTTTCAAACCTTAAACAAAAATCACAAGTGGTTTATTCAAACCTATTTGGTATTTTTCATTGATTTTCTTTAAATATTTACTTTTAAAGAATAAAATTAGGGTTTCTTTGATTTTCTCTCAAACAAATCATTTCCAAACACTCATGGGCCTCTAATAGAGTGTAAGACCCAACCCCCTTTTTGTAAAATACCAAAATAGTGGGCCTCACTTATTGTATAAGTCCCACTGTATTTTCAAAAATGTCGGCGCAATCGCCAATTCAAAATCAAACCAACTGGGCCTACCCTCGAGTAGTAAGACCCATTTCATTTCTTAAAACCTTCTTGGGCCTCTAATAGAGTGTAAGACCCAATCCCCTTTTAACCAAAACAAATTTGGGCCTCACATGTTGTATAAGTCCCTCTGTGTTAAAAGAAAATCTCGGCGCGATCGCCATTTCGAACGGAAAATCATCTGGGCCTACCCTCGTGTTATAAGCCCCACTCTTTTTCTTTAAACCTTTTTGGGCCTCTATTAGAGTGTAAGACCCATCCCTTTGTACAGAAAACCTTTTTGGGTCTCAGTCACTTGTATAAGTCCCTCTGTACAAATTCAAACAGTGCGATCACTGATAAAACCCTAGGCCTCTCCTTGAGCTGTAAGCCCCAAATCTTTCTTTTTCAAAGCACTTTCTCCTTTGATTTTGAAATATACTGTTATTTTCGATCTTTCTTTGTTGAACAAACTAACCAAACAGCATGGAAGCTCTACAACCGAGTAAGTGGTTATTGCTTTCATTTACCGCTTTCATATACATATAACTGTATTGTGGGGTTGTTTCGCTGTAAGTCTTCTTTCATAAACTCATATCAACTGTGTAATAATAGTATAGATATTTAGAGTTTCCCCGGCAACTACGTTTAGCATTAAGCCCGTTGATCACTCTTAAATAGTCAAAACTAGATCCCCATAGGATTACCAGACACAGTCTTCCCTCCTCTTGGGGTTAAACAATATGGAGATATGAAAGGCAGCATTCTCGGCGAACCCTTTCATAGACTGTCACTCGTAGAAGTTGTCAAGAAACTCTATTCCCCAGAGATGATCTCTTCTCCGTGAATGGCATCTCTTGAGTTTCTTCCAAATTCTCAAACTTTCCTGGCTTGATCTATTCTTTGTGAATAGTCTGTCTTGAACTTCTCGGGGTTTGGGGACCCATCGGCTTCTTAAAAGCACTTGTCAAGAAACTCTACTCCCCAAAGATGATCTTTTCTCCGTGAATGGCATCTCTTGAGTTTCTTCCAAATTCTCGAACTTTCCTGGCTTGATCTATTCCTCGTGAATGACCTGTCTTGAATTTCTCGGGGTTTGGGAACCCATCGGCTTCTTAAAAGCATCGGCCTCCTCTTGGGCATTGTTCAAGGACCCACAGTCTTCCTAAAAGCATCCCTGTCTCCTCTTGGGTGTTATACAAGGACCCTTCGGCTTCTTAGAAGTATTCGCAGCCTCCTCTTAGGCTTCATATAATGACTTCTTCCTCCGAGAATGATAACCTTCTCTTGGGCTTCATACAAGGACCGATCGACTTCCTAAAAGTTTCCAGCCTCCTCTTGGGTTTCGTACAAATTGTCCCGACGACCTCCTAGAGGTATAGGAACAGAAATCAGTCATCTTAATAGAGCTGTCTTTCCAAGAGTCTACTACTGTTTCTCAAAGCATAGTACAAAAGATGAAACTCTAGACTTGGACAGTCTAAAACCCTTGAGTCCCAAAGATGTTCTCAAGCACCCTTCAAGAATAGGAATGAACCCCGTAGACTCGGACAGTCTCAATACCCTTCGGATTTCCCATTTCCTCAAAGAAAAGGAAATATCCCTGATCCTCGAATCAAAATCCTTGAGTGAAAACATTACTCATATAAGAACTTATTTTCTCTTTAATCAGCATACTGGACCTGTCACTCAACTGAAACAGTCACCATTGCCTCCTTTTGGGCTTTGTACAATGATTCTCCCCAGCGGAGCTAACACTTTAGCCTCCATCTCGGGCTTTATACGAGATACAAAAAGAGACTCTCTTGTTGAGTCACAATCCTTTTAGCCTCTGTCCTGGGCTTTGTACAAGACACAAATCACTCCCTTGTTGAGTATAAAACAACCCTTTTAGCCTCTCTCTCGGGCTTCGTACGAGACACACAAAAATTCTCTCTTGTTGGGCCAATAGCCTCCTCTTAGGCTTTGTATAAGAAAACCACTGGTTGATCCAATCAACCTTTTAGCATCAAGGTTGTGCCTCGTTCACAGTACACAAACATCAATAACTCCTTCCCCTTCATCTAATCGCTGTAAGCGGCAAGCCTCTGGATCATCTACATCCATGCCACTGTCCCTCTTTTAGTATGAGAAATTCCTAAGGAAAGATGGCATTGCTCTACACTGAGTTAAAGTCTTCTCCTTCAGGTTGGAAATCCCCTATAAAGGAAATTATGGCATTGCCAGATTCACAAATCCCAGTTAAAGTAATTCTCCTTTATAAACAGTTGTGACAAACAGACCCTCTTTAGAGATGACAAATTCTCTCTAAAGACAACACCTTCTAGCGTCACATCTTGGGCTTTGAACAAGATACAAACCACCTTCAGCTTCACGTCTTGGGCTTTAAACAAGATACAAACTACCTTTCGCTTCACGTCTTGGGCTTTGAACAAGACACCAAAACACCATTTCCTCCCATAGAATAGGAGGAACTACGATCGCTCTGATTTCCCTGTTTCAGGAAAACGGGAATACGTAGGCATAAGATTGAAAGAAAAATCTTAGCGAGCACACTAACAAAAATCCAAAATCCCATACTTTCATACATCCGTCCTAACATCTTAAACCTCCCACCCATCGACCGAACACTACTTTTAAAAAAATAAACCTAATAGAGACCCCCGAATCTTTGTAGCATCTGTAAACCAACAGTTTTGACTGTTTAAACTCAGTTTGCAAGCAGGGTTAATTTGAGACATCTATTTCCCTTCCTTCATCAGCTTCAATAGGATAAAAAATGAATCGAGCTGTAGATACCAAAGAGCGGTAGTGCTTCGCAACCACATCCAAAATCGCTCGCTACACATTTTAATAAAAGACCTTGTTAAAATGATTTAATTTGATATAATTTTAGCCGTTTTGTAGTTAGAATTTCTTTTGCATTTTATTTTATATTTTACTGTGAAATGTCCTTATGAAAGATGTAAGGATCAAAAAGGAGTTTCTGAGTTGGTACATATATTGAGAATTTTTCTCAAGCATGAGAGAAATTATATGTTTTTAAGCAACTAAATCCTAACAACCAAATATAACTAGATTCGAAGAATGCTACTTATGAGAAGGATCAAGTCGAATGTCTAGATATAACATATCTCATAATTGTAGTTGTTAAGAAAAATGATATGATCATTAACCTCGAGAATTTTCTTTTAAACAAGAAATACAAGATATTAGAAATGTAAAATTTCCAAGGTCTTTTCTATACAAGTTAGAAATCCAAATTGATCTAAAATAGTTTTGAGATTTAAAATTTGAATTTCTTATATACCAAATAGTTAGTCACAGGTTTTATTTGAGATTGTCTCGGATAGGTAGATTAGATTCATTATGAATGAATTTTAAATATATCTATCATATCTTGTTGAAAAGAAAAGAAAGTAGTTTGTGATGCTAAATAGATGAATTATAAAAGGAATGAGATTCATTTTATATTCCTTTAAATTTTGGAAGAAAAACTCGGTTCTAAAGGAAGACAATGATTTCATGTATTGAAAGAAGAAAACTGTTAATGGTTATCGAAAGAGTCAAAGTAGAAGAAAGAAGTAAGACTTTTTCTTCATACATTCGGTTATAGAAAGTTAAATTGTCTACTTCTACATCATGGATGGGTATGTGATACTATATATTGATCTCACATTTATAATAATGTGAATAGTCCTTAAAGAAGTAGGACATTGATTATAATTTGAGTCATCTTACGTCTATAATGGAACAACGAGTTTTCGTTGACTATAAGAGCTTATGGTTATACATAGATTAGAGCTTGAAATGAATCCAAATAATTGTTATTAAGTTTCATTTAGTAAAAGAAACATTAATTCTAATTCTTGTATTGACAAGATGAGGAATGCATATTTTGATAATGGACAAGTGTTGTTATGATTATCCAAAACAATGGTTTCAATACTAAATCAAGTAGTGGATTGAGTTCTATGATCTTGATAAGCTCATCTATAACAAATGTAGGATGAATCAAATAAGATTTGAAATTTGTGTATATAAATGACATTAATGTTTAGTTCAAATAATTGAGAGATGCATTTTCAAAATCTATGAGAATAAATTGTTGAATTCATTTGGTTTTAAATCATTTGATAGATGTAAGTCTTAATTTTGGAAGATATATCTAATTTCTGAAACCATCGACTAAAGTGAAAGGACATGTAATATATCTTGATTATATGCATGTGTGATGTATATGGACCTCTAAACATATTTAATAGATTAATTTTGTTTCTCTTACTTCATTTATTATACTGACAAACTCAGTAATTATGGCTTTGCGTATGTGAAACGAGTTAGAATTCTTTTGAGAAGAGTTCAAGAATGAAGTAGAAGGAAACAACTTGAAAAGGTATTAAGACCATACGAATTGTTCGTTGTGGCAAATACTTATATAAAGAATATAATGTCCATTTAAATTGTATCATTTTGACATTGTTCGATCTATAATAGTTCAAATATATCTTTGTGACTCCTATTTATAAATTATTTTACATGCAATTATTCTTATCCATAACCATTTCCATTTAAAGTAGTTGTAGAGGCACCATATTTGATATGGATGTAAGAGTAACCAGTTTGTCTTTATGATTATTCGGGTTGTAAGGTTTATTAAGTAAACTTGATCACAATCTAGATGAAGATGTATTTATGGATGTATCCTAATGAAAATTGGGGACACATATTATATAACACTTTATAGAACAAAAATATTTTTTCACTAGAACTAGAGTCTTCCATTAGAGAAAATATGCATCTAAAGGTGCCAGTGGGAGTAATGTAGAACTTGAAGAAGTTCAAGCACCATAAAATACAAATCTTTATGAGAATGGAACATAAACTAATTCAACAAGGGGTTGTTGTTGGACCATTGGTACATGTAGCATGAGATCTGGAAAAGATCATAAATGATCTCTATTCTAAAAGGTATATAAGTTATTTAAATCCATTTATGGATTGAAGCAGGCCTTTTGGAGTTGAAACCTATTATTAATGAAGTTTTATGAAAACTTGGATTAGTAAATGTCAAGTTTAAATCTTGTGTACATAAAGGGTTAGTGGGAGTATTTGCATTAATCTAGTATAGTATATAGGTGACATGTTAATCATTAAAACAAATTCCCTACAACACCAATGCAGGAAATGGTTATGGAAATAGTTTTAATGAAATGCTTAGGCGAGGTTTCCTAAAAGGTTAGGAATCAGAATATATAGAGATAGATGGTTGATGAATCTCAATCTTAGCACAAGTACATATTCTGACGAAGTGTTAAGGCACATAATATGCATAATCTCACATTAAGATTATTGCATGTGCGGCATGATGTTTTGTCTAATGGAAAATGTCTTACCTTATTGGATGAGAAAAAGAATACCATGATATGTACTGCACTAAATGCATCATATGCTATGAGCATAAATAATAAGTACCAAAACTGACTGAAGTGTTCATCACTTGATCACTATTAAGAAGTTCCATGGATACCTTAAGAGGATATGGTGTTCCATTTCTAGATAGGATGCGGGAATAATCATTGTAAAGGAGTTACAATGACGTTATTCCAAAATTGATGAACAATATATTCATATCACAATATAAAATAAATGTTATGCTTAGATGACAGTTGAGTAAGTTGAAAAAGGCTTCCGACAATTGTCGTTTCTAATACAAAGGTCAAATATATGATTTGGATCGGTTTGCTAATTCTTGGGAAGAAATTTGTGTTTCTTGTATTGCAGATACTATTGATCTCATTCACAAGGATAATGGGTTAATATTGCAAGTTCAGAAAACTAGGTATCACTAGCGATCCATGTGAATATATTTTGACACTTCAATATAATTCGATAAAAGATCGAAAGTTGAAACTGGAAGATGTATAAATTACCAACATAAGAAAGAGTTTCTTATATCCTAATAAAGTATCATGCTTAGATGCTGCTTGACGCACACAATGGGCAGATATATGTTAATATAATATCTGATTGACTCTAGTGCTAGTGGGAGATTGTTGGAGTAAGCCCTAATAACCAATCAATATTGGTTGTATAGGCTTTTTATATCATGACCTTGATATATATTATTTTTTAACATATATATATATATATATATATATATATATATATATATATATATATATTTAAGCACTGTAGTTATTATTTTATTTGTATATTACATAATAATGTCCTCAGAATAATTAGTTAGTTTAATGATTCATTAAGTGTGACTTAATCGTGAGATCTCATTAAACATAAGGATGTTATTCTTAAAGTATCTGTAGTTTAGCTTTATTGTCAAATAGGACAACAATAATGCATAAAGACTATTATGTGAGTAGATTGATGAATGTATCTCACAAGTCATGGATATGAGATATCAAGTCTCCACGTAGGTATAAATATTATGAGTAATATTTATAATGGATTGACCTACCATGAGAATACTACATAGTTTGTTATGTAAGTGTCATAAGTTATTCTCATAGTGATAGTGTTGTATACCATCCTTTGACCTGAAACCACTATGGACCCTAGATGTGGAGTCAAGTACTTTATTGCCAATCAAACATTGTCCGTAACATGATGACCATAAAGATGGTTTATGGGTACTTTACAAATCATGCTAAGGGACATGAGTACCCTAGATGGAATTTGCCCCTCCTACATATATAGGAGTAATATTTGTGGGGCCCTTGATAGAGCATGACTGTAAAATGCATGGTCGTGCTCAAATAAGTCGATATGAGATATTTGGCTTATTTGTTTTTATCAAGTATACTCGGGGATCAAGGAATAAAATATTGGACTATACAAGGGTCACACATTCTATGTCTTGTGTTCAATATAGATATAAGGGAAAATGGGTAATTGTACATAGAAAGGTTATGTCAGATCACATGACACTCTCGTTACTTGGGTAATAGTGATGTTTTACTAGATACCATTCACTGTTTATAATATTAAATATATGATTCAATATTATTGCCAACATAAAGAGAACCTACATGTTCACACGCATAGAGTACTGACAATGGAACGAATGATTAAATTAAATAAGATTTAATTTAATAAGATGTTAATTGTATTATTTAATAAGTTAATGCAAATATAGTTTATTTATTTAATTATGATATAATTAAATAAATGAGAATTGACAGTTAATTAAATTAAACATGGTTTAATTTAATTGATGTTTTTTTATTTAATTAAAAAAGTTTAGTTAAATATAATAACATTTTATTTAATTAAAATAGTTTTAATTAAATAAGATTGGGCTTATTTTGGAAATGTTCAAATATAAGAGCATTAGGGTTTTAGTAGCTCTCTATAAATAGATGAACTATTTTTCATACTAATCTTAATTGTCAATTTTCTCAAAACAAAAGACGGCTAGCACCGTGTTCCACTTTGTGCTCGCGTGGACTTCGTAGAGACGATGATATTTTCCATGTTCGTGATCAAAGTTAAAGCATGTTTCAAAAGGTAATTCATAATCCTTATTTTGTGTTTTATTTGTGATTGATGGTTTAATCAAGATCCGTTCATCGGGATTATTCCGCTAAGAGGATTATTTTGAAAAACCCCTCTTAAATCCCAACAAAATCTTAATTTGGCTTAGAAATTAACCTCTCGAAGTTGTGTTTGTTGTTTGGCACGAAGACTAATTGCTTCATTCCCATTACTACAAATAATACTTTTTATGAAGAAGGTTTCACCTCAAACATGCCTAACACCGAGCTAATAGGTCATGGGAGCGACAAGTTTGAATTTTTTTAAAGCAAATTTTTTGCTCGATTTTATTTAAAACCGAAGTAATATAACAATAAGTGAGCGCCAAATCTTCTGGAAAAAAAATATTAAGCATAATACCTCGGTGTTTTTTAAAAACTGAGGTAACATAGCTATTAGGGAACACGCTTCGAATCCAAGTAACTGCATTTAAGGTTTTTTTTTCCAGTGATTTCTCACTTGACGCCTTCCAATCTTCCCTTTTTTTCTTAGTTAATTTTTTTCTTCACTTTTTTCTTAGTAATTAGTAATTCTCAAATTTTTTTTGTTACAATAAAAACGAATAAGCAATAATATGAAAGGAAATATTTCATTAATTAAAAACAGGACAACAAATAACTATTCCACATATTCAAATTTCTGACTCCACTCAACTTCAATAGTATCACTACTAACTATCCCTAACTTAGAGAAAAGTTCAAAAAAAACTCTTCCATATGGTATGAGGAAAGTCATTTCATTCCTATACATGATTATCATTTCCTTTAAGAAATTAAAAATGGTAAAAGGAAGATTAACTATGATGTTCTTGGTAAGGAATAACAAGAGATGTTTGTCATTCCAAGTAAGCGTTTCTAGTTCTTTCTCTCTTGGACGGCGATTTAACACTAGAAGCTAGTACAAAACTTTTCCAATTGGTCGTAGACTAGCAGGACTGCTGAGATTATCGTTGGCTGCATAAATTAGGCGAATGTGGTATTTATAGACATTGTTGAATCTATAATGTTCAACACAAACACATTCCTCTTCACATTTTATTGTTTGAGCAATAAGTGACTGAGTAATTGTGACAGGAAAGCCATTGACATATGACTAGATTGACTCAACATCATGACCAGATGGCCCAACGGAGGCATTTAACCAAAACTCTTTAACGAGATTAATGTAGATGGGTCCATTAAGAAAGTCAAAGTAACCATTTAACTTTTGTTTGCGAATAGTTTTCCTTAGATCAAAACCTTTGTCTTTCAAATCATCAAAATCGACAAACTTTTCAGTGATTACGAACAAAAGATTTTCATCTAAGGTTGTTGAAGGAATTTTTGAAGAAAAGAAAAGACTTTGAAACTAGGTTTGAAGACACAAAGAGTTGGAAATGAGACGTTGAAACAGGGAATATCTATATAATATATTAAATCTGAAGCGGCGGATTATATGACGACACATACTGACATTTCTATCTCATTTGTGCCACATCATCCCATAGTCCTATGTGGCACATCTAAGATCTTATTTTCATTTTTTAAATAGACAAATACTATATTTATTCTCTATTGGAGGTCACGAGTTCGAACCTTGGCAAAAACGAAAAAATCTCATTTTTAACAAAATTGATCTAACAAGACAACTACTATTCCAACTATCTATATTCCCCTAAACATTAAAATTAAAATTATGTCTTATTTGAAATCATAAAGAATATGAACACTAAAAATACTTAAAATAATTGTTTTTAATCTCAAAGTAATTATAATAAAAAATATATTAACATATTAACCTAACAATTAATTACTAACTTAGATAAATATATTATTTTCATAAATACATATTACCAAAGTGAATTATGCTTTATCTTTTATTTTATAATAGTGACCATAGAAAGTATGATAAAAATATTGAGAATAATGTCTAAAAAAAAGAACAATCATGTTTTAAAAATTATATATCATTATTTATTTTTAATGAAATAATTTTTTACTTATAAAAAATGTAAAAGTTGAAACAAATGTCTTTAGTGTCAAATTAGTTATTACACAAATTTAATAAATTATTATAATATATCTTTTTAACCATATATTTAAAAATAACAATAATTAAAATTCAATATAAATCAAATAAAAATTAATTTACAACCGCGCATCGCGCGAGTCTTAATCTAGTTGTTTAAATAAAATGGAGAATAGAAAGTGAAACAATCAGAGAAGCTCAAATGCCTTGAAAATCCAAAAGATACGTTACATTTTTTAATATGGATGATCATTGCTACTCTAATGGATATATGATTCCAATGCGCGCCATGATTTTTTTTTAGAAGTAGAAATCACATATTACCTCGATTTTTCAAAAACTCTGAGGGGATAAACATTTCACGAAACTATTTTTATTTATTATAATTTTTTGTAAACTAAAGGATATATCCCGTCAATTTCCGTAATAAACGAGGTATAAGATACATAACATTTTACTATAAAAGCATTCGTTAGACAGATTTTACCCTAATCCTAACTTATATGTATCCGCTTCAAACTCGTTAGAAGTAGAAATCACATCATTCTTTTGGGATCCATCTCACAAAATAGGGTTGATGTTATTGTTGTTGTTGTTGTTGTTGTATTTAGAAGTTTTTAAAAGTTCTCTACGAGGGATTGCAAGTGAAAAAAAATATATTTTTTCAATAGAAGTTGGATGCATTCAATGGTTGGACCAGATAACTCTTTTAGAAATTGAATGCGTGCAATATTTGGACCAGATAACTTCTTACATTAGAATTTTGGTTTTACTATAGTATTTTTTTCAATATTCTGTGTAAACAATGTAATTAAAAAAAACATGTTCACCTCGGTTTTTAAAACCGAGGGGATAACTTAGCGTTCTTAAACAAATCTTTGCCGTTCATTTCAAGATTATCAACGGTCAAAAAACTACCATTAGTGATCCGCGTGATTCCTAAAAAAATTCCATTATAAAGGCTTTCTGATATCTAAAATTGATAAAGAAATGTCATGAAGCGATTGAAACTATCTACATCCCCCATTTTATCTTTTGCCATTAGCGATGGATTGCAAGTGCAGAAAATTATCTGGATTTAAGGTTTGTATTTTTAAATATTCATTTGAGCAAAAAATCATTTATTTTTATATTCTTTTTTTATCTAACCCTTTTATTGTTTTATATCAAAAACAAATACTAACAAGGTGAAGCATTTGACCTTGCCCAAATATCAAGGAGCCGAAGATCCAACATATGATCTTCATGGATAGACTATATTTTTTTTAATATTCTGTGTAAACAATGTAATATTTTGGGTAAACCTTTAAGTTTGTAGACAAATTATTTTTATTTATTTTCTGTGTAAACAATGAAACAAATTTCTATTAAAAACAAACAAGCCATCTTACCCTTCAGTTTATTTGTAATCCAAGATATATGAGGTGCTAGTTTTGAAAATAATAAAAATGCAGAAGCTGGGGTTCGAACCCATGTGTAAATCAATTTACTCCTCGGTGTTTAAATAACCGAGATTATAAGCCTTTACTTTTCATGATGACGTCCGTTACCTCGCTACTGCAACGAGGTAAAATGCATTTCGTGTCCGACGTTAGAAGCACTTTTTCTAGTAGTGTCCATAGTTTGTTGATTGATTAAGTTAGCCTAAAACTTCATTTCCTTGTATAACGATGTTTGTTGGTTTACCTTCTAAAATCTCTCAAGCATTAGTTGATACTCTTAAGATCAGTTATTAGGGAGAAGAGTATGTTGAAGGTTGAGAAACACAAGAAATAGGGGGTTTGAATTGGGGTTTCACTTTTCGCCCCCTTTAGCGGAATTAAGATTAATAACGTTAACTTGTCAATAAAAATAAATGAACACAATTATTTTTATCCTGGTTCACTGTTAACGAAGTTACTCCTGTCCACCCCTCAAGGTGATTTCTCCTTATCACAAGGACTTAATCCACTAATCATCAAATTAATTAAAACCACAATGGATGCCTTCCATTGCCTTCTTGAGAATCCTGGCTTCACTTACCTCTCAAGAAATCATCCACTAAGCTGTTAGAAACACACTTAGTCTTCTCTAGCATTCTGGTCTTCACTTGACCGCTCAAGGAACAATACCTTTTTCAAGGATTTTCTTGTGCACTATATGCTTCTTACAAGTTGATTACACAAATTAAGTACAATAACACCTAAGTGTTTATAGCAAGATATGAGCGACATCTCCTTGCTTTATAATACAGAAACTATCTAAAGAATAAATCTCTAAGAGATTATAAAGCACCCTAGTTCTGTATTACTTAAAAGCTTTCTTCTTGAGCACTGCGACTTATTATCATAAACTTTAAGCTTCTTTCTGATGCACTTCTTTTTGAGTAGGTAATGCTTGTTCCAGCTTGTTATACCCCAAATTTTTACCCCTTAGATGTCATGACATCTTGCACTTGCATTTAGAGTTCAATCATCTATACATTGTTAACTAACCACCATATCATGTTAGTTTGTTCCTTTTGTGTAAAAGTTAGGTTTGGCACAAGAAGGAGGGCAAGATCATCAGAGATTATCCAGTGGAATTTCTGAAGAAGATTAGGGTTTTGACAGGCAGATCAAGCCTTTGACTTTTGATACTTTGATCCAAGCTTGATGGACACGAATTCATGGCATTTTTTACGAATGTTACAAGCCTCATCTCAAGTTGTCTTCCACATGAAAATTGATCTATCAAATGCCTACTTTACATAGGACCAAAGATCTCAAGAATTGATGGAGTGGTCACCAATATATTGTGCCATAAAGTGGCTATGTCGCATGACATCCTACACTTAGAAAAATTCAGACTTTGTAACACATGTTTGTGGGGTCAATCAATAATCAGCAAGAAACATCAGAAGTGTTACTTCCACTTGCTACAAACATACCACAAAATAAAGAGTTCCATTGTCCACCACATATCAAGAACACACCATGAATCATCAACACATATCACAGAATATTCTTCAGAGAAGCACTGCTCGTGTAGGGAAGCTGGTGGAGAGTTGAGGCACAAGTATCTTGAGGAGTAAGAAGGCAGTTTGATTTTCAAGCTTGTGGAAGGTGCAGTGGACTTATTCCACTAGGTAACTTTCCCTCTTTTTTACTCCATGTTCCAAATACCATAATCATGTAACTGTCATGTTATTTGTTTGAATGCTATTGCTTGAATATGGATGTGTGATGTATTTGTTAACATTGTTTACTGCTGATAACTTGGAACACACAATGTTCATGTCCTTATATCAAATTTTGTATGGTTGAAATATTCTCAAGTGGTCCATTGTATTCTAAGATAACAATATGCGAGCTGTTTGGAATTCTTATGGCATGATGAGCAGTTGTTCTCACCCTCCCCTAGCTCATAACTCTATGCTTAAAAATATCATGATCATACTTTTATTATATTAATGTTTGATGTTTCAGTCAGTTTTGAGTGAGGGTGTAAAGGATAATGTGTGAGCTTTTTGTTTGATGTTATGACACTATCATGTTTTACTGGTAGCATGGAAAGTGTAGGGTATCACTTTTGCCTTCCATACGCATAAGTTGATATCATGTTGAGTTTACTTTGAACATGCATTGCCACGGTGAGGATATGATTTCACTTTTAAACATATTTGTTTTACCTTGCTTCCTTCTGCTTATACCTTTATTTGGTTAGGTCTAAAGATTTAGTGGTGTTCATGTCTTCCTATTAAAGTTTGCATGTCTAAACTTTTCTTAAGAAGTCCATTTTGTTCTAAGTTAACAACATGTTAGGTTGTTTGGAGCTCCTTTTGGCATGATAGGTAGTTGTCACCACTCTCCCTTATTGTTTAAGATGTTATTACCATGTTGTTGTTGAACCTTTGTATCATATGATATTGTTGATGTGTGTGTTTGGGTTTGTAATGTTTTCCTTTTGCTGCACTGCCCGTGTTGATGTCTGGGAGGTTGAGTAAGTGAGGTTGTTCTTAGGTGACTTACCATGAGTTTGGTTTTATGATGTTCCACTTGTTTGGATTAACAGAGGCATATTGGTGATATTAACATGTTTTCACTCTAGGGTACATTTGTTCTAAAATTGATTCTCTCAACAAATGCTATTGTCTGAATTGTTTGAAGCTTGTTGATGTTTTTTGTTTTGAGTTCTGCGTGGAGAGCTTTTATTCCATGATTTTCTTTGAAGACTCAGGCTTGATATTGAATGAACAAGTTGGAAACAGCTCCACCATCTCCTTTCTTGTTTCATGTTTATATTTGTTGTTTGCATGGTGCATGAGTGATGTGTGTGTGTGGAGATGTGAGAATGGGGAGTTTTGTTATTTGTTTGTTAGTAACTTAAAAACTTGTTGACCAATTGAGGTTAGTGTGCTAGTGCTTTGTTACGTTATATTTCATGTGCTTCATTTATAATATACATTTTTTTATGCGCCTGAGAGCTTATATGATTTCAGGGGTGGCTTATACAATGGATGTATAGCCACCCCAGTGGTATTGCACACACGTTGTAACATAGGGGTCTGGAGTTCGAATCCCTCTCGCCCCAGGTGCCCTTTTGCATGTTTTTTTTTTCAGCTTTCCCTCATTTCACAATTTGGGCCAAGTTTCTAATAGCACCCCCTCTTTTGTCAGCCCACGCGTTGGAAGCCTAAACTATGTTCCTTTCAATTTCTAAAACAACCCCCCCCCCCCCCCCCCCCCCCCCCCCTTTTTGTTTAATTTCAAATAACTTTATTTTCTTTTTCTTCTTAAATTTTAATTAATTTAAAATACTTTCTTTTACTTAAAAATCCCAAAAAAAAACTCACAAAGACTTTTCAGTGTTTAATTTAATTTTCCATAATTTAACTTTTCACTTTTGTTTTAGTTTTACATTAAATTCTAAATTTACAAAAACATGTGTAGATCTTTCACTTAATTTTGAATCTTCTTTGAAAAATACTTAATTCTTGAGAGTTTTGTAAAGAGTTATTTGGGTTTGTTCTTGATGCATGAGAGAGTTATTTGGAGAGGTTCCTTGACTTTGGTTAGAAGATTATTCCCTTACGGATTTGTTTGTGTCTCTTGACTTGGTTGTTAGTCCCTTACATTGAATATCTTTGCCTTTGATCTCACCCTTGAATGCCTTCTTTATCATATGTATGTGCACCATTTGTTTATATGTTGTTGTGAATTACCTCACCATAATTTGCCATGCTCATACATGAAAGTTTATGTTAGTTAAGGTTTACTACCTTTTGAATCCTTGAACTCATGTTGTTCATTTAATCGCAATTCCCTTTTAACATTCTTGTTCATAAGAAGTTGTCTCCCCTCATTCCAAAGGAAAGTCTCTCTATTGACCTCAAAGTCATAGATAGCTCATTACCCTCTCTTGGCCTCATAGCCATCTTCAACCCTTGACCTCATAGTCATAGGTAGCCTTTTTCCCCGTTTTACCTAGCCTTAGGTTTAGAGCCATCATGCTCTATTTAGGTGTCTTGCTGTCAGACCCTATTTTCCATGGACACTTTCTTTCCCCGTTTTACCCAGCCTTAGGTTTGGAGTCGCCGCACTCCACGTAGGTGTCTTGCTGTCAGACCCTACTTTCCCTTGGAACCTTGACCACAGTCAAGAGTTCTTTACCCCCGTTGAGGGAAACTACGGACGCTCTGATTTCTCAAAGTACCTTTTGAGAATACGTAGGCATAGGATTGCGAGATCCTAGCGAGCTACCTTTTTCTTTTTTAAACTTTTTTCTTTTTCCGCCTTTTCTTTTTTCCACCTTTCTATTTCTCACCCTTTTACCCCGTAGTGAGGGGAACTACAAATGCTCTGATTCCATTCCCGTCAGGATACGTAGGCACGAGATGCGATGTCTTGGCGAGCATACTTAGTGTATATACCCCTAGGTCTTGACCTTAGCACATTTCCCTTAGCAAGCAAACTATAACATAACACAAATACTAACAAGAGGTTCCTGTAGAGTACTACAGATACTTAGAATACTAACACCTTCCCTAGGTATAACCAACCCCCGAACCTTAGATCTCTGAGCAGTGTTCCTACATAGCGCACTTAGGTTTTTTTCGATCTTTACCCTTTCCTTTGGATAAATCAAAGTTCGGTGGTGAACTTCATGTTTTGTGATTCAAGTTAACTAATAGCTTGATATCTGATTCTCACCGCAACATAAATGGCGACTTCACTGACGACAGTCTCCCCTAAGAGGGTTAAGCTTACCTTGTTTGTATTTGTGTTATTTATATGTTTGCTTGCTTGTATATCTGTACATATTTATATTTGTATATATACCTGTCCTGTTTGGGTTCTTCTATTTGGCAGGGTTGTTACTTTGAGTGGTTAGATGAGTCCTAACCCGGACTAGAGCATACACGTATGGTAGGATTGTGGTGTAATCAATAGTCTGTTGTTGGGAGTAGTCCTAACAATTTTTGGCATATGATGACCATGCTCAGTTGAGGCCCTTTGGGATTATTGATGTCTGATGTGAGTAGTCGCATTGATGTCACTCTTCCTGATTTGAGAGCCCGTGATTCTGAGGACCGTAGTTACCCCCACTTGGCCTTTTAGGATGTAGTGCGATGGCTATGAGGGAGTAGTCCCAAATGGTTGATACGCGATACTACACTCATAAGAGTTTATCTTGAGAATATTATTAACCCGCGTGAGTAATCACGTAGGCCGATAATATCTGAAAGATTTACGTTGACTCTGAGAACTCTTTAAAACCCTGTTCTACGGATACAAGAACCCTAGTACACACCCTGTGGTTGGTTCTTTACCCAGACTCCATGCTGTGATCTCAAACCCTTGATCCTGTTGCATGTGTTTTGCATCCTATTTGCATCGCATTGCATATCATTTGCATCTTTGCATGATTCATTGCATGTGTCTGTTTGTCCAGTGACTCATCTCCAGTTGTCTCTATCTTCTAGTGTTACTTGTGAGTCGTCAAGCTGATTCCTCGACACCGATACCGAACTAGAGCTAACTACAGACGCAAAATGTCAGAACAAGAGGCACATAATTCTGAGATCCGAATGGAGATCGATGACCTCAAGTCAAGCATGACCAAACTCACTGAGATGCTTCAAGTTTTGATTGCTAGAGGAGAGCCTCCCCAAAGAACTGTCATCCAGGAAATTTCGAGTGCTGAACCTCCACCGGTTCAAATGCCACCTTCAACTTGGCCCGAGTTTGGTTTGCCACACAACTATTCTCCACCGATTGCATCTACTGCTATGGTTGGTCAAACTGCTATGCCTATTTTTCAAGCTCCTATCTTCGCGGAGCCCAAACCTGTGGTCCATGCTATTCCACAGACTATTCGAGCTCCCTTTGAGAATCCCCTCTGTGAGTACAATGCTGCCAGTGCTCAAGGTGAAGACCGTGAAGAATTTGTTGAACCTGAAGTTGTCTGAGAATAGTTTCAGATCATAGATAAGAGACTCAAAGCCATTGAGGGTGCTAACTTTTTCAATGTGGATGCAGACAACATGTACTTAGTGTCTGACCTTGTTATGCTTGCTAAGTTCAAAACTCCAGAATTTGTGAAGTACAAGGGCCATTTTTGTCCAAGGGCTCATTTGGTCATGTATTATCGCAAGATGGCTGCTTATACCAAAAATCAGAAGATGCTTATCAACTGTTTTCAGGATAGCTTGAGTGGAGCCTCACTCAAATGTTATATGAGTCTCGAGTAAAATTCCATTCACCGCTTCCAAGATCTCACAAATGCCTTCATGAAGCAGTTTAAGTATAACCTGGACATGGCTCCTGATCGCCGCCAGCTGCAAAACATGACTCAACATGAGAAGGAATCTTTTAAGGAGTATGCTCAGTGATGGAGGGAGTTGGCTTCCCAGGTTGAAACTCCTTTGGCCGAAAAGGAATTGACTGGAATGTTCATGGATACCTTGTTCCCATTCTATTGGGAGAAGATGATTGGAAATGTTTCCTCCAACTTCACTGATTTGGTTACTATTGGCCAGAGGCTCGAGGAAGGGCTTAAGAATGGAAAAGTGTCAAAGGCTGCTGAATCTTCCAATGTTGTGAGGAAATCCTACGGAAACATCCAGAAGAAGAAGAAAGATCAGACTAATGCTGTAATGGTAGAAGTGAGAAGGCCTCATCCCCAACCTCAGTATGATGTTCACCCTACTATTGCTGCTGTTACACCCGTGGTTACTGCTCCACGACCAGCTCAAGCTTCCCAACGTCCAACTACAAGACAAAACCAGTACCGTAATAGGAATCAATTTGATCCTATTCCCATGACATACACCGAGCTTTATCCTGGTATGGTTCAGCAAGGTTTAATTACCACAAGGCCTATGCCTCCTCCTCCAAATCCTCTTCCAACCGGTTATAGGACTGATCTTCATTGCGAATACCATTAAGGTGGTGCAGGCCATAACTTGGAAGGTTGCTTTACGTGGAAGGCTAGAGTACAAGAGCTGATGAGAATCAAAATCCTCTCCTTTAAGGACAATCCCAATGTTCAGAGCAATCCTCTACCAGGGCATGTCAAGTGAAGCTTCAGTCGACTTTAGCTCAGCTACTTGTTAAAGACAGGACAACTCATCCTTGTGTTTAACTAGTCACTAGGTCTGGTTTCTTGTTGTTTGCATTTTTCTTATTTTGTAATGGTTGTTTGCCTTCAAATGATGTTTGTACTTTCAAAATTAGTGAAATGAGCATTGTAACTTTTGATTCAATTCATTTTGTCTGTTATTTACATCTCTATGCTTTCTTTTGGAAAAATATTTTATTTCTTTTTCCACTTTCTTTTTGACT
This sequence comes from Lathyrus tuberosus, assembly GCA_022829125.1. Taxonomy (NCBI): domain Eukaryota; kingdom Viridiplantae; phylum Streptophyta; class Magnoliopsida; order Fabales; family Fabaceae; genus Lathyrus; species Lathyrus tuberosus. Next base: position 7,109,259 of record JALAZF010000177.1, on the reverse strand, counting down.
ATGAAAAGATTGGAGGGAGGATGATGAAAACGTTATACCCATAATTGCTGTTGGTATGTTTTCAAGTCAAAACTTTGCTGACGATGTAAGGCATTGTTTCAATCCCCAAACACTGGAGACATAAGGAAGATAATCCCTCGTCAAACCCTTTGAGCCTTGAAGTAGGAGTTTCTTTTCTCTACAAATAAAAAACCCGCAATCTTAACCTGGGGTGGGTAGTCCTCAGTAACTTGATTGTGCATTCAAATACAAGAGTTTCATGCAAGACACCTATCATATAAAAGTTTCACTCATAAGTTTTCCTTCACACACAGCAAGCAAGTGTCGAAGATATCTTTCATGTCAAACGCCAATGATGGTTCACCGTAATCATTAAGCCAAACAGTCGCAAACTTTCAACTCTTCCAATAAATGTAGTACAAGTTGTTCCCAAAGTGATAAATGAAGAAGGGTCGTCAAGGAACCCTTACTCAAAAAATGAGTCGAGTCTCTTTCGAGGCAAAAGCTAAGAAAGATGTGAAGCTCAGGACCTTACCTTATACAAAGAGAAGTAAGAACAAGCTTGTATGACAACCAAAAGTTGTAAGGAAGCAGTGACCGCCATCTCAAGGTCCTTTGACTTCTGAACCATCATCGCTATCATCAGTACAATTCCCAACCTGTGGAAACCTGAGTGCATAATATAAGTTAACTGAGCGTAGGATTGGAAGTTCATTACGAATATTGGGTGGGTACAAATAAACTTTGAGCTTTTATCCTTTGTTTCATAAACCGTGAACCAGGCCACGTACCCTCAAAAGACCTAACTGAAACAAGGTTATTTTGAAAGCATACTACAGCAAGGTTGCGTAAACTAACTCCAAAAGAACTTTGCAGGTCATTACACTTGTGCTTAACCTTTCATTTTAAATGTCTTGAACTATCGTGTTCAGACCAGTGATTCATTTGTTTGCAAATTGATTTTGATTTCAAAAGTTGCATGAACTTTGCATTTACCACGTTTGTATGAACATTTTTGTTTGCAATCTGGCTTTCCTCTCAAGGAATTTTCAAACAATTAAGAAACTTGGTCGATGATCCTATCAGGGGTAAGTTCTTTCCATATCCTGTTGAAAATCAGTTCAAGATTTGTGGTTTAGTGCAAGTCCTTCTTTGGTTTATACAGAAGACCTTTCAAGACTCATACTGGGGCAAGCTTTCTAAGAGCACAGTGAAACAGTCATTTCAGAATCAATCAAGCTGAAGCAATGATCAGCTCATCTACAACAGTTAGCTAATCTGGGGCAATTTACTTGAAGAATCCCCAAGCAGCTCTTCATCCTTTCTATAAGGATCAACTTGATACAGTTTACCAGTGTGGCAAAGATGTGTTCAACAGTAGCATCTTTAGTCCCAAGATTTGGCAGTGATCTCTGTGTTGAGGAACCAGTCTTCCAGTCGTGTATTCTCCCTAACAGGGTCGAGCTATGTCACGCATCTGCATTTGCATTTGCTTTTGCATTTAATTCATACATATGCATATCATGAGCGTTTCATCCTCATTTGCATTTCACCCGAGGTTGTGTCGTTATCCACGTCTTACCTTGTGGTCAAAGTCCAACTTATTTGGCGCTTACCAAAACGTTACATGTCCTTTCATTCAGTGCCATTCCTGAATGTTATCGTTTCCTTGAGCATCTAGTCTCGTTGTTAGAGGTTTGACTCCTTTTATTCAGTGTCATTCCTGAATGTTGTCGTTTCCTTGTGCATCTAGTCCTATTATAGATGTATGTCTCTTTTGATCTCTAGTGCCATTCTTGGATATCTTATTCCTCTTGTTTCTCCCAGTGCTATTCCTGGAAGTTTTGCCTCTCTTCTGTAATCCACATCAAATTTTCTTGGATATCTCTCAGTGTCATTCCTAAAAGTATTATCTGTTCATTCAGTGCCATTCCTGGATGAGTTTTCTCCTTTGCATTCAGTGTCATTCCTGGATGTATTTCTCACTATCATTTGATGCCATTCCTGAATATGGTGATTTGCCTTTACTTTTAGTGCCATTCCTGAAAGTTCACAGTCATTCAATGATGTCTTGGATACTGTGATTCCTTGCATCCAATGCTTTCTTGGATTTCTACTTTGTTCACTTTTATCTAAATCCATTATTAGATATTGTGATTGTAACTTTCATTCAAAGCCATTATTGGATGACTAGTTTCTTTACATCCAATGCTTTCTTGGATCTCTACCTTTCTCACGTCTATCTGATGCCTTCTCAGATATTGTGACTATACCTTTCGTTCAAAGCCATTATTGGATAACTGGTTTCCTTGCATCCAATGCTTTCTTGGATCCCTACTTTGCTCACTTACATCTGATGCCTTCTCAGATATTGTGACTATACCTTTCGTTCAAAGCCATTATTGGATGACTGGTTTCTTTGCATCCAATGCTTTCTTGGATCCCTACTTTGCTCACTTACATCTGATGCTTTCTCAGATATTGTGATTTGTACCTTTCATTCAAAGCCATTATTGGATGGTTGGTTTCTTTGCATCTGATGCCTTCTCAGATATTATGAGTTTTCCTTTCATTCAAAGCCATTATTAGATGACTGGTGTCTTTGCATCCAATGCCTTCTTTGATTTCACCTTTTGTTTCATATTCATTTGATGCCTTCTCAGATATTATGAGTTGGCCTTTCATTCAAATCCATTATTGGATGACTGGTTTCTTTGCATCCAATGCTTTCTTGGATCCCTACTTTGCTCAATTACATCTAATTCCTTCTCAGATATTATGACTATAGCTTTCGTTCAAAGCCATTATTGGATGATGGGTTTCTTTGCATCCAATGTTGTCTTGAATCCCTGTCTTGTTCACATTCATCTAAAGCCATTATTAGATATTGTGATTATACCTTTCATTCAAGGATATTATTGGATGTCAGGTGTCTTTGTATCCAATGCTTTCGTGGATGTCTCTTTGTTCACATCTCTCCAATGCTTTCTTGGATATTGTAATTCTTCATATCCAATGCCTTCTTGGATTACATTATTTATCTCATTCTCATCTTATGCCTTCTCAGATATTATGAGTCATACCTCTCATTCAAAGCCATTATTGGATGACTGGTTTCTTTTCATCCAATGCCTTCTTGGAATACCCTTTTATCTCATTCCCATCTGAGACATTCTCAGATATTATGAGTTCACCTTTTATCTAAAGTCGTTATTAGATATTGTGATTATACCTTTCATTCAAGGCCATTATTGGATGTCTGGTGTCTTTGTATCCAATGCTTTCGTGGATATCTCTTTGTTCACATCTCTCCAATGCTTTCTTGGATATTGTGATTCTTTGCATTCAATGCCTTCTTGGATTACCCTTTTTATCTCATTCTCATCTGATGCCTTCTCAAATATTATGAGTTGTACCTTTGCATTCAATGCCATTATTGAATGAAGTATTTGTTCACTTTTATCTAAAGCCATTATTAGATATTGTGATTTGTACCTTTCATTCAAAGCCATTATTGGATGTCTGGTTTCTTTTGCCATCTGATGTTCTTCCGGATGTGGCTTTCTCTTTCTAATGTTCTTCCAGATTGGGTCTTTGTTATCTGATTCCCTAGTAGGGACCGTCTTTTCGGTTTTACTTCCAGTAAGGATTTTGTGTTATCTCTTCTTTCTAAAGTGCCAGTCGGTCATGCTTGAACCAGTTGCTTCAGTCACTTTATATTCCCCAGTTTGTTTCAGCTTCCTCGGTGTTGTTGTCATCCCCAGTGAGTGATTGGTCATTGTGTGGACTTTGTCCCGGTCTGCTTTCGTTTGTGTCTGCATTTTGCATTTATTATTCTATCATTTTCATCATACTAGAGTTCATGGCATGTCACCATTTGTGTGTCTGTTGCTTGTCCTTAGCATACGCATTCCATCTAAGCACAAAATTTTTGGTTTGCTATATTTAAATACATTTCACCTTGATGTCCTGAGGATTCCCATCTCTCGTACCATCCAGTGAAGCTATTTAAATAGGGGCAACTATTATACCCCAAATTTTTACCCCTTAGATGTCATGACATCTTGCACTTGCATTTAGAGTTCAATCATCTATACATTGTTAACTAACCACCATATCATGTTAGTTTGTTCCTTTTGTGTAAAAGTTAGGTTTGGCACAAGAAGGAGGGCAACACCATCAGAGATTATCCAGTGGAATTCCTGAAGAAGATTAGGGTTTTGACAGACAGATCAAGCCTTTGACTTTTGATACTTTGATCCAAGCTTGATAGCATTGTTTATCAATGTTACAAGCCTCATCTCAAGTTGTCTTCCACATGAAAATTGATCTATCAAATGCCTACTTTATATAGGACCAAAGATCTCAAGAATTGATGGAGTGGTCACCAAGATATTGTGCTATAAAGTGGCTATGTCGCATGACATCCTACACTTAGAAAAATTCAGACTTTGTAACACTTTGCTACATCAATCTTGTGCCCGATTTTTCACATGTTTATGGGGTCAATCAATAATCAGCAAGAAACATCAGAAGCGTTACTTCCACTTGCTACAAATATACCACAAAAGAAATAGTTCCATTGTCCACCACATATTAAGAACACACCAAGAATCATCAACAAATATCACAAAATACTTCTTAAGAGAAGCACTGCTCGTGTAGGGAAGCTAGTGGAGAGTTGAGGCACAAGTATCTTGAGGAGTAAGAAGTCTAGTGCAGTTTGATTTTCAAGCTTGTGGAAGGTGCAGTGGACTTATTCCACTATGTAACTTTCCCTCTTTTTTACTCCATGTTCCAAATACCATAATCATGTAACTGTCATGTTATTTGTTTGAATGCTATTGCTTGAATATGGATATGTGATGTATTTGTTAACATTGTTTACTACTGATTACTTGGAACACACAATGTTCATGTCCTTATATCAAAGTTTACATGGTTGAAATATTCTCAAGTGGTCCATTTTATTCTAAGATAACAACATGTAAGCTGTTTGGAATTCTTATGGCATGATGAGCAGTTGTTCTCACCCTCCCCTAGCTCATAATTCTATGCTTAAAAATATCATGATCATACTTTTATTATATTAATGTTTGATGTTTCAGTCAGTTTTGAGTGAGGGTGTAAAGGATAATGTGTGAGATTTTTGTTTGATGTTATGGCACTATCATGTTTTACTGGTAGCATGGAAAGTGTAGGGTATCATGTTTGCCTTCCATACGCATAAGTTGATATCATGTTGAGTTTGCTTTGAACCTGCATTGCCACGGTGAGGATGTGATTTCACTTTTAGACATATTTGTTTTACGTTGCTTCCTTCTGCTTATACCTTTATTTGGTTTGCTCTAAAGATTTAGTGGTATACATGTCTTCCTATTAAAGTTTGCATGTCTAAACTGTTCTTAAGAAGTCCCTTTTGTTCCAAGTTAACAACATGTTAGGTTGTTTGGAGCTCCTTTTGGCATGATAGGTAGTTGTCACCACTCTCCCTTATTGTTTAAGATGCTATTACCATGTTGTTGTTGAACCTTTGAATCATATGATATTGTTGATGTGTGTGTTTGGGCTTGTAATGTTTTCTTTTTGCTGCACTGCCCGTGTTGATGTCTGGGAGGTTGAGTAAGTTAGGTTGTTCTTAGGTGACTTACCATGAGTTTGGTTTTAAGATGTTCCACTTGTTTGGATTAACAGAGGCATATTGGTGATATTAACATGGTTTCACTCTTGGGTACAGTTGTTCTAAAATTGATTCTCTCAACAAATGCCATTGTCTAAATTGTTTGAAGCTTGTTGATGTTTGTTGTTTTGAGTTCTGCGTGGAGAGCTTTTATTCCATGAGTATCTTTGAAGACTCAGGCTTGATATTGAATGAACAAGTTGGAAACAGCTCCACCATCTCCTTTCTTGTTTCACGTTTATATTTGTTGTTTGCATGGTGCATGAGTGATGCGTGTGTGGAGATGTGAGAGTGGGGAGTTTTGTTATTTGTCTGTTAGTAACTTAAAAACTTGTTGACCAGTTGAGGTTAGTGTGCTAGTGCTTTGTTACGTTATATTTCATGTGCTTCATTTATAAAATACATTTTTTTATGCTCCTGAGAGCTTATATGATTTCAGGGGTGGCTTATACAATAGATGTATAGCCACCCCAGTGGTATTGCACACGCGCTGTAACATAGGGTTCTGGGGTTCGAATCCCTCTCGCCCCAGACGCCCTTTTGCATGTTTTTTTTTTTTCAGCTTTCCCTCCTTTCACATTTTGGACTAAGTTTCTAATAGCACCCCCTATTTTGTCAGCCCATGCGCTGCAAGCCTAAACTATGTTCCTTTCAATTTCTAAAACACCCCCCCCCCCCCTTTTTGTTTAATTTCAAATAACTTTATTTTCTTTTTCTTCTTCAATTTTAATTAATTTAAAATACTTTCTTTTACTTAAAAATCCCAAAAAAAACTCATAAAGACTTTTCAGTGTTTAATTTAATTTTCCATAATTTAATTTTTCACTTTTGTTTTATTTTTACATTAAATTCTAAATTTACAAAAACATGTGTAAATCTTTCACTTAATTTTGAATATTCTTTGAAAAATACTTAATTCTCGAGAGTTTTGTAAAGAGTTCTTTGGGTTTGTTCTTGATGCATGAGAGAGTTATTTGGAGAGGTTCCTTGACTTTGGTTAGAAGATTATTCCCTTAGGGCTTTGTTTGTGTCTCTTGACTTGGTTGTTAGTCCCTTACATTGAATATCTTTGCCTTTGATTTCACCCTTGAATGCCTTCTTTATCATATGTATGTGCACCATTTGTTTATATGTTATTGTGAATTACCTCACCATAGTTTGCCATGCTCATACATGAAAGTTTATGTTAGTTAAGTTTTACTACCTTTTGAATCCTTGAACTCATGTTGTTCATTTAATCGCAATTCCCTTTTAACATTCTTGTTCATAAGAAGTTGTTTCCCCTTCTTCCAAAAGGAAAGTCTCTCTATTGACCTCAAAGTCATAGATAGCTCATTACCCTCTCTTGGCCTCTTCAACCCTTGACCTCATAGTCATAGGTAGCCTTCTTCCCCGTTTTACCTAGCCTTAGGTTTAGAGCCACCATGCTCTATTTAGGTGTCTTGCTGTGAGACCCTATTTTCCGTGGACACTTTCTTTCCCCGTTTTACCTAGCCTTAGGTTTGGAGTCGCCGCACTCCACGTAGGTGTCTTGCTGTCAGACCCTACTTTCCCTTAGAACCTTGACCACAGTCAAGAGTTCTTTACCCCCGTTAAGGGAAACTACAGACGCTCTGATTTCTCAAAGTACCTTTTTAGAATACGTAGGCATAGGATTGCGAGATCCTAACGAGCTACCTTTTTCTTGTTTTACCTTTTTTCTTTTTCCACCTTTTCTTTTTTCCACCTTTCTATTTCTCACCCTTTTACCCCGTAGTGAGGGGAACTACGAATGCTCTGATTCCATTCCCGTCAGGATACATAGGCACGAGATGCGATGTCTTGGCGAGAATACTTAGTGTATATACCCCTAGGTCTTTACCTTAGCACATTTCCCTTAGCAAGCAAACTATAACATAACACAAATACTAACAAGAGGTTCCTGTAGAGCACTACAGATACTTAGGATGCTAACACCTTCCCTAGGTATAACCAACCCCCAAACCTTAGATCTCTGAGCTGTGTTCCTACATAGCGTACTTAGGTTTTTTTCGATCTTTACCCTTTCCTTTGGATAAATAAAAGTTCGGTGGTGGACTTCAGTTTTGTGATTCAAGTTAACTAATAGCTTGATATCCAATTCTCACCGCAATACAGCTTAACTATCAAGATCAACTAAGTTACTATGCTTCACTTATTGATGTTTCACTTGATGAGTTTCACATGGCTTAAGCATGTTGCATCGTTGTGCATTCTTCATCATTCTTCTTCAGCTTCTTCTTCATTGAGCATTCTTTGTTTAGGCTTCAGCTTGCAGCATCTTGTACTCCTTTCTTGAGCATATAATGTTTTTTCCAATTCAACCATCAAGTTTAACTAAGCTACTATGCTTCACTTATTGATGTCTCACTTGAGTAGTTTCATATGGTGTTAGCATGATTATCGTTTGTGCACATTTGTAGAAGCAGCTTCATCTTTGCTTGCTACATGTTGATTGTTTGCTATGTTGAATAAAAATCCTTTGTATGAAAAGCAACCAACAACCTTTTTATCTTTCTCTCTTTATGATCAGTGGTTGCTTCAAGCAACAAGGCATGAGCAACTGGAGACCTTCTTCAAGCTTCCAAGCATTCAATTTATAGAGAAGGAAAGAATAGATCTATTGAGGGGTATTCTTGGAAACATATTCCAACAACAATATCCCAACGTTCACATGAAGGAATGGTCAACATCACTGTACAAAAATCTACTCCTGCTCCACCTTTTCAAGGTAGAGGTTACAAAGTTTTAGTACTATTATATTCAGCTCAAAACCATTCTGATCTTCAGCCTTCTAGCATCTTCATAGGCTTCAGATATTAACTTGATGAAGCATGTTGTAGAAGAGCCATTCTTTGTGTAGTCTTTAGAAACCCAGTCTTCAGAATTCCAAGATCTTTGTTCAGCTGAATCTATCTTGAGAATCTTCAGCACTCGTTCTTTTATAATCATTATCTTCAGAGTCTTCAGAATCTGTTCCTTCAGAACCTTGTCTTTAGAGTCTTCAGATTTCATTAAGCACGTTCTTTGTTTTCAGAGTCTTCAGCACTTCGTTCAATCGGAACCTTGTCTTCAAAAACTCTTCAGAACTTGATCTTCATAAATTGTGTCTTCAGAATCTTCAGAGATTTGTTCACATGAACCACGTCTTTAGAATCTTCAGAACTTGTAACATTAGAAGCGCATATCATTAAAAAGCCTTATAGGCATTTCTTATAAATTCTCAATTAGAATGTCCAGAACTAACGTTCATTAGAACCGTTGTATTAGAACCATTCATGAATCTTGAATTTATCTTGTACACACATATGTTTTCTTCCAGAGTGTTGCTAACAGAGTCTGATGATGTCACACGCCTTCTTATCATAGTCAGAATCATATTGACAACATCCACACACTAAACAGAAATCATATCATACATAATTATTCTCTTAGATAACACGTGCAATCATTATCAAAACTCAAAGACCATATGTAGAACCAATTCTTGTTCTTACAATCTCCCCCTTTTTTATGATGACAAACAATGCATTTTGATAGAGCAATTCATATAGGGTAATCACAATAAATCCGCAGAGTCAGAGATAAGCTTAACGGGCTCCCCTTGATTTTGTTACTCACAAAATTCATTTATGCTTGTTCAGAGTCTCCCCCTTATCCCAAGACTCACAAAATGATTTTGAAGTAGAATCATGTCAATAGAGAAGATTACTTCTCAGTGACGTCTCATCAAAATATGGCTAGAACTGGATGGTCTTCATCTCAGAACCAAACTTGCTATCAGAATATTGTAGACGCATCGGAACCTGATTTGTCTTCTCAGACTTGATGTCTTGTATTATATATCAGAAACTGGTAGATACTTTCTTAGATGCCACACATCATGTATCAAAACCAAATCTTCAATATCTTAGCACAGATCACCAACAGGTGCATATATCCTCATGTCATTTGATGGTTCAGAAACCAAATATTTTCTTTTATGACCATGACTTGATTTCATCTCCGAAGAATTCACATTCTTTAAATCCTGGAGTCTAGATACCATTGAATTTTTAGATACAAATTGAATCATCCTTTCAGAAAGTTAATAACTTCTAACAATTTTTTGGTATCAACGCAAAATTCATGGACATCCTTTGTTTCTGATAACTTAGTGGTCAATCACCAGATGTTCATATATTATCAGATCAAGCTTGTTTGATATTCTTCTTTCTTGTACATGTCTTCTGATGGTTATATCTTCTGATCTCTTGTACAATTGCTTTTGATGTACATCACTTGCTTCTAGAACATATCTTCTGATATCTTATCAAATACAAATTATGTATTCTGATATATCATAGCTTCTTATATGCCTTGTCTTCTGTCTTCCGATAACCTGTTCTAACATACAGTGAACTTTTGCGAAGTTCTTGATCAATTCTCAAACATATGGTTAGAAGTAAAACATATTCAATTATATCAAAATCATTATATCATTTTCTCCCCCTTTGTCGGAAATCAAAAAGGTATAGAAAAGAAATTGACAAAGAATTATGAAAAAGAAATTTCATTAATATTTATTAAGAAATTACAATGGGAGACGACAGACACAAAACATACTTAGATCTAATGAAAAGACTAATAAGTTAGAGATTCTAAGATTCAACAACTTTTTAGGGCCTGAGGTTTGTAAGCTCTCCCTGTGTCAGATGGTCTTCGAGAGGAGGTTTGTAAGCTCTTCTTGAATTCAATCTGTAAAGTCTAAGAAGTGAGGTTTGTAAGCTCTCTTCTATTCAGAACAAAGAAACTAATCTCCTAGCAGATTATTAGTCCAAGAGGCTTCTGACAACGCTGCAACTCTCTTCAATAAGTGCATTATTTGATCCAAGCCTTTTAGCCGCACTGGTGATTTCATCTTTATAAAGCAGTTTAGATATCCTTTCATACGGTATGTAGGACTTATGTTGACTTCTTGAGATAGTTATAGATTCTTTTAGGTAGTTTAAGATGGTTAAGGGCAGATTGACACGGCAATTGTTCATTAAAAAGTAGATAAAGAGTCGGTCAATATGAGATAGAACATTTTTGTCAACTTCACGAGGGCGAAAGTTGGCAAGAAGAAGATTGAACCACGCTCTAGCGGTGGTGTCATACCCCAAATTTTGACCACTAAGATTCTCCATCATTGTGTAAATCATCGTCATAATATGGATGGACCATCGTACCTCATTAGTCTCCCCAAAGATGGGTGAGCATACACTACAATCAAACTTAGGGTTTCAAGCCCTCTCAGAGCCTTAGACAAAGGATCAATCAAGGAATGACATGATCTTCAACTTGTGTAAACCTCTCAAACATCCACAATGGATCAAGAGGACTCCCACATCAAGGATTAAGCACAAGGCTGCAAAATTCCAAGTGGATCAAGCCTCAAGATCGACAGTGTCACCAAATTAGGGTTTTGGTCGACCAGGGCCTCCAGATGGAAATTTTCCTCTGGGCATGAGCCAATGCTTAAAAGCATAACCCAAAATACTACAAGGGACCTCGTAAACCCCATCATCAAGTCAATTTAACCTCCGGGGATGCATTCATAAAAAATCAGGGATTAGGGTTTCTTGACCTAATTCACCCCTAAGTTGACTTTTGGTACAAAACATGAGCCAAAACCTCAAGACATGATTTGAGGGTCTCAAATACACTACATTGATCCATTTGCAACAATGGATTGATCCAAGAAGCTTGATGCACAAGTTTCAATTTCATCTGAACTGCAACTAGGGCTTTTGAAGGAAAAGTCAATTGTGCCTTTGACTTTTGACTAGGACATGCTCCCAAACCTTGGGACATGATTTAATACCCCCTATAACACTTATGAAATTAATCCATCAAGTTTGATTTAGGTCAAGGACTTGATTTCATAGAGGATCTCACAGTTGGGAATTCATCTGATAAAAAGTCAACTGTGCCCAAAAGTCAAAGTTTGACTTTTTGATTTTTTGATCAATTATGGTCCCCTAACCCAAAAATGATGTTAATGTGTGATTGGAATCATCATTCATCAAGAAAAACCAAGAAAAGTGAGATAACTTGTAAAAGGGGTAACCATAAAAAACTTAGAAATTTTCTAAGTTATGGAACAAAATGGCTAAGGTACCAACTTCCAAGGATCATAACTTGAGATCCAAGCAACCATCTGGGCTGATCCAAATATGGATTTGTAGCTCTCATGGCATACTTTAAAAGTTTCAACTACACCTCATTCCAATTCATCATGGATTTCGAGTTATGGTTGGATCAAAATGGCTGAAAACATGAAATGTCACTTTTTCCAACACTTAGTGAAATTTTCACTAAGTCAGAATCTGTTTCACTTTTTCCAAAATGTAAGGGCATTTTTCACTTAGATCCAAAAAGTTTCAAGACAAACTATGATCACACACATGTAGTATCATATGAAAGCTTTCCAAAATGTCCAAGAACCCCATCAAATCCCATCTGAGCTAAGAGTTATGACAGCTGCAACATGCCTTGCTGCAACTGTCATGGCAAGGCAGAATTTTGCACTTTTACTCGATTTGGCAAGATCAGATAATTCCAAGCCTTGTCATCATTTTGGACACATCTAAGGATCAAATCCAAGGGGGGTGATCTGATCTCCATGCCTCCAAAGTCTTTGGAACTAAAAATAGCATGTCAAACCTAAAAAACCCTAAAGAGGGGACAAGACTCCAATTTTGTTTTGGAGCATTTAATGGATGCACCAAGGTGGCATGAACTGAGCCATTTCCAATTGAATGAGTCAAGGATGATCTCTAAACTAGGGAACCAAAGGCCTGTACTCTAACCTCTAGTCAATGGCTAGAGGAGACTTGGATTCCTATTGATCAACATTTGCCAAACCTCTGTAGCAGTTGCCATTCACTATTGCAGGCAAAACAAACTTGTTCTACTATAAATAGAGCTCATTTGTGCTCAGTTTAAGTACACCAAAGCACTACAACACTTGCTTTCCTCAAAATCTCTTTCTCTAGGCAAAAATGCCTTCTTTAGCAAGGTAACTTTGAGTTTTTGAGTTAGAGAGTAAGTCCATCACAACTCATGATCCAAACACATCTAATATGTCATATCTAAGCTCTCCAAACTCTCACAAGTGACCTGTAACACCATAACCTCAAAGTCCCTCCTCAAAATCTCAAAATAGGACTTTTTTCATTTTTCAAGCCATGTCGTGATTCAGTCACTTTCAAAACCAGATAAAACCTCAAACACACTCCAAATATCATCCTTGAACTGTCCCAAATGGTTTCCCACATCTGGAACACCATTTGAGAGAGTTGCTATTTTGGTCACTTTTGCCCCTTTTGCAAGAAAGGGCCAGTTTCCATTCTTGAGGTTTCCAGCTGATTTCAATCATCCTAAAAGCTTCTAAGGGATCATTTGAGAGCGTTCAAAGCATCAAAACATTTCTGGAACAAGGCACTTGACAGATTGCCCAAAAAGCTCCCAAAGAGGTAAGCATCTCAACTTGAACTCTTTAAAATATGCATTGCTTTGAAGTCCACTGATTATACACATCTCATACATGTTATATATGTTGTGTTTGGACCAATTCATCATGTGATTCATGCCTGTACCATGAGGTAGCACAGAAAATGAAAATGGAGGCCTATTTCAAAACCATTATCGGGTTTTAAAATAGAGACCTCATCTGAGAAAACCACCACCACCATTGGATTCCTTGTGAAATTCTAGGCAGGATAGACCTAAATTTTGTCCCAATCCATGGAGAAATGAGAAAGTTACAAGCTTCACGTTTTTGGCCAAAAACCTTGCCTTGCCTTGCCTTGGCCAGGCCAAAAACAAGGCAAGCCTTATATATTTGGGGTGGGGTTTGATACACGGATGTCTCACCACCCCAGTGGTAGAGGGCGCGCACTGCACACAAGAGGTCTGGGGTCCGAATCCCGCTCGCCCCAGATCCTCTTTTTATCACTTTTTCCTATTTTTATTATTTTTCCTATTATTTTTAACTAGTAACTAACCCGTGCGTTCACATGGGCCTGTCTGTTCGAGGATTTTATGGTATGGACGTGTAATTGTTAATCAAATTGAAAAGTATAAGAAAATGTTGTGGCCGTTTATAACATGTAGTATTGTATTCGTATATAAAAAAAATTGAATCAAAATTAAAGTTGTCCCTGTTTATAACAGTTGTATTTTATCTTATATAAAAAATTTTGAATCAAAATTAAAGTTGTGCCCGTTTAAACCAATAATATTTTTCTGTATATAAAGAAATGTGAATCAAAATTGAATTGTTCTCATTTATAACAATAGTATATTTTCATATATAAAAAAAATTGTATCAAAATTATAGTTTCTACCGTCTATTACAGTAGTATTTTATCTTATATACAAAAATTTGAATCAAACATTAAGTTGTGCCCGTATAAAACAGCAATATTTAATCAAAATTAAAGTTGTGCCCTTAAAAAAATTGAATCAAAATTAAAGTTGTCCCCATTTATAACAATATTATTTAAGCGCATATAATTGTCCCGTTTATAAAAATATTTAAATCCATTATTTTTTTGTTTTTGACATTATTTATAAAAATATTTCAATCAGAATACATAAGTTATTATGTAAAATTAAATAAGTTATAAAAAAATTGTAGTAAGAATAAAATAAGTTATAGAAAATCACATGTTCAATAAAATTATTTGAATTTTTTTACCAATGATTTACTTGCATTGCATTAGCACAAAAACAGATATACTATAATAGTATTTTGTATACCAGTATATCTTAAGAATATTTAATATTATTAAAGATATGTAATAATGTTTGTATCTATATTATTAAAAATATTATTAAAAAAACTTGAAATTATGTGTCAATAAACAACATATAAAAATTAAAAAAGTTTGGGAGTGCAGTTCAAATATGATAAAATGATAACATTATAATATATAATAATATAAATACTTAATTGTAGAAACAGGTCACTACAAACAGTGATCATCTAAAATTATGCGACAACAATTAGAAAGAAAATTTGCAAACTTAATCATCGAATCTAAAACTCCTCGATGTCATAAAGTTGTCCCACTTGTAGTCGTGCTCATCGTCATCATCAGAATCAAAGATATCATACTCTGGTTCTTCATCATCATCTGATATAAATTTTTTAACCTTTCTACCCGTTGTTCCTGATCTCCTGAAACTTCTCCTCTTTCGTATTTTTCGCACAGCAGGGGCCCGAGGTAGCTGTTGGAAAAAAACAGTAACTTATTATTGTGAAGAACATGAACTGAATATTTCATGTGACATGAAGAGAAAAAAAATGGACCATGATGACGATGTTCAAGAAAGGGCAAAAAGAGGCAGGATTAAACAGAACCATACCGGGCCGACCTGATGACGATGTTCTACATGGGGAGGTTGTTGATGTGGCAGGGGGTGGTGGTCGTTGGCAGGTTGTTCATTCTCAGGAAGTGGTTTGATGTCACCAGCTGGTGTTACCTGGATAGGGGCTTCGACCTTTTGTTGCGGCTGTTAATGAAAAAAATGGTTGAAAGCGGAAGAAAGAAAATTGGAGAGAAATATGTAGTTATTGAAAAACGAAGTAGGTAATTTAGGAGCCGAACCTGCTCTGGTAGTTGGACCTGAGATGGCTGTTGCAATGCCGTCGATGGTTGTATTTCAGTCGTAGTCTGTATCTCAGAAGGCTGTGAAAAATGGACGATGTTGTTGGTTGCCATAGAAATAATGCTACGTTTCTGATTTGTAGTTTGTGTTGTTGAGAGAAGTGGCTTGTTTATATAGTTTGGAATGAGACTCTTAATCTTCTCCCTGCAGTTGGTAATGCAAAAGCATTAATTATCTTGAAAATGTAATCGTGGAAGATTAGGAGGCAAAATAATAAGTAGGGGTGATGGTCAAGATTAGTGAAAAGTTGGAAATACGGGGTGTGATATAATTTTGCATTAAAGCCAAGGGAAGTGACATTTCAAAACCGAAAAGCATTTTGTGAATCAGCAATTAAACCAGTGTGATTAAAGCTTGAGAACAACTACAACTTATGATCATGAGAGATAATATAAGAATTATTCAGTCGGTTTTGAACTGTAAACCAAATGATTTGATTATCTACCTGATAATCATTTTGGATGATTCCATTTCTTCACCTTTCGCTATATGGGGCATTGAGATTTGTTGAGGCATTCAGAAAATTTTCCTACCCGCCAACTGTTACGATTCACCACATCTAAAGATCAAATCAGACAAAAACTATAAGCTTCCTTCATGTCAAACAAACTTAAAAAGATAACAAACACAATTTATATATACAGTGGATGTATTATGTAAAACCACTCGTAGATAGTCTTATAAAGATATTATAAATTACAGTAAGAACTGTGTTGCAGCAACAATAGCAAGATCGGTACTTACCTCTTTGACTGTATCATCTTCAAGTTCTTCATCAGGAACCCATTCCACAATGAGCTTGCAGTTGTAGGCAACAGAAGCGTGCATAAGTGCCTGCACCAAAGACAAATATTTGTAAGATTATAGTGCAGGTTACTAAAAATGGAAAAATGAGAATTATTTAAGAGTATACCTTAAGTACAGAAAGATATGCATCTGAAAGTCCCGAGTATTTGCCCACCATTGCAATTCTAACCTGCAAAAAACAATGACAGGTGTCAGATCAATACTTGGTACCATTAAGAGAAGAAGATGGATAAAAATATATTAATGGATGTAAAAAATTAGATTTACCAGTAATACAATGTATACCAAATCCAGAATTTCTTGTCATTATGAGAAATGGTACCTTTGAAAAAGGCTCACCAATAGAAGCAAAACTGATAAACCCTATGACGACAAAAGGCTCACCACATTGGGCAATGCATATTGAAAATGGGCAAAAATCTCATACCTAAGACAACACCCAGACTAAGACAGCTGACAACCAAAGCTTAATACAATAGTAAAAACAGTGCAAGAGTTAATTCGCTACTGATAACCACAAGACTACGACAGAGTGCAAAAAACAACAATTTCAAATAAATACCGAGAAATCATAATTGAAGTTGCAACCGCAATTAGATGTTGAGAGACCACAAACAAACGTAAGCATGGAAAAAAATTACCAGAGTATGAAGCATTGGTTTGAGAACAGTGAATTGGAGGAATTCCAGGAGCAGAAAACCAGTCTAATGGCTACTGAAATGAAGAATCATCATGGTTTCCAAATACACTTGCCCAAGGTATGCCTCTGTTTCTTGTCGGCGAAGTTTCTTGATCCCAATACAAACTTGCATTTCCAATCATTATATTGTTAGCTGTAACAACATCTCCAAGATATATCATAAAATTTGCCATAGAATTAGTTTTACGTCATTATTTTGAAGATCACACCACATGAAACCAATAGACATCATGTCCATCTACTTCTGACCTGGAGATTCATCGTCGAGCACCGTATTCATCACCTTGAGTGAGGAATGAAGATGAAAGTTAATACATAACAGATTCAACAAAACCACTTCACGGTGCAAGAAAACCATGATGCATTTTGCAGCTTCACATATGTATTCTTCAAGGAATCGTCAGACAATCCAAGCCTGGAGATAGAAATACTAGAAAATGCAAACAATAAAGCATCAGTGTAGGTACGAATAAAACTCAAGCAACAAAAGAAATAAGACAACTCATGACTATAAGATGTATCTTCCACTTCTGTTCTAAAATAGATGGGGTAGATGCATTTTACTACAAGGTTAATGGAATATGTCCCAAGGCATATATTTATAAACAATTGCACTCACCATGTAGCCATCTAATGTATATTATTCATCGATCACTATAAGAATATCATTTAAAAAAATGTTGTATAAATGAATGAAAGAAGAATAAAAAATAAAACAAAAATTTATAACATTTTGATCTCCTCCAAAATGGCTTCTTATACACATGGTTAATTCCAAGCACCAATCTCTCAATATATCCCACAACATTACAAGGAGGGTCAAGTTTCCCTCGGACACCACACGACACCTAAAATCAGATGAGCAAACAAATTAGAGAGTTGAAAAAAAGAGGGAAATCATGAGGCGGGAACCGAAGTTTACAGTTAAAGTTGTGCCGTTATATATGCTGTCTGGATTATTCCTCAGTGGATGTCCAGTATGGAACATTAATCTAGTATCAAAACCTAATGTAATAATAACTAATGAAGTTTATAAAACTGAAACATTAAATTAAAGTTTAATTAAAACCTAATGTTGTATTTTTCCATACCTAGTTTACAAACACTATAAGGTAGGCAACTTCAAAAGTCTTGAAATTTTTAACTGCAGCAATAGGAAAACCTGAAATGTTCCAAAGAAAAATCTGAATAACAATTAAAGTTAATTAACAGAAATAATAAGAACTGTATTATTGTTAGAAAATTATTATATTCTTCACAAGCATTTGTCTAAGATTATATAAGACCTTAACTGTTATATCAGTGGTTATGGTATTTGAAGCACCACCAAAAAAGCCTCCGCAATAGCACACAAATACTATTCGCAACAACATCGATTACTGCCATCTCCACTCCAGTTCTAACCTTCAATGCCCCATAGATTGAAAGTGAGATTTCTATAACCCTATTAGATCATTTCAGATACTTATTTAACATTCATAGGAAAGTAAATAAGTAAGGTATAGGATGGAGAAATCAACATCGTATAACGATCATTAGATGATGACTTTTATAAAACGCATCAGGTGATGTACAGGAACAACAGTTAGTGATCCAAATCTGCCATTGATGCGACCAACAATTTCATGAACCTGCTTCATAATCCCGTCAACTTATTTCCACAACAATCTTCACCAAATAGAAATAATCATCAAACAGAAATAAGAAAAACATGATTAAAGATAGAAGCAAACAAAACCTAGAGAGAAACATTTTTGTGTTTCTCAGAGTTTGTCGGCGAGGTTACGGAGCATGCCATCCAGCATCACGATCGTGAGAATCAGTAGAAAACAAAAATTTCAACCAAACAGAAAAATGAAAAGAACCCAAAAGGAAGCTCAGATTCGTCTTTTCTCAAACAAAAGAGGAAGTTTGCAAAGGCTGCGTCAACAGTATCTGTGCAAATAACCCAGAAGATTTCACACAGACACAGAGCCACCATGCCTGGAAACAGATCTTCACTCATGTTTGATTCAATTGTTGAAAACATCATTGCCTTTCATTGAGATCTATCATCGACTACCAGATCCATACCTTGATAGAAAAAAGAGAGAAAGACGAACAGCAAGTGATAGAGAAGAGGAAAATATGATTTGGAATCAGACAGAGCGAAAGACGAGCGAGAGCGATAGAGAAGAGGATAAGAAAATTTTGATTTCAACTTTTCATTTTGGAGAGAGAAAGGAGTGAGTTGGTAGTATCAGATTTTGCATTGGAACCCGTTATTATTTGACATTATACAACCAGCTAGTTTGTTTCAAACAAAAGTGTGTTGATAACATCCAAGTTGTTCACATTTTCAAAGTAATTGGAAAGTACTCTCTCTCAATATCATTAGAAAAAGTAATTTGGTTACAAAAAGTAATATTTAGACACAAAATGCCCCTAAATTGATGTTGTGTCATTTTCTTAGATAAGGGTAGTTTTGGTTTTTCCAGAGCATCTTCTTTTCTTATATTATAGATGATTTGAAAAATTAATAACTCCCTCAATTTTAATTATTTTTTATTGGTTCTTTTTGCAAAAAATAAAAAAATCTTGAAATATTTTATTTCACAAAAAAAATCAATTTTATATTATTTATTTAATATAGTTGGTATTTTTATGAATAAATTCATTTTTACTTGTTTTTAAACATTTTAAAAGTGAATATTCATCTTGAAAATCAAACCCAAATGAGTTTTAATTCATCTTGTGGTTAAAACCTAATTTTTCAAACCTTAACCAAAAATCACAAGTTGTTTATTCAAGCTTATTTGGTGTTTTATCATTTTTTATTGATTTTCTTTCAGAATTTACTTTAAAAAATGATGAAATTAGGGTTTTGATTGATTCCACCCTCATCAATCATTTTCAAACACTCATGGGCCTCTATTAGAGTGTAAGACCCATCCCCTTTGTAAATACACCACTTTTTGGGCCTTAGTCATTGAATAAGTCCCACTGTATTTTCAAAAACAACGGCGCAATTGTCGCCTTTTTAACAAAACCAATTGGGCCTCTCCTCGAGCTATAAGTCCCATTCCTTTTCAAAAACAAAAACTTCGGGCCTCTAATAGAGTGTAAGACCTAATCCCCTTTTAACCAAAACCATTTTGGGCCTCAGACATGTATAAGTCCCTCTGCGTTAAAAGGAAAATCTCAGCGCAATCGCCAGTTCAAAAATCAAATCATCTGGGCCTACCCTCGTGTTGTAAGCCCCATTTATTTTCTTTTCAAAATCTTTGGGCCTCTAATAGAGTGTAAGAACCATCCCCTTGTACATAAAAACTTTTTGGGCCTCACATATTGTATAAGTCACTCTGTATAGTTTTCAAAATAACGGTGGGATCATCGTTAAAACTTGTGCCTCTCCTTGAGCCGTAAGCCCCAACAATCTTTTCAAAACACTTTCTCCTTCGATTTTGAATTAAAATATATGTTGTTATCAAAACTTTATTTGTTGAACAACTAACCAAACAGCATGGAAGCTCTACAACGGGTAAGTCTTTATCCGCTTTCATTTACCGTTTTCATATGTATATAAACTGTATTGTGGGGCTGCTTCACTGTAAGTCTTCTTTCACATCCTTTTATATACTTGTCACATATCCACTGTGTAATACTAGTATAGTTATTTAAAGTTTTTCCCGGCAACTACGTCTAGAACTAGGTAAAGCCATGTTGGTCACTCTTAAATGCAAACAAAACTAGATCCCCCGTAGGATTCCAGATACAGTCTTCCCTCCTCTTGGGGTTAAACAATATGGAACAAAGAGAAAGGCAGTATTTCCGGTGAACCTTTTCTCAGATTGTCACCCTTAGAAATTGTCAAAGAAACTCTAACTCCCCAGAGATGATCTTTTCTCCGTGAATGGCATCTCTTGAGTTTCTTCCAAATTCTCGAACTTTCCTGGAATGATCTCTTCTTGGTGAATTGCATTTCTTGAACTTCTCTTGGTTTGGGGACCCACAAGCTTCCTAAAAGCATCCCCGCCTCCTCTTGGGCGTTGTACAAGGACCCTTCGGCTTCTTAGAAGTTCTCATGCCTTCTCTTGGGCTTAATACAAGGACCCTAACGACCTCTTAAAGGTATAAGATAGAACTTAGTCACCCTTTGCTAGAACAGTCTTTCCCGCGTCAAAACTTCGGCCATTGTAGGGTTGATACTCATCCCTTAATGCCCGTGCCTCCTTTTAGGCATTGTACAAAAGATAAAACTCTAGACTTGGACAGTCTAAAACTCTTGAGTCTCAAAGACATTCTCAAATTCCTTTCAAACATAGGAAAAAACACCGATCACTCTGGATTAATCTCGAGCAGAAACCCGATCTCTCTCATGAGAGTTCCCCACACTTGGACCCGCTTCAGGATCTCAATAATCCTAAGCAGTAAGTCAGTCTCCTCTTGGGCTTTGTACAAATGATTCTCCCCAACGGAGCTAACCTTTTTAGACTCTCTTGTTGAGTCAACTTTTAGCCTCCATCTCGGGCTTTGTACGAGATAAAAAACACTCTCTCGTTGAGTATAAAAGATTCTCTTGTTGAGTCAACTTTTAGCCTCCGTCTTAGGCTTTGTACAAGACAGATAGTAAAACACTCTCTTGCTGAGTATAAAAGACTCTCTTGTTGAGTCAAACCCTTTTTAGCCTCCGTCTTGGGCTTTGTACAAGACATAGAAAAACACTCTCTTGTTGACTTTAAAAGACTCTCTTGTTGAGTTAATCTCCTTTTAGCCTCAATCTCGAGCTTCATACGAGACCACAAATCACTCTCTTGTTGAGTTAATCTCCTTTTAGCCTCAATCTCGAGCTTCATACGAGACCACAAATCACTCTCTTGTTGAGTATAAAAGACTCTCTTGTTGAGTCAATTAACCTTCAGACTCTCTTGTTGAATCAATCACTTGTTCAAGACTCTCTTGTTGAGTCAACCTTTTT
This sequence comes from Lathyrus tuberosus, assembly GCA_022829125.1. Classification (NCBI taxonomy): domain Eukaryota; kingdom Viridiplantae; phylum Streptophyta; class Magnoliopsida; order Fabales; family Fabaceae; genus Lathyrus; species Lathyrus tuberosus. The sequence goes on along the minus strand of JALAZF010000177.1, from coordinate 7,087,398 downwards.
AGCCTCCGTCTTGGGCTTTATACAGGACAGATAAAAGTACTCTCTTGTTGAGTCAAACCCTTTCAACCTCCATCTTGGGCTTTATACAAGATACGTTCTCCCCAACGGAGTCAAAATCCCTTTTAGCCTCAATCTTGGGCTTTGTACAAGACAGAAAGAACATTTTCCTCCGAAAAAGTCAAACTTCTAGCCTCCTCTTAGGCTTTGTATAAAGAAAACCCCGGTTGAGTCAATCAACCTTTTAGCATCAAATTTGTGCCTTGCTCACAGCATACAAACATCAACAACTCCTCTTTAGAGATGACAAAATCTCTCTCCCCCAAAACCCTTTAGCTTCACATCTTGGGCTTTGAACAAGATACAAACCACCTTTAGCTTCATGTCATGGGCTTTGAACAAGACAACAAAATAATCCCTTTCCTCCCATAGAATAGGAGGAACTACGATCGCTCTGATTTCCCTGTTTTGTTAAACGGAAATATGTAGGCATAAGATTGCAAAATCTTAGCGAGCACACTAATCAAAAAACCCAAAATCCCGTACCTTCATACATCAATTGAAAAGCATCAGACCTAACACCTTACCAATAGGCTAGACACTATTTTTAAGCAAATAACCCTAAAGAAGAACCCCCTATTTTGATAGCATCTGTAAACCAACAGTTTTGACTATTCAACCTCAGTGTGCAAGCAGGGTTAATTGGAGACATTTATTTCCCTTCCTTAATCAGCTCAACAGGATAAAAAATGAATCGAACTTTAGTACCAAAGCGATAGTGATTCGAAACCATAAAAATCGCGCTACAGAAAAATGGCGACCACAGTGGGAGGCATTCTTTCTTGTACCTTTCTGAGTGAAACCTTAAGTTTGCACAGTACCACAGAAATGGCGACTCTTCTAAGGAGTCATTGTCTGTATAGGATCATAAGACTAGAGGTCTAGGATGTTAAGACAACTATATATGATGTTTTTCCTAATTGATATCTGTGTTTACTTTTCTGCTAATAGGAATGTGTGTGATGTCGCATCTGGAAAGATTGAGTATACACCTAAGATAAGTGATGGCATTATACGGGTAATCTTACGGGGAGTGAATCCCAGATAAGAGGTCCCGGTCAACCATCAAATCAGTGGAGATGCCCTTTTCGGATTCAATGCATATACGACTTCGGATGTTGAAAGCAGATTGTTCCATTGGGTTATCTGAGAAGCTGAGGATTTTAGCAGACTTAAACCATTTTGCAGTGCGGAAGCTATCGGAAATAGTTGTCACGCGATACTACCCTCATTTGAGATTACTCTAGGATGAACCAGCTCACTTGGTGATCCGCTTGCTGTCGTCATCCGATGAGGGATCATTGATTTTGAGAACAGGTACAAAAAATACCAGTATAAACCTTTGGGGATGGGTAAAGCCTTGACTTCATGACACCGACCCTTTGACCCTATGTTTTTTCTATGTTTTTGTGTGCTGCATTCATTTCATTAAAAAACATTAAAAAACAAAGAAAAATCTTCTCTTCTAGTCTCTCTTTTTCAAATTAAACTAAGACAATGATTGCAAATGTCAGATAAAGAGATTGCTAATGGATTTCGGTATAAGGAAAACTCACAAGTACACCTTCAAGGTTCCAAAATTAGAGGATTTAAGAGGATTGGCAAGGATGATAACCAACCCTGAGGCTTTCAGAGCTAAGTATGGAGGACTGCTATCCTTGTTAAGGGTCCATGTAATCGAATGAATCCTGTCCACACTAATCCAGTTCTACGATCCGGTCTATAACTATTTCACATTCCCGGATTATCAACTAGCACCAACGCTGGAGGAGTACTCTCACCTGACTGATTTACATATCACTGATCAAGCTCCCTTTTCTGGACTGGAAGAGATTCCAAAGGATCAAACCATTACAAGAGCAATCTATTTGGACGAGTCAGAAGCCAGGACTCACATGACCACTAAGGGTGGAATTCAGGGTTTGCCAGCCCAGTTCTTGATAAAAAAAGCTCTATACTTTGCTAGTATAGGGAACGTGGCCACTTTCGAAAGCATCTTTGTTTTGCTTACCTACGGGTTATTTTTGTTTCCTAACATCGATAACTTTGTAGATATCAACGCCATTAAGATTTTCCTGGTTGGAAACCCTATACTGACCTTGCTCGCCGATGCTTACTATTCGGTACACTTAAGGAATTTGTATAGCGGAGGAATGATCACATGTTGTGTACCCCTGCTGTACAAATGGTTCATTTCCCACTTACCCAAGTCTGCTGCATTTTGGGATCAAAAGAATACTTTACGTTGGTCGCAGAGAATCATGTCTCTTACCAACTCTGACATCGATTGGTACAGTCGAATCTATGACGGGATCAGAATCATTGACCGTTGTGGAAATTTCCCAAATGTACCCCTTATAGGAACTAAGGGAAGAATCAACTATTATCCAGTTTTAGTTCGTCGTCAATTTGGATACCCGATGAGACATGTCCCGTGTAATGCTCATCTGGAAGGTCTTTTCTTCAAGGAAGGAGAAAATGACAGAGCACTAAAGACGGAAATACTGCATGCCTGGAAACACATTCATAGGAAAGGAAGGGAGTCTCTAGGAAAACCATACTGTGTCTCGGTGGAGCCTTATCTCCACTGGGTGCAAACTAGAGCTCTCAAGCTGAGGATGCTTTACCCTCGTCAGGAAGTTCTTCCGTTAAGGGACCCCGTCCTTTACTTTATGTCTGATACGGAATAAATTCAGGTTACTCTCAACAAAGTTCAGCAGGAGAAGAGGTCTTGGAGGAACAAGTACCGTATTCTCAATGTGGATTGTAAGAAAATACAATAGCTATTGAAAGATAAAGATGCCTGTTTGAGAATTTAGGGCAACATGCTGTAGAAAATCAGGATGACCCGAGGAATTTGCTCGCTCCTTTCACTTAGAAAAGGAACGATGACCCGACAACGGCTCAGGGGCCCGGTCAAAAAAAAGGAAAGTACCTGAACCAGCACCTGAGCTCGCTTCATAGAGGACTCAGGACCCATAAGTTTAGATTTCCTTTTGCAGCACTATGTAAATTACTGTATTTCCATTCTGCAATCTTTGAATTCAATAAAACGAGGTTTCCCCACTGTTTGATATTTGCAATCCATATATACAATAAACAAAAAAAAGATACATATATACAATTAATATAATCATTGCATATCATTCGTAATGCATTCTTCTTACCTACGAATCTCACGTTTGCGTCTCGATTCTAGAGTCAAATTGTCACATTCGTACAATACTCGGGCCAATCGACAGAAAAAGATGGATGATCTCGAGGAAGAGAATAGAGAGTTGAGAGAAGAGATCGACACTCTGAAAGAGGATCTGAGAAAGCTTCATAACGATATGCAAGCTCTGGCAGAAGCTCAGATGCAACAACAAAGGACTGTGATCTCAGAGATCACATCTACGCCCATAATGGAAAAGTATGACCCTCGGTATACCATGCCTAAAGATCGTCCCTGGGGCATGCATATTAACTATATCCTGGAAGGATATGTTCCGCCGATCACTGAGGATCAGGGAGCCGCAGCAGGAGCCGCTGGGCCTGAAGGTTACAAACTTCGGGAAAGCGAAGATGCCAGGGGCATAACAGCAACTCCTGAAGGTCACAAACTTCGGGAGAGGGAAGGACCTAGAGTCACTTCCATGATAACTATACCACCACTCGTGGTACACACTATCTTGGAAGGACAGATTCCACAGATACCGTCTGGTGGAAACGATAGTATGTTCGATAGAATGAAGGAGTTCTAGCAATAATTCCTGGAGATGCAGAAGGAACTTCAAGCCATTCGTGGTCAGGATTTATTTGGAAAGGACGTCGTAGACCTTTGTTTAGTCCCCAATGTGAAAGTTCCGCACAAATTCAAAGTGCCCGAATTTGAAAAGTACAAGGGTAACTCTTGCCCTCAAAGCCATTTGGTGATGTACGCTCAGAGGATGTCAACTTAGACAGAGAACAACCAGCTACTGATCCACTATTTCTAAGATAGTTTAACCGGTGCCGCACTCAAATGGTACACGGGTTTAAACCGCACTAAGATCGGCACTTTCAGAGATCTTGGCGCTGCCTTCGTTCAACAATATAAGTATAACCTGGACATGGCACCAGATAGAGATCAACTCAGAGCCATGTCACAGAAGGATAAGGAAACCTTCAAGGAATATGCTTAGAGATGGTGTGAAATTGCCACCCAGATTTGTCCACCTCTTGAGAAAAAAGAGATGACAAAGATCTTCTTGAAAAACTTAAGCTCATTTTACTACGACAGAATGGTTGCCAGTGTGCCCAACGACTTCACCGAGATGGTGGGCATGGGAGTTCGTCTTGAGGAAGCAGTCCGAGAAAGACGTTTAGTTAAAGACGCAGGATCATCAAGTAGTACAAAACGATACGGTAGTGCTCTCCCTAAGAAAAAAAAGTAGGATATTGGGAATATCTCTCTCAGAAAGTAAAGGCGACGGTACCAACCAGTTGTAGCCGTAACTCCTGATATCAACCCTGCGCCCATTCCTACGTATCAACCTCAGGTTGCTCAAAGCCAACCGATTCAACAACAATTTCAGCAAAGGACACAACAGCCTCTTCAGCAGGCTCGTCCTCCATATAACATCAACCGTACAACTTGACCTCCAGGGTTTGATCATATACCAATGTTGTATGCAGAACTGTTTCCACTCTTACTGGTCAAGGGACACGTCCAAACCAGGTCTCCTCTTACAGTACCGGAGAATCCGCCTCTTTGGTTTAAGGCGGATCAGACTTGCCCTTATCATCAAGGAGGACCGGGGCATAACATAGAAAACTATCTCAGTTTCAAATTCGATGTGTAAAAGCTTGTTAGGAGCGGGGTCTTATCCTTTAAGGATATGAATCCTAATGTTCTCACGAACCCGTTGCCTCAACACGAGAAAGTTGCGATAAATTTGATAGAGGGAGAGTCCAACAACAGCTATCAAATTCATGATGTACTCTTATTGAGGGCTAACTTGGTCAATATGCATTGTAGACAGAGTGGATACGGCCATGTGCCACCTCATAACTATCACCAGTGTGATATCTGCTCTAAGAACAATCAAGGATGTTCTGTGGTGCAATCAGCTCTACAGGAACAATTGGATCTCGGATGGATCCAAGAACACTGAGTTCGTGGGGTCAACATGACTTATATGAATTCCAACATCATTCAAAACCATGACATCCGTGCAACAAATGTCAACTTGGTGGCAATGCACTCAAGGCAAAGCCAACATCATAATCTGCCACGACATGATTACAATTCCTGTCTGACTTGCTCGGTAAACAAACAGGGATGCTCTTTCGTACAAGAGGCCCTCTAGCATCAGATGGATCTTGGATGGATTCAGGATTACCACAATGGAAATCAATATCAAGTAAATATGATTCAAATCTTCGATATTTGTTTGATGAATACCAGCTTGGTGGAGTTACACGCTACACAAGTCCAGCTCAGTTTTCTGACTTCGCATAATTATCAGAACTGTACAGTATGTCGTGAGAGTAACCAAGGGTGCGCTCTCGTGCAAAGAACTTTGCAACACTTATTAAACCACTGGTGGCTTCCGATCTATATGGATGAAGACACGCAATAAATCAGTGTGGTTAATGGGAACCCTACTAGGCATTAAAGTCAGGATGTCCGATCTATGGAAATAGACCTGGTAAGGTTACACTGCATTCAAAGCAGACGTGGCCGGGTGCCACCGCATAACTACGAGCGCTGTAGAGTCTGCTCGAAAAATAATCAAGGATGTTACCTAGTGCGAGCAGCCCTTCAAAGTTAGTTGGCTCCCAAAGAGATTCATCCGTGTCTAAGTTTTGGATCAATCAGTTGGACGCCAGACTATCTCGCTGATCAGATTAAGGATGTTGTCATGATCTCTAATCACGAAGGGACCAAAGATGTTTGTACCATCATCCCTCTACTTGACGAATCGAAGGTTCTTAACCAGGAATTGATTGAAGTTACTTACGACAGTTAGAAAAATCAGAAGGCCCCTGTAGTTATCTATCTACCGGGACCGTTACCGTATGAATCAACTAAGGCGATCCCTTACGAATACGGTGCAACAACAATTGTGAATGGAAAGGAAATTCCATTACCCTCCGTCGTGAATATTGTAGACATCAGTCGAGTAACACGGAGCGGTCGAATCTTTAACAGAGGAGTTGGAGAACCTAACAGAGAAAAGGAACCTCAAACGGAAGTTCCCAGTCCACCAGTCGGTCAATCCAGTAATCCCGACCTTTCAAAGAACGATGATGAGATGTTGAAGCTCATCCAAAGGAGTGAATACAACATTGTTGATCAGCTGTTAAAACTCCCTCAAAGATCTCTGTGTTATCTATTTTACTCAGTTTCGAAGCCCACAGAGAGGCTCTACAGAAAGTCTTAGAGCACGCCTTTGTGGAACAGGATGTGTCGATAAGGCAATTCGACAGTATCATCTCTAACATCACTTCCTGCAACAAATTGGGGTTTAGTGATGAGGAATTTCCAGAAGAAGCCAAAAGCCACAACATGGCGCTTAATATCACAGTCAACTGCCAGGACGATGTTTTAGCCAGCGTACTGGTAGACACCAGATTGGCTCTCAACGTCATGCCGAAGTCCACTCTAATGCGACTATCATTCAAAGGATGTCCGATGAGAGGCAGTGAGGTCGTCGTCAAAGCATTTGACGGGTCCAGAAAAACAGTTATCGGCAAAGTCGACCTTCCCATAACTATCGGTCCTCACACTTTCCTAGTCACTTTCCAGGTCATGGACATCCGGGCAACATACAGTTGCTTATTATGAAGACCTTGGATACACCAGGCTGGGGCAGTCACTTCGACACTTCACCAGAAGCTGAAGTTCCTCAAGAATGACCAACTCGTCACGGTGTGTAGAGAGCGTGCCTTGCTCGTGAGCAACCTTTCATTGTCCACTGGTAGGGCTGGAAATAAGTCGAGTCGAGTCAAACTCGCCTTAGCTCAGTTCGACTCGTTAAGAATTAGCCGAGTTCGAGTTCGAGTTCGAGTTCATCACGAACTTTTTTTTCAGCTCAAACTCGACTCGTTAAGAATTGGCCGAGTTCGAGTTCGAGTTCAAGTTCATCACGAACTTTTTTTCAGGTCAAACTCGACTTGTTAGAAGTTCACGAATATCTAGGTTCAACTCGTTAGGTTCTACTCGCTTATTTCACAGACTTAAAACTAATTTTTTAAAGTCTATTTTTTATAAATATATTTGACATTTTAAATTATTATTTTTTAAATAAAAAATATAGAAATAAAATAAAAGTTATAAGATTTAAATTTATACGATGTTAATTTTATTTGTATAATTATTCGTAGAAATATTTTACGCACTTGAGAATATAAATTATCAATTAAAACCGTTAGATTAAAAGAAAATATGAGACTAAGATTTAGAACAAATCTTTAAACCTACTCTTAAAGACAATATAATCTATCTCATATATAATCGAATTGACTCATGAACCTAACGATTCGAACTATGTATAGTTCAAGTTCAGATCATTTAGTTAACAAACTTAGTTTTTAGCTCATATTCAGCTCATTTGGTTCATGAACCTAGTTCAACGATTTAATTTTTGAATCGAATTTCGAACTATTTTCGAGTTAGTTTGGTTCATTGCCAGCCCTATCCACTGGTGTAGAACCCGAGGAGGTTGTTGGAACTCAGTTCCAAGCACTTTCGGTGAGCAATGAGAATCAATCAGAAAAAGGAACATCGATTTCCTCGTACAAAGATGCTCTTAAAGTAATCGAGAGTAACAATGCAAAGGGATGGGGACAGCTTGTCATTCCTACTGATAATAAAACAAAGAAGGGTCTTGGTTTTTCTGCAACCTGTACCCAGACAGCTTCTAACGATGAAACTCTTTATCCCATTCAGAACTTCTTCGATAGTGGAGGTTTCCTTCACCCAGTGTCTCAAGAAGTACATACCATCAACGAGGGAGATTCCTCCAACACAGATGAGGAATGGAAGTCCTATCTTAACGAGGACGGTTATATGTCTCAGGAAGAGATGCCTACGCCATTTTGCTATCCTGAACAGAGTCCAAGATTTATTCCGAGGTCAGACGTCAAAATGATATACGGAGATTGTGATCTGGAAGGATGTCGTGCTCCACCAAATTCATTAGAGGAAGATACTCCGATGAAATACAACTTTGACCACGACTACTATGGCCCGATGGATGGCCTACCTATCTGGCAGCCGTACCCAGAAGAGTCGGGGCAAGAAAATCAGCCGAACAATGAAAATCAGCTGAGCATCATTGAAAATAATACCTGCGTCCCCACCATGTCATGGGATCAACACTCAGGTTATTTGGAAAGTATCCAGCGCGACGATGAATTCGCAAAGTTTGCAGGACTAGAATTCATTAACTATGCTTTTCCCGAGGTCAACGTCATCGAGAGAGATAACTCCTCCAGTCCCAAAGAAGTGTGTGACACCTTAGGACAACCAAGTGGTAAATTCAACTTCATGGTCAAGTACACTGCTCCTGAAAGCTCTCGTATCAGGCTTAAGGACATTCAGCCAACTGGATGGGGAGATATACCTTAGAGCACAAATACTATGCAAAATACAACAGAGGAATCCTCCTACGATAACTCTGCCTGGGAGACAGATTCCAATGATCCTGCTCCACCAGAAATTAGCGTTATTTCTGAAGACAAATCAAGGAAGGTACCAAACTTTGTGATTCACCGAGGAGTTCCCCGCCAATGGGTTGCAGTCGATGTTCCAAAGATCGTCATAAGTCTAAGTAATTGTCGTCTTTATTTTAACCTTTCACCCTGCCCAGGTGAAACGGATGTTTTGATAGGGCTCACTTTCTGTAAATATCCCTCTTCGCTTCGCCTAAAGCGACAGAGTTTTGTTTTATAGGGATGTAGTTTCAACAATCGACAAGTTCATAAATAAAATAATGTCATTCTGTAATTTCCGCATTAATTGTTGTTTTCTCTTTTCGCTTTTTCAGAAAATGGTAATCCTAAAAGACAACAAATAATAAAAACAAGCAGTTTTCCAAAAAAATTTATTCTGTACGCACTTTTACATTCTCTCTATCTCTTCTAAAAAACAAATCATCACGCCTTGCAGATTGCTTATTTTAAACCCCGTCGAAACACGCGATCCAATGCCTTCTCCCAACTTTGAATTCCCGGTATATGAGGCTGAAGAAGAAGATGACGAAGAAATTCCAGAAGAGATCTCCTGATTACTCAGACAAGAGGAAAGGTCCATTAAACCTCACAAAGAGTCGTTGGAAACAGTCAACTTGGGCTCAGAAGAAGAGAGAAAAGACGTCAAGATTGGGGCACTTCTCAGTCCAACTGTCAAAGAAAGTTTGACAAAGCTTCTCAAAGAATTTCCCGATGTATTTGCTTGGTCTTACCAGGACATGCCAGGGTTGGATACTAGCATCGTGGAACATTATCTACCGTTAAGATCAGAATGTCCGCCAGTAAAACAAAGGTTGAAATGGACTCATCCAGACATGGCCATCAAAATCAAAGAGGAAGTACATAAACAGATTGACGCGGGTTTCCTCGCCACATCAGAATATCCTCAATGGTTACCCAACATAGTACCAATTCTGAAAAAGGACGGAAAGGTCAGAATGTGTGTGGATTACAGAGATCTAAACAAGGCTCGTCCAAAGGACGACTTTCCCTTACCACACATTGACATGCTGGTTGACAGTACAGCAAAGTTCATAGTTTTCTCCTTCATGGATGGATTCTCGGGCTATAATCAGATAAAAATGGTTCCGAAAGACATGGAGAAAACTTCATTTATCACTCCATGGGGTACCTTTTGTTACAAGGTAATGCCGTTCAGTTTGAAGAACACCGGGGCAACCTATCAAAGGGCCATGACTACTCTGTTTCATGACATGATACACAAAGAAATCGAGGTATATGTCGATGATATGATTGCAAAATCTAAAATAGAAGAGGAGCATGTGACCCACCTGGAAAAACTATTCGAGCGTCTGAGAAAGTACAAACTCCGCTTGAATCCCAATAAGTGCACGTTCGGTGTCCGTTCAGGAAAACTGCTAGGGTTCATCGTCAGCCAGAAAGGAATTAAGGTTGATCCTGACAAGGTCAAGGCCATTCAAGAAATGCCTTCTCCAAAGACTGAAAAACATGTCAGGGGATTCCTGGGACGTTGGAACTACATTTCCAGATTCATATTCCTCATGACCGCGACATGCGCGCCGATTTTCAAATTACTCAAAAAGAATCAGGACTGCGTTTGGACAGAAGACTGCCAAACAATATCAAAGAATACATGTTGAACCCACTGATTCTATCACCTCCAGTGGAAGGAAGGCCACTAATCATTTACTTAACAGTCTTGGAAGACTCAATGGGTTGCGTCCTTGGCCAACAAGACGAAACCAAAAGGAAAGAGTCTGCCATCTACTATTTAAGCAAGAAATTTACAGAATGTGAAACTCGGTACACTATGCTTGAGAAAACTTGATGTGCTCTGGTTTGGGCAGCCAAACGTCTTCGCCAGTACATGATTTTCCACACTACTTGGTTAGTCTCCGAAATGGATCCGATTAAGTACGTCTTTGAAAAACCTGCTATCACGGGAAAGATTTCTCGTTGGCAGATGTTGTTATCAGAATATGACATAGAATATCACGCTCAGAAAGCCGTCAAGGGAAGTGTTTTAGCCAATCATTTGGCTCATCAACCGATTGACGATCAGGAATCAGTCGGATTTGACTTCCCAGACGAAGATGTCATGTACTTAAAAATGAAAGATTGTGATGAACCGCTACCCAGTGAAGGGCCAGAACCAGGTTCCCAATGAGGACTAATCTTTGACAGAGCTGTCAATCATTATGGAAATAGAATTGGGGCAATCATCATAACACCTCAGGGTACCCACATTCCTTTCACCGCCCGACTAAAATTCAAGTGCACAAACAACGAGGCCGAATACGAAGCTTGTATCATGGGTCTCAAAGAAGCGATCGACTTAAGGATCAAGAAATTGGATGTATGTGGCGACTCAGCCCTGGTTATCAATCAAATCAAAGGAGATTGGAACACACGCCAATCAGGATTGATTCCTTACAAAGACTACGCAAGAAGGTTGTTACCATTCTTCAACAGAATCGAGTTTCATCACATCCCTCGCGAAGAGAATAACATGGCTGATGCATTAGTCACTCTCTCTTCCATGATTAGTATAGGTCAATGGAATGACATACCTAAGATTGACGTAATGCGCCTTGAACGGCCCGCTTACATCTTCACGATTGAAGCAGTCATAGACGATAAACCTTGGTATCACGATATCAAATGCTTCCTTCAGAAACAAGAATACCCACCTGGGGCATCCGAAAAGGACAGAAAGACTCTCAGAAGGCTGGCTGGTAGCTTCTTCCTGAGCAGTGATACACTCTATAAGACAAACTTTGACATGGTCTTGCTCTGATGCGTAGACAGACCAGAGGAAAACATGTTGATAAAAGAAATTCACGAAGGCTCCTTTGGTACTCATGCCAATGGACATACAATGGCGAGAAAAATTCTAAGAGCTGGGTACTATTGGTTGACCATGGAATCTGACTGCTACAAGTACATGAGGAGATGTCACAAGTGTCAAATATACGCTGACAAAATCCATGTACCGCCAACGCATCTCAAAGTTCTTTCTTCCCCATGGCCTTTTTCCATATGGGGAATCGACGTGATTGGCATGATCAAACCCAAAGCTTCGAACGGACATCGGTTCATCCTGGTAGCCATTGATTACTTCACCAAGTGGGCCGAAGCAGGGTCATACGCTAATGTAACCCAACAAGTGGTGGTCCGATTTATCAAAAACAATATCATCTGCCGTTATGGTGTTCCAAACCAGATCATTACCGTTAATGGATCCAACTTGAACAACAAGATGATGAAAGAGTTGTGCGCTGAGTTCAAGATCGAACACCATAACTCATCTCCCTACCAACCTAAGATGAACGGAGCGGTAGAAGCGGCTAATAAGTACATCAAGAAGATTGTTCAAAATATGGTTGTAACCTACAAAGACTGGCACGAGATGCTACCCTTTGCTCTTCCCGGTTATCGCACATCTGTCCGCACTTCAACAGGGGCAACCCCTTTCTCTCTAGTATATGGCATGGAAGCAGTGCTTCCTATAGAAGTAGAGATCCCATTAATCCGGGTATTGATGGAAGCTAAGCTAACAGAAATTGAATGGTGTCAAAGTCGACACGATGAACTGAATCTGATCGAAGAGAAGCAAATGACGGCACTATGACATGGTCAGTTGTGTCAACAAAGAATGAAGAAGGCGTTTGACAAAAAGGTCCGACCTCGTGTCTTCAGAAAAGGAGACCTCGTGCTCAAGAAGATATAATCATTCCTTACTGATTCTGGGGGCAAATGGACTCTGAATTATGACGGCCCCTATGTGGTCAAGAAAGCCTTCTCAGGCGGCGCCTTGAGACTCGCAACCATGGATGGAGAGGAATTTGCCTACCCCACAAATGTTGACATAGTCAAGAAATACTTCACCTAAATAAAATTAAAAAAAAACGTCTCGGTGGATTGAAAACCCGAAAGGGCGGTCTAGGCAAAAATTAGAGACATGATCAAAAATCATCCCGGTGGATTGGAAACATAGTACAATCCAGGCAAAAATTAGGGATAATGGAAAGTAACTATGTTCAACAAAGGGGCAAATCCCTCAGCAGCAGTAATGCCATCGGTCATGAAAACGCCAGTCAAGGTCACCTTCGACAGAACCTCAGGATATCCAGAATTTAAAGTTGGTAAAAGGATAGCGGTCATTATGTTTCAATGCAGCCCTTTTCCTTTAAATTACCATTTTATAACTTTGTAAATACTCTATGGAATCACGCGCTTGGCTGATTTCCATCCTATCAATAAAATTTGAGCCCTAGTGCTTTTGTTTGCAATTCTTATTTGTTTTAGCTTTACAGAACGATGTTTTAATGATTCTTGAAATGAAACAAAAATGAATTTACTTGTCAAACTTTTTTTGCTTTTCAAAATAAAGTGTAGAATCGAACCTCTGTTGAACATCGAAAGAACATCGATCACTTCTCTAGAAGTAATCGAACCTCAAAGTGCAGAATCAAAGTACTCCTTCTAAACCAGTATACTTGAATGAAGGATTAACTGTGTCAGAGACCGTGTTTCATCTGACACACCCCCCCGACAGAGTTCTTATCTCCTAAGCCCGACCAACGGTTGTTCCCTACAGGGACTACTTCTCCTAAGCAAGGCAGAATTGCTACTTTTGAACCAGTGATACTTTTCATCTCCCACTGTGGTCGAGTATCCCGTCATGTTCATCTATTAGTTTGTATGTCGCGTCAGTTTTGTCAGCATAAACATAAATACATCATGCATTATTGATTTACATTTATATTCATATTGCATCACTATCACTCTAGCCGGTCTTGTTCCCTAGTAATAAAAGTCCTCTTATCAATTGAGTTGTCAGTTCTTTCCTTGTCAGGAAACGTCGGGTCTGAACAACCTCTCCTCCAGTTTATTTCTGGATTGAAGGTGGTTCTTTGACCACTTTGATAACTTGAACCTCTGAAAAATAAGAGAGCAGTCGACAAACGTCACTCTTCACCATTGAAGATGATATCTTCACTTTCCCTGATTAAGGAAAATCCCCAGAGAAAGCCTCTTAATCAAAGATTCGGCAATACAGCAGTTCTTCTTCGGAAAGTTTGCTGACGAAAAGGTCATTAGCACCTCCAAATTGGATTAAATCACATGGCATTTCCTCCGAGAAGATCTCGAGGAAAAGTATGATATCCCCAAGCGAAAGCAGTCTCTCAAGAGACTCGTTTTCCCCAGTAGAGTCGGCAAATGACGTCTCCAACAGAGAAGTTTGTACACCTCTATAACTCAGACAGATGGGTTCCCCAGCAAGTCTGACATCAAATATTTTTCCATCAAATGGCATCTCCCCAGGAAAATTCGGCGAGAAGTTTGAGGAATACCGCTACGAACAGCGTCCCTTGTTAAGAAAGTTTATTGACAAAAGAAATTTAGACCAGATCCTTGGTAGGAAACCAGGATCGAGGGGAAGTTTCACCAGAAACTTAGACCAGTTCCTTGGTAGGAAACCAGGAGCGAGGGGAAGTTTATTCCAGAAACTTAGACCAGTTCCTTGGTAGGAAACCAGGATTGAGGGGAAGTTTATTGCAGAAACTGAGACCAGCTCCTTGGTAGGAAACCAGGAATGAGGGGAAGTTTACATCAGAAACCGAGACCAGTTCCTTGGTAGGAAACCAGGATCGAGGGGAAGTTTATCTCAAAAGAATACTTAGACCAGTTCCTGGGTAGGAAACCAGGATCGAAGGGAAGTTTTATATTTTCTAAGCATCACCGCTTAGCAAAAAAAGATGAATGTGTAAGCTGCTATTCCTAACCACCATCAAAATTTCGGGTATTCGGATATTTAATCCTCTTACACCCCGAATGCCCGAATACCTTCGCCATTCACACCTTCGGGTCCAAGAAGATTAAATAGGGGCATCTGTCATACCCCAAATTTTGACCACTAAGATTCCCCATCATTGTGCAAATATCATCACAATATGGATGGACCATCATACCTCATTAGTCTCCCCAAAGATGGGTGAGCATACACTACAATCAAACTTAGGGTTTCAAGCCCTCTCAGAGCCTTAGACAAAGGATCAATCAAGGAATGACATGATCTTCAACTTGTCTAAACCTCTCAAACATCCATAATGGATCAAGAGGACTCCCACATTAAGGATTAAGCACAAGGCTGCAACATTCCAAGTGGATCAAGCCTCAAGATCGCCAGTGTCACCAAATTAGGGTTTTGGTCGACCAGGGCCTCCAGATGGAAATTTTCCTCTGGGCATGAGCCAGTGCTTCAAAGCATAACCCAAAATACTCCAAGGGACCTCATAAACCCCATCATCAATTCAATTTAACCTCCGGGGATACATTCATAAAAAATCAGGGATTAGGGTTTCTTGACCTAATTCACCTCTAAGTTGACTTTTGGGACAAAACATGAGCCAAGACCTCAAGACATGATTTGAGGGTCTCAAATACACTACATTTATCCATTTGCAACAATGGATTGATCCAAGAAGCTTGATGTACAAGTTTCATTTTCATCTGAACCACAACTAGGCTTTTTGAAGGAAAAGTCAACTGTGCCTTTGACTTTTGACCAGGACATGCTCCCAAACCTTGGGACATGATTCAATACCCCATATAACACCTATGAAATTAATCCATCAAGTTTGATTTAGGTCAAGGACTTGATTTCATAGAGGATCGCACAGTTTGGAATTCATCTGATAAAAAGTCAACTGTGCCTAAAAGTCAAAGTTTGACTTTTTGATTTTTTGATCAATTATGGTCCCCTAACCCTAAAATGATGTTAATGTGTGATTGGAATCATCTTTCATCAAGAAAAACCAAGAAAAGTGAGATAACTTGTAAAAGGGGTAACCATAAAAAACTTAGAAATTTTCTAAGTTATGGAACAAAGTGGCTAGGGTACCAACTTCCAAGGATCATAACTTGAGATCCAAGCAACCATCTGGGCTGATCCAAAGATGGATTTGTAGCTCTCATGGCATACTTTAAAAGTGTCAACTACACCTCATTCTAATTCATCATGGATTTTGAGTTATGGTTAGATCAAAATGGTTGAAAACATGAAATGTCACTTTTTCCAACACTTAGTGAAATTTTCACTAAGTCAGAATCTGTTTCACTTTTTCCAAAATGTAGGGGCATTTTTCACTTGGATCCAAAAAGTTTTAAGACAAACTATGATTAAATACATGTTGTATCATATGAAAGTTTTCCAAGAGCTAAGAGTTATGACAGCTGCAACATGCCTTGCTACAACTATCATGGCAAGGCAGATTTTGCACTTTTGCTCAATTTGGCAAGATCAGATAATTCCAAGCCTTGTCATCATTTTGGACACATCTAAGGATCAAATCCAAGGGGGATGATCTGATCTCCAAGCCTCCAAAGTCTTTGGAACTAAAAATAGCATGCCAAACCTAAAAAACCCTAAAGAGGGGACAAGACTCCAATTTTGTTTTGGAGCATTTAATGGATGCACCAAGGTGGCATGAACTGAGCCATTTCCAACTGAATGAGTCAAGGATGATCTCTGAACTAGGGAACCAAAGGCCTGTGCTCTAACCTCTATTAAATGGCTAGAGGAGACTTAGATTCCTATTAATCAACATTTGCCAAACCTCTGCAGCAGTTACCATTCACTATTGCAGCTAAAATAAACTTGCTCTACTATAAATAGAGCTCATTTGTGCTCAGTTTAAGTGCACCAAAGCACTACAACACTTGCTTTCCTCAAAATCTCTTTCTCTAGGTAAATATGCCTTCTTTAGCAAGGTAACTTTGAGTTTTTGAGTTATAGAGCAATTTAATCATAACTCATGATCCAAACACATCCAATATGTCATATCTAAGCTGTCTAAACTCTCACAAGTGGCCTGTAACACCAAAACCTCAAAGTCCCTCCTCAAAATCTCAAAATAGGACTTTTTGCATTTTTCAAGCCATGTCTTGATTCAGTCACTTTCAAAACCAGATAAAACCTCAAACACACTCCAAATATCATCCTTGAACTGTCCCAAATGGTTTCCCACATCTGGAACACCATTTGAGAGAGTTGTTATTTTGGTCACTTTTGCCCCTTTTGCAAAAAACGACCAGTTTCCATTCCTGAGGTTTCCAACTGATTCCAATCATCCTAAAAGCTTCTAAGGGATCATTTGAGAGTGTTCAAAGTGTAACACCCCCAATCTATACCCCCAATCAAATAAAGCAGTAAAAGAAAATTCGAAATTTCATCAGAGTATATCTAAATTATCATGGCATAGACTGGGAGAATCACATTATATTGAAACAATCATACAACACCTGCTCATAAAGATATGCAACAGTGGGGTAGCAATCAACAGAGGAACTCAGTTCCTTACACCCACATTTCAGACTTTTAGAATAAAAGCAGAAAATCTAAAACTGAATAACATATATATATATATATATATATATATATATATATATATATATATATATCACAAAAGGTTTGTCATACACCAAGTTATACATGCCAAAGCCAAAAGATATATATACATAATACACAAATATTCACAAACGGCCTCCCTAACTACCCGGTGTCACATATCTGAGCCGACCGACAAAAGAATGAAGATGCAAAGCTTCATAAAAATACCTCCAGCAACTCTAATCTGCAATGCCTCATAGAGCATTATAAAACAGTAGAAGGGTGAGAAAAACAACCATAATATAATTGCATACAATTATATATAACACCAAAAACACACATATATACGATTCTCACCACAACTCACGCCATAATTCAACACAAGGCCATACAGGGAATAATTCATATTTCCATCACCAACACATATCCATATATCAATTTTATCCACAATTCCACACATAAGACAACCATAATGATTTATGCAATGCAAGAGACCGACACAACGACTCTATGCATATGCACATGCGGTACCGACTTCCAATGTTTCTCATCACTAGTTCACTCAGGAACTCTGCTGGAATCATCGCTCGTTACATCACTGCAACTCCCCGTCGGGCATACGATGTTCCCCGTCGCTCACACCTCTTTGTATAAGGCACACGACGTTTATGGATCGCTCACACCTCTTTGTATAAGGCACACGACCCGATCGCTCACACCTCTTTGTATAAGGCACACGATCGTCTATAATCATTGCTCACACCCCACCTGGGCACACGACGTTATAGCGGATTCCCTCTGGAATCAATCCATCACTCAGGACGTCACAACAATGCATATCATGATTCATGACATTTAATATGCACACATAAATGCATTCATTTACATCCACAAAATCACACTTTGCACTTATGCCCAAAACAATGCATTTAATTGCCATACGGCCACAATTCATCACAACACCATCTAAACACATACATTTACATCATACAACAACACCTTGCATAATACCCATCAATTACGCACACTTATAACGACAAAAGTCGACAACCAACACTATTCCCAATTTTCGACATAATTAAATCGGCTAACAATTTCAAGATCATCATAATAAGAAAGTACAGCTCAATAGCTTTCCAACGATACCAAGAATGTAAAAATCGGATAAACAGAACCAAAGTTACGAAAGAAAATGAAATACGATATTTTGAAAAGTCCCATTTTACCATTCTCCTGGCCATACGCGTAGTGCCCAAGGCCATGCGCGTATTGCCCAAAATCCTCGCCATGCCATACGCGTATTGCCCAAGGCCATACGCGTATGGGCAGAGACCATTTTTCCCCAAAAATCCCCATTTAATTCCAATACGCGTAGGGCCAACATCATACGCGTATTGCCCAGAAATGCTACGCGTATCATACGCAAATGGGCAGATGGCCGAGCAAAACAACATCCCATACGCGTATTGGCCCATGGCTCGCCCCTGTTACGCGTAATGCCAAGGTCCATACGCGTATGAACATGCCCCATACGCGTATGACCTGGAAAAAACCAGAAAAATTTCTGCAGAACTTTGTTCTGCGTTTTCTTAACCAAATTCATCCAATTTTTCACCTACACTCAGAAAATTACCAATACAATGCATAGCAACATGTATCTATCATGTATCAACAAGAATGAACACCAAAAACATAATTTCCAACACATTTAATCAATTTCTAATCAATTTGACACAATATGGGGTTTACTAAATATATTCATTTTAATCCAACAAACATCACAAATACACATACATAATCATACACAATCATACAATAATTGAGTTTCGCACCCTTACCCGATTAAATCGATTCTAGGAGTTGATTTCTTTGATTTCCCAAGTTTTCTCACTTTTCTTCTCTTCTCCTCTTTTCTTTCCTTTTTCTTTCTTCTCTTTTTCTTTCCCTTCCTTTTTCTCTCTTCCTATTTTCTATTCTTACTACTTAATCAAAATATTACGAAATGTCCAAAATATCCCCACACTCAAATATCTCGCAAACGTTCCCAAAACCCGATAAAATATCACAACATTGAAAAATAACATATTTTCAGATAAAAGTCGAAAATAAAATAAAATAATAATAAAATAATCAAAAGACTCGATTAAATAAAAACACACAAAAACTGGGGCATTACAACTCTCCCCCACTTAGAAATTTTCGTCCTCGAAAATATACCTGAGACGAACAACTCTGGATACGACTCCCGCATCCTACTCTCCAACTCCCAAGTCAAATTGCCCTCAGCAGCGCCTCCCCACGCCACTTTCACAAGTGCAATATCCTTACCCCGCAATCTCTTCACCTCTCGATCCCAAATCCTAACTGGTAATGCCTCGACCGTAAGGTTCTCCCTTACCTCAACCTCATCCATCGGAATCACATGTGACGGATCCGGAACATACTTCCGAAGCTGTGAAACATGAAACACATCGTGCAAATTCGACAGATTCGGAGGCAACGCCACCCTATACGCCACAGCACCCACTCTCGCGGATATCTGGTAAGGACCAATAAACCGAGAAGTAAGTTTCTTCGATTTCAATGCACGACCCACACCCATCACCGGCGTAACCCTCAGAAATACATGACCGCCCTCTTGGAACTCAAGATCCTTCCGCCTCCGATCATGATAACTCTTTTGCCTACTCTGAGAAGCCTTCGTTTTCTCTCGAATAAGTTTCACTTTCTCCGTCGTCTGTTGTACCAATTCTGGTCCAACCACCATTCTCTCACTAGATTCGTGCTAACACAACGGTGTTCGACACCTTCGTCCATACAATGCTTCAAACGGTGCCATTCCAATACTCGAATGAAAACTGTTATTATACGTGAATTCAATCAATGTAAGATGACTATCCCACGCACAACCTTGTTCCAGAACACAAGCCCTCAACAAATCTTCCAACGACTGAATCGTCCTCTCCGTCTGACCATCCATTTGCAGATGATAAGCCGAACTCAATCTCAATTTAGAACCCAAAGCCTTCTGTAAACTCTCCCAAAATCTCGAGGTAAATCTAGGATCTCGATCAGACACAATACTCAATGGAACCCCATGCAATTTCACAATCACACTGATGTAAATCTCAGCTAACCGCTCCAAAGAAAAACTGATATCAATCGGAATAAAATGAGCCGATTTAGTCAGTCTATCAACAACCACCCAAATAGCATTATGCCCTCGCTGAGTATTCGGCAACCCTGTCACAAAATCCATGGAAATGTTATCCCACTTCCACTCAGGAATATACAACGGTTGCAACAAACCACTAGGCCTCAGATGTTCCACCTTCGATTTCTGACAAGTCAAACATGCATAAACAAACTGAGCCACATCTCTTTTCAATCCAGACCACCAGAAAATCTTCTTCAAATCCTGATACATCTTATTCGCTCCCAGATGTATACTCAAATTACTCCGGTGTCCTTCCTCCAAAATCATCTTTTTCAACTCCGCATCATCCGGAATACAAATCCTACCTCGGAACCTCAAAACACCATTAATATCCACTTGAAAATCACTATTCGCATCTTTACCTCCCAACAACATCAAATCCACAAATTTCACATCCAGCTTTTGTTTCTCACTAACCGTCATCAGAAAATCATTAGTAATCGTTAGCATACCAAGTCTCACGCTATCCGGCGTCACTTCACAAACCAAACTCAAATCCCTAAACGATTCCAAAAGTTCCCACTCCTTAACCATTAAAGCGGACATATGTAACGATTTTCGACTCAATGCATCGGCTACCAAATTAGCTTTACCAGGATGGTAATTCAAGCCAAAGTCGTAGTCCTTCAAGAATTCCAACCATCTACGTTGCCTCATATTTAGCTCTTTCTGATCAAACAAATATTTCAAACTTTTATGATCACTAAAGACTTCAAACCTTGCACCGTAGAGATAATGCCTCCAAATCTTCAACACAAAAACCACAGCTGCTAACTCAAGATCATGAGTAGGATAATTTTTCTCATGAACTCTTAATTACCTCGAAGCATAAGCCACAACCTTACCTCCTTGCATCAGAACACCACCTAGACCAATCAAAGAAACATCACAATAAACCACAAATGGTTCATTAGGATTCGGCAAAATCAAAATCGGAGCTGTCGTCAATCTTCTCTTCAGCTCATTAAAACTTTCCTCACACCGAATATCCCAAATGAACGCTTGCCCTTTACAAGTCAATTGGGTCAAAGGAAGTGCTAGCTTAGAAAAACCTTCAATAAACCTTCGATAATAACTAGCCAAACCCAAAAAGCTTCGAATTTTAGTAACAGATCTAGGAGCCTCCCATTGTAGAACTACTTCTACTTTAGATGGATCCACAACAATACCATTACCTGAAATTACGTGCCCAAGAAAACTCACTTCCGACAACCAGAATTCACACTTGGACAATTTGGCAAAAAACTTCCTTTCTTTCAAAACCTGCAAAACAATACGCAAATGCTCCGCGTGCTCTTCCTGAGACTTAGAATAAATCAAAATGTCATCAATAAACACAACGACAAATCGATCCAGATGCTCGTGAAAAATACGATTCATGTATTCCATAAACACACCTGGCGCATTAGAAACCCCGAACGGCATCACAGAATATTCATAATGACTGTAACGTGTCCTAAAAGCCGTCTTCTGAATATCTTCTTCCTTCACCCTAATCTGATGATACCCTGATCTCAAATCAATCTTACTGAACACACATGCACCAACCAACTGATCCATCAGATCATCAATCCTTGGAAGAGGATACTTATTCTTGATCATCACCTTATTCAACTGACGATAATCAATACACAACCGCATACTTCCATCCTTATTTTTCACTAATAAAACTGGAGCACCCCAAGGAGAAACACTAGGTCTTATAAACCTCTTCTCCAACAACTCATTCAACTGTTTCTTTAACTCAACCAATTCAGATGCCGACATACGATAAGGTGCCATAGAAACAGGTCTAGTACCAGGAACTAGATCTATAGAAAACTCCACCTCTCTCTGGCGGCAAATCTGAAATATCCTCAGGAAACACTTCCGGAAATTCACACACCACTGGAAACACATCAAGTGAAACTTGACTATCCACAGCTAAAGATGCAAACAACCCAAACAACTGAGCTTCATCCGCCAAAAGTCTCTGCAATTCTTTGGTAGATAAGAAACTCGAGTCTTCGTCTTCCTTAAGAGAAGGAAACCTTACCAGCTTATGATAACAATCAATATGAACTCGATTGAATTGCAACCAATTCATACCAAGAACCACATCTAAACTCTCCAACGGCAAACACACCAAATCCATCTTAAAGTCTTTACCATAAATGGTCAAAGGACATCTTAGACAAACCAAAGAAGTAGTTACTGACCCCATTGCTGGAGTATCAATAACCATCTCACCACCCATCAAAGACAACACAAGATTCAAACGCTTCGCGCACTCAGACGAAATAAACGAATGAGTCGCTCCAGTATCAATAATAGCAATCAAAGGAGTACTATTAATAAAACAAGTACCTCTGATCAGACAATCTGCACTTGAAGTCTGAGTTCCTGCCAAAGAAAATACCTTCCCACTAGCTGGAGCTTGCTTCGGTTTCGGACACTTTGTACTAACATGTCCCAGCTCACCACAATTAAAGCACTTCACCACGTTCCTCTTACAATCAGCTGCAATGTGTCTTATACCTCCACAGTTAGCACACTTTCTAAAATCTTTTCTGCACTCAAACTGACGATGCCCCACTTCACCACATCTATAACATCTCATAGGACCAGACATCCCTCCTCCACTTGACCTTTTCTCAAAATTCCCCCTTTGTTTACCTTTATTAGCTGGTGTCACATACGAACCACCACGGAACTGTTGTTTCCCTTTCCTCTCGCTCACACTCTTGTAATGAGTAGAACGAGCCTTACTGTCTTCTTCACAAATCCTACAACAATCTACCAAATCAGAAAACCTCTGAATCCTTTGATAACCAATCGCCTGTTTTATCTCAGGACGCAAGCCATTATCATACTTCACACACTTAGAAAATTCCGCAGTCGCTTCAGCATAATGAGGATAAAACTGCACAAGTTCCACAAACTTAGCAGTATAATCAACAACAGACATATTACCTTGTTTTAGTTCCAAAAACTCGATTTCCTTCTTTCCTCTTACATCTTCAGGAAAATACCTCCTCAGAAACTCAACGCTAAACACAACCCAAGTGATCTCCTCCTCTGCAGCTTCCAACGCACGACGAGTACTAACCCACCAGTCATCAGCTTCTTCCAATAACATGTGAGTACCCAGTCTCACCTTCTGATCTTCAGCGCAATCCATCACTCGAAAAATCCTTTCAATCTCTTTCAGCCAAAATTGAGCACCATCAGGATCATATCTTCCTTTGAAGACAGGCGGTTTTTTCTTCCTGAACTCATCATTACCCGCAGCATTAGGTGCACCCTGCACAACACGAGCCATAGCTTGCATAGCAGCAGCCAAAGCAGCATCGTTCCTACCAGCCATATTCTGTTCATTTCCAATAACAGAAACTATGGTTAAACAAACAACTCATCCAACCACAACGACCAACAAGGACTGACACAACTGACACGGACAAACACAAACTGGCTCTGATACCACTTAATGTAACACCCCCAATCAAATAAAGCAGTAAAAGAAAATTCGAAATTTCATCAGAGTATATCTAAATTATCATGGCATAGACTGGGAGAATCACATTATATTGAAATAATCATACAACACCTGCTCATAAAGATATGCAACAGTGGGGTAGCAATCAACAGAGGAACTCAGTTCCTTACACCCACATTTCAGACTTTTAGAATAAAAGTGGAAAATCTAAAACTACATAACATATATATATATATCACAAAAAGTTTGTCATACACCAAGTTATACATGCCAAAGCCAAAAGATATATATACATAATACACAAATATTCACAAACGGCCTCCCTAACTACCCGGTGTCACATATCAGAGTCGACCGACAAAAGAATGAAGATGCAAAGCTTCATAAAAATACCTCCAGCAACTCTAATCTGCAATGCCTCATTGAGCATTTTAAAACAGCAGAAGGGTGAGAAAAATAACCATAATATAATTGCATACAATTATATATAACACCAAAAACACACATATACGATTCTCACCACAACTCACGCCATAATTCAACACAAGGCCATATAGGGAATAATTCATATTTCCATCACCAACACATATCCATATATCAATTTTATCCACAATTCCACACATAAGACAACCATAATGATTTATGCAATGCAAGAGACCGACACAACGACTCTATGCATATGCACATGCGGTACCGACTTCCAATGTTTCTCATCACTAGTTCACTCAGGAACTCTGCTGGAATCATCGCTCGTTACATCACTGCAACTCCCCGTCGAGCATACGATGTTCCTCGTCGCTCACACCTCTTTGTATAAGGCACACGACATTTATGGATCGCTCACACCTCTTTGTATAAGGAACACGACCCGATCGCTCACACCTCTTTGTATAAGGCACACGATCATCTATAATCATCGCTCACACCCCACCTGGGCACACGACGTTATAGCGGATTCCCTCTGGAATCAATCCATCACTCAGGACGTCACAACAATGCATATCATGATTCATGACATTTAATATGCACACATAAATGCATTCATTTACATCCACAAAATCACACTTTGCACTTATGCCCAAAACAATGCATTTAATTGCTATACGACCACAATTCATCACAACACCATCTAAACACATACATTTACATCATACAACAGCACCTTGCATAATACCCATCAATTACGCACACTTATAACGACAAAAGTTGACAATCGACACTATTCCCGATTTTCGACATAATTAAATCGGCTAACAATTTCAGGATCATCATAATAAGAAAGTACAGCTCAATAGCTTTCCAACGATACCAAGAATGTAAAAATCGGATAAACAGAACCAAAGTTACGAAAGAAAACGAAAAACGAAATTTTGAAAAGTCCCATTTTACCATTATCCTGGCCATACGCGTAGTGCCCAAGGTCATACGCGTATTGCCCAAAATCCTCGCCATGCCATACGCGTATTGCCCAAGGCCATACGCGTATGGGCAGAGACCATTTTTCTCCAAAAATCCTCATTTAATTCCAATACGCGTAGGGCCAACACCATACGCGTATTGCCCAGAAATGCTACGCGTATCATACGCAAATGGGCAGATGGCCGAGCAAAACAACATCCCATACGCGTATTGGCCCATGGCTCGCCCCTGTTACGCGTAATGCCAAGGTCCATACGCGTATGAACATGCCCCATACGCGTATGACCTGGAAAAAACCATAAAAATTTCTGCAGAACTTTGTTCTGCGTTTTCTTAACCAAATTCATCCAATTTGTCACCTACACTTAGAAAATTACCAATACAATGCATAGCAACATGTATCTATCATGTATCAACAAGAATGAACACCAAAAACATAATTTCCAACACATTTAATCAATTTCTAATCAATTTGACACATATGGGTTTTAGTAAATATTTTCATTTTAATCCAACAAACATCACAAATACACATACATAATCATACACAATCATACAATAATTGAGTTTCGCACCCTTACCCGATTAAATCGATTCTAGGAGTTGATTTCTTTGATTTCCCAAGTTTGCTCACTTTTCTTCTCTTCTCCTCTTTTCTTTCCTTTTTCTTTCTTCTCTTTTTCTTTCCCTTCCTTTTTCTCTCTTCCTATTTTCTATTCTTACTACTTAATCAAAATATTACGAAATGTCCAAAATACCCCCACACTCAAATATCTCGCAAACGTTCCCAAAACTCGATAAAATATCACAACATTGAAAAATAACATATTTTCAGATAAAAGTCGAAAATAAAATAAAATAATCAAAAGACTCGATTAAATAAAAACACACAAAAATTGGGGCGTTACACAAAGCATCAAAATATTTCTGGAACAAGGCACTTGACAGATTGCCCAAAAAGCTCCCAAAGAGGTAAGCATCTCAACTTCAACTCTTTAAAACATGAATTGCTTTGAAGTTCACTGATCATACACATCTCATACATGTTATATATGTTGTTTTTGGACCAATTCACCATGTGATTCATGCCTGTACCATGAGGTAGCACAGAAAATGCAAATTGAGGCCTATTTCAAAACCACTATCAGGTTTTAAAATGGGGATCTCATCTGAGAAAACCACCACCACCATTGGATTCCTTGTGAAATTCTAGGTAGGATAGACCTAAATTTTGTCCCAATCCATGGAGAAATGGGAAAGTTACAAGCTTCACGTTTTTGGCTAAAAACCTTGCCTTACCTTGCCTATGCTAGGCCAAAAACAAGGCAAGCCTTGTATATTTGTGGGTGGGGTTTGATACACGGATGTATCACCACCCCAGTGGTAGAGGGCGCGCACTACACACAAGAGGTATGGGGTTCGAATCCCCTTCGCCCCAGATCCTCTTTTTATCACTTTTTCCTATTTTTATTATTTTTCTTATTATTTTTAATGATTTGAAAAATTAATAACTCCCTCAATTTTAATTATATTTGATTGGTTCTTTTTGCAAAAAATCACAAAAATGTTGAAATATTTTATTCCACAAAAAAATCAATTTTATATTATTTATTTAATATAGTTGGTATTTTTATGAATAAATTCATTTTTAATTATTTTTAAACATTTTAAAAGTGAATATTCATCTTGAAAATCAAACCCAAATGAGTTTTAATTCATATTGTGGTTAAAACCTCATTTTTAAAACCTTTACCAAAAATCACTAGTTGTTTATTCAAGCTTATTTGGTGTTTTATCATTTTTTATTGATTTTCTTTAAGAATTTACTTTAAAAAATGATGAAATTAGGGTTTTGATTGATTCCACCCTCATCAATCATTTTCAAACACTCATGGGCCTCTATTAGAGTTTAATACCCATACCCTTTGTAAATACACCACTTTTTGGGCCTCAGACATTGTATAAGTCCCACTGTATTTTCAAAAACAACGGCGCAATCGTCGCCTTTTTAACAAAACCAATTGGGCCTCTCCTCGCGCTATAAGTCCCATTCCTTTTCAAAAACAAAAACTTTGGGCCTCTAATAGAGTGTAAGACCCAATCCCCTTTTAACCAAAACCATTTTGGGCCTCAGACATGTATAAGTCCCTCTGTGTTAAAAGGAAAATCTCGGCGCAATCGCTAGTTCAAAAATCAAATCATCTGGGCCTACCCTCGTGTTGTAAGCCCCATTTCTTTTCTTTTCAAAATCTTTGGGCCTCTAATAGAGTGTAAGACCCATCCCCTTGTACATAAAAACTTTTTGGGCCTCACATATTGTATAAGTCCCTCTGTACAGTTTTCAAAACAACGGTGCGATCATCGTTAAAACTTGGGCTTCTCCTTGAGCTGTAAGCCCCAACAATCTTTTCAAAACACTTTCTCCTTTGATTTTGAATTAAAATATATGTTGTTATCAAAAATTTCTTTGTTGAACAACTAACCAAATAGCATCGAAGCTCTATAATGGGTAAGTGTTTATTCGCTTTCATTTACCGCTTTCATATGTATATAAACTGTATTGTGAGGCTGCTTCACTGTAAGTCTTCTTTCATATCCTTTTATATACTTGTCACATATCCACTGTGTAATACTAGTATAGTTATTTAGAGTTTTCCCCGGCAACTACGTCTAGAACTAGGTAAAGCCATGTTGGTCACTCTTAAATACAAACAAAACTAGATTCCCCGTAGGATTCCAGATACAGTCTTCCCTCCCCTTGGGGTTAAACAATATGGAACAAAGAGAAAGGCAGTATTCTCGGTGAACCTTTTCTCAGACTGTCACCCTTAGAAATTGTCAAAGAAACTCTAACTCCCCAGAGATGATCTTTTCTCCATGAATGGCATCTCTTGAGTTTCTTCCAAATTCTCGAACTTTCCTGGAATGATCTCTTCTCGGTGAATTGCATTTCTTGAACTTCTCTTGGTTTGGGGACCCACAGGCTTCCTAAAAGCTTCCCCGCCTCCTCTTGGACGTTGTACAAGGACCCTTCGGCTTCTTAGAAGTTCTCATGCCTTCTCTTGGGCTTAATACAAGGACCCTGACGACCTCTTAAAGGTATAAGACAGAACTTAGTCATCCTTTGCAAGAGCAGTCTTTCCTGCGTCTAAACTCTGGCCATTGTATGGTTGATACTCATCCCTTAATGCCCATGCCTCCTCTTGGGCATTATACAAAAGATAAAACTATAGACTTGGACAGTCTAAAACTCTTGAGTCTCAAAGACATTCTCAAGTTCCTTTCAAACATAGGAATAAACACCGATCACTCTGGATTAATCTCCAGCATAAACCCGGTCTCTCTCATGAGAGTTCCCCACACTTGGACCCGCTTCAGGATCTCAATAATCCTCAGCAATAAGTCAGCCTCCTCTTGGACTTTGTGCAAATGATTCTCCCCAACGGAGCTAACCTTTTCAGACTCTCTTGTTGAGTCAACTTTTAGCCTCCATCTCGGGCTTTGTACGAGATAGAAAAACACTCTCTTGTTGAGTATAAAAGATTCTCTTATTGAGTCAACTTTTAGCCTCCTTCTTGGGCTTTGCACAAGACAGATAGTAAAACACTCTCTTGCTGAGTATAAAAGACTCTCTTGTTGAGTCAAACCCTTTTTAGCCTCCGTCTTGGGCTTTGTACAAGACATAGAAAAACACTCTCTTGTTGAGTATAAAAGATTCTCTTGTTGAGTCAATCTCCTTTTAGCCTCAATCTTGGGCTTCGTACGAGACCACAAGTCACTCTCTTGGTGAGTATAAAAGACTCTCTTGTTGAGTCAATCAACCTCCAGACTCTCTTGTTGAATAATCACTTGTTCAAGACTCTCTTGTTGAGTCAACCTTTTTTGCCTCCGTCTTGGGCTTTATACAGGACATATAAAAGTACTCTCTTGTTGAGTCAAACCCTTTCAGCCTCCATCTTGGGCTTTATACAAGATACGTTCTCCCCAACGGAGTCAAAATCCCTTTTAGCCTCAATCTTGGGCTTTGTACAAGACAGAAAGAACATTTTCCTCCGGAAAAGTCAAACTTCTAGCCTCCTCTTAGGCTTTGTATAAAGAAAACCCCGGTTGAGTCAATCAACCTTTTAGCATCAAATTTGTGCCTTGCTCACAGCATACAAACATCAACAACTCCTCTTTAGAGATGAAAAAATCTCTCTCCCCCAAAACCCTTTAGCTTCACATCTTGGGCTTTGAACAAGGTACAAACCACCTTTAGCTTCATGTCTTGGGCTTTTAACAAGACACCAAAATAATACCTTTCCTCCCATAGAATAGGAGGAACTACGATCGCTCTGATTTCTTTGTTTCGTTAAACGGGAATACGTAGGCATAAGATTGCAAAATCTTAGCGAGCACACTAATCAAAAAACCCAAAATCCTGTACCTTCATACATCAATCGAAAAGCATCAGACCTAACACCTTACCAATAGCCTAGACACTGTTTTTAAGCAAATAACCATAAAGAAGAACCCCCTATTTTGATAGCATCTGTAAACCAACGGTTTTGACTGTTCAACCTCAGTGTGCAAGCAGGGTTAACTGGAGACATCTATTTCCCTTCCTTAATCAGCTCAATAGGATAAAAAATGAATTGAACTGTAGTACCAAAGCGATAGTGATTCGAAACCACAAAAATCTCGCTACAGGTGGGAAGAAGATTTTCTGGGTTTGTGGGTTCATATTTGAGAGAAGTGACATGGATGTTAGCAAGATTTTCAATAAAGAAATAGGTAAAGTGAAACTCATCCACAGTGATACCGAATTGATCACAACCAATACCATCAGCAATGGATTTAAGAGAGATGACAAACCCAACACCATGAATATGGGAGCAAATGAATTTTCCATCCTCACTAATTAAGGCATGCTTCCAAAATTCTTTCACAAGGTTTGAATAAACATGTCCATTCAAAATATCAAATTATTTTCCCTATTTTTGTTTTTGAACGCCCAGAATAGTGTCACGATCTGTTCCCTTAAGACTCATAAAATGAGGTCGTTTTTCGACAATGACTTCAAGAATCTCTTCATTGCCATATAAGGTTTTAATAGACATGGTTGATTGGAAGAAAGTGAACCGGAACAGAGAAGGGATATGAATTTCACAAGGAAGGAGTGACTGGAAATGAAGGAGACAAGAACTTTTATGGCCATCATAAATGATAGAAGGACTAGGGAAGTGCGACGATTAATTATATAGCTAAAAATAGAGATTGTTTTTCAAAGCAGGTGTGATAAATTAAAATGATAAGATAACACGCCTAATAAAAGATGAAAATAGAAGACCTATGCATATACCAGGTTCAAAGGGAAACTGAGGAGACACTCAAAAGGAATGAACACAGAAATTCTAACAAGAGATAAAGTGAATGATTTCATTTCCTTTATCCAAGATATTCTCATTACCCGAGGTATCCAATCAGATAAGAGGTATGGTACATATAAGACAAAGATTTGTTGATGTACCAACTCTTTATATCATTATGGATAATAATTACAGCATGCTCTTCATTTTCCAATGGTTAAAAGCATTTACCAATAGTCATGTGTTCTATTCAGATTACTTATGAAATAAGAATACTTCACTAGCCAAAAGTCTCATATCTCAATAGTAGAGCAATTGTTACTAAGCAATAGAACTTTAATTTTCTATTCTAGAAAGTTACATTTAGAGATAGCTCTTTTCATTCTTGATGTTGAACTAAGTTCACATGCGAAATGAAAACAAGTCTAATTTCAGTAAGGAAATTTTGAAAAAGATATTATCCCTAGCAAGGATTTTATCTTAAAGATTTTAGAAATTGAATTCCTTCTGATATGGTATCTTAAAACGTATTTCTCTAGAATATAAGAATAGATTTCTAAACTATTTAAAAATAAATAGTAAAGGTTAGAAATACATTACTCTCAATATTTGCATAGATTCTCAACTTCTGATGTAGAGGCTTCTTCGGAATCACCGCGCGTTCAGCTTCTGCATTCGTTGAGTGAGTGCTTCTAGTTGGACCACTAGACTCATTATTTGTCTTCTTTCCGCTGCAATCTTCATAAGAATCTTGAACTTGTGCAGAGGCACGATCATCTTCATGACTTCTTGATCTTCCATTATGAAAGGTGAGAACATTTCTTCTGATGTTGGTTTCATCTTTGATTGTTGGAAAAGAACCAAGTTCTATCTCTAGTCTCCACCTTAGAGTCATCTGTCTTTTATCTTTAAGAAGAATCAGAAAGCAACTTCTACAAGAAGGCTTGTTTCCAGAAAGCCAATAGTTTCTTAGCTTGAGCATATGCTTCTGAACAGTTATGTGCTAAAGAAACTTATTGGAATCTTCTTGCATCATCATAATTCAATCTTTGAACAGATGCCAATCTTTACCATATGCAGATATCATCATGATCATCAAGCTAAAACATATTTCCTTTTAGGGTTTGAATGATAATCTTTTTCTTACTGGTTTGGTCTTATGAACCAAAACAGTTCATTAGAAAGTGACAACTTCTGTCTTTCCTTTCTTAGGGAATGTGAACTGTGATGGTTCTTGATTGAGCATCTTATGATTTCTTCATTTTGATTTTCATCAATAACTTCATTCAGAGAAGATTGCTTCTAGCTTTGTATTCTTCAACTAAGCTTTAGTTTCTGACTTCCATGCATACCATCAAATCTGACCTTGATTTGGTTTCTGATGAAGGTACTTCAGTAGCCTTTGGATATTCAAAACAATTTAACCAATATGCATCAGAATAGATTTGAATCATATTCTGTTCTGAATAAACATGCTAGCTACTTTCTAGAAATGTTTTGTCATGATGATTTCTCATATATCATGATTTAAGCCATTTCTCTTCCAAGCTTGTTCTATCTTCAATCATCTATATCTGATAGTGAAGAACTAAAACATCAAAATCTTCTTTTCATCAAATAGCTTTTTAAGCTCATACTTTCACTCAGTCACATGTGTCCAGAAAGTAGTGAGTACAGAAGGATACATTTATGTATCAGGACCTTCTGAAAAGAAACTTTTGATAACATTCTAACAAACTTGAGTTTGTTAAACTGAGATACCATTCTCAAGCTAAGAACTTACTTGTTTCATATCAAGCCATTTCTCTTCATGAAAATACATACGTCAAGAACTCAGAAAATTGATCTTGTATGTGTTGTACTTCCAAACTTCTGACAGCTTGATAATCTTCCTTTCTGATTACTTCAGAAATTTGTGAAGTTTCTAAAGCAGGTAGTCAGAATCCTGATAACCATCTCCAATGCTCTTCTGCAGTAGAAATAGTTTCTGTTGAATAATAAACTGTTTCATCTTCTAGAGAGATCTTCTGCATGCTTGATCAGTTTCCATAAGCTTCTATTCAATTAGCAAGCTTCTGATCATCTTCTTCGAGAATCCTAACAAAGAAATCATTATTCAGAATCTTAAATTCTACAATCATGATTTAAAATCTTGATAACAAGATTTCTAACATCTTCAACATACTTCATCTTGAAGTGTTTATGCTTCAAAATCATGACTCAAGCATTTTATCTTCTTCACATGAAAGAGTTCCTAATGAGTAATACTGAGAAAGTTAACGGTAGACCGAGTCTGTTTGTTGAAAACATCCCATACCCAGAAAGAATAACTTTCTGCAAACAAGATTTCTTGCTTTCTGATGATTCTTGCTGATCCTTTTTAGATTATCCTTCTTAAACCATGTCTAGGCATCACCTTAAGAAGATATGTAGTTCTCAACTAACGTATTCCAAGAATAACATTCATCAGATTCTTCAAATTATCTGATGAGTCTATTATCCTTTTACCAGCTGATTCTTCATCTTGCTTTCAATCTTCTTGCAAGCATCATAAGAGAAGATTATGTTGTCAATGGCAACCAACTCTAAGAATCAGTGACATAATCCAGAATGAACCTTTCTAGTTTGTTATTTCAGTACTCAATCTTTTCATCATTGTATGAGACTGAAACTGTAGATGGTGGAGGAGATTAACCTGAACGTTTCTCAAAGCTCGTCCGGATCTTTATCTGACACGGTTAAGTGTTTGATAAACATCAATAACAAAATCAGAGCTCTGATACCAATTGAAGGTTGAGAAACACAAGAAATGGGGGTTTGAATTGGGTTTCACTTTTTGTCCCCTTTTGCAGAATTTATATTAATAACGTTAACTTGTAAATAAAAATAAATGAACACAATTATTTTTATCCTGGTTCACTGTTAACGAAGTTACTCCAGTCCACCCACGATGACTTAATCCACTACTCATCAAAATGATTACAACCACAATGGATACCTTCCATTGCCTTCTTGAGAATCTTGGCTTCACTCGCCTCTCAAGGAATTATCCACTAAGTTGTTAGAAAGACACTTAGTCTTCTCAAGCATTCTGGTCTTCACTTGACCGCTCAAGGAACAATACCTTTTTCAAGGATTTTCTTATGCACTATATGCTTCTTACAAGTTGATTACACAAATGAAGTACAATAACACCTAAGTGTTTATAGCAAGATATGAGTGACATCTTCTTGCTTTATAATACAGAAACTATCTAAAGAATAAATCTCTAAGAGATTATAAAGCACCCTAGTTCTGTATTGCTTAAAAGCTTTCTTCTTGAGCACTGCGACTTCTTATCATGATCTTTAAGCTTCTTTTTTATGCACTCTTTTCTGAGTAGGTAATGCTTCTTCCAGCTTAACTATCAAGATCAACTAAGTTACTATGCTTCACTTATTGATGTTTCACTTGATGAGTTTCACATGGCTTTAGCATGTTGCATCGTTGTACATTCTTCATCATTCTACTCCAGCTTCGTCTTTATTGAGCATTCTTCGTTTAAGATTCAGCTCGCGTCATCTTGTACTCCTTTCTTGAGCATATAATGTTTTTTCCAATTCAACCATCAAGTTCAACTAAGCTACTATGCTTCACTTATTGATGTCTCACTTGAATAGTTTCATATGGTATTAGCATGATTATCGTTTGTGCACATTTGTAGTAGCAACTTCATCTTTGCTTGCTACATGTTGATTGTTTGTTGTGTTGAATAATAATCATTTGTATGAAAAGCAACCAACAACCTTTTTATCTTTCTCTCTTTATGATCAGTGGTTGCTTCAAGCAACAAGGCATGAGCAACTGGAGACCTTCTTCAAGCTTCCAAGTATTCAATTTATAGAGAAGGAAAGAATAGATCTGTTGAGGGGTATTCTTGGAAACATATTCCAACAACAATATCCCAATGTTCACATGAAGGAATGGTCAACATCACTGTACAAAAAGTTGCTCCTGCATCACCTTTTCGAGGTAGAGGTTACAGAGTTTTAGTAATATTATATTCAGCTCAAAACCATTCTGATCTTCCATCTTCTTGCATCTTCAAAGGCTTCAGATATTAACTTGATGAAGCGTGTTGTAGAAGAGTCATTCTTTGTGTAGTCTTCAGAAACCCAGTCTTCAGAATTCCAAGATCTTTGTTCAGCAGAATCTATCTTGAGAATCTTCAGCACTTGTTCTTTTAGAAGCATTATCTTCAGAGTCTTCAGAACCTATTCCTTCAGAACCTTGTCTTCAGAGTCTTCAGATTTCATTAAGCACGTTCTTTGTCTTCAGAGTCTTCAGCACTTCATTCAATCAGAACCTTGTCTTCATAAACTCTTCAGAACTTGATCTTCATAAATTATGTCTTTAGAATCTTCAGAGCTTTGTTCATTTGAACCACGTCTTTAGAATCTTTAGAACTTGTAACATTAGAAGCGCATCTCATTAAAAATCCTTATAGGCCTTTCTCATAAAGTCTCAATTAGAATGTC
The DNA here is from genome assembly GCA_022829125.1 of Lathyrus tuberosus. NCBI lineage: Eukaryota > Viridiplantae > Streptophyta > Magnoliopsida > Fabales > Fabaceae > Lathyrus > Lathyrus tuberosus. Next base: position 7,052,270 of record JALAZF010000177.1, on the reverse strand, counting down.
CAGAACTAACGTTCATTAGAACCGTTGTATTAGAACCATTCATGAATCTTGACTTTATCTTGTACATACATATGTTTTCTTCTAGAGTGTTGATAATAGAGTCTGATGACGTCACACGCCTTCTTATCATAGTCATAATCATATTGACAACAACCACACACTATACAGAAATCATATCATACAAAATTGTTCTCTTAGATAACATGTGCAATTATCATCAAAACTCAAAGGTCAGATGTAGAACCAAATATTGGTCTTACATATGTCGCTTCTTTAAGAATGAACATCTATAATTCTATAGTGTTATCTCTCTTCCCTTAACTCTTTTATTTTCCTACTAATTTATTTATCTTGATTTTCCGCTGCTTACTCAAATATTTATAACAAAATGTTTTTGAATTATGATTTAGAAAATGATTTTGTTTTAAACTTTTGTTTTTCAAACCTCCACAATTCACCCCCTATTGTGCATGGATTCACTTGTTCAAGAAGTGGCATCAGAGCCTAAATCCAATTTAAAGACTAATCGTCTCAGGAGGAAGATGACTTCCAATACTATTTTTAATAAGAGGACATTCCTAAACACACATCCACCATTTAATGGTGATATGTTTGAATTACTCTAAGCTAGATTTAAAATATTCATTCAAAGTCTTGATTTTGAATTGTCAGAAACAATAGCCAACGACCCGTTTATCCCTACTCATTGTGTAAATGGTAAAGTAGTAGATAAACTATATTTTATTTGAACTATAAAGGAAAAGAAAAAGGTTGAAATTGATTTTAAAACAAAAAAAATTGGTTATGTCCTTAAATGAAAACAATTATTTTATGTTCATAATCATAAATCTACCAAAGAAATGTGAGACACTCTTGAAATGATATATGGAGTTTCTCCAAGTGTAGAACAAGAGCGAATGAACACATGAGGCGAAGAAGCTGATTGCTTCATTCATAAATGCTTTTCATTCCTTAGAAATTTTGGATATCATGTTAGAACTTCCGCTGCTAACAAATATCTAAGAATTAAGAATTGGAATGAGAAACCTGATCCAATCCTTAAATTGAAACATGAGAGTGTTTACAACTTTCTAGAAAAATCCAAGAAGGAAGAAACCATTGAGAAGTTGAACGAATTAAATCAATTGTTAAAGGATGAAGCCATGAGCTCAAATCTATAAGCATCTCCAGCAACTTCGTCTACAAACTTATGTGAAGAAAAAATCAACTCCAATAATCTCCTTAGAAAGGACAATCTCGGTGGTTGAACAATCCTCAAAGGATTCCACATCAAATGGGGGAACTTTATCAAAAAAGACAATATGAGAAAGAAGCCTCGTCTAGGATAACATTCGAGAGAAGAAAGAAGAAGGAAGTCTCAATAAGCAATATAGTCAGAGACTCAACTTTAAGGAGAAATCTCGAAGAGACAACCTTTGGCAGAACTTTCAAAGAATCCTCTTTCAATGAGGAAGATGGAGTTTATTTGAAAGCATCTCACAAATAAGATGACTCTGAGGTAACAAAGTTGTCATACAATCAATTGTTTAATTTAAGTGCTAAGTTGATCGAAGAAAATGATAAGACTAAGAAGCATAACTTAGATCTTAAAGATTATTTTGAGTTTCTAAAAAATAGTAACGAAACACTTAAACTTGAAAAATCTAATGTTAGAAACCTAGTTGGAACATGTGAAACTTGTCTCTCAATAAAAAAGGAAGTAAAAGATAACATGAAATCCTAGGTAAATTTACTAAGGGGAATGAAAACCTTGACTTGATTCTATCAAGTCAAAGGCTTTCCTTGAATAAAACTTGATTAGGGTTTAAATAAGGTAGAACACCTAGTAAAGGGTTTAGTAGGAAGAAATTGAATCGACATGTCTATAAATGATCTTATTGTAATAGATTTGTCCACCTAGAGCCATTTTTCTTATAAGTTAATGTTCGTTGAGGACTACCCCCAACATCTCAAATTTGTGATGATCAACTGACCTTTTAGTAGGTTGAGAAGATAAGTCTGTAGTGGATATATCTATCTCATATTTAACCAAATCTCGATCCAACAATTCATAGTGCAGGACATATGACATTTTGTTATCGTTCCCTCGAAAAGGGGAATGTTTATCAAGTTTACTAGATAATTATGTTAGTACCGTTTTTAAAGGTTGAATAATCAGAAAACTCTAATTAACCATTTAAATAAATGCTTTTATTTGGTCATCAATTTAAAATGATTTTTACTAATAAAATAAATTAGCCTTTAGCATTTATCAATAAACGGGTGCAAATGAAATAAGTAAATTTGCAAAAAGCAAAGTGAGATAGAAAAAAAAACAACCCAAGGCCCAAAAAGTCAAAAAAGCCTAAAAATTCACTAAATAATCGATTAGGATCATGATCTAATTGATTAGATAATTTCAAATTTCAAATGTTCACCTGCATGCACTCAATAACCTAATTGATTGGAACCCCCTTCTAATTGATTATAAAAAGTTATGTTTTCTATTCATTTTTCATTTCAATCCACCATCTTTTGTGTGAAATCTCTTAGTGCTTTTAGATCATTTTTCTCTTCATCTCTTCATCATCACCACAATGGCACCCAAAAGAGCTCGCACCACCCAATCCTCACCCTCCTACCACTCTGATACCTTCCCAACCCAAGATCAAGAAACTAACTACATCAGGTACTATACTGATAGAGAGATCACTGAGTCTTGCTACTCGGGTGACTAACTCTTCAAGGAGTGCCACTTTGATTAAGCCTTTACAGTGGCCAATTTGATGAACTTTTCTTTGAAGTTCCTCAAGAAATATTTCCCTTCTTAGTGTTGGTGTAAGCCCTAAAGGCCAATGCTTTTGGTACTTGTATCAAATTATTTATTAATAAAAGGCATTTCTTTATTATGTTTGTTTTTCCAAAATAATAAAGTCCCTCAAATAGCTAGTCCATTTAATGAAATATTAAGTGTGACTTAATCATGAGATCCCATTAAACATAAGGACACTATTCTTAAAGTATTTGTACTCGAGCTTTACTGTGAAGTGGGATAACCTTAAAGCATTAAGACTATTATGTAGATAGACTGGTGATCACATATCATGGATCATGTATAAGGAGTTATCAAGTCTTAACATAGGCATGAATATTAGGAGTAATATTTATACTGGATTGACCCACTATGAAAGTACTACATAGAGTGTTATGCAAAGTGTCATAAGTTACTCTCGTGGTGATAGTGGTGTATACCACCCTTCGATATGAAACTACCATGGACCCTAGATGTAGAGTCGAGTACTTTATTGTTGATCAAACATTGTCCGTAATTGGATGACCATAAAGACAGTTGATGTGTACTCCATAAAGCATGTTGAGGGACATGAGTGACCTAGATGGAATTTGCCATCCTGCATAACAGGATAAATGTCTAAGGGCCCAATATTGAGCTGGACAAGGATGGCACGACATATGCCTTGTGTTCAATATATACATAAAGGAAAAAGGGTAATTATACACACAAGTATTATCACAAAAGGTTTTGTCAAATCACATGAAATTTTTGTGACTTGGGTAGCAATGATGTGTTGCTAGATACCGCTCACCGTTTATTATGTTAAATGTGTGATTTAATATAATTGTGAACGTCGCGAAAACCTACAGGGTCACACACATAAGGACAAATTGATAAGAGGCAGAGTAAATAAGGATCACCATAAGGTACGATGCACTTAAGTAAATGTAGAACATCGTGAGGTACGATGCACTTAAGTAAATGTAGAACACCGTAAGGTACAATGCACTTAAGTAGAATACAGAATGTGGTAAGGTACCACGCGCTTAAGTGATATACGGTACACCATAAGATATGGTGTGCATGCACTTACGCGGACTTTTTAGCTTGCAGTCCACACAAGTGGTTCTATAAATAAAACCCTTGTGCAGAAGCATTCACACTTGATGGAAATTTGGTCTGTGAAACCCTAACAGTATTTTCCTTCTCTCTCTCACTTAAAGCCTTCAATCGTAGAAGCTAGCACTGAGACTGAACGAATATGTTCGGGTGGACTGAGTAAAGGCATTGTTCATCATTTAATGCTCATGATCACTCCTTCGAATTTAGCATCAAAGGTTTTATCGCTACAAGAGGTAATTGTTTCTGTCACTGATTATGCCCATTCGTAAGGATCACTAAAGGGAAAATTTTAATTTCTGTTGCATTTTGGATCGCGATTTCCTTTCAGTGGTATCAGAGCCACTTAAGAAACCTTGCATCTAATAGTTGTTTATTTTTTGTACTTTCTGTTTTAATTCTATTAAAACACAGAATAAATTAAATTATAATCGAGTAATTTAATTTTGGCATCAGGTTGTGTACGATTTGGATGATTGATGTTAACTATGCTTCGGAATCTGACATTAGTATGGTGAAGCAGGGATACATCGACCGTCCTTAAGTTACACGAAAATGATCGATCAAATTTTATATGTGATATAAGTAACTCTAGTGCAAAGATGGTATATTGGATATACGGTTTCTATTTCCTCCATTCAATCATGTAATGATTGTTTTTCTTTTGAGCGATCCCTGTTAATTTGCTTCAGAATCTGACGTTAGTATGGTGAAGCAATGACATGTTGATCAATCATACTGAATTATTGATCATGGTGTTTTAACGGTATGAAGTAGTTGCATTAGGGTTCATGATATCACAAGGGTTGTGTTGTCAAAGAGGTATGTGATTAGGATTGTGATGGCACAAAAGTTGTGCTTAAATGTTTATGAAAATTATCAAGTGTTGATGCGAAAAATGACGCCGATTTCAAATGAATTGTTCATTAAAATTTTGCGACCAAGCAGCGGAACCCTCGGCTACTCTACACAGTGTGATCATTTTCCAAAATTTAATTTGATTTATTTAATTAAAATGATTTAAATTAATAATAATAATAATGTGTTTATTATTATTCACTTGTGGTGATTAGTTATGGCCTTAGTTTTCCTTTATTTTGTTTTGGGATTTTAAAATACGACTTGCGTGTCGTGCCTCTCTTTTAACCTCTTGATGTAACTTCTTTTCTCATCTCACTCCCTCATATGTAAAATGAGTATTCTTTGATGTAATGTAATGTTATGGAGAAATATAAGAATACAAGATCAAAGGAGGACAACCTTAGAGATCTTGCTTGGAGAAGTGTAGACCGTTATTAGGTTTAAATTAGGTTCTCTCATTGGCTTGGGAGAACAATTGCGCTAGGGGCCATAACTGTTTCATTTTGTATGTATGTATGTTGATGCATGTGAGAGACTATTTATATGATAAATAAGCAGGTGAGATCAAAATAATTGAAAATTCCCTCAAAATTGAATATAAAGTTTATGTTTTCCAAGTTTTAGCACTCATCAAGACCAGTATCGAATAATGTAGGTTTCGCCTGACGCGAGGTCCATGTTCTATATTAGTAAGGTGCGATATCCAATTTCTAAAATAATGGGTCAGACTTAACTAAACAAATTATAATAAGATTATATATGTTTAGAAGCAAGAGTTAGGAATGATCCATATGATGGATTAGAATAAGGAGTTATTCACCCAACTGAATTATTCGAGAATTGTATTAGATACAGTTGGAAGGAGTTCCTACCTAAATAATCGTGTTTTGTGTAATCAGCCTAACACTGACTTAAAACAAAGTGAAATATGGATCTCGATCCACTAGAAAATCTTCCAACGGGATTTTCCGAATCAAATGGTGAAGGTCATTTGGTTTGAGTAAAACAGTGAGAGCATATTTAATTAAAGGCCTAAGTGAATATGTTGGTTTTAATTGATACTTATAATTTCATATTTTTATGTAGATTGCCATGACAACAAACACCTCTTACAACATTTTACGATCAATCCTTGATAAGGAAAAATTGTCTGGGACAAATTTTCTGGATTGACACCGAAACTTGAGGATTGTCCTCAAACATGATAAAAAGTTGTATGTCTTAGAGACACCTGTTCCTGAAGAGGAGCCTTCTAGTTCTGCTCCTAAGGCTGAAAGAGATGCTTATAAGAAGCATGTTGATGATGCCAATGAAACTGCTTGCCTCATGCTGGCTGCCATGAATTATGAATTGCAAAAGCAACATGAAAACCTAGCAGCTTTCAATATGATCGAACACATGAAGATGCTCTATCAAGAGCAGGCAAGGCATGAGAGATTTGAAGTTTCAAAAGCATTTTTTCAAGGAAAGCTTGTTGAGGGAGCCCTAGTAGGTCCCCATGTACTCAAGATGATTGGGTATGTGGAGAGCCTTGAAAGATTGGATTTTCCTCTAAAAAAGGAGCTTGCGACTGATTTGATTCTGCAATCGTTGCCGGAGAGCTTCAGGAAATTTGTCCTCAATTTCAACATGAACTATATTGACAAAAGTCTTCTAGAGCTGCTAGGCATGTTAAAAACTGCTGAGCAGAATCTGAAGTCAAAAGGGAAGTCCATTTTGATGGTCAGTAATGGAAAGAAATAGAACAAAAGGCCCACTAAGCGGAGTGGTAAATGGAAAGGCAAGGAAGTTGCTAAACCCATACATACTGCTCCTACTTTGAAGCCTAGTGGAGGCATAGCAAAGGAGGGAACTTGCTTCTATTGCGGTAAGATCGGACACTAGAAGAGAAACTGCTCAAAGTACCTGGAAGACAAAAAAAATGGAGTGGAGACTTAAACTTCAGGTATTTTTGTCATAGAAATAAATTTATCTACTAATATATACTATATTATATACTATTATTTAATTAAATAACCAAAACTCCACAAAATGCCAACGTCAACACAAACCACCAAAATTCACCGAAAATTCACGAATATTATATTTAAATAAATTAAATAGATAGTCTAACAAATTTGGGGTGTTATAACTCTCCCCCACTTAAAGAATTTTCGCCCTCGAAAATTACCTCAAAGAAATAGAGTCAGATACGACTCCCTCATCTGATCTTCACGTTCCCAAGTCCAACTTTTGCCAGCCGGTCCACCCCACAACACTTTCACCAAAGTTATGTCCTTACCCCGCAGTTGCTTCATCTCTCAGCCATCAATCCGCACAGGTAAAGCTTCCACTGTTAAGTTATCCCTCACTTGTACATTATCCATCCGTTTCACATGCGACGGATCCAGAATGTACTTCCTCAACTGAGACACATAGAACACGTCATGCAAATTCGCAAGTGATGGCGGTAAAGCGATTCGATAGGCTACCTCTCTTATCCTCTGCGAGATTTGATATGGACCAACAAAATGTGGAGTGAGCTTCCTAAACTTCAAAGCTCGACCCACACCAGTCACTGGTGTCACCCTCAAAAACACGTGATCTCCCTCTTGGTATTCAAGTATCTTCCTTCTCTTATCATGGTAGCTCTTCTGACGACTCTGCGACACTCTCATCCTTTCTTGGATCGTCTTAATCTTCTCAGTCGTCTCTTGTACAATCTTAGGTCCGAGTACATCACTCCCGCCCGATTCATACCAACACAAAGGAGTCCTACACCTTCTCCCATACAAAGCTTCATAGGGCGCCATTCCAATACTAGCATGAAAACTGTTATTGTACGTGAGTTCAATCAACGGTAAAGGGCTATCCCAAGATCCTCCGTGATTCAACACACAAGCCCTCAGCAAATCCTCTAAAGATTGGATAGTCCTTTCTGTCTGACCGTCCGTCTGCGGATGATAGGCAGAACTCATCCTCAACTTGGTACCCAAAGCATCTTGCAAACGCTTCCAGAACCTAGATGTAAATCTCGGATCTCTATCTGACACAATACTCGAAGGTATCCCATGGAACTTCATAATCTCTTTGATGTACATCTCGGCTAACTTCTGCATAGAATGATTAATCTTCATCGGCAAGAAATGAGCCGATTTAGTTAATCTATCCACGGTCACCCAAATTGAATCATTTCCCTTAGCAGTTCTCGGTAATCCCGACACAAAATCCATGGAAATTCTATCCCATTTCCATTCTGGAATATTCAATGGTTGCATCATACCTAAAGGCTTCTGATGCTCAATCTTCGACTTCTGACACATCAAACACGCATAAACAAACTCTGCAATATCCTTCTTCATACCCGACCACCAAAACAACTTTTTCAATTCCTGGTACATCTTCGTAGCACCGGGATGAATACTCAACCCACTTCAGTGTCCTTCTTCTAAAATACTCTTCTTGATTTATGGAACATCTGGGACACATACTCTATCCCGAAACTTCATCACACCATTCTCGTCAATCCGGAATTCTTCTCTGTTACCTTGATTGATCAATGTCAACTAGTCAACCAACTTCAAGTCAGATTTTTGTCTTACTCTGATTTCTTCCAGAATACCACTAGTCAACTTCAACATTCCCAACCTCACACTGTCGGGAGTGGCTTCACAAACCAAACTTAAATCTCGGAATTGTTCAAGTAACTCCAACTCTTTCACCATGAGCATCGACATATGCAATGAATTTCTGCTCAATGCATCGGTCACTACATTTTCTTTGCCCGGATGATAACTCAAATCAAAATCAAAATCCTTCAACAGCTCTAACCACCTTCTCTGCCTCATATTCAATTCTTTCTGATCAAATAGGTACTTCAGACTTTTATGATCGCTGAACACTTCAAACTTAGAATCAAACAGATAATGTCTCCAAATCTTCAACACAAACACCACAGCGGCCAATTCCAAGTCATGTGTAGGATAATTCTTCTCATGAACTCGCAATTGTCTCGAAGCATATGCAACAACTTGTCCATTCTGCATCAATACTCCTCCAATACCCATCTTTGAAGCATCACAATACACCAGAAAAGATTCGCTCGGATTAGGCAAAATCAACACTGGAGCGTTCATCAACCTCTTCTTCAATTCCACAAAACTCTCCTCACAAGCTACATCCCACACAAAAGCTTGACCCTTTCGAGTCAACTGAGTCAAAGGTAATGCCAACTTAGAAAAGCCTTCGATAAACTTGCGGTAATAACCCGCCAATCCCAGAAAACTTTGTATCTCGGTAGCAGACTTCGGAGTCTCCCACTGTAACACAGCATCAATCTTAGAAGGATCAACAGAAATCCCACCACTTGAAATCACATGGCTAAGGAAACTCACTTCCTTCAACCAAAACTCACACTTAGAGAGCTTTGCATAAAACTTCTTCTCCTTCAGTACTTGCAACACAGTTCTCAAATGCTCAGAATGTTCTTCTTCAGATCTAGAATATATCGAGATATCATCGATAAACACCATCACAAACTTGCCCAAATACTCATGAAAGATATGATTCATGTACTCCATGAACACACCAGGTGCATTGGATACACCAAATGGCATCACAATGTATTCATAGTGACCATACCTCATCCTGAAAGCAGTCTTCAGAATATCATCAGGCTTAACACGAATCTGATGATAACCAGACCTCAAATCAATCTTGCTAAACACACAGACACCTACTAACTGATCCATCAAATCGTCAATTCTCGGAAGTGGATGCTTCTTCTTGATGGTCACTTTATTCAATTTCCGATAATCAACACACAACCTCATACTTCCGTCCTTCTTCTTCACTAGCAGCACAGGAGCACCCCACGGAGAAACACTTGGTCGAACAAACCTATTCTCAAGCAACTCTTCTAACTGTTTCTTCAGTTAACTTAACTCAGAAGCTGACATCCGATAAGGAGCCATAGACACTGGACTCGTACTTGGTATTAAGTCCACTGCAAACTCTACTTCACGTTCTGGAGGCAAATCACCGATGTCCTCTGGGAACACATCTAGAAATTCACATACAACAGGTAAGTCGAAACTTACAGCTTCACGGTCAATCTGCAACGATGCAAACATTGCAAACACCAAAGCTTCGTCTCCCACCAGTTCATCCACTTTCTAAGCAGACAAGAACATCAATTCTCCAGCATCACCAAACTCAGGAAACTCCACAGTCTTGTTATAACAATTGATATGAACATGGTTGAACTCCAACCAGTTCATTCCAAAGATTACATCGATTTGGTGCAAGGGTAGGCACACCAAGTCCATCACAAAACTCTTCTAAAAAATCATCACAGGACATCTCAAACACACAAAGGTAGTAGTAACAGAACCATTAGTTGGAGTTTCTATTACCATATTACTATTCATATCAGATAACTTCAAACCCAATCTATTAGCACATTCAAGCGAGACAAAAGAATGAGTAGCACCAGTATCAATAATAGCAACCAACTCGATATTATTAATAAAACAAGTACCTCGAATCAGGCTGTTCTTCTCTGGCACTTCTGCACAACTCAAAGCAAACACTCTTCCACTGGTCTGAGCAGCAGTGGCAGTCTTCTTCGGCTTCTGACACTGAGTACTGATGTGACCCTTCTCCCCACAATTGAAATAGGTTGGACCATCTTCCTTGCAATAAGTAGCTTTATGCCCCTTCTTACCACACTTGTAGCACCTCAACAGAATATTGGTACACACGTCAGCACGGTGGCCTTGCTCACCACACTTATAACACTTCCCAAAATCGGGAGTTGCTCCCCCACTTGTCTTTTTCCCCTCTGAAGCCTTCTGCTTCCCTTTGTCAGCTGAAGTTGTATAAGGCTTTCCCCTATACTGCCCTTTCTTCTCACTCAACTGCTTGTAGTGAGCAGATCGAGCTCGGCTATCCTCATCGTAGATTCCACTCTTGTCCACCAACTCAGCATACCTGCGGATCTGTTGATACCTAATACCCTGCTTGATTTCCGGTCTCAGCCCATTCTCAAACTTGAGACACTTGGACATCTCAGCATCAGCACGTTTGTAGTGCGGACAAAACTTCACCAGTGCCTCGAACTTCGCAACATACTCCGCCACAGTCATGTCTTCTTGCTTCAGCTCAAGGAATTCCACTTCTCTCTTGCCACGAGCATCCTCTGGAAAATACTTTCCCAGAAACTCCTGCTTAAACACAGCTCAGGTTATCACAGTACCAACATCTGCGAGTCTCTGACGGGTGTTATCCCACCAATCCTCGACCTCTTCTTCCAGCATATGCGTTCCAAACTGAACTTGTTGCTCATCAGTACACCCCATCACTCAGAAGATCTTATCGATCGCCTTCAGTCACTTGTGTGCACTTGTTGGATCACGAGTACCCACAAAAGTCGGTAGATTGTTCCTCTAAAACTTCCCCAAAGCACGAAACTCGTCCTGAACTCCACCATTCAGATTGAGTTGAGCCACTACATTAGCAATTGAATCCAATGCATCGGCGATAGCATGGTCATTTCTTCCAGCCATCCTGCACACCACCAGCAAGGTTAGAAGAAACAAAACATCGACAGTGTACACACACTCGTCGACTGACAGGGGACTGACATCACGTAAAAACCTGGCTGGACCGACCGACCTGCTCTGATACCATACACGGAAAAATACACAAATTATCAGAGTAAAAATCACCTCAGAAGGGTGCACATTTCTCAATAAACTCAAAATAAAACATTTGCTCCGTAAACAACAGGTTTTCCTCAAAATAATCAAAAACCCATCAAATAGCAGCGGAACCACCATAACCACAATAATCCAAAATCAAAACGGTTTTCATTAAAAGCCATAATACTCAAATAACAACAAAAATAACAACTCAACATGGTTTGACTCAACGACCTAACCCGATGTTACAATATCAGAGCAAGACCCTCTACATCGACCAATAGCAAATAAACTCCAAAAGTCCTTGAAGGCATCCACAGCTAAGCCTGATCACCTGCACGTTACCCAGGTGGAGGCAACATTCAAACAGGTAGGGTGAGTAATCACAATTCATTATAGTCAATATAAAAATAGGATATGCGTAAATAGCATCATCATCATATACAACATCTTCAGGATCATCACAAGGAAAACATCAGAATCACGTTATCATAAATCATATCAATGCCACATAAATGTAATGCACAACAAGACTCATGAATGTGGTACCAATCGTCACAATCGATGGACACTAGGCCATCACTCTCCAAAGATCCCCGTCATTAGGATCGATTCTACACAAGAACTGGAGCACGTCATACACTCCAATCCACACAATGGGATTAGAGCCACCACTGGACCGAAGCCCTAAAATGCTATGAATGCATGATACACAACGTCAATATCATCATCATCAATAAAAGTCATCACGTGCATCATCATTCATCAAAATCTCATGTTAATCATATCATCAAAACATCATGAAATCATCACCTCAAAATCATGGTAAATCATCAGAATAATCACAGCTCAAAACACCAAGACAGTACAGAAATCACAAAACAAATTCGCAAACAGCAGGCGTTTGCTAGAATGTTCGCTTTACGAACTCGTTCGCTCTGGCATTCGCTTTGCGAGCTGCCAGCGAATCCCCAAAATCCCATACAAAAACCAGAGAACCCTACTCTGTCTCCCTCGCTACCTCTGTTCGCTTTGCGAAGTCATTCGCTGGGAAGTTCGTCGTGCAAACTAAAAATCACAATTAGAGTTCATCTCAGTATCATCAAACCAAATCATCATGCATTCGCTGCGCTGCTCGCTTTGCGAGTCTGGGGTAAATGTTCGCCTTGCGAAGGAATTGTTCGCTTTGCGAAATCGCGATTTTAGGAAATTGCTGCTACACATCAGTAGCATAACAGACCCAAAAACCTCACGAATTCAACCTCCTTTTACCTTAACCACATCCCCAAAACATTCCTAAGGTATTACGGCAATCAAAGGCACAAAACCTACGACTATGAGGTCGATTAATTATACTATCTTGACCTCAAAATCACCTAAACCTTCACAACCCCAAAGATTCTCATAAACCCCATAAATCCCTTTCTCTACAAGATCCCGCATATCATCAACAGAAGGTTTATCCTCGAAGGCCTACTTTTATCCTATTCAATTCAACCCTTAATAATCAATCCACAAAAATGCCCTAAAGCACCAATTTACTCAAAAACCCACAAACCCATATAAACCTCAAAATCAGCTTTAAACACATCGAATTCCTATATTGAAAACAATGAAAGGAAATACTCCCCATACCATAGATTGTCGATTCCAAGCTTTCTTTCTTGAATTCTTGGAAACCTTCTCGAATCCTAAGCTTTTCCTTCTTTCCTCATAGCTCTGGCATTTTCCCTTCTTTTCACGGTCTAACAAAATGAAACCTATTCCTCTCAAATTCTCCTTTTTGTTAAGCCTTTGGGCTTCTAAAATGGTTTTTCCCAATAATACCCTCACTAATCCTCCTCAAAAGTCCATCTTACCCTTAATTCCTCTAATATTATTTAAATTAATAATAATACTAATATATACTATATTATATATATTATTTAATTAAATAACCAAAACTCCACAAAATGCCAACGTCAACACAAACCACCAAAATTCACCGAAAATTCACGAATATTATATTTAAATAAATTAAATAGATATTCTAACAAATTTGGGGTGTTACACCTAGCATTGTGGATCCCATTGATCTCTATTGTGATAATAATGGTGCTATCGCACAAGCTAAGGAGCTTAGATGTCACCAATGATCCAAACACATACTTAGGCGTTATCACCTCATTCGAGAGATAATAGACTGAGGAGATGTGAAGATATGTAGAGTACCTACACTTGACAATATTGTTGACCTACTAACAAAGCCTCTTGCACAGTAGAAACATGATGGCCATACTAGATCTATGGGTATTGCGGGTATGCCTGATTTGGCTCTAGTGCTAGTGGGAGATTGTTGGTGTAAGCCCTAGAGGCCAATACTTTTGTTACTTGTATCGAATTATTTATTAATAAAACGCATTTCTTTATTATGTTTATTTTTCCAAAATAATAAAGTCCCTAGAATAGCTAGTCCGTTTAATGAAATATTAAGTATGACTTAATCATGAGATCCCATTAAACATAAGGATACTATTCATAAAGTATTCGTAGTCGAGCTTTACAATGAAGTGGAATAACCTTAAAGCATTAGGACTATTATGTAGATAGACTAATGATCACATCTCAGGGATCATGGATAAGGAGTTATCAAGTCTTAACATAGGTATGAATATTAGGAGTAATACTTATACTGGATTGACCCACTATGAGAGTACTACATAGAATGTTATGCAAAATGTCATAAGTACTCTCATGGTGATAGTGGTGTATAACACCCTTCGACCTGAAACCACTATGGACCCTAGATGTAGAGTCGAGTACTTTATTGATGATCAAACATTCTCCATAATTGGATGACCATAAAGACAGTTTATGGTTACTCCATAAAGCATGCTAAGGGACATGAGTGACCTAGATGAAATTTGTCAATCCTGAGTAACAGGATAAATGTATAAGGGCCCAATATTAAACCAGACAAGGATGACAAGACATATGCCTTGTGTTCAATATAGACATAAGGGCAAAAGGGTAATTGTACACACAAGTATTATCACAAAAGTTTTTGTCAGATCACATGACATTTTTGTGACTTGGGTAGCAGTGATGTGTTGCTAGATACCTCTCGCTGTTTATTATGTTAAATGCGTAATTTAATATAATTGCCAACGTTGCGAAAACCTACTGGGTCACACACATAAGGACAGATTGATAAGATGTACAGTAAATAAGGAACACCGTAAGGTACGGTGCACTTAAGTAAATGTAGAACACCGTAAGGTACGATACACTTAAGTAGAATACGGAATGTGGAAAGGTACCACGACTTAAGTGATATACGGTACACCATAAGATATGGTGCGCCTGCACTTAAGTGGGATTTTTAGCTTGCAACCCACACAAGTGGTTATGTAAATAAAACCCTTGTGCAGAAGCATTCACACTTGATGAAAATTTGGTCTGTGAAACCCTAACTGTATTTTCCTTCTCTCTCTCACTCAAAGCCTTCAATGGTAGCAGCTAGCACTGAGACTGAAGGAATATGTTCGTGTGGACTAATTAGAGGCGTTTGTCATTATTCAGCGCTCGTGATCACTCATTCGAATTCAGCATCAAAGGTTTTATCGCCACAAGAGGTAACTGTTTCTATCACTAATCATGCCCATTCGTAAGGATCACTAACGAGAAAATTTTGATTTCTACTGCGTTTTGGATCGTGATTTCCTTTCACTTAGTTAGGTTATTTTACTCCAACCTCAAGTAATCAAATGGTTTTCTCAACTCTTAAGTGAAAAAGCATCTCATTCATTTAAGTCTTGAAGAGTAGGCACAAGTTTGCAACCTTTCTTACAACAACTATGAGTATGATATCAAGACTAAAGAAGCAAATTCTTAGCCTTGATGATCTCATGGTTATGATGATAATAACACTTGAAGTAGCAATAATATTTGAAGGGGTTTTGATGAGAACAAGGTATAAAGTCAAGAAACTAGCTCAACTGGTTAAAGATCCACAACGCGATTGATCAAGCTATTCCTCCAAATCAAGCTAAAGAATTAGGGTTTATAATCACCAGTGATATCTTTACTTTATGATGATATTGACTAACTTGAAGATATATTAAGACACATCTAATAGAAGATTCAAGAAACCTAAATTGCTTATATTTTTGGTATATCTGGCAAAAGAACTTGAAGCTTCAAAGTGTGAAAGATAGGAAGTGTGAAAGTTTATGTGATAGTGTTTGTATAAGTTATCACTATATTGTAAAGACACAAGGGCATTTATGGATGTATTATGGCTAAATCACACACAGGAACACATTAAAAGTTATTTTTAAAGCCTCTCCCTTTCAATTAAAACCACCTAACATGTTTTTGGAGCCTAGCCAGTTGACTAGGAAATTGTCAAATAGATTAGAACACTTTTCATAACTCTCTAATTGATTAGGAAATTATCCTAATCGATTAGACAAGGGATAATTGAGTCTATAATAGACCGTGATAGTGTCTTAATGTACAATAATGACTCTTCATCAAAACCTTTCAATTTGGGCAACAATAATCGATTATAAGTACCTAATTTATTAGCTAATCAATTAGGTCAGTTAATTGGCCCATGGATTGTTTCCAAAAATACACCATTTCTTGGTTTATAAATATAGGGATTCCCTAGCATTTCAATTCACCCATAAAACGTGAAATATCTCACTTTTCCTTTCTCTTAACCTCTCTAAATTATTTCTCTTTCTCTCGCGTATTTTAGACATAATGCTTTGATAGCATTCTTGAGTTTATCGAGGAAATTTTTCTAGGTGAGGGATTTACCAAGAGTTCGTTTTCTTCATGAGTAAATTATTCTTTCTTAGGAAGTAGTTGTTTTCGTTTTGAGCTATACTAGTGTAAAAACTCTTTCGGGGATTAGTATAAGTCTCCGTTTGGTATGTGAGTTCCGCAATTGAAGAAAATCTCTCTTTTGGGTTCGTGAAGAATAACCAGAGAAATATCTTCATAACGGTTCTCGAGATTAGTCTAGTATAAAATCTCACTCGGTTTTTGAGTTTAGACTGTGCAAAAGTTCGGTAGGTTCAAAATCACCCTAGTAAAAATCACTGTTCGATTTGTGGTCAGCCTAAGTAAAACCTCGATTTAGTTCAAAGGATAGCCAACTTAAAACTTGACATGGGCCCGAGATCACCCTGTGAAAAATCTCTGTTTGGCTTAGATACTAACCACCCAAAGTTATATTCGTTGATTGGCGTGAAGAGTAACCGTATCATTCCGCAGTTCATTGTTTGGTTAGAAGTTAGCCTGAAAATTCATTTCCTTGTATAAGGGGTTTATAGGCTTGACCTTCTAAAATATCTCAAGCATTATTGGATAATATCAAGATCAGTTTTTGGGGAGAGAAGCATGTCACTTCTTTAATACCAAACCTCTATAAGTCTCCGGTGTGATCTCTCTTTCGTTAACTATTTTATTTTCTTCTTAATTTATTTCTCTTGATTTTTCGCTGCTTACTCAAACTTTTTTAACAAAATGTTTTTGAACTTGATTTAGAAAATAATTATGTTTTAAACTAGGAATATGAACATGTACTTCTTGGAGATTCCTTGTGAAAATGTTTACAATTTCATCCTAGGAAGATCTTTCTATGAAACACTAGATGTAATAGCTTCCACCATCCATTTGAAGATGAAATATTACAACTGCTTTGACAAACCAATTCTCATTTCATTCAACCTTTCTGGAGCTTTTCTAATATAGGATATGATGCTAAAGGATCCCTGGGTAATTATCCCGACTCTAGGAAAGAAAGTAAACAAGATTCTTACGTCCACCGTGGACATGGTCGATCTCGTTGTGCATGATAATGAGAGTGTTAAAGACAACGAGCTTAATTCCCTAATGGGATCCAAAGTTAATTTCTTAGGGCCGGTTCTAGACGGAGACTTCAAAATAGTGTAGCTCGACAAAAACCCCATTGTTGCATGTAACCAATTGAAAATTGACTCTTTCATTAGATACATAGCTCAAAGTAGGAGATGATAATCCCCTAAGAAAGATGAACCGCCATGAACACGGTTTGTGGCCTATGCCATGCAAATTTAATTTCTGAATTAAAATGTATTAAATGACTATCCAATGTTGTCCTAATAAAAAATGGCATTTGACAAAAGGAGGATGTGTGTCCACTACAACGACCTCAACCAAGCTTTCCCCAAAGATGCATATCCTCTCCACCAAAAAACGACAAGATAGTAGATAGCTCTAGCGAGTACAAACATTTTTCATTCATGAATGTGTACTCTGGATATAATCTAATCCATATGCATGAAGCAGACAAAGACAAGACTATTTTCATAACGAAGTGTGCCAACTACTAGTACAATGTGATGTCTTTAAGATTAAAGAACACATGCATAACATATTAGAGAATTATGAATACGAGATATCACTAATCTCTACAAAATTCACAAGAGATGGTGTCACTATTAGCAGAACCACTTCCAACACCTCAAGGTCAATCACTTCAGTGCATGAAAAAGCATCACTTATAACATTCCGAATAGACAACTTCATAAAAATTGTGGTTGGTTTTCATAAGTTGGTTGTGGCTAAAGCAAAGAATGGAAACAACAATAACAAACTAAAAAAAGAAATATTAACTTAAGTAAACTACAAAGGTTGAGGCGAATGAGACATATAGGAAATCACCAGAAACTTAGGAACGCCAATGGAATACGAGATTAAGAAACAAGAGACTAGTGAACATAACAATATGTTCCTTACCTCAAGGAAAAACAACAGGAAATGTATGAAGGTCAAACCATTTTGACGAAGAGACAAAAAGATCAATCATGATAAGAGACCACCTTTATATAAGCAAGCAAAAAGGGTAAATCTAAAGTTTGAAATAGAGGGAAACTCAAAAGATAATATCAACGTTGAGATCAACATCAAGATTGCAATAACACTGGAGTACACTTAAGTGCTCTAAGAGGCGTCACACTCCTACCTAGGAACATGAAGCCACGTGTAAAGTTAGTGCAACAAAACGTTCGAGTGATAAGACAAGCATTTAATGTGCATGTTCTCAATACCACTTACTCCCACTTACCATACTATTTTGCTTCCCATTCCTTAAGTCGGAGACCTACCCAAGAAACTGAAGACGAAAATGAATATACAATCCTTACTTCACTAATGATAACGAAGACTTGGAGAAATATTGTTTCGGCCCAAGAAAATGCTCAATAGAGCATGTGCAATCATAAGAGACCTAACCCAAAACGTTATTTCGGATAGTTAGTAACATAAGAAACCTCAACAAAGAGTCAGACATCTGATTCCCGCTACTCATGCATCGACTACCATTAGATCTGATCGGACGATTCTCTGCATCACATGTCAGGTTAGATGAAGATGGTTCTAATCATTCACCATATATAAGCTCTGTCATGTGCCATGACATGTGTTATTTCACTTTCACTCTTACAAATTACATCTTTCTAACTTCACTGACTTAGACATTGAAATCGTAACCTTATTGGTTCACCTACCACTACACCGAAATAACTCACTTCTTCAATGTTATTTGATTCTTCTTACACCACATGACATAATGTAACATACATGATAAAATATGTAGCTTTTTTTAATAGACTAATTATTAGAATTTTACCGCTTAAAAGATAAATAAATAAAATATTATGGATTTAAATTTATGTCTCTATAATTGAAATTTTTTTACAATTATCAATTAAGTTGGAATCAGGAGATGAAATATTTATCACTATTTTTATTGGTGTCTTGCAATTATCAATTAATCTAGATTCACAAGATGAATCATTTATCACTATTTTTATTGGTGTTTGTGTCCTTAAGGATAAATTATTCACATTTTAAAGACAATATGGACCACATCAATTATGAATGTACCCTACCAAAAATCAAATTCTGAATTTCAATTGATTGAAATAGAGGCCAAGAGTACATGAAACATAGAAGATCAACATCAACCTCACAACCCTAAAAAAAATCCATCCAAGTAATCGACCACCCCCTCCACTCTCTTTCAGTTTCTCTTTATTTTCCAAAAATAAAAAAAAAAATAAAAAAACCTTACTTTTGCAAGTTGAAACCAAAGCCAAGCCACACATCATACATGACACGTACATTTGTCATTTACCATACAAAATAAACCTTCGCAGTCTTGTCTTGAGGGGTGACGTGTCATCTAGTTCCCCACTCATTTTCCTTAAGACTATGCTTTAATATTTACTCTCCCTCACACACAGAATCGCAACAAAACCACTCTTCAATTCTAGGTTCCACAGAAAAGTTTCAGATTCTCAAACAATATACACAGCACACAGAAAAACATCATCAACTAGCAATTATTCATTTATATTTATACATTTATATATACTCTCTTCAATATGGTTCTATTTTGCATGAAAGAGAACAACACAAACACCATGACTCAACAATCCTCTACTAAACCACATGACCAAATGGATCTTGAATTCAAGAAACCTCATCAACTCAAAGACAACAATCTTAAGGAGCACACAAACATGGATGTAACAAAAGGGGCATTAGCTGTTGAGGAAGAGGAGGTAAGTGGAAGAGAGAAGTTGAAGAGGCATAGAGTTGAAATGGCTGGAAGAGTGTGGATTCCAGATATATGGGGACAAGAGGAGTTTTTGAAGGATTGGATAGATTGTACAACGTTTGATCCTCCTTTGATTTCTTCTGCCAAAATTGTGACAGCAAGAACAGCTTTGGTTCAAGAAGCCACTGCTACAGCTAGGTGTTGAGTTTTAGTATTTCTATGATTTTTTTTTGTTGATTAGTTACTGCTATATATTGATTGTGGATGGTTTATGCATCCTAATCTTTGTATAATCAATTTTTTTTGCTTTGTTTTTGTTTTATTTTGCATATATATTATATATTTCATGTATGAATTTAGACTTTGGAGGCTATTGATGCATCACAAAAATATTTTGTAATATTAAGATTTTTTAAGTAATTTTGATTTAACTATTTGGCTACAAGATCTATATATGCGCTGATGTTTGATTATAGATTAGTTAAATTAAAACAGCACACTCTAATTAGAGAATAGTTAAAATTAAAACAACAATGCAAAATCAATATGATATTTGGGAGAGTTTAGAACATTTCTTCAAAAAAGAAATATTGGAATACAATTTGAGATGTAGTAAAACTCTGATAAAAATAAAATTTAGTGTTTCTCGAAATATCTTGAGAGGCATACTAGGGTTCAGGCAAGTTGGCAATAAGAAAAAACTGCACTAAATACTGCGTTTGAGTTTTTGGGAGAGGATGTACTTAAACAAGTATTAATTAGATTAAATATTAATTATGTTGTGATATAAATGTGAGCAAGAGGTCTCACACTATTGGAGGTTTAGAACTTTACAAGAGATCTCATATGTCTAATATTTAAAGATTTTGGATGAATATGTAGTGATTTTCTCACTTGTGTGTTGTTCTTGATTCAATGTAAATGCCCATCTTTATTACTCATCTATGGTATTAGAATCGATGGTTCAAATAAGAGATTGACTTTTTGTATCAAAAGTCTTCATGATATGGTATGTCTCGTTGAAGTGCCTGTGACATGGTAAGAGTGTTAACATCGATACAAATAAATGTGGATGAAAGAGCTTCTACTTAAGGGGTCGCACAATGGGTTCATATATTTAATGCTTTAAAGTTTTAAGTGAATATATGATGTCTCTTTTACTTGTATTTGCTCTTGATTCAATCTGGATGTTCCTCCTAATGATCCATCAAATTACTATGTTACTATGTAAGATTGTCTTAGCATTGACTTATGTTGAATGAGGTTTTAATGCATACAAATGTGACAATGCAAATGCAATACAATATAGTATGAATGAATTAATATTGTAAGCTCGAAAAAATATCACTCAATGTCAATGCATTGGATTCATATAAAGTGTCTCTCACTTGTGTGTTGCTCTTGATCCAATATGAATGTTTATCTTCATGATCTATTAAATTACTATGTTACATTAACATTGACTTATGTTGAACGGGATTTTTATGCATACAAATATGATGATGCATATGCAATACAATAGAGTATGTGAAGTAATCAATACTATAAAAATGGTCTTTCACCACGGTTGAAAAATGAATATCATCATTGTTGATGAACTGTGGTAAGGTAAGGTGTGGTAGTAAGCATGCCATTTTTTACCACGAGCGTGTGATCTTGGTAATAAACTAGGTAGGACGCCACATTTCACCATCTTAATCAACCGTGGTGAAATGTTAAAGGTTATGAATTCGATTCCCAGTCATACTATGGTATATAATATTTGGCGTTCTAATTTTCACCACGGTCGAGTGTTGCAACCATGGTGAAATATTTTTTTTTAAATAGTTTTTTTAATATGTCATATATGCCCTATTTTTATTCCTATTTGTATTGTATACCA
Organism: Lathyrus tuberosus; assembly: GCA_022829125.1. Classification (NCBI taxonomy): domain Eukaryota; kingdom Viridiplantae; phylum Streptophyta; class Magnoliopsida; order Fabales; family Fabaceae; genus Lathyrus; species Lathyrus tuberosus. Next base: position 7,030,338 of record JALAZF010000177.1, on the reverse strand, counting down.
AATTTTCTATCACACCAGAATATGAACAAAATGCACACTTCTTTAAACCAAAATATGGCTTATATGGCGTATATGTATATATTATATGTAAGTACTAAAATATGGCTTCAATATAGTACCAAAATTTTAAACAAACCTAAATATTGCTTACATCAAACCCAAAAATATTGCAAACATATATTGCAAAATCAATGTGACCAGTCTGACCTATAAATCGCATTGAAGAAAGATGTTCAACGTGTATGAATGTCTTTAAAGTCTTTTTGTGAGAATGATGTAGTGTCACTAAACATTTATATTAAAAATTGAAGGAAATGGAAGATCACAGGCTTTAAAATAATAACAAATTTTGTATGCATGCGGTATAAATCATTAATTTGTTGTTGTAAATTTATATACCTACACTACAAAAAAAACTTAAATTTGTTAGTTGTTAATCATCTCGTAATAATCAAAATCACCTCGCAACGTCTGAAACCAATGAGTTACATCCACCTCTCTAAAACGTTAGTCTCAACTTTTTTGCCGAGGGATAATCACCTCGCAGAGTTGTTAGGGAAAAATCACCTCGCAAAGTTGTTAAGTGAAAATCACCTTGCAAGCTTACTAAGGGAATATCTCATCGCAACTCACTTTTACAAGTAGGCCTGCATAACATGCAGAGCAGGTGTGCAGTAGACAGAGCAGGTGTGCAACATTTTATTGTGTGCGATTCACCTCGCAAATCATACATTTGCTGGGTGAAATTCACTTGACAACTATTAAACGTATTTAATAAAAAATATTCTTATATATTTATTTTATACAAATTCAATTATAATAAATTTGTAATAATATAATATAGGCTTAAATAGTGTTTTGGTCTCTGTAAGTTAGCGAGTTTTTGCGTTTAGCCCCTAAATCTTTTTTTCCTTCAGGTCTGAGTCCTTATATCTTATGTTTGTGTTGATTTTCGTCCATGGCGTTAGTAGTCTGTTAAAAAAATGCTGAGTTGGCTAATGGCGCTGACGTGGAATGACATTTTATTTTTCTTTTCTTTAATATTTTGCAGACGTGGTTAATGACTTATGTTAACACTTATATAAACAAAATATTCAGAACACATATTTTGGTATCAGTCCTTGTAAATTAGGGTTTTCCATATTTGGGAGGAGAAATGTGGTGGCCAATGGAGAGCGGCGGAGGCGTATGTGAGACAACAACCACGATACGACGACGACGCCGTTCTGGTTGACAATCTCATATTTGGTATTTAGCATTTATCTTTCACTCTTGTTTTGTTTTTACTCTGCATTTATCTTTGTTCTGTTCATTGAAAGTGATGAGGTATAGTACAATGGTTACTGATGTTGATGCTGATGAGGTATATCAATATGCTGGTGGTGTTCAACTTAATGATGCTGGTGGTGTTCAAGTTATGAAGCTACTGATGTTCAAGGTAATGAAGCTAGTGATGTTGATGATGTTCAAGGTAATGATATTGATAGTGTTGGTGGTGTTTAAGCTAATGAAACAAATGAAGTAGATGATGTTCATACAGATGAAAATGAGAAAAGTGATGATAGTGAAGATAATGACTTTGAATTTGATGGTTTATCATTTAATGATAGTGAAGATGATAGGGCGCTTGTCATGGATGATTGCTTTGATGTTAATGAAGAACGAGATACTCCAAAGAAAAGGGTCAAAGTTGTAGCAAGGAAGCACAGGGATACTCCACAGAAAAGGGTCAAAGTTGCAGCAAGGAAGCACAGAGATACTCCAAAGAAAGTTGAAGAAAGATCTTCACAATATCTTGCAGGCCTTTCATTGGGGTTGATGGAAGTCATCTCAAGACTAAGTATGGAGGGGCTCTTCTAATTGTAGTTGGTAGAGATCCCCTAGCTTATGTTATGTTTATGTAATTCTAAGACAAAACTAGGTATGTTTATGTTTATGTAATTGTAGTTGGTGGGTGTCTTGTTTCTTACTCATTGTGTATTTTGCAACCTTATGCCTTTTGGCTTTTTGAAATTATGACACAACTAGGTATGCCTTTTAGAATTATATTCTGTTTTTGCCTTTATGTACTAAAGAATTATGCAAACTACAAATACATCCTACTAACATAAGTAAGAAACAAGAATTTTGGCTTATGTTCTGTTTGTGTAATTTAACAACAAGTTATAGCTTATGGTCTGTTTGTGTAATTCAAAAACAAGTAAAGAATTATGGCTGCTCACATAAGTAAAGAATTATGGCTTATGTTATGTTTGTGTAATTCAACAACAAGTTATGCTTATGTTCTGTTTGTATAATTCAACAACAAGTTATGCTTATGTTCTGTTTGTGTAATTCAACAACAAGTTATGCAAAACTACAAATACAACTTACTAACATAAGTAAAGAATTATGGCTTATGTTCTGTTTGTTTGTGTAATTCAACAACAGGTTATGCAAAACTACAAACATAACCTACTAGCATAAGTAAAGAATTATGGATTATGTTCTGTTTGTTTGTGTAATTCAACAAGTTATACAAACTACAAATACAACCTACTAATACAAGTTATGCTTTTGAGACAATTTATTGTGTATTTTGCAATCTTATGCCTTTTGGCTGTATGAAATTTTGACACAACTAGGTATGCCTTTTAGGCAAAGTACAAATACAACCCACTAACGTCAGGGACGAAAAATCAACACAAACATGAGATATAAGAACTCAGACCTGAAAAAAAAAAGATTTAGGGACTAAACGCAAAAACTCGCTAACTTACAGAGATCACAATACTATTTAATCCTATACTATAATATAATATTATTTTATTAAATAATATTTAGGCAAAATAACCTTTTTCGTCCCTTAACTTTATCCTAGGGTCCAGTTTCGTCCCTTAACTTTTAAAATGGTGTCAAAGTAGTCCTTGTCGTTAGTTGGCTCAAACGTCCATTTATTTTTGGTTATGTGGCAGCTGACATGGACTTGGAACATCATCTTCTTCTTTCTTGGTTACGTTTGCAGTTGTCTCCCCTATTTCATTGTTAGGGCAAATCGAATTCTTCCTCTTTCTTCACAATTTCATTCTCAAATCAACGGTAGTGTTTGTAGCGCGATTTTTATGGTTTCGAATCACTATCGCTTTGGTACTACAGTTCGATTCATTTTTTATCCTATTGAGCTGATTAAGAAAGGGAAATAGATATCTCCAATTAACCCTGCTTGCGAACTAAGGTTTAACAGTCAAAACTGTTGGTTTACAGATGCTATCAAAATAGGGGATTCTCCCTTTGGGTTATTAATTAAAAACAGTGTCTAGGCTATTGGTACGATGTTAGGACTGATGCTTTTCGATTGATGTATGAAGGTATGAGATTTTGGGTTTTTTGATTAGTATGCTCGCTAAGATTTTTGTAATCTTATGCATATGTATTCCCGTTTAACGAAACAGGGAAATTAGAGCGATCGTAGTTCCTCCTATTCTACGGGAGGAAAAAGATTGTTTTGGTGTCTTGTTCAAAGCCCAAGACATGAAGCTAAAGGGGTGATTTGTATCTTGTTCAAAGCCCAAGATGTGAAGCTAAAGGGTTTATGCTGAGAGAGAATTTGTCATCTCTAAAGAGGAGTTGTTGATGTTTGTATGCTGTGAGAAAGGCACAACTTTGATGCTAAAAGGTTGATTGACTCAACCGGGGTTTTCTTTATACAGAGCCCAAGAGGAGGCTAGAAGTTTGACTTTTCTGGGGAAAATGTTCTTTCTATCTTGTACAACACCCAAGATTGAGGCTAAAAGGGTTCACTCAACGAGAGAGGATTTTCATGTGTCTTGTACAAAGCCCAAGACGGAGGCTAAAGGGGATTGACTCATCAAGAGAGTCTTTTATACTCAACAAGAGAGTGTTTTATATCTCGTACGAAGCCCGAGATGGAGGCTAAAAGTGGGTGACTCAACAAGAGAGTTTTTTATACTTAACAAGAGAGTGATTTATGTGTGTCTTGTATGAAACCCAAGACGGAGGCTAAAAGGGTGACTCAACAAGATAGTCTTTTATACTCAACAAGAGAGTGTTTTATATCTCGTACGAAGCCCGAGATGGAGGCTAAAAGGGTGACTCAATAAGAGAGCCTTTTATACTCAACAAGAGAGTGTTTTATATCTCGTACGAAGCCCGAGATGGAGGCTAAAAGGGTGGTGACTCAACAAGAGAGTCTGAAGAGGTTAGCTCCGCTGGGGAGAACTGTTTGTACAAAGCCCCAGAGGAGGCTATTTGTGCTGGTGACTGTTTCAGTTGAGTGACAGGTCTAGTGTGTTGGATAAAAGAGAAAATTAGTTCTTATAAAGATCATAGGTAAGGTTGTGCTTTAATACCCAAACCCCGAGAAGTTCAAGATATGCTATTCACCGAGAGTAGATCAAGCCAGGAAAGTCCGAGAATTTGGAAGAAACTCAAGAGATGCCATTCACGGAGAAAAGATCATCTCTGGGGAGTTAGAGTTTCTTTGACAATTTCTAAGGGTGACAGTCTGAGAAAGGGTTCACAGAGAATGCTGCATTTCACGTCTCCATATTGTTTAACCCCAAGAGAAGGGAAGACTGTATCTGGAAATCCTATGGGGATCTAGTTTTGTTTGTATTTAAGAGTGACCAACAGGGCTTTACCTAGTGCTAGACGTAGTTGCCGGGGAAAACTCTAAATATCTATACTAGTATTACACAGTGGATATTTGACAAGTATATAAAAGTTTGTAAAAGAAGACTTATAGTGAAACAGTCCCACAATACAGTTATACATATATGAAAGTGGTAAATGAAAGCGGATAAACACTGACCCGTTGTAGAGCTTCCATGCTGTTTGGTTAGTTGTTCAACAAAGAAAGTTGGATAACAACATATATTCAAAATCAAAGGATAAAGTGCTTTGAAAATATTGTTGGGGCTTACAGCTCGAGGAGAGGCCCAAGGTTTGATCAGTGATTGCACTGTTGTTTTGAATTTGTACAGGGACTTATACAAGTGACTGAGGCCCAAAAGGTTTTCTGTAAAAAGGGGTGGGTCTTACACTCTCTCAAGAGGCCCAAATGAATTTAAAGGAAAAGAAATGGGGCTTATAACAAGAGGGTAGGCCCAGATGATTTGTTTTGAACTGGCGATTGCGCCGAGGTTTTTCTTTTAACGCAGAGGGACTTATACAATGTCTGAGGCCCAACATGGTTTTGGTTAAAAGGGGATTGGGTCTTACACTCTATTAGAGGCCCAAAGATTTATTTTTGTACAAGTGATGGGGCTTATAGCTCAAGGAGAGGCCCATGGGTTTTTGTTAAAAAGGCGACGACCGCGCCGAACTTTTTGACGGTATCGGGACTTATACAATACACTGAGGCCCAAATCATTTTGGTTTTCAAAAAGGGTTGGGTCTTACACTCTACTTGAGGCCCAAATATTTTTAAAAAGTTTGACGAGGGTGAAAATCAAGGAAACCCTAATTTCATCATTTTAAAAGTAAATTCTCAATGAAAATCAATAAAAAAAATGATAAAGTACCAAGTAAGTTTGAATAAACAACTTGGGATTTTTGGTTAAGGTTTTAAAAAATGATGTTTTAATCACAAGATGAAATAAAATTCATTTGATTTTGATTTTCAACATGAGAATTCAATTTTAAAATGTTTAAAAAAACCATTAAAAATGAATTTATACACAAAAATACCAACTATATTAAATAAATAATATCAACTTGATTTTTTTGTGGAATAAAATATTTCAACATTTTTGTAATTTTTTGCAAAAAGAACCAATAAAAAATAATTAAAATTGAGGGAGTTATTAATTTTTCAAACTATTAAAAAAATAATATGAAAAATAGTAAAAAGTGGAAAAAATAGCAAAAAGAGGGTCTGGGGTGAGGGGGATTCGAACCCTATACCTCTTGTGTACAGCATACGCGCCTTACCACTGGGGTGGTGATACATCTGTGTATTGAAACACAACCACAAATATACAAAGCTTGCCTTGTATTTGGCCTGGCCAAGACAAGGCAAGGCAATGTTTTTGGTCAGAAACGTGAAGGTCATAACTTTCTCATTTCTCCATGGATTGGGACAAAATTTAGGTCTATCCTGCCTAGAATTTCACAAGGAATCCAATGGTGGTGGTGTTTTTTTTCAGACTATGCTCCTATTGAAAAACCCGATAGTAGTTTTGAAATAGGCCATGATTTGCATTTCTGTGCCATCTCTTGATACATGTGTGAATTACATGGTAAATTGGTACAAGCACAACACATATAACATGTATAAGAGATGTATGATCAGTGGACCTCAAAGTAAGGCATGTTTCAAAGAGTTCAAGTTGAGATGTTTACCTCTTTTTGGAGCTTTTGTGCAATCTGCCAAGTGCTTTGTTCCAAAAATAATTTGATGCTTTGAACACCCTCGAATGATCTCTTAGAAGCTTTTAGGAAGGTTGGAATCAGCTGAAAACCTCTGGAGCAAGTTTGAGCTCTTTCTTGCAAAAGAGGCAAAAGTAGCCAAAATAGAAACTCTCTCAAATGGTGTTCCAGATGTGGGGAACCATTTGGGACAGTTCATGGATGATATTGGGAGTGTGTTTGAGGTTTTATCTGGTTTAGAAAGTGACTGATTCAAAACATGGCTTGAAAAATGTACAAAAGTCCTATTTTGAGGTTTTGAGAGGTGACTTTGTGATTTTAGTGTTACAGGTCACTTGTGAGAGTTTGGACAGCTTAGGTATGATATATTGGATGTGTTTGGATCATGAGTTATGGTGGAATTGCTCTCTAACTCAAAAACTCAGAGTTACCTTGCTAAAGAAGGCATTTTTTCCAAGAGAAAGAGATTTTGAGGAAAGCAAGTGTTGTAGTGCTTTGGTGTACTCAAACTGAGCATAAATGAGCTTTATTTATAGTAGAGCAAGTTTGTTTTGCAAGGAATATTGAATGGCAACTGCTGCATAGGTTTGGCCAATGTTGATCAATAAGAATCCAAGTCTCCTCTAGCCATTGACTAGAGGTTAGGGCACAGGCTGCTGGTTCCCTTGGTCTTGGATAAGTCTTGACTGAATTCAGTTGGAAATGGCTCAGTCCATGCCACCTTGGTGCATCCATTAAATGCTCCAAACCAAAATTAGAGTCTTGTCCTTCTTTTAGGTATTTCTAGGTTTGGCATGCTACTTTTGGTTCCAAGGACTTGGGAGGCTGATGGATCAGTGTTTGTCCCTCCTTGGTACCCCCTTGAGGTGTTAAAATGGATAGATTTGCTTGCCCTTTGCAAAATTTGGGCAAATCGAGCAAAATGCCTAAATCTTCCTTGCCATGATAGTTTGCAGCAAGGCATATTGGCATGGTCATATCTCATGGCTCAGGTTGAATTTGGTGAAGTTCTTGGTCATTTTGGAAAGCTCTTATATGATACAACACATGTGTGATCATAGTTTGTCTTGATACCTTTTGGATCCAAGTGAAAAATCCCCCTACTTTTGGAAAAAAAGCAAGACAGATTCTGACATAGTGAAAACTTCACTAAGTGTTAGAAAAAGTGACATTTCATGTTTTCAGCCATTTTGATCATTCCATAACTCCAAATCCATGATGAATTGGAATGAGGTGTGTTTGAAGCTTTTGTAGAGGGCCATGAGAGCTACAAATCCAGCTTTGAATGGGGAAAAATGGCCTTGTGGTTTAGGAGTTATGATCTTCCAAAGTTGGTACCCTAGCCACTTTGTTCCATAACTTGAAAAATTTCTAAGTTTTTATGGTTACCCCTTTTACAAGTTATCCCACTTTTCTTGATTTTTATTGATGAATTATGATTCCAATCACACATTAACATCATTTTAGGGTCAAAGAACCATAATTGTGAAAAATCTCAAAAAGTCAAAGTTGACTTTTGTGCACAGTTGACTTTTTGTCAAATGAATTCCAAACTGTGTGATCCTCTATGAAATCAAGTCCTTGACCTAAATCAAACTTGATGGATTTGTTTCATAGGTGTTATAGGGTGTATTGAATCATGTCCCAAGGTTTGGGAGCATGCCTGAGTCAAAAGTCAAAGGTACAGTTGACTTTTTCCTCAAAACCCTAATTGTGGTCCAGATGAAATTAAAGCTTGTAAATCAAGCTCCTTGGATCAATCCATTGTTACAAATGGATCAATGTAGTGTATTAGGGACCCTCAAATCCTCTCTTGAGGTCTTGGCTCATGTTTTATCCCAGAAGTCAACTTAGGGGTGAATTAGGTCAAGAAACCCTAATTCCTGATTTTTTTTATGAATGCATCCCCTGAGGCAAAATTGACTTGATGATTGGGTTCATGATGTCCCTTGGAGCATCTTAGGTTGTATTGTGAATCATTGGCTCATGCCCAGAGGAAAATTCCCATCTGGAGGCCCTGGTCGACCAAAACCCTAATTTGGTGACACTGGCGATCTTGAGGCTTAATCCACTTGGAATGTTGCAGCCTTGTGCTTGATCCTTGATGTGGGAGTCCTCTTGATCCATTTTGGATGTTTGAGAGGTTTAGACAAGTTGAAGATCATGTCATTCCTTGATTGATCCTTTGTCTAAGAGCTCTGAGAGGGCTTGAAACCCTAAGTTTGATTGTAGTGGATACTCACCCATCTTTGGGGAGACTAATGAGGTATGATGGTCCACCCATATTGTCATGATGATTTACACAATGATGGGGAATCTTAGTGGTCAAAACTTGGGGTAAGACAGTGTTCATCCAAGCATGAAATTGGGTTGTTCTTCGTCGATGTTGAGTAAGAGAAATTCAGAAAGTGGGGATTCAATAGCCAGTGGAAGTTTAAGAAGGAAGCCCATGTGTCATTGTGGAGACATGGTTGTTCTTCAAAAGGCAAAAACTGTGAAGAATATGGGGAAACTATTCTGGGGTTGTCCCAATTATAAGGTATCCAATATATTTTATGAGGGTTTACTTTCTGTTATAGATTCATCTTGAACTTCTTACAATGAAAATTTTAGAAGCAAGCCGGATGCAATTATTTTGGTTGGTTCCATGAGGATGCGTGTGATGAGAAAGAAGAATTTTTTATGCATAGGATGGGTGTGGTTACAAAGGGACTAGAAGAAGCAAAAAAAATACATTGAAGAACTTGGGAAAAAGCTGATGATTATTGATGCTGAAATGAAGAATACCATCAAGTGGAAAAAAATATGGAATTTTATTTTTTTTGATAATTATCATTGTATTGATTTTTAGAATGAATTAGGTTAGTTAGAATGAGTTAGTTGTTTGTATCAGTTGTAATGTTATCTTGAAAGTTTGTATTTGATGTTATCTTGAATGAATATTGAAACCTTTTAAGAATAAATTTTATGAGTTTGATCTTCACAATCTGTTTTTAATGTTGTAACTAACCTGTAATTTTTGGGCATGACCTATAAATTTGGACATGACCTATAATTGTAACATAATTGGATATGTTCATAACAGATTTATTCATAACAGATTTGGATATGACCTATAATTGTAACATAACTGGACATGACCTATAATTGTTCCATAACTGGAAATGATCTATAACAGAAAATGTTCACAAGCAGAATATGTTCATAACAGAATATGTTAATAACAGAATATACTCATAAACTGCAATAGATATTTTTGTCCATAACAAAATCACCAAAGTGCACCAAACTAGTAGTAGATACAATTAGGTTCATAACAGAAACACCAAAATACACCATAAACTTGTTCAGCACCATAGTGCACAAAAGACACAATAAACTTGTTCATTACATCAATACCATAGTGCACAAAATACAACATAAACTAATTAATCCTAAATATTTCTAGGGATTCTTCTATGGAGCTATCCTCTTAGTTGGAGTAGATCTCCTTGTGACTGGACCAACAACATTCTTGGATGCAGACAACCTGATTGTTGGCCCAGGTGGTACAAATGGCCTTGGTGCCTTCTTAAAAGGTAGATTTTGTATCTTCCCCTTGGCAGGACCATGAGTCTTATGAGTATCCATCCCCTTAGAGGATTGGGTAGAATGTTGGGTAGTCTGGGTTGTTATCTGAGAGGCTTGGGTAGATTATTGAGCAGACTGAGTTGTAGTCTGAGATACTTGGGTAGACTGTTGAGCAAAATGTCATTCTCATCCAAAGTACCAAACCTCATTCTGTTATTAACCCATCTGCCCTCCACAACTGCATATGCTATAAGAAGCATCTGGTCATTAAGATCCCTCCTTATAGCAGCCAGAATCTGCCCTTCACACAACCCCTTGAGAAAACACCCATCTAGACCTATTACATGCCTGCACAACTTAAAGTTTTCCATACATGCAGCATAGCATATGTAGTGCCTTCTAAAATATGGCATGTGATCCTCAACACCTTTTGGTACAGTTTCCACATTGATCTTAACTGTTGACCCTGGATTGGCTCTTAACAGTTTATGACAGTAGTCATAGATCCTTGTGTAATCTCCCAAAAAAGAACCATCAACATAATCTCTTGCTGCATATCTTGCTCTTATTTCTTTTGTTTTGTTCACCCCAACATTCCATTTTTTCGTGACTTCTCTTTGATATCCTTTATGCTCAACCTTTGATTGTTTTTCTAACTATTCTGAATTCTTTTACTCAACCATTTTGTACTCATTAGTTTGACATTATACTCCCTACTACAACTGTGTTTGTCAATCACCTTCCTGAGTTGCCAAGTGTCTTCATTTGACAACTTACTACAATATTCCTCCCACTCACAACCAACCTTACATTTAACCCTTACCCTAACTCTGTCATTCTTTACAAACCTTAGGTCTCTACCATTTTGCACATCATAAGATGTTATTGCATCCTAAAAATCACCCTTTGAACTGAAATACACTCCCACATCCCACTTGTAATCTGACATGTCTTTTGGCTGTCTAAAATTGGATTTTTTTTCTTGGAACTCCACTACTATCATCACTGTCACAGCCACTTTGCATGTCCTCAATGTCATTGTCACTCCCTTTATCTTCTCCAGACTTCCCATTAAGTTTTTCGACTTTTCCATTACCATCACTTTCAACACCAATTAGGGTATCAAGTTCATCCTCCTCAATCTCATCATACCCATCAGACTCATCCTCAAAAGCCACTTCTTGTGCACTATCATACTTGTAGTCCTCATCTTCACTATCATCAGAACTTAATCCATCATCATCTATACCAACTTTACCTTGTTCAAATCCAACATTATTTTCCTCAACTCCAGGTTTAACTTGTTCAACTCCAACATTAAGTTCCTCAACATTAACTTGTTCAACTCCAACATTTATTTCCTCAACTCCAACGTACCCTCATTCACTGCAGGATTAACATCATCTACACCAGCATTACCTTCATCCAACCCAGCAGTTGCTTGACCAACTCCAACATCACCTTCCTCCATCATAGCAGTGGTTTGTTCAACTCCAACAACTTCATCAACCAGTTGACTAAGTAACTCCTCCACCTCATCTATAATTTCAGCAAGGCCCTCATCAACATTGTCAACAACAACATCACAGTAGTCAGGTTGAGACAATGTGTGTTGAATGTAAATATCAACTCTTTGGTGAACCCTATACAGATCTGCAATTTCTAAAGCACCCTTGTCATCAACAAGTGCATTCATACCAAATTGAGGTCCTTGTAATAGATTGTTTCAAACTCCCTATAACCCAAGTCTTTCAACACACTAACTAGCTCAAAATAACTCAATTTGTCTACATCTACTCTCAAATCATCTACTACTCCATTCTCATATACACTAAGACCCTCATCAGTGAATTCACCACTATGATGAATTTTGAGATTAATGAATTATCCATGACACCTAATCACATTATCTAAATAATTAGAGTTTACCCTAACAATTCTACATAAACCCTAAATCTGAACATAAACCCTAAATTTTCGTAAAAACCTAAATGAGAAAGAAATGAACTAACCTTTTGATAAACACTTCTTGAGTCATCTTCAATCCTTCACGTCTGCAACAATCCTTTGCAACAATCCTCCGCGTCTGCTTTAATCCCTTTGTGTTTCCCTTAGCAGAGCTTTGTTGTGCTTCTCCAATTTGTTTTAACCTTTTGATGTTCTGATTAATCAAAAGCTACTTCAATTTTTTTTAACACATCCTCATTTCCACGTCAACCACAGAAAGTCCACCTGGAAATAAGTGGCATGTGATTTCAACCTTTGACTAACGGAACCAGACATAAGGATAAACGTGACACAATTTTAAAAGTTAAGGGACAAACTAGTCACTTTTTAAAGTTAAGGGACCAAACTGGACCCTGGGGCAAAGTTAAGGGACGAAAAAGGTTATTTTGCCTAATATTTAAATTCAGAATTTATTATAAATTAAAATTCAAAAATAATAAAAAAATATTAAAATTATTAAAAAATATTACAAATATTTGTTTGCATGATTTAGCCGGGTGAAAATTACCTCGTAAATCATGCATTTGTCAAGTGTAAATCACCTACCAATAATTTATATTCATAGTTATAAAATTCTAAAGTTAATATTCATTAATCCTCATTTTTTTAACCACTTCTTCTTCCACATTTTCGTTTACCGCTTCACCGTCTTCTTCTTCTTCTTCTTCCTCATTCTCGTTTACCACTTGGCCCATTAAAAGTCGTGTTTAGTTTGGAGCTTAGCCTGTTAAAAACACTATATGGTTTGGAGCATGGCTTGTTAAAACACTATTTGGTTTGGAGATTATCCGTGTAAAATCTCTTGTTTATTTTAAGAAGGTATGTGTGCATATCATATAAAAATCTAAATACATATTTTAATTGAACTCTAAAGAGGAAGAAACTCTCGGGGACATGATTAAATCAAGTGGTATGTCAAACTTGTATAATTCTCTGGTGCAATCTCTCTAACTATATCTCCTTATTTTTATGTGATTTATTTTCTTTCCTCTCTAATTCTTTCTTGTCTCTTTTCTGTCGATTTATCTCTATTGACTAACATAAACCAATATCTAAATAAAATATTTTAAAATATTTTCTGTTTCTGAATATCATAATTTATCCCTCGTATCTCTCTTATGTTTGGAGTCACGTGGTCAACACCACTTGGTCCAAACTTTTGCATTGATTGCTTGCAATGATGCTGAGCCAAATAAGGGACATTTTACCGTAGGGATAAATAGAGTTAAGCCACCTCAGGGCTAAGCCCGAGTATTTCTTTTGCTGACGAAGTGAATTTATTGTGGATTTTTTACAGGCATATCATGAGTTTATCTTGTAAAATTTAGGTAACCTTACCCCAATATTAATGACATTAGAAAAATCATTTCTGACAAGGATTTCGATGAAATATCTGATGGATTCCATCCTTTCTACATTCCTTATTACTTGAAAAGGTATGGCTTCTTCATCTCCTTCACCCTTTCCAAAAGATTTATTTTCTACTCGAGCATCTAGGTTTACCAATTCTTTGGCGTTTGCTTGGAAAATATGACATTTTCTAACCATTGATCTTCATTATCAAGGCTAGAAAACACATGCGAGACAAGACCAAATTTGATTCAAGCATAAAATGATAGGGTATGAAATTTCACTTTCAAGTGTATTGTTTATCTTATTGCATACATAGCCGCTAGTAAGGGTCTTCCCAAGATGTATTTGTAAACAAATTTGTACAAAATCACTAGGTATCTTACTTTGATGACTATTTTCTCTTCTTCGTCTCTAAATGTCACTAGGAGTTCCGCATATCTCCAAGGTTTCTTGCTGGTACCATCAAAGCCTTGAAGGTTTCCTCCATAATAGGTTTGCAAGATTGATTCCTTACCCAACTTAATGCACATTCCCACATACATAATGACACTTTAGCTCCCATGGTCCACATATATATTTCAAATGTCATGGCTTGCCATCATTGCTCTGGTCAAATGGTACATGGTGGTTTAATACACTATTAACGAACTCATCATCATAAAATGAAAAGGGGGTCTCTCTTCTACCAGTGAACCCTTATGAGGTACCCTTTTAATGTGGATATTCAATGTGCTTCTCCTCTAGGGAAAAATAAACTGCCTTATATTTGATGGGAGAATTGATGAGTATATCTTCCCAAATGATATATAGTTTCCTATCAACACAAGTTATAATGAAATTATCGTCCCAAGACTTGAAAATACCTTCAGAGTGTGTGGAAAAGAGGTATAATCATTATTCTTTTCTTTTCCTCCATAATCTTAGAGTGATTCCTTTTTCTGCAGTTTCATCATACTTGTATTAAGGGTCTTTCAGAGGGGTTATGTGGAGGGTTTTCTTCACAAGAATGCATTATTTGGATTTAAGGAAAAAAAGGAAACACCATTGAACACTCCCACCGACTATGCCAATGATCTTGCAAAGACATAAGATACTCATGTCGCTACGTAAAAAATATAGAGTCGCCACCGAACTTTATTTATTCTACAGGAAATAGAAAATATCGATAAAACCCCAAAAGGTAAAGAAAATGGTCGTTAGAATCAAAATCGGGTTCGAAAATCGGTTATGCAAGGTGAAGGTATTAGCACCCCTCACATTCGTTGTACTCAACGGGAACCATTTTGATTGTTCTTTGCGTGAAAGGGTGTTATTATCTAAAGGTTACTTGCGATTAGTTTTAATTAAGGGGAAAAAATAAGTTTTTAATTAATGTGCTCGCCAAGATTTCAAAATCATGTGCCTACGTATTCTCATAGTGCAATGAGAAAATCAGAGCTTTGTAGTTCGTAGAGTAGAAAATAAGTGTTTGTGGATTATTTTTATTGAACGATGTTAACGTTCACGTTTTAGCAGTTAAACATTGCTTGTACACTCGTGCGTAGGAGGTTTAAGTGTTATTTGTATTGCGGTAGAACGAAAATAACGTGTCCTTTGTGAAAGGTTTTTGAATGCCCTAAGGCGAAAAATGAATTTGGTGGGTTATGATTGATTTTAAACTTGGAAAGATTGTCTTGATTTGAATTGCACTAAAGTCTATGGATGAGGATGGATACTTTGAACAACTGTCTCAGGCGTCTCGTATCCAAAGATATTAAGAACAATGGTTGGAATATATCTCTATTATCCTTATCCATTTCTTAAGGCTCATGGCATACAATTCAAATTGTATTTTTAAGTGTTTTTAGATTTCTTTGCAAAAATATTTTAGTCTTAAATGCACAAGGAAAAGGAATGAATGAATGGGGTAAAGTACCAAGTTGTCATGCATTGGTTTTGGGGTTTGGAATGGTGAAAGGACTAATGATTGATCTAAAGGATCAAGTATGGGATCAAGTTAAAGATCTAATCCAATTTAAGTGATCAAAGGACTTGTGATCACTCAAATTGATGAAAACCTAAAGGAGCATGCAATTGTTCATGAAAAGTCACCTAAAATATCTTATTCAAATGTAATTAATTGATCAAGATTGAACTTGATCAACTAATCAAGGATATGACCATGCTAAAAATACATATTAAGCACATGAAATTGTGAGAAAAAATCAAGGCATTAAAAATTAAAGGTAATCATGTCAATTCTAATTTCTAATTAACCATAAACCAAAATTAAAAAAAGAAATTAGCAATTAAACTCAATGAAAATCTAATCCTAATTAATTGAAATTAGAAAATAAATTCTAACAAAGTTAAATCTAAATCTAATGAATTTTTTCTATTAAAAATGCCTATTTTAATGTTATAAAAAATAAGTAAAAGAAAAATAAGCGATAATTAATTAAAAAAATAAAAAATAAAGCTGCCATGGGTGTAATTAGTGAAGGGTGTGTGTTGAGCAATTGGGCACAGACCCATAGCATGGTAAGCCCAAGTGTGATGTTTTGTTTGAATTTATTTAGCATTGGGTGTATTGGCAAAATAAGGTGCTTAGAAGCAAGAAAAAGGCCCGATCTGGTTAACAAAATGCGGTCAGCAGTCCACACAGAGTCAACCCGGAGCAAAGGCCAACGCTTGCTCGCCGTCTAATGAAAGGCGCGCTAGATCTGACAGCCATGATACTAAGCGCGCACTGCACATGCTCATATGGGAACCAACTGTTTTGTCATCTTGTGATTTTTGTCTTATTCTCTTACCCATAGCATGTAGTGATGCGCCACGTGGAGCTGTCCAAAAAAGGCAAAAAATAAAAATATGTCAGGGACACGTGTCAGCATACTGTGGCTTCTAAATTTATTCCACATTGTTCTTTAATTGTTCATAGCTTCTTGAATTTAATCTACCAAAATTATCAAATTAAATAAACAATATGCAAATTATATATCACCAGACTTGATTTTTCGCAAGGAATCCAAATATGCGATCAAATTTTACAAATGAGCCACGAATTTTGAAGAATCGGGCAAAAAGGTGTAAAATAAAGTGTATAACAAATCGATAGATTCACATTCATTATAATGATTAGTGAAAAAATAATCACATATTTGGAATCATGATGAAAAATCGCTTCTAGTGATGTATTCACATATTATTAATGGTTAAGAATTAAAGAATCACTATTTTCAAGTTTATCTATCTTATGCCAAAATAAGTGATTATTCTAATAAGCAATTCACAAGTGGCTTAAATTAATCAACAAGCAAATATCCAATAATTCATGGAAAGGGTGTGGAAGAGATGAAAGATTACCGATGGAGCGGAGGTTTGCTCCGGTTAGTGTTGATAATCGTAGTGCCGAAAAGAAACCCGAAATACTTCAAGAATAAGCTCGTTTAATCTAATTAACTTCCAAGTTTGATGATTTTTTTTAATCATGAATGAATATAGAAGATGAATCTTGAATGTATATTGATGAATAACCTTGAATTGATGAACTTTGGATGATATTTGTTGATGATAGTGTGTGAATTATTGATTGATAATTTGTTGAAATTGAATTGTGGCTAAGTTACACCATTTTAGAACTTCAATGTAAAATTTTAGATGGTGATGAATATGAACTTTGGTGATGGTGAGAGAGTTAAGGAAAGAGAGATAACTTGAGAAAAAATGGTGGGAGAAAAATGCTTAAAGGAGTTAATTATGAATTACGTTAGCTTTGGTGTTTTTTTCTAAGTTAGGTTAGTTAGGTTCAACATTATGAGAAATGACATGTTTATATAGACTTTGTAAATGAATGATCACCCTTGGATTATGATCCAAGCAAGAGGTTTATCAATGATGGAAAATTAATTGAGGCCTTAGTTGCAGATTACTAATTTCAACCCTTGGATTAATTGTTAAGAATGGTTAGGATTGAAAGAAAATTTGATTGAAAATGGAAGTTGGAATTTGTGTTTGTTTGGAAGTTATTTGTGTTAGTTTGGAAGTTATTTGTGTTAGTTTGGTAGTTATGGTAGTTAAAAGTTAATTGAGTAATTGAATGATTGTGAATGCATAGATAGTTAGAGACAAATGATGTTTGATTTTAGCAAAAGTACCAAGTTGGAATGTAAGACAAAAGGTCACTAGTAATTAACTTGAATTTAAATGCTTTGACCTTTGATTTTTACCACTTTTGGCTTGAATTTTTTGTGAATTATCCTATAACTTTAAGTGCTTTTGAGAAGTAATTTTGTGTTGAAAATATTCAATTTTTAATGGTGTAAACTCATGGATCAAATGCCGAATTTTTAGGCATAAGTCAATGTTGGAAAGTGTTGAAAAAATAAGTCTTGAAATTACTACATAATGCAGAATTTTCCTTTTGTTTCTTGAGTTTTTCATGATTTTTCCATGACTTTTTGATGATTTAACTTCATGATATGAATGTATAACTTGGTGTACCTTCTTCCTTGTAGAAAAATGAGCATTATAGTGGAAGAATGACCTTGGAGCAATATTTGGAAGTGAAGAACAAGCAATGGAAGTGAAGCTTGATGGAAAATAGAATTTGTTGGAAATTAGCACTTGACATAATCATGACATAAGTCATTTGTGATGAATGAGAATGAATCCCTTGATCAAATGCTTGTAGAATAGGTCTAGAAAATTTAGGAGTCAAAATTGAGTCAATGATCAACAATTGACCAAAAGTCAATAGTTGATCAAAAAGTCAATTGTACCCAAAAGATGTAATTGTTCACCCTCTTTCCTTGTAATCAATTCTTTTGATTTGTATCTCAAGCAATATTCATTGCACCATGAATTTCCAATAAATGAATGAAATCTTCTTTTTATTCCAACTTTGTCATTTTCTTTGAATTCCTGCAAGCTTCCGAATTAAGTGACAATCATTCCACTGCCCCTGTTAACCATGAATCTCAAATAAAGAGATGATTCGCACCACAAGTAATATGGGAAATAAACCCAGATAATTACCAAATAATATTCACCTCAAAAATCCACTTAAACTAAATAAATCCATTATTGTCAAGCCTTTGGCCTAAATTTGTTACATTATGCAAATGTCGATGAATGGCCTAAATGCATGATCAAATAGACAAATGTGTGCAAATGAACGAAACCATAAGCCAGGCGAATTGAATGAGGATGTAGGGCAAATTTTGGGATATGACAGTTGCCCATATTTAATCTTCTTAACCCTGAGGGTATGAATAACAACAACTTTCAGACATTTGAGGTGGAAGATGATTAAATATACAGACCCAAAAATTTGCACTCCGAAAAGAAGAGATAGGTTAAAGTGTTTATGATTTTTTGTATTGCCTCCACTAATAAGCTTTGGCAGGTATTGGTAGTTGAGATATTCCTACAGGTTCCACAGAGGTAAGATGATTAATTATGTACGTGCAAAAGGCAAGTAACAGAGGGTAAGAAGGTGATTGGAAAAAGGCAGATATTGATATTTTCTCGTACAAAAGACTGAGACATCTTGTAAAAGGAAAGTGAGACTCGCTGGGGAATAAAGTTTCTTGCGCAAAAGGCTGAGAGAAGAAATCGTAGGGATTAAAGAAAGACTAATCATCAACATTTTGGTTGGGAGAGTAAATTGTATGACATCAGCACGATGATGTTAGAACAAGATTTGGTTCAGCGTTAATACCTCTAATTTTTTATGATACCATACAAGTATGTTTGTATGAACAATTTTATAAGGCTAATGTTTGTTACTTTTGAGAATCTAACAAACAGGTTATGCTTCTGTTAAATGGTGAGGACATAATGCTAAAAGAATATACTTCGCCTACACACTACGCTTAAAGTGCTAAAAAGAAGAAATTGGCAAGACTCTGATAAAATATGGATAGAGAACAAGTTCTGAAGATCTGAAGACAAAAGGTTCTGATTGAACGAAGTCCAGATTCTGAAGGTTTTCGCTCTCTAATAAAGGTTCTGAAGACCTAACTATAGTCTCTACTCATGCTTCAACTAAATACTATCTGAAGCCTCTGAAGATATGAAGACAATTTTGTTAGTAAACAAGGTTCTGAAGATCAAATGCTCTGAAGACTCAAAGACTTAAAGATCTTAAGAACCAAGCTATGTTTTCCCTTCTTACTCATGCTCGCAGAAGCCTCTGAAGTTAAGAAGATTTGAAGACTAAGCAACCGAAGCTCAGACGAAGATATATTGGTATCTGTGCAAAAGTTTAAATGAAAATATCTTGATAACAGTGCAATGGTACAAACGAAGATACACTGACAAGACAGGATGCAAAAGGTTTTATCTGTCCTCACGCTTCTACCAAACCGCCGTCAAAAGTCATGATTACTTTACAACAGTTACTTTTGCTCGGCTATAAATGGACTTGAAGACTCAAAGAATGATAACAACTTCACCGATCAAAATGCTCTATTCTTGCTATTATCATTCAAAAATCAATTTTCTGTGCTGTAAAATAGTTTACATATTCAGCATATACTAGAAGCAATACTTTGTAAATAAAAATCTTTTTCAAACTGCTGTTTGAAGATCCTTGAGAAAAACCTAGTGAGGTTAGAATTCTTGAGAAGTCTAGGACTAGTGAGAGTCTTAGAGGTTGTTCCTTAAGAGAAACCAGTGTGGTTAGATCTCTTGAGAAGTCTAGAACTTGAGAGTTTTAGAGGTTGTTGTTAGTCACCAGCATCTTGGCTTGTGCATTGTATTAATCTGTTTGATTAGTGGATTAAGACCTCGATTGAGAGAGGCGAAATCACCTTGGCGGGTGGACTAGATTAACTTAAGGAATTCTCAAGTGAACTAGTATAAACATACAGAGTTATCTCTTTCAAGCTTCATTATTTCTATCATTCATAAGTTTAAGAGTTGTTAAAAGAAAAAGGGGTTAGTTAAAAAGAAAAGAATTTTATTTTGAAAAACCAATTCTAACCCCCCTCCCTTTCTTGTGTTTTTCACGCCTTCAATTGGCATTAGAGCTCCGGTTCTGAAGTGATAAAAAGGTTGAGTTTCTATCAAGCACTTAACAGTGTTCAGTACCGATCCAAGTGTGAAAAACAATGGCTGCACCTGATCTAAATGTTACCGCAAATGAAAGAGATTCCTATAGTGCAAAACCTCCTATCTTTGATGGGAAAATTTTGACTATTGGAAGGACAGAATTGAAAGTTACTTTCTGGCATTTGACTTAGATTTATGGGATCTGGTAGTTGATGGCTACAGTTACCCTGTAGATCCTGAAGCCAAAAATATTGCCAGAAGTGCATTAACAGATGCTCAAAAGAAGACTTACAAGAATCATCACAGAGCAAGAACGATTTTGTTAAATGTAATTTCATAGACAGAATATGAAAAAATCACAAACAAAGAGACTGCAAAGTCTATCTTTGATTCCCTCAAGATGACTCGTGAAGGCAACGCTCAAGTCAAAGAGACAAAGGCTCTTGCATTAATCCAGAAATATGAGGTCTTCAGAATGGAAGATGATGAATCCATGGAATCTATGTTCTCAAGATTTCAGATGCTGGTTGCAGGACTCAAAGTTCTGGACAAAGGTTATTCTACCGTTGATCATGTCAAAAAGATTATTAGAAGTCTGCCTGTTAAATGAAGACCAATGGTAACAGCTTTGAAACTAGCAAAGGACTTGAACAACATAAGTCTTGAGGAACTAATTAGTTCTTTAAGGAGTCGCGAAATAGAACATCAAGGGGACGAACCTCAGAAGAGAGGTAAATCTATTGCTCTAAAGGCTAAATCTGAAAAGAAAAAGGCCTATCAAGCAGAGGAAGAAATTGAAGAATCTGAAGAAGATTCAGACGAAGATGAATTATCCCTCATATCAAAGAAGATAAGTCAACTATGGAAATACAGAAGGAATAAGTTCAGAGAACCAAGAAGAAAACCTGAGTATACACATAGTCATAAGAAAGCATATGGAAGAGAAGTCACGTGTTTTGAATGCAAGGAACCAGGACATATCAAGAATGATTGTCCAAAATTCAAGAAAGATGGAAAACCTAGAAAAGCCAAAAAGGGTCTCATGGCAACTTGGGACAATTCAGAGTCAGAAGAAGATTCCGAAGGAGAACATGCAAATGTAGCATTCATGGCCAAGACTGGTACGAATAAAGCTCTATCAGAAGAAGAACTATCAGACTCTGATGACGACAGAGAGGTGCTCTCTTCCTTATCTCGTTCTGAACTAGAAATAGGATTATCTGAACTTATGAATAGGTATCAACTTCTTTTAAGAAAACATAAAACTCTGAAAAAGACTCTTGTGGTTCCTTCAGAAGACCTTACCAAAAGCAAGCAAACTATTTTGGAATTAAACGAAAAATTATTCCTCTTAGAAAAATCAAATGCTGTTTTAAAAAGTAAAGTAGCTAAGTTAGAGGAAGAGATCACGTCTGATATAACTATCACTAATGAATTTGTCAGATATGACAGAGCTTTTCAGCAATTCCTTGCTAAAAGCATAGATAGAAGTAAAATGGCTTCTATGATCTATGGAGTTAGCAGAAATGGGAGTAGAGGTCTAGGATATTCAGGACCATCACAACCATATGATGAAACCAAGAATATAAAACTAATACCTCTATCAAAACATTTTGTGCGTGCCGATACCAAGCTGAAATGTTCAGAACCAGAAAGTTCTAAGTCAGCTATATCACAAACACAGACACGGAAGAAAACTTCCAAACACAAATACTATGCACAAATACCACACTATTATTTTGCCGCACGAACATTCAAAGGTATCAGAACCTCTGAAAAGGCTAATCTGAAAGGACCCACAAAATGGGTACCTAAGAATGAGATAATTTATGTTGCAGATATCCTTAATGGTGCCACTGAAACACCAGTCATGGTACCTGGACAGTGGATGCTCGCGACACATGACGGGAGAAAGGCATATGTTCCAAAATCTGAAACTTAAGCCTGGAGGAGTCGTTGGTTTTGGAGGAAATTAGAAAGGAAGAATCATTGGCTCCGGAACGGTTGGTAATGGTAATCTTCCTTCCATAAATAATGTTCTTTTAGTTGAAGGTCTAATGCATAACTTATTTTCAATTAGCCAACTTAGTGACAATGGTTATGACGTTATTTTCAATCAAACGTCCTGTAAGGCTGTTAGTCAAAAGGATGGATCTGTTCTGTTCAATGGTAAAAGGAAGAACAATACTTACAAAATTAAATTGTCAGACTTAAAACATCAAAATGTAAAGTGTCTTCTGTCTGTAAATGAAGAGCAATGGGTCTGGCACAGACGTTTGGGTCATGTCAGCTTGAGAAGAATCTCTCAACTGAACAAGCTTGGACTTGTCAGAGGTTTGCCAAATCTGAAGTACTCTTGAGATGCTCTTTGTGAAGCATGTCAGAAAGGCAAGTTTTCAAAAACTTCTTTTAAAGCAAAGAATATTGTTTCTACCTATAGACCATTGGAACTTCTTCACATTGATCTATTTGGACCAGTGAAAACTGCTTCTATCAATGGTAAGAAATACAGACTAGTCATCGTTGACGACTACAGTCGTTGGACATGGGTGAAATTCTTAAGACACAAGGATGAATCACATTCTGTGTTTGCTTCCTTCTGCACCCAAGTACAAAACGAAAAGAATTGCAAAATCTTCAAGGTCAGAAGTGATCATGGTGGAGAATTTGAAAATAAAGATTTTGAAAAACTTTTTGATTCACATGGGATATCTCATGATTTTTCTTGTCCTAGAACTCCTCAACAAAATGGAGTTGTTGAAATAAAGAACAGAACTTTACAAGAAATGGCTCGCACCATGATCCAAGAAACTGACATGGCTAAGCACTTTTGGGCGGAAACTGTTAACACATCGTGCTATATTCAAAATATAATCTCTATAAGACCTATCTTGAATAAAACTCCTTATGAATTGTGGAAGAATAAGATTCCAAACATTTCTTATTTTCATCCGTTTGGATGTATTTGTTTTATGTTAAACTCTAAAGAGAATCTTGGCAAGTTTGATTCCAAAGCACAGAAGTGTCTGTTGTTAGGATACTTTGAACACTCTAGAGGCTACAGAGTTTATAACACAGAATCACGGATTGTGGAAGAATCAATCCATGTCAGATTCAATGATAAGCTTGACTCTGAAAAGTCAAAGCCAATTGAAAAGTTTGCAGATTTGGAAATCAGCTTTTTCGAACCCAAAGAAAAAGTAGAGGAAGTTAAAAATCCAGATGTTCCTACTCACGATATCATTAATGAATCATCTAATACTCCACAACAAAAGAAAAGGGGAATCTCAACGTCACATCCTGAATAACTAATTCTGGGTAGCAAGGACGCTCCCATCAGAACCAGATCATCCTTCAAACCATCTGAAGAAACGCTTCTAGGATTGGTGTCTTTAATTGAACCAACGACAGTTAATGAAGCCCTTATGGACAAGGACTGGGTTCTGGCAAAGGAAGAAGCAAGTGGTAAGGTTTGTCAGAAGATGTATCGAGGTATGATAGGCTCTCTTTTGCATCTAACTTCTTCTAGACCTGATATATTATTCAGCGTACATCTTTGTGCTAGATTCCAATAAGATCCCAAAGAACCTCATTTAACTGCTGTTAAACGAATTCTAAGGTATCTGAATGGAACAACTAACCTTGGCTTGATGTATGAGAAAACATCAGAGTACACTCTTTCTGGTTACTACGATGCAGACTATGCTGGAGACAGATTGGAAAGAAAGAGCACATCTGGAAACTGTCAGTTCCTAGGGAACAACCTAATCTCATGGTCAAGCAAGAGGCAATCTACTATTGCTCTATCTACAACAGAAGCTGAATACATTTCTGCTTCTCTATGCAGTACGCAGATGCTCTGGATGAAAAACCAGCTAGAAGATTATCAGATACATGAGAGTAACATCCCTATCTATTGTGATAATACTGCTGCTATTTGTTTAAGTAAAAATCCAATTCTGCATTCTAGGGCTAAGAACATAGAAATTAAACATCACTTTATCATAGACTATGTTCAGAAGGGAACTCTGTGTCTAAAATTCATCGATACAGACCATCAGTGGGTTGACATTTTTACAAAACCCTTGGCTGAAGATAAATTTCAATTTATTCTAACGCATCTGAAAATGGATTTTTGTCCAGAGTAAGATTGTATCAGAATCAGATGTGCTTAGTTAGAGTCTGAAGAAATATGGTTTTTGTTGTTTAATCTCAACTATCAGAAGCTACTTCAGTACTTCAGTCAGAATGGGCTCTGATCAGATGGAAACTCTTGAGTTGTTCAGACCCTGAGAAAAGTGAAACGTGTCACTTGAATTAGAAAATGATTAACGCGTGTAACCTAGGTTATATCCAAATCATTACATCTATTTTAAAGTACACAATGAACAATAATCTCTCTTGAGAATGATTTAAAATCAGAATTGCGTTCATTTCTTATCTCCCAATACCTTATTTCAAATTTTCAAAATTCCTAAAACTACTCATGCTACCGCACATTCATTTTCTCACCTTAAGAAACCCTAAAACCCCCAAATCGCTTCCTTTTCTTTCTCACCTGCTCATTGTTCTCATTTTGATCAACCACAAAAATTCATCGTGATGAATCACATTCAATAAGAAACCGTCAATTTCTTCAAAGAAACTGAGGCATCCTTGAATCCCTCGAAAGGGTCGTCATCTTCATCAGTCATGCCTACTACCACATCCGCAACCACTGCAACTGTTGCGTCGACTTCATCGTCTCCTCCTGAGATTGATGAAAACCATGTTACTCAAAGAAACTCAGCAGTTACATGTGTGCGTCCTGCGGATGAACTAACTGTCCTCAGGGAACTCCATGTGGATTTCCAGAATCTTGCAAGCAATGGGGTTGATCTTTCTGCTGATCTCAAAATTCAAGGATGCAATAACTAATTTGAAAGGGTTAAAGGTCCTATCTATGAATCCCTTGTAAAAGATTTCTGGAGAATGGCCGATACTGACGATTTTCATGTCGTCTCCTTTGTCATGGAAAAGAAGATTATCATTAATGAAAAGTCAATTTCAGATCTTCTAGGTTTGAAGTTCTTAGAAGGGAAACGAGTCTATGGAAAGCTTGAAAAATCTGACACTGCCATCAGCAAAGAAATCTTTACGAACTATCAACCTAAGAAAACATATTATAAAAGTGTAGACTTGCATGATAAACTAAGAATGTGGCACAAGATCATTCTTGGTTGTATCAACCTAAGACCCCTGAAGAGTTCTGCAGACTACTTCAATGCTACTCAAAAGAACATGCTGTATTGTTTGCATAAAAGGAAGAAAATGAATTTTCCATTCATCCTGTTCTCATATCAAAGAGACAAAGGGCGTAAGTCAAGAACAACGGCTTCACCAACAAAGAAGATTCCAACTTACATTTCTTTCGGAAGATTGCTCTTCGATATTTTTGTTGAAAGCGGGCTAGTGGAGTATCTGACTAAAGAAGCCAGATATACAGAATATTTGGATCCATGTATTGGAGAGTCTTTAAATGCTAACACCCTGAAGAACATGAAAATAATCAAAGATGTTCAACATAAACCTACCATTATCCCTCATGAAAGAGTAATACGAAGCAGAGTTCAGGTGAAAGACTATCCTTCCTTTGCCAGCTGTGAAAACAAGGATATCATTGCTGAACTTATTGCTATAATGGAAAAAGAAGGACAAGACGTGTCCAAAGTAAGAATTGAAGTAGCTGAGCCCAGTAAAGGAAAAAGGAAGCTAATTGAAGAGGTTCTTGAACCCAAGAAAAAGAAGATGGCTAACAAATCAGAGACCTCCAAGATTTCAGCTCAATCTAAAAGAGAAAGTAAGTCCTCCATCACCTCTTCTGTTTCAACAGTTACTACTGAACCTATCATTATTTCATCTTCGTCTCAACAAACTACCTACATTCCCACCTCAAATCCACAAGTCAGCTTCAAACCACTATCCTTTTCAATTCCAGCACCAACAACCATTATTCCTGTCTCTGAAACAATTATCTCTCCACAAACTCCTCTTCCATCGATCACCACAGAAATTCCGTCTAAACCAACCCCCACATTCACCTCATTAATAACCATTTCGACTATCCAACCAGAAACTGAAGGACAAATGGTTGAACCCTCTGAGATTATCACTCCTGAATCACTCTCCGGTTCAGAAATGCTTGAGATGCCATCTCCAACTGCTGAATCCAACCTTGCATTAGTTGTTTATCAAAGACCTCATCCCAAAACCCTTGCTGAATGCATTAGTCGGTTTCTTGAAGAGGCTTTGGAGAAAGTAGCCAAGCTACAAGCAGAAGCCAACACTAGTGCCAAGCTTGTGGAGTTTGAGATCTCTTGGGATGCTTTTCAGAAGTGGTCCGACTCTGAATATGAAAAAATATCAAGGTTCTCTGAAGCTACTAGAGCAGCTGGAGTTGAACTGGTAAAATCAAGAGAGGAAGCTGAGGAAAGAATAAGAATCTTTAAGCTGTTGATGATTAAGCAGAAAGAAGCTGAGAAGAAGGCTGCAGAAGAAGCAAGACTTCTTGCAGAAAACGCTGCTGAGGAAGCCAGATTGGAACAAGAAGCTGAAGCCACAGGAAAAGCCAAGCAAAATGTTGTAGTCGTTTCCTCGTCTGATCCTGCTGTAAAGCGTCTGGAAGACGCAATTGAAGAAATCAAAGGAGAACAGGAGATTTTCAAAGAAAATTTTGCAGAACAAAAAGTTGTCAATACAAATATTCAGAACCTGCTTCAAAAGATCTTGGACAAAATGTCTTCTAGAAGCACCAAACCTTCTTTTTGTTTAGAACTTTGTTTTTCACCCTTTGATCACAAAACTTTTTTCTTATGACAAAAAGAGGGAGAAGTAATGAATGCGATATTTTGATTCTCATAGTCAATCTCAGAGCGATATTTTGATTCTCATAGTCAATCTTAGAGAAATAACGTTGTTTACATGTTAACCAATAAAATTGTTATTTCTATTAGATTGTTTTTCTTTTCAGGAATTCTGATCTAACTCTGAAGGATAAGTACCTGACCCTTTAGAATCAGGGGGAGTCAGGTTATTCAATCACCCAGTCTGAGAATCAGGGGGAGTATCTCGTGTGAAGGATAAGTATCTATTAAACTTCTTATTTCAATTACTTGGGTGTTATGAACAAAATTGTGTCATCAAAATACGTTGTTTTGTCATCATCAAAAAGGGGGAGATTGTTAGAACAAGATTTGGTTCTGCGTTAATACCTCTGAGTTTTGATGATACCAAACAAGTATGTTTGTATGAACAATTTTATAAGGCTAATGTTTGTTACTTTTGAGAATCTAACAAATAGATTATGCTTCTGTTAAATGGTGAGAACATAATGCTAAAAGAACATACTTCGCCTACACACTACGCTTAAAGTGCTAAAAAGCAGAAATTGGCAAAACTCTGATAAAATATGGATAGAGAACAAGTTCTGAAGATCTGAAGACAAAAGGTTTTGATTGAACGAAGTCCAGATTCTGAAGGTTTTCGCTCTCTGATAAAGGTTCTGAAGACCTAACTATAGTCTCTACTCATGCTTCAACTAAATACTATCTGAAGCCTCTGAAGATACGAAGACAATTTTGTTAATAAACAAGTTTCTGAAGATCAAATGCTCTGAAGACTCAAAGACTTAAAGATCTTAATAACCAAGCTATGTTTTCCCTTCTTACTCATGCTCGCAGAAGCCTCTGAAGTTAAAAAGATTTGAAGACTAAGCAAACGAAGCTCAAACGAAGATATCTTGGTATTTGTGCAAAAGTTTAAATGAAAATATCTCAATAACAGTGCAACGGTATAAACGAAGATACATTGACAAGACATGATGCAAAAGGTTTTATCTGTCCTCACGCTTCTACCAAACCGCCGTCAAAAGTCATGATTACTTTACAACGGTTACTTTTTCTCGGCTATAAATGGACTTGAAGAATCAAAGAATGATAACAACTTCACCGATCAAAACGCTCTATTCTTGCTAATATCATTCAAAAATCAATTTTCTGTGCTGTAAAATAGTTTACATATTCAGCTTATACTAGAAGCAATATTTTGTAAACAAAACTCTTTTTCAAACTGCTGTTTGAAGATCCTTGAGAAAAACCTAGTGAGGTTAGAATTCTTGAGAAGTCTAGGACTAGTGAGAGTCTTAGAGGTTGTTCCTTGAGAGAAACCAGTGTGGTTAGATCTCTTGAGAAGTCTAGAACTTGAGAGTTTTAGAGGTTGTTGTTAGTCACCAACATCTTGGCTTATACATTATATTAATCTGTTTGATTTGTGGATTAAGACCTCGATTGAGAGAGGCGAAATCACCTTGGCAGGTGGACTAGATTAACTTGAGGAATTCTCAAGTGAACTAGTATAAACATACAGAGTTATCTCTTTCAAGCTTCATTATTTCTATCATTCATAAGTTTAAGAGTTGTTAAAAGAAAAAGGGGTTAGTTGAAAAGAAAAGAATTTTATTTTGAAAAACCAATTTAAACCACCCCTTTCTTGTGTTTTTCATGCCTTCATGTGACTGGCAACAACTGGTCAACATCAGTACGAATAAGTATTGAAGGGTAGAATATATAAGGTTAACACGGACAAGCGTTGGAAATTAATAAGAACGAGTATTGAAAGATGAGATCAACACAGATGAATGTTAGGGATAAAAATTAGTCAAAACGGACGAGTTTTAGGGAAACAAGGTCAATATGAATGAGTGACAAAAATCAATGCGGACAAGTATTAAAAGGTAAGATATACACGGATGAGTGTCAGAAATCAATACAGACAAGTATTGAAAAGGTAAGATTAACGCGAACGAGTGTTGAAAAACAAAACGGAAAAAACAAAATGAAGTACTTCAAAGGAAATTTACTGGGAATATCAATTAGGAAATGTGTGGGAAATGACAGGATTTTCTGCTATAAAAGGTAAAGGAAACTTGTAAAAGGCAAGTAAAGGAGTATGACGTTTCCTCACGCAAAAGGCAAATGAAGATTCCTTAGTAAAAGGCCAAGAAAATATATGAAGGTGAATTTTATTTCTCAACAAAAGGTAATGAGACTCCTTAGCAAAAGGCTACAAAAGGTAATGAGAACTCCTTAGGAAAAGGCTGAGATGAAGGATGGAAGTTAATATGATTTCTCAAGCAAAAGACAATGAGAACTTCTTAGCAAAACGCTAAGAAGAAAAATGAAAATGAATATGATTCTCTCCCGTAAAAGGAAATGAGTGTCATACCCCAAATTTTGACCACCAAGATTTCACATCATTGTGAGAATCATCACCACAATATGGATAAACCATCATGCTTCATCAATCTCCATAAGGATTGTTGAGCATTCACTACAATAAAAAATTAGGGTTTTGAGCCCTCTCAGAACACTTAAACAAAGGATCAATCAAGAAATGACATGATATTAAACTTATCTAACCTCTCAAACACCCATAAGGGATCAAGAGGACTCCCACATCAAGAAATAGGCACAGGAGTGCAACATTCCAAGTAGATCAAGCCTCGAATTCGCTAGTGTCACCAAATTAGGGTTTTGGTCGACCAAGGCCTCCAAATAAAAATTTTCATCTGGGCATGAGCCAATACTTCAAAACATGATCCAAAATGCTCCAAGGGACCTCATGAACACAATCATCAAGTCAATTTAGCCTCAGGGGATGCATTCACAAGAAAATCAGGAATTAGAGTTTCTTGACCTAATTCACCCCTAAGTTGACTTTTGATGCAATACATGAGCCAAGACCTCAAGACATGATTTGAGGGCCTCAAATAAACTACATTGATCCATTTGCAATAATAGATTGACCCAAGAAGCTTGGTTCACAAGTTTCAATTTCATTTGGACCACGATTAGGGTTTTGAAGGAAAAGTCAAATGTACCTTTGACTTTTGACCAAGACATGCTCCCAAACCTTGGGACATGATTCAATACACCCTCTAACACCTATGGAATCCATCCATTAGGTTTGAATTAGGTCAAGAACTTGATTGCACAAAGGATTGCACAGTTTGGATTTCATCTGACAAAAAGTCAACTGTGCACAAAATCAAGTTTGACTTTTTGGAATTTTTCACAAATATGGTTCCCCTAAGTCAAAAATAATGTTAATGTTTGGTATTGATCATCATTCATTAAGAAAAATCAAGAAAAGTGAGGTTTCTTGCAAAAGGGGCAACCATGAGAAACCAAAATTTTTCTAAGTTATGGAACAAAAGTGATTTTGTACCAACTTTGCAAGGTCATAACTCCTAAACTACAAGGCCTTTTTCTCCCATTCAAAGCTCAAATGAAAGTCCATCTAACATACTTTAAAAGTGTCAACTACAAGAGATTCCAAATCCTCATGGATTTTGAGTTATGGATTGATCAAAATCACAAAAACATGAAAATGACCACTTTTCCAACACTTAGTGAAATTTTCAATAAGTCAGAATCTGCCTTATTTTTTCTAAAATGTAGGGACATTTTTCACCTTGATCCAAGTTAAACAAGGTCCCTTGGTGAACATCAAAGTTGAAGTATGCCATGAGGGCTTTCCAACAAGTACCAGATCATCTTCAAATTCAATTTGAGTAGGGAGATACAACCCTTGGAACATGGCATCAATGACTGATTTTTACAAGGCAGATTTGTGCATTTTGCTCGAGTTAGCTAATTTGGACAACTCCAAGCCTTGTCATCCATTTGGACACATCAGAGGATAACATCCAAGAGAAAAGATCTGATCCACAAGCCTCCAAAGTCCAAGGAACTACATATAGCCATAAGTGCCCTAAAAAGGCTAAAAAGCTCAAAGACTCCAATTTTGTTTCCAAGCATTCAATGGATGCATCAAGGTGGCATGGAATGAGACATTGCTAACTGAATGAGTCAAAATTCAGCTCTGAATCAAAGTACCAAAGGCATGTGCCCTAACCTCAAGTCAATGGCTATAGGAAACTAAAGATACCTTTATGCTACAATTAGCCAAGGGACTGTCCAAGTTGCCATTCATTATTACTTGCAAAAAAAACTTGCTCTACTATAAATAGAGCTCATTTGTGGTTAGTTTGAGTACACCAAAGCACTACAACACTTGCTTTCCTCAAAATCTCTCTCATTAGGCCAAAATGCCTTCTTTTGCAAGTAACCTCTGAGTTTTGAGTTAGAGAGCAATTCCACCACAGCTCATGATCCAAACACATCCAATGTATCATATATAAGCTGTTCAAACACTCACCCTTGGTCTGAAACACTAAAATCAGAAAGTCAACCTCCAAAACCTCAAATCTTGACTGTTTTGCATTTTGCAAGCCATGTCTTGATCCAATTACTTTCAAAACCAAACCAAGCCTCAAACACACTCCAAGTATCATCCTCAAACTGTCCCAATTGGTTTCCCTCATCTGGAACACCATTTGAGAGAGTTACTATCTTGGTCACTTTTGCCCCTTTTGCAAGAAAGAGCCAATTCTTGTTCCTGAGGATTCCAACTGGTTTTGATCATCCTAAAAGCTTCTAAGGGATCAATCAAGAGTGTTCAAAGCATTGAATTACTTCTGGCACAAGGAACTTGACAGATAGCATAAGAAGCTTCAAGAGGTAAGTGCATCACAACTTGAACTCTCTAAATCATGTATTGCTTTGAGGTCCATTGATCATGGACATCTCATACATATCATATATGTTGTGTTTGAATCAATTTACCATGCTATTGCTGTCTGTATGATGAGATAGCATAAAACATGCAAATCTAGGCCTATTTTGAAATCACTATCGAATTTTAAAATAAGGACATTTTCTGAAAATTCCAAAGGCACCATTGGATTCCTCATGAAATTCTAGGCAGGATGCACCTAAATTTTGTCCCAATCCATGGAGAAATGAGGAAGTCAGAGCCTTCATGCAAGAGGCCTAAAATCAGGCCTTGCCTTGGGCAAGGGCCAGGCCATGGCGCCTTAGTCAGGCCTAAAAACAAGGCATCTCGTATATATTCATGGGGT
Organism: Lathyrus tuberosus; assembly: GCA_022829125.1. Taxonomy (NCBI): domain Eukaryota; kingdom Viridiplantae; phylum Streptophyta; class Magnoliopsida; order Fabales; family Fabaceae; genus Lathyrus; species Lathyrus tuberosus. Next base: position 6,997,985 of record JALAZF010000177.1, on the reverse strand, counting down.
GGTTTTGATATATGGATGTATCACCACCTCAGTGGTAGCGCGCATGTGTGTTTGGATGGAAGGTCGTGGGTTCAACACCCACCCAGACCATTTTGCCATTTCTCATATTTTTTGCTACTTTTCACATTTTTATGGTTTTTATTAATTAATTCCAAAATTAATTTCTCTCTCAATTTTAATTATTTTTTATTGGTTCTTTTTTTTTAAATTCCCAAAAATGTTAAAATATTTTATTCTACAAAAATTTCACAAAAATATTATTTATTTCATATATTTGGTATTTTTGTAAAGAATTATGTTTTTATTTGTTTTTAAACATCTAAAAACATTTCTTTCTCTTGATTTTGCAAATTCAAATGATTTTCAAATCATTCTATGAATGAAACATGATTTTTCAAACATTAATCCAAGATCACAACTTGTTTTTCACACATGTTTGATAATTTTGATCATTTTAATTGAATTTTTATTCAATTAAAATACATTTTAAAATCAAATTAGGGTTTTGATTATTTTCACCCTCACAAATCTTTTTCAAAACACTTTGGGCCTCTAATAGAGTGTAAGACCCAACCCCTTTGTACAGGAAACCATTTTAGGCCTCAGTCATTGTATAAGTCCCGATACGATTTTAAAAATCTCGGTGCGATCGTCGCCTTTTAAACAAAAACCATTTGGGCCTCCCCTTGTGTTGTAAGTCCTATATTTCTTTTTAAAAATACACTTTGGACCTCTAATAGAGTGTAAGACCCAACCCTATTTTGTACATAAATTGTTTTGGGCCTCAGTCATTGTATAAGTCCCAGTACAATTTTCAAAAATGACGGTGCAATCACTGTTTTTCCATGGGCCTCTCCTTGAGTTGTACGCCCCATCTCTCGTATAAAAATAAACCTTTGGGCCTCTTGATAGAGTGTAAGTCCCATCCCTTTGTGAATAAAACCTTTTCGGGCCTCAATCATTGTATAAGTCCCAGTACAGTTCTCAGATCAACGGTATAATTACTGTTTTTCATCTGGGCCTCTCCTGAGTATAAGCCCCAATCTTCTTTTCAAAAACAACTTTCCCTTTTGATTTAGGTTCAAATTCACAGTTGTTATCAAAACTCGCTTTAATTTCTTGAACAGCTAACCATATAACTGTTACAATGGAAGCTTGCTCACGTGTAAGTTTTATCAGCTTTCTTTTACATACTTGCACATATTTATATATTTGTTTATGATGGAAGCTTGCTCACCTGTAAGTCCTCCTACCCTTTTTCACATACATTATATATTTCATCTGTATATATATGCCTGTATATTATCTGCTTAGAATTTTCCAGACAATTAGGTCTAGGATTAGATAAAGCCAGTGGTCACTCTTTCAACACAGTCAAAACTAGTTCCCTTTAGGAATTCCAGATACAGTCTTGCCTCCTTTGGGCTTATACAATATGGAACAAAGAGAAAGGCATTATTCCCGGTGAAACTTTTCTCAGACTGTCGCTATTAGAAAATTGTTAAAGAAATTCATTTCCTCCAGAGAGGATTAATTCCCGGTGAAACCTCTCTTGAATCTCTTCATGCCCTAGAACTGTTCACTAAAGAAAATATTATTCCCGGTGAAACGTTTCTTGAACTTTTCTTAAGTTTGGACCCACAGGCTTCTTAAAAGCATCCCAGCCTCCTCTTGGACTTTGTACAAGGAGCCTCCGGCTTCTTAGAAGTTCTCATGCCTTCTTTTGGGCTTAATACAAGGACCCTGAAGACCTCTTAAAGGTATAGGAAAGAACTTAGTAATCCTTTGTTAGACCAGTCTGTCCAAAGAGTCAAAACCTCAGACCAATTTAAGGGTTGATTCTCATCCCTTAAAGCACCAATCTCCTCTTGGGCATCATAGAAAGATAAACTCTTCCATACAAGTAGACTTAGAAAATCTAATCTCCTCTTGAATCTCAAAGACATTCTCAAGTTCCCTACAAACACAGGAGAAACTCTAGTCATTTAATCAATCTCTAGCAGAGTTAAAACCCTCACAGGATCTAAAACTCAGTCTTTCATCCTAAATTTCCCCAGCTAGGTCAGCTTATCATCAGGATAACACTATCCCAAATCAGAACCTCAAGGCATCTGATACCTCAACTCTTCTGTAAACCCTCAGCAAGAGTTAATCACCTGACTTGGACCTGCCTCTGGATCTCAATAATCCTCAGCAGAAGACATCCTCCTCTTAGGCTTTGTATAACGATTTTCCTCAGCAGAGTTAGCCTCAAAAGCACTCTCTTGTTGAGTTAATCTCTTTCAGCCTCAATCTTGGGCTTTGTACAAGACAAATAAAAGCACTCTCTTGTTGAGTCAATCCTGTTTTCAGCCTCAATCTTGGGCTTTGTACAAGACAGATAAAAATAATCTCTTGTTAAGTCAGTCTCTTTCAGCCTCAATCTTGGGCATTTTACAAGACACCCATAAATATCTTCAGCTGAGTCAGTCAAATATCTTTTAGCCTCAATCTTGGGCTTTGTACAAGACATATAAAATTTCCCTAACCAGAGTCAATCCTCTTTTCAGCCTCAATCTTGGGCTTTGTACAAAATAAATCATATTCTCTAGCAGAGTCAATCTTTTTTTAGCCTCAATCTTGGGCTTTGTACAAGACAGATAAAACCTCTCACCAATAGAGTCAGTTTCCCTTTTCAGCCTCAATCTTGGGCTTTGTACAGACAAACAAAATATTTCCCCGAAAAAGTCAACTTTCAGCCTCCTCTTAGGCTTTGTATAATGATATCCCCAAAAAAGTCAAATCTCTTTTAGCCTCAATATTGGGCTTTGTACAAGACAGATAAACACTCTCTTGTTGAGTCAGTCTTTTCCAGCCTCCTCTTAGGCTTTGTATAATGACCTCCCCAGTGGAGTCAATCAATCTCTTAGCTTCAACCTTGGGCTTTGATCAAGGTACACAATAAAACCAACATCCCCTCAGAGGAAATCAAAAACTCTCTGTAGGAAGATATTTCTCTGTACAATCACACATCAAAATAGACATTCAAAACAAACCTTAATCCCAGATAACTGCTGTAAGTGGCACACTTGTTGATTCAAAAATCCAAGTTGTCGTCCATCTTTTATCCTGGTAAATCCTCTCTTTCATCTAATTGATGTAAGTGGCAAGCCTTTGGATTATTTACATCCACGCCACTATCTCTCTCTTAGCATGAAAAATTCCTAAGGAAAAATGGCATTGCTCAACACTGAGTTAAAGTTTTCTCCTTCAGGACAAATCCCTCATAAAGGAAATTATGGCATTGCTGGATTCACATATCCCAGTTAAAGTAATTCTCCTTTATAATCAGTCACCCAACAGTTGTGATAAACAGACGAGATGTATCCCTTTAGAGATAAAAAATTCTCTCTCAGTAAAATCTTTTAGCTTCAATCTTGGGCTTTGAAAAAGACATAAATACTCATTTAGCTTCAATCTTGGGCTTTGAACAAGACACCAAAACATCTTTTTTTTCCTCCCATAGAATATGAGGAACTACGATTGCTCTGATTTCCCTGTTTATCGTTAACGGGAATACGTAGGCATAAGATTGCAAAATCTTAGCGAGCACACCAATCAAAAAACTTTAGGTCCAGTACCTTCACACACCAATCAAAAAACTTTAGGTCCAGTACCTTCACACACCAATCAAAAACTTCAGGTCCAGTACCTCACCAAAAACATCGGAAAAAAAATCGAAATCAACAAAAACTCTCTCTCTCTCTCTCTCAAACACTCCCAAAGGAGAAACTTTCCCAACCCACAACAGATAAACACCAGTAAGTAGAAAGCAGTAAGGAAATTTGCTAACAACCTGTGGATAACCACATATAGAATGGGTAATTGACAACTCCCCATTGTATAACCTGGCCCCGAACTCCCCAATCTCTTTAAGCATTTGTTCAGTTAAACATTTGCATGCAAGGTTAGTTTTAGATAGCTTCCCTTTCCATTGCAGCTTCATAGGATAAATAAGAAATCAGAAAGTAGCACCCCACTCCTACCATTGCGGTGAGGAGAAACCCATGGCGATAAGGTGGTCGCGTCACCGACAAAAATTGCATTCTACAAGGAAAACTCCTTGGCAAAAGGCCAAGAAGGTGAATGAAGGTGGATGTGGCTTCTCATGCAAAAGGCAATGAGAACTTCTTAGCAAGAGGTTATGAAGAAGAGTAAAAGTGAGTGATGATTTCTCAAGCAAAAGGCAATGAGAACTCCTTAGCAAAAGGATAGAAAAAAGGTAACATGAATTGGTTTTCTCCCACAAAAGGCAAGGAGAATTCCTTAAGAAAGCATATGCTTTCTCATACAAAGGGTATTGAGAAATACTTAGCAAATAGCTAAGAAGATTCACGAAAGGCAAGTGAATGGTAAATGCAGTACTTACAGAAAAGGCAATGAAAGACTTTCCTCGCACAAAAGGTAGAGAGTACTTGCAAATGGCAAATACAAGATGAATTAAATTTTCCTATGCAAAATGCAAAGTAGACTGACAAAAGGTAAGCAAATGAGATATATGTTCTTCTCACACAAAAGGCGGAGAATACTTACAAAAGGTAAGCGAAGGTAGAAGTTTATTTTCCTATGCAAAAGGCAGAGGATACATACAAAAAGTAAGCAAGATGAAGTAGACCAAAGGATTTTCCCATGCAAAAGGAAAAGGGTACATGCAAAAGGCAAGAGGGACTTACAAAAGGTAAGCAAGAAGAAATAAACCAAAGAATCTCACCATTCAAAAGGCAAAGGGTACTTACAAAAGGTAAGCAGAAATAGAATCTTCCCATGCAAAAGGCAAGGGGAACTTACAAAAGGTAAGGAAGAAGAAATAGACCAAAGAATCTTTCCATACAAAAGGCAAGGGGGGACTTACACTAGGTAATCAAAAATAGAAACTTCCACTACAAAAGGAAATGGCTACTTACAAAAGGTAAGAAGAAAGAGAATTTTTCCATGCAAAAGGCAAGGGGGACTTACAAAAGGTAAGCAAGAAAGAATAAACCAAAGAATCTTCCCATGAAAAAGGCAAAGGGTACTTACAAAAGGTAAGTAAAAAGAGAATATTCCCGTGCAAAAGGCATGGGGAACTTACAAAAGGTAAGGAAGAAGGAATAAACCAAAGAATCTTCCCATGCAAAAGGCAATGAGGAATTACAAAAGGTAATCAGAAAGAGAAACTTCCCATGCAAAAGGTAAGAGGTACTTACAAAAGGTAAGCAGAAACATAATTTTCCCATGCAAAAGGCAAGGGGGGCTTACAAAAGGTAAGCAAGAACGAGATGATAATCCTCATGCAAAAGGCAGAGGGAACTTGCAAAAGGCAAGAGTAAAAGAGATTATGATCCTCGTGCAAAGGGTAGAGGGAACTTGCAAAAGGCAAGAGAATGACACGATACCTCTCAGGGACAGCAATGGAGATGAAGTTTTCAAAATGTGGCAATAACTTGGACTGTCAAGCATACATCGGGCGTCCAAATGTCAGGGAAAAGAGTAAGTCGTACGTCCAGTCCCTTATTTTGAACTCAAGATGCAAATTTTTAACATAAATCTCTTGTGTAAAAGGCAGCAAAGACTTACAAAAGGTAAGTGAGGAGACATGATTTCATGCAAAAGATAGCGAAAAATCTTACAAAAGGTAAGTGAAAACAAAAAAAAATCGTGCAAGAGGTAAGGAAGAGTTGCAAAAGGCAAGGGGACTGATATATACCTCATGAAAAAGGTAGAAAAGACTTACAAAAGGTAATTGCAAAGGGGAGATGATGTTCTCTTCAGAGAAATACTACTGTCTCAATCGAGGATTTGTTTATGCTTTCGAGAAAGGCTTTAATTTGGCTTATGCTAAGTATGCATGTTTGATTTTGTATGGCGTAATGTTCCATCTTGATGGATATGCTATGCGTTTTAGTGATGCAATGCTATGTAATAATGATTACTATATGTAGAAGGCCAACATAGTTAAGCTTTGTGGTATATATGGGCTATGCAGGGATTGGTGCTTTTGTTGTCAAAAGGGATGCAGGTTGGGAATTTAAAGACTAATGACCATCAGGTTTACCAATTTAAATCAAGGTTTTAAGTTACTGGCGAATCAGGGTTTTTAAGTATGCCAATGATGATTGAGCTTTACAGGGTGTCAACCGAGGATGAACTTTGATTTTTATTGGAGGTACCAATAAAGACTGAGTTTCGAAGGTTCTAATAAAGATTGGGCTTTGAGAGATTCTAAGCAAGTTGGGATTTTTGAGAGACCAAACGAGGTTAGGCTTTAAGGAGGTGCCAATAAACATTAGGCTTTGGCTTTTCTTGTTTGGATTACAAGGCTTCATGTTATGCCAGACGAATGATATGCATGAGCGAAGCGACATGATTAATGCATGGTTATGATTTATGTAATGGTTTTGAAGGTTCAACAAGGGCCCATGTATGATTGAAATTGGGAAGTGTCTTGCTTGGCTACAAGACTTCTTGCTGAAAAGTTATGGGATGTGCTTAGCATGATTTATAGACATTCGTCTTGAACTTAACAGTTGCTTATCCACGACAGAACTTGTTTGAGTAGCTTTAAATGTATGGAGAAGAAATGCCCCTTTATAGCCAGTCTTGCCCCAGTATTTTGAACCTTCGAGTTGTGCCCCTGATTAACCGATTCTTAGAGAGATTCGTCGAATCTCAACGTGATTGCCCCAAATAGACTGAATCTTGAAGCGGCTTGTCTTTTTGCTCAACGGATTCTTCAAGCATTTTCCCCTTGGTGTGACCATTTAAAGTGACTTGGCCCTGCGCAACGGAATCTTCATGTGTTTTGCCCCTTAGGATGATCAAAACTTCTCAATTAATGCTCATTGTGGAATTTTTTTTATGGCAAGTGCTTATTCGCAAGTAAAAATGTTCATTTTGAAGATGATAATTATAATGTTATGCTTATATCAGTTTCGAAATCCAAGTTCTTTTCATTGACAAATGATGTTGTGATATTTAGTGTTCACTAGTCAAAATGTCATATCGATACCAACACAAATGATAAGCAAACCTTTAGGAGTCAGTTATAACGTGATCTTGCCGTAATATGCTTTCGAAATAAATCCTGCTTCAATTAAGTCTTTTGAGGGTTGTAACGTGGTCTGGTTCACAGTTTCAGAATAAAAGGTTTAAAATTTGATGTAAAAAATATAATAGGATGATAAAATTACAAAAAAATAAACCTAAATAAACATAAAAATAAAAAACAAAAAAATAAAAAACAAAAAGAATGAAGTAATTATAATTTATATTAAATAACAAAAGAAAATAACAATAATTTGAAGGTGGTGAACGATTATAATAAATTGATGGAAGTGACCGAGTAAAATCACATAAAAGAAAAGCGGTAAATGAAAAAAATGAATTATTTTGAAATACTAAAATAAAACTTAGGATATTTTAGTAAATGTAATATTTTTTTAAATATTCAAATTCAAATTCTCTTCCCTCCCCTCCCCTCCAAATCCTCTCGATTTGGGGACACAAAAAATGTGTTTTTGAGGGGTTTTGTTCCTCTCATAACTTTTGAATCAAATACATTTAATTAAAAGACTTAATTGTAATTTTGATCCCCCTATTTTTATTTTTTTTTACTTTTGGTCCTCTTATTTTAAAATCCAGAATTTTTGTCCCCCTATTTTCATTTTTTTACTTTTGATCCCCTATTTTAAAATTCAAAATTTTGGTCCCCTTATTTTTATTTTTTAGACTTTTGTTCCCCTTTTTCAATTGGAAAGGAGACTAAAATCCAAAACAAACTTAAAATAGGGTGACCAAAAGTAAAATAAAAATAAAAATAGAGGGATCAAAATTCCGAATTTTAAAATAGAAGGACCAAAAATAAAAAAATTGAAAACAATAAAACCAAAATTTTAAATTTTAAAATAGAGGAACCAAAACATAAAAAAATAGTAAAATAAAAAAAAATCAAAATTACAATTAAACCTGATTAAAAATATTCCCTTTTCTCCCCCTCTCATCTCATTCATTTATTGCGAACCTAACCGATCCTAAAAGATGAGCTCAGATCCACTACATTTCCTTATTCTCCATTTATTCAAGTTTCTTTAATAGATTTTTGTCACGTAGAATTTAATGATTTGAATGGTCAAAATTAAAAACTAAAAAAATATTTCAATTAAAGATGGACTATTGAAATCCTTTAATGTTTTTAACCATAGACTTAAATGTTTTTAACCATGTATCCTGTTTTAAATTTAGACTATTAAAATCCTTTAATGTCACATGACAAAGATATGTTAAATAAAATGGATTAAACGGAGGATAAAAAAATGGAGTGATCTGAACTCCTAAAAGATAGTATGGTTTTTTCAAAAAGAGCCTTATAATTAAAGATGAAAAAATATTAATTAAATGTAGGATTTTTTCAACATTTTATACTCCTATCTGTAAGTTAGATTAAGTTTAATTTTACAAAATATATTAGTACTACTGTAATTTTAAAGTAAGTATCTAATTAAAGCTCTGTTTGATAAAACTAGCTTATAGCTGATAATTGGTAGTTGTTAGCTGATAACTGGTAACTGATAGTTGATAGCTTATAGCTTATAGCTGTTGAGTGGTAGCTGATAAATTAATTTGAGTGTTTGATAAATTAGTTGTTACACTAGCTGATAATTACAAAATAACTTAAAATGACATTTTTAATTAAGAAATTGGTGATTTCATTATCTTATTATATTATATTATTAAATTAATTTTTATTCGATAAAAGTAAATGTATTAATAACAACATGCAAAACAATTTTAATATACATGAAAAATTGAAGATATCATCAAAATAGATAAATTTGTATATAAGTTTTATGAACTTTGTTATTTAGTATGAATATATTGACAACGAAATTCAATGAATAAAAGAACCAGCAAACCATACATGAAGCATGAATATTTCATAAAACCATTTATGAAGACATAAAAGTAAAAACAATCCTAATAACTACAATTCTTGATCTGGTTAACTCATCCTTTCGTAAAATATAATTTTTTTCTCCTAATTTTATAATGAAATTTAATAAAATATGTGAAATAATAATATTGTAATTTTAAATTTAGTTATATTAATCTAAAATAATAACAAAAACAAATATATTGTCTAATATTTTACAATAAAATTGTAAATATTCTCAATTTTCTTCTCCTTAGTTGATTTCATTGATTCTCCTTCAATGTTTCACTAACTTGAGAATTATCAACACTATTTTTAAACTAATTATATAATTTATATTTAATAAATAAAAATAATATTTAACAAAGTAAAAAAAATAGTAAAATCCTTCTATAACATTCTTCAAAATCTTCCTAAATTTAATCTTTTATAATCAATTTTTTAATAGTAAATATTATATATATATATATATATATATATATATATATATATATATATATATATATAATAATAAAGGTATAATTGAAATAAAAAATCATAAGTTAAAAGTTATTTTTGTGATCGTACCAAACATACTCTAAATAAAAATATGAAAATTTTTATTAGAAAGTATTTATAACGATGTAATTTTAAGAAACGTGGAAAAAACAGAGCTTTGACTAACCATTCATTCAAATTGTTCGACAAAATGAACCCTCCAATCCAAGCAAGATATTTATAATTGAGTGCTTGTGAATGTTCCAAGTCGGTATACCGTTTGGTTATTGGCCAAACAAATTGGCACCAAAACCATTTTCCATTTCCCAGAACACACAACCCTTTAAACACCCTCAAAATTCTCAGTTTCTCACACTCAACAACACTTCTCACAAACCATCCTTTTCCCAAGGCCATGGCCATGGCTGCATCAGGAACTCTGAGTCTCTCCCAATTCTCAATCCACAGACCTCTTTCATTCCCCAAAAACAAACCACCAACAACCAGAATTTGCATTAGAGCCATGTCAGGAGAGAATTCATCAGCCTCTGTCACCACACAACAAGAACCGTCATCAGTCTCAATTTCTCCTCCTCCCAATTTCAAACCTCCAGAACCTAAACGCTTTATAATTAGACCTGACAAGAGGATTGAAATTCTCGGTGCTTCGCTTTCCTTGTTCTTTCGCCTTGCTACTGGAGTTTTTGCCTCTGGGTAACGTAATTAACGCTTTTGATTTTTCTCACACTGGAAACTCAATGTTGATAACCTAATTTTGATTCTTTTGTGCTTGTTGTTGTGTGTTTGTAGGTATTCTTTCGCATTTGTTTCGCAGGATGAAGTTCCATCAAATGAATATGCTTTCCGGCTTTCTGGTAGTTCCTGCATTCTTTTGTTTTAATGCTCATTGCTCAATTTTGCTAACTAGGTTTTTATTTTTAACATCAATTATTAGTATTAGTTGTTAGAAATGCTAGTTAGAGGATTCGAATCCGCGGCTCGGCCATCCCAAAAAGGAAACGGAATGGGACCAGGAAGTGTAACGGCTGATATTTTAGTGACGCGGACACTAATATGGCTAATACTAATGAACACATAATTGTTAAAACTAAAATAAATTAATAAAATTTCATGAAGCATTCATATTTAGAAATAAAAACCATAGGTCTTAAGCAAAACATATTTCTAAATGGAAATAAAATTCAACAAAGATAACCTTGCTATCCTTGAAAATTTAAGGGTAATATCATATACAGCGGACGTGGCCGGAACGACCACGTCAGAGCGGCGTCCAAATCCATTTCCATTATCACGGTCGTTCTAACCAAGTCATCCATTTGTGACGGAACAGTATGGCCTGATATGGTTTTCTTGGTTTTACTGTTCCATGCCCGAGATAATGGCCGGAATGTCAAATTTTTCTAATTTAGCCTCAGACCATCTTAATACTCCTATTGCATATCAGGTTATTCGGTTAATTGTCAAATCAAATAGTTATTAAATATCTGGTAGAGTCAAAAACAGTGACTTAAACAGTGATATCTTAGAAAATTGTTTGTCAAATTAACAATGGTTATGTATTATCTAAGGTTTGGCTGCTTAGTGTACCTGCAGATCAAAGAAATTGTTTGTATAAGTGTATTTCTGCAGTTTTAGTGTGACATTTATATATTCTGTTATATACAATTTCTTTCTTTTTTTTTTTAATGCATATCTCATATGCAATATATTTTTGCTCTAGATGTAAAAAATTTCTCTTCTTTCTCTCTATTTTTATTTCATTCTTGTTCTTTTTTCCTTTTTAACATTAGTAATGCGGTTTCAGGCATTACAGTAAAAGAAACATCAAAGCTAGGCGCTCGACCAGAGAAGCCCATTGAAATATATGAATTTGAAAGGTGTTTTCACACTTCTCTGTCGATATTTTTCTTTCATAATTTTACAAACACTATGGCTTTTTACACGCCACTATAAGGATTAATGAATATACTAATTTGGTATGTTGTTGTTCTCTTTAATCATGTTCTTCGTGGATCATGTTCAGCTGCCCATTTTGTCGGAAGGTATGAATTACGGTTTTGTAGGATTGGTGTTTTCTTTTCAATTAGCAGGCATTCTTTTTTTGTTGTAGATTAATATATTGTTTGTATACAGGTTAGAGAAATAGTTGCTGTTTTGGACCTTGATGTTCTTTTCTATCCTTGCCCGAGAAACGGCCCAAATTTTCGTCCGAAGGTTGTTCAGATGGGTGGTAAACAGCAGTTCCCTTACATGGTAAGAATGACTCTTTAAAACAAATAACAAAACAAAACAAAATTGGTAGTTTCTTGTTATGATTTTCTGTATGTCTTCAAAAGGACGGGATAAAAGTCACTAACCTGAACTGCTTCAAATAAAATAACGCAAAAACTATCTGATAGCTGTTCATGAATCCAATTGCATCTTAGATCGTCAACTCGAGCAAATTGACTCAGAATTTTTGAATTTGAAAAAAAAATTGTAACCTAGAATGGTGTGCTAAAATTGTTAGATCTCATAGATTTGGAATAGAGCTAGACTGTTGAAATTTTCTTATACATAAACTATACTTTTTGAATTGCATACATAAATACATATCTTTTGACAATGTGTACTGAGTGAAATAAAAAAGCAATAAAAAAGTACAAACAGCCATCTAAAGCTGCAGTGAAATTTCTTTTTTTTGAAGTTACAGCCATAAGTTTTGCCTTGCAACAATTTTTGCTAGTCAGTCATTTATTTATTTATCTATCATAATGCTTAATGTCTCGGATTGAGAAATAACAATTTTCTTGTTTTAGGTTGACCCAAACACTGGTGTTTCAATGTATGAATCAGATGAAATAATTCGGTATTTGGTTGGCACATATGGTTAGTTTCTTCATATGTAGTATATCTATCCTTTTTGTTGCATTTTGTATTGTAGTTTTTCTTATTGCAATGACATGTGTTTGATTTTTGACTTAATCCTACACAATCAGTTTGCAACGTGAGGGGTTATAAATTATAAGCTCTGTTTAGGTCATATCTTTAGGCGATGAGAAACACGTGTATGAAAAATTATAGTGCAGAGGATGTTAAATTCTTAAGAAAAGGGTATGCAGAGATCATTTTGTTACATTGTAGGCTTTGTAGCATGTAGCGTATATATGTTTAAGCATCGAAACATTGTGCAAATAATACATCATTTTGAAGAGGATTAGTAATCTTTATAGGTTCCAGCAACTTTTGCACTCCTCCAAAATTATCCCATTGTGAGTGCTGACCATTCATTATCTGCTCTGTAGGTGATGGAAACATTCCTCTCACTTTATCACTCGGGTTTTTAACGGTTAGATCCTAACATCACTATCATTGATTGTATCAACATAAAGTTGAATTGTATCATTGATGTTAACAACCAAACACTATTTTTCTGCAGTCATTGACTTGCGGTCTTGCTATGCTTAGTCGTATTACAAAGGTAATGTCTAATTTATCACCATACATTAATTTCAATTTTTGTAAGTCATTGAGATTTAACTTACCAAGAATGTTTATATAATTATTCATTTTATATTTCAGGGAACATCATATACTCCAGCAAAATTACCACCAAAGCCACTTAAGTTATGGGCATATGAGGTTGGTCTGCAACATGCAACCCATGCATCTTAAATTGCTTCATGAATGAGTTCAAGGCAACCATTACTAAATTATAGATAGGCATGGATCACAATGTAGAGTTTATCTAGTGCTATAAATTTTAAATTTTACAGACTTGAAAACATGGTTCACAGATAAGAAAATAGAGAATTGAGCGAAAACTAAATTTGAAACTTAATTGAATGAGTAAAATGGTCACATCAAGTTCTATATAGAGCCTAACAAACTATTGACTAACTAACTATATTTCTATTATGTTTTGTTCAGGGGTCTCCTTTCTGCAAAGTCGTACGGGAAGTTCTTGTGGAATTGGAGCTGCCACATTTGCTTATCAAGTAAATTCCTTATTTTCTACTAGCCATATTATTTTAATGCATATCTCATCCTTTTCTGTTTTTTTTTTTCTCTTCATGTTACTGACTTTAATATTTTCAATTTAGCTGTGCTAGGGGTAGCCCAAAAAGAAATATACTATATCAGAAAAAGGGACATTTCCAGGTATTTTATTAACTCCATTTCCAGTTTATGCAAATATACACATTCTTAACAAGCTTCATGACATGGTACTATTTGGTTGAATGGATGATGTTAGTTCTGATGGTTATGGTTCACAGGTACCTTTTTTGGAAGATCCAAACACTGGAATAGAAATGTTTGAGAGTGCTGAAATTATAGAGTACATTAGAGCAACTTACACTCTTTAGTGATTGATGCCTTTGCACCCAATATCACTTTCATCAATAATTTTTTCTTACAATCTTCGGTTAATGATTTTGGCGAGGCTTTTTGTAAAATCTAAATTGGGGTTACACAGGAAAATCAACTTGTTATTATAGAAAAAAAATAAAATAAAATAGTGGATTTAGGTGCTTCAACATTGAAGTTATACAATGGTTTGAGTTGAGGTGATTAAAACTGTGAGTTACAAAGTAGAAGTATATATATTTCAGTCTTCATTGTTGTCCTACAAGGCTACAAAGCCATTTACTATTCTGCCTTTCAAAATTAGTTTTCCTGCCTTCAACTAGTACAATTTATTTATGAGTAAATTATCATATTAATCTCGCATATATATTAATTGAGGGAAATTCTTTGATACCCATGAATTTAAATTAGATACCGGTACTTTTAGTATAAATTGTAAAAAATAATTAATTTTTTTAAAAATAAAATAAAATAATAAAATGATGTGACATTGAATTAAAATGTTTGATTGGTTGAGGATACCGGTACCCAATTAATTTCAAGGGTGCCAGAGTATTCCCCATAAGTTTCGATATTGTCTTTCTTTTTACCTTATTATGTTCTGTATTTAATTTGGTGTATTTAACTAGAAGCATTAGATTTAAAGTTCTGTATTCGTGGAAGTATGCATGAATGTGACCTTAATTGGTTCAAAAAGCATGATAGATATTGGTAGTTTCTCTATGATGCGAGCACACCATGTGTGGTAGTGGCATTTCTATGAGTCTTCTCTTTGGGAATATGAAACTGTGGGGCTCTTAGGATAAGAAGTGGAGTCTTAACTTTTCACTTGTTACATTCAACCTTTTTTTTACTCATGTTGTTACATTAAACTTGACATTAATATTGAGAGTCCTTGAATAGGAAGGAAATGCATATCCAACATCTTTCTTTCCTTCTACTTTACAAGCAAGTGGATCTGTCTGCAAGGATGAGTGGCACAATCATTAAAGGTTATTAGTATCTGATCTTTAGAAGGTTTCAGATTTCGCAATCCTAATCCAAGTATAACAAATGTTTTCGAGTAGATTACATTACAAGAACTTTCGTCATTAACCATAATTTTGGAGACGAAATGGTTTGCAATGAAAATAATGATGACTAAGGGAAGATCTACATTAGGAATCCCGTCCATTTTTTCTTTGTCCAAAAACCTTAGGATTGGTCTCTCTTTAGCAAACATGTCCATTTCTGAAATTGACTGGAGAGATTGCATTCGATCTAAAGAATCTTCTCCAACAATGTCGATAGGGAGTATCTGAATGCAATATAGTTTGGGAATCTTCAGTGTTGCCTCCACTTTTTCTTTGTCCAAAAACCCTAGGATTGGTCTCTGTTTAGCAAACAAGTCTATTTTCGAAATTTACAGGAGAGATTGTATTCGATCGAAAGAATCTTCCCCAACAATGTCGATAGGGAGTATATGGATGCAATATAGTCTAGGAATCTTTAGTGTTGCCTCCATTAGATGTGATCGCTATGTCTTACCCTAAATTTTGACCACAAGATTTCCCATCATTGTGCAAATCATCACCAAAATATGGGTGTACCTTCATGCCTCACCAATCCTCTCAAAGATTGTTAAGCATTCACCTCAATCAAGAATTAGGGTTTATTGACCCTCTCAGAGTACTTAGACAAAGGATCAATCAAGAATGGACATGATCTTCAACTTGTCAAACCTCTCAAACATCCATGAAGGATCAAGAGGTCTCCCATATCAAGAATCAAGCACAAGAGTGCAACATTTCAAGCTAATCAAGCCTCAAGATCATCATTGTCACCAAATTAGGGTTTTGATCGACCAAGGCCTCCAGAGAGAAATTTTCATCTGGGCATGGACCAATACTTCAAAACATGATCCAAGAAGCTCAAAGGGACCTCATGGATCCAATCATAAGTTCAAAATAGCCTCAGGGGATGCATTCATCAAAAATCAGGAATTAGGTTTTCTTGACCTAATTCACCCCTAAGTTGACTTTTGGAGCAAGGCATGAGCCAAGACCTCAAGAAATGTTTTGAAGACCTCAAATATATTATATTGATCCTCTTACAAGTTTAAATGGACACAAAGAACTTGGTCCATGAGCAATATAAAGATGCAAATTCATTTGGACCACAAACTAGGGTTTCTGAGGAAAAGTCAACCCTACCTTTGACTTTTGACCAAGACATGATCCCAAACCTTGGGGAATGATTCAAGACACTCTAAAACATCTATGGAATGCATCCATTAGGTTTGATTTAGGCCAAGAACTTGATTTCATGAAGGATCACAAAGTTTGAATTTCATCTGATAAAAAGTCAACTGTACCCCAAAACCAAGTTTGACTTTTGAAATTTCTTGACAAACATGGCTTCTTCAAGTCAAAGACAATGTTTACTTATGGTGTGGATCATCATCCATCAAGAAAAATCAAGAAAAGTGAGGTTACTTGCAAAAGGGGTAATCTTAAGAAACTTAAAATTTCACTAAGTTATGGAAAAAGGATGATTTTTACCCAACTTTGCAAGACGTAACTTGTGATCCAAGCAACCATTTTCTTCCATCCAAAGCTCAAATGAAAGCTCTAATTACATGCTACAAAAGTATCCTCCTAACCCATAGTCAAAAGATGCATGGATTTTGAGTTAGAAATCCATGAAGTTAGGGTTTCATGAGATTTTCTCTTTAACACTTAGTGAAATTTTGGACAGAATCTGTTTGCATTTTTTCCAACTTTGAGGTCATTTTTCTCCATTATCCACATTGATCCAAGACAAAAGTTAAACATCAAAGTTGAAGTATGATATGCAAGCTTTCCAAAGAGTACAAGAACATCATTAAACTCTGTTTGAGCAAAGAGATATGGAGTGACCAACATGCCTTGCTGCAAACTATTTTGCAAAATCAGTTTGGTCATTACTTGCCATACACGATTTTCTTGTCAAATGCAATGATCAATGCCACTCACATTCATTGCATAACAGAAGAAATCATGGCAAACCTGCAAATTTTAGTCAAAGGGTCAAGAAATCCTTCAGCTTTGAGTAATGGTTTTTGTCACATTATGCCTTGAATGCAAAGGCATTTATGTGCAATAGTGCACATTCAATAAAAGGACATTCCTCAGTCAAGATGCTCACATAAACAACAATAAAAATGACCGAGGAATGTGGAATTGGTCAATTGGTAGCTGAGCTATTTGGACACATTTGTGTACCTTGCATTAGGGGTAATGATACCATTCCAAAACCATTGAACCAAGATCTTATCTTCCAATCTGAAGTTGTTCATCCAAGACAAACTTCCTCTACTATAAATAGAGGTCATGTATGACTTATTAACACACACCAAAACATCTCTAATCATGTTTGCTCTCATTTTCTTCTCATGAACCAGAATTTGCTTCTTTAGCAAGTAAGGTTCGAATATTCAAATAGAGAGAAATTCCATCAAAACTAAGAGTGTAGACACATCATATATATCATATAGAAGTTATCCAAACACTTATCCATCATTTGTAACATTAGAATCACAAACCTCCAAATCACACTTGAGCCAAGTTGCAGTTGGGATACCACAAAGACTTCCAGGGGTCTTCAATCCATTCCAAGCTTCTAACACCTTACATAAGGTCCATTGAAGCTGTCCAGGTCATCACACAACATCTGTAACACCTCTACATCAAAATTCGAATTCCTCTTGCACAAGTAAGCCTAACATTCTCAAACTCTATACTACATGCATCACAAATTTGTTTTCAAGTTACCAACATGTTTCTGGTAGTTCATAGAGTGATAAACCTCAATCAATTGCTATGTTTCATTCGTGTGTAAGATTTCATGATAGTTTTTGCAAATTTTAGGGTTTCTCTGTTCATCACAATTATCTCACTCCACACTTAAAATAAATGAAATTAAATGGTACCATCTTAATCCTTGATTAAAAACGAGCTAGATTGATGTTTGAATCATTCCATTTTATCACGTATTCAGTGAGATAGAGAGGGTTTTGCAAATCTGGGGAAGCAGAGCACGCGCGAGCAAGAACAGGTGTTCTTGGCGCCTTTTTTTAATTTTTGAATTTTAGTTAATTTTCTTAATTGATTTCAAAAATTAATTTCTCTCTCAATTTTAATCATTTTTTATTGATTCTTTTTTTCAAAATTCACAAAAATGTTAAAATATTTTATTCCACAAAAAATCAAAAGAATATTATTTATTTAATATATTTTTAATTTTTGTAAAGAATTTCTTTTTAATTGTTTTTAAACATTTTTAATGAAATCTTTCTCTTGATTTTTCAAACTCAAATTAAATTTCAAGATTTCATATGAATAAAACTTGATTTTTCAAAACATTTTTTAAAGATCACAAAATGTTTTTAAATATATTTAATATTTATATCATTTTTTATTTAATTTTCTTTGAAAATTGTGTTTTTATTAAAATTAGAGTTTTCTCCTTGATTTTAAATTTTCAATCTTCATTTGAAACATTTTTGGGCCTTTAATAGATTGTAAGACCCAACCGCATTTGTAAATAAATAATTCCTGGGCCTCTGTCATAGTATAAGTCCCGGTGCGATTTTCAAAACAACGGCGCGTTCGTTATTTTTCATCTGGCCCTCTCCTTGAGTATAAGCCCCATTATTTTCTTTACAAATATTTTGGGCCTCTAATAGAGTGTAAGACCCAACCCTCTTTGTACATAAATAAATTTTTGGGCCTCTGCTATTGTATAAGTCCCACAACATTTTTCGGTATCGCAATGCGATCCCTGTTTTCAAAATAAGTCATCTGGGTCTCTCCTTGAGTATAAGCCCCAATCTTTTGTTCATAAACTTTGTTTTAAACAATAAACAACTTCCATGGGCCTCTCCTTGAGTTGTAAGCCCCATACCTCTGTTTTCAAAATCATCTATCTGTTTTAACTGGTACTAAGAGGAGCATTATTCCCGATGAAACTGTTTTTAGACCATTTGGGCCTCTCTTTGAGTTATAAGTACCAAACATTCTTTTCTTTTAAACAACTTTCTTTTAAATCAAATTCAAATTCAAAATTTTCTCAAAAATTTCTTCAATTTCTTAAAAACCCTAATCATACAGTTAAAATCAATACAATCAATCACAATACACTTGTGCCTCTTTTCAGAGTGTAAGACCTAACATCTTTTATTTTCAATGTATACTTGTTTATATACCTGTTATTTCAATTATCTGTATATACTTGGGCATATCTGTCTAGAGTTTCCCAACAATTAGGTTTACACTTAGGTCAAACCAGAGGTTACTTCTAACTTAGTCATGACTAGTTCCCTCATAGGTAACTTCCCTCAATACAGTCTGCCTCTTCTTGGGCTTTATTCAATATGGAACAGAGAAAGACATTATTCCCGGTGAAACTTTTCTCAAGACTGTCAAAACTTATATATATATATATATATATATATATATATATACAAGAAATTCCCCCCATAGAGGATTAATTCCCGGTGAAACCTCTTTTGAATTTCTTCAAACCTTAGAACTGTTCAACAAAGAAAGGACTTATTCCCGGTGAAACCTTTCTTGAACTTTTCTTAGGCTTGAACCAACAGGCTTCTTAAAAGCATCCTCGACATCCTCTTGGGCTTAGTACAAGGACCAACAGGCTTCTTAGAAGTTCTCCAGCCTCCTCTTGGGCTTAATACAAGGACCCTAAGGCTTCCTAAAAGCATATGATAGAATCTAATCATCTCTGCTAGTTCAATCCCCAGGAGAGTCAAAATTCCAGAACATCCTATCATTCAAAGGGTTGATCTTCATCCCTTAAAACCAACAGCCTCCTCTTGGGCATCATACAAAAACCACTTTCCAATCAGAGTTTATTTCTTCTTATTGAGACTTGGATAGTCTCAGGCTCCTCTTGGGCTTCATTCAAGTAGACTTGGAAAAGTCTCATTATCATAGTCTCCTTTTGGACTTCACAAAGAGACCCTCAGGCTTCCTACACATATGATAGATCCTGATCATTTTACCAATACACCAATTCCCAAAATAGTTAGAACCTATAAGGTTTTCTAACTCACTTTTAAATCCCTCTGACCCCCAACAAGGCTTAACCTCCACCTTAAAAATTCCCAGCCAGGGTCCATTTACCATCAAAAAATTCTCAAAAGAATCAGAGCCTCGTGGTATTTGATAATTCAACTCTTCCCTGATTCCCCAGCAAGAATTTGCTTCCACATAGGTTCCCCAAACACAATTTAGACTTTCTCCTGGATTTCAATAATCCTCAGCAAAAGTCAGCCTCCTCTTAGGCTTCATATAAGGATTTCCCCAATCAGCCTCAATCTTGGGTTTTGTACAAGACAGATAAAACCCTCCCCATTAGAGTTATTTTCTTCCAGCTTCAACCTTGGGCTTTGAACAAGGCATACAAAACAAACAACATCCCCTCAGATGAGACCATGAGTCCTCTCTGTAAGAAGATACCTCTTTTATACATCATATGTCAAAACAAACAATCAAAACATTTTTTTCCCAGATAAATTGTTGTAAGTGGCACACTTGTTGATTCAAAATCCAAGTCGGAGTCCCTCCTTTATCCTGGCTAAAATTTCTCTTTCATTTAACAGCAATAAGTGGTAAGCCTCTAGATTCTACACATCCAAGCCAATGTCCCTCTCTTAGCATGAAAGACTCATAAGGAAAAAGTGGCATTGCTCTACACTGAGTTAAAGCTTCTTCCTTCATGACAAAGGAAATTATGGCATTGCTGGATTCCCAAATCCCAGTTAAAGTAATTTCCCTTATAACCAATTACCTGACATTTTGTGATGAATATGTGAAATATCTCCCTTTAGAGATGACAAATTCTCTCTCTCAGTCACCCTTTTAGCTTCAATCTTGGACTTTGAACAAGACACAAACACCCTTTTAGTTTCAATCTTGGGCTTTGAACAAGACACAAATACTCCGATAGCCTCAATCTTGGGCTTTGAACAAGACACCAAATATATTTCCTCCCATAGAATAGGAGGAACTGTGATTGCTCTGATTTCCCAAGTCTCTTTACGAGAATACGTAGGCATAAGATTGTGAAATCTTAGCGAGCACACAAATCAAAAAATCTTAGGTCCAGTACCTTCCTAAAAACAATAGAAAACCCGAAAACAACAAAAACATTCTCTCAACACTCTTAAAGGAGAAACTTTCCCAATCCACAGCAGATAAACATAAGAAAGCATTTCAAAAATAGCAGAAATACATGCAAAAGAAGGTTCCTATAGATTACTATAGATACTCTGGGTGTTAACAGTTTCCCTTTGTATAACCAGACCCCGATCTCTTAGCATTTGTTAAAGAAAACACTTGCGTGCAGGGTTAGTTTAAGATATCTTCCCCTTCCTTTCAAGCTTCATAGGATAAATACAAAAATCAGAAAGTAGCACCAATCATGCGGTAGGTGGTCGTGTCACCGAAAAAACCGACTGCTACACGCTAGAGAAATGTAGATTTGTAATGCAAGATTCAGTGATTAGATTTTGTAGGAATAAATTTTCGTTTCCCAAAAACGGCGCCACTATTCTATACTAGAACCCGATAATGATCAGAGAAGTTAATCTGAGCTATACATTGCGAGAGAGCTCTTATTCTGATATGGTGGATGAAGCTAACCTACAAGGTTAACACTCCAATGCTCAATTTAGTTATGAAGAAATTTAGAGTATACTGAAGTTTTGATAAATGAATTCAATACCTCTTATTGGCACTAGAGAGATGGTACTTATACTAAGCGAAGAAGTGAGCCTTATTGATAATTCTCTTTGGGCCTTGATCTGGTCTAGAAAACACGCACATAAACACACGCGCGCACACACATATGATAAATCCTAAAAAGAAATTATTTTGAACTAAAGAATCTTTCTTTAATTTAAAAAACAAATGTGAGTTGACATTTGTGTCAAAAATCAATATTGTATCTTTATTAAATAAAATGTGGACAATAATAGTAAAAATAATGTGTTCGAATTTTTGTTAAATAAATTAAATTAAATAATCAGACTACTCACAACCTTATCGGGCTAGTCTTGTTTGACGTTAGGCTTTCCTTACTCTAATTCGAAGGTCGTCAAATTTTTCTCTACTGCTCAAATCAAGCTTATTAAATTTGATGGGAAAGTTATGGATTGTGAATGCAATATGACTATCCAAGAGATGGAAAGAGTTATGATTGTTGGGAGTGGAGCCTGGAGGATCGAAGTCCATTAATCATAAATGTATTACTTTCAATGTGTCCTATCAGCGGAAGATGAGTAAAAGCCTAGAGATAAAACTTTTAGAAATTATGATAGAGAAGTAGGGTCGTCTTTGAAGGTGTACAAGGCGACCTACAACACAGAGTTTCACACTTTTTTTGATTAGGTTATGGTAAAAAGGGCCTTCATACACATATTTCACGGTTAAATAAGGCCTTTTAAAAATATTTTACGATTCAACTAAAGTTAACTTTAGCTTTTTACACATGGTCTCTCAAAGGTTAGAGACGACTGGAGAAGGCTCATTTTTAAGTGGAGTTTCCTACTACGATACTAGTAGTAGTGAGAGAACAATTATAGATGCCTGTGATTATAATTTGACTCGTGATAAGGTAAGAACGGAGATTATACCATCACAAAGATACGATTATGATGGCCTTGTGTTTTATGCTTTGAATGTGGCTGAAGGATTGCAAAACTTGAAAACATGGACCTTTAGGGAGGCATTCGAATGCAAGTAAAGTCAAATATGGTTGAAGAACAATGCTTGTGGGCTTGTTAAATTACCTAAGTAGGAAAAGGTGATTGAAATCAAGTGTATGCAAGTGGCAAGATCAATGTTCAAGTGTGGCCTTAATCAAAGTTTTTGAATAATGTTTCAACATGTTACAAAGCAATAAACACTACTACAAAAATACTCATTTTACCTCGGATGCGAAGGGGATTTTACCTTAGTTACACAAGAGAGGTAACGAAGGGTGGCATGAAAACTTGTCACTTTACCCCTAGGTTTAGGAATAACCGTGGGGACAGTTTAATTGGTCATTGGTTCAATCCCCAACAATATTATTTTTATTTATTTTTAAAACTATGTAGCGCCCGCCAGATACCTCTTGGGTTTTGTTAATAACCGAGGGAAAAGGCCAATATTTACACCAATTTGATATTATAATCGAAGGGTATAACCTATTTTTTTCATTTATAATTTGTTTTAAATCTCATTTTAGTTGACCTGTGTCATTTATAATTTGTTTCAAATCTCATTTTGACTGGCCTGTATCATTTGTGACATAATCAGGTAGTTTTATTTTATACAGAACATAATCACAGAATACCAAATTTACATTGTTTAGAAAATCAAATGTACACATACCCAAAATGGTACACCAAGAGAACCTATACATATTTGAAAACATGATCATATAATGCTTAGAATACCTATAATGACATTTGAGATACCTATACCAAGAGAACCTATACATATTTGTACTTATACATATTTGTACCTATAATGAAAAGAAAAAAAAATATACAATGCTTACAAAAAAAACCAAGAAAAACTAGTGTTTTTGAGATTCATAATAATTTAGGAAGGCATTGGCCCAATGTGATCGGATTTATCTATATCCTCTTGTGAGAATGGTGCTTCGTTGTTAAACGCCTATAATTTAAGCAAAATTTTAATTGTGATAAGTTAACAAAAATAACATGTATATAGATAAAGTTAATATCTTAATCCATGACCGAAAATGCCTCTGGAGACAATATTTAACATATGTCTCATAACATAATATCCACAAGAAAATTTGTCGGGTTGTTTTCACGAGTACAAATAATTTTCATATAGTTACTAATTAATACACACAAAGCACAAGTAATACATTAGCGAAAATAAAAGAATGTCAAATGCACATGTAATAATTACTTTTATGAAAAGGAATCTTGATTTTCTACCTTCTAGATTGCGTTTTACAAAATTGTATCACTCCATAGCTCAACATAATCGTAAAAATTAAACATGAATAAAAACTGTTCAAAATTAGAGCTAAAATTTTAGTATTACAAATAATACCAATTACTCGCTCAAACTTTCATGCATCTTTTCATAGAGTTTATAGTGTAACGAGCATAACATAACTACAACATTTTGCTTCAGACATATAATAATTAGTTGTCACACGAATTGCACAAACATTCAGAATAATTAATAATGTGTATAAAATTGATTTATAAAAGAAAACATAAATTAATATATACTTACACATGGTAAAGCGGTCCCATGTAACATTCTTTATTCTCATTAACCAACTGATTTCGTATGTAGATTTTGATAGTGTTTGTCGCCATATTTTGAAATTGAATGTCCAATGGATCTAAGAAACAATACTTTCTTAATTTCCTTTCAACACACATCTCATGCATGAACCTAATAAAAAGTTAATGCAAAAGTCAAGTCTTTATGTTAAAGTATGAGAAAAATGAATATAAATTTAAATTACCGTAAAATTTATATTTACGAGCACCACAATTATAGTACGCTCATGTCCAGCCAATCATCTGCCTTCAAAAATTCCATAATACAACTCTTAAGAAGTGTATAAGCTTGTTTTGGTTCATGTTTTAATTTAATAAACTCGCAGATGTCTGGAATCTCCACTATCATCCTCAATAGTCTTTGAGTGTTATCTAGTTGAGGTGGCGTGGTCTCAATATTGTGTTGAGGGGCAGAACAAGTATCTATCGTGCTTGCACCATCCCATAACAATTTTCTCAACTACTTTCTCAGGTAAGTCTAACTGATCTAAAATTGGGTGGTTGAGTACACCCATTGATTTCAATTGCTGCATCATAAAAACAACCAATATGCAATACAGAAATTAAAACACAATTAATAACAACAACATACAACACATATTTTTTTAACTTATACTTATACCTCAATCACATCGTGGATACACTTCTCTTGCACTTCCTCGAACACCTTTTCTCATTCCTCCTCAGCCAACCTCTCTTGCTCCTCCTGGATCCTCTCTTGCACCTCCTGCAACATCCTCTCCCGCTCCTCTTGCAACATCCTCTCCCGCACCTCCACACTCAACTTCCTACGTTTCTCCTGAGTCCATTTCTCCATTGCATTCTGAGTCCACTTCTCCCGCTCTTGTTATAATACCTCCCTCAACTTTTTAGCAACTATCTCATCAATTTCTCTCTTATCGTTTAATTTCTTAATTGATTGCAATGGTCTAAAATGTAACTACAACCCGACACCTCTTCCAAGACCACATACACGCCCAACATTCTCCTCAATTCCAATTGCTTCTACCAAGATGTCATGACGATCTCGCAGAAGGAAGATACCAATTTTGGATTGTTCAAGCAGTACATCCTACAACACATATAAAAGTTCATTTTTACCAAATTGAATCAACTAAAATAACTAATTTTGAAAAAATTATCTACTTACAATCTTTTCAGCCACTTCGTGTGTAGCCTCTGATGTGTATTCGCCACCTGGTCTTTGATGTGCCCTCTTCCATTTCTCATGGTGGAGATGGACTACGATCAAGTCATCTAGAAGGATCTCCCAACTCTAGTTCCCTTTGTTTTTTTTTTCATTAATCATTTTCTATTAAATTTTATCATATCCTCCACGAGATAATCTATGTGGATAAATATTTCTAGCTCTATTCTCCTTTTATTTTTTTTCTTATCCAAGAAATCAGGAATGATGCATGAGTTTGCAAAATCCTCTCAAACTTTCTTATCAATAAATGGATACTTCATGTATGGAGGATCTGAGTTATCACTTGGATATTTAATATAATCATATATGAGTTGTGTTTTAAAACCCCTCAAATGCTCACCAACATATCCAAGCCATCTTTTTCAACATTTTATCCTCTGGAACAATAAAAACTTCCTATGTTTACATAATGGATTTGATATTAGTATTAATCCTGATCAGAGGTGATCAGGCTGGATCGTCGTGGCCTTCGTGTAGGACAGATGAGGATGCTTGTAGGAGAGAAAAGGGGGTTGTACCTACAAGGTACTCCGATGCCAAAGTAAGTAATTGGGCAAGAGAGAGAAAGAAAGTACAAAGGTAAGATTTCAAGTATTGAATAGTGATCAAACCTGCCCCTCTCACATGAGAGGGTATTTATAGAAGTAACACCCGGCGCGGGGCCAAGGTCTCCCATGTGGACGAAATGTCTGGTCGACCAATGGGAGACTTCCAGGTGGAGGGTCAGGCGCGTGACCCTTTGACCCGGTCCAACTGTTTCCGTGAGATCCAGGGAAGCAGTTGGTCGTGTTAACTGCCAAGCGAGTGAGGGGGACATGCCCAACGGCTAGTCTCTTCCTAATGGCTAGTTTCTGTCCAACGGCTAGTTTCTGGCTATTGGGTCTGGCCAAGAGCAGGACTGGATTGGGCCTTGCCCTACTGTGGACCAAGCGCCTGTCAAGTCCAGAACACGAACCTCCCAAGTCTTCGCTCTGAGGAAGAGTGATGACTTGAGATAGTTCCATGGACAATTGCCCTCGAATGATAATGTTCGGGGATATGCCCCTCGCCTGTTCCAACGTTGAGGTGGTCGACATTGGTTCTCAAACAGTCCGACCAGCCTTTCATACGCGAGGACATGCTCGTAGAAATGGCATTTTTACGTCGATCAGGTTTAGGAATTGTGCCTGCTGAAGTGGTGTTTTTATGTCGATGAGCCTTGGTGAGGACGCGAGTTGCGCGTATTGTCGAGGAAGATGTGCTCGCGGTGTAGCAGAAGACTTGGTGAATGATACGTCTAGCTTTGGGAATGCTAAACGAAGATTCTCTTTCTAACACGTGGCGGAGCATTCAATTTTTGTCAGGCCTAGAGATGCCTAGGCTATGATGGCCTTTGTGCTTCCCAAGTGAGGAAGTGCTTATAAAAGGGGGGAGAGAAGATTCATTTGACACTTTACTCAATTTCTTATCCCCAAACTTCTACGCTCTGTAACTTGTGTTCTCGCCCGAGCTTCTTCGCCACCGTCGACCTTCAACGCTTAGTTTGTGATCATTATCTTCTACCTTCACTTTGGCAAGTAAGTTCTTCATCCCTTTCTGCAAATTCCCTGGCGTTCTTCCTTTCTGGAAAATTACGTGAACTTTTCGGTGACACATGAATTTTTCGGTTGAATGTTCATGTGTTCTTCGATGAACACATGAATTTCTGGAAAATTCATGAAAAACACGAAGAACATGGGATGAATGTTCATGATTATTGTGTAGGCTTGTGTAGATCTTTCTAGATTCTGGTTAGGATTAGTTTTAGGTTTGTAGTTGGGCATTAGGCCTGTTCGACATGAAACTTTGGCTTTCCTGCGACGAGCTTATTTTGTCGTGTGAGCTCCTCCTCAAGTCTTCATAAAGTCGCGGAGACTCGTCCCCGTCGTAGGGGAAAGTACAGCCACCGTCTTCTTTCGTGGTTGACTTGGGCTCGAGGTTGTCCTCGGCTTATTCCTCGCCCTTTCACTTGACTAGTGGTGGAAGGGTGGATTTGATCTTTGTCGTTGAATTCACTTTTTCTTCCTCTGCTTTTCAGGTGAAATGACTGATCAGCGCGAAGGGGTTTTGCCCGACGCTGGGGCCGTGCACGGGGAGGCGGGGCAGTCCGTTGATCATGCCAACGTCCATGTGGCTAAAGGGGACCTCAAATAGATCGCCCAGGAACCCCTATCGATAAGGTCAACGTTTACCGAAGAGGAAGTTTGGGATTTTCCCTATCTAGAAGACCGGGATGAGGACGCGCCGGTTCACCAGAGAGCTATCTCCCCGATAGAGAATGATCGTATCTGCTCGGTGTATCCAGGGATGCGGTTCCCTATGTACGAATTCTCCTTTGTGGAGGCAAAGTCCCGCCTGCCCTTCACCGACTTTCAGGAGGTCGTCTTCTGCCACTTAGAGCTATGCCCGGTCTAACTCCATCCGAATGCGCTGGCGTTTATTCGCGCTTTTGAGTTGGTATGTCATTACTTGCGGATCGGGGCGGCCGTGGACTTTTTATTCTGCATCCTCCAGATCCAGCGAAGCACAATGGGCCCGAAGCAGAGCTGGGTGTCTTTTAAATAGCAGAGCAGGCTTTTCTGGCCATACTCAGAATTTGTCCAGCATTTCAAGGACATGTTCTTTGTCGTGAAACCTATCTCTGGAGCGGCTAGGAGATCCATCTCTAAGCTTGAGACTGTGGAGGTTGACGGTCAGCAAGTTCAGAAGGTTGTGTCTAAGTTCCCTTGAGAGTCGTCAAGCACGAGCAGCTTTGTGATGGGGACAAGGAGTCCTATCGAGTTTTGTATGCAGACGTGGAGACCTTTAGTCCTGCCTTCGTGGTAGATAGGGACGGCAAAGAGTTGTTCGGGGAGGACGGAGAGCCTTCTTGGGCGGCTCGTTATATCAACATTAGGGCCCTCCTTGAGTGCGAAACCGAAGATGTCGCGTTTCAGCTCCTCGATATAATCTGTTGCTTTTTGTCCATGTTTCTTACTTCTTGTCCAATCGTGCTGACCTCCCTTTCTTTGTGTTCGCAGGGAAAATGGTGGATATGAGGGAGCTCCTAATGAGGTCCCAGGCGACCAAAAACCTGAAGAAGGTGCCCCTAATGCCAAAAACTGGTGCTTCCAAGCAGCAAGCGAAGCTGGCAAAGTTCATGGCCAGCGCAGGTACCACTTCGGGGACAACCTCTACACCCCCGACTCCGAACACATCCCACAAGAGGAAGCGGGATGAAGTTGGCTCTTTTCCAGGGAGCTGCTCGGGTAGTTTCGCTGGAGGGAAATTTGTGCTGCCCCGTGCTATCTTTAGGGGAAAAAGTTTGACGGGGAGAGTTCCATCATCGTCCCAGAGCTCAATGCATCAGCTATTTTGTCAGCCGATCCTCTGGTGCGGAGGAAGCTTCTTTTCCAGGATGCAGCTGCTATGATCAGGGTATTGGAGGCGGCGCTGGCCCTTGGAGATGCAGAGATGGTTCCACTCACCGACCTCAAGAAGGCAAAAGCTAAGATCAACGACTTGGAGCTAGAGAACGCGAAGATTTACAACGACCTGAAGAAGCTCTAAGGCAATCTGGAGGCCAAGATAGAGCTTCAGAAGAAAGTTACTCAGATGTAGGGGGAGGTGATCAAGGTCAATGAGGAGAATGCCAGTCTGAAGGCGAGGATAGCTGAGCTGGAGGGCTCGTCGGCGGTTGGTCTGGATGAGACCGACAACGAGAAGACTCTCAAAACGAGGAAGGACCTGGTCGAGAGGATACGTCTTCTCGAGCAAGATAATCTGGGGGCAGCTGAGTTTGGTTTCAACGCTGCTTTGGAGCAGTTGAAGGCCCTCAATTTCGACGTCCAGCTGCTGACCGAGGGAATGGGGGTTCTAAACGTGGTCATCAACGACAAGGTGGTTCCCCCGGAGGTCCTTGGCGAGGCAGTTTAGTTTGTTTTGAAGTTGTACTTGTATTTTGTGGGCATGTGTGCCTTTTGATATGTAATATTTTGTCCAACGCAGCCCTTTTCTTGTATTGATGACTTATTCCGGCCTTGTGGCCGAAGTTATATAAATATTTTTCGCTTAGCATTATGTTCGTTGCATTTATTTGTGTATGCTTTAGTTGTTTAAAGATGAGTATGGGCGCTTTGCTCGATTTGTTCATGTTTTGCTCGACAGTTTGGGAGACTCGTCGAGGAGGCAAAGTAGTTTTTCCGGTGATGGGACTAGGATCTCGGTCGAGATACTAATCCCATAGGCTTGGACTATTCCCATCGCGAGCTGGGTGTCCCGCCTCAATGGTGCGGCAATGGCGGAGCTCGATTGAGGTATCCCCATTGTGTGCAGAATCTGCTTGTCCCATGAGCAGAAGTTGGCCGACGTTGTAAGGTGAGGGACCGTGCTTGCACCGGTGCATGGTCCCGTGGCCAAGCCGTCTCCCCGTTGGGGGTGAACTCGTTGGTAGTTTGCCCGACCTCGTGGTTGGTCCTAACTGTAATATTGTTTGAGCTTTTTAGCATTCCATGGTCGAGCAAATGGTTCTCCGTCGAGAGTTTCTAGGTAGTAGGCTCTAGTGCCTGTTTTTGACTTGACCCTGTAGGGTCCTTCCCAGTTCGCGGCCAGCTTGCCCTCACGCGAATCCTTCTGGTTTCTGCGTAGGACTAAGCTGCCAACGGGGAAGTCGCGCTTTATGACCTTAGTGTCATGGCGCAAGGTTATTTTTTGTTTCAGCGAAGCCTCGTGGAGAGCCGCTCCTGACCGTATTTCTTCGACCAGGTCGAGCTCTTCCCTTAAGGCTTCGTCGTTCATCTCCTCGTCGAGAGGAGCTTTCATTCGTCTGGAAGGTTCCCTGATCTCCATTGGTATCAGCGCCTCGGTTCCGTAGGCTAGTCGGAAGGGGGTTTCCCCGGTGGTGGGATGCGGGGTTGTTCGGTAGGCCCAAAGCACGCTGTGTAACTCCTCGACCCACCTCTTCTTGGCCTCGCCTAGCCTTCATTTTAGACCCCGAAGGATTACCCTGTTTGCGGCCTCTGCTTGCCCATTAGTCTGGGGGTGATCGACGAAAGTGAAGTGTTGCTTTGTGCCTAGTTTGGCGACGAAGTCCTGGAACTTCCTGTCCGTGAACTGGGTTCCATTGTCGGTCACAAGGACATAGGGTACCCTAAATCGTACGAGGACGTTCCTTTTGTAGAAACAAAGTATGTTGAAGGCTGTGATCTTGGCGAGCGCTTCGGCTTCGATCCATTTTGTAAAGTAATCGACGGCTACAATAAAAAATTTGTTTTGATAAGACCCCATTGTGAAGGGGTCGAGTATATCCATCCCCCACCAAGCGAAGGGCCAAGGCGAGGATAGAGTCTTCAACTCATTAGGAGGCGCCAAGTGCATGTCCCCGTGGCACTAGCATCAGTCACATTTTTGGACATGCTCCTTAGCATCGTGCTGCATGGTCAGCCAAAAGTATCCTGGTCGCAGGGCCTTTCGTGCCAATGATCTCCCTCCTAAGTGCTGCGCGTTGATGCCCTAATGAATTTCTTGGAGGATTTCGGGGACCTTGTCCTCCTCGACGCATTTCAGGAGGGGGATGGAGAATCCTCGTCGATAGAGTTTGTCTTCGATTAGCACGTACGAGCATGCTCTTTGTTTAGTCATGCTGGCTTCCTTGCTGTCCTCGGGCAATTCCCCCATGGCGAGGTAATTGTACACTGGGGTCATCCAGCAGCGGCTGTCTCCAACGGCGTTAACGTCGAGTAGCTCTGGTGGCTTCTCAATACTTGGTCGAGCGAGTATCTCTTGTACGATGGACTTGTTACCGCCTTTCTTTTTGGTGCTAGCCAGTTTTGACAAGACATCTGCCCGCGTGTTTCGTTCGCGAGGAATGTGCTGGACTTTCCACGCGTCGAACTTGGTAATTCTTTCCATCACCAGTGTCAGATATTCGACCAGCTGATCATTTTTTTCCTGATACTCTCCTCGTACTTGAGATGCTACGAGCTGGGAATCGGTGAAAATATTTACCTCCTTGGCTCCCAAGTCTTCGGCCAGCCGTAATCCTGCGAGGAAGGCTTTGTACTCGGCTTGGTTGTTAGACGTAGGGAAGGACAGGACTAAAGACACTTCAATTAATATTCCCTCCTCGTTCTCGAGGATGATGCCTGCACCACTACCCGTGGAGCTGGATTCCCCGTCCACGTAGATGGTCCATCTATGTGTTCCGCTTGGTGGGGATGATGGCGGCGTCATCTCTGCCACAAAGTCGGCCAGGACTTGTGCCTTGAGGGCCTTCATGCCTTCGTAGTGGATGTCGAATTCTGATAGCTCTAGGGACCATTTGAGCATTGTGTCGGCCATGTCTGGTCGACAAAGCAGCTGTCTTATGGGCTGGTCCGTACGCACTACTATGGTGTGGGCTAGGAAGTAATGCAAAAGCCTTCTCGCGGCGTTGACGAGGGCGAGAACGACCTTCTCAATTTGCGCGTACCTAATCTCCGGCCCTTGTAAGGCCTTGCTCGTGAAGTAGATGGGTTTTTGCCCGTCCGTTGTCTCGCGAATGAGTGCAGCGCTAATGGCTTCGCTGGTGACGGAGAGGTACAGGTACAAGGTCTCCCCGCACTCTGGTCATGAAAGCACGGGGGGTTCGAACAAGGCTCGCTTAAGGTGGGTCAGAGCCTGCTCGTATTCCTTAGTCCACTCAAATGTGGACTCTTTTCTGAGGAGTTTAAAGAAGGGCAGGGCATGTTGGGCAGACTTGGCCACGAAGCGCAAAAGTGAAGCGAGCATCCCATTGAGGGGCTGTATAGACTTCTTCGACCTAGGTGTGGGAAATTCAGCAAATGCCCGACATTTATCAGGATTGGCCTCTATCCCCCTCTCGGTGAGGTAGAATCCGAGGAACTTCCCCGCCCGAACGCCGAAAGTGCATTTTTCTAGGTTAAAACGCATTTTGCATTTCCTTGCCTGGTCGAAGACCTTTTACAAGTGAACTGTGTGATCGGATTCCTCTCGGGACTTTAAGATCATATCGTCTATGTATACTTCGAGCATGTCTCTGATTTCTGATCGGAAGACCTTGTTCATCATACGCTGGTACGTGGCCCCAGGGTTCTTCAGGCCGAAGGGCATTACATTATAGTAATAGTTCCCCGACGAAGTCATGAACGCGGTATACTTCTTGTCCTTTTCGGCCATAGGGATTTGGTTGTATCTCGAATAGGCGTCCATGAATGACAAGAGTTTGAAACCTGCAGAATTATCTACGAGCTTATCTATGCTGGGCGGAGGATAAGCATCCTTCGGGCAAGCCTGGTTGAGATCAGTATAATCAATGCACATGCGTCATTTTCCAATATGTTTCTTGACAAGTACAATATTGGACAGCCAGGTTGTATACCTGGCCTCCGAGATAAATTTTGCCTCTAAGAGGTCTTGTATAAGTTTTTCGGCAGCCTGTGCCTTCTCATCGGATTTCTTGCGTCTGCGTTGTATGACGAATCGAGCAGCTGGGTCAATGGTCAGTTGATGGTATGCAGTCTCAGGGTCCAAGCCGGGCATGTCTGCGCTGCTCCACAAAAACAAATCAGCGTTGTCCTTCAGACATGTCTTCAACTGCTATTTTACCTCGTCGGGCAGCCCTGCGCCTATCTTCACTCCTCTGCTCGGGTTGGCTCCGAAGGTGATGACCTCGAACTCCCCATCTGGGTCAGGGCGCATGAGGGTTGTTGCAGAGGAACTGGCTGTCCCCGCCGACGTGCCTTCACCACAGTCCTCGCCCTCTTCAGAAATCCGGATGTCAAGGTCGATGATGTGTACAGGGAGAGTCGGCTTCTTGTCAAGCTGGCTCTCTTGGCCAGGCTGGTCTTCCTCCCTTACGCGTTTGGCGGCCTTGGGTGCTGCACCGATTGAGCTTTGTCCTTGAGTAGCTGCTTCAAAGCACCTCCTCTCAGCATCTATATCCCAATGCAATGTTGCGACGTGGCCTTTCTCCGTATAGTATTTCATCTTGAGATGAACTGTCGAAGGAACAACGATCAGCTCTGACAAGGTTGGTCCCCCAAGGATGCATTAGTATAGTGAAGGGAAATCGATTACCAGAAACTGAGTCTTGATCGACTTTGACGCCTCCTCTTCCCCAAAAGTGACTAGAAGCTCCACGTACCCCTAGGGTCTGGCAGTCGCCCAGTTGAATCCTTGCAGGTTAGATCCTACATACGGTGACAGGTTCTTCTGGTCCAGCTTTAATGCTCTGAACAAACCGGTGTACGTAATGTCCACAGAGCTGCCCTGGTCGACCAGGATCCGTCGGACATCGGTGTTGGCAAGTCTCGCTCTAATGAGAAAAGGGATGTGCGAGTTCGGGGAGCCCCCAGGCAGCTCCTCCCGGTAGAAAGTGATTGGCTGGGACCATCCCCGAACTTTCTCGAGCGTGGACAGCTGGTCGGGACTGCAGTCGATTAGCTGGTCAAACTTTCTCTAGACCGACCCCACTGTGAGCTCGTTGTATCCCCCACATGAGATAACCATGGCCGTCGGAAAGGTCTCCTAGGTGCTGTGTGCGGATATCTGAGGAGGATCCTCAATATGGTCGGGGATGATGAAGTCCTCTGGCCGTGTGATGGACATGGCGACCTGAGGAGGAGGACTGGGCGGCGTAGACTCTGCTTCCTTTTTAGTCTCCAAAGTCTCTCATCGAGAGGATTCACCCTTCTTCGTATATTGATTTAGGTGACCCTCCTTGATGAGGATTTCAATGGCGTCCTTTAGGTGCACGCAGTCTTCGGTCACGTGGTCGTGGCTGCGATGGAAACGGCAATATTTACTCTTATCCATGTTGCCTTTGGACGACGTTGGTTTGGGGAATCGGACACCTCCCTGCTTGAACTCCGCATTGATGCATTCAGAGAGAATGCGCTCGCGGGGAGCCATCAGCAGGGTATACTTTGTAAAATGACCAGCAGGTCCCTTTCCTTCACGAGGACGATCATCTCGTCGTTTCTCTCTATCGCGTCTAGGGGCCTCTGACTCGTCTTTTTTTGTCGCCCGGGAGCTCTCTTGATCCCTAGAGTCCCGGGCATTGTAGGCTTCCTCTTTCTCCTTGTATTGAATATACGATTGAGCTTTACAGAGTTACTCGGCCAGGTTGTGAGGAGGTTCTATGCCCACCACCTTGTGGAATTCGCTCTTCGGTCTCAACCCTTTTTCGAGGAGGTACTTCTTCATATAGTCTGTCGTGCGGACCTCAACAACCTCCTTGTTGAAGCGCTCGATATATGCATGCAAGGGCTCATCCTTGCCCTACATAATGGCTTCCAATGTGGCCTCCGACTTGGGCTGTCGCCGGAAGGCAGTAAAATGGTGGGAAAACTGGCTCTTTAGATCATTCAAGGACATGACCGAACCCCGGGGAAGCCGCTTGAACCATGCCATGGCCCCCTTTCTGAGAGTGATGGGGAACAACCTGCATTTGATGTCCCTGCTTACATTATGATAGTGGAGCATGGCTTTGATGTTTTCTATATGCTCGCCTGGGTCGGTGGTCCCGTCGTAAGTGGCTAGGGGAGGCGGTTTCTCCAATCCACGAGGAATGCGCATGCCCATAATCTCCTGAGATAAGGGACCATGGATATCGTCGTCACCGCTTGTGCTGGACAACCGACAAGGGGAGTCGCTACGCCGCGGCTTCTGCTACAGCGGGGAGAATGTCTGCGCGACTTGTGGTGCTCGTGATGGTTCCTCGAAGGTCTGGTCCTCTTCGGAGTGGGAGAGCGTCTGTATCTCCGCAGGGGAGATCGGTGTCGTTGTCAGGCGAGTTCTGAGTCAGGTTCCTCTCATCTTGAGAGTCTCTTGGCGGGAGAAAGAATCCTGGACCTCTCCTACCCACGCTTCTGAGGAGGAGACTGTGGCCGCGGAGAAGGACTGCTAGGCTTCTGCGAGGGACGCTGCTCCTGGAGGGCGTGTTCGAGCACGCTGATCTTTTCGCCTTGTTGGAAGATCAGAAAGTTGGACCTGTTGAGGGAGGCGATTAGGGCGACAGTGCTTGGGTCCGTGTTTTGAGGGACCTGTATAGGCTCAAAAACGGGACCAACAGCTTGTGCACACGGCTTCACATCATCGGGGGTAGGAGAGGCGGTATTTCCATCCCGGTGATTTGTCTTCGGGAAGGTAGCTTTGGAGACGAGGTGATCAACGTTATCAGCGATAACGACGATGGCAGGTTCTTGACGGATTCATCGTTCCTGTTAGAGGCCATGATGATCAAATGGAGTTTGGAGAAAGAGCTTTGGTCTTTTGGGTGAAAAAGAGGGAATCTTGAATAAAAAATATGGGGAAGCTTGTTCCCACAGACGACACCACTGATCGGAGGTGATCAGACTGGATCGTCGTGGCCTTCGTGTAGGGCAGATGAGGATGCTTGTAGGAGAGAAAAAGGGGTTGTACCTGCAAGGTACTCCGATGCCAAAGTAAGTAATTGGGCATGAGAGAGAAAGCAAGTACGAAGGTAAGATTTCAAGTATTAAATAGTGATCAAACCTGCCCCTCTCACATGAGAGGGTATTTATAGAAATAACCCCCAACGCGGGGCCAAGGTCTCCCATGTGGCCGAAATCTCTGGTCGACCAATGGGAGACTGCCAGGTGAAGGGTCAGGCGCGTGACCCTTTGACCTGGTCCAACTGTTTCTGTGAGATGCAGGGAAGCAGTTGGTCGCGTGAACTGCCAAGCGAGTGAGGGGGACATGTCCAACGACTAGTTTCTACCCAACGGCTAGTTTCTTCCCAACGGCTAGTTTCTGCCCAACAACTAGTTTCTGGCAATTGGGTCTGGCCAAGAGCAGGACTGGATTGGGCCTTGCCCTACTGTGGGCCAAGCGTCTGCCCAGTCCAGAACAAATCCAAAAAAATAAATGATCATCCATACTTGTAAAACAAATCATAAAATTCATAATAAATACCGTAATATCGGTCCATATGCTATCTTTCAAATAACCGTTAACATCGTGCCAATTATCTATCAAAATACGCAATTTGCTTCTACCTTGTAATGCCATGTAATCGTAAAATCATCTGCATATTCACCATAAGCCTTACTGGATCTTACATCAAAATTAACCGGAAAGGAAACACTGCTTTCGTGGACTTTTTTCACCTTGATCAATATCGTGACATCTCTAACTTTTGTTTTACTTTTTGTATTAATAGAGGTTGTATGGGAGGCGCTTGTCTAATCTCTCATGTCTGTGCAAATTAAGAAAAATAGCAACTTATAACAGAAACACCAACATAAACTTCAAAGCCACATCACACAACACTTCATCTAAAATGATTCAGACCATAGAAACATACTAACTAGAAATATAGTTCTTACTAAGAAAAACAACAAGTTATGATGAATCATTTCAAGTAAAACAACACTATTTCTGCTTAGTACGTAACACCATTTCTATTTTGTATTACCCTTTCCATGAACATTTTTAAAACTAACACCATTTCTATGAACATTTCTAAAACTAACACCATTTCTATGAACATTTTTAAAAGTAAGACCATTTAAGTGATAAACAACATCTCAATGGTGAGTTATGTACCTCAAACGTGATGACAAAGCTTCAACGAGTAAGGTTGAAAGAGTTGATGTTCAGGTTGATGTTGGAAGAGTTGATATTGAAAAGAGAATGACGATGAAACGAGGAGTGTTGATAGGTAATAAAAAGTTAGAGTGTAGTTCTGTGAAATATTCATGCAAAAGAACATACACGTTGATTTTTAGGCAAAACTGAGGGAATGGATTAATTAAATAATTTAAAAAATAAAATAGAAAAACGTCATATTGTCATACCCTAAATTTTGACCAGGCATTTTTATTTTTTTTCTCATTTTCTTCTGTCTATATTTTCATACTGTGTCGTCTGCATATAATGTCATATATTTTCTTCATGAATATTTTTTGAATTATCAGCCGGAATTAACGTGTTAAATTTTCAGGTATTTTAGGTTGTTAGAAATTTTTCTATATACTATATACTATATATATATACTGCTTTTCCTACTGGATATTCGTGTTTATTTTTCTGTCAATGGGAATGCGATTAATACGCATGTGGAAAGTTTGAGAGAACCCTAAGATAGGTGATGGCTTAGATGGGTGGTCTTACAGGGAGTGAATCCCGAATAAGCTATCCCGGTAGACCATCAAATTAGTGGAAATACCCTTTGCGGATTCAATGCTTAACGACTCCGTTGTGAAGGCAGATTGTCCCAATGTGGTATCCGTGAAACTGAGGATTTAGTAGACATTAACCATGTGGCCATTTGGTAGTGCAGTGACTATCGGGAATAGTTGATACACAATAATACACTTGTCATACCCCAAATTTTGACCACTAAGATTCCCCATCATTGTGTAAATCATCATCACAATATGGATGTACCTTTATGCCTCATCAATCTCCTCAAGGAATTGTTGAGCATCCACTGCAATCAGAACTTAGGGTTTCAAGCCCTCTCAGAGCTTTTAGACAAAGGATCAATCAAGGAATGACATGATCTTCAACTTGTCTACACCCTCAAACATACACAATGGATCAAAAGGACTCTCACTTCAAGGATTAAGCACAAGGATGCTCCCTTCTAGGTGGATCAAATTAGGGTTTTGATCGACCAAGGCCTCCAGATGGAAATTTTCCTCTGGGCATGAGCCAAAGATCCAAAACATAACCTAATATACTCCAGGGAACCTCATGAACTCAATCATCCAGTCAATTTTGCCTCAGGGGATGCATTCATCAAAAATCAGGAATTAGGGTTTCTTGACCTAATTCACCCCTAAGTTGACTTTTGGGACAAATCATAAACCAAGACCTCAAGACATGATTTGAGGGTCTCTAATATACCATATTGATCCATTTGGAACAGTGGATTGATCCAAGAAGTTTGAGCAACAAGTTTCAATTTCATCTGAACCACAGTTAGGGTTTCGTAGGAAAAGTCAACTGTAACTTTGACTTTTGACCAGGACATGCTCCCAAGCCCTAAGACATGATTCAATATCCTCTATACCACCCATGGAACATGTCCATCAAGTTTTATTTAGGTCAAGGACATGATTTCCTGAAGAATTGCACAGTTTGGAATTCATCGGATAAAAAGTCAACTGTGCACAAAAGTCAACTTTGACTTTTTGAGATTTTTTACAAAAATGGATTTTTAACCCTAAAATGATGTTTATGTATGATTTGAATCATCATTCATCAAGAAAAATAAGAGAAAATGGGATAACTTGTAAAAGGGGTAACCATAAAAACTTAGAAAATTTTCTAAGTTATGGAAAAAAGTGACAAAGGTACCAACTTTGGAGGATCATAACTCCTAAACCACAAAGCCATTTTTTTCCATCCAAGGCTTGATTTGTAGATCTCATTGCCCTCTACAAAAGCTTCATACTGACCTATGTCCAAATTCCTCATGGATTTTGAGTTATGGAGTGATCAAAATCAAGAAAAGTCACTTTGTTCCAACACTTTGTGAAAATTTCACTAAGTCAGATTTTGCCCTACTTTTTTCCAAATGTAGGGACATTTTTCACTTGGATCCAAAAAGTATCAAAACCAAATATGGTCAAACAGTTGTTGTATCATATAAGAGCTTTCCAAAATGGCCAAGAACGTCACCAAATTCAACTTGAGCCATGAGATATGACATTGGCAAGTTGCCTTGCTGAAATCTGCCAAGGCAAGGCAGATTTTTGCACTTTTGCTCGATTTGCCAAAATCAGCCAATTCCAAGCCTTGTCATCACCTTGGACACATCTGAGGATTGAATATAAAGGGGACAATCACTGAGCCAAGCCTCCAAAGTCCTTGGAACAAGAAATAGCATGTTGAACCTAGAATTGCCCAAAATAGGGACAAGACTCCAATTTTGGATTGGAGCATTCAATGGAAGCATCAAGGTGGCATGGACTGAGCTATTAGCAACTGAATTCAGTCAAGACTTATCCAAGACCAAGGGGACCAGCAGCCTGTGCCCTAACCTCTAGTCAATGGCTAGAGGAGACTTGGATTTTCATTTGCCAACATTGGCTAAACCTACTCAGCAGTTGCCATTCACTATTCCTTGCAAAACAAACTTGCTCTACTATAAATAGAGCTCAATTGTGATCAGTTTAAGTACAGCAAAGGCCTACAACACTTGCCTTTCTCAAAATCCACTTCTCACTCTCAAAAATGCCTTTCTTAGCAAGTCACTATCGGGTTTTTCATTAGAGAGCAATTCCACTCAAACCAATCACACACACACCTCATATACATCATATGTGAGCTAATCAAACACTTAAACAACATCTGGAACACTGATTTCTCAGAATCACCAGTCAATTGCTCAAGGTTTTAACCAAAGTGCAGTTAAGATGTGTCGCTCCCGGGATTTTCATCCTAGTACAAACGCGAAAGTGGCACCGAACAGAGTCGCCAACAATGTGTATTTATCCCAAGAGAGGGAAAGGAAACACCGCATAAACCTGAAGGAAAGGATAGAGCATGGTCTTGCGACCAAGAGAACTGGGTTCGGGAGTCGGTTACGCGAGAGGAAGGTATTATCACCCCCTCGCGTCCATCGTACCCGATGGGATCCACGCTTGCTTGTCAATCAAAGGGTGTAAGGAAAGAATACTGGAAAAAAGAAAGGAGAAAGAAAGAGAAGCAAATGTAGGGAAAATAAAAGAAGTGCTCGAATGGGCCCTACCCCACTGCCTACGTATCTAATCGGGGACATGAGAATCAGAGCGACGTAGTTCCCCTCACTAGGGATGGATTGTTTGTGTTTTTTAGTGGAATATGTCAACGTTCACGTTCTAGCAGTTTAGGTGTTGCAGCTCACTGTAGGGAGACTTAGGCGTTACCTGTTTGTGGTAGAACGGAAATGACGCATCCTTAAGGAAGGATTGAAGGAGATGAGGAAAGAATTCCCGAAGGAAAGACGTTATTGTTTGTTTTTGTCTTTTAAGAGTTTTTTTTATTTGTTTGCATATGATAGTGTATCCAAATCTTGATCATTGGAATGTATACATCCTCACATTCCAAGATGGAATGAGTAAGAAAGTACACTAAGTGTGAAGAAGACCCTCACACTTAGTTCCAATTGTTAAGGTTCAAACACAGTAGCATACTTGTATTTATTGAGTGTTTTTGTTGATTATGAAATGAAGAAGTGTTTTTTATTTGTATATTCAACAAGTATTACATTTAAGTCCCTCATACAAGATCAAATGTTTAACACATTGACCCAAGATGGGCTATATGCTACACATTCTAAGATTATAAGAGAAGACCCCTTACAATCTTTTCTTTATATGAAAGGCCTAAATGCAATAAATGCCTACCTTTATTAGATATTTTGAATTTTCTTTGAGATGTGAAGATGAAAGAGTCAAAGGAGGAGAAAGGTAAAATCTATGTGATCTAAGACTCAATCCTAATTGATTAGTTAAGGGAGTGATCCTAAAGGTTTGTGAGGTTGCAAAACCTAAAGTCTAAAGAAGAAATGAGCTAAACAATTCACTTCTAAAGTAGAAGATAAATTGTAACTCAAAAGGGAAAGTGATGAGTTAATCAAAGAAAGCACATAAGTGCTTAACAAAACACAAAGTTGAATTATAAAAGAAATGAAAGGAAAGAAGTTTGAATGTGGATTCCTTATCCACACTCAATTTCAACTTACCAAAGCCCCTACATGGTTAGTGAATATGTATAAGAAATACAAGAAGTAAAAGAACACTTAATGTACCATAAAGCTCAAAAGAATGAGATGGAAGATCAAATCCTAATATCACAACCAGAATGTGCATCATATGAATAACAAGAGAATGTCATCCTATCAATTCAAATGAAAAAGCAACAATCACCATCCATTAACATTCAACATGTTTCCATAAGAAAAGATAGATGAAAGATGAAAAGAAAGAGAAGAAACATGCATAAATGGAACATGTAATCCAAGGATCAGAATTGAAACTAAATGGAAAATGGCTTATACACATCTCAAAGTATCCATGAAGCAAACATCAAGACATTCAAGAAGTAATATAAGAAGAAGAATTGAAATAGAAGTTCAAAAGAAAAGATGCAAACCAATACATGTTAAGGATGCACAAAGTTCAAAGGGAAATGAACATGTAAAGATGACCTATAATGTGTACCTATGATCTATAATGTCACAAGAATAGCTCACCCAATATGCAAATGATCATACAAATATGTACACAAGAAATCATGTAAACATGCACAAAAATTGAAATGATAAGACATGTTACTATACTTCAAATGTAATGCATCAATCAAAAATAAAATGGATTTATGAAAATTATGCAAGCATGGTATTGGAATGCCTAAATAATAAGTGAATCATATATCAAAATAGCATGTGAAAATTCAAGGCAAAATGATGTCAAACAATGCAATTAGGTCAAATTGAAACATCATGCAAAGTAGTGAAAAAATGAGCATCAAAACATGCCATAAAATGATCTAAAAAATAAAAATAAAAAATCCTATAACATGCTTCAAAGTGTTAATGAGTCAATGCAAAAAGAACCAAATTAAAACCATTTATAATGAGCAATAACAAAATTGTACAAATTCATGTACCACATTTAGAAAGTACACAAATGGAAATTCAAAGAAAATTGTCCAACAGGGGAAAAAATGTCATAAAACCATGAAATAAAAATGTCAAAAAATTTCTAAATGTCTTAATGATGTTTATGAATTTTTATAGAATTTTATGATGTATTTTAGTATTTTTAGAAAATAAAAAGCAAACGTGCATAAAATAGAGAAAATAAAATGAAATGGAAGTAAGGAAGGGAGGTGCAAGCATAGCAAATAGTCAGTTCAACATGTTTGGGCCTTGGAAATGAGAGGTGCAAATATCAATTGTCTTAAGTCCATTTGCGCGCAGAACATACTAACAAGCATACTCTCTCAGTCAACAAAATGTCAAAGCAATAATCACTATTGGATTAAGTTTAGTCAACCAAATAGTCAAAGTAGTCATAATCAACACACACACGTGAAGGAACACATTCATTAACATGCACTGCACCTCACGTTGCATAAGTGAATTCAAAAAAAAGGCACGTGAGTTGCATGCTTCATTTAATGCGCTGGCCAATCCTACACCACACGATGCAAGCAAATCCACAGTCATGTTTTAAACTGCAAACAAAACCCTAACCAAAGACTACCGACCGGAGAGGGACCTCCGGTCACCTTCTCCGGCCGCGCACCACCGTCTGCAACTTCAATTTTCCCAGAATTTCACAAACAATATGCCAAAATGAAGAGGAAGTAACACACATCATAAATCTACCAATGAAATCATCAAACCATTCACATACAGCAAGAAACAAGCACGAACATATTGCCCTAAGTTTTTGGATCTAAGCTTCTAAGAAGCTCTATCAACTAGCCAGAGTTCAAATGCTTCTATTAAGCTCAAATCATCATGAAAACAACAAAATAATCAAGTAAACGTGAGAGACATATTTGAGAGTTTTAGAACCTGAACTTGCAGCTCTTGAAGATTCTTGAAAAAAAATCAGAGGAAACGCTTGCTCTTCAACCTTGGAGCTTCAAAACTAAGCAAAATAAATGCTATATCTTGAGAGCAAAGAGATTCAAAGCTTGTTGAAGTGTACTTGAAGAAATAGTGTGGATTCAATCATGCTCCATTGATGATGATAAAGATGAAGCAGATGAAAATCTCGTGCATTCAGAGAATAAGTTTTGAGATAATTGATGAAAAAGAGTGAGAGAATCAGAGAGAAAATAGAGAAATTTTTTGGAGTGAACGTGAGAAATCAAGTTGAAATGAGAAATGTGAGTGAGGTTGTCATTTATAGTGTGAGTTAACTATGGTTAACCTGAGTTGGTTAACTGAGTTAGCATGGTT
Source organism: Lathyrus tuberosus (assembly GCA_022829125.1). Taxonomy (NCBI): domain Eukaryota; kingdom Viridiplantae; phylum Streptophyta; class Magnoliopsida; order Fabales; family Fabaceae; genus Lathyrus; species Lathyrus tuberosus. The sequence continues at coordinate 6,954,700 of JALAZF010000177.1, read as the reverse complement.
TAGGTGAGTCATCCCTAACTAACTGAGTCAAGTTAGTTAGGGAGGGTAATAATATAGTGATGATAGCTTATGGTGTGTTATGGTGGGAATGAAAAGAAACTAGTGTGGCACGGCTGTGCAGCATAAACTTGTTCAGCAAGTTTTCATTCCTTTCCTTTTTCATGAGCATGGGTAGCACATGGTATGGTGAATGGGGTATATGTTTGGCTAAATGAAGTAATGTTTGGAGGGTGAGCAATTCACGGGCAAGCTGAGACAACAACAACAACATTCATTTCTTTTTTTTATGATTTTTATGACAGGTTGAAATCAAAGGAAACATGGTAGTTTAGTAATGAATTTCTCCATGCATTATGGATGGTTTAATGAGCTTTTGGAATCAAGTGAAAGAGGAGATGTAATGCTACAAGTTTAATGTGGAAATTGAGTTGAAATGAGGCTTGTAACATATTGGAAATGTGCAGCAAACATAAGAATTCAAAATTGGTTTGACATGCTGCATGATACGCGCGCGTATGGCATGACCTGATTGTGACTTAGTCCATTCTTCAGTTACATTGACCCTACTTTGAGCCATCACAACTTCTTATCCTTTGATCAAATGAAAAAACGATGAACATCAATTTTGAAGATCTCACATAGATGAACAACTTTCATGTTGAAATATTTTTCATTTGAGGCCTCTAACCATGAGTAATTAGTCAAAACATCTGGCCCACCATGTGTTTGTGAAAATGACTGCGCATGGGCCTGGCAAGACTTGGTCATGACCTAGTTTTGAACCTACTTTGTTCAAACTTTGATCAATCATATCTCACTCAATTTTTATCCAATGAAAATGTTCTACACATGGATTTGAAGCTTGAAACAAGATCTTTTGTTGTGGCTGAGTGGAATTTTCATTTGATGCCCCAATTTTGAATGGCCTTGGTTCAAACTCTGATGCAAAATGGCCTAAAATTACTATTTTTGGAAACCCTAATCATTCCAAAAATGGCAACTTTCCAAATCTTGATTTTTCCATGATCCCTTTGGAGTTTCTTGATCAAATTTTGTACATTGGTCACATATAACATGAATTTCATGATTTTGGGCTCGAAAAGTCAAGAGTTGACTTTTTCCCCTGACTATTTGACTTAGCCCCAATTTTCCTGATTTTTTATCTTTCTTCCAATTGAACCACTTCTAAAACCAATTGAGAGGCAATTTTCTACACACCTATACTTAAGGACATGTAGAATACCATGACATCAAGTTTTGTCCAAAAAATCAAAGATACCCTGATTTAATTGGAAACCCTAATTTTGGTACCCTCCTCCTAGGAGAAAAATGTGCAGTCTTCAATTTCAAATTCCTCAGAGTATGTTGTGTATCCTCTTAAAGGATGATGAGATATGCCACTTGAGGATGATTTTGAACCAATGACCTATCTCTTTTGAGGGTTTTTCCTTCATTTTTGAGCTTTTGCATAGTGAAAGATGTAGTGCTCAAATCTCCTGTTGAATCTCACTTTCTCGAGGTTTTGGATGATCAATTGAGATAGCATGAGACATGAAAGACCTTTGGCTTGCCTTGAGTGAACTTGTTTGACCTTTTGTGCTTTGAATGATCCCTTGATTGTCCACCTTCCACCTGATCACATGCCTTGATGGTAAGAAGGATGCTATGCTTCATTTTTCTATGTTGAAGATGTAATGCAAATGTTAATGAGATGGATATGATATGATATATGATAATGCTATGCTATGATGCCAAAGAGGGAGAGCAAATTTTGGGGTATTACAAGATGCCATGAAGTGATCTAGCCAATTTCCATCAAGTCCAAGCATTCAAACACACTCCATAGGGTGTAGGGAAGCTGTTCAGATCATCACAACTCATCTGCAACACCTCCAACTCAGAAATCAATTTGCTCTTGTTGTCACGACCTAGAGGTAAGCCTAAACTTGGTCATCTCTTAATCTATGCATATTTCCTCGCACAATATTTTTGCCAAATGTTCATAATCATGCATGGAATGTTTCCCCTCAAGAAATTGCTTTGTTTGAATCGTGTATTAAAAATCCCTGCCTTCATGCAGAATTTAGGGTTCTTGAGGATTTTTCGTGATTTCTTATTTTATGTTTAATTTAAATGAAATTAATTGCCATAGACATGATCGTGAGGTTGAGACGAGTTGATTGGTATGTGGATTGCATGATATAATCAAGTATTCAGTGAGATTGGATAGAAAATGCAAATCTGGGTAAGGCAGAAAACACGCGTGTTCTTGGTCCATGTTCTTGGCGCCATTTTTATAAATTCAAATATTTGAATTTTGTGATTTTATTTAATTGATTCAAAAATTAATTTCTCTCTGAGTTTTAATGATTTTGAGTTGATTCTTTTTTTAATAATTCACAAAAATCTTAAAATATTTTATTTTCCCAAAAATATTATTTATTTCATATAATTGATATTTTTGCAAAAGAATTAATATTTTAATTGTTTTTTACATTTTGAATATTTTTTCCACCTTGATTTTGCAACTTTTAATTATTTTGTAGGTCAATACTTAATTTTTGAAGCATTAATCCAAGATCACAATTTGTTTTCCATATGTTAAACAATTTTGATCATTTTAATTGAATTTTTATTCAATTAAAATACATTTTGAAAACAAATTAGGGTTTTGGATTAATTCAACCCTCATAAATCATTTTTAAAACTTTTGGGCCTCTCCTCGAGCTATAAGACCCATTCAAAACCATTTTGGGCCTCTAATAGAGTGTAAGACCCAACCCCCTTGTACATAAAACTTTCTGGGCCTCACTCATTGTATAAGTCCCTCTGTACAAGTGAACGGCGCGATCGTCGCCTTTTAAAACTTTTTGGGCCTTTCCTCGAGCTATAAGACCCATTCAAAACTTTTGGGCCTCTATTAGAGTGTAAGACCCAACCCCCTTTTAACCAAAACCATTTTGGGCCTCAATGCATTGTATAAGACCCACTGTGTTTTCAAAAATCTCGGCGTGATCGCCATTTTAAACGAAAAATCATCTGGGCCTACCCTCGTGTTATAAACCCCACTCTTTTTCTTTTGGGCCTCTAATAGAGTGTAAGACCCACCCCTTTGTAAATACAACCTATTTTGGGCCTCACTTATGGTATAAGTCCCGTTGTATTTCAAAAAAGTTCGACGCGATCATCATCCGTTGAAAAACAAATCTTAGGCCTACCCTTGAGTAGTAAGACCCATTTCTTTTCTTTAAAACTTTTGGGCCTCTAGTAGAGTGTAAGACCCATCCTTTTGTACATAGAACTTTTTGGGCCTCAGTCACTTGTATAAGTCCCTCTGTACAAATCCAAACAGTGCGATCACTGGTAAAACCCTGGGCCTCTCCTTGAGCTGTAAGCCCCAAATCTTTCTTTTTCAAAGCACTTTCTCCTTTGATTTTGAAATATACTGTTGTTTTCAATCTTTCTTTGTTGAACAACTAACCAAACAGTATGGAAGCTCTACAACTGAGTAAGTGTTTATACACTTTCATTTACCGCTTTCATATACATATAACTGTATTGTGGGGCTGTTTCACTGTAAGTCTTCTTTCATAAACTCATATCAACTGTGTAATAATAGTGTAGATATTTAGAGTTTCCCCGGCAACTACGTCTAGCATTAAGCCCGTTGATCACTCTTAAATAGTCAAAACTAGATCCCCATAGGATTACCAGACACAGTCTTCCCTCCTCTTGGGGTTAAACAATATGGAGACATGAAAGGCAGCATTCTCGGTGAACCCTTTCATAGACCGTCACTCGTAGAAGTTGTCAAAGAAACTCTATTCCCCAGAGATGATCTCTTCTCCGTGAATTGTGTCTCTTGAGTTTCTTCCAAATTCTCGGACTTTCCTGGCTTGATTTATTCCTCGTGAATAGCCTGTCTTGAATTTCTCGGGGTTTGGGGACCCACGGGCTTCTTAAAAGCACTTGTCAAGAAACTCTACTCCCCAGAGATGATCTTTTCTCCGTGAATGACATCTCTTGAGTTTCTTCCAAATTCTCGAACTTTCCTGGCTTGATCTATTCCTCGTGAATAGCTTGTCTTGAATTTCTCGGGGTTTGGGGACCCATCGGCTTCTTAAAAGCATTGACCTCCTCTTGGGCATTGTTCAAGGACCCACAGGCTTCCTAAAAGTATCCCCGCCTCCTTTTGGGCGTTGTACAAGGACCCATCGGCTTCTTAGAAGTATTCACAGCCTCCTCTTAGGCTTCGTATAAATGATTTCTTCCTCCGGGAATGATAGCCTCCTCTTGGGCTTCATACAAGGACCACTCGGCTTCTTAAAAGTTTCCAGCCTCCTCTTGGGCTTCGTACAAATTGTCCCGATGACCTCCTAGAGGTATAGGAACAGAAATCAGTCATCTTAATAGAACAGTCTTTCCAAGAGTCTACTACTGTTTTCCAAAGCATAGTACAAAAGATGAAACTCTAGACTTGGACAGTCTAATTTCCTTGAGTCTCAAAGACATTCTCAAGCTCCCTTCAAAAATAGGAAGAAAACCCGTAGACTCGGACAGTCTCAATACCCTTCGGATTTCCCACTTCCTTAAAGAAAAGGAAATAACCCTGATCCTCGAATCAAATCCCTGAGTGCAAACATTACTCATATAAGAACTGATTTTCTCTTTAAATCAGCATACTGGACCTGTCACTCAACTGAAACAGCGTCGTAGCCTCCCTCTTGGGCTTTATACAATGATTCTCCCCAGCGGAACCAAGCTTTTTTAGCCTCCATCTCGGGCTTCATATGAGATACAAAAATACTCTCTTGTTGAGTATAAAAGACTCTCCTGTTGAGTCAACCCTTTTAGCCTCTCTCTCGGGCTTCGTACGAGACACACAAAAACTCTCTTGTTGAGTCAAATAGCCTCCATCTTAGGCTTTATACGAGATACCAAAAGACTCCCTCGTTGAGTCAAAACCTTTTAGCCTCTCTCTCGGGCTTTGTACGAGACACATATTAGCCTCCTCTTAGGCTTTGTATAAGAAAACCACTGGTTGATCCAATCAACCTTTTAGCATCAAAGCTGTGCCTCATTCACAGTACGCAAACATCAACAACTCCTTCCCCTTCATCTAATCGCTGTAAGCGGCAAGCCTCTGGATCATCTATATCCATGTCATTGTCCCTCTTTTAGCATGAGAAATTCCTAAGGAAAGATAGCATTGCTCTACACTGAGTTAAAGTCTTCTCCTTCAGGTTGGAAATCCCCTATAAAGGAAATTATGGCATTACCGGATTCACACATCCCAGTTAAAGTAATTCTCCTTTATAAATAGTTGTGACATACAAACCCCTCTTTAGAGATGACAAATTCTCTCTAAAGTCAAACCCTTTAGCTTCACATCTTGGGCTTCGAACAAGATACAAATAGACCCTTCAGCTTCACATCTTGGGCTTCGAACAAGATATAGGTCACCTTTAAGCTTCACGTCTTGGGCTTTGAACAAGACACCAAAACACCGCTTTCTCCCATAGAATAGGAGGAACTACGATCGCTCTGATTTCCCTGTTTCGGTAAACGGGAATACGTAGGCATAAGATTGAAAGAAAAATCTTAGCGAGCACACTAAACAAAAACCCAAAATCCCATACTTTCATATATCCGTCCTAACATCTTAACCTCCCACCCATCGACCGAATACTACTTTTAACAAAATAAACCCAATAGAGACCCCGAATCTTTGTAGCATCTGTAAACCAACAGTTTTGACTGTTTAACCTCAATTTGCAAGCAGGGTTAATTTGAGACATCTATTTTCCTTCCTTCATCAACTTCAATAGGATAAAAAATGAATCGAGCTGTAGATACCAAAGAGCGGTAGTGCTTCGCAACCACATCCAAAATCGCTCGCTACAGAAAAATGGCGACTTCACTGGGGACGTGTCATTAGGATCTGTCTCACCTTTGTAGCGAGATCTTGTTCTCTTCCCATCTATTAGGTGGAAACTTTAAAAGTGGCGCCCCGTGGGGCCGGTCTTTCTTTCTTTCTGGGATAGGACTCTTTGTTGACTTCACTAGGATCTTAGGTAAAAAAAAACCCTTTAAGTAGGGAAGGAACCACAGAATGGTGTCTCCGCCGGGGAGCCATTTTCTGTCAGGAACTTAAGATTCTTAGCTTTTAAAAAGTCTAGGACATTAGGACAAATATATATACTGCTTTTCCTAATTAATATCTGTGTTTATTTTTCTGCTAATGGGAATGCGTGTGATGCCGCATGTGGAAAGATTGAGTATACACTTAAGATAAGTGATGGCGACGAGGTCGACCATCAACCTCAGTGGAGGCTTCCCAATGCAACCCATTCCCTCTCATAGGCAATGGGCCGATTGTGACGTCTGAGAAGCTGAGGAGCCAACCCTTTTGTAGTGCGGAAGCTATCGAAAATAGTTGTCATGCGATACTACCCTCATTTGAGGCCGGTGATCTATTCTCGGTGAATAGCATTTACTCTAAGATTTCATACAGCTCGCTGGCGATCTGCTTGCTGTTTGTTATCCTGGGAGGAGCTGATGATTTTGAGTACAGGTACAAAAATCACCCTAGTATAAACCTTTGGGGATGGGTAGAGCCTTGACTTCATGACAACGACCCTTTGACCCCATGTTTTTTCTATGTTTTTGTGTGCTGCATTCATGCATTCATTTAAAAAACATTAAAACATTCAAAACAATTTTCTCTTCTAGTCTCTCTGTTTTTCAAATTAAACTAAGACTGTGATTGCAAATATCAGAGAAAAGGATTACGCTAATGGATTTCGGTAGAAGGAGAACTCATAAGTACACCTTCAGGATTCCAAAACTAGAGGATTTAAGAGGTTTGGCGAGGATGATCACAAACCAAGAGGCTTTCAGAGCCAAGTACGGAGGTTTGCTATATCTGCTAAGAGTCCATGTGATTGAGGGAATCATGGATGCGCTCATTCAGTTCTACGATCCGGTCTATCATTGTTTTACATTCCTGGATTACCTATTCTCATCTGATTGATCTACACATTACAGATCAAGCTCCATTTTCTGGACTGGAAGAAATTCCAAAGAATCAGACCATTGTAAGAGCAATTTATTTGGACGAGTCTGAGGTCAGGACTCACATGACCACTAAGGGTGGCATACAAGGTTTGCCAGCCCAGTTCTTGACAAAGAAAGCCCTGTACTTCGCCAGTATCGGGAACGTGATTGCTTTTGAAAGCATCTTTGTTTTACTCACCTACGGGTTATTCTTGTTGCCCAACATTAATAACTTCGTCGATATCAACTCCATTAAGGTTTTTCTTATTGGAAACCCTGTGCTGACTTTACTTGCAGATGCGTATCATTCTGTACACTTGGGAAATTTGTACAGCGGAGGGGAGATCACATGCTGCATACCTCTGCTTTATAAATGGTTTATCTCTCATTTGCCTAAGTCTGCTGCTTTTTGGGATCACAAGAGTGTCTTACGTTGGTCGCAGAAAATCATGTCCCTCACCAAGTCTGACATTGTTTGGTGTAATAGGATTTATGATGGAATCAGGATCATTGACCGTTGTGGAAACTTCCCTAACGTACCCCTTATAGGAACTAAGGGAGGAATCAATTACTATCCAGTTCTTATTCGTTGTCAATTTGGATACCCGATGAGACACGTCCCACGGGGTGTTCATCTGGAAGGTCTTTTCTTCAAGGAAGGAGAAAGTGACAGAGCACTAAAGACGGAAATAGTGCACGCTTGGAAACATGTTCATAAGAAAGGACGAGAGTATCTAGGAAAAACAAATTGTGTCTCGGTGGAGCCTTATCTCCACTGGGTACAAACTAAAGCTCTCAAGCTAAAGATGCCTTATCCTCGTCACGGAGTTCTTCCACCGAGGGAGTCTGTCATGTACTTCATGACTGAGACTGAAAAGCTCCAGGTTACTCTCAACAAAGTTCAACGGGAGAGGAGGTCTTGGAAGAACAAGTACCGTACCCTCAACGTGGAGTGCATCAAAATACAGCAATTACTGAAAGAAAAGGACGCTCTGATTGAAATTTTGGAGCAACATGCTGTGGATAATCAAGATGATCAAAGGAATTTGCTCGCTCCTTTCACCTGGCAAAGGAATGACAACCCGACAACGGCCCAAGAGCCCCAGTCAAAGAAAAGGAAAGTACCAGAGTCAGCACCCAATTTCTCTTCAGAGAGGACTCGGGACCCATTAGCTTAGGTTTCTGTTTCTGCACCTTGTAATCTACTGTATTTCCATTTCTGTAATCCTTTGAATTCAGTAAAAAGGGGTTTCCCCACTGTTTGATATTTGCAATCTAATTGTCGAAGTTTATTTTGATTAAACCAAAAAACAATTAATATAATCATTGCATTCATCATTCTCACATCGCGTATTCTTCTTACCTACGAATCTCACGTTTGTGTCTCGATTCTAGAGTCAAACTGTCTCATTCGTATAATACTCGGGCCAATCGTCAGAAAAAGATGGATGATCTTGAGGAAGAAAATAGAGAGTTGAAAGAAGAGATCGACGCTCTGAGAGAGGATATGAGAAAGCTTCGTAACGACATGCAAGCCATGGCAGAAGCTCAGCAACAAAGAACTGTGATATCAGAGATCACCTCAACGCCTATAGTGGAGAAGTATGATCCTAGGTATCAAATGCCGAAAGATCGTCCTTGGGGCATGCCTGTTAACTATATCCCGGAAGGATATGTTCCGCCGATCACTGAAGATCCGGGAATCATAACAGAAGTCGATGGGCCTGAAGGCTACAAACTTCGGGAAAGCAAAGATGCCAGGGGCATACTGAAAACTCCTGAAGGTTACAAACTTCGAGAAACGCCAAGATTCACTGCCGTAGTCACAGTACCACCCCATGTGGTGCATACTGTCCCGGAAGGACAGATTCCACCGATACCTTCTGGTAAGAAGGAAACTATGTTCGATAGAATGGATGAATTCCAGGAATAGTTCCTGGAAATGCAGAGGAACTGCAAGCCATCTGCGGTCAGGATTTATTTGGGAAGGATGCCGCAGACCTTTGTCTGGTCCCCAATGTGAAAGTTTCGCACAAATTTCAAGTGCCCGACTTTGAAAAATACAAGGGTAACTCTTGCCCTCAGAGCCATCTGGTGATGTACGCTCGGCGAATGTCAGCTCAGATGGAGAATCAGGACCTACTGATTCACTACTTTCAGGATAGTTTAACCGGTGCCGCACTCAAATGGTACATGGGTTTAAACCGTTCTACGATCAGTACATTCAGAGATCTTGGTACTGCCTTCGTCCAACAATACAAATACAATTTGGACATGGCACCAGACAGAGATCAACTCAGATCAATGTCACAAAAGGACAAGGAAACCTTTAAGGAGTACGCGTAGAGATGGCGCGAAATTGCCGCTCAGATTTGTCCACCTCTTGAGGAAAAAGAGATGACAAAAATCTTCTTGAAGACCTTAAGCTCATTTTACTACGATAGAATGGTCGCCAATGCGCCCAGTGATTTCACCGAGATGGTGGGCATGGGAGTTCGTCTTGAGGAAGCCCTCCGAGAAGGACGTCTTATAAAAGACGCTGGATCATCAAGTAGTACGAAACGATACGGTAGTGCTCTCCCTAAGAAAAAAGAGCAAGATATTGACAATATCTCTCTCGGAAAGCAAAGGCGACGGTACCAACCGGTAGCAGCTGTAACTCCTGCTATCAGCCCTACGCCTATTCCTGCGTATCAACCTCAGGTTGCGCAGAGCCAACCTAATCAGCAAAGGACATAACAACCTCTTCAGCAGGCTCGTCCTCTATACAATAACAACCGTACAACGCGGCAACCAGGGTTTGATCCTATACCCATGTTGTACGCAGAACTATTTCCGTTACTACTGGCTAAGGGGCACATCCAGACTAAGTCTCCTCTTACGGTACCAAAAAATCCGCCCTTTTGGTTTAAGGTGGATCAGACATGCCCTTATCATCAAGGAGGACCAGGGCATAACATAGAGAATTATCTCAATTTCAAATCCTACGTGCAAAAGCTTGTTAGGAGCCGGCTCTTATCTTTCAAAGATACGAATCCCAATGTTCTCACAAACCCGCTGCCTCAACATGAGAAAGCTGCAGTCAACTTGATTGAGAAAGAATTTAACAATGTCTATCAAATTCACGATGTACTCTTGCTGAGGACCAATATGGTCAAGATGCATTGTAGACAGAGTGGGTACGGCCATGTGCCACCTCATAATTATCACCAGTGTGATATCTGCTCTAAAAGTAATCAAGGATGTTCTGTGGTGCAATCAACTTTGCAGGAACAGATGGATCTCGGATGGATCCAAGAGCACCGAGTTCGTGGAGTTAACATGGTTTACATGAATTCCAACTTCATTCAGAACCACGACATCCGTGCGATGAATGTTAACCTGGTGGCAATGCACTCAAGGCAAAGCCAGTATCATAATCTGCCGCGGCACGATTACAGTTCTTGTCTGACTTGCTCGGTAAACAAACAGGGATGCTCTTTCATACAGGAGGCCCTCCAGCATCAGATGGATCTTGGATGGATCCAGGACTACCATGATAGGAATCCCTATCAGATCAATATGGTTCAGATCTTCGACATTCGCTTGATGAATACCAACTTGGTAGAATTGCATGCTGAGCAGGTCTGACTCGAATTCCTGATATCACATAATTATCACAGCTGTAAAGCGGGTTGCAAAAACGATCAGGGATGTGCCCTTGTCTAGGAAACACTTCAGCACTTGTTAAATCATTGGTGGATGCCAATCTTCATGGATGAAGATACTCAGCAAATTAGTACCAATAACGGAAACCCCAATCGGCGTCAAAGTCAGGATGTCCGACTCGTGGAAGCTAACCTAGTGAGGTTACATTGTATTCAAAGTGGGCGTGGTCAGGTGCCACCACACAATTATGAACGTTGTGGAGTCTGTTCGGAAAGTAACCAAGGGTGCTACCTTGTGCGAGCAGCTCTCCAGGGGTAGGTGGATCGTGGAGAGATTCGCCCATATCCAGGTTCCGGACCCATCAATTGGTCGCCGAACTACCTTGCCAATCAAATTGAGGACGTTGTCGTCATCTCTGATCATCAGAGGACCAGGAATGTTTTTGCCATTATCCCTCTGCTTGACGAATCAAGAATTCCCAACCGGGAACGGATCGAGATTACGTACGATGGTCAGAAAAACCAGAAGGTTCCCATAGTCATCTATCTGCCGGGACCACTACCGTATGAATCAGCTAAGGCAATCCCTTACAAATACGGTGCAACGATAATTGAAAATGGAAAGGAAATTCCATTACCCTCCGTCGTGAATATTACAGACATCAGTCGTGTAACACGGAGTGGTAGAATCTTCAACAGAGGAGTTGGAGAGTCCAACAAAGAAAAGGAACTTCAGACAGAAGCTCCCGATCCACCAGTCGGTCAATCCAGTAATCCCGACCTTTCGAAAAACGATGATGAGATACTGAAGCTCATCCAAAGGAGTGAATACAACATTGTTGATCAACTGTTACAGACTCCTTCAAAGATCTCAGTGTTATCACTGTTGCTAAGTTCAAAAGCGCACAAGGAGGCTCTACAGAAAGTCTTGGAGCAAGCCTTTGTGGAACAGGATGTAACCATCAGACAGTTCGATAGTATTGTCTCTAACATCACTTCTTGCAATAACTTAGGATTTAGTGATGAGGAATTACCTGAAGAGGGTCGCCGTCATAACATGACGCTCAATATCACGGTCAGCTGCCAGGGCGATGCTTTAGCCAGCGTACTGGTAGACACATGGTTAGCCCTGAATGTTATGCCGAAGTCCACTTTGACTCAATTATCATTCAAAGGCCCTCCGATGAGAACCAGCGAGGTCGTCGTCAAAGCGTTTGACGGATCCAGAAAAACGGTTATCGGCGAAGTTGACCTTCCCATAACTATTGGTCCTCACACTTTCCAAGTCACCTTCCAGGTCATGGACATCCGGGTAACGTACAGTTGTTTATTAGGAAGACCTTGGATACATCAGGCTGGAGCGGTCACCTCAACCCTCCACCAAAAGTTAAAGTTCGTCTAGAACGGCTAACTCATCACAGTCTGTGGGGAACAGGCCTTGCTCGTCAGCAATTTATCGTCATCCACTTATGTGGAACCATAAGGGATAATCGGAACCCAGTTCCAAGCGCTTTCGCTACACAAGGACGAACAATCCGGAGGAGGAATTTCCATTTCCTCATACAAAGATGCTATTAAAGCAGTCGAGAGTACCGATACAACAAGATGGGGACAGCTTGTCATTCCTACTAGCAATACAACAAAGAAGGGTCTTTGTTTTTCTGCAACCTGTACCCAGACAGCTGCTAACGATAAAATTCTTCATCCTATTCAGAACTTCTTCCACAGTGGAGGTTTCCATCACCCAGTGTCTCAAATAGTTCATGCTATCAATGAGGAGGATCCCTCCGACACAGATGAGGAATGGAAGTCCTATCTTAACAAGGACGGTTATATGTCTCAGGAAGAGGTGCCTATGCTATTTTGCTATCCCGCACAGAGTCCGAGATTTATACCACGGTCAGATGTCGAAATGATATACGGAGGTTGTGATCCGGAAGGATGTCGTGCTCCGCCAAATTCATTAGAGGAGGACACTCTGATGAAAGACAACTTTGACCACAATTACTATGTGTCGATCCCGGGATTTTCATCCAGGTACAAACGCGAGAGTGGCGCGGAAAAATAGAGTCGCCAGCCGTGTAAATTTATCCCAAGAGAGGGAAAGGGAACACCGCATAAACCTGAGGAAGAGGGAAAGGAATGGTCATCGCAACCATAACCTGGGTTCGGGAGTCGGTTACGCGAGGGGAAGGTGCTAGCACCCCACGCGTCCACCGTACTCGATGGGATCCACGCTTGTTGTCTATTCTAAGGGTGAGTTATACTATCATCTAGGGCTGTACTAAAACGGAGAGGGGAAGACAAAGACAGACTCGGTAGGACGCCGACGTCCTAGGCCTACGTACCCCCCTTGTGCAATGGGGAATTCAGAGTCAACGTAGTTCGGACCAAGTTCTTTTTGTGTTTTTTATGGGCGACGTTAAGTTCGCGTCCGGCAGTTAGGGTCGATGCCTGTTTGCGACTCAGACGGAAAGCAACGTGCCCTTTTCGAAAATAGCCTTTAAGTTGAAGGTCCCGAAGGACAAAAAGGTTTGAGGTTGGTTGGTGTTTTTTTTTAGGACAGAAGTGGCTTAAGTTAGTTCCTAAGCTGCATTGTACCAAAGTCTAGGGCACAGGGGCGAATACTTAATGCATCGTCCCAAGACAGGACGCTCGCTAAGCACTCTAGAAAGATGAGAGGAAGCCCCTCATTTCTCATTCCCCATACTTAAGGCTCGTGCGCAATAAACCTTATTCTTATTAAGTGTTTTAAAGACATTTTGAGATGAGAAGAGAGAAGACACAAGGGTCACTCTAAAGGGGGACTATGAATCCTAAAGTTATCATGCATGGATGACCTACGGTTAGTGAGGTTTGGTGACAACCTAAATCCTAAAGAATAAAGATAGGAGAGAAAAAGGTAAGGGTAACCATGGATACTTATCCATACCCTTAAGGAACTTACCTTGATCCTGCATAAAAGGTTAGTGAGAAACAGACGTGAATAAGATAAATGAGGTGAATGACAATCAAGCAATGATAAACAATAATGAGAATAATCCAAACATGAATCAAAGAAACAAAGAACAGCCCCAAAGCAATTGGCACAAATGCCTTTTCAAACAGATAATCATATAAGGTCAAAGAGGCGCCTGCAAGAAAATCTCAAGTGAAAATAACTCCGATAATTAGAAAAATGATTCCTAAAATTCCCAAATTACACATTAAGGTTCCTCAACCAGAGGCAAATAACCTATAAAAAATCCCTGCAAAAATTCAAAGTGTTAGCCATTCAAATAATCATACAAAACTCTAGTAAGGGATAGGGTTCAATGTGCCAAGGAGAAGGACCTAAATGCAACATGAAAAATATTTAAAAATGAAAGAAAAATATTTTTAATCATTTTAGAATGTTAATGAATGAATGCAAAAAGAACGGATCGAAAATATTTTGTAGATGAAGAGAATTAAAATAAAGAAACTTGAGTATGCATGAGATGTGTAATTAAAAAGAAGTTGAATTAAACAATTAATTTAAATGATAAGAATAGAATAAAAATAAAAAATAAAATTTGTAAAAATTTTATAAGATAATAAAAATGATGTATGAATTTTTTAGGATTTTTTAAATGCGATTTACTAATTTTAATGATTAAAATATGCAATAGTAATTGAAAATAAAATAAAATAAGAAACGGGCTGGGGGGTGTGTTAAGTAAGGAAAACATGTTGGAATATGAAACCAGGCCCAGACGGGGGTGCGAAAAGACAAAGCCCAAGGAAGGGGTCCAACCGAAGTCAACGGAGGGAGTATGGTAGAAGTCAAAGATTCAAAATCAATCTCAGCCAATTGACAGATCCAACGCGCGAGAATAATAGTCAACAAGTCAATGATGTTCAAAGATAATTGGAACCAACGGATGAGATCACCCTGCACACGCAAGCTATATGGACGCGCACCCATGCGAGCGACTGGTGCACCATGCACTAGCCATGTGCATCGCGCGTGCTTCATTAATGCGGTGTCAACACCACAGCCGCACGATGAAGTAACACTCAAAACGAATGGACTAGGATATGATGCACACGGTAATTATCATGTATGGATGTACACATAATCAATTAAAATAAAAAATAAAAAAAAGACACATGGCGGAGCCAGATTATTTCTTCCTCCTCTAGCCCTCGTCGGACTGGTTTTTCATGCAGCTGCCGGAGCTAGGGCTCCGGCCACCCTCTCCGGTGGGCTGCGGTGTATTTTTTTCCAGAAATCGCGAATGAGTAAACTATTTTGACCAGAAAAACGCCAGGAATCCAAATATGGCCTTAAAAAATTCAAATTGTTAGCGCATAGTAAAAAACGAATGAAAAACCATTAGGGCATAAAACTTTAAATCCACATTACAAGCGATTCACACATCCATAATTAAAAATAATTATACCAGCGTGACCACCATTCATCACACGTCAATATTCATGCAAAAAATAGGAGTTTTAAGAACACGAAAAAACCTCTCAACCTGTGATGGAGCAGCTCCAATCCTTGCCTTTGGCTACGAACGGTGGTCGATTTGCACTCTAGAAATCCCCAGGAAAATATTTGTGGAAGAGCTTTTGGCCAAAACCTTGTAGATCGTGAGTTTTGATGAAAAATCCTCTTTTAGGGTTCTCTTGAGAACTCCTCCAATTTCACGTGCCTCCCCTTCAACCCTAACATGAATTGGCTTATAAAGACTAGGGTTTTCTTCTGATCATGACTTGGGCCTGAATAATCCATGGTTAATTATTTTTGAATTATTTCATTTAATATTGAATTTAAACTAAATAAATCCAATAAAAATAAAATAAAATGAGGAAAAACTGAATATATGCTCTTTGGGTCGTGCATGGCTTTATGTTTATGTTTGGTTTAAGAAACTTATGGCCCATTTGTCAAAATTTGGATTTTAGGCATAGTTTGCTTTGTGCACCTCCTCAAAATTGCCCAACTTTGACTAAGCATAACTCCTTCAATTTTTAGCTCCTCAATGCAAATTAATACTTTTTAGAAACCTCAAGATGTCCTCTAACCAACCCTTTTGGTCCCATGTCAATTTGATCTTCCATGTTCAAGTTATGAGCTTTTGAAGAAGGTTGACTTTTGTTGACTTTCAAAATAACCTATAATGTCTTGGCTCATATCTCCCAAATGAAGCATTTTTGGCCTTGGCTTGTGAGACACAAAGTTGTAGGGAATTAAATTTCCTTCAAGAAGGCCTTTGGTTGAGGAATTTTTTATGAAGTATGTGGAAGTTAGGCCTGGTCAAAGTACAGTTGACTTTTCCTACAAAAACACTAATTCAGTAATTCCTGATTCTTGATGATTCTGAAGTTTCCATGATGAATCATGATCAACCCTTGGTCAAATGATGAATTTCAACCCAAAATCTTGACGTTGACCTAAAATCTTGAGGTTTGACTTTGTGTTGACCACAGTTGACTTTTTGACCAAGTTAACTGATTCTCAATCCATTGGCCAATTGAACTTCTCCTGAATCAAACTGATGGACAATCTTCCACTCCTAAATACTTAGGGACCCAAGGAAGACCATAGAGTCAAGTCTTGCCCAAAAAATCAGAAATAAACCGACTTTATAGCAAACCCTAGTTTGTGGCACCCTCAGTCTAGGAGGAAATAGCACAGTCTCCACATCCAAATTCCTCTGAACATGATGTGTATCCTCTCCAACAAAGATAAGATATGCCATTTGGTGATGATAAAAACCCAAAGAGCTTGCCCGTTGGAGCAATAAACCCAAGAATCTCAAAACCCTAATTCATGCACTGGTTAGGAGGGAGTAATCCACTTGAGATCCCTTGCCACCTGTGAACCCTTGATGATGTGATGGACCAGATATGACCTTCCTGGATTTCCTCAGGCACCTTGACCCCATGCTAATGATATGCATACATGATAATGAAATGAAACATAAGCCAGTTAGCAAAAATAAGGAGGGCAAATTTTGCGGTGCAACAGCTGCCCCTATTCAATCAACTTGGTCCTGAGTGGTATGATAGCAATGGCTCTCAGACATTCCAGGATACACGGGGATTGAATACTGAAAGAACCCCAGAAATTTGCTAATGATGAGAACAACGAGACGGAGCGTGCTAGAAAAAGGGAATATGACCTCAATCATGTCCACAAGAAAACGAATACGACCTCAATCGCCCGCAAAGGAAGACTGACCTCAATCACTCCCACAAATAAAATACGAATACGACCTCAATCGCACCCACAAAACGAATACAACCTCAATTACACCCGCAAAGAAAGACTGACCTCAATCACTCCCACAAATAAAATACGAGTACGACCTCAATCGCACCCACAAAACGAATACAACCTCAATTATACCCGCAAATGAAGACTGACCTCAATCACTCCCACGAATAAAATACGAATACGACCTCAATCGCACCCATAAAACGAATACAACCTCAATTATACCCGCCAAGGAAGACTGACCTCAATCACTCCCACGAATAAAATACGAATACGACCTCAATCGCACCCATAAAACGAATACAACCTCAATTATACCCGCCAAGGAAGACTGACCTCAATCACTCCCACAAATAAAATACGAATACGACCTTAATCGCACCCACAAAACGAATACAACCTCAATTATACCCGCAAAGGAAGACTGACCTCAATCACTCCCACGAATAAAATACGAATACGACCTCAATCGCACCCACAAAACGAATATAACCTCAATTATACCCGCAAAGGAAGACTGACCTCAATCACTCCCACGAATAAAATACGAATACGACCTCAATCGCACCCATAAAACGAATACAACCTCAATTATACCCGCCAAGGAAGACTGACCTCAATCACCCCCACAAATAAAAACGAATACGACCTCAATCGCACCCACAAAAACGAACACAACCTCGATTGCACCCACAAAGGAAGACTGACCTCAATCACCCCCACAAATAAAAACGAATACGACCTCAATCGCACCCACAAAACAAACACAACCTCAATTGCACCCGCAAAGGAAGACTGACCTCAATCACTCCCACCAATAAAATACGAATACGACCTCAATCGCACCCACAAAACGAATACAACCTCAATTATACCCGCGAAGGAAGACTGACCTCAATCACTCCCACCAATAAAATACGAATACGACCTCAATCGCACCCACAAAAACGAACACAACCTCGGTTGCACCCGCAAAGGAAGACTGACCTCAATCACCCCCACAAAAAAAAATGAATACGACCTCAATCGCACCCACAAAACGAACATAACCTCAATTGCACCCGCAAAGGAAGACTGACCTCAATCACTCCCACCAATAAAATACGAATACGACCTCAATCGCACCCACAAAACGAATACAACCTCAATTATACCCGCGAAGGAAGACTGACCTCAATCACTCCCACCAATAAAATACGAATACGACCTCAATCGCACCCACAAAACAAATACAACCTCAATTATACCCGCGAAGGATAACCAACATAAAGTGGACTTTACTGGGGATAATGTGAAAACAAAACTTCTGGTTTACCACCTCGTTTCAGAACCTACTGGTAAGATGACTCCGTTGGGGAAGGAGAAGTCTAAATAAAAGACTCTGCCGGGGAGCACAAGTATGAGGAACACGTCCCTCCAAAATCTCCTGAGTGATGTCATCTCTGCTGGCAAAGAAAGTATCAAACCTGGCTCATGCTTCGAATGCAAATGAAAATGCCATGTTTTTTTTTGGATGCAATGCAAATGCTTATGATATGCAAAAGGGGTCCCTCCAGCAAAATAAATGCCGGAGGGAAAAGACCAATTCAGCTGGGGATGACAAAAATAAATTGTCCTCTGAATCCACGAACTCTGCTGAGAAGGATCACCCCGACCGAATCTTTGGATCAACAACTTCTGCTGGGGATGAAATCTCGAAAGAACATCTGCTCCACTGGGGATTATACGTAACTCTTTGAAAAGGGGGGCCATGGCCTAAATCAGAAGAGTGCCAAATATCACTTGGGTTTAAAACCTGTTGGGGATGTCAACCACCGTTGGACAAACTGTTGCGAGGATTATCACCAAACTCTGCTTGGGGAGCGATAAATGCTGACACCAAGCTTACTTATCTGTTGAGGATCAGATCGCCCTGTTGCTGCTGAGAAAAACATTTCCTGACTGGCTGAGGAGAACAAGCGTTCAGACTCTGTGGGGAAAAAATGTCTTGATCCGGAAAGTACCTCCCAAGTCTCCTGCTGGGGAAGGTCTGCTCTGCTGAGGAAAGTGCAATCTCAATGCTGGGGAGAGCAAACTGCTGGGGAAGTACAAGCCCGTTTCCCTGCAGCCTGACTTGTCTTTGTGGTCATAAATGGCTCTCTGAACTTTCCACCTGCCCCAGACCACCAGAAATCATCTCAAGAGGATTTTACAGAAGACCGGGCGTTCGCACTGCCCCAGGGTCTTCAAACTCTTGGAGAGATTTATCATATCTCGACATAACTGCCCCAATCTTCATAATCCATGAAGTACATTACCTCGAAAGGGATTTGCAATGACCTGAAATATTCTGTCTTGAAGAGGTGCTTTCAATTAACCATTTTTAGGAGTGGATAACCTCCCACGCTCTAGATGTGGCCTGCCCGAGCCTTGAAGTGACTTTGCCCCTGATCTTAGAATGAATGCCCCAGAATAACTGAATTTCAGAGGGACTTCTCGACGTGACTGCCCCAGATTGGCTACATCTTAACATGACTTACTGGGGAGAGCCCACTCTACACGGAGTCTCTTGGCAGCATGCCCCTTGATATGATTGTCCTTCGGAGTTTTTAAGTGGCCCAACTTGGCAGGATCAAGCTTCTTGACTGACTTTCACTGTGTAAGCTACATTGATGCTTAGGCACGTGCATGCAAACAGAACAAGTTATCTATGAGAATTCTAATGCAACACTCATGTTAACCTTGAAGTTTTTATTGAAAATGCGTCGCCCAGCCTTGTGAACGAATCACTAGCTGGGATGCGACCTTGATTTTTGAATGGAAAAACAATGTGCACGTGCAATACCAACAACAATCTTATTAGCACAATTCATAGGAGTCAGGAACGCTATCCTGTTGAAGTACGCTTTTGGAATAAACCCTGTTTCAATTAGGACTTTTAAGGGTTGTAACGTGGTCTGGTTCATGGTTTCAGAAAAAAGGATTTATGGCTCAAAGTTTATTGGTGCCCACCCACTCTTCGTGATGTTCTCCAGTCCTATGTTCAGTTAATCCGACCCAAACGCTTATCTCTCAAAAAAGTTTATGATCTTTAGGGAACCCATGCCACTAATGGTTTGACACCTAAGGAGGTTTTGGAGTGACAGTCATCCCTTTCTATCATTTGTGTCTGTAATCACACGAATTTGTTCTTATCGGGGGTTTTCTTTTCGCCTTTCGCTTTTTCTTTCTTTTTTTTTTATCCCTAATTTTTGCCTGGACCGACTCTTTTGAGTTTTTTCGATTTTGAAGTCCAGCGGGACGCCCTAACTTTTGCCTAAGTCGCTTGTTCTCAAGCTTCGACTTAGCGGGCTTTCTCTTTTTATTCCCCTTTTGAACAAAGCGTGTGACATTGGTTGTCTTACTTGCTTGAAAGGGTTGTGACTGCCTCACTCCTTAGTTGTTGACGGATAACCATCGGGGTTTCATATCTCTTGCACACTCTCCTTGGAATTTGAGCGCTCGGTCAAACTAACTGACGCCTACCCTGCCCCTGGGTTAAATATAAGGGTTTTTTCGTACGAAAGAAACTCCTACTCCGAGGCTCAAAGGGGTTAACGAGGGTTTATCTCCTTATCTCTCCAGTGTTTATGGTTTGAAACAATGCCTGTACATCCTCAACAGGGTTCTATCCAAAAGCGTGCCGTTAGAAACCTGCGTTCTTATTTCGTCATCCTCCCTTAAGAATTCTAGACAAGAAAATTGGTATTGCAGTGCATATAAACATTTAAGAGTGAATACGAATGTATTACTTCAAGGAAAACATACTCATTGCATTAATATCATCATTAAAAAACAAACGAGTCTTACATGCATATGATGCTTTAACAAGAAATAAGAAACTACAAATGAAAATGCAATAAAGAAGCTGAAGATTGCCATTGCTGAGGAAGCTTAATTCTGCCTGGACATACTTGCAGACTGAGTGTTCATTTGAGAAAGGAGGCTTCCATTGATGTACATATCATCTTCAGTGAATACAATGATCTCTGAGTCCACCAGGTCTTGCACCTTATGCCTGAATACATTACACTCATCAATCGTGTGCCCGAACGTTCCCGAGTGGAACTCACACCTAGTAGTCATGTCATAATCGGGAGGAATAGGGTACGGCACTGGCGCGGTACCCCTTGTTTGAATCAGAGACTTCTTGAGCAGGCGCGTAAACAGCTGACTTTAAGGGATAGGAACAGGATCAATTATCCTTTTGGGCCTTCTTGGTCTCGATTGCCCCTGTTGCTGATAATTCTGCTGTCGGTGCTGATTTGGGCGCCCAGTCTTGCCCTGCACTTTCCTTTCTGCACTCGGCTGAGGCACAAACAAGGGTTGTGGAAGAGATCCCTGACGCGAGGTGGATCCTTTGGCAAAAGAGGGAGTCATCAGTCCCTTTGCAACACTGGGAGTAACATCACTTTGTTTGCCAGTGCCAACTGATGTAAACTTGATTGCCCCTGAGTCAATGAGCTCTTGGACTTTATACTTGAGCATCTTACAATCTTCAACGTTATGACCAGGTGCCCCTGAATGGAATTCACACCTATCTTGGATGTTGGAACCCATACGAAACTTGGTGTGTGGAGGTCCCGCAGCAATCAATTTAATCAGCTGAAACTTGAGCAAGTGCTGAAGCAACTGAGCGTATGGCATCGGAATCTGATCAAACTTCTTTTCAAGCTTTTATGGATTAAGACCCTCAAGAAATAGTTGTTGATGAAAAAGCTCTGACGGTGGGGAGGATCCACGAGGCAGCTCATGGTCTAGAGGGGACCCTAAAGAGATGGGAGGAATGAGATCCTCTGCTGTGGAAGCGGGCACACGACTGTCTTCCTTTTTCAACACCCTATTCAAAATTTCCATGATCAAACCCATCTGAGTCTTCATCTGATTGATCTCTTCCCTTAGCATCCTCTGCTCCTGGAGCAGGTCTTCACCAAATTGCCCCATCTGGCTTCGCATTTCCCTCAACTCAGCTTGAACTTGCTCCATGATCAGCCCTGAACGGCCTGAGGAGTTAAGTCTGCAATTCTGAGATGAGAACAAGATAAGAATACCGGAGATAAACACCTGTCATGCAAAATGATTATGCACAATGATTATGAATATGAAAATGCAAATGAACATGTTTGAATATTAGCAGGGCGATCCACCCCTTGATTCCGGTTTAATAACAAGATACAATGGAACTTCTGCTCATATATTAAGAAAACCATAGAAAAGCCAAATGTCAACAATCACAAATCCGAGATAACAAGTCTGAATATAAAGACCATAGGTCCCAACCAACAAGCCTGGTGGTGATCCATATACAATGAAAGAAAACAAAAAACTATGGCATATCATCAAAGTTTACAAGCGTCAATCCTCCCCATCCATTATGCTTTCTGCACCAGTCTTGATTCTCCTTGAACAGCTTTCTGGTATCGGGATGCTTCGGCCTCTGAATTAGCCCTTGAATGAGAAGGTCTCTCCTGTGTATGATCCCATCCAAGTATCGGCAATGTAGCTCCCAAGCGTCTTCTCCAGTAGCACCATCTATGTTAGGACCCTCATGTCTAGGTTTCTTCACTTCAGCTTGGACTTTCAGTTCTTCCACGGAGGCTATTGCTTCCTTGAGTCGACCTTCGACTACTTGTCTCTTGAATATCCCTGATAAGATCTCGGCGTCTTTCTTCTTGAGCGTCGACTGCAACTGATCAATCTTAGCTATGTAGTCGTCTTCCTTTCTTTTATTCTCAGTCATGGCGGTCTCTTGGTGATCATTGAACCTGTGAATCTTCAACAAAGCCTTGCCTAATTCCTCATCCTTGGACCTGAGAACGCTACTGATACCATCCAAAGCTTGTTTCATTCTTTCCCTGGATGCAACCATGTCAGCAAGCTCTTTTTCTGCTTTAGCAAGGAGCTCTGTCTTTAACTTGGCGGTATGAACAGCTTCACCCCGCTCATGCTTCCACTGATAAATTTCTCTCTTTAGCTCACTATTCTCTTCCCGCAACCTTTCTTTTTCAGCCCATAATGTGTTATACTTTTCTAACTCAACGGTGGTAGGAGGCTCGATCACCAAAGGATACAGAGGTGGTTCCACCGGGAATGGGAGAAGCTCCTCTTCTGCTCTCTTCTTAATCCACTCTTTATATGGATGGAAAGTCCGATTGTTACTTTTCCCGAATGGAATCTTACCCTTCTTAGTCACCTGTTTCCAAGCATTCACAACTTTCCTTATCAACCCTTGATCCTCAATACCATTGAAGAATAAGGATTCTCGGACATCTCGCTCTTCGGGTGGATTCTTCAAAGGATAGCCAAACTGTCTGATAGCTAGGGAGGGATTATAGTTAATTCCACCTTTCCTCCCTATCAAGGGAACATTAGGAAATTCTCCGCATTTGCAAATAATCTCCATTCCTAGCAAGTCACGATTAATCCAAACGATGTTATCGGTAGTCAAGCCCATAACCCTCTTAGACCACTTCAGAGAATCTTTCGTATCAACGAAAGCGCCAGATTCAGGGAGACGACTCAAAAACCAAGTAGCTAAGAGCGGCGCACAGCAACTCACAGTTTTCCCACGCCTATTCTCATTCTTATAGTGAACTGAATGGTACACATCACCTAGCAAGGTAGGTATAGGATTCTTCGACATAAAGATCCTGACGGCGTGTACATCCACCAGATCAGGAATATTCGGAAACAGAACAATCCCATAGATACACACAGCTAGAATAGCTTGGAAAGCAGTCCAGTTCTTCTCTTTGACATGTATACAAGCTTGATCAAATAGGAACTTCAATAGGAAACCCTTAACTCCTTGTTTTTCTGCAATATTACCTTTAAGAACAGGCTCACTAATGTGAAGAGCAACAGCCATATCTTTTATACCGGGGTGTTCTTCAGAAAAGAAAACTATATCATGACTAATAGGAATTCCCAAAATAAATGAGAATTCCTCCAACGTCGGGGCCAGGATGTAGTCCAGGAAAGTGAAGTAACGCAGAGACGGATCGTAGAACTGAAGAAGCGTGTGAATGGCATCCTTCTCATACTGGGAGATATTATAGACAAATTTCAGAAGTCTTCCATACCTTCCACTGAACTCTGTACGAACTCCGGAACTAGCCATATTAATCAGTTTGTGAATCCGTGTCAAAGTCGGCTCTGGGAACGAATAGGCAACAGTCTTCTTTCTTTGAACATCCATAATGAAGTAGCCTCAGAAAACCGGAATCAAGAGTAAGATGCAGGCCCTGAAAAATGTCAAACATGTCAGAATGCAAAAAGAAATGATATGCTCATGCAAACATGGGGTCAAGGCACACTGCTGGATGTGCTGTGCTGTTAGCTGAACGAGAAACCAGAAAACCAGAACTCTGAACCACTGAGGAACCCACATAATCAGACATTGATGAGAAATCCAAAATAAGGGTATGTTGAAGGTCTCGGTTACCTGCAAACCTGCAAACACCCATCCCCTCTCACGTGTAGGTACTAGGATGTTCAGTATCCCGGGCTCTCAGGTCGAGAAATGATGATACGTTCACCATTCCTGGTTTGGCATCATCATCAATCGAGGAGGCCTCAACTGATTCTCCAAGGCGGAAGGTCCTCAGCTTTGGCACTGAGGTCGAGAAACAATAGTACGGTGGAGAAATGACTTTTTACTTTTGTTTTTCGCAAAACATGTTGCGGTTAGCAAGAGTCGCCACCAACTTTTCTTTTATCCAAGTTATTTAGGAAAGGTGAAAAGAACAGGAAAGTCCGTTTTGAAAAGATTTTTGAGTTCGGGGGGTAAGTTATGAAAAAGGAAGGTGTTAACACCCCTTTTCATCCGTAGTTATCTACGGGCTCTTAATTGCTAGCTCACTTTAACTTGCTTTTTTTTTTAAATGTGGTGTGTGTTTAGAAAATATTTCGTAAAAGTTGACTTTGTAATAATTCGTGTAAGAACGTATACAAAGTGTTTGTTTTTGAAAATATTTTTGAAAGTGTGAGGTGTGAAAAGTATTTGCTTTTTTTTAGTTGTGAGCGAGCATTTAAAAGTTACCTACCCTTAATTTATAAGGTCTTTCTTGTACTTATCATTTTCCTTGAGAGATAGTACTATCCATACCATTAGTGGGTAGGTAGTCCTATCTATTGGATGTGGAGGGCCAGCGAAGGGTCATCAAATGGTCATAGAAGGCAACATGTAAGGATACCTTAGCAATTCGTAGGGACTACCATCATTTTTCCGTAGGGTCGTCGAGGGACAAGATCATTTTTCGTAGGCAACTTGAAGGGTCATCGAGGGACTATGATCTTTATATCGAAGGGACTGTGATGATATTATTCGTAAGCGTCTTTTGCTAAAGTATCCTTACATTCGAGGGGCATTCATTCCTCGGGGTACAGTACTAAAGTCTATCGAGGAGTGCCTCCGCTGATTCTCTTCAAAACGTAGGGGCCGTCCTATGCGAGTTCCAAAGCGGGCCCTCGGGTGCGAATGGGTTTGCCACAGGATGTGGTCTGCCACTGTCACCACTAAAGAGGGATGTTTCCACTAAGGTCCTCAATGATCGGTCACCAGAGTCGACAGCTCTCTAGATCAACACCCCAACATGCGCAAGACACACACGTTAGAATGCGTCCCAAGATAGCCTCGTCTGGTTGTGAATTTCGTGAACACACAAACGTACCAAGCGGGCACGTAGGTCCCACTACTTTCCACTCTAGTCCTAGGGTATTCTCAAGCCTTGGTATTGGGCTTAGCTCTCAAACCCACCCAACCTGCAAAACAAAGACAGTCAGCACAGCACGGCAGTATGACAGTAATAAAAAATGTAATGCAGAAAATGCGGTAAAAAAATAAAAATAAAAATACGACACTTAAAGCAAATCAAAACCAAACACCCAAAAAGAACAAAGACAAGCAAGCGTTAGGACTGACTCACTTAGGGATGGACCAGCATAGGTCAACCAGAATCCCCAGCAGAGTCGCCAGCTGTCGCTCCCAGGATTTTCATCCAGGTACAAACGCGAGAGTGGCGCGGAAAAATAGAGTCACCAGCCGTGTAAATTTATCCCAAGAGAGGGAAAGGGAACACCGCATAAACCTGAGGAAGAGGGAAAGGAATGGTCACTGCAACCATAACCTGGGTTCGGGAGTCGGTTACGCGAGGGGAAGGTGCTAGCACCCCACGCGTCCATCGTACTCGATGGGATCCACGCTTGTTGTCTATTCTAAGGGTGAGTTATACTATCATCTAGGGCTGTACTAAAACGGAGAGGGGAAGACAAAGACAGACTCGGTAGGACGTCGACGTCCTAGGCCTACGTACCCCCCTTGTGCAATGGGGAATTCAGAGTCAACGTAGTTCGGACCAAGTTCTTTTTGTGTTTTTTATGGGCGACGTTAAGTTCGCGTCCGGCAGTTAGGGTCGATGCCTGTTTGCGACTCAGACGGAAAGCAACGTGCCCTTTTCGAAAATAGCCTTTAAGTTGAAGGTCCCGAAGGACAAAAAGGTTTGAGGTTGGTTGGTGTTTTTTTTTAGGACAGAAGTGGCTTAAGTTAGTTCCTAAGCTGCATTGTACCAAAGTCTAGGGCACATGGGCGAATACTTAACGCATCGTCCCAAGACAGGACGCTCGCTAAGCACTCTAGAAAGATGAGAGGAAGCCCCTCATTTCTCATTCCCCATACTTAAGGCTCGTGCGCAATACACCTTATTCTTATTAAGTGTTTTAAAGACATTTTGAGATGAGAAGAGAGAAGACACAAGGGTCACTCTAAAGGGGGACTATGAATCCTAAAGTTATCATGCATGGATGACCTACGATTAGTGAGGTTTGGTGACAACCTAAATCCTAAAGAATAAAGATAGGAGAGAAAAAGGTAAGGGTAACCATGGATACTTATCCATACCCTTAAGGAACTTACCTTGATCCTGCATAAAAGGTTAGTGAGAAACAGACGTGAATAAGAGAAATGAGGTGAATGACAATCAAGCAATGATAAACAATAATGAGAATAATCCAAACATGAATCAAAGAAACAAAGAACAGCCCCAAAGCAATTGGCACAAATGCATTTTCAAACAGATAATCATATAAGGTCAAAGAGGCGCCTGCAAGAAAATCTCAAGTGAAAATAACTCCGATAATTAGAAAAATGATTCCTAAAATTCCCAAATTACACATTAAGGTTCCTCAACCAGAGGCAAACAACCTATAAAAAATTCCTGCAAAAATTCAAAGTGTTAGCCATTAAAATAATCATACAAAACTCAAGGAAGGGATAGGGTTCAATGTGCCAAGGAGAAGGACCTAAATGCAACATGAAAAATATTTAAAAATGAAAGAAAAATATTTTTAATCACTTTAGAATGTTAATGAATGAATGCAAAAAGAACGGATCGAAAATATTTTGTAGATGAAGAGAATTAAAATAAAGAAACTTGAGTATGCATGAGATGTGTAATTAAAAAGAAGTTAAATTAAACAATTAATTTAAATGATAAGAATAGAATAAAAATAAAAAATAAAATTTGTAAAAATTTTATAAGATAATAAAAATGATGTATGAATTTTTTAGGATTTTTTAAATGCGATTTACTAATTTTAATGATTAAAATATGCAATAGTAATTGAAAATAAAATAAAATAAGAAACGGGCTGGGGGGTGTGGTAAGTAAGGAAAACATGTTGGAATATGAAACCAGGCCCAGACGGGGGTGCGAAAAGACAAAGCCCAAGGAAGGGGTCCAACCGAAGTCAACGGAGGGAGTATGGTAGAAGTCAAAGATTCAAAATCAATCTCAGCCAATTGACAGATCCAACGCGCGAGAATAATAGTCAACAAGTCAATGATGTTCAAAGGTAATTGGAACCAACGGATGAGATCACCCTGCACACGCAAGCTATATGGACGCGCACCCATGCGAGCGACTGGTGCACCATGCACCAGCCATGTGCATCGCGCGTGCTTCATTAATGCTGTGTCAACACCACAGCCGCACGATGAAGTAACACTCAAAACCAATGGACTAGGATATGGTGTGCACGGTAATTATCATGTATGCACGTACACATAATCAATTAAAATAAAAAACAAAAAAAGACACATGGCGACACGGTGATCGTTGGATTGGGCTGATGAACGGACCAGATTATTTCTTCCTCCTCTAGCCCTCGCCGGACTGGTTTTTCATGCAGCTGCCGGAGCTAGGGCTCCGGCCACCCTCTCCGGTGGGCTGCGGTGTATTTTTTTCCAGAAATCGCGAATGAGTACACTATTTTGACCAGAAAAACGCCAGGAATCCAAATATGGCCTTAAAAAATTCAAATTGTTAACGCATAGTAAAAAACGAATGAAAAACCATTAGGGCATAAAACTTTAAATCCACATTACAAGCGATTCACACATCCATAATTAAAAATAATTATACCAGCGTGACCACCATTCATCACACGTCAATATTCATGCAAAAAATAGGAGTTTTAAGAACACGAAAAAACCTCTCAACCTGTGATGGAGCAGCTCCAATCCTTGCCTTTGGCTACAAACGGTGGTCGATTTGCACTCTAGAAATCCCCAGGAAAATATTTGTGGAAGAGCTTTTGGCCAAAACCTTGTAGATCGTGAGTTTTGATGAAAAATCCTCTTTTAGGATTCTCTTGAGAACTCCTCCAATTTCACTGCCTCCCCTTCAACCCTAACATGAATTGGCTTATAAAGACTAGGGTTTTCTTCTGATCATGACTTGGGCCTGAATAATCCATGGTTAATTATTTTTGAATTATTTCATTTAATATTGAATTTAAACTAAATAAATCCAATAAAAATAAAATAAAATGAGGAAAAACTGAATATATGCTCTTTGGGTCATGCATGGCTTTATGTTTATGTTTGGTTTAAGAAACTTATGGCCCATTTGTCAAAATTTGGATTTTAGGCATAGTTTGCTTTGTGCACCTCCTCAAAATTGCCCAACTTTGACTAAGCATAACTCCTTCAATTTTTAGCTCCTCAATGCAAATTAATACTTTTTAGAAACCTCAAGATGTCCTCTAACCAACCCTTTTGGTCCCATGTCAATTTGATCTTTCATGTTCAAGTTATGAGCTTTTGAAGAAGGTTGACTTTTGTTGACTTTCAAAGTAACCTATAATGTCTTGGCTCATATCTCCCAAATGAAGCGTTTATGGCCTTGGCTTGTGAGACACAAAGTTGTAGGGAATTAAATTTCCTTCAAGATGTGCTTTGGTTGAGGAATTTTTGATGAAGTATGTGGAAGTTAGGTCTGGTCAAAGTACAGTTGACTTTTCCTACAAAAACCCTAATTCAGTAATTCCTGATTCTTGATGATTCTGAAGTTTCCATGATGAATCATGATCAACCCTTGGTCAAATGATGAATTTCAACCCAAAATATTGACGTTGACCTAAAATCTTGAGGTTTGACTTTGTGTTGACCACAGTTGACTTTTTGACCAAGTTAACTGATTCTCAATCCATTGGCCAATTGAACTTCTCCTGAATCAAACTGATGGACAATCTTCCACTCCTAGATACTTAGGGACCCAAGGAAGACCATAGAGTCAAGTCTTGCCCAAAAAATCAGAAATAAACCGACTTTATAGCAAACCCTAGTTTGTGGCACCCTCAGTCTAGGAGGAAATAGCACAGTCTCCACATCCAAATTCCTCTGAACATGATGTGTATCCTCTCCAAAAAAGATAAGATATGCCATTTGGTGATGATAAAAACCCAAAGAGCTTGCCCGTTGGAGCAATAAACCCAAGAATCTCAAAACCCTAATTCATGCACTGGTTAGGAGGGAGTAATCCACTTGAGATCCCTTGCCACCTGTGAACCCTTGATGATGTGATGGACCAGATATGACCTTCCTGGATTGCCTCAGGCACCTTGACCCCATGCTAATGATATGCATACATGATAATGAAATGAAACATAAGCCAGTTAGCAAAAATAAGGAGGGCAAATTTTGGGGTGCAACACTATGGCCCGATGGATGGCCTGCCAATGTGGCAGCCTTACCCAGGAAACTCGGGGCAAGAAAGTCAGCCGAGTAATGAAACTCAGCTGAGCATCATTGAACAGAATACCTGTGTCCCCACCATGTCATGGGATCAACACTCAGGTCATTCCGAAACTACTCAACATGATGATGAATTTGCAATGTTTGCAGGACTTGAATTCATCAACTATGCTTTTCTCGAGGTCAGCGTCATCGAGAGGGATGACTCCTCCAGTTCGAAAGAAGTGTGGGACACCTTGGGACAACCGAGTGGAAAATACGACTATATGGTCAAGTACACCACTCCCGAAAGCTCTCGTATCAGGCTCGAAGATATCCATCCAACTGGATGGGAAGATACAACTGAGAGCATAAATGCTATGCAAAATGTAACAGAGGAATTCTCCTATGACAACTCTGCCTGGGAGACAAATTCCAATGATCCTGCTCCACCAGAAATCAGCGTCATTTTTAAAGACAAATCAAGGAAGTGTAGTACCCCAAAATTTGCCCTACCTTTTTCTGGCTTTTGCTTCGCGTTCATTTGCATCTTCATTAGGTCATATTTCATAATCATTCATTTGCATTAGGTTCCTAAGACATGGGATCAAGGCATTCTCGTGTGGTTTGAGCTTTCCGTATTCAGAAGGTTATCAGTATGCATTCAAAATGGTTATTTCTCAGGCGGTGTATATTCAAGGTCCAATTGTGGTGTGTGGAACTCGTCAGGGAGTTCATGTGAAATGTGGGTTCAGGGTGCATATGATAATCAATTCAGATGGCCATGGCTCCAATTGCGAATTGTTCAGTAGTAGCTGTGTGTATTTTTCCAAAGCTTGTGAAGGGAGTTTGGGATTGGTTTTAGTTTTGGATATCCATTTGCTAAACCATTTTTCTAATCCATTTTTATCCAAATTCTCATTCTAAACTCCACCCATTTTCAAATCCATTGTTCATTTCCAGATATCCATATTCATTTTCTACCCATTAACCTTTTCATACTCAAATTAAATCCATATCCATTAATTCATACTCTTAAACTTTTTTCCAATCCATGTTCAAATCATCCTTTTTTTTTATATAACCAAATTTTAAACCAATTTCAAATTCCCATTTTAGGGCTTCCTTTTTCTAAAGCCAAATCCAAGTTTCATACCCATTTTGAACCATTCTTTTTATCCACATTTCAACCCGTTCATGGTTCTTGTCCATTTTTAACCAAAATTCAATTAACCTTTTTCAATGACTATTTTGATATCTATTTTAGTTTTTGTCACTTTGAACTATTTTTTTCTAAACTCATATCCATTTTAATCCAATTTTCCTAAGTCCATGTCCTTTTCTTAACCATTGTCCAATTTCCATATTTCAAACCCACAGTTTAATTTCCAAATTCATTTGTTGTATATCTCCATGTCCATTATTATGCCATTACCAAATATTACAACTTTAAACAATCAGCTGTCACCAATAGTCCTCTTTCGAGCCATGTTCACGTACAAGCCATTTAACAGCAATAAAAAGCAAAGAAATTACAGTCTTTAGCAACAAGTTCATTATAACAATTTCCGCACCAGAAAAGTTCACAAAAACCACAAACAAAATTAACAGAAACTTCTAACAGATTTCTAACTGAATTTCAGGTGGAAATACTATTATACCCTCACTGAATTCTGATATAAAGCTGGCTCTATCTTCATTCTTCGTTTCTTCTTCATTCTGCAATTTTCGTTCTTCACAAATCTTCATCTTCTCCAATTCACTGCAACTTCAAGAATTTCATACGAATTCACCAACCTTCACTCTTCCATACACATTTTGATCCAACCTGCAGAATTCAATAACAGCAACAAAATAAACTCAACGCACGGTGTTCATCAAGATTGACAGAAAGAGTAGAAGAAGGAGTTTGAACAACGTAAGGCGAAGAACGATTTCGAGGATTCTAATTCATCACGCAACAACAACTTCAGAAGAGGAAGAAGGTGCAAGGTTCAAAAGTCAGATTCAAAGAGGAGAAGATTGAGAAATTGAATTGGAATCAGAAAGTGACGAAATCAGCTTACCTCGTGGAATTCTTTCTCGTCACAAGCGAAGAGGCACCGGACTGTCTCCGGTAGGTACGTTGATATGTTTCCATTGATTCTGTGAAATTATTGCCTCAGCATTGTAGTTGCGATAAGCATACTGTAGTTTATTTTTGAACATCACATTGATTCTGAGTGGAGGAGAACAAATCCAATTGCGGTGCGGCGGCGGTTCTCGGCGTTGGTTTGTGAGTTGCGTGAGAGGCGAATGTTCGTTGAGCTGTCGAAGTTGTTTGGGATGTAGGTGATAAGTGTTTCTCCGCCACCGCCGGCTGGGAGCCATGGCGCGGTGGAGATTGTCCTTGACACGGCCGAGCACGATGGTCAAAATTGTTGATGTTGACAGTTTGATTCGTTGAGGCGAGACGGTGGCGATTTGTTACCGGTTGAGTGAAGATGATGACGGCGGCGAGGAAAGTTTGAGAGGGAACCGAAGCCGTGTTTAAGCGGAACGTTGAACGTGAGAGCAATACGAATAATTTCGCGTAGTTTGAGTTTTGGTTGGTTTCTCTGTTACGAACTCTCGAGTGAGGTTGATGTCACGGCGAAGATGAGGGAGGCGGAGACGGAATTGCTTGCGATGTGTGGTGAAGAGTGTGGGGAAGAGTGATGATAAGATGATGATGTCACACCGGCGAAGATGAGAGAGGTGAGGCCGTGGTGGATCGAAGAATCACGGCGGCATGTAGGTGATGCTGAGGACGGCGCAGCGTGAGGGGATGA
Source organism: Lathyrus tuberosus (assembly GCA_022829125.1). Classification (NCBI taxonomy): domain Eukaryota; kingdom Viridiplantae; phylum Streptophyta; class Magnoliopsida; order Fabales; family Fabaceae; genus Lathyrus; species Lathyrus tuberosus. The sequence continues at coordinate 6,921,910 of JALAZF010000177.1, read as the reverse complement.
AGAAGGGGGCTTCTGATGCTTTTGTTGTTTTTTTAGGTTAAGATCTTTTTGGTTTGGGCCCTAAGCCACATTAGGGTTTTTTTTGCACCGCCCAACTTCTTCGCACACCCCCTAAGTTCATTTGAGTGAAGTAATTATACCCAGTAACCTCAGGCCTAGGCGCCTGTTACTCTCCACACGCCCAAAATTCTACTGCACCCCCTGGTCTTCCTCTTTTGAGAAGTATTGGGCCTGAAGACAAAGCCCAACGCCTGAGTTTCTTTCCACCACTCCTGGATACTGCTGCACCCCTGTTTTTAGTTTTTTATTTCTATTTGATTTCATTAATTGTTTTAGTTAATAAATTTAGGATAACCAAATTAATTAGAATTAGATTCTTGATTAGAGAATTAGAATTTAATCTTAGTTTGGATTTTAACTCTTAATCCTGAGTTTGGTTAACACACTTTTAGTAGTTAGTTTTAACTTTAGAAATTGATTAGTTTTAATTAGAAATTAATTGGAATCAATTTTAGGATTAATATTAGTTTTCATACTAGAATTAATTTTAGGACTAATTGTTTTTAGAATAGTTTAGATTTAACTTGAACTAATTTTAGGATTAATTTTAGAATTAGTTTTTAATCAGATTAATATTTTCTTGTTAGAATTTAATCTTGATTTTTACTTTGCATTTTAATTCTAACTTGGATTATCTGGATTAATTTCTGTTTAGTTCTTGATTAAATGCTTCCTTGCTTGCTTAATTTTCTTCATCCCTCTTTAAGATCAACTTAACTTCCATCTTGGAAGTAAGTTTCTTCTTATGTTCTTCTCCTCTTTTTTAGGATAGTGTTCTCATACCACACTTAACCATTAGGAACATCCATGTATGATAACTTTAGGATTTGAGTCTTAGTCTCCCACATTAGATTTTTACCTTTATCGATCTTTGAGTCTCTCTTCTTCTCATCTTAAAACAAAAGTAAAAAAATACTTAATAAAGGCATAACACCTATTGTATTTAGGCCTTTCATGTGGGAACAAGGAGGTGTGGGGTCTTCTCTCACTTTCTTGGAATGTTTAGCGTACGTCCCGTCTTGGGTCGGTATGCGAGGCATTTGATCCTACATGAGGGACTTAAATACAATATGTGTTACAAAACACACATAATCAAAAACACTTCTTTTTAAAAGACAAAAAATAAACAATAACGTCTTTCCTTTGGGAATTCTTTTCTCATCTCATTCATTCTCAACGTACGAACGTGCTTCTCCTCATTCTCTTGCAAGATGGTAACGCACTCGGACCAGCGAGCCTGCAACACCTGAGCTAGAACGTTAGCCATTCCCTAAAAAACACAAACAATCTATCCCTAGTGAGGGGAACTACGTCACTCTGATTCTCATGCTCCCGATGAGATACGTAGGCAGTGGGGTAAGGCCCATTCGAGCACTTCTTTTATTTTCCCTACATTTGTTTCTCTTTCTTTTTCCACTCTTTTTGCAATTCTTTTTCCAGTATCTTTTCTACACCCTTTGATCGGGACAAGCAAGCGTGGATTCCATCGGGTACGATGGACGTGTGGGGGTGCTACTACCTTCCTCTTGCGTAACCGACTCCCGAACCCAGTTCTCTTGGTCGCAAGACCATGCTCTTTCCTTCCTCTCAGGTTTACGCGGTGTTTCCTTTCCCTCTCTTGGGATAAATACACATTGCTGGTGACTCTGTTTCGGTGCCACTTTTGCGTTTGTACTAGGATGAAAATCCCGGGAGCGACAGCTGGCGACTCTGCTAGGGATAAGATCAGACTCTCTGGTTCCCTTAGCGAGTCAAACCTAGCGCTTGTATGTTATTTTTTCATTGGGTATTTACTGTTGTGCTGCATTTACTATTTTACTGTATTGTTATTTACTGTATTACTGTATTACTGTATTTACCGCATTTTAGCATTTTCATTTCATACACTGTATTATGCTGTGCTGTGTTGTTTTCTGCTTGGCGGGATTGGGTATTCTGAGAGATAGGCCCAATACACAGGTCTGAGTGCACTTATGTTTAGTGTGTTTCATGTCCTCTCGCGTTCCATCTCGATTCGAGGAGGGAATATGAAACACAATCTGAATTTGGTTCTCTCTAGAGAATTCTGTGTTGTGGATCTTCCACGATGGTAGAGCTATCTGGAAGAGCTGTTAAGTCGGGATGACCTTTTAGGATAACCCCTCTTTATTTTGAGGTGAATCAGAGGACGATCTCTTTGTTTGGCGATAACATTATATCCTTCAGGCTGAATGTGCTATTGCTTCTCATTCCTAGATCTGAATCTGAGAATCCTCACTTTCTAGTACATGCATGTGAGATTGGGGGAATTGTTTACAGGTGACCGTAACCTTCAACCTACCTGGTTTTCTGGTTCTCTTATCAGTGCGAACTTATCAGCCTGGTATTCTGGTATTCTGATTATTCTGGTATTCTGGTATTTCGATATTCTCTTCAGAGCAGACCTGTGAACCTATTCAGACAGTAGCACAACACTTATCCAGAGCTTGGTGGATACCTTGATCCCGTGTCTTTGCATTTGCATTGCATGAAATTTTGCATTCTCATACTCATATGCATAGCAGGTATTCTCAGAAGGGGATTCTTATTCTGACTTGGTATTGTCTCCAGAATTGCAAGCTTGACTTCTCACCACTACGCAACTTGAAGCAATCAGAGGAGGATCATGGATCAGATGCGAGCAGAGTTGTCGGAATTCCAGACTCGTATGACTCAGTGCTTTGAGATGATGCAGGGCATGGCTCAACGTCAAGAGGAACTAGGGGCAGTTATTCAAAGGACTGATGTTGTTATCCCAGAAGCTGGTAATGGGAATGTTGTTGGTAATACTCCGGACGGAGTTGTGAATCCTCCACGTGTTGATCTTCCTCCACCCTCTCCTATGAGTCAATCCAGGGGAAGTACTGCTAGGATTCATGTTCCTCATCAGAAGGTGGATAATCAGGAAGAACAATTTTACGATGCTGAGATGAATTTCCCTACTGAGGCGGACAAGAGGCTTCGTATGCTCGAAGAGAGATTGAAGGCTATTAAAGGCCATAATGATTTGGGTATGGACATGTATGACTTAGGGTTGGTCCCAGGTGTGAAGGTTCCTCCGAAGTTCAAGGCGCCTACTTTCAAAAAGTACAATGGAAGCACCTGCCCTAAGCTTCACATCAGGGCATATTCCAGCAAAATGTCTGCCTATACGGATGATGAGAAGCTGCTGATGCATTTCTTTCAGGACAGCTTAACTGGGCATCTTTAGACTGGTATATGAGCTTGGAGAGAATGCATATTAAAAGCTGGAGAGATTTGGCAGAGGCTTTCATCAAGCACTACCAATACAACACGGACATGGCGCCCAATAGAATACAATTGCAGAGTCTTTCTCAGGGACAAAACGAAAGCTTCAAAGAATATGCCCAGAGGTGGCGTGAATTGGCTTCCCAAGTTCAACCTCCGATGTTGGAAAGAGAGCTCGTTGATATGTTCATGGATACGCTTTAGGGGCATTATTATGAGAAATTGGCTGGATGTTTGTCAGCTGGATTTTCAGGTCTTGTATTGGCAGGAGAAAGAGTCGAAAATGGCATCAAGACGGGAAAGATTTGAATTGTTGCTGAAGATGCAAAGAAACCTTATGCTGGGTCCTCCAAGGGAAAGGAAGGAGAGACTAGTGTTGTGTATTTTCCTTCTGTTGTTCAACAGCCTGTTCAGTATCAGCGACCTTATGCTCCTCAGCAACAGAGACAACAAAGATCGCGAAGGCCTGCGAGAAGGTTCGATCCACTTCCTATTCCTCACAGGGATGTTCTTGCCCGTCTACTTGAGAGTTCTATGGTTGAACTAAGGGATGTCAAGCCTGTCCCTGGCCCCATTCCTCATGATTATGATCTGGATGCTAGATGCGAGTATCACTCAGACACACCGGGTCATTCCATTAAAAATTGCAACGTGTTCAAGCACAAGGTGCAAGACCTGGTGGACTCAAAGATTATTGCATTCACTGAAGATGATATGTACATTAATTGAAGCCTCCTGTCCCAAGTGAGCACTCAGTTTGCAAGGACGTCCAGACAGAATCAAGCCTCCTCAGCAATGGCAATCTTCAGCTTCTTTACTGCATTTTCATTTGTAGTTTTTCATTTCTTGTTAAAGCATTGTATGCCTAAAAAAAACTTGTTTGTGTTCTGAATGATGTTTTAATGCAATGAATATGTTTTTTCTTGAAGTAATTCATTTTTATTCATTCATATAATTTTTCTGCGCATTGCAATACCAATTTTCTTGCTTAAACTCTTGGAGGGAGGATGATGAGGTAAAAACGCAAAGTCTTTGGTTGTATGCTTTTGGATAAAACCCTATTGATGATGTACAGGCATTGTTTCAAATCCCCAAATACTGGAGATATAAGGGAGATAGAACCTCGTCAACCCCTTTGAGCCTTGAAGTAGGAGTTTCTTTTCATTCGAAAAAACCCTCACATTTAACCAGGGGCAGGGTAGTCGTCAGTAATTTGACCAAGCGTTCAGATTTCAAAAGGAGTATGCATCGAAGGATCCATTACCTTTTACTCATCGGGAGGTTGAAAGAGTTGAAACCACAATGGTTATCCCTCACCAACCGAAGAGTGAGGCAGTCACAACCTTTTCAAAACAAGTCAGACAACCAGTGTCGCACGATTGGTACAAAAAAAAAGAATAAAAAAGAATAAAAAGAGAAAGCCCGCTAAGTCCAAACTTGAAAATAAGCGACTTAGGCAAAAGTTAGGGCATCCCGCTGGACTTCAAAATCAAAAAATTCAGAAAGAATCAGTCCAGGCAAAATCAGGGAAATAAAGAAGCAAAAAATGAAAAAGAAATGCTCAAAAGAGAAAATCCTCGATAAGGAACAAGTCGTGTGACCGAAACACTGAAGACAAAAAGGGTGACTGTCATTTCAAAGACCTCATGGGTTCCTTAACCATCGATCCTTACAAAACTCCTTTTGGGAGATGAGCGCTTGTGCCAAATTAACTGAACGTAGGACTGGAGAACATCAAGGAGAATGGGTGGGTACAAACAAAATTTTGAGCCATAAATCCTTTTTTCTAAAACCGTGAACCAGGCCACGTTACAACCCTTAAAAGTCCTAATTGAAACAGGGTTTACTCCGAAGGCGTACTTAAACGAGATAGCGTTCCTGACTCCCATGAGTTGTGCTAATAAGATTTTTGTTGGTATTGCATGTGCGTATTGTTTTCCATTCAAAAATCAATTCGTAACTAGTGACTCGTTTACAGGGTTTTGCGACATATTTTCAATAAACTTCAAGGTTAACATGTTTATTGCATTAGAATTATCATTCTCATAATAAACTTGTTCTGCTTGCATACATGTGCCTAAGCATCAATGAAGCTTACACAGTGAATATCAGTCGAGAAGCTTGATCTTGCCGAGTAGGGATGCTTGAAAATTCTGAAGGACAGTCATATTAAGGGGCATTTCGCCAAGAAACTCAGCGCAGAGTGGGCTTTCCCCAGTAAGTCGTGTTGAGATGTAGCCGATCTGGGGCAGTCACGTCGAGAAATCTCTCTGAAGTTCAATTATTCTGGGGCATTCATTCGAAGATCAGGGGCAAAGTCACTTCAAAGCTCATGTCGAGGCAGGCCACCTCCGGAGCATAAGAGGTTATTCTCTCCAGAAGGCAGTTGATCAGAGGTACCTCTTCAAGATTCAAAATACTGAGGCAGAGTATTTCAAATAATTACAAGTCCTCTCGAGGCATATTCCTCCGTGGATCATACAATCTGGGGCAGTTACGTCGAGATCCGATGAATCTCTCCAAGAGTTTGAAGACCCTGGGGCAGTGTGAACGCTCGGTCTTTTATAAAATCCTCTTGAGATGAGTTCTTCCAGTAAACCCTGTGGTGTGGGGCAGGTCATAAAAGAACCGTTGTTCACTCTTGATAATCGGTACGCAGCCAATCAGCCGAAACTTGAAGTACTAGGTCTCTTCCCCAGCAAGGTGTTGGAGTTGATATTCTTCCCCAAGCAGAGAATCGTCCTTAAATCGAAAAGGGTTCTTTATGAAGATTTCTTATCCCCGGCAGTGTAGGTGGATTCCTCATTCTTAGCAGGGTAAGATGATGAAATATCTTCAAGCAGTTTGAGGACGGTGAGAAGTCAGAGTACTCTCTTCCTCAACAGTCAGATTCAGTATTTCCCCGCAAGTCAAAGTCCAATGGTTATTAGCATTCTCAGTAGTTCAAAGTCCAATATTCATTGGCATCTCCCCCAACAGAGTTCACAATTCAGCTTGCGGTTCCTCGATAGGGTTTGCAGTACCAGTAGTTATTGGTGGCACAGTTGGTTATCTCCCCATAGGAGGTCAGATATTGGTGATCCCTTCCTCAGCGAAGTTTGCTTGTCTGTTTTGCGCATTCCCCGATGGAGTGCCCTCTCATTCTTGCATGTAGTAATCATTATTGCATTGCATCCTCAAAACGCGTAGCATTTCCATTTCATGTGGAGCATTACGCCATAGAAAGAAAATTCAAACATGCATCGAAGCATAAGCCAGATTTGGTACCTTGTGCGAAAGCCCAGATCAACCATCAATTAAAGCAGTGATCCCCAACCTCCGAGTTGACACCTATTTTCCCCAACCTCAGAGTTGACGCCTATTTTGTCCAACCTTAGAGTTGTCGCCCTTCTCCAACCTCAGAGTTGTCGTACCTCATTTTTTCCCAACCTCAGAGTTGTCGTCTTTGTCCAACCTCAGAGTTGTCGCCTTTATACCAACTTCAAAGTTGTCGTACATTCCTTCTCCAACCTCAGAGTTGAAGCCTTTTTTACCAACCTCAGAGTTGTCGTATAGCCTTTCTCTAACTTCAAAGTTGACATATACCCTTTCTCAACCTCAGAGTTGATGAATATCATTTTCTGCCCCAACTTCAAAGTTGTTGAATACCTTTTCTCGACCTCAGAGTTGATGAATATCCTTTTCTTTCCCAACTTCAAAGCTGTTGAATACCTTTTCTCGACCTCAGAGTTGATGAATATCCTTTTCTTCCCCAACTTCAAAGTTGTTGAATACCTTTTCTCGACCTCAGAGCTGATGAATATCCTTTTCTTCCCCAACTTCAAAGTTGTTGAATACCTTTTCTCGACCTCAGAGCTGATGAATATCCTTTTCTTCCCCAACTTCAAAGTTGTTGAATACCTTTTCTCGACCTCAGAGTTGATGAATATCCTTTTCTTCCCCAACTTCAAAGTTGTTGAATACCTTTTCTCGACCTCAGAGTTGATGAATATCCTTTTCTTTACCAACGTCAAAGTTGACGTATACCTTTTCTCAACCTCAGAGTTGATGAATATCATTTTCTGCCCCAACTTCAAAGTTGTCATATATCTTCTCTCCAACCTCAGAGTTGTCGTTTATTCCCTCCCCAACCTCAGGGTTGACGCCAACCTTACCAACTTCAAAGTTGCCGTATACCTTTTCTCGACCTCAGAGTTGATGAATATCCCTTTCTTCCCCAACTTCAAAGTTGTTGTATACCTTTTCTCGACCTCAGAGTTGATGAAAATGCTTTTCTTCCAACCTCAGAGTTGAAGTCAATGGTTTTATCTCCGGTTTCAAAATCGATGTATACCCTTTTACCAATCTCAGAGTTGACGTATATCCTTCTTCTAACCCCAGAGTTAAAGTTATGGTTTTTTCTCAACCTCAGAGTTGATGTCTACCTTTTCCTCAACCTCAGTGTTAGTTGTTTACTCCAAAATTATTTTCAATCTCAGAGCTGATGCCATTTTTCCTCAACCCCAGAGTTGATGGTTTACCCTCTTATCCCCAGCGGAGTCATCTTTGTAGGTCCGTTAATTCTACAAACCTCCGATCAAAAGTCCATCTTAGGGTGGCAAGAAGGCAAAGTCCACCCGCAGTGTGGCAAGTTAGTAGTCGTCTGACTCCATTAAAAAAGACAACAGCTAAGTCCAACCGTAGATTGGCAAAAGTTCATCCAAGGGTGGCAAATCAGCTAAGTCCAACCGTAGATTGGCAAAAGTCCATCCAAGGGTGGCAAATCAGCTAGGTCCAACCGTAGAAGTCCACCCGTAGTGTGGCAAGCCGGTAGTCGTCTGGCGTTGTACAAAAGACATTGCTAAAGTCCACCCGTAGTGTGGCAAGCCAGTAGTCGTCTGGCGTCGTTCTAAAAGACATCTCTCCAATGCTATTCTTCCCACTAGAGTGTTATCCAAGCAGAGTTCATTTGGTGGGTTTATATCCCTTTTCTTCTTCTCTACAGAGTGCAAATTTTGCGGTTCTTTTGTATTCAATCACCTTGTACCTTGAATGTCTGAAAGCAGTTGCTATCATCCTTTTAGGTCCAAGTCGATTGAATAGGGGCAGCTGCAGTACCCCAAAATTTGCCCTACCTTTTTCTGGTTTTTGCTTCACGTTCATTTGCATCTTCATTAGGTCATATTTCATAATCATTCATTTGCATTAGGTTCCTAAGACATGGGATCAAGGCATTCTCGTATGGTTTGAGCTTTCCGTATTCAGAAGGTTATCAGTATGCATTCAAAATGGTTATTTCTCAGGCGGTGTATATTCAAGGTCCAATTGTGGTGTGTGGAACTCGTCAAGGAGTTCATGTGAAATGTGGGTTCAGGGTGCATATGATAATCAATTCAGATGGCCATGGCTCCAATTGCAAATTGTTCAGTAGTAGTTGTGTGTATTTTTCCAAAGCTTGTGAAGGGAGTTTGGGATTGGTTTTAGTTTTGGATATCCATTTGCTAAACCATTTTTCTTATCCATTTTTATCCAAATTCTCATTCTAAACTCCACCCATTTTCAAATCCATTGTTCATTTCCAGATATCCATATTCATTTTCTACCCATTAACCTTTTCATACTCAAATTAAATCCATATCCATTAATTCATACTCTTAAACTTTTTTCCAATCCATGTTCAAATCATCCTTTTTTTTTTATATATATAACCAAATTTTAAACCAATTTCAAATTCCCATTTTAGGGCTTCCTTTTTCTAAAGCCAAATCCAAGATTCATACCCATTTTGAACCATTCTTTTTATCCACATTTCAACCCGTTCATGGTTCTTGTCCATTTTTAACCAAAATTCAATTAACCTTTTTCAATGACTATTTTGATATCTATTTTAGTTTTTGTCACTTTGAACTATTTTTTTCTAAACTCATATCCATTTTAATCCAATTTTCCTAAGTCCATGTCCTTTTCTTAACCATTGTCCAATTTCCATATTTCAAACCCACAGTTTAATTTCCAAATTCATTTGTTGTATATCTCCATGTCCATTATTATGCCATTACCAAATATTACAACATTAAACAATCAGCTGTCACCAATAGTCCTCTTCCGAGCCATGTTCATGTACAAGCCATTTAACAGCAATAAAAAGCAAAGAAATTACAGTCTTTAGCAACAAGTTCATTATAACAATTTCCGCACCAGAAAAGTTCACAAAAACCACAAACAAAATTAACAGAAACTTCTAACAGATTTCTAACTGAATTTCAGGTGGAAATACTATTATACCCTCACTGAATTCTGATATAAAGCTGGCTCTATCTTCATTCTTCGTTTCTTCTTCATTCTGCAATTTTCGTTCTTCACAAATCTTCATCTTCTCCAATTCACTGCAACTTCAAGAATTTCATACGAATTCACCAACCTTCACTCTTCCATACACATTTTGATCCAACCTGCAGAATTCAATAACAGCAACAAAATAAACTCAACGCACGGTGTTCATCAAGATTGACAGAAAGAGTAGAAGAAGGAGTTTGAACAACGTAAGGCGAAGAATGATTTCGAGGATTCTAATTCATCACGCAACAACAACTTCAGAAGAGGAAGAAGGTGCAAGGTTCAAAAGTCAGATTCAAAGAGGAGAAGATTGAGAAATTGAATTGGAATCAGAAAGTGACGAAATCAGCTTACCTCGTGGAATTCTTTCTCGTCACAAGCGAAGAGGCACCGGACTGTCTCCGGTAGGTACGTTGATATGTTTCCATTGATTCTGTGAAATTATTGCCTCAGCATTGTAGTTGCGATAAGCATACTGTAGTTTATTTTTGAACATCACATTGATTCTGAGTGGAGGAGAACAAATCCAATTGCGGTGCGGCGGCGGTTCTCGGCGTTGGTTTGTGAGTTGCGTGAGAGGCGAATGTTCGTTGAGCTGTCGAAGTTGTTTGGGATGTAGGTGATGAGTGTTTCTCCGCCACCGCCGGCTGGGAGCCATGGCGCGGTGGAGATTGTCCTTGACACGGCCGAGCACGATGGTCAAAATTGTTGATGTTGACGGTTTGATTCGTTGAGGCGAGACGGTGGCGATTTGTTGCCGGTTGAGTGAAGATGATGACGGCGGCGAGGAAAGTTTGAGAGGGAACCGAAGCCGTGTTTAAGCGGAACGTTGAACGTGAGAGCAATACGAATAATTTCGCGTAGTTTGAGTTTTGGTTGGTTTCTCTGTTACGAACTCTCGAGTGAGGTTGATGTCACGGCGAAGATGAGGGAGGCGGAGACGGAATTGCTTGCGATGTGCGGTGAAGAGTGTGGGGAAGAGTGATGATAAGATGATGATGTCACACCGGCGAAGATGAGAGAGGTGAGACCGTGGTGGATCGAAGAATCACGGCGGCATGTAGGTGATGCTGAGGACGGCGCAGCGTGAGGGGATGAAGAAGGGGGCTTCTGATGCTTTTGTTGTTTTTTTAGGTTAAGATCTTTTTGGTTTGGGCCCTAAGCCACATTAGGGTTTTTTTTGCACCGCCCAACTTCTTCGCACACCCCCTAAGTTCATTTGAGTGAAGTAATTATGCCCAGTAACCTCAGGCCTAGGCGCCTGTTACTCTCCACACGCCCAAAATTCTACTGCACCCCCTGGTCTTCCTCTTTTGAGAAGTATTGGGCCTGAAGACAAAGCCCAACGCCTGAGTTTCTTTCCACCACTCCTGGATACTGCTGCACCCCTGTTTTTAGTTTTTTATTTCTATTTGATTTCATTAATTGTTTTAGTTAATAAATTTAGGATAACCAAATTAATTAGAATTAGATTCTTGATTAGAGAATTAGAATTTAATCTTAGTTTGGATTTTAACTCTTAATCCTGAGTTTGGTTAACACACTTTTAGTAGTTAGTTTTAACTTTAGAATTTGATTAGTTTTAATTAGAAATTAATTGGAATCAATTTTAGGATTAATATTAGTTTTCATACTAGAATTAATTTTAGGACTAATTGTTTTTAGAATAGTTTAGATTTAACTTGAACTAATTTTAGGATTAATTTTAGAATTAGTTTTTAATCAGATTAATATTTTCTTGTTAGAATTTAATCTTGATTTTTACTTTGCATTTTAATTCTAACTTGGATTATCTGGATTAATTTCTGTTTAGTTCTTGATTAAATGCTTCCTTGCTTGCTTAATTTTCTTCATCCCTCTTTAAGATCAACTTAACTTCCATCTTGGAAGTAAGTTTCTTCTTATGTTCTTCTCCTCTTTTTTAGGATAGTGTTCTCATACCACACTTAACCATTAGGAACATCCATGTATGATAACTTTAGGATTTGAGTCTTAGTCTCCCATATTAGATTTTTACCTTTATCGATCTTTAAGTCTCTCTTCTTCTCATCTTAAAACAAAAGTAAAAAAATACTTAATAAAGGCATAACACCTATTGTATTTAGACCTTTCATGTGGGAACAAGGAGGTGTGGGGTCTTCTCTCACTTTCTTGGAATGTTTAGCGTATGTCCCGTCTTGGGTCGGTATGGGAGGCATTCGATCCTACATGAGGGACTTAAATACAATATGTGTTACAAAACACACATAATCAAAAACACTTCTTTTTAAAAGACAAAAACAAACAATAACGTCTTTCCTTCGGGAATTCTTTTCTCATCTCATTCATTCTCAACGTACGAACGTGCTTCTCCTCGTTCTCTTGCAAGATGGTAACGCACTCGGACCAGCGAGCCTGCAACACCCGAGCTAGAACGTTAGTCGTTCCCTAAAAAACACAAACAATCCATCCCTAGTGAGGGGAACTACGTCACTCTGATTCTCATGCTCCCGATGAGATACGTAGGCAGTGGGGTAGGGCCCATTCGAGCACTTCTTTTATTTTCCCTACATTTGTTTCTCTTTATTTTTCCACTCTTTTTGCAGTTCTTTTCCAGTATCTTTTCTACACCCTTTGATCGAGATAAGCAAGCGTGGATCCCATCGGGTACGATGGACGCGTGGGGGTGCTAATACCTTCCTCTTGCGTAACCGACTCCCGAACCCAGTTCTCTTGGTCGCAAGACCATGCTCTTTCCTTCCTCTCAGGTTTACGCGGTGTTTCCTTTCCCTCTCTTGGGATAAATACACATTGCTGGCGACTCTGTTTCGGTGCCACTTTCACGTTTGTACTAGGATGAAAATCCCGGGAGCGACAGGAAGGTGCCAGACTTTGTGATTCACCGAGGAGTTCGCCGCCAGTGGGTCGTTGTTGATGCTCTGAAGGTCGTTCGCCAATCAAAGTAATTGCCATCTTTAACCTTTCACCCTGCCCAGGTGAAACAGATGTTTTAATAGGGCTCGCTTTCTGTAAATTTTCCCTCTTCGCTTCGCCTAAAGTGACAGAGTTTTGTTTTATAGGGTTGTAGTTTCAAGAATCGACTTGTTCATTAATAAAATAACGTCGTTCTGTAATTTCCGCATTAATTGATGTTTTCTCTTTTTGCTTTTCTCAGAAAATGGTAATCCTAAAAAACAATTCAATAATAAAAACAAGCAGTAAAAGAAAAATACACTGCACACACTTGCATTTTCTCTATCTTTTCTAAACACGAATCATCACGTCATGCAGATTGCTTGTTTTAAACCCCGTTGAAACATACGATCCGATGCCTTCTCCCAACTTTGAGTTCCCGATATTTGGGGCTGAAGAAGAAGTTGACAACGAAATTCCAGAAGAGATCTCCCGACTACTCAGACAAGAGGAAAGGTCTATTGACCCTCACAAAGAGCTGTTGGAAACAGTAAAGTTGTGTTCAGAAAAAGAGAGAAAAGAAACCAGGATTGGGGCACTACTCAGTCTGACTGCCAAAGAGAGTTTGATAAAGCTTCTCAAAAAGTTTCCCGATGTATTCGCTTGGTCCTATCAGGATATGCCAGGGTTGGATACCAGCATCGTGGAACATCACTTACCGTTAAGAGCGGAATATCCGCCAGTAAAATAGAGGTTGAGACAGACTCACCCGGACATGGCCATCAAAATCAAAGAGGAGGTACAGAAACAGATTGACGCGGGTTTCCTCGCTACGTCAGAATATCCTCAATGGTTAGCCAATATCGTACCCGTTCCGAAAAAGGATGGAGAAGTCAGAATGTGTATTGATTACAGAGATCTGAATAAGGCTAGTCTAAAGGACGACTTTCCTTTACCACACATTGACATGCTGATAGACAGTACAGCAAAGTTCAAAGTTTTCTCCTTCATGGATGGATTCTCGGGCTATAACCAGATCAAAATGGCGCCGAAAGACATGGAGAAAACTTCGTTCATTACCCCATGGGGTACCTTTTGTTACAAGGTAATGTCGTTCGGGTTGAAGAACGCCGGGGCAACCTATCAAAGGGCCATGGCTACTCTGTTTCATGACATGATACACAAGGAAATCGAGGTATATGTTGATGATATGATTGCAAAATCTAAGACAGAAGAGGAGCATGTGACCCACCTGTCAAAACTATTTGAGCGATTGAGAAAGTACAAACTCCGCTTGAATCCCAACAAGTGCACCTTTGGTGTCCGTTCAGGGAAACTCTTAGGGTTCATCGTCAGCCAGAAAGGAATTGAGGTTGATCCTGACAAGGTCAAGGCCATTCAAGAAATGCCTTCTCCGAAAACTGAAAAAAGTGTCAGAGGATTCCTGGGACGTTTGAACTACATCTCCAGATTCATATTCCTCATGACTGCCACATGTGCGCCATTTTCAAGTTACTCAAAAAGAACCAGGATTGCGTTTGGACAGAAGATTGTCAAACCGCCTTCGACAATATTAAGGAATATCTGTTGAATCCTCCGATTCTATCACCTTCAGTGGAAGGAAGACCACTGATTATCTATCTCACAGTCTTAGAAGACTCAATGGGGTGTGTACTTGGCCAACAAGATGAAACCAAACGGAAAGAGTCTGCCATTTACTATCTAAGCAAGAAGTTCACCGACTGTGAAACTCGGCACACGATGCTCGAGAAAACTTGTTGTGCTTTGGCTTGGGTAGCCAAACGTATGCGCCAGTACATGATTCGTCACACTACTTGGTTAATCTCCGAAATGGATCCAATCAAGTACGTCTTCGAAAAACCTGCTCTCACAGGAAGGATTGCCCGTTGGCAGATGTTGCTATCAGAATATGACATAGAGTACCACGCTCAGAAAGCCGTTAAGGGAAGTATTTTAGCCGATCATTTGGCTCATCAACCGATTGACGATCAGGAATCAATCGGGTTTGACTTCCCAGACGAAGATGTCATGTATCTAAAAATGAAAGATTGCGATGAACTGCTACCCAGTGAAGGGCCAGAACCAGGTTCCCAATGGGGACTAATCTTTGACGGAGCTGTCAATCATTACGGAAACGGAATTGGGGCAATAAATGTTACCCCTCAGGGTACCCATATTCCTTTCACCGCTCGACTTACGTTCAAGTGTACAAACAACGAGGCCGAATACGAAGCTTGTATTATGGGTCTCGAAGAAGCGATTGATTTAAGGATCAAAAACTTGGACGTATACGGTGACTCAGCCCTGGTTATCAATCAGATAAAAGGAGATTGGAACACATACCAATCAGGATTGATTCCTTACAAAGACTATGCAAGAAGGTTGTTACCTTTCTTCAACAAAATCGAGTTTCATCACATCCCTCGTGATGAGAATCACATGGCTGATGCATTAGCCACTCTCTCTTCCATGATTAGTGTAGGTCAATGGAACGACCTACCTAAGATCGACATAATGCGCCTAGAACGGCCCGCTTACATTTTCACGATTGAAGCAGTCATAGACGACAAACCTTGGTATCACGATATCAAATGCTTCCTTCCGAAACAAGAGTACCCACCTGGGGCATCCAGGAAAGACAGAAAAACCCTCAGAAGGATAGCAAGCAGCTTCTTCCTGAGCGGTGACACTCTCTATAAGAGAAATTTTGACATGGTCTTGCTCCGATGCGTTGACAGACCAGAGGCAGACATGCTAATAAAACAAATTCACGAAGGGTCCTTTGGCACTCATGCCAACGGACATATAATGGCGAGAAAAATTCTGAGAGCAGGGTACTACTGGTTAACCATGGAATCCGACTGCTACAAGTACATGAGGAGGTGTCACAAGTGTTAGATATACTCAGACAAAATTCATGTACCACCAACACATCTCAAAGTTCTTTCTCCCCCGTGGCCTTTTTCCATATGGGGAATCGACATGATTGGCATGATTGAGCCCAAGGCTTCAAACGGACATCGGTTCATTCTGGTAGCCATTGACTATTTCACCAAGTGGGTCGAAGCAGCGTCATACGCTAATGTAACCCGACAAGTGGTGGTCCGATTTATCAAAAACAGTATCATCTGCCGTTATGGTGTTCCGAGCCAGATCATTACTGATAATGGATCTAACTTGAACAATAAGATGATGAAAGAGTTGTGCACGGAGTTCAAGATCGAACACCATAACTCATCTCCCTACTGACCCAAGATGAACGGAGCGGTAGAAGCGGCTAACAAGAACATCAAAAGGATTGTTCAGAGGATGGTTGTAACCTACAAAGATTGGCACGAAATGCTACCCTTTGCTCTTCACGGTTATGGTACATCTGTCCGCACTTCAACAGGGGTAACCCCTTTCTCTCTAGTATATGGCATGGAAGCAGTGCTCCCCATAGAAGTAGAGATCCCATCAATCTGGGTATTGATGGAAGCAAAACTTACAGAAGCTGAGTGGTGTCAAAGTCGACACGACGAACTGAATCTGATTGAAGAGAATCGAATCACGACACTATGCCACGGTCAGTTGTATCAACAGAGAATGAAGAAGGCGTTTGACAAAAACGTCCGACCTCGCGTCTTCAGGAAAGGAGACATTGTGCTAAAAAAGATACAATCATTTCTCACTGATTCTCGGGGTAAATGGACTCCGAATTATGATGGCCCCTATGTGGTCAAGAAAGCTTTCTCAGGCGGCGCCTTGAGACTCGCAACCATGGACGGAGAAGAGTTTGCCTACCCCACAAATGTTGATGTAGTCAAGAAATACTTCGCCTAAATTAAAAAAAAAAACGTCTCGGTGGATTGAAAACCCGAAAGGACGGTCCAGGCAAAAGTTAGAGATAAAAAAAAATCATCCCGGTGGATTGGAAACATCATAGTACAATCCAGGCAAAAATTAGGGATAATGGCAAGTAACTATGTTCAACAGAGGCAAATCCCTCAGCAGCAGCAGTTACATCGTCCATCGGAGGAAAACTCCAGTCAAGGTCATCTTCGACAGAAGCTCAGGATGTCCCGAATTCAAAGTTGGTAGAAGGATAGTGGTCGTTATGTTTCAACGTAGCTCTTTTCCCTGTAAATTACCATTTTCTAACTTTGTATATACTCTTTGGAATCACGCGTTTGGCTGATCTCCATCTTATCAATAAAATTTGAGCCCTTATGCTTTTGTTTGTAATTCTCATTTGTTATAGCTTTACAGAACGACATTTTGATATGATTAACGATTCCCTGAAATAAAACAAAAAATGAATTTTACTTGTAAAACTTTTTCTGCTTTAAAATAAAGATGGCAATTTCTTTTGACTGTTGAACATCAAAAGAACATCAATCGCTTCTCCAGAAGTAAGCAAACTTCAAAGTGCAGAATTAAAGTACTCCTTCTACGCCAGTGCGCCTGAATGAAGGATTAACAGTGTCGGATGCAACTATTCCATCTGACATCTTCGGCAGAGTTTTTATCTCCTAAGCCCGACCAACATAGTTCCCCGCGAGGACTACTTCTTCTAAGCAAAACAGAATTGCTACTTTTGAACCAACGGTACTTCTTCGCCCCGCGACGGCCAAGTACCCAGTCGTGTTCATCCATTAGTTTGTATGTTGCGTCAGTTTTGTCAACATATACATACATACATCATGCATTATTTATTTGCATTCGCATTCAGATTGCATCGCTATCACTCTAGTCGGTCTTGTCCCCTAGTGATAAAAGTCCTCTCAATCGAGTTGTCGGTTCTTGCCTCGTCAGGAAGTGTACCGTCTAAATAATCTCTCCTCCAGTTTATTTCTGGATCGAAGTTGGGTCCTTGACCACTTTGATAACTTGAACCTCTGAAAAACCAGAGAACATTCAGTCAACGTCACTCTTCGCCATTGAAGATGATATCCTTGCTTTCCCGGATTAAGGAAAATCCCGAGAGAAAGCCTCCTAATCAGAGATTCGGTGGTACGACAGTTTCTCCAAAAGAACCACTGATGAAATGGTCATCGGCACCTCAAAATTGGATCCCATCATATGGCATTTCTCCGGGAAGATCCCGAGAAAAGTATGATGTAATATCCCCAAGTGTGAAGGCAGTCTCTCAAGGGACTCGTATTCCCCAAATAGAGTCAACAAATGGCATCTCCAATAGAGAAGTTTGTACACCTCTACAACTCAGACGACTGGATTCCCTAGCAAGTCTGACGGCAAATTTTTTTGTCAAATGGCATCTCCCCAGGAAGATTCGGCGAGAAGTTTGAGGAAAGCAGCTACAAATAGCGTCCCTTGTCAAGAAAGTTTATTGACAAAAGAAACTAAGACCAGTTCCTTGGTAGGAAACCAGGATCGAGGGGAAGTTTAAATCAGAAACTAAGACCAGTTCCTTGGTAGGAAACCAGGATCGAGGGGAAGTTTAAATCAGAAACTAAGACCAGTTCCTTGGTAGGAAACCAGGATCGAGGGAAAGTTTATTTCCGCAACTAAGACCAGTTCCTTGGCTGAAGACCAGGATCGAGGGGAAGTTTACCTTTTCTAGCATCATTGCTTAGCAAAAGAAGATGAATGCGATCTGCCATTCATAACCACCATCAAAATTTCGGGTATTCCGATATTTAATCCTCTTGCACCCCGAATGCCCGAATACCTTCGCCATTCACACCTTCGTGTCCAAGAAGATTAAATAGGGGCATCCGTCATACCCCAAATTTTGACCACTAAGATTCCCCATCATTTTGTAAATCATCATCACAATATGGATGTACCTTTATGCCCCATCAATCTCCTCAAGGAATTGTTGAGCATCCACTGCAATCAGAACTTAGGGTTTCAAGCCCTCTCAGAGCTTTTAGACAAAGGATCAATCAAGGAATGACATGATCTTCAACTTGTCTACACCCTCAAACATACACAATGGATCAAAATGACTCCCACTTCAAGGATTAAGCACAAGGATGCTCCCTTCTAGGTGGATCAAGCCTCAAAATCGCCAGTGTCACCAAATTAGGGTTTTGATCGACCAGGGCCTCCAGATGGAAATTTTCCTCTGGGCATGAGCCAAAGATCCAAAACATAACCTAATATACTCCAAGGAACCTCATGAACTCAATCATCCAGTCAATTTTGCCTCAGGGGATGCATTCATCAAAAATCAGGAATTAGGGTTTCTTGACCTAATTCACCCCTAAGTTGACTTTTGGGATAAATCATGAACCAAAACCTCAAGACATGATTTGAGGGTCTCTAATATACCATATAGATCCATTTGGAACAGTGGATTGATCCAAGAAGCTTGAGCAACAAGTTTCAATTTCATCTGAACCACAGTTAGGGTTTCGCGGGAAAAGTCAACTGTAACTTTGACTTTTGACCAGGACATGCTCCCAAGCCCTAAGACATGATTCAATATCCTCTATACCACCCATGGAACATGTCCATCAAGTTTGATTTAGGTCAATGACATGATTTCCTGAAGAATTGCACAGTTTGGAATTCATCGGATAAAAAGTCAACTGTGCACAAAAGTCAACTTTGACTTTTTGAGATTTTTTACAAAAATGGATTTTTAACCCTAAAATGATGTTTATGTATGATTTAAATCATAATTCATCAAGAAAAATCAAAGAAAATGGGATAACTTGTAAAAGGGGTAACCATAAAAACTTAGAAAATTTTCTAAGTTATGGAAAAAAGTGACAAAGGTACCAACTTTGGAGGATCATAACTCCTAAACCACAAAGCCATTTTTTTCCATCCAAGGCTTGATTTGTAGATCTCATTGCCCTCTACAAAATCTTCATACTGACCTATGTCCAAATTCCTCATGGATTTTGAGTTATGGAGTGATCAAAATCAAGAAAAGTCACTTTGTTCCAACACTTAGTGAAAATTTCACTAAGTCAGATTTTGCCCTACTTTTTTCCAAATGTAGGGACATTTTTCACTTGGATCCAAAAAGTATCAAAACCAAATATGGTCAAACAGTTGTTGTATCATATAAGAGCTTTCCAAAATGGCCAAGAACATCACCAAATTCAACTTGAGCCATGAGATATGACATTGGCAAGTTGCCTTGCTGAAATCTGCCAAGGCAAGGCAGATTTTTGCACTTTTGCTCGATTTTCCAAAATCAGCCAATTCCAAGCCTTGTCATCACCTTGGACACATCTGAGGATTGAATCTAAAGGGCACAATCACTGAGCCAAGCTTCCAAAGTCCTTGGGACAAGAAATAGCATGTTGAACCTAGAATTGCCCAAAATAGGGACAAGACTCCAATTTTGGATTGGAGCATTCAATGAAGGCATCAAGGTGGCATGGACTGAGCTATTAGCAACTGAATTTAGTCAAGACTTATCCAAGACCAAGGGTACCAGCAGCCTGTGCCCTAACCTCTAGTCAATGGCTAGAGGAGACTTGGATTTTCATTTGCCAACATTGGCCAAACCTACTCAGCAGTTGCCATTCACTATTCCTTGCAAAACAAACTTGCTCTACTATAAATAGAGCTCAATTGTGATCAGTTTAAGTACACCAAAGGCCTACAACACTTGCCTTTCTCAAAATCCACTTCTCACTCTCAAAAATGCCTTTCTTAGCAAGTCACTATCGGGTTTTTCATTAGAGAGCAATTCCACTCAAACCAATCACACACACACCTCATTTACATCATATGTGAGCTGATTAAACACTTAAACAACATCTGGAACACTGATTTCTCAGAATCGCCAGTCAATTGCTCAAGGTTTTAACCAAAGTGCAGTTGAGATGCCATGAAGTGATCCAGCCAATTTCCATCAAGTCCAAGCATTCAAACACACTCCATAGGGTGTAGGGAAGCTATTCAGATCATCACAACTCATCTGCAACACCTCCAACTCAGAAATCAATTTGCTCTTGCTGTCACGACCTAGAGGTAAGCCTAAACTTGATCATCTCTCAATCTATGCATATTTCCTCACATAATATTTTTGCCAAATGTTCATAATCATGCATGGAATGTTTCCCCTCAAGAAATTACTTTGTTTGAATCGTGTATTAAAAATCCCAGCCTTCATGCAGAATTTAGGGTTCTTGAGGATTTTTCGTGATTTCTTTTTTTATGTTTAATTTAAATGAAATTAATTGCCATAGACATGATCGTGAGGTTGAGACGAGTTGATTGGTATGTGGATTGCATGATATAATCAAGTATTCAGTGAGAT
Organism: Lathyrus tuberosus; assembly: GCA_022829125.1. NCBI lineage: Eukaryota > Viridiplantae > Streptophyta > Magnoliopsida > Fabales > Fabaceae > Lathyrus > Lathyrus tuberosus. The sequence continues at coordinate 6,901,128 of JALAZF010000177.1, read as the reverse complement.
TGGATAGAAAATGCAAATCTGGGCAAGGCAAAAAACGCGCGTGTTCTTGGTCCATGTTCTTGGCGCCATTTTCATAAATTCAAATATTTGAATTTTGTGATTTTATTTAATTGATTCAAAAATTAATTTCTCTCTGAGTTTTAATGATTTTGAGTTGATTCTTTTTTTAATAATTCACAAAAATGTTAAAATATTTTATTTTCCCAAAAAAATCCAAAAAATATTATTTATTTCATATAATTGATATTTTTGCAAAAGAATTAATATTTTAATTATTTTTGACATTTTGAATATTTTTTCCACCTTGATTTTGCAACTTTTAATGGCTTCTAATTATTTTGTAGGTCAATACTTAATTTTTGAAGCATTAATCCAAGATCGCAATTTGTTTTCCATATGTTAAACAATTTTGATCATTTTAATTGAATTTTTATTCAATTAAAATACATTTTGAAAACAAATTAGGATTTTGGATTAATTCAACCCTCATAAATAATTTTTAAAACTTTTCGGCCTCTCCTCGAGCTATAAGACCCATTCAAAACCATTTTGGGCCTCTAATAGAGTGTAAGACCCAACCCCCTTGTACATAAAACTTGCTAGGCCTCACTCATTGTATAAGTCCCTCTGTACAAGTGAACGGCGCGATCGTCGCCTTTTAAAACTTTTTAGGCCTCTCCTCGAGCTATAAGACCCATTCAAAACTTTTGGGCCTCTATTAGAGTGTAAGACCCAACCCCCTTTTAACCAATACCATTTTAGGCATCAATGCATTGTATAAGACCCACTGCGTTATCAAAAATCTCGACGCGATCGCCATTTTAAACGAAAAATCATCTGGGCATACCCTCGTGTTATAAGCCCCACTCTTTTTCTTTTGGGCCTCTAATAGAGTGTAAGACCCACCCCTTTTTAAATACAACCTATTTTGGGCCTCACTTATGGTATAAGTCCTGTTGTATTTCAAAAAAGTTCGACGCGATCATCATCCGTTGAAAAACAAATCTTGGGCCCACCCTCGAGTAGTAAGACCCATTTCTTTTCTTTAAAACTTTTGGGCCTCTAATAGAGTGTAAGACCCATTCCTTTGTACATAAAACTTTTTGGGCCTCAGTCACTTGTATAAGTCCCTCTGTACAAATTCAAACAGTGCGATCACTAGTAAAACCCTGGGCCTCTCCTTGAGCTGTAAGCCCCAAATCTTTCTTTTTCAAAGCACTTTCTCCTTTGATTTTGAAATATACTGTTGTTTTCAATCTTTCTTTGTTGAACAACTAACCAAACAGCATGGAAGCTCTACAACCGAGTAAGTGTTTATACGCTTTCATTTACCGCTTTCATATACATATAACTGTATTGTGGGGCTGTTTCACTGTAAGTCTTCTTTCATAAACTCATATCAACTGTGTAATAATAGTATAGATATTTAGAGTTTCCCCGGCAACTACGTCTAGCATTAAGCCCGTTCATCACTCTTAAATAGTCAAAACTAGATCCCCATAGGATTACCAGACACAGTCTTCCCTCCTCTTGGGGTTAAATAATATGGAGACATGAAAGGCAGCATTCTCAGTGAACCCTTTCATAGACTGTCACTCGTAGAAGTTGTCAAAGAAACTCTATTCCCCGGAGATGATCTCTTCTCCGTGAATTGCATCTCTTGAGTTTCTTCCAAATTCTCGGACTTTCCTGGCTTGATTTATTCCTCGTGAATAGCCTGTCTTGAATTTCTCGGGGTTTAGGGACCCACGGGCTTCTTAAAAGCACTTGTCAAGAAACTCTACTCCCCAGAGATGATCTTTTCTCCGTGAATGGCATCTCTTGAGTTTCTTCCAAATTCTCGAACTTTCCTGGCTTGATCTATTCCTCGTGAATAGCCTGTCTTGAATTTCTCTGGGTTTGGGGACCCATCGGCTTCTTAAAAGCATCGGCCTCCTCTTGGGCATTGTTCAAGGACCCACAGGCTTCCTAAAAGCATCCCCGCCTCCTCTTGGGCATTGTACAAGGACCCGTCGGCTTCTTAGAAGTATTCACAGCCTCCTCTTAGGCTTCGTATAAATGATTTTTTCCTCCGGGAATGATAGCCTCCTCTTGGGCTTCATACAAGGACCACTCGGCTTCTTAAAAGTTTCCAGCCTCCTCTTGGGCTTCGTACAAATTGTCCTGACGACCTCCTAGAGGTATAGGAACAGAAATCAGTCATCTTAATAGAACAGTCTTTCCAAGAGTCTACTACTGTTTCTTAAAGCATAGTACAAAAGATGAAACTCTAGACTTGGACAGTCTAATTTCCTTGAGTCTCAAAGACATTCTCAAGCTCCCTTCAAAAATAGGAAGAAAACCCGTAGACTCGGACAGACTCAATACCCTTCGGATTTCCCACTTCCTTAAAGAAAAGGAAATAACCCTGATCCTCAAATCAAATCCCTGAGTGCAAACATTACTCATATAAGAACTGATTTTCTCTTTAAATCAGCATACTGGACCTATCACTCAACTGAAACAGCGTCGTAGCCTCCCTCTTGGGCTTTATACAATGATTCTCCCCAGCGGAACCAAGCTTTTTTAGTCCCCATCTCGGGCTTCATACGAGATACAAAAACACTCTCTTGTTGAGTATAAAAGACTCTCCTGTTGAGTCAACCCTTTTAGCCTCTCTCTCGGGCTTCGTACGAGACACACAAAAACTCTCTTGTTGAGTCAAATAGCCTCCATCTCGGGCTTTATACGAGATACCAAAAGACTCCCTCGTTGAGTCAAAACCTTTTAGCCTCTCTCTCGGGCTTTGTACGAGACACATATTAGCCTCCTCTTAGGCTTTATATAAGAAAACCACTGGTTGATCCAATCAACCTTTTAGCATCAAAGTTGTGCCTCGTTCACAGTACACAAACATCAACAACTCCTTCCCCTTCATCTAATCGCTGTAAGCGGAAAGCCTTTGGATCATCTATATCCATCCCATTGTCCCTCTTTTAGCATGAGAAATTCCTAAGGAAATATAGCATTGCTCTACACTGAGTTAAAGTCTTCTCCTTCAGGTTGGAAATCCCCTATAAAGGAAATTATGGCATTGCCGGATTCACACATCCCGGTTAAAGTAATTCTCCTTTATAAACAGTTGTGACATACAAACCCCTCTTTAGAGATGACAAATTCTCTCTAAAGTCAAACCCTTTAGCTTCACATCTTGGGCTTCGAACAAGATACAAATAGACCCTTCAGCTTCACATCTTGGGCTTCGAACAAGATATAGATCACCTTTAAGCTTCACGTCTTGGGCTTTGAACAAGACACCAAAACACCACTTTCTCCCATAGAATAGGAGGAACTACGATCACTCTGATTTCCCTATTTCGGTAAACGGGAATACGTAGGCATAAGATTGAAAGAAAAATCTTAGCGAGCACACTAAACAAAAACCCAAAATGCCATACTTTCATATATCCGTCCTAACATCTTAACCTCCCACCCATCGACCGAATACTACTTTTAACAAAATAAACCCAATAGAGACCCCGAATCTTTGTAGCGTCTGTAAACCAACAGTTTTGACTGTTTAACCTCAGTTTGCAAGCAGGGTTAATTTCATACATCTATTTCCCTTCCTTCATCAGCTTCAATAGGATAAAAAATGAATCGAGCTGTAGATACCAAAGAGCGGTAGTGCTTCGCAACGACATCCAAAATCGCTCGCTACAACACTCAAATTGAGATTTCTTCTGGGATACTATAGCTCGCTCGGGTGAACCAGCTTGCTGTTGTTATCTCCGTGAGGGGTCAATGATTTTTGGGAACCTTAACCCGTTCTACAGGTACAAAATTACCAAAATAGTACAACCTTTAGGGATGGGTAAAGCCATTGACTCCATGCTCGTGACATCGAACCTTTGAACCCCATGTTTGTAATTTTTCTTGTGTTTATACGCCGTGCGTTCTTTAAACTTTTTCAAATATTCTAAATGTGAACTATATCCTGTGTTGCATAAGCATTGCATATCATTCGCATCCCATGCATAAAACATACATACGTCTAGGTCATCGTCAATTCATTCCAACTATCTGTCTTTCAGTCAACTGTAAGTCGTCAAACTGATTCCTCATCACCGATACAGAGCTGAAACTTCAATCAACTTTAGCTCAGTTACTTCCCAAAGACAGGAAAGCTCATCCTTGTGTTTGATTAGTCACTGACCTTGTTTCTGTCAATTTTACATTTTCCTTGTTTGTATCATATTTATTTGCTTTCAAACTTGTTTATCTTTAAATGTCAGTTTTAATGAAATGAGCATGTACAGTATTTTGATTCAAATCATCTATTTATTCGCATCTTTATTCTTTCTCTTTCAAAAAACAAAAACTTTAAAAAAAAATACCTCTTTTTCAAATTTTTTACTATGCAAATATTTGTGGGAGGGTGATGAAAATGTAATACCTATAACTGTTGTCGGTACGCTTTCGAATAAACTTTGCTGAAGATGTAAGGCATTTCTTCAATTCCCAAACACTGGATATATAAGGAAGATAATCCCTCGTTAACCCCTTTGAGCTTTGAAGAAGGAGTTTCTTTCTTTATAAAATAACCCGCAATTTTAACCAGGGGCAGGGTAGTTCTCAGTTTAATTTGGGTTGTGTATTCAAGTTCAAAAAGTTTACATACAACAAGCAGATGCTGAAAATGTCTTTCAAATAAAAAGCCAGTGATGGTCCGTCGTAATCATCAAATCAAGCAGTCACTTTCTTTCTAAGAAGAAATCAAAAAGAAAAAGCCCGCTAAGTTAAAAAAAAGACTTAGGCAAAAACTGGGGCATCCCGCTTACTATAAATTTCAAAAGAAATAGTTCAGGCAAAAGTTAGGGATAACTCAGAGAAGAGGTGCTTAAATCCTAGATCTTCAAAAAGTCCACAAAAACGAAAAAAAACAACTAAATGTTGTAAAGAAGCAATAGCTGCCGTCTCAAGACTTCTGAACCATCGTCATCACTATCATCAGTACAATTCCGAAACCTTTTGGAACCGAATGCACAGTTTAAGTTTAACTGAGCATAGGACTGGAGAACATCACGGAGTTGGGGTGGGTACAAACAAATTTTGAGCCCTTATCTTTCTTTCATAAACCGTGAACCAGGCCACGTTATAACCCTCAAAAGACCTAATTGAGGCAAGGTTATTTTGAAAGTATACTTCAACAAGGTTGCGTAAATTGACTCCAAAATCATTTTTTGCAAATCATTTGTTTTGGTGTTATACCTCTGTCTTACCTTTCATTCAAAATGTTTTAAACCACCATGTTTTTAACCAGTAATTCATATTACTGTACTTTTTCTAAACAATGATTTTGTTTTCAAAATTTTTGCATGAACTTTGCATTAAATTTGCCATGTTTAAATAAATATTTTTTATTGCAAACTAGCTTTCCTCTCAAGGAATTTTCAAAACGGTTTAGAAACTTGGTCAGTGATCCTATCAGAGGCAAGTTCTTTCCAGAGACTGGTAAGAATCAATTCAAGATTTGTTCAGTGCAAGTCCTTCTCAGAATTGGTTTATTCATAAAAACTTTCAAGACTCATTATTGGGGTAAGCCTCCCTAGTATACAACATACAATCATTATCATTCAAGTTGAAGTAAGAATCAGTTCATTTACAACAGTCAGCAAGTCTGGGGCAATTTATTTGGAAAAATCCCCAAGCAAGCTATCCAGCCTTCCTCCAAGGACTATCAACTCGATACAGTTTATCATTATGACAAAGAGGTGTTTAACAATCAATATTTTCAGTCCCTAAGCAATGGCAGTGATCTCTGTGTTGAGGATTCAGTTTTGTCTGTCACCTCTCAAAGATTTTAAACTTGTTGTCAACATTTTCATTTACATTACATACATTTAATCATACATCATAACATTTTCATATATAATGCATTCAAGAGTGTTTTAATCCTCATTTGCATTCATCAGTGGTCGTGTTGTTATCAACATCTTCCCTTTCTACAAAGTCCAACTTATCTGGCACCTATACTTTTATGTCTTATCTGATGTTCTTCCGGATATAACTTTGTTTCTATCCAACGTCCTTCCGGATATGTCTATATATTCTGATGCTTTTCCAGAACTTTTCTCTGTGTCTATCTGATGTCCTTTCGGATATGTCTATATGTTCTGATGCTTTTCCAGAACTTTTCTCTGTATCTATCTAATGTTCTTCCGAATATGTCTATCTGTTCTAACGCTTTTCCAGAACTTTTCTTTGTGTCTATCCAATGTTCTTTTGGATATGTCTCTTTTATTCTGATGCTCTTCCAGAAACTCCTTTCATGTCTATCTGATGCTCTCCCGGATATGACTTTTCTCATCTGATGTTTTTCCAGATGCAACTTTTGTTCTGATGTGCTTATCTGATGCTTTTCCAGAACTTTCTTTGTGTTCATCTGATGCTCTTCCGGATATGTCTCTTTTATTCTGATGCTCTTCCAGAAACTCCTTTAATGTCTATTTAATGCTCTCCCGGATATGACTTTTTCTAATATGATGTTTTTCCAGATGTAACTTTTGTTCCGATGTACTTATCTGATGCTTTTCCGGATATGTCCACCATTCTGCCAGTCTTCTAAAAAAATTTCCTGTACATTTAATGCTTTTCTAAATGTTTCAGATTTTACCTTCAAAAGTTATTTCAATGCACATTCAACGCTTTTCTGGATGTCATTAATATATCTTCAAGTTTGGTCAACAACTCGGTCCAATGTTTTTCTGGATGCCTTCGAGTTTGTTTCTCTTTTAATTCAATGTTCTTCTAAATGTCTCTGATAATCATGTTTGCTTATGTTCCAAAGCCTCATTCAATTCTCTCCTGAATATCTTTTACGGTTGTTACTGTTCTTTTCCAGGGTTTTTCAATACATGTCTGAAAATCCCTGATGACTGTAACCTTTCTCCAAGTAAAGTTACCTTCGCTTTCTAGACGTTCCTGTGTAGTCCACAATAAAATTAAATTGCTTTCTCAGAAGTCTCTGACATATCCTCATATCGGGTCTCATTCCACATCTAATGTTTTTCTAGATGTTTCTGATATATTTTCCAGAGTACGGTACTGTTTTCGCATCTGATGCTTTTCGAGATGTCTGAATCTCTATTCCAGGGTTTATCCCTCTCTTTCCAAATACTACTGGATACTCTTTGTCACCTCGGCAAATTTCCACAATATCTTACATCCCCAAGAAAATTATGTTGGTATGTCTCCTGTGACATCATTCCCCACAGTGTTCAAAGTCATTACATTCATTACATATCATTTCATCTGCATTTACGGTCAAAATTCTAGGCACTCTGATATTTAATCCTCTTATACCTTGAATGTCTAAAACTCTTTGCTATTCATACCTTCAGGTCTAAGAAGATTAAATAGGGGCATCTGTCATACCCTAAATTTTGACCAGACATTTCTATTTTTTTCTCATTTTCATCTGTCTATATTTTCATACTGTGTCGTCTGCATATAATGTCATATATTTTCTTCATGAATATTTTTTGAATTATCAGTCGGAATTAACGTGTTAAATTTTCAGGTATTTTTGGTCAAACTGAAAAGTCAATAGTGCAAAAAAGTCGGTATCCAGGCAATTTTTAAAATCGAACTTTCAGACATTATTTTTTATTTATTTTCCGCGTACTTTAACCCGATGTGTTTATTTTAATTTTTTGACTTTCTGGTCATCATACTTCTAATCCGTCTGAGCATTTCTAGCGGGTAAAATCAATTTCAAAATTTGACAAAACGGTGTATTTTTTCAATACATATTTTTTCTTATTGATCGTTTTGGTGTGTTCATTTTTATTTTTTCAGACACCTCGATACGGACAATTTTTATCGTTTTTTTTACCGGTTTCGATTTCAATTTTTATTAATTTTATTTTTATTAATTTTATTTTTATTAATTAGATTTAAATAACTTAGTTTTTATTAAACTTTTTGTTATATTTGTTTATTAGTATATTATTATAATATATAATATAATTTTTGTTTTATTATTTTTACACTACTATTCTCTTTTTTACACTACTAGTCTCCAAAAGTCACAAAATTTCTTCTCCCTCTTACACAAACTACACGTTACTCTTAAATTTTTGTTTCTAAGTGTTCTAACCAATTTTGTTTTATGTGCCCACATCACTAAAATTCAATAAAAAAACATGTGGTTTCATTTTTTCAAATATTATCATTTATTCAAATATTTCATTCAAACCTTCAAACTATTATGTTATTTTTGTCCCAATTTTTCTTAATTCATTATCATTTTCAAAAACTTGGGAATCAAGTTTCAAACTCCATCATTTGTTTTAGATAGAATTCTAACTAATTCTATCTCTAATTCATCATTTCATCTCACAATTTTATCTATAAACTATCATCATCTTTGATTTTTCTTTCTACAAAACTTCATAAGCAAGTCATGATTTTACTATAAATATACAAGCATGTTACACTTACATTGGAGACCAAAACAATTTTCTAACTTTGTTTTCTCTAAATTTTCTTTCTCCTTCCCATATAAACATGACTCACACTTATGTTTTTCTCCCTTCACTTTCTTCACTTTCTTTGCAAATTTTTCACTACATATGTACATACCACTTTCTGCAACTTTGTTTCCATTTTTTTTACACCATAATATACAATTCACACAATTTTTCTTATGATTAACATATCTTACAAACACATACATACACTATTTGCATATTTTCAAGCACATATACAAAAATAAAAAAAGAAACCAAACAATTCACATAGTTTTCTCACATACACTTTCTACATTTTTTTTCTGCCGATTTTTTTTCACTTTCACATACATACAATACTTTTTTTTTCTGTCATAAACCTCTCTTTTTATATATTGTTTCCTACACAATTTTCTTCTACATGAACACTACAATTCAATTTTTTACTACACAAGCTGTAATTCCACAAATTTCAGCTATAACAAACATCACCTGCAATTTGCTTCTATATACACTTTTTCTACAAAAAATTTATAAACACCGCATACACTTGCATAACTCACTACCTATAAACACTTTTTTTGTTACTATTATTTTGTTCTTCACAATATGATACTGCATCAGAAATTAGTCAATACAAACATAACCGCTGTGACACAACAATCTGCTATACCTGCTGCAGAATTCAGAACACAGGAAGCAACAATCAACACGAACACAACGCAGCAGCTCGCAACTCCAAGCCGGCAACCACTGCAGCACTAGAAGAACAACATCAGCAACCACTTGTTTCATAGAAACTGCAAATTTTAACAGAAACAATTTCGTTTCATACTTATCAATTCAATTCTTATGTTCTTTTTCAAACACTAACAAAGTTGATCTTTTTTTGTTACAGAAAATTCAACAGTAATACAAATTTAACAGGACATAACACTAACTGTAAAAAAATCAAATTAACAACAACAACACTGCACCTGCAGCATCCAGAATTTAGAACAGCAATTCCTCATCCTCCAATTAACACAATTTGATTTTTCAATTTCAATTCAATTTATTTCATCAAATTTGTTCATTCTTAACCCTATGTCAAACCCTAACAAAGTAAATTCTATTTTTACAGGTTGGGAATTTAAAGAGTTGATGAAGAACAAAGGCTAACTTACATCAAGAAGTGGAACTCTCCGTCATCTTCAATAACTCGTGGCCACCATTGAGCCGCCATGAGCAAGGCGATCACCACCGCCCTTCGAAATCACCGACGGCCTTTAAGGGAATCGACGAAAGCAAAAGCATGCTTGAGATGGTGGGAGGAAATCGCGGTCGAAAAACAGAATCAGAGGGAGTGGTGCCGTGATCAAGGGAGGAAGACGGAGTCGGAGTTTTTCAGAAAGAAAGATGAAAGCAAATTTAACACAGGTTTCATGATCCTTTCCCCTTGAAATTCTGGTATCAGATATGTGTTGGGTGCAGAATAGGGCAAGCAGCAAAAATATTTATTTTCGGAAAGAATTCCCTCCGGGATTTATGTCGTATCCACAGAGATCGGTTCGAGGGAAAGAATATCGTTCGACAGTCTCTCGAGTTAATGAGTTTGGATTAAAATAGTTTCAAACAAGAAAACATAAAAGTAAACATTAAAACAAAAAGAAATCATTCTTCAGAGAGAAAAACTCGTCCGGCAATGCATACAAATCACTCCTCACAAACTTAAACTTACCGACCAATTATACTCCACCTGCAATACTCGTCAATATCACCCAGCATCGCTCACAACACAGGTTATGTCTAACGCAAAGTTGAGAGAACAACCGTGTCACTCTCTTCGTCACTCTCGCGAGCGAAGCCTCGAAACACGGAAGACACTAAGATTCGACGCCTATTGAAGATTGTTAGTTCCTAAATCTATCTCTAGAGTCTAGAAACTAACAAACAATCATCCCTAATCAACGTTCGTGAAGGTTATGTCTAACGCAACCCAAACCCAGCGCATACAGCAAAAATCAGAGACAATTACCAATAAAGATTTGTAAAGCAAATTTTATATAATGCCATGGGCGACAAATATACATGAGTTCATAGAAAATACATATACACAACCCAACCATAAAGAAAAACACAAAGAAAAAGAGAAATGAACGAAACATCTCGCGGATTGTCAGAGCCGATCGACGATCAATCCACCCTGGTTCATTCGTATGCATGCTCCACAGTTGTTTTCTAAGCTAATCTACCAAAGAATGAAGTTTGATGGAAGTGGGATCAAGAAAACCCAAAAACCATACCATAAAAAGTGACTAAAATGAATTATATACATTGCAAATTCTGCACTGCTCGCTAAGCGAACAGATCATTCGCTAGGCGAATGCACGAAAATGGCACTTAAGTGCCTCTAAATAGTTAAACCGCCCTTTGCTTTCTTCAGAAGTTCGCTAAGCGAACGTTTTATTCGCCTAGCGAATTATCGCTAGGACGTTTGCGAAGCGAACATTGGTCTTTTTCTCCTCTGCCTCTTTCTGGCCTCCTTCGCTGGGACCTTCGCCAGCCTTCGCCGAGCGAACATTCGCTGTCACACTCGCTAGGCGAACATGACAGAAAAACAGCCCCTTATTTGACCACAACTTCTGCACCGTAGCTCCGATTTACGCACGGTCGGAAGCGCTGGAAAGCTTATTAAATGCTCTACAAGAATATGGCACGATGGCCTTTATTAGTTACCTACAAAAATGAGACAAAATCAATTAAACTCAACGGTATTTACAAGAAAACGCAATATACACACGAAAATGTAAAGTAAACGTATTTACACATAAAGTGGGGTTTATTTAACCAATTTTAACACAAAGTAACGATAAGTGCAACAAAACTTATTTACACAAATAGGTACAATTTGCACTTATCAAACTCTCCCCAACTTACATAATTGTTTGTCCTCAAACAAAGATCAAACAACTCAACGAAACCGAGTGATAACCAAAGAATCACGAATCAACAAGTTTTGAAAAACGGAAAACAAATGTAATGGTTCAAATGAAAAATGGTACACACAAAGTAAATACTTACCACTAAACTACGACGATAACATAGTCACGAAATAAATGCAAAATACAAAAATCATGCCAAAAATTCTAAAACAACACAAGTTCAAATGTGAATCACACCTAGCAAAAACAATCATCGGTAGATGAAAAACACAAAATAAGGTACTTTACACTCACACAACACTCATGCAAACAAAAGACTAAATTATGCATACATCCACAAATTCATATTAAACATACAAAGGCAAGAATCACAAGGACTTTCAAGGTTGTAGCGTGGTCGGGTAAACAAACAAGGGGTAATTTCTAAAGGTAATTGAAACAAAAAATTGCCTAAACCTAAAGGAGTGAAAACTCACAAAGATTCACACATAAAATTTCAACCAACTTCTTCCAAAATCCCAAGTGTTACACAACACACAATACTTATTTAGCACAATTATTGAACTCTTTTTGTTTCCTTTTTCAAGGATTTTTCTTTTTCTCCTTTTTTCTTTCTTTTTCTCTTTCACAAATTTTTCTCTTTTTTTTCCTTTTCTTTTTCAATCCTCATAGAATCCAACCAATGAGTATACAATCATCCTCTCCCCAACTTGAATTCAACCGCACCATCATGTGAATACTCCCTACTTTCTAAGGCAAGGAAAAAACTCATACAACAACACAAAGTTGAGGGTTCAAGAAAAAATAATCAATCAAAATCCATACAAAAAGTAAATTTGACACTCATAGACAAGCATCAAACTCAAACAACATGGATAATGACCAAAGGCTCAAAGGGGTTACAAATGATCACACACTTACAAGTGAATTGACTAATTGGCTAGGGTGGTTATGCTCAAAATGAAACAATTGCCTTGATCCTTTTCATGCATTCATATACACAACACAAACAACAGATTCAACATAATAAAATCCAGTTAGAACAAGAATGTTGGTACTCCGTGCATATATGAACAATAGAAGGCTTCCTCACAAAAAGGTTGGGAACTAAAGTGATTCACACAAAAACAAGTATACAAAAGAATAAATGGCATGGAAGTTTGTAAAAAGCCTAAGTATCATGAATATGCTAAAGTATAGAAAGCGATAAATACATACCTCGGACGTGTACAAAACTTAACAAGATCATTACCATACATCCGCGAGTTGAAACGATCAAACTTGGAACATCACCAAACGTTCCTCAAGCTACTCAAAACAAGCTCATTGACAAACACGAAAACTATTAATATGCACAAACTGAAAAACCGGTAGAAAATTCATTAAATAAGTTGTAAAGTGAAGATTTGAGAATTTACGAAAAATACGAGTACAACTTGTTTAATGAATACTCACCACACTACCTAAACTAAACAACAACAAAAGAAAAGAATACACCATGCTTGTTTTACGTCGTAAGCTCGACGCCTTTACAATGCTCAGCTAGAACCTTCCTTCATGCCATAGTGATGTCTCACCGCGCAAACCAAAAGCAAGCGACCTAACCAAACACTTAAACAAACGTTACGGGAACAAAATGTATACAACACTTGAACAAACATAATGGAAACAGACAATATATACGATATATACAAAACTCAAAAACAAAGAAACTATCGCAATGCGATTCAATATCAAAACCGATCCCCGGCAACAGCGCCATTTTGGTGGGTGCAGAATAGGGCAAGCAGCAAAAATATTTATTTTCGGAAAGAATTCCCTCCGGGATTTATGTCGTGTCCACAGAGATCGGTTCGAGGGAAAGAATGTCGTTCGACAGTCTCTCGCGTTAATGAGTTTGGATTAAAATAGCTTCAAACAAGAAAACATAAAAGTAAACATTAAAACAAAAAGAAATCATTCTTCAGAGAGAAAAACTCGTCCGGCAATGCATACAAATCACTCCTCACAAACTTAAACTTACCGACCAATTATACTCCGCCTGCAATACTCGTCAATATCATCCAGCATCGCTCACAACACAGGTTATGTCTAATGCAAAGTTGAGAGAACAACCATGTCACTCTCTTCGTCACTCTCGCGAGCGAAGCCTCGAAACACAGAAGGCACTAAGATTCGACGCCTATTGAAGATTGTTAGTTCCTAAATCTATCTCTAGAGTCCAGAAACTAACAGACAATCATCCCTAATCAACGTTCGTGAAGTTTATGTCTAACGCAACCCAAACCCAGCGCATACAGCAAAAATCAGAGACAATTACCAATAAAGATTTGTAAAGCAAGTTTTATATAACGCCATGGGCGACAAATATACATGAGTTCATAGACAATACATATACACAACCTAACCATAAAGAAAAACACAAAGAAAAAGAGAAATGAGCCAAACATCTCGCGGATTGTCAGAGCCGATCGAGGATCAATCCACCCCGGTTCATCCGTATGCATGCTCCACAGTTGTTTTCTAAGCTAATCTACCAAAGAATGAAGTTTGATGGAAGTCGGATCAAGAAAACCCAAAAACCATACCATAAAAAGTGACTAAAATGAATTATATACATTGCAAATTCTGCACTGCTCGCTAAGCGAACAGATCATTCGCTAGGCGAATGCACGAAAATGGCACTTAAGTTCCTCTGAATAGTTAAACCGCCCTTTGCTTTCTTCAGAAGTTCGCTAAGCGAACGTTTTATTCGCCTAGAGAATTCTCGCTAGGACGTTCGCGAAGCGAACATTGGTCTTTTTCTCCTCTGCCTCTTTCTATCCTCCTTCACTGGGACCTTCGCCAGCCTTCGCCGAGTGAACATTCGCTGTCACACTCGCTAGGCGAACATGACAGAAAAACAGTCCCTTATTTGACCACAACTTCTGCATCGTAGCTTCGATTTACGCACGGTCGGAAGCACTGGAAAGCTTATTAAATGCTCTACAAGAATATGGCATGATGGTCTTTATTAGTTACCTACAAAAATGAGACAAAATCAATTAAACTCAACGGTATTTACAAGAAAATGCAATATACACACGAAAACGTAAAGTAAACGTATTTACACATAAAGTGGGGTTTATTCAACCAATTTTAACACAAAGTAATGATAACTGCAACAAAACTTATTTACACAAATAGGTACAATTTGCACTTATCAATATGAGATGTCGAAATAGATGTCACGACACTAATATCTGAACAATGATCAATATAAAAATGATATAAAAACAGTAAACAATAGCAAAGAGACACAAGCAATTATTAACCCAGTTCGGTGCAATCACACCTACGTCTGGGGGCTACCAAGCCAGGAAGGAAATCCACTAAACAGAATTAGTTTAAAGACTCTCAGTAAACACACTCCAGTTTATAATCTTCTCACCTAATCTCTACCTGTGAGATTTCTATCTAAGACACTTAGACAAGAGACACCTCTCACTCCCCCTCAATCACATGCGGTGATAACTACAGAACAATGCTAAAGAGAAGAACACACTTCAAATACAAAGCTTGATCTTGCTTAAAAGCTTCAATCAAGAACAAAGCACTCGTACTTAAAAGCTTAGAGTGGACAAATTACAACTCAACTAATCAGTCCAATTCAAGCATCTAACAGATGAATGAATGGCTCACAAAAACAATACAATGCTTAAACCCTAAAACTTGAACGCAGCTTTCAATGACTTATTCTCTCCACTCAGCAATTAGGGCTGAACACCTTTAAATAGTAATAAACTCCTTGGGCTTGGGCATTGGCAGATCTTTGATTCAATTAATAATTAAAGCTAATTATTCTCCATATCTTTTTGCAAGAAAATAGCAACAACCTATTCTTCAAAATATCACAGAAATTGCTTGCTTCAATTTAAAGATACTCCAAGATTTACGCACGCAATTACTGAATAAAAGCACAACATATTGCAAAAAGAGCGCAGCAAATAAATCATAACATTCTCAACAGCATTTTCTGTCAACAGATGTTAGGACATCATGTTTGACATCATGCACAAAGTCCTACAATACTAAGAAACACCATCTGCAGAATGTTAGAAACAACATGTCAAGACATCAAGTAAGACATCTTGATGAACCACTTTGTTTTAGAAAAATTGCTGCCAATACAGAACTAACAAACTCCCCCTTTGGCAAATTTTGCCTAAAACACTATAGCACCAACATAGAACAGAGATCCCTGCAGCAGAAGCAACACACAAACACATCTAACATTCCATGCTAACCAAAAACTCCCCCTCAAGCAAAGGAGCAGAGAAAACCAGCAAAGAAAACCAGCTGCACACACAGAACAAAACTACTAAGCTACTAGTTTCTCCCCCTTTTTAGCCATAATTAGACGAACATCAGACAGAAAATTCCATAACACACATAGCTAAAATTATCATATAGAATTTGTCATCATAATAGCAGTACAAACATCTTCAAAATTAAGATTATGCACACAAGGGTGCCATCAGAAAACCATAACAGAATTCAAGCACACAAGGGTGCCAAAAGAAATCCAGAAAAATAACCAAAATAACAACAAAAAAAACTTCATGAACAGATCACTCAAGCATCTCCAGAACCAACAGAGTCCTCACTCTCAGACTTGTCTTCATCACCCTCTACATTGCCATCAGACTCACCAGAACCACTCTCCTCAGAACCTTCCTTCTCATTTGCATCCTCAACAGTATCACCTTCAGCCATTCTAAGAGTCATGATCATTCTTTCAAACTTCAGTTTTCTTTCAGTACTGACTCTAATAACCTCATCCAGTTCCTTGCAGGCTTCTACCAACTCAGAAATTACCCCAGACTTGTTAGGGGGCTGGTGTGAAGTAGAGGCAGATGTCATGACAATGTCAGGGACATGTTGACCTTCAAATAATTTATAGTGAAGGGACAAGGCAGACCCCCTTTTGCAAACAACATCAGAATGAGATAGGATACCAGGGTGCTGATTTAAAATAATGCCACAGATAAGGGAGGGGAAGGCAATGGGCATCTTCACAGCAAAAGTGCCAGTTTGCTTCATAGTCTGATCAAATATAAAGGCACCATAATCAAAACTCTTCTTAGTCCCAACAGCATATATAAACCTTCCCAAACCAACAAAAATAGTGGATGTATGATTGGTAGGAACCCAGTTGGCAGATCCAATCCTGTGAAGAATAACATACTTGACACTAAGTCTACCAGCTGACAGTTTGCTAGGCTTCAAGGGCCAAGCATTCACTTGATTAGCAGTAATCTCCTTGCAGACTTGATTATCCGTGACCCCTAGCTCACCATGTTCTTCCTCACTTCTGCCCAGAAATCTGTTGATGATGATGGAAGAAAACTCAACACACTTGCCTCTAACATAGACTTTCTTAAAATCCTTACTCTTGTGATTAGCACAGTCTTCAGGAATATTCACAATGAATTCCTTTACCAGCACCTCATAACATTTTGTAAACTTGGTCACAGTTTTCATCAAACCAGGAAAATTAATAAGCTCCATAACCTCCTTACAGTCCAGAGCATCCTTCCCTAACTCTCTCTCAAGGGCCAGCCTCCTTTGATAAACATACTTCCACCTTTGAACATTGTCAGCATAGTGGAAAGAGATGTTATCCAAAGGAACATCAGGGACTTTTTCAGAAATCCTTTTTAACACAGTCTTTTTCATAGGAGTGATGTCCTGGACATCATCCTCAACATCAAAGTCAGAATCAGATTCAGCCCTAATCTTCCTCTTTTTGGAGGAAGTAGACACTTTGCTCCAGGATTTCGGGGGACCTACAACAGTAGTCTTTTTCTTACCACTAACAACATTCACTTTAGGAGAGGTATCCACAGATTTCCCTTTTCTTGTCTTCAACCTCTTAGCAATATCAGGATACACATTTGCAATTAACTCGTTGTCAGAGGGAACATCAACAAGATTCACAACAACATCATCAGAGTTAACAATTTTTCCCTTACTCTTATCAGCACCAACACTCTTCTTCCCTGAACTAGAGCCCTCAGTAACACCCTCACTTTTGCCTTCCTTAAGCACAGAATTAGCCAATTTGTGCAAATTTGTAGTCTCAGTATCTTCCTCAGAATTTGAAGAGTCAACATTTCTTTCCTCACTTTGATGTGCATCCAAAGTAGGAACAACATCAATTTTAGACAGAGGAATATTAATCGCAAGGACCCTATGATCTCCATACAATAGACCAGTGACAATACTTTTAATGGTTCTATCCACATACTTACTAACTTCCCTATGATCATAAGAAGACTCAACAGTGGTTTTAGAGGAGTTACCTGCAGGTGTACGTTTGGAACTTCTTACAAGCAGTTTGTTGGGCCTTGTCTTTTCAATTTTAGAATGGGGAATCATGGATAATGGAGCAACGTCAAGAACAGCTTCAGGAGAGATACCTTCCAAAGAAACCCTAGATTTCGAAGGGGTAGGATTTTTAGCAGGAGAGTTCTTGGACGGAGAGAAATGTTGTTGAGACATCGTAAACTTCTTGTAAATGCTTGAACTTGGAGTAGTCAGACTTCTTTTTCTGAGAGGGAAGGTGAAAGGCTGAAACAGGTATGGAGCAAGAAGGATGTAGCGTGTGGGAGCAATGAGATGAATTGATTGCCTATGGTAGGGGGCTGCTTTTGTTGGAAACTTAAAAGGTAGTAAATGATATTTCCATACAATAGTAAATGATTTTTTAAATTTTTAAAATTTAAGGAAGGTTGCCCACACGCCTTTAATTGCTACAGATCTTCATAAATACAGATGCCTAATTTTCTTCTTAAGGTTTCAAATTGACTTGCATCCAAAGCCTTAGTGAAAATGTCAGCTAACTGCTCCTCTGTGGCCACATGTTCCAAAGCAATAACCTTGTCTTCTACAAGTTCCCTTATGAAATGATGACGGATATCAATGTGTTTGGTCCTGCTATGTTGAATAGGGTTCTTGGATATGTTTATAGCACTCAAATTGTCATAATACAATGTCATGACATCCTGTGTGACATTATATTCAGTGAGCATTTGTTTCATCCACACTAGTTGAGAACAACTACTTCCAGCTGCTATATACTCTACTTCAGCAGTAGATAGAGAGACACAATTTTGCTTCTTGCTAAATCATGATATAAGATTGTTCCCCAAGAAGAATCAACCTCCTGAAGTGCTTTTCCTATCATCAGCACTTCCAGCCCAATCAACATCACAATATCCAGATAAAGTGTAGCCAAATCCATGTGTGTATAGCATACCATAATCACATGTTCCATTTACATATTTAAGAATTCTCTTGACTTGATTGATATGACTCACTTTGGGTTCAGCTTGATATCTAGCACAAACACCTACAGCAAAAGCAATGTCAGGCCTGCTAGCTGTAAGATAAAGTAGGCTTCCTATCATACTCCTATATAAACTTTGGTCCACATTAACACCATTTTCATCTTTAGACAACTTCAGATGAGTAGGAGCAGGTGTTCTTTTGTGACTGGCATTCTCCATCCCATAATTCTTAACTATGTTCTTGGCATATTTACTCTGATAAAAATGTGCAGGATAGGTTGGATCAATGAATCCCTTAGGTTGTTCGACATATACTTCCTCACTCAGATAACCATTCAAAAAGGCACTCTTGACATCCATCTGAAACAGCTTGAACCTCAAGATGCAAGCAACTCCTAATAGCAATCTGATAGATTCAAGACGAGCAACAGGAGCAAAAGTTTCATCAAAGTCAACCCCTTCAATTTGAGCATATCCCTAAGCAACCAGTCTAGCTTTATTTCTTGTGACCACACCTTTTTCATCTGACTTGTTCTTGTAAACCCATTTTGTTCCAATCACATTTGTTCCTTCAGGTCTTGGAACCAGCTCCCATACTTCATTTCTTTTGAATTGCCCTAGCTCTTCTTGCATGGCATTAATCCATAATTCATCAGTTAAAGCTTCCTTGATATTTTTGGGTTCAGTTTTTGACACAAAATAAGAGCTTGTGATGACTTCTCTTGATCTGGTAATGACTCCCTCATTTGGATCACCTATGATAAGGTCTCTAGGATGATCCTTCTGAATTCTGATGGAAGGTCCTTTGTTTACTGGCTCAGAATCAGATTCTGCAACAGTAGGATTGGGATCAACATTTTTGTCTGAAATTTCTGTAGATGTATCAAGGAATGTTCCAACATCATCTAGAACATCAACCTCCTTATGCAAATCATCAACAACAACATTTATGGACTCCATCATAACCTTAGTTCTGGAGTTGAACACTCTGTAGGCTTTGCTGTTAGTAGAGTAGCCCAAGAATATTCCTTCATCACTTTTTGGATCCATCTTTCTTCTTTGTTCACGATCTGCCAAGATATAGAATTTGCTACCAAACACATGGAAGTATTTAACAGTAGGTTTTGTTCCCTTCCATATCTCATATAGGGTAGTAGTGGTTCCTGTTTTTAGGGTCACTCTATTATGAACATAACAAGCAGTGTTCATAGCTTCAGCCCAGAAATGATAAGGCAGTTTCTTGGCATGAATCATAGCTATAGCTGATTCCTGGATAGTTCTATTCTTTCGTTCCACAACTCCATTTTGTTGTGGAGTAATGGGAGAAGAGAATTCATGGCCAATCCCTTCAGAGGAACAGAATTCAGCAAATTTGTGATTTTCAAATTCCTTCCCATGATCACTTCTGATTCTAACAATATTACTCTCTTTTTCTCTTTGGAGTCTTTGGCAAAGATCTCTGAACATATCAAACACTTCAGATTTTTCTCTAATAAAACTCACCCAAGTATATCTGGAGAAATCATCAACAACCACATAGGCATACTTCTTCCCACCAAGACTTTCCACCTGCATAGGCCCCATCAAATCCATGTGAAGTAGTTCCAACACTTTTGAAGTAGTGAGATGTTTAATCTTCTGATGTGACATCTTGGTTTGCTTTCCAATTTGACATTCACCACATACCCTTCCTTCTTCAATCTTTAGCTTAGGTATTCCTCTGACAGCTTCCATGGAGATGATTCTTTTCATACCTTTTAGATGTAGATGACCAAGTTTTTGGTGCCACAACTTCACTTCATCATCTTTAGCAAGAGCACAAATGGATGAGTAACTAGAATCTAGAGGAACCCATAAGTAGCAGTTATCCTTAGATCTGACTCCCTTCATGATCACTTCATTCTTTTCATTTGTAACCAAACATTCAGATTTAGTGAAGTTGACATCGAATCCTTGATCACACAGTTGACTGATGCTGATCAAATTAGCAGTTAACCCTTTTACCAGCAGCACATTATCAAGGTCTAGAACTCCTGAGCAGTTCAACTTTCCAACTCCCTTGATTTCACCCTTGGCTCCATCACCAAAAGTCACATAGCTTGTGGAGTGAGATTTGATGTCAACCAACAAATTCTTAATCCCTGTCATGTGTCTAGAACAACCACTATCAAAATATCAATCCTCCTTAGCTGAGACTCTGAGAGACATGTGAGCTATCAGGCTGGTAGCAGCAGCCTTGGGAACCCATTGTCTTCCATTTGTATTTGATCTAGGTTGAGGAGCAGGTTTAGGATATCCATAGAGTCTGAAGCAAAAAGGTTTTATGTGACCAAAACGCCCACAGTAATGGCATCTCCATCGTTGGAATCTTCCTCTTAAGTGATTGGAATGACCACTTCTATGATGTTGAGGCATATTATGTTTAGGTTCAGATACATGCTTTCTCCCATGATGTTGAGACATCTGATGTGACATGTTACGTTTAGGTCCAGAAGGACTATCATCTGAAGATGATTTCTTCTCTCCCTCAAATCCCAACCCAGTAAGATCACCTGCCATTTTTCCACTCTGAAGGATTTCATCCAATGTGTCAGTTCCACTGTTCAGCATTCTGATAGACTTGGTCATTTGATCAAGTTTGGAGTTCAACAACATGACTTCATTCTCTAGCTCAACTTTTTCAGCCTTTAGTTGAATGATAAGTTTCTTCTGTTTCTCCCCTTCAAGACATACTTCTTCACTTCTGAGACACGACTTTTTGTAGGAAGCTGCAAGTTCTTCAAAGGTCAATTCATCATCACTAGAATCTTCATCAGAGACACATCTTCCAGTCAAGTCAGTTACATGTTTAGCAGATTCTTCTTCAATTTCACTTTCAGAGTCCTCATCAGACCAGGAAATAGCTAGGCTTTTCTTTTGTTTTTTGAGGTAAGTAGGACATTCAGCTCTAATGTGACCAAATCCCTCACAACCATGGCACTGAATTCCTTTTCCTTGAGTGGATTTTTCTTCAGACCTTGTTCTCCTTCCACCATCATTGGACCTCTTGATGTCAGATGAGTTGTTCTTGACATTTGATCTTGACTTTATGTATATTCTCTTCATCACCTTGTTAAACTGTCTTCCTAGCAGAACTATAGCATTAGATAGGCTTTCATCACCATCCAGGGTACTCTCCTCCTCTTCATCTTCAGCATTGGAAACAAATGCTATGCTCTTGACTCTCTTTTCAGATCTGTCACTTATTCCTAGTTTAAATGTTTGAAGAGATCCAACAAGTTCATCAACCCTCATCTTGCTGATATCTTGAGCTTCTTCTATGGCAGTCACTTTCATGTCAAATCTCTTGGGAAGAGATCTGAGAATTTTTCTTACCAGCTTTTCTTCAGACATCCTTTCACCTAGGGCACTTGAGGCATTGGCTATTTCAAGAATATTCATGTGGAAGTCATGTATGCTCTCATCTTCCTTCATCTTTAAGTTTTCAAACTTGGTAGTCAGCAGTTGAAGTCTTGACATCTTTACTTTGGAATTACCTTCATGAGTAGTTTTGAGTATGTCCCAAGCATCTTTAGCTATCTCACAAGTGTTCACCAATCTGAATATGTTTCTATCAATTCCATTGAACAAAGCATTTAATGCTTTAGAGTTTCCAAGAGCCAGTTCATCCTCCTCCTTAGTCCATTCTTCCTCTGGTTTCAGATCAGATGTTTCTTTTCCATCTTTCCCAATAATGACAGGATGTTTCCATCCTTTTAAGATAGCTTTCCAGGCCTTACTATGCAATGATTTCAAGAAGGCCACCATGCGTGGTTTCCAATAATCATAGTTAGATCCATCCAAGATGGGTGGTCTATTCACAAATCCTCCTTCCTTATCCATAGTACCAGAAAATGTCGTCCCTAGATCTCACCCAGAAACAGAACAGGGTGCCAGACGTCGAAATAGATGTCACGACACTAATATCTGAACAATGATCAATATAAGAATGATATAAAAACAGTAAACAATAGCAAAGAGACACAAGTAATTGTTAACCCAGTTCGGTGCAATCACACCTACATCTGGGGGCTACCAAGCCAGGAAGGAAATCCACTAAACAGAATTAGTTTGAAGACTCTCAGTAAATACACTCCAGTTTATAATCTTCTCACCTAATCTCTACCTGTGAGATTTCTATCTAAGACACTTAGACAAGAGACACCTCTCACTCCCCCTCAATCACATGCAGTGATAACTACATAACAATGCTAAAGAGAATAACACACTTCAAATACAAAGCTTGATCTTGCTTAAAAGCTTCAGTCAAGAACAAAGCACTCGTACTTAAAAGCTTAGAGTGGACAAATTACAACTCAACTAATCAGTCCAATTCAAGCATCTAATAGATGAATGAATGGCTCACAAAAATAATACAATGCTTAAACCCTAAAACTTGAATGCAGCTTTCAATGACTTATTCTCTCCACTCAGCAATTAGGGTTAAACATCTTTAAATAGTAATAAACTCCTTGGGCTTGGGCATTAGCAGATCTTTGATTCAATTAATAATTAAAGCTAATTATTCTCCATATCTTTTTGCAAGAAAATAGCAACAACCTATTCTTCAAAATATCACAGAAATTGCTTGCTTCAATTTAAAGATACTCCAAGATTTACGCACGCAATTACTGAATAAAAGCACAACAGATTGCAAAAAGAGCGCAGCAAATAAATCATAACATTCTCAACAGAATGTTCTGTCAACAAATGTTAGGACATCGTGTTTGACATCATGCACAAAGTCCTGCAATACTAAGAAACACCATCTGCAGAATGTTAGAAACAACATGTCAAGACATCAAGTAAGACATCTTGATGAACCACTTTGTTTTAGCAAAATTGCTGCCAATACAGAACTAACACCCCTTTTTATTACTATGTTTTTATTATTTTCTTAATAATAACAAAATCAGTTTTTTTAGTGAGTTTATGTAAATAACTTTGGGCTGAACCAATTAATTTTTGCTAATCACGCCCCAAGGCCCATTCTCACATGGTTATATTTGTTTGTTTAATTAATAATAATTTATTGTTAATTATTTTCATTTAATTAATATGGTTTAGATTAATTTATTTTTTGTTACTAAAATAATTTTAATCTTTGTTGATCATCTAATTGTTTAAATAATTATTCAATTATTTGATTTTAGCTTATTGTAAATAATTAATTAATTGTTTACTTTTCTATTCGATCCTAACTACTTGATAAGACCAAGCACATTTCTATGTGATTCCTGGTTTTCTCTGCTTGTTTGGTTTTCCATTTGATACAGGAATTCTTAATCGATACCTCGAAGATCATTGGATGATCAGTTGATGTTTTGAGTTTTGTCGAGGACCTTGGGGATCGTTATCTCGCTTCTGGAAGTTTGAGAAGAGGCATTGGACCTTGCTCTAATAGGTAAGTTTTCTTGAACTCATTATCCATGTTTTTATTCACACGATGTTTTACCGTGTATGCTTTCCTTTATGCAGTTCGTGGCCCTTATGGGTGAACTACGACCGCTCTGATTTCTAAAGATCCCATTGAGAATACGTAGGCATAAGACTGTAAAGTCTTAGCGAGCAAAATTTTCTTTTTTCCATCGTCTCTTTACATCCGACGTTTTCCCGGATATTCGTATTTTCAACCTCTTATTATTTTATCTCTTTCAATCCGACATTTTCCCAGATATCTGCAACCTTTTCAATTTTTACGTTTCTCTTGCAATCCGATGTTTTCCCGGATATTCATATCGCTTCTTTTTAAAAACAACTTTCCTTGTGATTTAGATTCAAATTCATAATTTGTTATCAAAACTTTCTTCAGCTTCTTGAATAACTAACCATACATCTGTTACAATGGAAGCTTGCTCACCTGTAAGTTTTTATCAGCTTTCTTTTACATGCTTTCAAATATATATAACTGTATTGCTGGAAGCTTGCTCACCCGTAAGTCCTTATTTCATACCCTTTTTAAATACTTGTCATATATCAACTGTATATATACTTGTGTATCTGCTTAGAGTCTTCCTCGGCAATTAAGTCTAGCATTAGATAAAGCCAGTAATCACTCTTTCAATACAGTCAAACTAGTTCCCCATTGAGCTTTCCAGATACAGTTCGGCCTTCTCTTGGGCTTAAACAATATGGAACAAAGAGAAAGGCATTATTCTTGGTGAAACTTTTCTCAGACTGTCACTATTAGAAAATTGTCAAAGAAATTCACTTTCCCTAAAGAGGATTAATTCCCGGTGAAACCTCTCTTGAATTTCTTCAAACCCTAGAACTGTTCACTAAAGAAAAGATTATTCCCGGTGAAGCTTTTCTTGAACTTTTCTTAAGTTTGGACCCACAAGCTTCCTAAAAGCATCCCCGCCTCCTCTTGGGCTTTATACAAGGACCCTCCGGCTTCCTAGAAGTTCTCATGCCTCATTTTGGGCTTAGTACAAGGACCCAGAGACCTCCTACAGGTATAGGACAGAAACTAGTCATCATTTGTTAGAGCAGTCCTCTCTAGAGTCAAAACATCAAACCAATTTAGGGTTGATTCTCATCCCTTAAAACATCAGCCTCCTCTTGGGCATCATACAAAGACCATCCTTCAATCAAAGATCAACCTTCGCATACTAGTAGACTTGGACAGTCTCATTTCCTCTTGGATTTCAAAGAACCCTTGTTATCTCCTCAAAGCACAGGAAAAACCCTTTCCTCTTTTTTAACACCCGACGCTTTCCCGGATATTCCTTTTCTTTACCTCCGACGCTTTCCCGGATATTCCTTCTATTTTCATCCGACGCTTTCCCAGATATTCCTTCTATTTTAACAAGATTATTACGGTTACTACAGGGTATCCCTATTCCTAGGCAATATCTATTGTAATATTATCATGCAAAAAGCGTTAAGTTGGTTTGTCCGACCTAAACCTTAACCATAAATCAAATTCCATTGGTCAGATAGAAAAAGCATTAAGCACTTTGAACAATAAAAGAGATTAATAAAAAGCACTTATCTCATAGAATAAAGGAAATTAGAGTCAATACAATAGCAATTCAGAGACACCCCCTAGCATAGGGTTTTAGTTATTCATAATGTTTAAAGGAAATACAAGATAAAAAGTAGATATTACAAGGATTGGGGTAAACTTGGATCCTCAATTGCTTCCGCTCATGAAAATCCTTCCGCCTTCCGAAAACCTTGATCTCTCCAATCTTGATTGTGAGATTCTTCTCCCGTCCAAAAGTCCCCTTTTTCTCTTGCCAAAACTCATCTAAATAGTAGAAAATCACTCAGATCGGTTGGAAATACCCAAAGCGCCCCCACAGCTTAACATATGGGGAAAATATGAAAAAAAATCATGAAATCAGCGTCACCTGCTGACACGGGTCGTGTCAGCCAACACGGGCGGCCGTGTTAGCTCACGGGATTTTATAACTGGAATTGTTTCGATCATAACTTTTGATTCGTAAGTCCGTTTTGGTCCCCGTTTGAAGCATCAAAAAGCTAATGAGGAGAACTATAACATAGTATAGATAAGAGAATTGGTTTACCAATATATTTTTATGTTTGTTGATTTTTTTTGTCTAGGCATCCTGACACGCACATGCAACTTTCTCTGAATTCTTGCGCTTTTTCCTGGTTTTCGCTCCGATTCCTCGTGAATGCTTATCTGAACCTCAAAACATTGAAAAGACACAAACCAAGCATAAAATACGGTAAATGGGAATAAAATGCAATTAAACATATAATAAAACTAACTAAAATTAACGGTAAAATAACACATAAAAACCACCGATCACGGCGAGTTTGTCTTCTTGAGAATCTTTATGATTCCTCCTTAGGACGAGACTACCTACTTAGAATTCTCGTCGTATAACTTTGACGTTGTGCCTAATTACGATTTTTTGTTTTAGTGAGGCCTCTTGGAGGGCTGCTCCTGACCGGACCTCTTCGACGAGATCGAGCTCCTCCCTTAATGCCTCGCTATTTGTCTCCTCGTCCAGGGGGGATTCAGTCTGCCTAGAGGGCATGTGTATCTCAATGAGGATTACTTCCTCAGTTCTATACGCTAGACAAAAAGGGGTTTCCCCAGTCGAAGAGTGGGGCGTAGTACGGTAGGCCCAGAGTACGTTGTGCAACTCCTCGACGCATTTTTTCTTCGTTTCGTCTAGCCTTCATTTGAGGCCCCGTAGGATCACCCTGTTTACTGCTTCGGCTTGCCCGTTAGTCTGGGGATGCTCGACGGACGCGAAGTGCTGCTTGGTGCCCAATTGGGCGATGAACTCCTGGAATTTTTTGTCCGTGAACTGTGTCCCATTGTCGGTTATGATCGCTTGGGGAATGCCAAAGCGAGCAAGGATGTTTCACTTATAGAAGAGGAGTATGTTGTAGGCCGTTATTTTGGCCAGAGCCTCTACTTCTATCCACCTAGTAAAATAGTCAACATCCACTATCAGGTACTTATTCTGATTCGACCCCACGACGAATAGTCCCAGGATATCCAGGCCACACCATGTGAAAGGCCACGGGGGGACATTGCTTTGAGTTCATTGGGTGGTGCCAAGTGCATGTCCCTGTGCCGATGGAATTTGTCGTATTTCTTCACATGCTCTTTTGCATCATGCTGTATGGTTGTCTAATAATATCCTGCTCGTAGAGCCTTCCTGGCGAGGGATCTTCCCCTGAGATACTGGGCGTTGATCCCCTCATGGATCTCGCGCAGGACGTGGGCGACCATCTCTTCCTCGACACATTTGAGTAGATAGATGGATAACCCTCGCCTGTAAAGCTTATTTTTGACCAAAACGTAGGAGCAGACACTTCGCCTGACTACGCTGAACTCCTTGGGGTCGGACGGTAGTTCGTCCTTGGCGAGGTAGTTGTAGTCGGGGATCATCCAGCAGCTGGTGTCACCGATGACGTACACGTCGAAGATCGTGGAAGCTTTCTCGATGTTGGGTCGAGGAAGTACTTCCTGGATGACATATTTGTTTCTTCGTGCTCACCAGCTTTGACAAAACATCTGCTCGGACATTATGTTCGTGGGGAACATGCTTTACCTCTACCGATGTGAATTTTGTTATCTTTTCCTTGACCAGGGTCAAGTATTCAGACAAGTTTTCGTTCTTGGCCTGATATTCTCCTCGAACCTGGAGGGCCACGAGTTAAAAATCGGTGCAGATGATGACTTCCTCGGCTTCTAGGTCTTTGGCGAGGCATAGACCAGGGAGGAAGGTTTCGTATTTAGCCTGATTGTTGGAAGCGGGGAAAGATAAGGTAAGCGAGACTTCGACGAGGATTCATTCCTCATTTTCCAAGATGACACCTGCCCCGCTTCCTGCCGAGCTAGATGCCCAGTCGACGGAGATTGTCCATTTGCGAGCCCCACAAGTGGGGGAATCGGGCAATGTCATCTCCGCGAAAAATTCGACCAGCACCTGAGCCTTGAGGGCTTTTTTGCTCTCATACTGGATTTCGAATTCGGATAGTTCTAGCGACCACTTAAGCATTTTGCCGGCCATATCTGGTCTGCCTAACAATTGCTTCACGGGATGGTCCGCTCGTACCACGATGGTGTGGTCTAGAAAGTAGTGCCTCAGTCTCCTCGTAGCATTGATAAGGTCCAGAGCTACTTTCTCTATCTGCTGGTATCTCAGCTCTGGTCCCTGCAGTGCTTTGTTCGTGAAGTATATGTGTTTATGCCCATCATGAGTTTCACGAATGAGGGCAGTGCTGACGGCCTCGGTTGCCACGGCGAGATAGAGATACATGTTTTCGCCATTATCTGGCCGGGAGAGGATAGACGACTCTGACAATGCTCGCTTTAGGTGGAAGAGGGCTTGGTCGCATTGCTCCGTCCACTCAAAAGCTGCCTCCTTGCGGAGGAGTTTGAAAAAGGGGAGTGTGTGCTGAGCAGACTTTGCCACAAAACGGGATAGCGAAGCGAGCATCCCGTTGAGGGATTGGATAGAATTCTTCGAGTTTGGCATGGGGAACTCGGAGAATGCCCTACACTTGTAGGGGTTAGCTTCGATTCCTCGTTCTATTAGATAGGAGCCGAGGAACTTGCCCGCTCGTACCCCAAACGTGCACTTCTCCGTGTTGAAGCACGTCCGGTACTTCCTGGCCTGCTCGAAGACTTTCCTCAAATGGGTCGTGTGATCGGATTACTCGTGGGATTTCACGATCATGTCGTCCATATAGACTTCGAGCATATCCCCGATTTCTCCCCGAAAGACCTTGTTCATCATTCTTTGGTAGGCAGCGCCAACGTTTTTCAAGCCGAAGGGCATTACATTGTAGTAATAGTTGCCCGATTCGGTCATGAAAGTTGTGTACCTTTTGTCGTTTTTCGCCATGGGTATTTGATTACAACCCAAATATGCGTCCATGAACGATAACAATTTAAAACCAGCAGAATTGTCAACTAATTTGTCTATTATGGGCAGGGGATATGCATCTTTAGGGCAGGCCCTATTGAGATCGGTATAGTCAACACACATGCGCCATTTTCCATTTGACTTTTTAACGAGTACAACATTGGACAAGAAAGTAATGTACTTGGCCTCCAAAATAAAAATTACCTCTAGGAGGTCTTTTACAGCTTGTTCGGCAGCCTCCGTTTTCTCCGGAGACTGTTTTCGCGTACATTGAGCTACTGCCCTAGCAACGGGGTCGATGGTGAACTAGTGGCAGGCGACGTCAGGATCTAGGCCGGGCATTTCCGCGGCGCTCCAAGCGAACAAATCTGCATTCTCCCAGAGACAGACTTTGAGATGTTTCCTCGCTAAGTCGGGGATTCCGGTCCCGATCTTCACTCCTCGCTGGGGGTCATCGTAGATCAGGACAAGTTCAAACTCGCCATCCGAAATTGGGCTCATCTCATGGGAGGTCTTGCCGCTGCTAGTTAAAGTTGAAGGGCTGCTCGAACATGGCTGGATCTCCTTCCCCTTCTTTTTCTGCTCTCTCTAGTCGTCCTCGGAGAAGCAAATGTCAAGGTCGATAGAGTCGACGCGGGGCAACGACTTTTCCTCTTCGGAGCTGCTGGGTAGAGCAGGCTTGTTGAAAGTCTTCGACTTGGCGATAATGGTGCTCAGCCCTTTGGAGGCTGCCTCGAAACATCTCCTTGCTACTTTGATGTCTCCGTGCAGAGTGGCGACGAGACCCTTAGAAGTGTAGTACTTCATCTTCAGGTGCACGGTTGATGGTACGACCACCAATTCGGCCAAAGTTGGCCGCCCAAAGATGTACTGATAAAGAGAGGGGCAGTCGATGACTAGGAACTGGGCTTTGATAGACCTGGCCGTCTCTGCAGACCCGAAAGTCACGATCAGTTCCACATACCCCAGGGCTTTGTGACCGACTAGGATGGAAAAGCCTTGTAAGTCAGAGCCTACGTAGGGTGTTAGGCGTGTCTCATCCAGCTAGAGGGTGGAAAACAGCTGGGAATACATGATGTCGACCGAGCTGCCTTGATCGACTAGGATTCGACGAACGTCAAAGTTGGCCATTTATGCTCTCACGAGCAGCGGAATGCTTGAGTTAGGCGCTCCACCAAGGAGTTCCTCACGGTAGAAGATGATGGGGATTGACTCTCCCCGGACTTTGTCGAGCGTGGTGCTCCGGTTCGAGCTTGTGCTGAGAAGATGTTCGAACTTCCTTTTGACGGAGCCCACAGTAACCTTGTTGAAGCCCCCTCTGGAGATGATCATGGCAGAGGGGAAGGTTTCCCATGGGCTGCGTGCAGCAAAGTAAGGGAGAATGTTGAGTCCCTCGGGGATGTAGAAGTCCTCAGGCCGCGAGATGCTCATGGCGACCTGAAGGCTCGTCTCTTCCGATGAAGGAACCTCTTTCTCGACCTTCTTAGACTCCTGGGCGTCCTGGCGTGGAGCATCCTTCTTCTTGGAAAACTATTTCAGGTGCTCATCCTTAATCAATATCTCAATGGCATCCTTCAGGTGGATGCAATCGTAGGTCGTGTGGCCGCGGCTCTTGTGGAACCGACAATACTTCAACTTGTCAGTATACGGCTTGGCTGGTATCTGTTTAGGGAATCAGACCCCTGCTTGTTGGAACTCTGAGTTGGCACATTCGGAGAGGATCTTCTCCCTAGAGACAGTCAGAGAAGTATACTCGTGGAAGCGGTCGGAGGGTCCTTTGTTGTCACGGGACTCCCGAGGGCGGTCTTTGCGTCTTTTATCTCCCCGACGAGATGTCGAGGGGTCATCGTGCTTGGTGGTCCGGGCACTCTCCTGGTGCCTTGAGTCCTGAGCGTAGCTGGCAGCTTCTTTCTCCTCGTGCTGGATGTACGTTTGTGCCTTGAGGAGGAGGGCGTCAAGCGTTGCCGGGGTTTCAATGCCAACCGCTTTGGAAAATTCTGTACGGGGACGAAGTCCTCGCTCGATCAAGAACTTCTTCATATCATCGGTCGTTGAAACCTGGATCGCTTCTTTATTAAACCTTTCGATAATGGCCTCAAGAGAGGCTTCGGTCTTTGGATAGCGACAGGAGGCCGTGAAGTGTCTAGAGAACATTCTCCCCAACTGTCTCCGCGACGTGATGGATTTGTCGGGGAGCTTATTGTACCAATTCATCGCTCGCTTCCTCAGCGTGGTAGGGAACAATCTACATTTGATGGCGTCCCAGACACAACGGTAGTCGAGCAATGCATCGATATTCTCGATGTGCTCGTTAGGATCTGTTGTACTTTCGTACGTGCCTAGAGACGGTGGTTTCTCCAGCCCCTTTGGAAGGCGCATGGCCATAATTTCCTAGGACAACGGGCCGCGAGGCTCGTCGTCGTTGCTGCTGCTGAACCATGATGGGGAACGGGTACTTCGCCCAAGGGTAGGACGACGATCTCGGCGGAGAGATGGGGTTCGTGCCCGGCCCTTGGATCTGGGCGGAGGCGAACGCTGGGCTCTGCTCGCTGGTCCCTTATGGTCCTCTTGGTTTCTGAGGAGTACTGGCTCCGGGAAGAGATGCGGTCGCGCTTTCTGACGGCCTGGGACTCTGGCTCAGGTGGTGCCCGACGGTCTCTTTCACGCCGGGGAGGCAGGCTCCGAGATCTCCAGCGTTCTTTCCTCGGTGGTGGGGATCTTGGCCGATTGGACTCTTCTAGGGCTTCAATCCTCGTGTTCTGTTGGAGGATTAACAGGTTGGTCTTGTTGAGAGTTCGAGGAGGGATGCCATGGTTAGGTCGGCGCTGCGCAGAACAGGACAGGTTGGTGGTCCTGAGAAGGCTGGAACTCAGTGTGATCAGCGCGAATGGGGAAGGGAGACGCGGTGGCTCCATCTCTCAACTGATGGGCGTCGTTCCCAAGAAAGGAGGATGCTCCGTCAATATCAGTCCTGCTGAATGGGAGAAAAGCATAATTACGAGCATCGTGGACATGATCTTGGCTTGCTATGATCGGAATGTTGGAAGGGTTGTTTTGGTCTTGAATCTACGATGGAAGAAAGACAAGGATAACAGAGTTCCCACAGACGGCGCCACTGATCTTGACGACTGATCAGAACCTGAAGTGGGACAGAGATGACGTTTGCGATGCTGGGTGTGAAAGATGAAGAGGGGGTGTACCTGCAAGGCACTCCGATGCTAAAGTAAGAATCGGGAGAAAGAGAAGGCAAGTACAAAGTATGTGTTTCGTATGATCATTTAGAATACTTGACCCTCTCAAATGAGAGAGTTTTTATAGTGCCCTCAACTCTTGGCCATTGGTCCCTATTTTCGGGGGCGATATAACCGTTTCCCGAAGAATAGGTAACTGCCAGAAACTAGCCGTTAGGACGAGCATAGGTGTCCGAAACTAGTCGTTGCCACGGGCAGAAGAGTAGTTACGGGCACAAGCGTCGTGACTATTTCTGGATGGTGAATCGTGCGTGACGGGCAGGAAATGACTAGGAGAAACAGCTGACCCTAGAGGTCAACCGACCAGTCTCCTCGGTCGAGGGGCAGAAAGGTAAATGCTTCCCCGAATTAGCTGAACTTAGACAATTGGACCGTTTTGGAAGCAGAAGTGAATTGGGACGTGTCTAACCATTGGATCAGTCCGGAACAAGAACAAAAACTTTAAATTAGGTTCTAGATAAATATGTTAATTTTAAAAATAAATTTTATTAAAATGTCATTATTAAATTTAGTCAGGAGTGAAAGTCAATAAATACAAGGTATAATAGTGCTAAAATACTAATAAATATTATATTTGTAATTTAAAAAATTATAATAGCAATAAAAATAAATTACACAAACTCAAATTATTTAAAAATAAATGAGTTAAAACAATAGTCATCTAAATTCTCAATAACAAACTATATTTTTACCCAATTATTTATCAACTTCTCCAATTTCTATACATTAATTGCACAAGCTAAAATTATTTAAAAGTGTTTCTCGATTCTTCTTCTATTATTTTTGTTGGGTTTAGAAAGTACTATAATTGAGAAAGATGTTGGGATGCTATCCATGTTTCTTACCCTCTTATAGTGCTTTCTACGCGTGCCCAAACCAATACGCCCAATTCTCAGTGTCTGTCACCTAATAGTGCCCCTACTTTCCAAAGACATTTTAATCACCACTCATCAGGAAAGACGCCGACATGTACTATATGTTTGGCTGTAAAGAAAGAACAACATTCTATGGATGAAAACCACGCAAATTTAAAAAAATGAAAGACAATCATATTAATTTTTGAATATTTAAAATATTATCATAATAATTTTTTACTAATATAGTAAAATTATAAATATAGATTTTTAAATTTTTTTGTTAATAATTTTATAGATTAAATTGACAAACGAAAACTACATTACAGAAATAAATAAATTATATTCTATGAGCAAGAAGATGATTGGATAGAACTTAACACGGATAGATCAGTTCTTAGGGAAAGTTGTTGGTCAGTTTTGGGGTCAATAGAGCATTTTTAATTTGAGGATTATTTTTTTAAAAGCAACGTATCTTTGTAAGAGATATATTATATATTTATTTAAAATCTTAAGATAATAGATGTATAGATTTTTTTACTTATAAATGATTAAATATCCACATTCTTAATTAATGTAGGATTTTTCTACATTACTATATATTAGGGATATTCGTGGTTCATGAACTACACTGAACCAAATCACATTGATGATTCAATTCAATTTACAATAACAATTTCAATAAAAATATGGTTAATTGCTAAAATGGTTTTAATTCGGTTTAAAATTAGTTTAGATTCAGTTTGTTTTTATAAACTAATTTATAATCAGTTTTCAATTATAAATCAATTTTATAATTTGAATTTTTTTAAAACCAATTTTTTTCATCTTTTTTCTCTACATATAGACATGTTTCTAACATTACTATGACTTGTGTTGTAAACTGATTTAACTGTTAAATTGCTAATATATCTATAAACAAAATCCTGAACATGAAAAATAAGTACAGCCTTTGCCAGTTGTTTTGTTACGGAGACAATACCAAGAATGTTGAAGAAAAAGTTTGAAATAAATAAGAAAATGGGCACAAGAAGTAATTTGGAGTGTAGAAATTCATTAATGGAACTATAGTGAACTAAATTGGTATTTTATTTTTCGAAAAAAAGTTTCAGAATGGAAAAAATTTTAAATATTTATTCATTTTTGGACAAATAAAATTCAGAATAATTTTTTTTTTATTTTTCGAAAAAACATATTCGAGAATAAAAAAGAAAAAATATAATTTTTTTTCGAAAAAAAAATTTAATTTTTTTCCAAAAAAAATCTAATTTTTTTTCGATTTTTTTTTCGTTTTTCGAAAAAATTACTTCCTGAATAAAAAAAATTATTATTTTTTTTTTATTTTTTCGAACAATAAATATCAAAATAAAGAAAAGTTAAATGTTTTTAATAATTTTTCAAAAAAATAAATTCTAAAATAAAAAACAAAAAACAAAAATTAAAAATTATTTTTATTTTTAGAATTTAAAATTTTCAGAAGAATTTTTTTTTTTTTTTTATCTTTCGAAAAATAAAATTCCTGGATAATTTTTTTAAAAAATATTTTGGAAAAATAATTTTAAATTTTTTGTTTCAAAACAAATTTAAAATTTATTTTTCGATAAATAAAATCAGAATACAAAAATATTCTTATTTTTTTTAAAAATAAATTTCAGAATAAAAAAATCATTTTTAGAATAAAAATAATTTTTTTTTTATTTTTCAAAAAATAAATTTTCTGAATAAATTTTTTTTTGAATTTTTTGAAGAAACAAATTTCAGAATAAAAAAAAATTGTTTTAAATTTTTCAGAAAAAAATTAAAATTTTCCGAAAACAAAATTTAAAATTTGGGAAAAAATTATATTGAAACTTTTTTTTTAGAATAATTTTTTTTGAAAAAAAATTTTCAAAAAAAAATTTAAAATTTTACAATAATTTTTTTATTAAAATTTTTTATTAATTTTTTTCAGAAAAATATTAGAATAAAAAAAATTAAAAAATTTAATTTTGGGAACTCTTTTTTTTGAAAATTATTTCCAATTTATTTTCACTCTCGAAATTTTTTCTTGTTTTTGTATAAAAAACTTATTTATATAATTTAAACAGTTTATAAAAGAAAACTGGTTATGAATCAGTTTTAAACAAAATTCGAATTGTTTAAATTAAATGGTTCAGTTCATTAACCATTTAAATGATTCAGTTTTTTTATTGTGCAATACAATTCAGTTTAGTTATATAGTTTGGTTAACCATATTTTTACGTACCCCTACTCTATATCCACATAAACTTGTCTCGAACTGATCGTACCTGGATCAGACAGTATTTGGTGGCCAGCAACATCTTGTGGACTTCAGCTCCGGTAAGGTTGAAAGACGACCGGGGAGGGTGTGCCTGCAAGGTACTCCGACGCTCAAGTGAGGCATAGGTCAAGTAAAAGCAAGTACAAGGTTAGAGTGTAAGAGAGTGTGTAACCTGACCCTCTCAAGTGAGAGGGTATTTATAGAGAGCCCCTAGCGCGAGGCCAATGGTCACTAGCACTGGGCCGGATTGCCAGGCCCAATCTAAGTAACTTCCAGGGCTTACGTGGCGTAGTGAAGACCAGCACGTGGTCTTCGCCTTGGGGTAACCGCTCCTAGATCTCCGGAATTAGGGCAGATCGATTCCATCGGGAGTGGGCGGTTACATGAGAACGTGTCCTCGCGAGAATGAGTCTTACGTGTCGGGGAGAGACGTGTCCTCGCAGGGGAGGACTCATGTGCAGGACGAGAAAGCTCCTCGGGGGAAGAGAACCTGAGTGTCGGGGAGGAACGAGGCCGGAGAGGCTTAGCGCCCTGCCCGGTGCTCTATACCGTGCGTGTGTCCGACAATGTTGAGAAGGGCGTATGCCCGACATAGGTCGTGCTAAAAGGCCTTTGTTGGGTCATCCTGGGACGTGTGGGTTGGGCCTGCTCGATTGAGGGGCAGACCCCGGCCCAGTCCAGAACAGAACCAAAAATTCATGATACCATTATTGAATCATCATGAGGGGGAAATATTCAAATTGAATCAAATACTCACCTAAAGATCAAAGACTCACTACATACTCACCCAAAAACTTAAGGTGATAAATGTGTGGATTTTTTCACTTATAAATAAAATGCTCAAATCTCAACATTCCTAACCAATGTGGGACTTCCTTATACTATTTACACTTGTAATTCTTTTTTAACATTTGAAGGAACAAATATAGAGAAGAGTTGATTGGTTTTGCGAAGAATTTAAATAGATGTTATATGATAGTTGCTTAATTGTGAGGTGTGTGGGAAGATTTACAACTGGTTCAAGCAAACGGGTTCAACCGGGTGGTTATTCAAACAAATAGTCCGAAGACCTACCATTTGAGCAACGAGTGTATAAGATATCAAGAGATTGCAGAAGAATATCAAGAGATTCTTGAGTGATAATTTAGAGCCTCGAGTGATTCACATCTATCAAGAAGTCAACAATTATGCTAATATGTGAGCAATGTTGAAATATTAAATTAGATTTGATTTGATATGATTAGATTTGATTAGATTTAATATTTAGATATAATCTATGTTGTGTTAGCCCAATCCCAATTAGGGTTGTATCTAAATAGACCTAGCTTGTATCATTATTTACAAAATTCAATAATACAAATCCTTATTTCCTTATTCTCTCTCTTTCTCTCCTCACTAAAAGTGCCTCACGCACTAACAAATTGGTATCCAGAGCTTCCGGTTATTGTTCTTGATCGAGTTTTCAAGAACTTCACGTCAGATATCGTGATTCCAGGGCAAGTGAATCAACCGCTGTGAAGATGACTGGTGATAAGAGCATTCTGAATTCTCTTCCAATGCTTGACGGCAAGAATTAGATCTGTTGGAAAAAACAGATGCAATCCTTATTTGGCTTCCATGATACCCTAGAAGTGGTTACCGGCGGTGTTCCTGTGTTGGCTGAAAATGCAACCGAAGAACAGAAAAAAGCCCACAATGAAGTCAAGAAGAAAGATTGCAAGGCTGCTTATTGCATTCAGACGGCGGTCGATGCTGCTAACTTCGACAGAATCTCTCATGCTGAAACGGCGAAGGAGTCATGGGATATTCTGGTGAAGTATTATGAAGGAGGTGAGAAAGTCAAGGTTGTCAAGTTGCAAACCTTGCGTCGAGAATATGAGCTGTTGTCGATGGGAGAAGATGAAAAAGTCGCAGAATATGTGTCGAAGGTTCAGAAACTCGTCCATCTCATGAAGGGTTGTGGTGAAACCATAACTGATAAGATGATAGTTGAGAAGGTAATGAGAACGTTGACCTCTCACTTTGATCACGTTATCGTAGATATTCAAGAATCCAACAATCTTGAAACCCTAAAAGTGGAAGATTTGGTTGGTTCGTTGGAGGCGCATGAGATGAGGATTATCGAAAGAAAGGGGGTTCAGAATTCGATAAAAGCACTGCAGGCTCAGTCATGGAAAAAGAATGGTGGTTCCAACAAATTCAAAGGCAAAGTCGACAAGACTCAAGGAAATAAGTCTTGGTCGAACCCTCACAAAAATCAGGTCGAAGATAGAGCTTCTGAATCCTCGAAAAGAGGAGGAGGAAACTATCGAAAGGACAAAGAAGATAAGAAAGGTATACAGTGTTATAATTGTGAAAAGAGGGGTCATTTGGCCAAACATTGTTGGTACAGGAAAGACAATGGATCGGGAAAAGGCAAGGACGAAGGAGCGAACCTTGCACGCCAAGATTCAGATGATTCTGAAGGTGGTATGGTGGTTATGGCTGCAGTAGCAAATAACCATGTCGAATCCAAGATCTGGTTTCTCGACTCAGGCTGCTCAAATCACATGACTGGTCGAAAGAAGTGGTTGACAGATTTTGATGAGTCGAAGAAGAGCAAGATAAAACTTGCTGATAACAGTTCGTTGCAAGCAGAAGGTACTGGCAACATAGTTTTTCAACTAAGTAATGGAGCAAAAGCTATGATCAGAGATGTGTTCTATGTACCTGGAATAAAGTGTAACTTGTTAAGTGTTGGACAACTGATCGAAAAAGGCTTCTCAGTTGTCATGAAAGATGGAGTTTTGAAATTGTTCGACACCTAAAACAATTTGGTCTTGAAATCTCCGTTTTCAAAGAACAGGACGTTTAAGACCATGATCAGTTCGACTGAAGTACAATGTCTAAAAACTGTTGTCGACCACAAGGATAGTTGGTTGCGTCATTTGAGGTTTGGACATTTAAACTTTCGATCACTCAACCAGCTGATTACTCAAGATATGGTATCTGGTATTCCAAGTCTTGAGATGCCTGGAAAACTCTGTGAAGGTTGTTTAGTCAAAAAGCAATCCCGAAATTCTTTCGTTTTGACTATGCCAATGAGATCATCTTGCATTCTCGAAGTTGTACATTCAGATGTATGTGGTCCGTTCAAAGAACATACCATTGGTGGAAACAAATATTTTGTTTTGTTTGTCGATGAGTTTACTCGAAAGCTGTGGATCTATGTGATCAAGAGAAAGGATGAAGTATTTGAAATATTTTAGAGATTCAAGATGCTTGTCGAAAACTAGGGTGAGAAGAGGATCAAAGTTTTGCGAACAGATGGAGGTGGCGAATACAACTTCGAAGATGTTTGAAAAATTCTGTGCAGAACATGGTGTTGATCATGAGGTAACTGCTCCTTATACTCCTCAACATAATGGAATTACTGAAAGAAGAAACAGAACCATAGTGGATATGGAGAGATGTATGCTCAAGCAGAAGAATTTGCCAAAATCTTTATGGGGTGAAGCTATTTCGACTGCAGTTTATATCCTGAAGAGATGCCCTACCAAGAAATTAAAGAACAAGGTTCCTGAAGAAGTGTGGAGTGGCAAACGACCATCAGTGAGTCATCTGAAGGCGTTTGGCTCTATGTGTTACAAGCATGTTCCTGATGCAAGAAGAAGGAAGCTTGATGACAAGAGTGAACCTATGATTCTGGAAGGATATCATAAGACAGGTGCATACAGGCTATTCAATCCAATTAATGAGAAGGTTGTGTTAAGTCGAGATATTGTGATTGATGAAAATTCTGCCTGGGATTGGAATTCTAGTAATTCAATTAACAAGCCACTGATGAGCTCTGATTTCGACGAAGAAACTGATGAAGTCGAAATTGTAGAAATTGCTGAGAATCAAGTCGAAGTCCAAGTAGAATCAGTTGCTGACGTTCCCGATACAGAGGTTGTGGCTGAAACAAGCCAAAGACCTCGGCGAAATAGAGTTCCTCCAACAAGACTTCATGATTATGAAGTGACTGGTGATGATGAAGTCACACCAAATGGAGAATTAGTTCATTTTGCTTTACTTGCAGGTGCTGAACCAATCAACCATAACGAAGCTTTAAAAATTCAACAGTGGAAGTTAGCTATGGTCGAAGAGTTACAGGCAATTGAAAGAAACAACACATGGGAGTTAGTCAAATTGCCAGCACATACAAAAGCTATCGAAGTCAAGTGGGTGTTCAAGTTGAAACACAATGCTGATGGGTCGATAGCAAGACATAAAGCAAGATTAGTAGCTCGAGGATTTCTTCAAAGAGAAGGACTTGACTACTCTGAAGTATTTGCTCCAGTAGCAAGACTGGAGATTGTTCGACTAGTGGTAGCATTGGCATGTAACCAAGGTTGGTCGACATTTCACTTAGATGTGAAGTCAGCTTTTCTTAATGGTCCGTTAGACGAAGAGGTCTATGTCAGACAACCTCCTGGGTTTGTGATTCAGAAGGAAGCGAGTAAAGTATATAAGTTGCACAAAGTGCTCTATGGCCTCAAGTAGGCACCTAAGATCGACTCATACTTAGTTGAATTGGGATTTGTAAAATGCAAGTCTGAGTATGGTGTCTATGTTCAGGTTGTAGCACACGATATAACAATCATCTGCTTATATGTTGATGACTTGTTAGTAACTGAAAATAGCCTGAAGAACTTGTCGAAGTTCAAAGAGCTAATGAAGAAGGAATTTGAAATGTCGGATCTGGGAAAATGCAAGTCTGAGTATGGTGTCTATGTTCAGGTTGTAGCACAAGATATAATAATCATCTGCTTATATGTCGATGACTTGTTAGTAACTGGAAATAGTCAGAAGAACTTGTCGAAGTTCAAAGAGCTAATGAAGAAGGAATTTGAAATGTCGGATCTGGGAAAATTATCTTATTTCTTAGGCATGTAATTTCATATGTCGAAGCAAGGTATGGTGCTACATCAAAGGAAGTATACCAAAGAGATACTCAAGAGATTCAGAATGCATGATTCGAATCCTGCATCCTCATCCGTCGAACCAAACTTGAAGTTGGAGAAGCATGGAGAGGAAGACAAAGTTGATGTAACTTTGTCCAAACAAATAGTTGGATCTCTGAGATATGTGTGCAATAGTCGACCTGATATAGGTTTCGCAGTCGGATTAGTGAGCAGATTCATGAGCGAACCAAGAGTGTCACACATGAAAGCTGCAAGAAGAATTCTAAGATACTTAAAAGGAACAACTGATTTTGAAATTCTATTTAGACGAGATTCTGGAGGCAAAGGAGCAATAGTTAATTGCTTTTCAGATGTTGATTGGTGTGGAGATAAGGAAGATCGAAGAAGTACAACTGGCTATTTCTTTCAAGTATTTGGTGCCCCAATCTCATGGTGTTCGAAGAAGCAACCTGTGGTGGCATTGTCATCGTGTGAAGCTGAATATATATCAGGATCTTATGTTGCATGTCAAGCAATTTGGATCAGATCAGTACTTGAAGAAATGGAGGTCGAAGTGAAGAAACCTCTTGTGTTACAAATCGACAACAAGTCAGCTATAAATCTGGCGAAGAATCTAGTTCTACATGGAAGGAGTAAGCATATCGAAGCCAAATTTCACTTCTTAAGGGAAAAGGTAAATCGAGGTGAACTTGAAGTTAGACATTGCTCAAATGAAGCACAATTGGCCGACATTTTCACCAAAGGATTGAAGATCGACAGATTCCTGAATTTGAGAAAGAAATTACGAATAGTTCAAATTGACTATGACTAGCGTAGGTTCGACAACTTGGATTATGGCGGTGTGTTGAAATATTAAATTAGATTTGATTTGATATGATTAGATTTGATTAGATTTAATATTTAGATATAATCCAAGTAGTGTTAGCCCAAGCCCAATTAGGGTTGTATATAAATAGACCTAGCTTGTATCATTATTTACACAATTCAATAATACAAATCCTTATTTTCTTATTCTCTCTCTTTCTCTTCTCACTAAAAGTGTCTCACGCACTAATAAGCAACACGTGTATAAGATATTAGTTTCTTTCTTGACTGTCTTCAAGAAGTGTGTGAGATTTATGTAGCTTACCTTTATTGAAACCTCGTATATGATGAGTGTAATCGTGTAATTTCTTTTTTAGGGCTCTCTTTAATTCAATATATATATATATATATATGTAATTTAGATACATTTAAAAATTAATAAGTTACCTTGAATGTTAATTTCATTGTATTTATGCTTTGTTTGTTTCTATTGGTCTTTAACTTTTCAAAACGTTTCATATTAGTTGTTTTTGTCTAATTAGCGACAGATTTAGCACGGATTTTTGAATTTTTCCGTCGCTAATAATACAAAAAAGATTAATATGAAACGTTTTA
Source organism: Lathyrus tuberosus (assembly GCA_022829125.1). NCBI lineage: Eukaryota > Viridiplantae > Streptophyta > Magnoliopsida > Fabales > Fabaceae > Lathyrus > Lathyrus tuberosus. The sequence goes on along the minus strand of JALAZF010000177.1, from coordinate 6,859,230 downwards.
AAAAGTTAAGAGATCAATATAAATATTTTTAAAGTTAAGGGATCAAAATGAACTCCAAAATTAAAATACGAAAAAAAAAAATATTAAGCCAAAAAGTAAAGTTATGTGGACCAACACGGTGTTGGATGAGGAAACGCATATATTCTTCTAGTTTTTTAAACATAAATTATCACATTATTTAGTTTTCTTAATTAATTTTAAGGTTAATGGACATGTAACGTGGATGTAAATCTTTTTTGCATAATCTTGTAATAAAAAATCACTAATTTACTAACCTACCAAATAGTCATTTTAAAATTTCAGTATGATTTGACAGAACATTTGTCATTCATTTTATGACCGCCCGTACATCTCTCGTTTTTTCATTAATTTTTAACAAAAAATTTCAACAAAAAAAAATTAAAATATTATTCAATGATGAGGAGTACAAATAATAAAAAAATAAAAATAAAAATAAAGAGCAATTTAAATAAAGCTATACTTAAATTGTAATATTTTTTTATTCTGAATAATTTACGAAAAAGATATTCTTTTTGATTTATTGTTATTATTTACAATGTGGGGGAAAAGTAGGATCATATGATAATCAATTATTTGTTGGCCTTACATTATATGTATTTTAATTTGTATCTTTTCAGGCCAGTGATATTAGAGTTTTGGCTCATCTTACATTTTATGCAAAATACCCTATTTGGTCCCTTAAGTATATCCTATGGTTCACTTTGGTCCCTTAATGTTTTTTCGTGTCAATTTGGTCCTTTAATTGTACAAACGTTGCAAAATAGCCACTTCCGTTCATTGGATACAGACGGACGTTTGCTTTGTCCATCTGGTGTCTGAGCTGGCACGTTCATGTCTATATCATCTTCATCCTTCACCGTTTTCAGTATGCTTTATGTTCATCTTCCATTCTTTTTGTTCTTCTCCATTCATCTTCATCCCTCTAGTATTCGTCTTCTTCTTGTTCATCGTTCCATTCATTTTGTTCTTCTCCATTCATTTTGTTCTTCTCCATCGTGGTAATTGCTTGAATTGATTCAACATGAAGGTTAGCCATGGCCAGTCTATTTTGAAGGAGAACAAATCCGAAAGTGGACATTCATGTGTGCAAAGTTCGTTGCGAGTTGTACCATTGTGTGTTTGTGGAGATGAGGCAGTGCTTCGCAGGGCAAACACAGAGAAGAATTTCGGAAAGAAATTTTGGGGTTGTCCCAATTATAAGGTAAACCCTAAATGTTGTTTGAGTTAAATTATGGTAAAAATCTGATTTTGATCAATTCCTATTTTGCAGGGGTCATTACAAAGAGGATGTGGTTTTTTCATTTGGTTCCATGAAGAAAAAGTGGAAGACACAAACCAAGTTTTGGTGAATAGATTGGAAAGCTTATCAAAGGATTTTGAAAATTTGAAGTGTGGAAACGAAGAACTAGGAAAGGTTGTGACTGAAATTCAAGTTGAACTGAACAAGATGTGGTGGTGGAAAATGTTGTGTGTTGTAATGTTATGTGTATGGTTTCTTAGGATGCTTTAGAAGTGAATCTAGGATGTACTGTTATCTGTCTTTGTGACAGAGATGATGTATTGAAATTTGTAACAGATGTCAATGTAATGAATGTTATGAGTTATTTTGTTTGGTATATGTTAATTTCTAGCACCATGTTATTTGGTTGATAGACTTTTTGGTCAAACATATATCAAGTTGGCAAAAATGATTACATTAGGCAAAGATGAACACAAACTGAGTTTGATTGATATTAGTCAAAGAAAAACATACATATAGTTTTACAGAGGTTCCAAAATGTAGTGACATGTTACATAGACATGTTCAAACTGACTTCAAAACGACTTAAAACAACATTACAAAATACCAAATGGTTCATCACACTTAAAACAACATACTAAATCAAGCCTAATTAATACTAGATGTTTCTCCTTGGTGTGATCCTCTTGGTTGGGGTTGTCCTTCTGGTTGTATGACCAACCACATTCTTTGAAGCAGACAATCTTGTTGTTGGTCCTGGTGCTACAAATGGCCTTCTTACACCAAGCTTCTGTGACCTTGAGCATTGTCCTGATACAGCCTTTCCTTTTGAAGACTTGGTTGCAGCCTTGTAACCTTGTGTTACTGATGATTGACTGGCATTGGTGTGAGCTGCTGCTACATTGCTAACTGTGGCCTGACTGGCATTTGGGTGAGCTGCTGATACATTGCTAACTGTGGCTTGACTGGCATTGGCCTGAGATGGTGCTACATTGCTAGCTGTGGCTTGACTGGCATTGGCCTGCAATAGCAATGTAGCACAATCAACAAGTTTACAAAACAGAAAATAGCAACATAAGTAACGAGTTTACAAAACAGTAAAAAGCAACAACTAAGTACCTTTTGTTGGTCTGAAATGAAAGTGTATGTTAGACACTCAGTAGTACCACCTAGGTCAGCAATCAACAACTCCAAGAACCAAGTCCAACTTTCCTTATTTTCACCTTCCACCACTGCAAATGCTATAGGAAGCATCTGATCATTTGGATCCCTTCCTATAGCTGCCAGAATTTGCCCTCCACAAAGCCCCTTCAAGAAACAACCATCCAGCCCTATAACATGTCTAAAAAGTCTGAAACTCTCCTTACAAGCTGCATAGCATATGTAGAGTCTTTTAAAATGTGGTATTTGGTCAGCAACACCTTCTAGAACAGGCTCAACATTCATCTTAACAGTTGAACCTGGATTAGCTCTCAGAAGTTCATGACAATAGTCATATATCCTTGTAAAATCCCCTAAGAAAGACCCATCAACCTTATCCCTGGCAGCCACTCTTGCTCTTATTGCCTTAGTCTTGTTTACCCCCACATTCCACTTCCTTAAAGCCTTTTCTTTTATATCCTTAACCTTCAACCTAGGATTGTTTTTCAGTGCATTCTGTATCCTTTTGCTCAACCATTTTGTTGACAGCATCTTCACATTGAACTCCCTACTACAGTTGTGTTTGTCAATTACTTTTCTTACCTGCCAAGAATCCTCATTTGGTAGCTTGGCACAATACAACTCCCACTCACAACCATCCTTACACCTACTTCCTCAACAACAACATTGGTATCATTCACCCCTGCACCTCCTTCCTCTACAACAACATTGATATCATTCACCCCTGCACCTCCTTCCTCCACAACAACATTGGTATCATTCACCCCTGCACCTCCTCCCTCCACAACAACATTGGCATCATTCACCCCTGCACCTCCTCCCTCCACAACAACATTGGCATCATTCACCCCTGCACCTACTTCCTCCACAACAACATTGGTATCATTTACCTCTTCAGTTAACTTTTTAAGCAACTCTTGAACCTCATCTACAATTATCTCAGGCTCCTCAACTCGTGTCTCCACTGGTCCATCAAAATAATCAGGCTGAGACACAGTGTGTTGAATGTAAATGTCAACCCTTCTGTGCACCCTATAAAGGTCTGCAATATCTAAAGCCCCTTTGTCATCAACTAGGGCCATCATCCCAAACTGTGGATCCTTGTAATACATCTTTTCAAAGTCAGTATAACCTAAGTCCTTCAAAACACCTACTAACTCAAAAAAACTTCACCTATCACTATCCACTTTCAGTTCAACTACCGTTCCTCCAACATACTCACTAAGTTCAGGTCCAACGAATTCACCACTGTGGTGAATACTAAGCTCCAAAAACTCTTCCATTTAGACCTAACACAGTTCAATAAGATTGTTTCAACTTAATAATTTCTAGTTTCAAAGAAATAATTTCTAGTTTCAACCTAATCTCTACAGAAAATCCTAAATCAACAGAAATCCCTAAATCTATCTAAACCCTAAATCGAAACAAACTCTAACACAGTTTATGGAGCGAATACTTACCTGGAATCGTTCTTCTTCAAAGTTGCTTCGTCTTCACACTTGCTTCGTCTTCGCACTTGCTTCGTCTTCGCACTTGCTTCGTCTTCGCAGCTCCTTCTTCTTCCACTTCGCAGCTCCTTCTTCCACTTGCTTCGTCTACAATGTCGTTTCTTCTTCAACTTATTTTTGTATCACTTGTGAAATGCCAGCTTGGAAATCACTTATCCACCTAAGCACACAAACTACCAGCTGGCGGCTATTTTCTAAAATTCACTAACGTTCCATTAACGGAAGGACTAACGTGGCTACGTTTGTACAATTAAAGGACCAAATTGGCACTAAAAAACATTAAGGGACCAAAGTGAACCAGAGGGTATACTTAAGGGACCAAATAGGGTATTTTGCCTACATTTTAATTTATATTATTCACAATAACGGGTCAACCTCGATAACATCAACAACAATGAATAAGGTAACCTCTTTAAGCTATTCCACTTAAAAGTCCAAAATGAAAGATATATTCTACTGCAAAGATTTGTATGAACCTTTGTAAAAAAAAGTTGAAAAAATTCGACAATGGATAGTTCAAAGTGTTTTTTATCACGTGGCACAAGAAACATTTGGATACACATTATGGACGAAACTAGAAACCTTGTACGAGAGAAAGACAATCCAGAATACATCCTCTATTATTTGGCGATTGATGAACCTCAAGTATAGAGAAACCCGAAGTGTTTCAAACACTTTAGCATATTTTAAATATTGATAAATCAACTCAACAATATGAAGATAGTGTTTGAAGATGTATTGCTAGCATTATTACTACTAAATTCCTTTCTAAACAATTAGGACACATTTGCGGTTATGTTGGGTAACTCAACACCATAAGAGATAATATGTTCAATTAAGAATCAAGAAAGAAGGAAGAAAGAATGTTGTTAGAGTATGCTGCATTTGTCACAAAGTATCACGGAAGAAACACCCACAAGATGTCAAATACTATAGAAAAGTCATTGGAAAAGTCTAGAGATAAGTTTAAGGAAAGGTCATGGACAAGAAAAGACATATAATGTTATTACTGTCATAAGAAAAGTCATACGACGAGAGAATGTAGGAAGCTCAAAAGAGATAAACAAGAAAATAGTGATGTGAGTAACATAGTCGTTGCCATTTTTCAAGGAAATAAGGTAGTTTTTGTTTGTGATGATGATAATGTTAATTTGACATCACAAAATACATGTTGAGTCATTGAATCTAATGCATCATTCCTTATAACACCACTAAGGGATTTCTTTTTCTCATATACAAACGGTGATTTTGGTCATATGAGGACGAGGAATGGTTGTTGAATGCAGAATAGGGCAAGCAAGCAAAAATATTTATTTTCGGAAGAATTCCCTCCGGGATTTATGTCGTGTCCACAGAGATCGGTTCGAGGGAAAGAATGCCGTTCGACTATCTCTCGCGTTTATGAGTTTGGATTAAAATGGTTTACAAGTAAAAACAAACAGAAAAGTAAAGATGAACATAAAAAGAGTACATTCTTTGAAGAGAAGAAACCTATCAAGCATGAATATACACTACTCAGAACAAACGTAAACATATCAATCGGTCGCATTCAACATACAATACTCATCAAAATCATCACGTATCGCTCACAACGAAGGTTATGTCTAACGCACAGTTGAGAGAGCAACCGTATTACTCTCGTCGACGCTCTCACGCACGACGCCTCGAAACACGGAAGACATTAAGTTCCGACACCATAAAGATTATTATCTAAATCTATCTCTAGAGTCTAGACAATAGATATCCATCCTTAATCAAGATTCATGATGTTTATCTCTAACACAACACAAATCCAAACATAAATGCAAAAAGATCAAGGAAGACATCGATAATGATTTGTAAAGCATCTATATTATACAACTATGATCAATACATGTACATAGGTTTAGAGTAACAATACAAACATAACCCAACAAATAGAGAAATACATAGAGAAGAAATGGAGAAAAACCAAACATTTCTTGAGTTGTCGGCTCCGATTGATGAAGGATTTAACTCCGGATCATCCTAATGCATGCTCCAATGTGTTTTCTACCCTAATTCTGGTCAAAAAATGCTATTGGATGGACTTGGAACTAAAAATATCAAACCCATCACTAAAAAATGATGAAAAATGGCTTAAATGGGCAATTCTGACTTTCCAGGTTCGCCTAGCGAGTCCCCGTTCGCTAGGCGAACGTAAACCGCCTTAAAGTTGAGTTTTTTCACGATTCTGGAACTTTTTGTTCGCCCCGGTTCGCCTAGCGAACAAGCTAGCGAGTGCTCGCTACGGGGGTTCGCCCAACGAACATGACAGAAAACCAGAATTTGTTTTGATCATAACTCTTGAACCGTAACTCCGATTGACGCACGGTTTGAAGCGTTGGAAAGCTTATTCAATGATCTTTATGAATAAAGAAAAATCCCATTGCTGGAACACCTACAAAAATAAATGAAAATCAATTAAACTCAATGATATTTACACGGTAACGCACTATACACCGAAAACATAAAGTAAACGTATTTACACACAAAGTGGGGTTTATTCAACCAATTTTAACACAAAGTAATGATAAGTGCAACAAAACTTATATACAAAAATAGATACATTTTGCACTTATCAATGATAATAGATCCAATATTGTTGGAAAAAGTGAGATGTTTTCCTATAAATAAACAGTGGTTATCACCTAACATTGAAAAATGTGAGACATGTTTCTAACATGTGTCTCAATCTAATAGTCATAGGACTACTAGATGAAGAAGACTATACTAGTGTATTTAGGGATAGGAAATGGAAGCTAACAAAAAGTTTGTTTGTAATAACTCGAGGTGATAAAGTAAACGCTCTTAATGTGATAAAATACAAAGTCAATAATGAGTGTGTTAATGCTCTCAGAGAAGACTCTTCAGTCGAGCTATGGTATAAACGACTTGGACATATGAATGAGAATGAACTTCAAATTCTATCCAAAATAGGTATTTTGACAGTTATGAAAGGATTGTAAATATCTATTAATATATGTATACATTTATTGGTTGAAAAGCAACATAGAACTTCATTTCACTATAAGGCCCCACATAGAAGACCATGTGTTTTAGATTTGATGCATTTTAATATTTCTGGCCTATTGACTACTAGTACTGATGAGAGTGCAAGGTAGTTTGTTATCATTATTGATATTCATTACAATAAAAAATTTAGGTGTATACCCTAAAAACAAAAGACCAAGTGTTTATAGCATTTAAACAATTTCGCACTAGTGTTAAGGGAGAAATTGGCAAGAATTTAAAATGTGTTTGCACTGACAACAAATAAGGGTTTATAAGAGCTTTCAAACATTATTGCATGAGCAATGGAATCCAACATGAAGGATTTGTTCCAAAGAAGCCTTGTCACAACGAAGTAACTGAAAGAATGAACATAATTATTGTTGAAAGAATGAGAACAATGTTATCACATGCCAAGTCATTCAATAGTTTTTAGGGTGAGACTCTGGTGATTGTAGTTGATTTGATCAACTTATCCTCTTCATATCCATTGAAAAGGGATGTTTGAAATATTTTTTGGACAGGTAAAGATGTATTATGCAACCATTTGAAAGTGTTCGATTGTAGAATATATGTTCATATTCCAAAAGTTGAGAGATCAAAACTCAACTTAAAGTCAAAATAATGCATCTCCTTAGTTATGGAAATGAAGAATTCAAATACAAATTTTGGGATCTTGTCAAGAAAATTTTTATTAGAAGTAGAGATGTTACCTTCTTTGAAGACCAAAATTTTAAAGAAATTCAAAAAGGAGTTACGCCTATTATTTCTAAAATATATTCAATCAACTTGGATCAAATTCCTCTTATAGAGCATTATAGAGGAGATGGAATATAAAATATTAGAGATGCAGAAAATGAACTCGAATTGATAATATTCCAACGGAAGAAGTAAAATAAGGTAATAGAAGAGGTGGTGATGATGTAGACATGGTTAAAGACTATGAGGATGAAGAACCAGAGTCCCGATTAAGAAGGTCGATAAGATATCAAAAATTAAAACATAATTCAAAACAAATGGGTGTACAAGTTGAAAACTGAGGAGAATAACTCACAAACCATATATAAGGTGAGATTTGTTATGAAAGGCTTAAGTAAAAAGAAAGACATTGCCTTTGAATAGATTTTTCATTTAAGATAAAGATGTCAACAATTCTGGTAGTGCTTGATTAGGTGGAAAGTTTGAATCTAGATGTGCAATATGCGAAGACTACATTTCTTCACGGTGATTTAGAAGAAGAATTTTACATGGAGGATCTAGAGGGATTTGAAGTTAAAGAAAAATAAGACTTAGTATGTCAATTGAAAAAGATAGTATATGGACTTAAGAAGGTACCATGTCAATGGGTATAAGAAGTTTGATTTCTTCATGCTTGATCACATATACGAAAGGATTACTTCTAATCATTGTGTATTTGTGAAGATATTTGTTGATGGGGAGTTCATCATACTAGTTTTATATGTTGATGATATGTAAAGTTTAGGACAAAATAGTGAGAAGATAAACAAGTTAAATAATGAAATGAATAAGAACATTACATGAAAGACTTAGGACTAGAAAAGCATATTCTTGGTATGTTCATCTGTTGTTATCGGAAGGAACACAGATTATAGCTAGCACATGAAAAGTAAATTGAGTATGTATTAGAGTGGTTACACATGGAAATGGTAAAGCAATTGCTACTACAGTTTATATTCACTTTGTTCTTAGCTCAAAGCAGAGTCCTACAGATGAAATTGAAAAGGAGAAGATGCACAAGGTGTTATATGCCTCAGTTGTTGAAAGCTTAATGTATTCAATGATATCCACACGATAAGATATAACACATTTGGTTGGTGTTATTAAAATATTATTGGCTAATCCATGAAAAAAGCATTGAAACTTTGTGAAATGAATATTAAGATATCTCAAAACGAACATCCAAAACAAGTTTAGGCTTTTGAAGTAGAAAACCTGAACTGATTAGCTACATAGATGCAGATATGGTAGGCGATATTGATTCTAGAAAATATACTTATGGATTTCAAATTATATGTTCAGAGGGAGCTATATCATGGCAATTGAAGCTAAAAAAGTGTGTTGCTTTGTCTATCATAGAGGCAAAGTTCATTACAACGATAAAAGCTTGTGAAGAAATGGTTTGGATAAATTAATTCTTTCATGAATTAAGGTAAGAACAATAGAAGTACATCATGCATTATAATAGTTAGAGCATAATTCACTTGAGCAAGATTTTTTTTTACTCGAGGTCAAAACACAATGATGTGAGATATTATTTGATATGTGATATGTTGGATTCTACGCCAGTACAACTTCAAAAAATTCATATTGATGATAATTGTGTATATATGATGAACAAGTTCTTACCTAAGGACATATTTAAATTTCGCAGAAGTGTTTTGAACTACTGAAGTTTTCCACCTAAATTAGAAGGGGTAAATTGATGAATTTTTTCTCTTTAAGAAGAGAGAAAATAAGAATAGATAACTAATAAAATAATAAATAAAATTAAAATAAGTATGAGAGAACTTTTAGTAAATAGATGAAAATAAAAAGAGAAAAATTCTTCTTAAAACATTGTCATCTATTTGTTACATTATTTGATTATGATTGTGGTACCAAACATTTCGAGAATAATCATAATCAATGAATAAAATATTGAGAATTTTTTCAATTACACATCTATGAAACTAATAAAAAGACTTTGTGTATTGGTCACATTGTAACAAATTGTTCTTTGTAGAAATTCAATTTTAAATTAGTCTTCAAGTTTTTTAAAGGAGTCAATTTAATCCAAAATAAACCATGAAGGAACAAAGGAACCAATTTAATTTAGTTTTTAAATTACATAGTTATAATAAAATAATTTTAAATTAAATAAAACTTGTTAATATTTTTTAGTTTATTATCCGTATAATTGAATGTCCTTGCAATTACCAACTGAATTGAATTAATTAAAGTAACTTTTATTAATTTAAATTCTAAAATTGTTTTATCAAGTAAAAAGTTTGGAAAAAAAACTTATAAAAATGAACTATATCTACATATAAAATTGTGAATTTATAATTTTTTTAAATTATTAGTTTATAAATATCAATAATTTATTTAAAATAATGCATTATAAAAAAATACAAAGAAATATCATTGTCAAATATTAAATTGTAGATCAACATGCTACATTTTTTAACTAAACCAGCACATACTAAATAAAACTAAATGGAAAGTACAAATTAGTAACTTAAAAATATTAGAAATGTCATTTTAAGTTTATTTTAACATATAAAAAATTATTACTTTTAATGAAATACATTATCTTTTTCACGTGCCTATGAGGGTCTTGCTAATATCTAATTAAAAAGTAGTCATAAATATTAACATGTGACTTTAATATACATAAAAGACAATTTATTATATTAAAATCATTAATATTTTTTTAATAAATATTAATAATCTTGAGAGCATTTTGGGGAAAAAGTAAAAGATAGAGAAAAAAGAATAAAATAATAACACAAAAGATTAACGTAAAAACTTCAAAATCAGAATAAAAATCATAAATGTTGTCAAATGACAACTAAAGAATAACATTATGCGAAAACTGTTACAACATATAGACTACCTCAGCCACCACAAGTTTTCAATACAACCGCATTCTCCAAAACAAATATTTAACTATCCGTCACAACATTCTAACACAAAAGTATATGAGGAAATATAAAAAGTCAAATACAAACTTAAAGTGCTTTTGACTATTACATCTTGTAACGAAGAAGAACTTGTTTATATATATATATATATATATATATATATATATATATATATATATATATATATATATATATATATATATATATATATATATATATATATATATATATATATATATATATATATATATATATATATAGCCTTGGACTCCCTCTTCCTTCACAAAACTAAGTGATGCGGGACTTCGAAGAACTTGAATCCTATATATAACCTTGGAGTCCTTCTTCCTTCACAAAACTAAGCGATACAAGACTTCTTTAACATGTATATTTTCAACCAATCCCAACAATCTCCGCCTTGATTGAAAATAACACATTAACTTTCATTGTTTTCACCGACAATCATACTCCACCATAACAATTATAGTTGCTATAAGTTATACCACTCAAAGAATTTTTACATTGTCATCACCGACAATCATAGTTTTAAAAACTATCAGGTAAACCACTTCAAGAATTTTTATATGTCGAAAACCAAGTTGAAACTTTATGGTGTAACTTCCATATTGGTATGAAGCTCTTCAACCATTGACTTAATCTCACAACAAACTTTGCATTAATGCTCATGAGTTAATTCACTAGCAATAGCTAGTCATTTTCCATTACACCAGAAATGTCACGAGGACACACATCTCAATTCTCAAAGAATACCACCACCTCCCACAGCAAGGGAGACATTGCTAGCATTTGACTCAATACTTTTTTATGGCATTGTCCCATCAAAACAATTATACTTTACATGCTCAATCTTCCTATGTTTCCAACATCTCACACCTATTTCATTATTTTTATTCATATAAGACATTCCTCTAGCAACCAACACTGAGTTTGATGTAGTATTATCCTCACCATTCAATCTTCTTTCTTCAGAAACAATTTTATTACAAACTTCTTCAAAATTCAAAGTTTCCTTCTCATATATCAAAATATGTTTAAAATGCTTATAGGAAGATGTAAGATACCATATAAGTCTCAAAGTTTTATCATCATCAATCTTAACTCCAATAGTTTATGAAATAATACCATTTAGAAAATATAAATGATCAGATACTTTCGTATGTTCATCCAAACGCAGGCTATGAAAACTCCTTCAACAAAAACCGATTTGATATACCCATTCCTTGATATATCCCTTCAAGTTTCCTAAGCTCTTTGGCTGACGACGTACCAAGAACATTCACAATAATATTCTTAGCCAAAGACATGCGAATTGTACTTGAAGCTCTCAAATCTAGTTCCTCCCACTTCTCGTTGTCCATGTTGGAAATATTTCCTATCAACGCCTTTTATAATCCTAATTGTATAAAAACATTTTTGAATTGAATTTTCCATAAGACAAAGTTGATTCTTCCATCAAATTTCTCTAAGTCAATCTTCACTGCACTTGAGAATCTTGACATTGCAGCAAAAACCTTTCTTGTAGTAAAACAAAATTTTCTCAGACAACACAGTATAAAATTTCTTTTCTGATGTTGTAGATTAGACAAATTGCAACCACAAATCATATAAAAAATTTTATACTCCACCAACCCAAGGCTCTTAATATCACTTATTGAAAAAAAACAAAGCATAGAGAAAAAAGAGGAACATAATAACAATAAAAGAGACTAACGTGGAAACTCTAAAATCGGAGAAAAAACCAAGATCGTTGTCAAATGACAACAAGAGAATAACAATATGTGAAAATTGTTACAACACATAGACTACCCTCAACCAACCAAGACCCATACACCCTCACTCTTTAAGGCAAATATTTAACTACCTCTCACAACACTCTAACACAAGAATATAAGCGAAATTATATAAAATCAAATACAAGCTTAAAATATTTTTGACAGTTACATCTTGTAACGAAGAACTTGAATTCTATATATAGTCTGCGACTCTCTCGTCCTTCACAAAACTAAGCAATGTGGAACTTCGAAGAACTTGAATTCTATATATAGCGTTGAACTCCCTTTTTCTTCACAAAACTAAGTGATATAAATTTTTTTTCAACATGTATGTTTTTAACCAACCCCAACAAAACATAATGTTTTATCTATATTATCTGACAATTTTTTTTATCGATTGTCTTCAGTAAATAAATATTTTTATTGATGATTAGAAACATGCATAATATTTTTAATTTCACATTTTTACAAATATTCTCGAAAGCATAAGTAAAAAATAAAGAATATCCTAAATAGTAATTGTATTTTATACACGGTAAAAAATTTGTTTTTATATATTATTACGACTCATAATATTCTTGAAATATATTTCTTTAGAATTATAACTTTTTTTAAAAATTTCTTATAAAAAATGAAATTATAATAGTTTTAATTATATTTTTGGTCTTTCTATCAATTTTGATCCTTTTTTAATGACATTATATCAATCAAATGCAATCATTTTTTTAATACTCAAATTCATTAATAAGGTCTAAAAAGAGAACAAAATACAGTTGTAAATCCCTGCAATTCTGCAGAACCACCATGATTGCCAAAATGCATAAAACAGCAGAAAAAAGTAAGTTTCAAAGCAGAAACTCAGACAAACACCAGCCAAGAATAACAACCTTCCTAATTCTAGTTGTCTGTTATCTACTTAATGTTGGCAGCTGCCAAACTGAAAAACAGAACCACAACTCTCCCCCACCAATGTAAAGGGATTATCTATAAAGATTCAAGGGCATTTTATGCCACTCATAGAAGCTGCCTGCATATTCCTTCTTATTATTCAGCTTTCTCCATCTCCAAGAATACATCATAACCTCCTGACATATTGTCTTTGAATTTGCCATAGAATCATTAAAAAGAACTTGGTTTCTTGTCCTCCATATGCACCAGCATGATACCAACCAAATATATATATGATGTAATTGTTCCTAACTTAGCAGTTTTTGCCCAGCCTAGAAACATTTCTAAGCAGTTGATTCCTCCTGGCAGTTTGACTCCCAACCACATCTCAATTTCCCTCCACACAAGTTTGATTTTATCACAGCCTAGAAAGATATGAGTTATATCTTCTATCTCCTTAAAACAAAAAACACAAGACATTTGGTGTGGATCACTAATAATGCCTCTTTTGATAAGGTTTCCCCGAGTAGGCAATCTGTTAAGCAAAAGTCTCCAACCAAAGATCAAGTCCTTTAGAGGAATCTTAATCTTCCACATGTAATCTAAAGCTTCCTTCAAATTATTTCCCAAGTTCTCCTCTTCCCTACTTTGAATCCAATTCTTGTAGCAGTCTTTAACACTAAAGTTGTTGTCGATTCTCCTTGGCCACAAAACCTCATCTTCAATTTGCAAGTCAAGCATGACTTCTTCAATAATCTGTTGCAGTTCACTAACAGATTCACCATCTACATCTGTCAAAATGACATTCTGTCCTATGATATCCCAATTCCAAGAGTCATCAATCCAATGACCATAATCCTTGATTAGAATGTTCTGATTTGGTGAAGAGTTGTATAAGGTTGGGAATTGGATTTTAAGAGCATTTCCACCAGTCCATCTAGAGTGCCAGAAAAAAGTGTTGAATCCATTGTCGACTTTCCATATTAACTGATTGAAAATACCCTTATCATTCTTAGGCTTAGCAAGATCAACAAGGTCCTTCCACCATCTTGACCACTGTCTTGAAATTTTCTCTGGTTGTTTTAGGAAGTGACTGTGAAAATCACCACCATACCTAGCCTTTATGATACCCTTCCATAATGCATCTGGTTCATGAGTTATTCTCCAAAGCCACTTGGCTACTAGTGCCCTGTTGAAAGTGGATATGTCTTTAATTCCTAATCCTCCTTGTTTTCTTGAGTTGCAAATTAGAGACCATTTCACCCAAGCAATACTTTTCTTCTCCCCATCACCTGCCCATAAGAATCTCCTCTGAATGGCTTTGATTTCCATTAGCACTTTGACTAGAGTTAAATAGAAAGCTAGATAATGTATTGGTAAATTAGTTAGAACATAATTGATCAACGTGACACGCCCTTCAATGGATAACATCCTACCCCTCCATAAAGCCAAACGAGTTTTGATTGATGAGATGACAGGTTTCCAAAATTCAGTTGATTTATGCCTTCCCCCTACTGACAGTCCTATGAATTTGAAAGGGAACTGTCCCACTTTACAAGTCAATAATGAAGAAGCTGCTTCAATCAGATTGTCCTCTAATCCAAATTCCATAATCTTACTTTTACTGTAATTGACCTTCAAGACAGACAATGCCTCTAAACCTCTTAGGACAGATTTTATTGCCCATATATTAGTCCAAGATTCATCACACAAGATCAGGGTATCATCAGCAAATTGTAGTAGAGAAATACTTGTGTCACATTCAATATTCAAGCCTCTCAACAAACCACAATTTTCAGCTTTCTTGAAAAGAAGAGCCATACTTTCTGTGATCAACACAAAGAGGAAAGGAGATAGAAGGTCACCTTGTTTAAGGCCCCTATTGATCTTAAAATCCTTAAAAGAACTTCCATTCACCAAAACAAATCCATAGCTATTACAAATCAATCCCCTAATCCAGTCTTGCCATTTAGAACTGAAATGCATAGCTTCAAGCACCTTAAAGAGGAAACTCCAACTTACAGAATCCTAAACTTGGACAAATGCAATCATTCTTTAAAAATATTTTTGAAACTTTAACATTTAAAAATATACATTTCATGTTACTAAAAGTTGAAAGTGAAAAAAGTCAAATTTGTTTACATTTGAAATATAAATATTAGTTCCATAAATAAAATAATACACATACACGATGACTAAAAGTATAATAATTTCTTTTAATGAAGTGTAAAATTAATTATAAGACATTGATATTAAATTTTAAAAATAAAATAGTTTAGTGAATAAAGTAATATATGAAAATCAAAATTATATTTTATTTTTTAATGAAGTGTCACTTAATTATAAAACATTTGATATTATAATTTTAAAAAGTAAAGTTCAAATTCTCACATAGTATTGCAAAATGATCTACAAAAATAAATTAACGTTATCGATGGTAGTTGGGAGGATGGTGTAGAAAGTGATGAAAAACATCAGAATTGTGATTCACATAGTATCTATCTTCCACAATAATGTTCATCCTTCTTTTTCTTTGCTGGCATAGTACTTTGTAACTTCTTGTGCAATATTGTTCACAAAGTAATTTATAATTTCCTTATCAAAATCTATTAGATGTTTGTTCTCGTTAAGATAAATATTAGAAGAAAAGAAGCATAAAATTTTAATCACAATTATAGGTGCATTTGTGCGAAGTGTGAGCAAAAATAAAAAAAGAATAAAGAAAAGTATTTTAAAAAGCCAATTCTATCTTATCATTCACAAATTCTTTTCAACTTTGGCGATATGTTTTTAACCCTCCATTTCTCCAAAAGAAATATTCTTTATTTATTTATTTAATAATCTACAATTCGATGAAAAATATAAATAAAGTATAGTTTTTAACTGTTGTTTTTAAAATTCAAAGTAATATTAATTGTCTTTTTGTCAAAATTATCTTTAATTATTTATTCTAGAAAAAATCAGATAATTAATAAATAGTTAAGAGTGTTATAAATAAAAAAACAATTATTAAATAATAGTAAAATTTATTAATTTTTTAATATGTGCAAAAAGTTAAAAGAAAAAATTTAAAAATGAACGGAGAAAGTAACTTATAAAATTCATTACTTATTTCAAATTTGTCATTTGGTTTTGTCCCTTGGATACTTATCACTATATAACATAATTTATTTTATATTTAATTTTAAATTTAATTAAGTTCATCACATATGGAATTTGGACGAGAGATAGAGTTACAAATTAACGTGATCTATTTTTATATTATTTTAGTAAGTTGTTTTTAAAATAATTTTACAAATAGGTAAATGGGGTAATGCTGATTTAATTAAATAAATGTGTTGATATAAGGTTGAATTCCCCGTGAGTTTAATTTTTAACGATAACATATATTTATATTTATCTACGTATTAATATAAATAAATTTATATCTATGTATTAATATAAATAAGTTGTTATTATTTGTAAATAAAATTTTTATAAATATTTTATCAGAAATTAAATTTAAAAAAAAAAATTAATATCATGAGTCAGAAGAGAATCTGGCAATTTATTTTTAGGGTCTTGGCAGGGTATAATGTTCCTAAATAGAAAAGGACAGCAATATGTCTCCACTGATATTGTAAGAAGCCCCAACAAATCGATCATCATTCAAACTGTAGCATATCCCCAAAATGTCCATAATAATATTATATATACCTTCAATAACAACATCACCACATATGATATAAAGTTGAGAGAATAAAACATTGCCTCTTACATCAAACCAATGGCTTTACATTTTTACCTCTCAATCCTTTCTATTGCAGCTTTGGCTCTATGCATTTCAGCAGAATACAGTAAGATTAATTTCATTTTTGCATTTCTCATAATAACTTAATTTCTATATTTGATTCATAATTGAGTTTTTTTATGGTAGGTTCTGTTAATTTTAGCTATATTGGTCCAAATGGTCCTGAGAAATGGGGAAGCTTAAGTCCAGCTTATGCAGCATGTTCAAATGGGAAAGTTCAGAGTCCTGTGGATCTTGTGCATACAGATATTGTTATCAACAATCAATTGGAATCATTAGATAGAAATTATGTTCCTACAAATGCCACACTTGTTAACAATCAATTCAATATTGGGGTATGAATGTATTTATTTTCATTATTTTTGTTCGTTTAAATCAGTTCAATTGATAGGAAGAGGCGCATATTTGAATCTGCCACATAAATATTCCACTTATTTATTTTAAGAGTGACATTTAAGGTATTAAACTATTAATTTGGTATTTATAGATGCATTTTGAAGGAAAAGTGGGAGATATTCATATTAATGGAAAAAATTATTCATTAAGACAACTTCACTGGCATACTCCTGCAGAGCACCGAGCTCATGGTCGTATGTAAGTTCTTTTTAAGGATTTTAGATCTTCTGTTTATTTATCAACATCAATTATCTTATAATTAAACTTGAAATTTATTGGAGTTCATTTCTCCTAAAAACCAAAAGGTTAAAAAAATGTTTGGCTGATGGTTGAGTCATAAAGAAGGGGCAATATAAATTTAATTTACATGTGACTCGCCCAGAGTAGAAAGAAATACTATTTTATATTGTAACAAAACCAAAACCTATTACACTAAAATAATTTAATTTATTTAAGCTTATAAAAAAATTAATTAATTTAATACATATACTAAACATGGAATGTAATCCACGTGGTCTGTTCTATTCTGACCCACACCTCTAATTTATGTCTTTTGGATTATGTTGTGCATGAAGATTTAGGGGGAAAAGACACTAATTACATCATTAATTAAATATATATATAAGTTTTGCTCGATTATACCAAATCATTTTTTGAAATTAGGACTAAAAACAACTTTAATATAATAGAAAAATATTTTCTTTCTTTATTTTGATTTTTGCAATTTTGCATGTAACCTCGTGAATGTTTGCACATTAAAACTAAATAAGACTCGTATTTGAGACTGTGAATGGTAGATCACAACACAGAACTTCAAATATTTTTATGATTAAGTTGTAGTTAAATAGAGTTTTACAATATATTTGTCTGATTAAACCATCATTAAATAAAACTTTAAGTTATTTTGTAATAGTTAAATCATAGATTTCTAAAAACTTAAGACGCGTCTATAATTAACAGTAACAACTAAAAATAGCTAACTAATGATACAAAATATTGTGAATACAGACACGCTGCAGAGCTCCACTTAGTTCACCTTACAGAAGATAACAACAACATAGCAGTTGTGGCATCACTCTACAATTTGGGTGATCCTGATCCTCTAATCTCCAAGGTAAATTTATTCAACTCTCGTGCACAATATTATTATGTGACTCATACTACAAACTAGAAGAATTTATATCATTCCTAATTCCTAATGTTACTTGTAGATAGAAGACAAGTTGAATGAGTTAGAAAATCAAAGTCGTGCAGGAAACAAAAATGTCAAAATTGCTCTCGGCACATTTGATGTAGAAGAATTAAATAAAAAGATCCATAGATATTATAGATACGTTGGATCTCTCACTACGCCACCATGCACAGAAGGTGTCATTTGGAACATCATTGGAAAGGTAATAACTAACTTAATATACGCTCTTCATTCCCTCTAAGGATCATTTATGATCGCGGTATTTGTCAGCGTGTAGAATCGTTAAATTTATAGATGTAAAATTTCTCTTTTTGAATCAAACGATTCTACACGCTGATGTATCGTACAATGGTTACATATGTTTTAAATACTTCTACATTATGCAGGTGAGAACAATGTCCAAGAAGCAACTTGAACTTTTAAAGGCACCATTGAGTGTGTATTTTTTCCACAATGCAAGGCCACTTCAACAATTAAATGGTCGCAAAATTGAGATGTATCACTATCATCCTAACTAGAAATAGCGGGCTCCGACACCATGAATCAAATACCATTACAAAATTTTCTAATCATTGATTTACCTTTGAGAGTTTTCTATTCTTCTAAGGAAAATTTTCTAGAATTGAGATTAAAGCATTTTGTTTTTAGTCTAAATCAAACTGCATAGTTTTTGTTTCTTATTCAGCATATGATAAGCATTTATAATAAACTTAGAAAACTCAATCTAAATGTCTTCTATTTACAAAAATAATTGTATTAGTTCTTTTGTAAAATGTCACTGTAAAAATGGTGACATGGTCTCTCTTGATTTATTGTATTTGTATAAAAAATTATTTTAATTTAATTGTTGTTTTTAAAGTTGTTGAATTTAATTATGAGTAGTTAAGTCTCACATCGATTAAAAATAGAGAAACTTTTGGATATATAAGATAAATAACTCATACATTCATTATCTTAAGGTTTTGAGTCAATATATGATATAAATACCTCTTGGATCATAAACATATAGTCCATTGACACTCTCAACGATCCGCATATTCTACAAAAAAAATATTTAATATAATATTAATTATTAATTTATCAATAATGTCTTTGCAAAAAAAGTACAATAATGACAACTCCTTACTGTGTAGGATTGTCTTTGGTGTATAGGGTATCTGGTTGCACTTAGGGCTAACTCATATGTGGTCGTGAGAAGCTTTGAGAATATGTTTCTTAGAGAAAGATCAAATCCCTTTCTCAGCCCAAAATCTGGGGTATTTATAGAGGTTCCTTGGGTCTAGGATAAAGAGCAAAAAAATAGCTTCCATTATTTCCATGACCATAGAACGTGGAAAATAGGGGACTTGCTCTCCCGGGAATCATGGGGGAAGCGTTTTTTTATTAACTCTCTTTAGCCAGTCACTATATGGGCACACATAATCTCTTACCTTTATTGGAAATGTGATGGTTATTTCAGGCGGTACAAGCCCAATGGGGGACCTGTCACCAAATTCAGGTGGCCTTATGCCCCCATCTCGGGCATCCTCTGGCCTCGCTCATTTACGGATTATCCCTTCTAGGGCCCGATATAATTATCCTAATACACAAACCCTCAAGAACGAGTCATTGGAAAGGACGAAGTGATTTTAACCGAACGCTTATGGTCTTCATATTTGGGCTGAACCCATGAAAGCCCCTCGAACAGAATTGGGGGTGAGTCCCTCAAGCGGGCTTGGGGGAGTTCATCAAGAGGGATTTGGAGTGATTCCCTCAAACGTCGTTGTCAATATCACGTGCAACATTAAATTCCCATAACTATGTAACTGCCTTACACTACTACAAAACTGATAACACTATTTTAGTGTGTTACTTTGGCCCATTTTATGTGACATTTTTAGTTCATGATTTACTGATTTGGCATGAGTTTAATGTATTTCAACATGTTTTAAGCTTTAAGCACACTAGGTGCTTCTTTTATGTTTCCAATGTGTTTGTGCTCTAAAAGGAAGTTAGATGATGGTGAGAGGAGGCATGACCCCGGATGACAGATTTTGGAGCAGAACGAGGAGCTTTTGGAAAGAAAGTAGTTGATAGTTAAATCAACTATTTCACCAAGAGAGTTGGAGATTGGTGATGGAAGCCAAGGATGACTAGGGCTCACGTGGCAGCATTTTGAAGAGCATTGGAGCAAAAAGAATGGATAAGATGAAGGAAGCTAGAATACAAATGGTAGTACGGTGGGGACCACGCTGCAAAAGAGCGCCCAATACCAAAACCACCAGCCATCTGCGCTGCTCCACCACTCTGCCACAGCCGCCTGCAAAAAGCAGATTTGTCTCCCACCAACGTCTGTACCAGATTGCTTGTAACAGAAGGATTGAGGGACAGCTGGTCCACATGAGGATTTGATTTGGGCCTAACCTTATTTTTATCAGGAGACCCACGATCCAAGAAAGGCGCAACTACCACTTCCACTCATCACTATATAAAGAGAGCTTGTGCATTGAAGAAAAAAACCCGGAGATTTACACACAACAAACAGTTTATTTCAGTTTTTAGTTTTCATTTTATTTTTATTCCAAGAGTTGGAAGCATTAGTAGAGGGTATTCTATTCTCATCTAGACCTGTACACTCTGCTGAGAGCTGTCGTGACTGAAGAGAGCTGTTGCTGTTTACTCAACGCAAGAGATCTCCAAGTTATTACTAGGTTGCATTTCTTTACTACACTTTGTAAGACAATGTTTCCTATTAGTTTCACTCCAGTAGTTTGTACTCAGCTCACTATGAGCTAAACCCTTGTTTGATGAGACTAATGAAGTTAGTATAAAAGTTGTTTTTATGTTGATATGATGTGTTGACTAGTGTCTTTTTTGTTATGTGTTTTTATGCTATAAGCTTGGTTCTTAGAGTGATCAACTAGGAAAAAGGTAAAAGCTTGTTGTTGAGAGAGATCCAATAAACAAGCGGATTTCATAACAAAAGTGGTTAATAAAGTAGGATAGAGATATTCACTTAATTCAACTTGCTTAGAGATAAGAAGTTGAGACCATAAAGATTTTCAGAATTAAAACCAGACGTATTTTAAGGTTACAAGTGAGACTTAGAGATTTGTTCCCTTGCCCTAGTTATGCATGTTTTTGATGTTGTAGATACACCACTAGATCACGTTCTGACCTTTTGAGGCACGACACTTCACATCATAAAAGAATTCTAACAACAACTATACTAATGGATTTAGCTCATCAACTACTCTCTCAGATATTTTAACTCATTTTTAGTTATAAATCTTATCTTAGTTATTTGTGTGTTGCTCCTGTTCTTTATTATTATTATTTTGTTACCTTGCTCATACTTTATCTTAAACAAAGAAATTAATACTAGTATTTTAAGTCCTTTAACACTTCCTTGTGGGTTCAACCTTTACTTTATCACTTGCTACTTTATCAAGCATGTATACTTGCATGTGACACCATTGCTCTAAACAATCACAAGAAAAACATTATATAAAGTAGAGTAAACAAGTTTTTGGCGCCGTTGCCGGGGAAGTGTATAAAGTTTGAAACACTATATTTAATTTTTGTTTAAGATTGTATTTGAGCTTTTAACGTTTACTGTGATTTGGTGTCTCGACAGGCTTAAGCTATTGTATGCGCAGGTCGTTACAACCAGTTTACAGTGGTTATCCTGAACCTGAAAGAATTCTCAGCGCACGAAGGAGATTTTTACGTGCTTAGCAAATATCTGGAGATTCCTCAACCTCTGCTGTGGCTGAACCTGAAGGGGTAGTGTATGAGGAGGACACGGATGAAGAAAATTCATCGTCTTCTTCAGGCAAATCATTGTAAAACGCAACCATGGCAGAGCCAGACATCATTGGCATTGCCAATGACCGAGCGCGCAGCATCAGGGACTATGTTGTATTTGATCCTAATGCTATGAATACTGGCATTGCTAGGCCAGCCATCACAGCACCACAGTTCGAGTTCAAGCCTATGATGTTCCAAATGTTGCAAGCTGCTGGTCAATATTCAGGCTCTCCTCATGAAGATCCTCATTTGCACCTAAAACAATTTTTGGATGTTGCTGACAACTTCAAAATCCTTGACGTGCCAGTGGATACCTTTAGGTTGAGGCTGTTTCCATACTCTCTAAGGGGTAGAGCCAAGAGCTGGCTTAATTCTTTGGAACCAAATTCCATTACTACATGGAACGTCTTGGCAGAAAAGTTTCTGGCCAAGTATTTTCCTCCTTCCAAGAATGCAAAAATGAGAAATGAGATCACATCATTTAGGCAAGGAGATGACGAAACGTTGTTTGATGCATGGGAAAGATTTAAGGAGTTGTTGATACAATGTCCTCATCACGGGATTCCCATCTGCATACAACTTGAGACTTTCTATAATGGATTAATTCCATCCTCAAGGAATATGTTAGATGCATCCAGTGGTGGAGCTCTTTTGTCTAAATCCTATGATGATGGTTACAAGTTGATTGAGAGCATTACGACCAACACTTATCAATGGCCAGTCACGAGGGCCACTGCTAGTTCAACTCAAAAGAAGCCTGCTGGAGTTCATGAAGTCACCGAGACCACAACTCTTGCTGCTCAGGTGGCTCAGATCCACCAAATGATGAAGAATCTGATGAGTCCTGAAGTGACAAAGCCAGACCCTGTTAAGGTGGTTACTGACACTTCTGAGGTTGCCTGTGTTTACTGTGGAGGACTGTCATACCCCAAATTTTGACCACTTAGATTTCCCATCATTGTGCAAATCATCATCACAATATGGATGTACCTTCACGCCTCATCAGTCTCCCCAGAGATGGTTGAGCATCCACTGCAATCAAAATTAGGGTTTCAAGCCCTCTCAGAGCCTTAGACAAAGGATCAATCAAGGAATGACATGATCTTCAACTTGTCTAACCTCTCAAACATCCACAATAGATCAAAAGGACTCCCACTTCAAGGATCAAGCACAAGGCTGCTCCCTTCTAGGTGGATCAAGTCTCAAGATCGCCAGTGTCACCAAATTAGGGTTTTGGTCGACCAGGGCCTCCAGATGGAAATTTTCATCTGGGCACAAGCCAATGATACAAAACATAACCTAATATACTCCATGGAACCTCATGGACCCAATCATCAAGTCAATTTTGCCTCAAGGGATGCATTCATCAAAAATCAGGAATTAGGGTTTCTTGACCTAATTCACCCCTAAGTTGACTTTTGGGACAATTCATGAACCAAGACCTCAAGAAATGATTTGAGGGTCTCTAATATACCATATTGATCCATTTGGGACAATGAATTGATCCAAGAAGCTTGAGCAACAAGTTTCAATTTCATTTGAACCGAAGTTAGGGTTTCGCGGGAAAAGTCAACTGTAACTTTGACTTTTGACCAGGACATGCTCCCAAGCCCTAAGACATGATTCAATATCCTCTATACCATCCATAGAACATGTCCATCAAGTTTGATTTAGGTCAAGGACATGATTTCCTGAAGAATTGCACAGTTTGGAATTCATCTGATAAAAAGTCAACTGTGCACAAAAGTCAACTTTGACTTTTTGAGATTTTTCACAAAAATGGATTTTTAACCCTAAAATGATGTTAATGTATAATTTGAATCATCATTCATCAAGAAAAATCAAGAAAAGTTGGATAACTTGTAAAAGGGGTAACCATAAAAACTTAGAAAATTTTCTAAGTTAAAAATAAAGTGGCTAGGGTACCAACTTTGGAGGGTCATAACTCCTAAACCACAAAGCCATTTTCTCCAATCCAAGGCTTGATTTGTAGATCTCATTGCCCTCTACAAAAACTTCAACTAGACCTAACTCCAATTCATTGTGGATTTTGAGCTATGAGTGAGCCAAAATGGCTGAAAACATGAAAGTACCACTTTTCCAACACTTAGAAAAAATTCTGTCGAAGACAGATTTTGTTGGAAACACCAAAACTTGTGAGGTTTTTTCACACAGTTACAAGCTGAATCAGTTCCAAAGATAAACATCAATGTTGTTGCAAATGTTGCCAAGAATCCAAGCAACTCAATAGCATGAAACCAATCCACTTGTGCCAAGAATTATGGCTGCCACAACACACCATGTCAAGGCTGCCATGAAAAATCAGTTTGGGAGTTTTGTGCCATCCACGATTTCTGAGTCAAAAGAAATGATCACTATTCCACATGCCTTCAACCTGATCATGAACCAACTGATCCAACTGATAGGGATGAGTCAAAAAGCCAAGGAATATTCCAACTTGAAATTCATCCACTTTGGCACATTTTGCCTTGAATTCAAAGGGCATTAATGTGGAATAGTGCATTTTCAACAAAGCCACTCTACTCAGTCAAGTTCTCTGATTAAACAACAATAAAAACATCTGAAGAATGTGATTTTGGTCAAGGTATAGCCCTGCTCTTGGGGGTGGCTAGTTTGCCTTGCTTGAGAAGAAATCCTCCAAGCCAATCCATGCGAATGTGATCTGATCCAGCAGACATTCACTATTCCTCCAAGACAAAAGTTGATCACCTATAAATAGAGGTTCAAATGGATCATTCAACTCACACCAAAGCGAGTTACAACACTGCTTTCTCTCATTCTTTCTTAAACCTCAAGTTTCTTGGTTTTTGAGTAACTACTATCGGGTTTTGAGTTGTAGCCTTAAGCAATCAATTCCAATTGCTCAAACACATCACATATGATGTATTTGAGGTGTCCAAACACTTAAACACTGACTGTAACACCTCAGGCTCAAAATCACCCTTCAACCAAGCCATTATGCCTCAATTATGCAGGTGGAGGTCTCCAGCTTGATCCAAAGAGTTTCAAAGTGATCCAAAGCTTGCAACACACTCCATAACATCCATTGAAGCTGTAGGGATCATTAATTCACAACTGGAACAAAGTTTGTGCAGAGTTCCATTTCAGCTTGCATCAAGGTAAGCCTCAAAACTCCAACTCCATGATCCATGCATATTTCCTCGCATGATATTTTTGCCAATTGCTTGCCACCATGTGTTGATTGTTTTCCCTTAGAAAATTTGATCATAGGACTCATAATCATGTCTGCACGATTGCTTTTGCAAAATTAGGGTTCATACGGCCACAATGATCTAATTTGTTATACACTGAAAATGAATGAAATTGGGTATTGCCATCTTCTTCCTTGTGAAAAAATGCATGAGTTTGGTGTTTGAATCATGTTAAATGGTTGAGAGATGAGTGAGATAGAGGGCTTCACGCATCAGAGCTTGAGGAAGAAGATGGCCATGGCGCCATTTTCAGAAAATCCAACTAGTTTGATATATATTTTTCACTTGCCATGTTATTAATGAATTGGCATTGCGCCCCAGTAGTTGATCAACTGGTTTGTGTGTACTAGCGAGCGAAAGGTCTGGGGTTCTAATCCCCCTCGCCCAGACCTTTTTTTTTTATCACTTTTTCCTATTTTCTTATTTTTCATATTATTTTGTTAATGATTTGAAAAATTAATAACTCACTCAATTTTAATTATTTTTTACTGATTCTTTTTGCAAAAAAATCATAAAAATGTTGAAATATTTTATTCCACAAAAAAAATTAGATTTATATTATTTATTTAATATAATTAGTATTTTTGTGAATAAATTCATTTTTAATTGTTTTTTAAACATTTTAAAAGTGAATATTTACTTTGAAAATCAAGACCTAATGAGTTTAAATATCTCTTGTGATTTATACCTCATTTTTCAAACCTTAAACAAAAATCACAAGTGGTTTATTCAAACCTATTTGGTATTTTTCATTGATTTTCTTTAAATATTTACTTTTAAAGAATAAAATTAGGGTTTCTTTGATTTTCACTCAAACAAATCATTGTCAAACACTCATGGGCCTCTAATAGAGTGTAAGACCCAATCCTTTTTTTGACCAAATCATTTTGGACCTCAGTGCATTGTATAAGTCCCGATACCGTCAAAAACAAATGGCACGATCGTCGCCTTTTGAAAAATAACCCTGGGCCTACCCTCGAGTAGTAAGACCCATTTCTTTTCTTAAAACAAACTTTGGGCCTCTAATAGAGTGTAAGACCCAATCCTTTTTTGACCAATTATTTTTGGGCCTCACTTATTGTATAAGTCCCGTTGTATTTCAAAAAGTTCGACGCGATCATCATCCGTTGAAAAACAAACTTTGGGCCTACCCTCGTGTTATAAGCCCCACTCTTTTTCTTTAAAAAATTTTTGGGCCTCTAATAGAGTGTAAGACCCAAACCACCTTTTAACCAAAAACATTTTGGGCCTCACTTATTGTATAAGTCCCTCTGCGTTAAAAGAAAATCTCAGCGCGATCGTCATTTCAAACGAAAAATCAATTGGGCCTACCCTCGTGTTATAAGCCCCACTCTTTTTTCTTTAAACCTTTTGGGCCTCTTGAGAGAGTGTAAGACCCATCCCTTTGTACAGAAAACCTTTTTTGGCCTCAGTCACTTGTATAAGTCCCTCTGTACAAATTCAAACAGTGCGCTCACTGATAAAACCCTGGGCCTCTCCTTGAGCTGTAAGCCCCAAATCTTTCTTTTTCAAAGCACTTTCTCCTTTGATTTTGAATATACCGTTGTTTTCAATCTTTCTTTGTTGAACAACTAACCAAACAGCATGGAAGCTCTACAATCGAGTAAATGGTTATTGCTTTCATTTACCGCTTTCATATACATATAACTGTATTGTGGGGTTGTTTCACTGTAAGTCTTCTTTCATAAACTCATATCAACTGTGTAATAATAGTATAGATATTTCGAGTTTCCCCGGTAACTACGTCTAGTACTAGGTGAAGCCGTAGCGTTTATTCGTAGAAATAGACAACTAGATCCCCAATAGGATCACCGGATACAGTCTTCTCTTCGGCTGTCCTCATTAGGAATTATCAAGAAACTCTACTCCCAGAGATGAATGTATTCTCCGTGAATGGCATCTTTGAGTTTCTTCCAAATTCTCAAACTTTCCTGGCTTGATCTATTCCTTGTGAATAACCTGTCTTGAATTTCTCGGGGTTTGGGGACCCATGGGCTTCTTAAAAGCATCGGCCTCCTCTTGGGCATTGTTCAAGGACCCGCAGGCTTCCTAAAAGCAACCCCGCCTCCTCTTGGGCTTAGTACAAGGACCTACCGGCTTCTTAGAAGTATTCACAGCCTCCTCTTAGGCTTCGTATAAATGATTTCTTCCTCCGAGAATGATAGCCTCCTCTTGGGCTTAGTACAAGGACCGATCAGCTTCTTAAAAGCTTTCAGCCTCCTCTTGGGCTTCGTACAAATTGTCCCGACGACCTCCTAGAGGTATAGGAACAGAACTTAGTCATCTGCATAGAAAAGTCCTTTCATAGAGTCTACTACTATTTCTCAAAGCATAGTACAAAAGATGAAACTCTAGACTTGGACAGTCTATTTTCCTTGAGTCTCAAAGACATTCTCAAGCACCCTTCAAGAATAAGAAGGAACCCCCGTAGACTCGGACAGTCTCAATACCTTTCGGATTTCCCACTTCCTTAAAGATCGGGAATAACCCGGATCCTTGAGTCAAATCCTTGAGTACAGTGTTGCTCATATAAGAACTGATTTTCTCTTTCAAAATCAGTATACTGGACCTGTCACTCAACTGAAACAGTAACCATAGCCTCCTCTTAGGCTTTGTATAATGATCCTTCTCCAGTTATAATAGCCTTTCTCTCGGGCTTCGTACGAGACACATAAAAAACTCTCTTGTTGAGTCAAATAGCCTCCATCTCGGGCTTTATACGAGATACCAAAAGACTCCATCGTCGAGTCAAAACCTTTTAGCCTCTCTCTCGAGCTTTGTACGAGACACATAATAGCCCCCTCTTAGGCTTTGTATAAGAAAACCACTGGTTGATCCAATCAAACTTTTAGCATCAAAACTGTGCCTCGTTCACCGTACACAAACATCAACAACTCCTTCCCTTTCATCTAATTGCTGTAAGCGGCAAGCCTCTGGATCATCTACATCCATGCCACTGTCCCTCTTTTAGTATGAGAAATTCTTAAGGAAAGATAACATTGCTCTACACTGAGTTAAAGTCTTCTCCTTCAGGTTAAAATCCCCTTTAAAGGAAATTATGGCATTGCTGGATTCACACATCCCGGTTAAAGTAATCCTCCTTTATAAACAGTTGTGACATACAACCCCCTCTTTAGAGATGACAAATTCTCTCTAAAGTCAACACCCTTTTAGCTTCACATCTTGGGCTTTGAACAAGATACAAATCACCTTTCGCTTCACGTCTTGGGCTTTGAACAAGACACCAAATACCATTTCCTCCCATAGAATAGGAGGAACTACGAACGCTCTGATTTCCCTGTTTCGGTTAACGGGAATACGTAGGCATAAGATTGAAAGGAAAAAATCTTAGCGAGCACACTAAACAAAAACCCTAAATCCCATACTCCTATATATCATAATCTAAAGGAGTATCCTAACAAAATCCCAGAGAGAAATCAGTATTGGCGAAAATATAAATAACCAATACAAAGGCCCCCACCACATTGATCGCATCCGTAACCTAACAGACCGCTGTTTAAACTCAGTATACAAGCAGGGTTAATTGGAGACATCTATTTCCCTTCCTTCATCAGCTTTAATAGGATAAAAAATGAATCGACCTGTAGTAAACTCAACCGCAGCGAGAGGGACCAGCGCTTAAGAACCGCGTCCAAAACCACTCGCTACAGAAAAATGGCGCCCACCGTGGGGCCCGATTTCTTTTTTCTCTTCACTTGTGTGAAAACCACAGATTGGGGCTTCCGCCGGGGAACCCATTTATGTCAGGAACTTAGGATTCATAGCTTTAAAGGTCTAGGATGATTAGGACAAATATATATACTGCTTTTCCTAATTGCTATACGTGTTTATTTTTCTGCTAATGGGAATGCGTGTGATGCCGCATGTGGAAAGATTGAGTATACACTTAAGATAAGTGATGGCGACGAGGTCGACCATCAACCTCAGTGGAGGCTGACCAATGCAACCCATTCTCTCACCTAGACAATGGGCCGATTGTGATGTCTGAGAAGCTGAGGAGCCAAACCCTTTTGTAGTGCGGAAACTATCGGGATCTATTCTCGGTGAATGGCACTTACTCTAAGATCGCTCTACAACTCGCTGGCGATCCGCTTGTTGTTTTGCTTTCCTGGGAGGAGCTGATGATAATGAGTACAGGTCCAAAAATCACCCTAGTATAAACCTTTGGGGGATGGGTAGAGCCTTGACTTCATGACAACGACCCTTTGACCCCATGTTTTTTCTATGTTTTTGTGTGCTGCATTCATGCATTCATTTAAAAAACATTAAAACATTCAAGAAAAATTTCTCTTCTAGTCTCTCTGTTTTTCAAATTAAACTAAGACTGTGATTGCAAATATCAGAGAAAAGGATTACGCTAATGGATTTCGGTAGAAGAAGAAATCATAGGTATACCTTCAGGTTCTAAAACTAGAGGATTTAAGAGGTTTGGCGAGGATGATCACAAATCAAGAGTCTTTCAGAGCCAAGCACGGAGGTTTGCTACCACTGTTAAGAGTCCATGTGATTGAGGGAATCATGGATGCGCTCATTCAGTTTTATGATCCAGTTTATCACTGTTTCACATTCCCAGATTACCAGCTCGCACCAACGCTGGAGGAGTATTCTCATCTGATTGATCTACACATTACTAATCGAGCTCCATTTTCTGGACTGGAAGAAATTCCAAAGGATCAGACCATTGCAAGAGCAATTCATTTGGACGAGTCTGAAGTTAGGACTCACCTAACCACTCAGGGTGGCATCCAAGGTTTGCCAGCCCAGTTCTTGACAAAGAAGGCCCTGTATTTTGCCAGTATAGGAAACGTGACTGCTTTTGAAAGCGTCTTTGTCTTGCTCACCTACGGGTTATTTTTGTTTCCCAACATTAATAACTTCGTCGATATCAACTCCATTAAGGTTTTTCTCATTGGAAACCATGTGCCGACTTTACTCGCAGATGCGTATCATTCTGTACACTTGGGAAATTTGTACAGCGGAGGGGAGATCACATGCTGTGTACCTTTGCTTTACAAATGGTTTATCTCCCACTTACCCAAGTCTGCTGCTTTTTGGGATTGCAAGAGTGCCTTACGTTGGTCGCAGAAGATCATGTCCCTCACCAACTCTGATATAGATTGGTGTAGTAGCATCTATGATGGAATCAGAATCATTGATCGTTGTGGAAATTTCCCCAACGTACCCCTCATAGGAACTAAAGGAGGAATCATCTACCATCCGGTATTGGTTCGTCGTCAATTTGGATACCCAATGAGACACGTCCCACGGGGTGTTCATCTGGAAGGTCTTTTCTTCAAGGAAGGAGAAAACGACAGAGCACTAAAGATGGAAATAGTGCACACTTGGAAGCATGTTTATAAGAAATGACGAGAGTCTCTAGGAAAACCGGACTGTGTCTCGGTGGATCCTTATCTCCACTGGGTACAAACTAGAGCTCTCAAGCTAAAAATGCCTTATCCTCGTCACAGAATTCTTCCGCCGAGGGAATCTGTCATGTACTTCATGACAGAAACTGAAAAGCTCCAGGTTACTCTCAACAAAGTTTAAAAGGAGAGAAGGTCTTGGAAGAACAAGTACCGCACCCTCAACGTAGAGTGCATCAAAATACAGCAATTACTGAAAGAGAAAGATGCTCTGATTGAAATTTTTGAGCAACATGCTGTAGAGAGTCAAGATGACCAAAGGAATTTGCTCACTCCTTTCACCTGGCAAAGGAATGACAACCCGACAACGGCTCAAGAGCCCCGGTCAAAGAAAGGGAAGATACCAGAGTCAGCACCCGATTTCTCTTCAGAGAGGACTCGGGACCCATTAGTTTAGGTTTCTGTTTCTGCACTTTGTAATCTACTGTATTTCCATTTCCGCAATCCTTTGAATTTCAATAAAAAGGGGTTTCCCCACTGTTTGATATTTGCAATTTAATTGTCGAAGTTTATTTTGATTAAACCAAAAAAAACAATTAATATAATCATTGCATTCATCATTCTCACATCGCGTATTCTTCTTACCTACGAATCTCACGTTTGTGTCTCGGTTCTAGAGTCAAACTGTCTCATTCGTATAATACTCGGGCCAATCGTCAGAAAAAGATGGATGATCTCGAGGAAAAAAACAGAGAGTTGAAAGAAGAGATCGACGCTCTGAGAGAGGATATGAGAAAGCTTCGTAACGACATGCAAGCCATGGCAGAAGCTCAGCTATAAAGGATTGTGATCTCAGAGATCACCTCAACACCCATAGTGGAGAAGTATGATCCTAGGTATCAAATGCCGAAAGATCGTCCTTGGGGCATGCCTGTTAACTATATCCCAGAAGGATATGTTCCGCCGATCACTGAAGATCGGGGAATCACATCAGAAGCCGCTGGGCCTGAAGGTTACAAACTTCGGGAAAGCGAAGATGCCAGGGGCATACTGAAGACTCCTGAAGGTTACAAACTTCGGGAAACGCCAAGATTCGCTACCGTAGTTACGGTCCCGCCCCCTGTGGTGCACACTGTCCCAGAAGGACAGATTCCACCGATACCTTCTAGTAAAAAGGAAACTATGTTTGACCGAATGGATGAGTTCCAGGAACAGTTCCTGGAAATGCAGAAGGACCTGTAAGCCATTCGCGGTCAAGATTTATTTGGAAAGGACGCCGCAGACCTCTGCTTGGTCCCTAATGTGAAAGTCCCGCACAAGTTCCAAGTGCCCGACTTTGAAAAGTACTAGGGTAACTCTTGCCCTCAAAGCCATCTGGTGATGTACGCTCGGCGGATGTCAGCTCAGATGGAGAATCAGGACCTACTGATTCACTACTTCCAGGATAGTTTAACCGGTGCCGCATTAAAATGGTACATGGGTTTAAACCGTGCCACGATTAGCACATTCAGAGATCTTGGTACTGCCTTCGTCCAACAATACAAATACAATTTGGACATGGCACCCGACAGAGATCAACTCAGATCAATGTCGCAAAAGGACAAGGAAACCTTTAAGGAGTATGCTCAAAGGTGGCGTGAAATTGCCGCTCAAATTTGTCCACCTCTTGAGGAAAAAGAGATGACAAAGATCTTCTTAAAGACCTTAAGCTCATTTTACTATGACCGAATGGTTGCCAGTGCGTCCAGTGACTTCACCGAAATGGTCGGCATGGGTGTACGTCTTGAGGAAGCCGTCTGAGAGGGACGTTTGGTAAAAGACACTAGATCGACGAGCAGTATTAAAAAATACGGTAGTGCTCTCCCTAAGAAAAAAGAGCAAGATAATGGGAATATCTCTCTCGGAAAGCAAAGGCGACGTTATCAACCAGTAGCAGCTGTAACTCCTGCTATCGGCCCTGTGCCTATTCCTACGTATCAACCTCAGGTTGCGCAAAGCCAACCTAATCAGCAAAGGACACAACAGCCTCTTCAGCAGGCTCGTCCTCCATATAACAACAACCGTACAACACGACCATCAGGGTTTGATCCTATACCCATGTTGTACGCAGAATTATTTCCATTACTACTGGTTAAGGGGCACATTCAGACTAAATCTCCTCTTACAGTACCGAAAAATCCGCCTTTTTGGTTTAAGGTGGATCAAACTTGCCCTTACCACCAAGGAGGATCAGGGCATAATATAGAGACTTGTCTCAATTTCAAGTCCGACGTGCAAAAACTTGTTAGGAACGGGGTCTTATCCTTCAAGGATACAAATCCTAATGTTCTCACGAACCCGCTGCCTCAACATGAGAAGGCTGCAGTCAATTTGATAGAAGGAGAGTCTAACAATGTCTATTAAATTCACGATGTACTCTTATTGAAAACCAATTTGGTCAAGATGCATTGTAGACAGAGTGGATATGGCCATGTGCCACCTCATAATTATCATCAATGTGATGTCTGCTCTAAAAACAATCAAGGATGTTCTGTGGTGCAAGCAACTCTACAGGAACAAATGGATCTCGGATGGATCCAAGAGCACCGAGTTCGTGGAGTTAACATGGTCTACACGAATTCTAACGTCATTCAGAACCACGATATCCGTGCAATGAATGTCAATCTGGTGGCAATGCACTCAAGGCAAAGCCAGTATCATAATCTGCCGCAGCACGATTACAGTTCTTGTCTGACTTGCTCGGTAAACAAACAGGGATGCTCTTTTATACAGGAAGCCCTCCAGCGTCAGATAGATCTTGGATGGATCCAAGACTACCATGATAGGAATTCCTATCAGAACAACATGGTTCAGATCTTCGATATTCGCGTGATGAATACCAACCTGGTAGAGTTACATGCTGAACAGGTCCGACTCGGATTCCTAATATCACATGACTATCAAAGCTGTAGAGCGGGTTGCAAAAATGATCGAGGTTGTACCCTTGTCCAGGAGGCACTTCAGCACTTGTTAAATCACTGGTGGATGCCAATTTATATGGATGAAGATACTCAACAAATTAGTATCAGCAACAGGAATCCTACTCGGCGCCAGAGTCAGGATGTCCGATCAATGAAAGCTAACCTAGTGAGGTTACATTGTATTCAAAGTGGGCGTGGCCAGGTGCCACCACACAATTATGACCGTTGTAGCGTCTGTTCGGAAAGTAACCAAGGGTGCTACCTTGTGCGAGCAACTCTCCAGGGGCAGGTGGACCGTGGAGAAATTCGTCCATATCTGGGTTTTGGACCCATCAACTGGACGCTGAACTACCTTGCTGATCAAGTTGAGGATGTTGTCACAATCTCTGGCCATCATAGGACCAGGGATGTTTTTGCCATCATCCCTCTACTTGACGAATCTAAAGTTCCCAATCGGGAACGGATGGAGATTACTTATGAAGGTCAGAAAAATCAGAGGACTCTCGTAGTCATCTATCTATCGGGACCATTACCGTATGAATCAGCTAAGGCAATCCCTTACAAAAACGGTGCAACGACAATTGAAAATGGAAAGGAAATTCCATTACCCTCCGTTGTGAATATTGCAGACATCAGTCGAGTAACACGGAGTGGTAGAATCTTCAACCGAGGGGTTGGGGAAGCTAACAAAGAAAAGGAACTTCAGACGGAAACTCCTGATCTACCAGTCGGTCAATCCAGTAATCCCGACCTTTCGAAAAATGATGATGAGATGCTGAAGCTCATCCAAAGGAGTGAATATAACATTATTGATCAATTGTTGCAAACTCCTTCAAAGATCTCGGTATTATCATTATTACTCAGTTCAGAAGCCCACAGGGAGGCTCTACAGAAACTCTTGGAGCAAGCCTTTGTGGAACAGGATGTAACAATCAGACAGTTCGATAGCATTGTCTCTAACATCACTTCCTGCAACAATTTGGGATTTAGTGATGAGGAATTACCCGAAGAGGGTCATCGTCATAACATGGCGCTCAATATCACAGTCAACTGCCAGGATGATGCTTTAGCCAGCATACTGGTAGACACAGGGTCAGCCCTGAATGTTATTCCGAAGTCCACTTTGATGCAATTATCATTCAAAGGCCCTCCGATGAGAATCAGCGAGGTCGTCATCAAAGCATTTGACGGATCCAGAAAAACGGTTATCGGCGAAGTTGATTTTCCTATAACTATCGGTCCTCATACTTTCCAAGTCACTTTCCAGGTCATGGACATCCGGGCAACGTACAGTTGTTTATTAGGAAGACCTTGGATACATCAGGCTGGAGCGGTTACTTCCACCCTCCACCAAAAGCTAAAGTCTGTCCAGAATGATCAACTTGTCACAGTCTGTGGAGAACAGGCCTTGCTCGTAAGTAACTTGTCATCGTCTACTGGTATAGAACCCGAGGAGGTTATTGGAACTCAGTTCCAAGAACTGTCGGTGAGCAAAAACAATCAGTTCAAAGAAGGAACTTCCATTTCTTCATACAACGATGTTATCAAAGCAGTCGAGAGTACCGATACAACAGGATGGGGACAACTTGTCATTCCTACTGGCAATACAACAAAGAAGGGTCTTGGTTTTTCTGCAACCTGTACCCAGATAGCTGCCAACGATGAAAGTCTTCATCCCCTTCAAAACTTCTTCCAAAGTGGAGGTTTCCTTCACCCGGTGTCTCAAGCAGTACATGCTATCAATGAGGAAGATCCCTCTGACACAGATGAAGAATGGAAGTCCTACCTTAACGGGGACGGTTATATGTCTCAGGAAGAGGTGCTTACGCCATTTTGCTATCCCGCACAGAGTCCAAGATTTATACCACGATCAGATGTCGAAATGATCTACGGAGGTTGTGATCCGGAAGGATGCCGTGCTCCGCCAAATTCATTATAGGAAGACACTCTGATGAAAGACAATTTTGACTACAACTACCATGGCCCGATGGATGGTCTGCCAATGTGGCAGCCCTAACCAGGAAACTTGGGGCAAGAGAGTTAGCCGAGTAACACAAATCAGCTGACCGTCATTGAACAGAATACTTGTGTCCCCACCATGTCATGGGATCAACACTCAGGTCATTCAGAAACTACTCAACATGAAGATGAATTCACAACGTTTGCGGGACTTGAATTCATCAACTATGCTTTTCCCGAGGTCAACGTCATCGAGAGAGATGACTCCTCCAGTTCGAAAGAAGTGTAGGACACCTTGGGACAACCGAGTGGAAAATTTGACTATACGGCCAAGTACACCGTTCACGAAAGCTCTCGTATCAGGCTCGAAGATATCCAGCCAACTGGATGGGGAGATATAGTTGAGAGCACAAATGCTATGCAAAATGCAACAGAGGAAATCTCCTGCGACAACTCTGCCTGGGAGACAGATTCCAATGATCCTGCTCCACCAGAAATCAGCGTCATTTCTGAAGATAAATCAAGGAAGGTACCAGACTTTGTGATTCACCGAGGAGTTCGCCGCCAATGGGTTGCCATCGAGGTTCCGAAGGTCGTTCATCAGTCAAAGTAATTTCCATCTTTTAACCTTTCACCCTGCCCAGGTGAAACAGATGTTTTGATAGGGCTCGCTTTCTGTAAATTTTCCCTCTTCGCTTCGCCCAAAGCGACAGATTTTTGTTTTATAGGGCTGTAGTTTCAAGAATAGACTTATTCATTAATAAAATAACGTCGTTCTGTAATTTCCGCATTACTCACTGTTTTCTCTTTTTGCTTTTTCAGAAAATGGTAGTCTTAAAAAAAAAATTAAAAAAAAAAATAAGCAGTAAAATAAAACACTGCACACACTTGCATTCTTCTTTATCTCTTCTAAACACGAATCATCACGTCATGCAGATTGCTTGTTT
Organism: Lathyrus tuberosus; assembly: GCA_022829125.1. Classification (NCBI taxonomy): domain Eukaryota; kingdom Viridiplantae; phylum Streptophyta; class Magnoliopsida; order Fabales; family Fabaceae; genus Lathyrus; species Lathyrus tuberosus. Next base: position 6,822,274 of record JALAZF010000177.1, on the reverse strand, counting down.
TAAACCCCGTTGAAACATACGATCCGATGCCTTATCCCAACTTTGAGTTCCCGGTATTCGAGGCTGAAGAAGAAATTGACAACGAAATTCCAGAAGAGATCTCCCGACTACTCAGACAAGAGGAAAGGTCCATTGAACCTCACAAAGAGCCGTTGGAAATGGTAAACTTGGGTTCAGAAAAAGAGAGAAAAGAGATCAGGATTGGGGCACTGCTCAGTCCAACTGCCAGAGAGGGTTTGATAAAGCTTCTCAGAGAATTTCCCGATGTATTCGCTTGGTCCTATCAGGATATGCCAGGGTTGGATACCAACATCGTGGAACATCACTTACCGTTAAGATCGGAATGTCCGCCAGTAAAGCAAAGGTTGAGACGGACTCACCCGGACATGGCCATCAAAATCAAAGAGGAGGTACATAAACAGATTGATGCGGGTTTCCTCGCCACGTCAAAATATCCTCAATGGTTAGCCAACATCGTACCCGTTCCCAAAAAGGACGGAAAGGTCAGAATGTGTGTTGATTACAGGGATCTGAATAAGGCAAGTCCAAAGGACGACTTTCCTTTACCACACATTGACATGCTGGTAGACAGTACATCAAAGTTCAAAGTCTTCTCCTTCATGGATGGATTCTCGGGCTATAACCAGATCAAAATGGTGCCGAAAGACATGGAGAAAACTTCGTTCATTACCCCATGGGGTACCTTTTGTTACAAGGTAATGCCGTTCGGTTTGAAGAACGCCGGGGCAACCTATCAAAGGGCCATGACTACTCTGTTTCATGACATGATACACAAAGAGATAGAGGTATATGTCGATGATATGATTGCAAAATCTAAGACAGAAGAGGAGCATGTGACCCACCTGTCAAAACTATTCGAACGTTTAAGAAAATTCAAGCTCCGCTTGAATCCCAACAAGTGCACCTTCGGTGTCCGTTTAGGGAAATTACTAGGGTTCATCGTCAGCCAGAAAGGAATTGAGGTTGATCCTGACAAGGTCAAGGCCATTCAAGAAATGTCTTCTCCGAAAACTGAAAAACAAGTCAGGGGATTCCTGGGACGTTTGAACTACATCTCCAGATTCATATTCCTTATGACCGCGACCTGTGCGCCGATTTTCAAGTTACTTAAAAAGAACCAGGATTGCGTTTGGTCAGAAGATTGCCAAACCGCCTTCGACAGTATCAAGGAATACCTGTTGAATCCGCCAATTCTATCACCTCCAGTGGAAGGAAGACCACTGATCATTTACCTCACAGTCTTGGAAGACTCAATGGGGTGTGTACTTGGCCAACAAGACGAAACCAAACGGAAAGAGTCTGCCATTTACTATTTGAGCAAGAAATTCACCGACTGCGAAACTCGGTACACGATGCTTGAGAAAACTTGCTGCACTTTGGCTTGGGCAGCCAAACGTCTTCGCCAATACATGATTCGTCATACTACTTGGTTAATCTCCGAAATGGATCCAATCTAGTACGTCTTCGAAAAACCTGCTCTCACGGGAAGGATTGCCCGTTGGCAGATGCTGTTATCAGAATATAACATAGAGTACCACGCTCAGAAAGCCGTTAAGGGAAGTATTTTAGCCGATCATTTGGCTCATCAACTGATTGACGATCAAGAATCAATCGGGTTTGACTTCCCAGACGAAGATGTCATGTATCTAAAAATGAAAGATTGCGATGAACCGTTACCCAGTGAAGGGCCAGAATCAGGTTCCTAATGGGGGCTTATCTTTGACGGAGCAGTTAATCATTATGGAAACGGAATTGGGGCAATCATTGTTACCCCTCAGGGTACCCACATTCCTTTTACTGCCAGACTTACGTTCAAATGTACGAACAACGAGGCCGAATACGAAGCTTGTATTATGGGTCTCGAAGAAGCAATTGATTTAAGGATCAAAAACTTGGACGTATACAGCGATTCAGCCTTGGTTATAAATCAGATAAAAGGAGATTGGAACACATACTAATCAGGATTGATTCCTTACAAAGACTACGCAAGAAGGTTGCTACCTTTCTTCAACAAAGTTGAGTTTCATCATATCCCTCGTGAGGAGAATCACCTGGCTGATACATTAGCCACTCTCTCTTCCATGATTAGTGTAGGTCAATGGAATGACATATCTAAGATTGACATAATGCGCCTTGAAAGGCCCGCTTACATCTTCACGATTGAAGCAGTCATAGACGACAAACCTTGGTATCACAATATCAAATGCTTCCTTCAGAAACAAGAGTACCCACCTGGGGCACTAAGGAAGGATAGAAAAACCCTCAGAAGATTGGCTGGAAACTTCTTCCTGAGCGGTGACACTCTCTATAAGAGAAATTTTGACATGGTCTTGCTCTGATGCGTAGACAGACCAGAAGCAGAAATGCTGATGAAAGAAATTCATGAGGGATCCTTTTGCACTCATGCCAACGGATACACCATGGCGAGAAAAATTCTTAGAGCAGGGTATTACTGGTTGACCATGGAATCCGACTGCTACAAGTACATGAAGAGGTGTCACAAGTGTCAGATATACTCCGACAAAATTCATGTACCGCCATCGCATCTCAAAGTTCTCTCTTCCCCGTGGCCTTTTTCCATATGGGGAATCGACATGATTGGCTTGATCGAACCTAAGGCTTCAAACGGACATCGGTTCATCCTAGTAGCCATTGACTACTTCACCAAGTGGGTCGAAGCAGCGTCATTCACCAATGTAACCCGACAAGTGGTGGTCCGATTTATCAAAAACAATATCATCTGCCGTTATGGTGTTCCAAGCAAGATCATTACTGATAATGGATCTAACTTGAACAACAAGATGATGAAAGAGTTGTGCTCAGAGTTCAAGATTGAACACCATAACTCATCTCCCTACCGACCCAAGATGAACGGAGCGGTAGAAGCGGCCAATAAGAACATCAAGAAGATCGTTCAAAAGATGGTTGTAACCTACAAAGATTGGCACGACATGTTACCCTTTGCTCTTCATGGTTATCGAACATCTGTCCGCACTTCAACAGGGGCAACCCCTTTCTCTCTAGTGTATGGCATAGAAGCAATGCTCCCCATAGAAGTAGAGATCCCATCAATCTGAGTATTGATGGAAGCTAAGCTCACCTAAGCTGAATGGTGTCAAAGTCGACACGACGAACTGAATCTGATCGAGGAGAAGCGAATCACGGAACTATGCCATGGTCAGCTGTATCAATAGAGAATAAAGAAGGCGTTTGACAAAAAAGTCCGACCCCGCGTCTCCAGGAAAGGAGACCTTGTGCTCAAAAGGATACAATCATTTCTCACTGATTCTCGGGGCAAGTGGACTCCGAATTATGATGGCCCCTATGTGGTCACGAAAGCTTTCTCAGGCGACGCCTTGAGACTTGCAACCATGGACGGAGAGGAATTTGCCTACCCCACAAACGTTGATGTAGTCAAGAAATACTCCGCCTAAACTAAAAAAAAACGTCTCGGTGGATTGAAAACCCGAAAGGGCGGTCCAGGCAAAATTTAGGGACAAAATAAAAAAAATCATCCCGGTGGATTGGAAACATCACAGTACAATCCAGGCAAAAGTTAGGGATAATGGCAAGTAACTATGTTCAACAGAGGCAGGTCCCTCAGCAGCAGTTACACCATCCATCGGAGGAAAACTCCAGTCAAGGTCATCTTCGACAGAAGCTCAGGATGTCCTGAATTCAAAGTTGGTAGAAGGATAGTGGTTGTTATGTTTCAACGTAGCCCTTTTTCCCTGTAAATTACCACTTTCAAACTTTGTATATACTCTTTGGAATCACGCGTTTGGCTGATCTCCATCTTATCAATAAAATTTGAGCCTTTGTGCTTTTGTTTGTAATTCTTATTTGTTTTAGCTTTACAGAACGACGTTTTTAATATGATTAACGATTCTTGAAATGAAACAAAAAATGAATTTACTTGTTAAAACTTTTTCTGCTTTTTAATAAAGAGGGCAATTTCTTTTGACTGTTGAACATCAAAAGAACATCGGTCGCTTCTCCAGAAGTGATCGGACCTCAAAGTGCAGAATCAAAGTACTCCTTCTAACCTAGTACGCTTGAATGAAGGGATCAACTGTGTCAGAGACCTTGTTTCATCTGACACGCTTCGGCCGAGTTCTCATCTCCTAATCCCGATCAACATAATTCCCCGCATGGACTATCTCTCCTAAGCAAGGTGGAATTGCTATTATGAACCAACGATACTTCTTCGCCCCGCGATGGCCGAGTATCCAGTCGTGTTCATCTTTTAGTTTATGTGTCGCGTCAGTTTTGTCAGCATATACATACATACATCATGCATTATTGATTTGCATTTACATTTCATATTGCATCACTATCACTCTAGTCGGTCTTGTCCCCTAGTGATAGAAGTTCTCTCAATCGAGTTGTCAGTTCTTGCCTCGTCAGGAAACGCTGCGTTTGAACAACCTCGCCTCCAGTTTATTTCTGGCAGGAAGTTGGCCCTTGACCACTTTGATAACTTGAACCTCTGAAAAGCCAAAGAACTCTCGACAAATGTCACTCTTCGCCATTGAAGATGATATCCTTACTTTCCCGGATTAAGGAAAAATCCCTAGAGAAAGCCCCTTAATCGGAACTTCGGCAATACAACAGTTTTTCTCCGAAAGAACCGCTGATGAAAAGGTAATCGGCACCTCAAAATTGGATCCCATCATATGGCATTTCTTCGGGAAGATCCCGAGAAAAGTATGATGCAAGACCCCTAAGCGAAAACAGTCTCTCAAGGGACTCGCATTCCCCAAGTAGAGTCAACAAATGGCGTCTCCAACAGAGAAGTTTGTGCAACTTTACAACTCAGACGACTGGGTTCCCCAGCAACTCTGACATCAATTTTTTTCGTCAAATGGCATCTCCCCAGGAAAATTCGGCGAGAAGTTTGAAGGAAAGCCGCTACGAATAGCGTCCCTTGTCAGTAAAGTTTATTGACGAAAGAAACTAAGACCAGTTCCTTGGTAGGAAACCAGGATCGAGGGGAAGTTTACATAATAAACTAAGACCAGTTCCTCGGTAGGAAACCAGGATCGAGGGGAAGTTTAAATCAGAAACTGAGACCAGTTCCTTGGCTGAAGACCAGGATCGAGGGGAAGTTTACCTTTTCTAAGCATCATCGCTTAGCTAAAGAAGATGAATGCGTAAGCTACCATTCATAACCACCATAAAAATTTCGGGTATTCCGATATTTAATCCTCTTGCACCCCGAATGCCCGAATACCTTCGTCATTCACACCTTTGGGTCCAAGAAGATTAAATAGGGGCATCTGTCATACCCCAAATTTTGACCATTTAGATTTCCCATCATTGTGCAAATCATCATCACAATATGGATGTACCTTCATGCCTCATCAGTCTCCCCAGAGATGGTTGAGCATCCACTGCAATCAAAATTAGGGTTTCAAGCCCTCTCAGAGCCTTAGACAAAGGATCAATCAAGGAATGACATGATCTTTAACTTGTCTAACCTCTCAAACATCCACAATGGATCAAAAGGACTCCCACTTAAAGGATCAAGCACAAGGCTGCTCCCTTCTAGGTGGATCAAGTCTCAAGATCGCAAATGTCACCAAATTAGGGTTTTGGTCGACCAGGGCCTCCAGATGGAAATTTTCATCTGGGCACAAGCCAATGATCCAAAACATAACCTAATATACTCCATGGAACCTCATGGACCCAATCATCAAGTCAATTTTGCCTCAAGGGATGCATTCATCAAAAATCAGGAATTAGGGTTTCTTGACCTAATTCACCCCTAAGTTGACTTTTGGGACAATTCATGAACCAAGACCTCAAGACATGATTTTAGGGTCTCTAATATACCATATTGATCCATTTGGGACAATGAATTGATCCAAGAAGCTTGAGCAACAAGTTTTAATTTCATCTGAACCAAAGTTAGGGTTTCGCGGGAAAAGTCAACTGTAACTTTGACTTTTGACCAGGACATGCTCCCAAGCCCTAAGACATGATTCAATATCCTCTATACCATCCATAGAACATGTCCATCAAGTTTGATTTAGGTCAAGGACATGATTTCCTGAAGAATTGCATAGTTTGGAATTCATCTGATAAAAATTCAACTGTGCACAAAAGTCAACTTTGACTTTTTGAGATTTTTAGCAAAAATGGATTTTTAACCCTAAAATGATGTTAATGTATGATTTGAATCATCATTCATCAAGAAAAATCAAGAAAAGTTGGATAACTTGTAAAAGGGGTAACCATAAAAACTTAGAAAATTTTCTAAGTTAAAAATAAAGTGGCTAGGGTACCAACTTTGGAGGGTCATAACTCCTAAAACACAAAGCCATTTTCTCCCATCCAAGGCTTGATTTGTAGATCTCATTGCCCTCTACAAAAACTTCAACTAGACCTAAATCCAATTCATTGTGGATTTTGAGCTATGAGTGAGCCAAAATGGCTGAAAACATGAAAGAACCACTTTTCCAACACTTAGAAAAAATTCTGTCCAAGACAGATTTTGTTGGAAACACCAAAACTTGTGAGGTTTTTTCACACAGTTACAAGCTGAATCAGTTCCAAAGATAAACATCAATGTTGTTGCAAATGTTGCCAAGAATCTAAGCAACTCAATAGCATGAAACCAATCCACTTGTGCCAAGAATTATGGCTGCCACAACACACCATGTCAAGGCTGCCATGAAAAATCAGTTTGGGAGTTTTGTGCCATCCACGATTTCCGAGTCAAAAGAAATGATCACTATGCCACATGCCTTCAACCTGATCATGAACCAACTGATCCAACTGATAGGGCTGAGTCAAAAAGCCAAGGAATATTCCAACTTGAAATTCATCCACTTTGGCACATTTTGTCTTGAATTCAAAGGGCATTAATGTGGAATAGTGCATTTTCAACAAAGCCACTCTACTCAGTCAAGTTCTCTGATTAAACAACAATAAAAACATCTGAAGAATGTGATTTTGGTCAAGGCATAGCCCTGCTCTTGGGGGTGGCTAGTTTGCCTTGCTTGAGAAGAAATCCTCTAAGCCAATCCATGCGAATGTGATCTGATCCAGCAGCCATTCACTATTCCTCTAAGACAAAAGTTGATCACCTATAAATAGAGGGTCTAATGGATCATTCAACTCACACCAAAGCTAGTTACAACACTGCTTTCTCTCATTCTTCCTTAAACCTCAAGTTTCTTGGTTTTTGAGTAACCACTATCGGGTTTTGAGTTGTAGCCTTAAGCAATCAATTCCAATTGCTCAAACACATCACATATGATGTATTTGAGGTGTCAAAACACTTAAACACTGACTGTAACACCTCAGGCTCAAAATCACCCTTCAACCAAGCCATTATGCCTCAATTATGCAGGTGGAGGTCTCCAGCTTGATCCAAAGAGTTTCAAAGTGATCCAAAGCTTGCAACATACTCCATAACATCCATTGAAGCTGTAGGGATCATTAATTCATAACTGGAACAAAGTTTGTGCAGAGTTCCATTTCAGCTTGCATCAAGGTAAGCCTCAAAACTCCAACTCCATGATCCATGCATATTTCCTCGCATGATATTTTTGCCAATTGCTTGCCATCATGTGTTGATTGTTTTCCCTTAGAAAATTTGATCATAGGACTCATAATCATGTCTGCACGATTGCTTTTTCAAAATTAGGGTTCATACTGCCACAATGATATAATTTGTTATACACTGAAAATGAATGAAATTGGGTATTGCCATCTTCTTCCTTGTGAAAAAACGCATGAGTTTGGTGTTTGAATCATGTCAAATGGTTGAGAGATGAGTGAGATAGAGGGCTTCACGCATCAGAGCTTGAGGAAGAAGATGGCCATGGCGCCATTTTCAGAAAATCCAACTAGTTTGATATATATTTTTCACTTGCCATGTTATTAATGAATTGGCATTGCGCCCCAGTGGTTGATCAACTGGTTTGTGTGTACTAGCGAGCGAAAGGTCTGGGGTTCGAATCCCCTTCGCCCCAGACCTTTTTTTTATCACTTTTTCCTATTTTCTTATTTTTCATATTATTTTGTTAATGATTTGAAAAATTAATAACTCACTCAATTTTAATTATTTTTTACTGATTCTTTTTGCAAAAAATCATAAAAATGTCGAAATATTTTATTCCACAAAAAAATTAGATTTATATTATTTATTTAATATAATTAGTATTTTTGTGAATAAATTCATTTTTAATTGTTTTTTAAACATTTTAAAAGTGAATATTTACTTTGAAAATCAACGCCTAATGAGTTTAAATATCTCTTGTGATTTATACCTCATTTTTCAAACCTTAAACAAAAATCACAAGTGGTTTATTCAAACCTATTTGGTATTTTTCATTGATTTTCTTTAAATATTTACTTTTAAAGAATAAAATTAGGGTTTCTTTGATTTTCACTCAAACAAATCATTGTCAAACAATCATGGGCCTCTAATAGAGTATAAGACCCAATCCTTTTTTTGACCAAATCATTTTGGGCCTCAGTGCATTGTATAATCCCGATACCGTAAAAAACAAACGGCGCGATCTTCGCCTTTTGAAAAATAACCCTGGGCCTACCCTCGAGTAGTAAGACCCATTTCTTTTCTTAAAACAAACTTTGGGCCTCTAATAGAGTGTAAGACCCAATCCTTTTTTGACCAATTATTTTTGGGCCTCACTTATTGTATAAGTCCCGTTGTATTTCAAAAAGTTCGACGCGATCATCATCCGTTGAAAAACAAACTTTGGGCCTACCCTCGTGTTATAAGCCCTACTCTTTTTCTTTAAAAAAATTTTAGGCCTCTAATAGAGTGTAAGACCCAAACCAACTTTTAACCAAAAACATTTTGGGAATCACTTATTGTATAAGTCCCTCTACGTTAAAAGAAAATCTCGGCGCGATCGCCATTTCAAAAGAAAAATCAATTGGGCCTACCCTCGTGTTATAAGCCCCACTCTTTTTTCTTTAAACCTTTTGGGCCTCTTGAGAGAGTGTAAGACCCATCCCTTTGTATAGAAAACCTTTTTTGGCCTCAGTCACTTGTATAAGTCCCTCTGTACAAATTTAAACAGTGCGCTCACTGATAAAACCCTGGGCCTCTCCTTGAGCTGTAAGCCCCAAATCTTTCTTTTTCAAAGCACTTTCTCTTTTGATTTTGAATATACTGTTGTTTTCAATCTTTCTTTGTTGAACAACTAACCAAACAACATGGAAGCTCTACAACCGAGTAAGTGGTTATTGCTTTCATTTACCACTTTCATATACATATAACTGTATTGTGGGGCTATTTCACTGTAAGTCTTCTTTCATAAACTCATATTAACTGTGTAATAATAGTATAGATATTTCGAGTTTCCCCGGCAACTACGTCTAGTACTAGGTGAAGCCGTCGCGTTTATTCGTAGAAATAGACAACTAGATCCCCAATAGGATCACCAGATACAGTCTTCTCTTCGGCTGTCCTCATTAGGAATTGTCAAGAAACTCTACTCCCAGAGATGAATGTATTCTCCGTGAATGGCATCTTTGCGTTTCTTCCAAATTCTCGAACTTTCCTGGCTTGATCTATTCCTTGTGAATAGCCTGTCTTGAATTTCTCGGGGTTTGGGGACCCACGGGCTTCTTAAAATCATCGGCCTCCTCTTGGGCATTGTTCAAGGACCCGCAGGCTTCCTAAAAGCAACCCCGCCTCCTCTTGGGCTTAGTACAAGGACCTACCGACTTCTTACAAGTATTCACAGCCTCCTCTTAGGCTTCGTATAAATGATTTCTTCCTCCGGGAATGATAGCCTCCTCTTGGGCTTAGTACAAGGACCGATCAGCTTCTTAAAAGCTTCCAGCCTCCTCTTGGGCTTCGTACAAATTATCCCGACGACCTCCTAGAGGTATAGGAACAGAACTTAGTCATCTGCATAGAAAAGTCCTTTCATAGAGTCTACTACTGTTTCTCAAAGCATAGTACAAAAGAAGAAACTCTAGACTTGGACAGTCTATTTTCCTTGAGTCTCAAAGACATTCTCAAGCACCCTTCAAGAATAGGAAGGAACCCCCGTAGACTCGGACAGTCTCAATACCTTTCGGATTTCCCACTTCCTTAAAGAACAGGAATAACCCGGATCCTTGAGTCAAATCCTTGAGTACAATGTTGCTCATATAAGAACTGATTTTCTCTTTCAAAATCAGTATACTGGACCTGTCACTCAACTGAAACAGTAACCATAGCCTCCTCTTAGGCTTTGTATAATGATCCTTCTCCAGTTACAATAGCTTTTCTATCAGGCTTCGTACGAGACACATAAAAAACTCTCTTGTTGAGTCAAATAACCTCCATCTCGGACTTTATACGAGATACCAAAAGACTCCATCGTCGAGTCAAAACCTTTTAGCCTCTCTCTCGGGCTTTGTACGAGACACATAATAGCCCCCTCTTAGGCTTTGTATAAGAAAACCACTGGTTGATCCAATCAACCTTTTAGCATCAAAACTGTGCCTCGTTCACCGTACACGAACATCAACAACTCCTTCCCTTTCATCTAATTGCTGTAAGCGGCAAGCCTCTGGATCATCTACATCCATGCCACTGTCCCTCTTTTAGTATGAGAAATTCCTAAGGAAAGATAACATTGCTCTACACTGAGTTAAAGTCTTCTCCTTCAGGTTAAAATCCCCTTTAAAGGAAATTATGGCATTGCCGGATTCACACATCCCGGTTAAAGTAATCCTCCTTTATAAACAGTTGTGACATACAACCCCCTCTTTAGAGATGACAAATTCTCTCTAAAGTCAACACCCTTTTAGCTTCACATCTTGGGCTTTGAACAAGATACAAATCACCTTTCGCTTCACGTCTTGGGTTTTAAACAAGACACCAAATACCATTTCCTCCCATAGAATAGGAGGAACTACGAACGCTCTGATTTCCCTATTTCGGTAAACGGGAATACGTAGGCATAAGATTGAAAGGAAAAAATCTTAGCGAGCACACTAAACAAAAACCCCAAATCCCATACTCCCATATATCATAATCTAAAGTAGTATCCTAACAAAATCCCAGAGAGAAATCAATATTGGTGAAAATACAAATAACCAATACAAAGGCCCCCACCACATTGATCGCATCCGTAACCTAACAGACCGTTGTTTAAACTCAGTATGCAAGAAGGGTTAATTGGAGACATCTATTTCCCTTCCTTCATCAGCTTTAATAGGATAAAAAATGAATCGACCTGTAGTAAACTCAACCGCAGTGAGAGCAACCAACGCTTAAGAACCGCGTCCAAAACCGCTCGCTACAAGGACCACATCTATTTGAAGAATGTTCTACAAATCCTGTTTCAGTTAACTATGTTGGCAATCCCAACAACAATAGCAGATACAACAATCCATACAACAACACTTACAACCCAGGATGGCGCAACCATCCTAATTTTTCTTGGAGTAACAATCAAAGTCAACCTAAACCGCAAACAACTACACCACAAGTTCCACCTGGTTTTTCTAACCCTAACTATGCTGGGGGTAATCAAGGAAACAACCATCTGGAAAATGTTCTTAAGTCCTTTATTCATGAAGCAAAGAATCAATTCCAAGTACAAGGAGTAAGCATCAAGAACTTGGAGAACCAAGTTGGTCAAATTGCCACGGCTCTAAGTTCAAGAAACTTGGGAAATCTTCCCAGCTCTACTGAGACTCCCAATACACAAGCTGGAGTGAAGAATGTTGAAACTTTCCAAGCTCTTAAGCTCAGAAATGGAAAGGAAATTGAAGAGACCGTTACAAAGAGCAAGGAGTCAAAAACTGATTTGTTTAAGCCTGACAGTTCTGGAGCGAAAGATGATGATGGAGAACCGTCTTCATCCAAATAACAGAAGCACAAAGATGATGTACCTACTGAAGACTACATTCCTCCAGAGAAGCAAGAGGTCATTACTGAAGCCAACAAGAAGCAAAAGTTTCTGCAAGAAAGACCACCACCTCCTTTTCCACAAAGAATAAAAAAGGCAAAGGAAGAGCAACAATTTTCAAAGTTCATGGAGATCTTGAAGCAGCTTCACATCAACATACCATTGATTGAAGCCATTCAACAAATGCCAAACTACTCAAAGTTCATGAAGGATGTGCTTACCAAAAGAAAAAAGGTGGGAGAATTTGCTACGGTTGCACTCACACAAGAGTGTAGTTAATTGGTTCAAGGCAAACTCCCCCCCAAATTGAAGGATCCTGGAAGTTTTACTATTCCATGCACCATTGGAGATTCTTTTTGTGGAAAGGCACTATGTGATTTAGGGGCCAGCATTAATCTCATGCCCCTATCCATCTTCCAAAAGCTAGGGATAGGTGCTTTCAGGCCTACAACCATCACCTTGCAGCTGACAGATAGAAGTATTTGCTACCCACAAGGGAAGATAGAAGATGTGCTGGTAAGGGTTGACAAATTTGTCTTCCCTGCTGATTTCATAATCATGGATTTTGAAGCTGATGAAGAGACGCCCATTCTGTTGGGAAGGCCATTCCTAGCAACGAATAGAACTCTAATTGATGTGGAAAGAGGAGAACTCACTATGAGAGTGAATGGGCAGCAAGTAGTGTTCAACATACTTAATGCCTTGCAATACCCAGAAGAAGAGGTGGCTGAGTGTTCCATGATATCTAGCTGGGAAGGTTTAATTCATAAAACCCTTCTAAGGGCTAATGATGTGTTGAAAGTTGAGTTAGGAAAAGTGGAAGATGAGGGACTAAAAGATGGAATCATCTACGGTCCAATGCAAAAGCAAGAGGAAGAATCTGTGGAAGTGATAAAATCTACCACTGTTGCTTATAAGCAGCAGCTACCTTCCATAGAAGAACCCCCTGAATTGGAGCTCAAGCAACTGCCAGAGCATTTACAGTATGCATATCTGGAGGCAGGACAGAAGCTGCCAGTTATCATTGCCACATATTTACAAGAGGAGTAGAAAGATCAATTGATTTCACTATTGAAGAGACACAAAAAGGCAATTGCGTGGCAGATTTCTGACATCAAGGGAATCAGCCCAGCAATTTGCATGCACAAAATTCTGTTGGAAGAAATGATAAGAATAGCATTGAGAGTCAACGAAGGCTGAACCCTATCATGAAAGAGGTTGTAAAAAAGGAGATTAGTAAGTGGCTGGACGCAAGAATTATTTACCCTATCTATGATAGTGTGTGGGTAAGTCCAATTCAGTGTGTACTGAAGAAAGGGGGCATGACAATAATAATCAATGAGAAGAATGAGCTCACTCCTACTAGAACTGTTTTTGGTTGGAGAATCTGCATGGATTATAGGAAGCTGAACAAGGCAACTAGGAAGGATCATTTTCCTCTGCCTTTCATTGATCAGATGTTGGATAGACTAGCTGGAAAGGAGTATTATTGCTTCTTAGATGGATATTCGGGCTACAACCAAATTGCAATAACCCCGGAAGATTAAGAAAAAACAACATTCGCATGCCCTTATGGCACCTTTACCTTCAGAAGGATGTCGTTTGGACTATGCAATGCACCAGCCACCTTTCAGCGTTGCATGATGGCTATCTTCTCGGATATCATAGAGAATTCCATGGAAGTCTTCATGGATGATTTTTCAGTTTTTGGAGAGTCATTCAAGGATTGTCTAGAGAATCTGGAGTTGGTGCTGACCAGGTGTGAAGAGAACAACTTAGTCCTTAATTGGGAGAAATGCCATTTTATGGTAAAAGAAGGAATCGTTCTTGGTCATAGAATTTCAAAAGAAGGATTAGAGGTAGATCAAGCTAAGGTGGAGGTAATTAAAAAACTACCCCCACCAGCCAACATCAAGGGCATTAGGAGTTTCTTGGGGCATGCTGGATTTTATAGGAGGTTTATAAAAGATTTTTCAAAAATAACTAAACCCCTATGCCAGCTGCTGCAGCATGACACGCCTTTTGTCTTCAGTAAAGAGTGCCTTGAATCTTTCAACCTTTTGAAAAAAGCTCTCATTTCTGCACCTGTAGTCAAAACTTCAGATTGGTCCAAGTCATTTGAGTTAATGTGTGATGCCAGTGACTTTGCCATTTGAGCTATTTTAGGCCAATGGCATAACAAAGTTTTTCACACCATCTGCTATGCAAGCAAGACTTTGATAGAAGCACAAATCAATTACACAACCACAGAGAAGGAGCTACTGGCAGTAGTGTTTGCTTTTGATAAGTTCAGACCTTACTTGGTAAAAACTAAAGTCATTGTGTACACAGACCATGCAGCAATCAAGTATTTGATTGCCAAAAAAGATGCAAAGCCACGACTCATACGATGGGTGCTTCTCCTACAAGAGTTTGACCTAGAGATAAGAGACAAGAAAGGAGTAGAAAACTCAGTTGCTGATCATCTTTCAAGACTACCAGAAGAAGTCTAATCTCAAAACAGTGGAGACATTAAAGAAAGTTTTCTGGATGAGAAGCTGTTGGTGATTACTGATGGCACGACTCCTTGGTACGCTGATATTGTCAATTATTTAGTCAGCAGAGTTGTGCCACCAGAATTCAACTTCCAACAAAGAAAGAGGTTCTTCCACACTGTCAAGAATTATTTCTGGGATGAGCCTTATCTGTACAAGAAGTGTGCTGATCAGCTATTGAGGAGATGTGTTGACTATGAGGAGGCGCGACAGATCTTATCAAGCTGCCACAAAGCCCCCTATGGTGGATACTTTGGTGGAGTCAGAACTGCAGCAAAAGTGCTGCAATCAGGTTATTTCTGGCCTTCTATTTTCAAGGATGCTCATGAATTAACAAAAAGGTGTGATAGATGCCAGAGGGTTGGAAATGTGTCCATGAGACAAGATATGCCACTCACGAGTATTCTTGAAGTGAAAATTTTTGATGTGTGGGGCATTGACTTCATGGGACCATTCCCTCCATCCTTTGGCAATCTTTACATCCTTGTAGCTGTGGACTACGTGTCCAAGTGGATTGAAGCAGTAGCGACACCATCCAATGATGCTAAGGTAGTGACTAAGTTCTTGCTCAAGAACATCTTGACAAGACATGGCACGCCTAGAGCTATCATCAGTGATGGGGGATCCCATTTTTGTAACAAACTTTTTGAAAACTTAATGACAAAATATGGGATTAAACACAAGGTTGCTACAACTTACCATCCACAAACTAGTGGACAAGTGGAGCTTTCCAATAGAGAAATCAAGAGAATCTTGGAAAAAGTGGTTAACCCCACGAGAAAGGGTTGGTCCAAGCATTTGGACGAGACACTATGGGCGTATAGGACTGCCTATAAAACTCCATTAGACATGTCTCCTTATAGACTTGTCTATGGAAAGGCTTGTCACCTACCCATTGAGTTGGAGCATAAGGAATTTTGGGTTGTGAAACAACTAAAATTTAATATTAAAAATGATGGCCAAGCTAGAATGCTCCAATTAAATGAGTTAGATGAGCATAGGCTATTCTCATACGAGAATGTTGAATTGTATAAGGAAAAGACCAAAAGGTGGCACGACAGGAAGTGTCAGAAGAGGGAATTAGTGAAAGGCCAAAAAGTTTTACTCTTTAACTCAAGGCTGAAGCTATTCCATGGGAAAGTAAAATCAAGATGGTCTGGCCCCTTTATTTTGGAAGAGATTTACCCCCATGGTGCTGTGGAATTGTTGAATGAGAAAAATGGAGAAAGATTTAAGGTTAATGGCCAAAGGGTCAAAACTTATCTTGGAGAACCCTCAAGTAACACAAGGGATTCTCTCCATTTCATTGATTGATGGACACTTGTTTTGGTCAGGCGATAAGACCTTAAAATAGTGCTACTGGGAGGCAGCCCAACTTTATGCATTTTTCTTTTGTTTTTATTTTTGTACAGATCATGAAAGTTTTTGGTGGCATCAGCTCATGACAAGATGTGACACGCCAGCAAGAGACATGAAAAACGTGGAAATAGGATATTGGAAGAGTTGAAGGAATTAATTTTGCTAAGTCCAAAGAGAATAATATTAATGCTAAGCTGGCATTAAATATTTTCTTTTTGAATTCAGAAAAACAATGGACCATTGTGTTTAAAGAGGAAGAGAGAGAATCAAAGAAGGCATGGGGGATTGAGCGTCTTGGGTCGTGTGTAGTACAGAGTCATGATGGCCATGTCTACCACATCAGACTGCTCAGCCACCTAAACACGCAAAACTACTAAAAGAGTCTTTTCAGATGTCAGACCTAAGTCCTCTCACTCTTTGCCCTAATAATCACAGAAACAGAAATTTTCTCTCTCCATCTCCAAGGGCGTTTTTTTTTATTTTCTAAACTTTTCCAAACACCTTTCCCACTTCCCTCCACATCTCTCTATACCCAAACACTCAAACAAAACCTTTCACTTTTCATTTTCTATCATCCTCTCCGTAACCCTAAATTTCCAAAACCCTATTTCCTCCATTAACCAAGAAAAAAATGACAAGAGACCCAACCACCGGCCGCCGTTACAAGACTACAGGAAAGAAAACTGTCACCCCCACAATCGACATCTCCAGTCAGGATGAAGATGAAATTTTTGTTAACGTGGAAGCCCATAGACGGTTCATGGAACACTTCAGTAAAATGAACGTGTTTGCTGAACGTGGATTCATCATGGATGTGGACGATGAGAAACTAGGACTACCAGGCGACATAGGCACAACAATCTCACACTTAAAATGGGAAAGTTTTTACAAGTAACCTGGTGTGTATAATGCTACTCTGGTCAAGGAATTTTATTCCAATCTGACTGATCCTGGACACAAGAGGTTAGAGGCTTTAGTCAGAGGAACAAAAGTGATTTATAATGAGTCCAACATTAACTACTATTTCAAGCTGGAGAATAAGGAAGACGAGTACCAGAGTTTGGTGC
The DNA here is from genome assembly GCA_022829125.1 of Lathyrus tuberosus. Lineage (NCBI taxonomy): Eukaryota > Viridiplantae > Streptophyta > Magnoliopsida > Fabales > Fabaceae > Lathyrus > Lathyrus tuberosus. Next base: position 6,805,402 of record JALAZF010000177.1, on the reverse strand, counting down.
TCAGCTCTCAAGATGACGAATACGACGCCTATATGGAGTCTTTGTGTGTTGCTGGTACAAAATGGGTTGACAAAGCTGTGAAAAGGATGGATCTAAGGCCAGAAGTCAAGGTGTGGTATCAATTCCTCAAGCATTCAATCAAGCCCACTGCTCATAACGAGACAGTCTCTAGGGCTAGCTTGGTGCTTCTTCATTGCATCACTGGTTTGAGGGCTATCAATATTGGGAAGATAACCGTGCAAGAGATTCATGCCTACTCGAAGAAGAAAGAGGGAATGCTATATTTTCCTTGTTTGATAGCAACACTTTGTAGGAGACAAGGCGTGCCTGAGTACGACTCGGACAACTTTGGGTCTCCACAGCAACCCTTAGACAAAACCTTGATCATGACCCTAATAAAACCAAAAGGATCCAGGAAAAGAACAGTAGCAGCAAGTTAAACTTCTTCTGGGACAGCTGAACAGCAAGAGCCAGCCATGGAGATTTTAATGCAAATGCAAAAAGATCAACAAGAGTACTTTGCATATCAAAAGGCTAGGGCGACTTGGCTAGAAAATATGTAGGCTATGCAAGCCCCATCCAACTCGCTGGAAGCCCCAAAGTTCCATGATCACATTCTAGGAAGTATTGAACCAACTGCTGCTGATGATGAAGGAAAGGAAAAGAAGCCCACCAAAAAGGAGAAATCAAAGAAGAAGAAGAAGGATAAGGAGTTGAAAAAGAAAGAGGTAGAAGAGACCAGTAAGGGCGTGTCAGTAGAGACTACCCAGAGTCAGGTGAAGAAGAAGAAGAAGAAGTTAAGGAAGACATACTCTTCTCCACCTCCAGAACTGGAAGGCAGCCCAAAACAGAAGAAGTTGAAGGCAGAATGGAGAAAGAAAGAGACCGCTGCAGTCATGACACCACCCGTCAGTCCTGCAAACAAGTTTGATCTTAACAAATCTGATCAAGAGGACGGAGGCTCAGGCAAAGATGAGTTTTTGGAAACCTTCTTAGCAGAGGTAGACAAGGATGCGAGAGATTTGGAAATGAATAAGGAAAATGTAGCTGAAGAGGGAGAAGGGAGTGAAGAGAAGAAGAATCTAGTGGAAGAAATGGTCTAGTCAGAAGAAGCTGTAGAAGACAAAGAAGGAGAACAGTTGAGGAATTATTATTCCTCTACAGAGACAGAGAAGGAAGAAATTATCAAAGGAGATGATGAGGCAGACAGCGAAGAGACGGAAAAGATCACAGCTGACCCAGAACCCCAACCTGTCAAGGAACCTACCGTGAATGAAAAAGATATTGTTGCGGAGGAGCATCTAGAGAAAGTTGAAGAGCAGCCTAAAAAGAAGGCTAAAAGTCCAAGTAAAGCTGCTGGGAAGGAGGTTACTAGAGTCACAGCTGAAGAGGGCACTGAAAAGAAGGAGCTAGAAGCGCAAGAGGCAAAGAAAAAGAAGAAGAAATAAGCCATGCCAGCACCTAGGAAGAGCTCCAGGCTTAGGGACTAATTGGTAAAGTGAAATACACTAAACAATGAGGACATTGTCCCTAAGTTTGGGGGAGGGCACCAACGCTTAGCCTATTCTCACTACTCTAACCCTCTGAAATCACAAACTGAATATTCTGTCTGTTGTCTTGCTTATTTCTGCTTTTGGATAATATTTTATATTTGTGTTTGGAATGGCTATGTTTTGAGCCATAGGTTTTTAAATCTTTTGTGGGGATGATGCCCCTAGAACATGACGATCTGGTTGTTTTATGTTTGTTTTTCTTAAATATCATGTGTGTTTCATTCAATTAGCATCTGTTTAATTGTTATTCTTTTGCTGAATTTAAGTTATTTAGTTGCATGTCATAGTTTAGAGTGAGGAAAGCGAGGAAATGGTTGGATTAAACTGCACTAGATCAGGAGCATTAATTTTCAAAAATTTTAGGCTTAAGGATAAAAAAGGGGAATAACACTTTTATGAAAGAGCGTAGCAAAGTGCAGGAATTATGCCAAGTGAGTTTTTGACAGAGGAGAATGAAGCTCTCTGTCACGACAGCACTAGTCTATTAAACCAGTCAGATTTTTTTTTTCAAAAAGATAACTGAATTGTGGGAATCTAGAGAAAGGGTGAAATCTTAGGAATCACAAAGGGAAGGATAAAAAGATTTAAATAATGATTGAGATGATCACATAAGGGGCACACTCCGCACAAAAACACACAAAAGTGTGCAAAAAGTGGCAAAGACCACCAATAAAGTTCCTGTGCCCGAAACTGGAGGAACAACAAGTGTTTCATCATAATATGCAGTTGAGCTCATTATATGTGAGATTCTTCTGAGATGAGACGTTTTGCCAAAAAAAAGAAGAAAAAGAAAAAGAGAAAGAAAAAGAACAAAAATAAGTGGAGAAGTGTGCTCCCAAGTGTGCAAATCAAAAATATCATTTGAGAATCAGGACAGAATTCCCTAGTGAAACCAAAGAAAGAGACCCCACTCATGAAAGTACACAACTAGGGGATCAAAAGAGAGAATTGTGGCTTGTTTCTTAGAAGAGTAGGGTCGTGACAGGAGACGTCAGTCCTCCCTTGAGCTAACAACACTTTGGCCAATTGCAAAGCTGAGCAACTTTTGCTAGTCATCGCTTTATGACCCTTCCAATTCTAAAAGCCACATTACCTTGCTGACCTGACTGAAGCTGATTAAAACCCAATTTCACTTTCCTGTGTCTTTCACTGTCACATCACCTGAGGACAGGTGATTATTCAAGTTTGGGGAGTGATAACACTATTTTAGTGTGTTACTTTGGCTCATTTTATGTGACATTTTTAGTTCATGATTTACTGATTTGGCATGAGTTTAATGTATTTCAGCATGTTTTAAGCTTTAAGCACACTAGGTGCTTCTTTTATGTTTTCAATGTGTTTGTGCTCTAAAAGGAAGCTAGATGATGGTGAGAGGAGGCATGACCCCGGATGACAGATTCTGGAGCAGAACAAGGAGTTTTTGGAAAGAAAGTAGTTGATAGTTTAATCAACTATTTCACCAAGAGAGTTAGAGATTGGTGATGGAAACCAAGGATGACTAGGGCTCACGTGGAAGCATTTTGAAGAGCATTGGAGCAAAAAGAATGGATAAGATCAAGGAAGATAGAAGACAAATGGTAGTACAGGGGGGACCACATTGCAAAAGAGCGCCCAACACCAAAACCACCAGCCGTCTGCGCTGCTCCACCACTCTGCCACAGCCGCCTGCAAAAAGCAGATTTGTTTCCCACCAACGTCTGTACCAGATTGCTTGCAACGGAAGGATTGAGGGACAGCTGGTCCACATGAGGATTTGATTTAGGCCTAACCTTATTTTTATCAAGAGACCCACGATCCAAGAAAGGAGCAACTACCACTTCCACTCATCACTATATAAAGAGAGCTTGTGCATTGAAGAAAAAAACCCGGAGATTTACACACAACAAACAGTTTATTTCAGTTTTTAGTTTTCATTTTATTTTTATTCCAAGAGTTGGAAGCATTAGTAGAGGGTATTCTATTCTCATCCAGACCTGTACACTCTGCTGAGAGTTGTCGTAACTGAAGAGAGTTGTTGTTGTTTACTCAACGGAAGAGATATCCAAGTTATTACTAGGTTGCATTTCTTTACTACACTTTGTAAGACAATGTTTCCTATTAGTTTCACTCCAGTAGTTTGTACTCAGCTCACTATGAGCTAAACCCTTGTTTGATGAGACTAATGAAGTTAGTATAAAAGTTGTTTTTATGTTGATATGATGTGTTGACTAGTGTCTTATTTTGTTATGTGTTTTTATGCTATAAGCTTGGTTCTTAGAGTGATCAACTAGGAAAAAAGTAAAAGCTTGTTGTTGAGAGAGATCCAATAAACAAGCGGATTTCATAACAAAAGTGGTTAATAAAGTAGGATAGAGATATAGAGATAAGAAGTTGCTTAGAGATAAGAAGTTGAGACCATAAAGATTCTTAGAATTAAAACCTGACGTATTTTAGGGTTACAAGTGAGACTTAGAGATTTGTTCCCTTGCCCTAGTTATGCATGTTTTTGATGTTATAGAGATACGCCACTAGATCACGTTCTGACCTATTGAGGCACAAAACTTCACCTCATAAAAGCATTCTAAAACAACTATACTAATGGATTTAGCTCATCAACTACTCTCTTTGATATTTTAACTCATTTTTAGTTATAAATCTTATCTTAGTTATTTGTGTCTTGCTTCTGTTCTTTATTATTATTATTTTGTTATCTTGCTCATACTTTATCTTGAACAAAGAAATTAATACTAGTATTTCAAGTCCTTTAACACTTCCTTGTGGGTTCAATCTTTACTTTATCACTTGCTACATTATCAAGCATGTATACTTGCATGTGACATCATTGCTCTAAACAATCACAAGAAAAGCATTATATAAAGTAGAGTAAACAAAAACGCGCAAACAACAACGCCCAAGTCACCACGGTTCTTTCAAACACCGTGGTGACATCTCTAAACTCAGGCACTAACTTTTTATTTTATTTTTTAATTATAAATTTTTAGGGTATAACAATGATTGACGTTATAACCGATATGATACAATCAATCTTTCATGGGTTCGAACCTCAACGCTCTTAAATTTTTTATTCATTTAACGTTAAGACGCTCCTTTCTTTTTTGTTTATTTTTAAATAAATAATAAAAGGGATATCACTACGGTTATTATGGGTAACCTTTGTGATATAATTTTCTATTATTTAAAATATAATTACGATTATTCTTGTAAACCGTGACGAAAAATGATATTTTTTAATATATAATAACGAAAGTATTTGTTGCCCAGTTGATAACAGTCGTTTCTCTCTAAAGAAAACCCTAACACAATCCTCCCCTCTCATGAATCTAAACCAATACTGTAACAAGTGAATGGCAAAAAGAAGCTTAAAGGATATCTGACGGGAGTAACATCCGGCGCAAACTCCTACGGCGGCGAAGTTGGTATGTTCTCTTGCTCTCTTCTTTCTACTCTTCTTCTGGATGTTGTTGATGTTTAGAATTTAGGATTATTGGTTTAGGGTTTGGTTTTAGGATGCTGTGGAAAACATTATGTTGTTGATGTTTTAGGGTTAAGTTTGAAGTTTGTTGTGTTTCCTTGTAGATATATGGTGATGATGGTGGTAGCAAGCGTATAGTATGGTGATGGTACATATGGTTTTTGTTGCTATGGAAAAAAATATGAGAAGTATAAAGTTATTGTATAAACTTCATCCACCTTATATTTTTTCTTCATAGCATCACAAACTAGATGAACTTAATATATCTTGATTTTTTTTACAGTTCCACGATTATTTTCAATAAGAGGTGCGTTATTGACTAAATGTATCTTGATTTGTTACAGTCCCACTTAGGGTTTTGTTTCAACTATAGCTGAATTTATTTTGAATACTAACTATTTTATTTTATTTGAAATAGCTGAAGTTGTATAGTAAAGATGATACATGGTGATGATGATGGTGGTAGCAAGCGTATAGTATGAGTTGATAAGGTACATATGGTTTGTGTAGAAATGAAAAAAAAATACAAGAAGTATGAAGTCATTGTGATATTGTATACAGTTAGTGTTTTGTTGCTAAAATAATGTATGTTTTTTTTATTGTGTTGCATGGATTTGTTGTGTTGTTGTATGTTGTTGTTGTTGTTGACAAATGTTCTCAAAACAAGAACAAAACATTGCTAAGTCACAAGAAAGAGGCTTCTTGTGACTTAACAATGTTTTGTTCTTTAAATTCTTATACAGGTTGATAGTAGTTGAAGTTTAGTTTATTATATACTATGTATATTGTTTGTTTCACTAACCTTTTAATGAAAATGTAATCATTTAAATTGACATAGAAACTTATAATCTGAAAATTAAGATGTATTTGAAAACCAACCTATATCAATCAATGTTTTTCGAATTGCATGCGTCTCATTCTGCACATTTTATGTTCTTTAACACATAATATATGGTTCAATGGTCTGTTTGCTTCAATATATCGATATCTACAATTATACTTTTATCACCGTGATTGTTAAGACCATGATTGTTATGATGATAAGTCATCATAACAATCGCGATGATAAGCGACGATGATGAGGTAAACTATAATAAAAGATATCGATGCATTGAAGGAATCCATCCATTGAACCATATATGTGTTAAAGAACATAAAATCTGCACGATGAGATGCATGCAATTCGGAATACAGTGGTGTGTTTAAGTTGGTTTTCAAGAATAGTTTAATTTTCAGATTATATAGTTCTTTACCAATTTTAATGGTTGTATTTCTTTAATGAGGTGTATGGAAAAACAAGCAATATACATTGGTATATAATAACCTATGGGTATGTTCCACAACGGTTTTCTACATTAACCGTGATCTAATGTAATTTATTTGCTGCTGTTGGGTTTTGAACCCAGTACCGTATATATTACAACGGTTGTTAAGCATAACTGTTGTGATATACCGTGCGCTTTCCAGAATACAACAACGGTCCAAGGACCGTGATTATAAGTAGCGCATTTACAACAATACTCTACATAACAACGCCTTGATCTGCGTGATTATATATATTTTCCAACCGTTTTTAAATGGATTTTCCGTAGTAGTGTTAGGAAGGTAAAGAGGTTGAGGACCTTGCACGCGTTAGGGATGTGGAGAGCAATGATGGCGTTGAAAGAGATGTCATTATGGTATATTCTTTTTAGCCTACGTTTCTATAAAAGGGATGGTTCAACTTAATTTTCAGCCACACTTTCATATTATACATTCATTTGAAGAAGTTGTTCATCTTCTCTAGACACATGATTCTCTCTTCCGCTCGCCCATAGGTGTATATACCTTTTTACCTTATTTTCATGTCTTTCCTTTTACAATATAGGTATTATTATGGAATTAGATGAGAGTGATAAGGTGATAAAACCACCCAACAGAATGAAATTATGTATATACTTTCGTAGTGTGTGTACTCTCTCGAATGAATAATTTGTCTACTTTTGCTAGCCCGAATTATTTATGTGAGAACTTGTATTTTGGCACGGCTATAAGACTTTCTCAACCGAGAGAGAGACATCTTGTTATGTTGATGCCTCGAACACATATTTCTCAACCAAGAGCGAGATGCCTTATCAGTAGCACTATAAATTGGTTGTTTAGAAATCCGTTCTTGGATACCGAATCATTACGTTTCAGTACATGATCGATATCTGAGTACCCTTTGCTTTTGCAACTGACACAAATTTATTTAAACGCTCAAATTCTAAAATAAATTTTTTCTCATGTTTTCTGGTTACTCATTTATGGATAATTGAATTGGGGTTTGCTATGAGATAGGTCTCGCGACCCCTTGTCCTTAATGGACTACTTACTCATGGTGATATTTACTGCAATTTCACAATGTAAAGACATAACATGCATATAATATTAAAGAAGTAAAAATAGAAAAGGTAAACCTTAATGAAGGAAAATTATTTTTAATTGTTAGAAATAGTTCCAATGTGCTTGAATGCTCTTACAAGGGATGTGAAAAGTGCAGCAAGATAACACATTAAAATTTTAGAGCAAAAGCTTCAAAGTTGGAAAATAATTCTAGAGTATGTAAGAGTAAAGCATGACGATGATTAACAATGATTCAAGAGTTATTTATAGCCACTAACCACATTCAAGGCTCTAAATTCATGTAAATGATACTAATGGTCATTAAATACTTGATTTGGAACAACTTGGAGTCACCAACAGTCACAAAATGTCCAAAACTCCAAGAACTTGTAACTATTGCTGGGATAAACACAAGTAGTGTTAGGAAACACTGTCTTCTCATGTTGTTCTCAGAAAATTGGGGGAGAAGTCACAGACCAACACGGCCCGTAGCAGGGAGCACGACCAACTCGTGTTGTTCCTGGGATTTTACAATGGGCTAAATTTTTTGGGCTAACACGACCGAACTGTGTTGGCCTCGGGTCTTTTGAATGGGAGGACTTCCTTTTTATGTGTTTCTTGATCTTCTTTGCTTCAGCTTGGTCTGAATCTCCTTTTTTACTTGGAAACAAAAAAAGAACGCCAAAGTGCATAAAAGCGTAATAAAACAAGGAAAAAATGCATAAAAAAACACTGCTAAAGACACACAATAAGCGGTATAAATACCACTTATCAAAATCCCTCAATCTAGAATTGTTGCTTGTCCTCAAGCAACACAACTTGCATAGAAAAATTTCACACCAAGCGGTTCAGTTTTGCAAAAACTACCCAGTTTCCCATGTACTTGCTTGACACTAGAAGTATTACAATACCACAAACTTTAGCAAATTTACAAACCAAAGTTTCCTGTTTCAGATACCTCTCTAACTATGCTTTGGACTTAAGTCTCTCTTTCTGATTTTCCTTCCCTTTTGTTCGGAACAATCAAATTAAGGATTTTAGAATAATAATAATAATTACTTACAAGTAAGATCGATCGACGAGTTTTTTATTTAGTTATTTACAACACAGCCAAAGTAGTTGCTCATTTTTTGGTTGGCGTTGGGGTTCCACCATCGTTCGATTGAATAACCGTTCTGATCACATCCAGAAAAAGACAAGATGCCTGCTCTGATACCAATTGAAATTCTGGCATAGCAGATAACAGATGTCCTACACATGTCACGACATTGTTCTCTGCATAACATTAAAACAAGGGCAGAATAAACAAGTTGATATTATGAATATTAGCAACAGCAGCAAGACAGATGTTTCGACATCTGTTACAACATGTTAATCAAAACTGAACTCTAAATTACAGAATGATAAACAACACAGAATATGATGAACCAGTTCGGTACAAATCACCTATATTTGGGGGCTACCAACCCAGGAAGAAGAATCCACTATCAGTAGTATAGTTTTATGTAAACAACCTCTGGTTTACAGTAAACAACCTCTGGTTTACAGTAAACAACCTCTGGTTTACCTATCACTAGCCAATGGACACTTTATCATTAGAAGTCATATCTAAATGATAAGAGAAACCCATCTCACTCCCTAAATCACAACCTGTGATATCTAACAGTTACAATCGACAATAACTGCATCATTCTACTTGAAAGACACCTCTTTCAATGCAAAGTTCATTCGAGCATTCTCGACTAACAACATAACTTGGATTTGCTTCAAAAATTCATCCAAGAATAATACACGATTCATTACCTAAAGGTTTCTGAATCTGTACAAACAACTATATCTACCACAGTGTATCAAACTGATATAAAGGGAGACTTACAACACAAGAAAGCCTACGACTCTCAAAACTATTGACATGGTTTTGTGAGTTGATATTCATTTGCATCTTAGCTTTTTAGCATTGTGTTGATTGTTAGTTTGAATAGCTTCTAGTAATTAATGCAATAAAGACCGCGATAACGCTTTACGAATGGTATTGCGAGGACGCGTGATTATAGTGAGGAAGAACGATGTTCACATACATTTGGCAAATTAGATGAATACATGTAAAAAGGGTTAAACATATGTACGTATTCAGATCATAGCTTTGTATATGAATTACTCATTAGTTTGATATGGATGTTATAGTAATATCTGTTGGGTCTAGATGCCAAAAATGGATGTAGGATTAACATTCATGTAGGTTTTAAATACTTTGTATTAATTGGTAATGTGCGAGAGCAATTATTGATCGGTACACAATCACTCACAACATGCGGGGACCGAAAAGATATGTATGTCGTGAGTGATACGTGAGGATATTAGACGAATGATTGATTTGTGTTTACTTGATTAGAAGAATGCATGTGTTATCAATTGATGAGATTCAATCCCAACAAGGCTCCGTTAATAATTCAGTCTTTACTTTATATTTTCCGTATTTACATTTTCTGCTTTTATTTATGGTTCCTTAAACCTTTTAGCCAAACCTTTTGCACTACAAGCTTAGAAATGTAGAGACCGTTAAACGACATTCTTTCCCTCGCACCGATCCCTGTGGAGACGACAAAACAGGGTACTTAATTAATTTTTGCTTGCTGCTTTACCGCTTCAACAAAATGGCACCGTTGCTGGGGGTCGATGTTTGGATATTGAATCGCATTGCGATAGTTTTTATATTTTTGAGCTTTGTACATTTGTTTATATTATATATATTTGTTTTCTTTTATGTTTTCTCTAGTGTGACTAGGAATGATGAGAACTCCTGCTAGATTGGTTTCTATTTGTATAAAAGTATTCAATGAAGCTTCGACCGAGTCTGGATGGTGATGATAGGATGGTGAGCATTGAATGTATGCAAGGTAAATTGTACCGCTTTATAGAATGTTAGATTGATTTAAAAATATTGTGCTTTGTGCAAATGTGTATTCTTGTTTCATTTTGCAATTTTTTTGAATGCTTGTTTCACTTAGGTTCGAAAGCCACAAATTGTGAGAAACCTCCATTATTTACTACATGCTAGGATGACTGATAACTTTGTTTAATTCATTTGATTCATGCTTTATCTTTTGATTATTGTGATTTTGTGGAAGCATTATAAATGATCAAGGCATTTGTTTATATTGAACACAACTGTATCCAAAAGTACCTTACCCGTGAGTAGAGAGAATTCGTTATCCCCCTTTGAGCCTAAACAGTATAGATCTCATTTCAGTGATGAACTTGGTTTATGTACATAATTTGAAAGTATAGTTCATCATTAAATTTTGTGAGGTTCTAAAAAAAATTTTCTTCTTGAACCTTTGAACATTGTTTTTAGTTGATTTCTTTGCCATAAAAAGCAAGAAACACTCACTTGAGGTTTGGTTGAATTCAAGTTGGGGAGAATGAAAAAGAAGAATGGTAGGTAGCAAAAACTTTTGAAAAAATTTCAAACAAGCATGAAAAGAAAAAGTGTGAATATGAATGTGAAAAACAAAAGAAAAAGAATGCTTGTTTGAATAAGAAAAATAGAGATGAAATAATTATGCATAAGGAAGTTTTAGAAGGTTTGTGGTAAAGGAATGTAAATGGTGAATGAAGTTGATATGTGTGAATACCTTGTATAGTGAATGTTCTTTTGCATCATAAATTTCGATTCATTGGCCTTTAGAAATGTCCCTTTATTGTTAACCCGACCAAGCTACAACCCTTAAAGCCCTTAGTGATCTTTTTACTTCCATGTTTTCAATTTTGATTGTTAGATGTTGTATGAATTGAGTTGCTATTAGCATTGTTTGTCAAGTGAGTGAAATTGCCCCGCGGTTGCAAATGCATTAATTTCTTCATTCTTATTCTGAAGAGGAGTGTTAGAGTGATTCAAGTATTAAAATTTAGTTTTTATTTAAAACATTCCATGATATTTGTTTAAGAACTAAATTCTTTGTCATTGTTCGATTCTATTGAGTGGTGAACGTTGCTTGTGCGCATTTTAATGCTTGACCAAATCCTCTTATTTGAGAAAATTTCTCTTGTTTGAAGTTAAACTGTTAATCTTTTCTTGGTTGAATCTTATGCTTGAGCAAATCCTCTTGTTTTCATGAGGGGCATACTTTGCTTGAGGACAAACAAAAATCTAGTTGGGGAGAGTTTGTTAAGTGCAAATTTTGACTTAAATTGAACCATCTTTATTTGCACTTTTCAACTCAATTCTCGTGTTTTCATAGATTTAATTCATGTTCTAGTGTGATTCTTCAATTATATTGCAAATACCTTTGGTACTTGTAATTTGTGTGTTATTGTGCAGAAAAAGGCATTAAGTCATCAAAGAAGTAAGACACAAGAAAAGAGATGTAAGTTGCCAAAGGAAATGAAGAAACTTCAGAAAGTTCGCTTTGCAAACTTGCCAGCGAATGTTCGCTTTGCGAACTTTCCAGCGAATACTCCCAGACTTGAGGCAGTAATAAAAGGCACCTAAGTTTGATTGCGAACTTTTTAGCGAATGTTCGCTTTGCAAATAATTATTCGCATTGCAAACTTATACAGAATCACAGAGGCGGTTTAACTGTTCCTGAGGCACATCAGGTGTCTATTTTGGTGGTCGCTGGGCAAATAATTTGTTCGCAGTGTGAACATGACAGATCCTGAATGTATTATATATATATATATATATTTCACACTTTTTAGTAGTTAGTTAGATATTTTTCAGCATAGAACTTTATCTCTCTTCATTTCATGAATATTTTAGAGAGAGAAATTCAAACCCTAAGAGGGAGAAGGTAAGATCTTTGATCTCTTGTTGGGGTTTGGATGTAGTCTTTTGATACCTTATGTATTTCATTTAATGTATGTTTGTGAACTAGTTTTGATTCTCTATTGTGGGTTGTCTTTGATTGTTTATTTGTGGGTATTGACAAAACTCTTTTTAAATCTTTGGTCTTAGATTTTCATCCACCAATGAGAAAACTTTTGACATGGTTTTGTGAGTTGATATTCATTTGCATCTTAGCTTTTTAGCATTGTGTTGATTGTTAGTTTGAATTGCTTCTAGTAATTAATGCAATAAAGACCGCGATTACGCTTGACGAACGGTATTGTGAGAATGCGTGATTATAGTGAGGAACAACGATGTTCACATACATTTGGGAAATTAGATGAATGCAAGTAAAAAGGGTTAATCATATGTACGCATTCTGATCATAGCTTTGTATATGAATTACTCATTAGTTTGATATGGATGTTATAGTAATATATGTTGGGTCTAGATGCCAGAAATGGATGTAGGCTTAAAATTCATGTAGGTTTTAAATACTTTGTATTGATTGGTAATGTGCAAGAGCAATTATTGATCGGTACAAAATCACTCACAACATGCGGGGACCGAGAGGATATGTATGTCGTGAGTGATACGTGAGGATATTAGACGAATGATTGATTTGTGTTTACTTGATTAGAAGAATGCATGTGTTATCAATTGATGATATCCAATCCCAACAAGGCTCCGTTTATAATTCAGTCTTTACTTTATATTTTCTGTCTTTACATTTTCTGCTTTTATTTATGGTTCATTAAACCTTTTAGCCCAAACTTTTGCACCACGAGCTTAGAAATGTAGAGACCGTTGAACGGCATTCTTTCCCTTGCACCGATCCCTATGGAGACGACAAAACTGGGTACTTAATTAGTTTTTGCTTACTGCTTTACCGCTTCAACAAAATGGCGCTGTTGCTGGGGGTCGATGTTTCTATATTTTTGAACTTTGTACATTTGTTTATATAGCATATATTTATTTTCTTTTATGTTTTCTCTAGTGTGACTAGGAATGATGAGAACTCCTTCTAGATTGGTTGCTATTTGTATAAAAGTATTCAATGAAGCTTCGACCGAGTCTGGATGGTGATGATAGGATGGTGAGCATTGAATGTATGCAAGGTAAATTGTACCGCTTTATATGTTAGATTGATTTAAGAATTTTGTGCTTTGTGCAAATGTGTATTCTTGTTTCATTTTGCAACTTGTTTGAATGCTTGTTTCACTTAGGTCCAAAAGCCACAAATTGTGAGAAACCTCCATTGTTTACTATATGCTAGGATGACTGATAACTTTGTTTAATTCGTTTGATTCATGCTTTATCTTTTGATTATTGTGATTTTGTGGAAGCATTAGAAATGATCAAGGCATTTGTTTATATTGAGCACAACCGTATCCAAAAGTACCTTACCCGTGAGTAGAGAGAATTCGTTAACCCCATTTGAGCCTAAACAGTTTAGATCTCATTTCAGTGATGAACTTGGTTTATGTACATAATTTGAAAGTATAGTTCATCATTGAATTTTGTGAGGTTCTAAAAAAAATTTCTTCTTGAACGTTTGAACATTGTTTTAGATTGATTTCCTTGCCAGAATCAGCAAGGAACATTCACTTGAGGTTTGGTTGAGTTCAAGTTGGGGAGAATTTAAAAGAAGAACGGTAGGTTGCTAAAACTTTTTAAAAAATTTCAAACAAGCATGAAAAGAAATAGTGTGAATATGAATGTGAAAAACAAAAGAAAAAGAATGCTTGTTTGAATAAGAAAAATAGAGATGAAATAATTGTGCATAAGGAAGTTTGAGAAGGTTTGTGGTAAAGGAATGTAAATGGTGAATGAAGTTGAGATGTGTGAATACCTTGTATAGTGAATGTTCTTTTGCATCGAAAATTTCAATTCAATGGCCTTTAGAAATGTCCCTTTATTGTTAACCCGACCAAGCTACAACCCTTAAAGCCCTTAGTGATCTTTTTGCTTCCATGTTTTCATTTTTTATTGTTAGATGTTGTATGAATTGAGTTGCTATTAGCATTGTTTGTCAGGTGAGTGAAATTGCCCTGAGGTTGCAAACGCGCTAATTTCTTTATTCTTATTCTGAAGAGGAGTGTTAGAGTGATTCAAGTATGAAAATTTAGTTGTTATTTGAAACATTCCATGATATTTATTTAATAACTATATATTTTTTGTCACTCTTTGATTCTATAGAGTGGTGAACGTTGCTTGTGCGCATTTTCATGCTTGACCAAATCCTCTTATTTGAGAAAATTTCTCCTGTTTGAAGTTGAACCTTAATCTTTTCTTGGTTGAATGTTATGCTTGAGCAAATCCTCTTGTTTTCATGAGGGGCATATTTTGCTTGAGGACAAGCAAAAATCTAGTTGGGGAGAGTTTGTTAAGTGCGAATTTTGACTTAAATTGAACCATCTTTCTTGGCACTTTTCAACTCAATTCTCATGTTTTCATAGATTTAATTCATGTTCTAGTGTGATTCTTCAATTATATTGCAAATACCTTTGGTACTTGTAATTTGTGTGTTATTGTGCAGAAAAAGGCATTAAGTCATCAAAGAAGTAGGACACAAGAAAAGAGATGCAAGTTGCCAAAGGAAATGAAGAAACTTCAGAAAGTTCGCTTTGCGAACTTGCCAACGAATGTTCGCTTTGCGAACTTTCCAGCGAATACTCCCAGACTTGAGGCTGTAAGAAAAGGCACCTAAGTTCGCATTGTGAACTTTCCAGTGAATGTTCGCTTTGCGAATAATTATTCGCATTCCAAACTTATGCAGAATCGCAGAGGCGGTTTAACTGTTCCTGAGGCACATCAGGTGCCTATTTTGTTGTTCGCTGGGCGAATAATTTGTTCGCAGTGCGAACATGACAGATCTTGAATGTATTATATATATATATATATTTTTTTCACACTTTTTAGTAGTTAGTTAGATATTTTTCAGCATAGAACTTTATCTCTCTTCATTTCAATAATATTTTAGAGAGAAAAACTCAAACCCTAAGAGGGAGAAGGTAAGATCTTTGATATCTTGTTGGGGTTTGGATGTAATCTTTTGATACCTTATGTATTTCATCTATTATACGTTTGTGAACTAGTTTTGATTCTCTATTGTTGATTGTCTTTGATTGTTTATTTGTGGGTCTTTACAAAACTCTTTTTAAATCTTTGGTCTAAGATTTTCATCTACCAATAAGCAAACTTATGACATGGTTTTGTGAGTTAATATTCATTTGCATCTTATCATTTTAACATTGTGTTGATTGTTAGTTTGAATAACTTCTAGTAATTAATGCAATAAAGACCGCGATAACGCTTGATAAACGGTATTGCGAGGATGCATGATTATAGTGAGGAAGAAGGATGTTCACATACATTTGGTAAATTAGATGAATACATGTAAAAAGGGTTAATCATATGTAGGTATTCTGATCATAGCTTTGTATATGAATTACTCATTAGTTTGATATGGATGTTATAGTAATATATGTTGGGTCTAGATGCCAGAAATGGATGTAGGCTTAGCATTCATGTAGGTTTTAAATACTTGGTATTGATTGGTAATGTGCGAGAGCAATTATTGACCGGTACAAAATCACTCACAACATGCGGGGACCGAGAGGATATGTATGTCGTGAGTGATACGTGAGGATATTAGACGAATGATTGATTTGTGTTTACTTGATTAGAAGAATGCATGTGTTATCAATTGATGAGATCCAATCCCAACAAGGCTCCGTTTATAATTTAGTCATTACTTTATATTTTCCGTCTTTACATTTTCTGCTTTTATTTATGGTTTCCTTAAACCTTTTAGCCCAAACTTTTGCACAACAAGCTTAGAAACGTAGAGACCGTTGAACGACATTCTTTCCCTCGCACTGATCCCTGTGGAGACGACAAAACTGGGTACTTAATTAATTTTTGCTTACTGCTTTACCGCTTCAAGAAAATGGCGCCGTTGCTGGGGGTCAATGTTTGGATATTGAATCGCATTGTAATAGTTTCTATATTTTTGACCTTTTTACATTTGTTTATATTGTATATATTTGTTTTCTTTTATGTTTTCTCGAGTGTGACTAGGAATGATGAGAACTCCTTCAAGATTGGTTGTTATTTGTATAGAAGTATTCAATGAAGGTTCGACCGAGTCTGGATGGTGATGATAGAATGGTGAGCATTGAATGTATGCAAGGTAAATTGTACCGCTTTATAGAATGTTAGATTGATTTAAGAATTTTGTGCTTTGTGCAAATGTGTATTCTTGTTTCATTTTGCAACTTGTTTGAAAGCTTGTTTCACTTAGGTCCGAAAGCCACAAATTGTGAGAAACCTCTATTGTTTACTATATGCTAGGATGACTGATAACTTTGTTTAATTCATTTGATTCATGCTTTATCTTTTGATTATTGTGATTTTGTGTAAGCATTAGAAATGATCAAGGCATTTGTTTATATTGAGCACAACCGTATCCAAAAGTACCTTACCCGTGAGTAGAGAGAATTCGTTAACCCCCTTTGAGCCTAAACAGTTTAGATCTTATTTCAGTGATGAACTTGGTTTATGTACATAATTTGAAAGTATAGTTCATCATTGAATTTTGTGAGGTTCTAAAAAATTTTTCTTCTTGAACCTTTGAACATTGTTTTAATTTGATTTCCTTGCCATAAACAGCAAGGAACATTCACTTGAGGTTTGGTTGAACTCAAGTTGGGGAGAATTAAAAAGAAGAACGGTAGGTTGCTAAAACTTTTTAAAAAATTTCAAACAAGCATGAAAAGAAAAAGTGTGAATATGAATGTGAAAAACAAAAGAAAAAGAATCCTTGTTTGAATAAGAAAAATAGAGATGAAATAATTGTGCATAAGGAAGTTTGAGAAGGTTTGTGGTAAAGGAATGTAAATGGTGAATGAAGTTGAAATGTGTGAATACCTTGTAAAGTGAATGTTCTTTTGCATCGGAAATTTCAATTCAATGGCCTTTAGAAATGTCCCTTTATTGTTAACCTGGCCAAGCTACAACCCTTAAAGCCCTTAGTGATCTTTTTGCTTCCATGTTTTCATTTTTGATTGTTAGATGTTGTATGAATTGAGTTACTATTAGCATTGTTTGTCAAGTGAGTGAAATTGCCCCGTGGTTGCAAACGCGCTAATTTCTTTATTCTTATTCTGAAGAGGAGTGTTAGAGTGATTCAAGTATGAAAATGTAGTTGTTATTTGAAACATTCCATGATATTTATTTAAGAACTATATATTTTTTGTAATTGTTCGATTCTATTGAGTGGTGAACGTTGCTTGTGCGCATTTTCATGCTTGACCAAATCCTCTTATTTGAGAAAATTTCTCCTGTTTGAAGTTGAACCGTTAATCTTTTTTTGGTTGAATGTTATGCTTGAGCAAATCCTCTTGTTTTCATGAAGGGCGTATTTTGCTTGAGGACAAGCAAAAATCTAGTTGGGGAGAATTTGTTAAGTGCAAATTTTGACTTAAATTGAACCATCTTTCTTGGCACTTTTCAACTCAGTTCTCATGTTTTCATACATTTAATTCATGTTCTAGTGTGATTCTTCAATTATATTGTAAATACCTTTGGTACTTGAAATTTGTGTGTTATTATGCAGAAAAAGGCATTAACTCATCAAAGAAGTAAGACACAAGAAAAGAGATGCAAGTTACCAAAGGAAATGAAGAAACTTCAGAAAGTTTGCTTTGCGAACTTGCTAGCGAATGTTCACTTTGCGAAATTTCCAGCGAATACTCCCAGACTTGAGGCAGTAAGAAAAGGCACCTAAGTTCTCATTGCGAACTTTCCAGCGAATGTTTGCTTTGCAAATAATTATTCGCATTGCGAACTTATGCATAATCGCAGAGACGGTTTAACTGTTCCTGAGGCACACCAGGTGCCTATTTTGGTGTTCGCTGGGCGAATAATTTGTTCGCAGTGCGAACATGACAGATCCTGAATGTATTATATATATATTTTTCACACTTTTTAGTAGTTTGTTAGATATTTTTCAGCATAGAACTTTATCTCTCTTCATTTCAAGAATATTTTAGAGAGATAAACTCAAACCCTAAGAGGGAGAAGGTAAGATCTTTGATCTCTTGTTGGGGTTTGGACGTAATCTTTTGATACCTTATTTATTTCATCTAATATATGTTTGTGAACTAGTTTTGATTCTCTATTGTTGATTGTCTTTGATTGTTTATTTGTGGGTCTTGACAAAACTCTTTTTAAATCTTTGGTCTTAGATTTTCATCTATCAATGAGCAAACTTTTGACATGGTTTTGTGAGTTGATATTCATTTGTATCTTAGATTTTTAGCATTGTGTTGATTGTTAGTTTGAATAGCTTCTAGTAATTAATGTAATAAACACCGCGATAACGCTTGACAAACGGTATTGCGAGGATGCGTGATTATTGTGAGGAAGAACGATGTTCACATACATTTGGCAAATTAGATGAATACATGCAAAAAGGGTTAATCATATGTAGGTATTCTGATCATAGCTTTGTATATGAATTACTCATTAGTTTGATATGGATCTTATAGTAATATATGTTGGGTCTAGATGCCAGAAATGGATGTAGGCTTAACATTCATGTAGGTTTTAAATACTTTGTATTGATTGGTAATATGCGAGAGCAAATTTTTGATCGGTACAAAATCACTCACAACATGCGGGGACCGAGAGGATATGTATGTTGTGAGTGATACGTGAGGATATTAGACAAATGATTGATTTGTGTTTACTTGATTAGAAAAATGCATGTGTTATCAACTGATGAGATCCAATCCCAACAAGGCTTCGCTTATAATTCAGTCTTTACTTTATATTTTCCGTCTTTACATTTTCTACTTTTATTTATGGTTCCTTAAACCTTTTAGCCAAAACTTTTGCACCACAAGCTTAGAAATGTAGAGACCGTTGAACGACATTCTTTTCCTCGTACTGATCCCTGTGGAGACGACAAAACTGGGTACTTAATTAATTTTTTCTTACTGCTTTACCGCTACAACAAAATGGCGCCATTGCAGGGGGTCGATGTTTGGATATTGAATCGCATTGCGATATTTTCTATATTTTTGAGCTTTGTACATTTGTTTATATTGTATATATTTGTTTTCTTTTATGTTTTCTCGAGTGTGACTAGGAATGATGAGAACTCCTTCAAGATTGGTTGCTATTTGTATAAAAGTATTCAATGAAGCTTCGACCGAGTCTGAATGGTGATGATAGGATGGTGAGCATTGAATGTATGCAAGGTAAATTGTACCGCTTTATAGAATGTTAGATTGATTTAAGAATTTTGTGCTTTGTGCAAATGTGTATTCTTGGATCATTTTACAACTTGTTTGAATGCTTGTTTCACTTAGGTCCGAAAACCACAAATTGTGAGAAACCTCTATTGTTTACTATATGCTAGGATGACTGATAACTTTGTTTAATTCGTTTGATTCATGCTTTATCTTTTGATTATTGTGATTTTCTGGAAGCATTAGAAATGATCAAGGCATTTGTTTATATTGAGCACAACCGTATCCAAAAGTACCTTACCCGTGAGTAGAGAGAATTCATTAACCCCCTTTGAGCCTAAACAGTTTAGATCTTATTTCAGTGATGAACTTGGTTTATGTACATAATTTGAAAGTATAGTTCATCATTGAATTTTGTGAGGTTCTAAAAAAAAATTTCTTCTTGAACCGTTGAACATTGTTTTAATTTGATTTCATTGCCATAAACAGCAAGGAACATTCACTGGAGGTTTGGTTGAATTCAAGTTGGGGAGAATTAAAAAGAAGAACGGTAGGTTGCTAAAACTTTTTTAAAAATTTCAAACAAGCATGAAAAGAAAAAGTGTGAATATGAATGTGAAAAACCAAAGAAAAAGAATGCTTGTTTGAATAAGAAAAATAGAGATGAAATAATTGTGCATAAGGAAGTTTGAGAAGGTTTGTGGTAAAGGAATGTAAATGGTGAATGAAGTTAAGATGTGTGAATACCTTGTATAGTGAATGTTCTTTTGCATTGGAAATTTCAATTTAATGGCCTTTAGAAATGTCCCTTTATAGTTAACCCGACCAAGCTATAACCCTTAAAGCCCTTAATGATCTTTTTGGTTCCATGTTTTCATTTTTGATTATTAGATGTTGTATGAATTGAGTTGCTATTAGCATTGTATGTCAGGTGAGTGAAATTGCCCCGCAGTTGCAAACGCGCTAATTTCTCTATTCTTATTCTGAAGAGGAGTGTTTGAGTGATTCAAGTATGAAAATTTAGTTGCTATTTGAAACATTCCATGATATTTATTTAAGAACTATATTTTTTTTGTCATTGTTCGATTCTATTGAGTGGTGAACGTTGCTTGTGCGCATTTTCATGCTTGACCAAATCCTCTTATTTGAGAAAATTTCTCCTGTTTGAAGTTGAACCGTTAATCTTTTCTTGGTTGAATGTTATGCTTGAGCAAATCCTCTTGTTTTCAAGAGGGGCATATTTTGCTTGAGGACAAGCAAAAATCTAGTTGGGGAGAGTTTGTTAAGTGCAAATTTTGACTTAAATTGAACCATCTTTCTTGGCACTTTCCAACTCAATTCTCATGTTTTCATAGATTTAATTCATGTTCTAGTGTGATTCTTCAATTATATTGCAAATACCTTTGGTACTTGTAATTTGTGTGTTATTGTGCAGAAAAAGGCATTAAGTCATCAAAGAAGTAAGACACAAGAAAAGAGATGCAAGTTGCCAAAGGAAATGAAGAAACTTCAGAAAGTTCGCTTTGCGAACTTGCTAATGAATGTTTGCTTTGCGAACTTTCCAGCAAATACTCCCAGACTTGAGGCAGTAAGAAAAGGCACCTAAGTTCACATTGCAAACTTTCCAGCGAATGTTCGCTTTGCATATAATTATTTGCATTGCGAACTTATGCAGAATCGCAGAGACGGTTTAACTGTTCCTGAGGCACATCAGGTGCCTATTTTGGTATTCGCTGGGTGAATAATTTGTTCGCAGTGCTAACATGACAGATCCTGAATGTATTATATATATATTTTTCACACTTTTTGGTAGTTAGTTAGATATTTTTCAGCATAGAACTTTATCTCTCTTCATTTCAAGAATATTTTAGAGAGATAAACTCAAACCCTAAGAGGGAGAAGGTAAGATCTTTGATCTCTTGCTGGGGTTTCGATGTAATCTTTTGATACCTTATGTATTTCATCTAATATATGTTTGTGAACTAGTTTTGATTCTCTATTGTTGATTGCCTTTGATTGTTTATTTATGGTTTTGTAAGTTGATATTCATTTGCATCTTAGCTTTTTAGCATTGTGTTGATTGTTAGTTTGAATAGCTTCTAGTAATTAATGCAATAAACCCCGCGATAACGCTTGACAAACGGTATTGCAAGGATGCATGCTTATAGTGAGGAAGAACGATGTTCACATACATTTGGCAAATTAGATGAATAAATGTAAAAAGGGTTAATCATATGTAGGTATTCTGATCATAGCTTTGTATATGAATTACGCATTAGTTTGATATGGATGTTATAGTAATATATGTTGGGTCTAGATGCCAGAAACGGATGTAGGCTTAACATTCATGTAGGTTTTAAATACTTTATATTGATTGGTAATATGCGATATCAATTATTGATCGGTACAAAATCACTCACAACATGCGGGGACCGAGAGGATATGTATGTTGTGAGTGATACGTGAGGATATTAGACAAATGATTGACTTGTGTTTACTTTATTAGAAGAATGTATGTGTTATCAATTGATGAGATCCAATCCCAACAAGGCTCCGCTTATAATTCATTCTTTACTTTATATTTTCCGTCTTTACATTTTCTGCTTTTATTTATGGTTCCTTAAACCTTTTAGCCCAAACTTTTGCACCACAAGCTTAGAAACGTAGAGACTGTTGAATGACATTCTTTCCCTCATACGGATCCCTGTGGAGACGACAAAACTGGGTACTTAATTAATTTTTGCTTACTGCTTTACCGCTTCAACAAAATGGCGTCGTTGCTGGGGGTCGATGTTTGGATATTGAATCGCATTGCGATAGTTTCTATATTTTTGAGCTTTGTACATTTGTTTATATTGTATATATTTGTTTTCTTTTATGTTTTCTCGAGTGTGACTAGGAATGATGAGAACTCCTTCAAGATTGGTTGCTATTTGTATAAAAGTATTCAATGAAGCTTCGACCGAGTCTGGATGGTGATGATAGGATGGTGAGCATTGAATGTATGCAAGGTAAATTGTACCGCTTTATAGAATGTTAGATTGATTTAAGAATTTTGTGCTTTTTGGAAATGTGTATTCTTGATTCATTTTGCAACTTGTTTGAATGCTTGTTTCACTTAGGCCCAAAAACCACAAATTGTGAGAAACCTCCATTGTTTACTATATGCTAGGATGACTGATAACTTTGTTTAATTCGTTTGATTCATGCTTTATCTTTTGATTATTGTGATTTTGTGGAAGCATTAGAAATGATCAAGGCATTTGTTTATATTGAGCACAACAGTATCCAAAAGTACCTTACCCATGAGTAGAGAGAATTCGTTAACCCCCTTTGAGCCTAAACAGTTTAGATCGTATTTCAGTGATGAACTTGGTTTATGTACAAAATTTGAAAGTATAGTTCATCATTGAATTTTGTGAGGTTCTTAAAAAAAATTTCTTCTTGAACCTTTGAACATTGTTTTAATTTGATTTCCTTGCCATAAACAGCAAGGAACATTCACTTGAGGTTTGGTTGAATTCAAGTTGGGGAGAATTAAAAAGAAGAACGGTAGGTTGCTAAAACTTTTTAAAAATTTTCAAACAAGCATGAAAAGAAAAAGTGTGAATATGAATGTGAAAAACAAAAGAAAAAGAATGCTTGTTTAAATAAGAAAAATAGAGATGAAATAATTGTGCATAAGGAAGTTTGAGAAGGTTTGTGGTAAAGGAATGTAAATGGTGAATGAAGTTGAGATGTGTGAATACCTTGTATAGTGAATGTTCTTTTGCATCGGAAATTTCAATTCAATGGCCTTTAGAAATGTCCCTTTATTGTTAACCTGACCAAGCTACAACCCTTAAAGCCCTTAGTGATCTTTTTGCTTCCATGTTTTCATTTTTGATTGTTAGATGTTGTATGAATTGAGTTGCTATTAGCATTGTTTGTCAGTTGAGTGAAATTTCCCCGTGTCATACCCCAAATTTTGACCACTAAGATTTCCCATCATTGTGCAAATCATCATCACAATATGGATGAACTTTCATACTCATCAGTCTCCCCAAAGATGGGTGAGCATCCACTACAATCAAATTTAGGGTTTCAGGCCTTCTCAGAGTTCTTACACAAAGGATCAATCAAGGAATGACATGATCTTCAACTTGTCTAACCTCTCAAACATCCACAATGGATCAAGAGGACTCCCAATTCAAGGATTAAGCATAAGACTGCTCCCTTATAAGTGGATCAAGCCTCAGGATCGCCAGTGTCACCAAATTAGCTAGGGTTTTGGTTGACCTGGGCCTCTAGATGGAAGTTTTCCTCTGAGCATGAGCCAATGATTCAAAGCATAATCTAAGGTGCTCCAAGGGACATCATGGACCCAATTATCAAGTCAATTTTGCCTCAGGGGATGCATTCATAAAAAATCAGGAATTAGGGTTTCTTGACCTAATTCACCCCTAAGTTGACTTTTGGGACAAAACATGAGCCAAGGCCTCAAAGGAGGATTTGAGGGTCTCTAATAAACCACATTGATCCATTTGCAACAATGGGTTGATCCAAGAAGCTTGAGTCCCGAGTTTCAAGTTCATCAGAACCACAGTTAGGGTTTCGCGGGAAAAGTCAATTGTGCCTTTGACTTTTGACCCAGGCATGCTCCCAAACCTTGGGATATGATTCAATACACCCTATAACACCTATGAAACCAATCCATCAAGTTTGATTTAGGTCAAGGACTTGATTTCATAGAGGATCGCACAATTTGGAATTCATCTGACAAAAAGTCAATTGTGCACAAAAGTCAAACTTTGAATTTTTGAGATTTTTCACAATTATGGTTCTTTGACCCTAAGATGATGTTAATGTGTGATTGGAATCATAATTCATCAAGAAAAATCAAGAAAAGTTGGATAACTTGTAAAAGGGGTAGCCATAAAAAACTTAGAAATTTTCTAAGTTATGAAACAAAGTGGCAAGGGTACCAACTTTGGAGGATCATAACTCCTAAACCACAAGGCCATTTTCCCCATACAAAGATGGATTTGTAGCTCTCATGGCACTCTACAAAAGCTTAAACAACAACTCATTCCAATTCCTCATGGATTTTGAGTTATGGAATGATCAAAATCACAAAAAGTGAAAATGTCACTTTTTTCCAACACTTAGTGAAATTTTCACTAAGTCAGAATCTGTCTCACTTTTTTCAAAATGTAGGGGCATTTTTCACTTGGATCCAAAAAGTATCAAAACCAATTATAATCAAACAGTTATTGTATCATATGAGGGCTTTCCAAAATGGCCAAAGACTCCATCAAAGTCCACTTGAGCCATGAGATATGACAATGCCAACATGCCTTGCTGCAAACTGTCATGGCAAGGCAGATTTTGGAGTTTTGCTCGATTTGCTCAAATTTTGAAAAGGGCAAGCAACTCTATCCATCTGAACACCTCAAGGGGGGACCAAGGAGGAACCAACTCTGATCCCAAGCCTCCCAAGTCTTTGGAACCAAAAATAGCATGCCAACCCTAGAAAAGCCTAAAAGAGGGACAAGACTCCAATTTTGGATTGGAGCATTCAATGCATACACCAAGGTGGCATGGACTGAGCCATTTCCAACTGAATTCAATCAAGACTTATCCAAGACCAAGGGGACCAACAGCCTGTGCCCTAACCTCTAGTCAATGGCTAGAGGAGACTTGGATTCTCATTGCTCAACATTGGCCAAACCTATACAACAGTTGCCATTCACTATTCCTTACAAAACAAACTTGCTCTACTATAAATAGAGCTCATTTGTGATCAGTTTGAGTACACCAAAGCCATCAAATAGATGCCTTCCTCAAAATCTCCTTCTTCACTCCAAAATTGCCTTCCAAAGCAAGTCACTATCGGGTTTTGAGTTTGAGAGCTATTCCAACCAAACAAATCACACACACACCTCATAAACATCATATAGAAGTTATCCAAACACTCACATAACATCTGGAACATCAAAATCACAAAATCACCAGCCAAATGCTCAAGCCTTTGACAGATTTGCAGTTGGGGTGCCAAATCAAGTTCCAGCTCAATTCAATCCACTCCAAGCACCCAGACACACTCCATAGCACCTAGGGAAGCTGTCCATAACCTTGGAACCAAACTGTAACACCTCTAACACAAAACACGATCACCAGCTGCAAGAGGTAAGCATGAGCTCTTCTAACTCTATGATCCATGCATTTTTTGCTGCACAATAATTTGGCCATATGTTCATAACCATGCATGGAGTGTTTTCCCTCAATCAATTGTTTTGTTTGAATCGTGTATGGAATTTCTGAACCTTCATGAAAATTTTAGGGTTCTTGAGGTTTCTCTTTGATTTCTTATTCCGTGTTTAAAATAAATGAAATTAAAGACCATAGACATGATCGTGAGGTTGAAACGAGTAGATTGATATATAGATTGCATGATATAATCAAGTATTCAGAGAGATTGGATAGAAAATGCAAATCTGCAGAAACAGAGGGTGGCACGTGTTCTTGCCCTTGTTCTTGGCGCCTTTTTTTGAAAATTTGAATATTTGAATTTTGTGATTTTATTTAATTGATTCAAAAATTAATTTCTTCTGAGTTTTAATGATTTTGAGTTGATTCTTTTTTTAATAATTCACAAAAATGTTAAAATATTTTATTTTCCCAAAAAATCCCAAAAATATTATTTATTTCATATACTTGATATTTTTGTAAAGAATTAATATTTTAATTGTTTTTGACATTTAAAATATTTTCTCTTTCTTGATTTTTCAAATTTTAGTGATTTCCAATCATTTTGTGGATCAAAACCTAATTTTTGAAACATTAATCCAAGATCACAATTTGTTTTCCACATATTTAACAATTTTGATCATTTTAATTGAATTTTTATTCAATTAAAATACATTTTGGAAACAAATTAGGGTTTTTGATTAATTCAACCCTCATTAAACTTTTTCAAACACTATGGGCCTCTAATAGAGTGTAAGACCCAATCCCCTTTTAACCAAAACAATATTGGGCCTCAAATATTGTATAAGTCCCTCTGCGTTAAAAGAAAACCTCGGCGCGATCGCCAGTTGAAAAATTAAACCCTTGGGCCTACCCTTGTGTTATAAGCCCCATTCTTTAAAAATCATTGGGCCTCTAGTAGAGTTTAAGACCCAACCCTTTTTGAAAACCAAAATAATTTGGGCCTCAGTGTATTGTATAAGTCCCGATACTGTCAAAAAGTTCGGCGCGATCGTTGCCTTTTAAAACAAAACCCTGGGCCTATCCTTGAGCTGTAAGCCCCACCACTTGTACAAAAATAAACCTTTGGGCCTCTTGAGAGAGTGTAAGACCCATCCCTTTGTACAAAAAACCTTTTTGGGCCTCAGTCACTTGTATAAGTCCCTGTACAAAACAACAGTGCAATCACTGATAAATCCTTGGGCCTCTCCTTGAGCTGTAAGCCCCAAACAATCTTTTCAAAGAACTTTCTCCTTTGATTTAGAATATAATATTGTTATCAAAGCTTTCTTTGTTGAACAAACTAACAAAACAGCATGGAACCTCTACAACCGAGTAAGTGTTGACCCGCTTTCATATATATATATATATATATATATATATATATATATATATAAATATATATATATATATATAACTGTATTGTGGGGCTGCTCACTGTAAGTCTTCTTTCACAAACTTTTATATACTTGTCAAATATCCACTGTGTAATACTAGTATAGCTATTTAGAGTTTTCCTCGGCAACTACGTCTAGCACTAGGTAAAGCCCTGTTGGTCACTCTTAAATACAAACAAAACTAGATCCCCATAGGATTACCAGACACAGTCTTCCCTCCTCTTGGGGTTAAACAATATGGAGACGTGAAAGGCAGCATTCTCGGTGAACCCTTTCTCAGACTGTCACCCTTAGAAATTGTCAAAGAGACTCTACTCCCTAGAGATGATATTTTCTCCGTGAATGGCATCTCTTGAGTTTCTTCCAAATTCTCAAACTTTCCTGGCTTGATCTATTCTCAGTGAATGGCATCTCTTGAACTTCTCGGGGTTTGGGGACCCACAGGCTTCTTAAAAGTATCCCCGCCTCCTCTTGGACGTTGTACAAGGACCCTTCGGCTTCTTAAAAGCTCTCATGCCTTCTCTTGGGCTTAGTACAAGGACCCAGAGACCTCTACAGGTATAGGAACAGAACCTAGTCATCAATTTGCTAGAGCTGTCTTTCTGAGTCAAGTGTCAGACCTGTTAATGGGTTGACCTTCATCCCTTAACATACCGGCCTTCTCTTGGGCATCATACAAAGATCATTCACTATCCGAGAATCGACTTCTCAAAACACCCGTAGACTTGGACAGTCTCAATACCCTTTGGATTTCCCATTTCCTTAAAGAACAAGAAATAACCCTGATCCTCTGATCAATCCTAAAGCACAACAAATACCTTTAATCGTTCCCTTCATAAGAACTGATTTTCTCTTTATCCAATATACTGGACCTGTCACTAAGCTAAAACAGTTATAATAGCCTCCTCTTGGGCTTTGTACAATAATTCTCCCCAGCGGAGCTAACCTATTCACACTCTCTTGTTGAGTATAAAAGACTCTCTTGTTGAGTCCCTTCCCTTTTAGCCTCCATCTCGGGCTTCGTATGAAATACAAAATCACTCTCTTGTTGAGTATAAAAGACTCTCTTATTGAGTCAAACATTTTCAGCCTCCATCTCGGGCTTCGTACGAGGTACAAAGACTCTCTTGTTAAGTCAAAACCTTTTAACCTCCATCTTGGGCTTCGTACAAGACACATACAAAAGCACTCTCTTGTTGAGTCAACCCTTTTAGCCTCTCTCTCGGGCTTCGTACTAGACACATAAAAACACCCTCTTATTGGGTCAATAGCCTCCTCTTAGGCTTTGTATAAGGAAACCCCGGTTGAGTCAATCAGCCTTTTAGCATCAAAATTTGTGCCTCGTTCACAGTATACAAACATCAACAACTCCTTTTCCCCCCATCTAATTGCTGTAAGCGGCAAGCCTCTGGATTATTTACATCCATGCCACTGTCCCTCTTTTAGCATGAGAAATTCCTAAGGAAAGATAGCATTGCTCTACGCTGAGTTAAAGTCTTCTCCTTCAGGTTTAAAATCCCCTATAAAGGAAAATTATGGCATTGCTGGATTCACATATCCCAGTTAAAGTAATTCTCCTTTATAATCAGTCACCCAACAGTTGTGACAAACAGACCAAATATCCCCCTTTAGAGATGACAAATTCTCTCTCAGCCCTTTAGCTTCACATCTTGGGCTTCGAACAAGAAATAAATAGACCCTTTAGCTTCACATCTTGGGCTTTGAACAAGATACAAACCACCTTTAGCTTCACGTCTTGGGCTTTGAATAAGACACCAAAACAACCTTTTTCCTCCCCATAGAATAGGAGGAACTACGATCGCTCTGATTTCCCTGTTTCGTTAAACGGGAATACGTAGGCATAAGATTGCAAAAGAATCTTAGCGAGCACACTAATAAAAAACCCAAAATCTCGTACCTTCATACATCAATCGAAAAGCATCAATCCTAACATCCTTACAAATAGTCCCGTCATTTCATTCTTAGCAAAATAAGCAGAGAGAGGCCCACAATCTAAACCGCATCTGTAAACCAACAGTCATCTGTTTAAACTCAGTATGCAAGCAGGGTTAATTGGAGACATCTATTTCCCTTCCTTAGTCAGCTTAATAGGATAAAAAATGAATCGGCCTGTAGTACCCCAGAGCGATAGTGCTTAAGAACCACGTCCAAAATCGCTCGCTACACCCCGCATTTGAAAACGCGCTAATTTCTTTATTCTTATTCTGAAGAGGAGTGTTAGAGTGATTCAAGTACGAAAATTTAGTTGTTATTTGAAATATTCCATGAAATTTATTTAAGAACTATATATTTTTTGTCATTGTTCGATTCTATTGAGTGGTGAACGTTGCTTGTGCGCATTTTCATGCTTGACCAAATCCTCTTATTTGAGAAAATTTCTCCTGTTTGAAGTTGAACTGATAATATTTTCTTGGTTGAATGTTATGCTTGAGAAAATCCTTTTGTTTTCATGAGGGGCATATTTTACTTGAGGACAAGCGAAAATCTAGTTGGGGAGAGTTTGTTAAGTGCAAATTTTGACTTAAATTGAACCATCTTTCTTGGCACTTTTCAACTCAATTCTCATGTTTTCATACATTTAATTCATGTTCTAGTGTGAATCTTCAATTATATTGCAAATACCTTTGGTACTTGTAATTTGTGTGTTATTGTGTAGAAAAAGGCATTAAGTCATCAAAGAAGTAAGACACAAGAAAAGAGATGCAAGTTGCCGAAGGAAATGAAGAAACTTCAGAAAGTTCACTTTGCGAACTTGCTAGCGAATGTTTGCTTTGCGAACTTTCCAGCGAATACGCCCAGACTTGAGGTAGTAAGAAAAGGCACCTAAGTTTGCATTGCGAACTTTCCAGCGAATGTTCGCTTTGCGAATAATTATTCGCATTGCGAACTTATGTAGAACCGCAGAGGCGGTTTAACTGTTCCTGAGGCACATCAGGTGCCTATTTTGGTGTTTTCTAGGCGAATAATTTGTTTGCAGTGCGAACATGACAGATCCTGAATGTATTATATATATATATATATATATATATATATATATATATATTTTCACACTTTTTAGTAGTTAGTTAGATATTTTTCAGCATAGAACTTTATCTCTCTTCATTTCAAGAATATTTTAGAAAGATAAACTCAAACCCTAAGAGGGAGAAGGTAAGATCTTTGATCTCTTGTTTGGGTTTGGATGTAATCTTTTGATACCTTATGTATTTCATCTAATATATGTTTGTGAACTAGTTTTGATTCTCTATTATTGATTGTCTTTGATTGTTTATTTGTGGGTCTTGACAAAACTCTTTTTAAATCTTTGGTCTTAGATTTTCATCTATCAATGAGCAAACTTTTGACATGGTTTTGTGAGTTGATATTCATTTGCATCTTAGCTTTTTAGCATTGTGTTTATTGTTAGTTTGAATAGCTTCTAGTAATTAATGCAATAAAGACCGCGACAACACTTGACAAACGGTATTGCAAGGATGCGTTATTATAGTGAGGAAGAACGATGTTCACATACATTTGGCAAATTAGATGAATACATGTAAAAAGGGTTAATCATATGTAGGTATTCTGATCATAGCTTTGTATATGAATTACTCATTAGTTTGATATGGATGTTATAGTAATATATCTTGGGTCTAGATGCCAGAAATGGATGTAGGCTTAACATTCATGTAGGTTTTAAATACTTTGTATTGATTGGTAATATGCGAGAGCAGTTATTAATCGGTACAAAATCACTCACAACATGCGGGGAACGAGAGGATATGTATGTTGTGAGTGATACGTGAGGATATTAGACAAATGATTGATTTGTGTTTACTTGATTAGAAGAATGCATGTGTTCTCAACTGATGAGATCCAATCCCAACAAGGCTCCATTTATAATTCATTCTTTACTTTATATTTTCCGTCTTTACATTTTCTGCTTTTATTTATGGTTCCTTAAACCTTTTAGCCAAAACTTTTGCACCACAAGCTTAGAAATGTAGAGACCGTTGGACGACATTCTTTCCCTCGCACCGATCCCTGTGGAGACAACAAATCTGGGTACTTAATTAATTTTTGCTTACTGCTTTACTGTTTCAACAAAATGGCGCTGTTGCTGGGGGTCGATGTTTGGATATTGAATCGCATTGCGATAGTTTCTATATTTTTGAGCTTAATACATTTGTTTATATTGTATATATTTATTTTCTTTTATGTTTTCTCGAGTGTGACTAGGAATGATGAGAAGTCCTTCAAGATTGGTTGCTATTTGTATAAAAGTATTCAATGAAGCTTCGACCGAGTCTGGATGGTGATGATAGGATGGTGAGCATTGAATGTATGCAAGGTAAATTGTACCGCTTTATAGAATGTTAGATTGATTTAAGAATTTTGTGCTTTGTGCAAATGTGTATTCTTGTTTCATTTTGCAACTTGTTTGAATGCTTGTTTCACTTAGGTCTAGGGCTGGCAATGAACCAAACCAACTCGAAAATAGTTCGAAATTCGATTCGAAAATTAAATCGTTGAACTAGGTTCATGAACCAAATGAGCTGAATATGAGCTAAAAACTAAGTTCGTTAACTAAATGATCTGAACTTGAACTATACATAGTTGACTCGTTAGGTTAATGAGTCAATTCGATTATATATGAGATAGATTATATTGTCTTTAAGAGTAGGTTTAAAGATTTGTTCTAAATCTTAGTCTCATATTTTCTTTTAATCTAACGGTTTTAATTGATAATTTATATTCTCAAGTGAGTAATATATTTCTACGAATAATTATACAAATAAAATTAACATCGTATAAATTCCAATCTTATAACTTTTATTTTATTCCTATATTTTTTATTTAAAAAATATTAATTTAAAATTTAAAAAATATATATATATATATATATATATATATATATATATATATATATATATATATATATAAAATAGACTTTAAAAAATTACTTTTAAGTCTGTGAAATAAGCGAGTTGAACCTAACAAGATAAACCAAACGAGTTGAACCGAGATATTCGTGAACTTCTAACAAGTCGAGTTTAACCTAAAAAAAAAGTTCGTGATGAACTCGAACTCGAACTCGAACTCGGCCAATTCTTAACGAGTCGAGTTTGAGCTGAAAAAAATTTCATGATGAACTCGAACTCGAACTCGGCTAATTCTTAACAAGTCGAACTGAGCTAAGGCGAGTTCGACTCGACTCGACTTATTTCCAGGTCCGAAAGCCACAAATTGTGAGAAACCTCCATTGTTTACTATATGCTAGGATGACTGATAACTTTGTTTAATTCGTTTGATTCATGCTTTATCTTTTGATTATTGTGATTCTGTGGAAGCATTAGAAATGATCAAAGCATTTGTTTGTATTGAGCACAACCGTATCCAAAAGTACCTTACCCGTGAGTAGAGAGAATTCGTTAACCCCCTTTGAGCCTAAACAGCTTAGATCTCATTTCAGTGATGAACTTGGTTTATGTACACAATTTGAAAGTATAGTTCATCATTGAATTTTGAGAGGTTCTAAAAAAATTTTCTTCTTGAACCTTTGAACATTGATTTAATTTGATTTCCTTGCCATAAAAAGCAAGGAACATTTAGTTGAGGTTTGGTTGAATTCAAGTTGGGGAGAATTAAAAAGAAGAACGATAAGTTGCTAAAACTTTTGAAAAAATTTCAAACAAGCATGAAAAGAAAAAATGTGAATATGAATGTGAAAAACAAAAGAAAAAGAATGCTTGTTTGAATAAGAAAAATAGAGATGAAATAATTGTGCATAAGGAAGTTTGAGAAGGTTTGTGGTAAAGGAATGTAAATAGTGAATGAAGTTGAGATGTGTGAATACCTTGTATAGTGAATGTTCTTTTGCATCGGAAATTTCAATTCAATGGCCTTTAGAAATGTCCCTTTATTGTTAACCCGACCAAGCTACAACCCTTAAAGCCCTTAGTGATCTTTTTGCTTCCATGTTTTCATTTTTGATTGTTAGATGTTATATGAATTGAGTTGCTATTAGCATTGTTTGCCAGGTGAGTGAAATTGTCCCGCGGTTGCAAACATGTTAATTTCTTTATTCTTATTCCGAAGAGGAGTGTTAGAGTGATTCAAGTATGAAAATTTAGTTTTTATTTGAAACATTCCATGATATTTGTTTAAGAACTAAATTCTTTGTCATTGTTCGATTCTATTGAGTGGTGAACGTTGCTTATGCACATTTTCATGCTTGACCAAATCCTCTTATTTGAGAAAATTTCTCTTGTTTGAAGTTGAACCGTTAATCTTTTCTTGGTTAAATCTTATGCTTGAGCAAATCCTCTTTTTTTCATGAGGGGCATACTTTGCTTAAGGACAAGCAAAAATCTAGTTGGGGAGAGTTTGTTAAGTGCAAATTTTGACTTAAATTGAACCATCTTTCTTGGCACTTTTCAACTCAATTCTCATGTTTTCATAGATTTAATTGATGTTTTAGTGTGATTCTTCAATTATATTGCAAATACCTTTGGTACTTGTAATTTGTGTGTAATTGTGCAGAAAAAGGCATTAAGTCATCTGTTGCAGTGAGAATCGGATAACAGGCTATTAATTAACTTGAATCACAAAACTTTGAAATTCACCACCGAGCTTTGATTTATCCAAAGGAAAGGGTAAAGATCGAAAGAAAAACCTTTTGCGCCATGTATAGACACAGCTAAGAGATCGGGGATCGGGGGTTGGTTATACTAAGGGAAGGTATTAGCACCCTAAGTATCTGTAGTACTCTACAGGAGCCTCTTGTTTGTTTGTGTGCTATGTTATGTTTGCTTGCTAAGGAAAATCTGCCAAGGTTAAGGTAAAGACCTAAAATGCTAAAGGTAAGGACCTAGGGGGGTATATACTAAGTTTGCTCGCCAAGACGTCGCATCTTGTGCCTACGTATCCTGACTAAAGAATCAGAGCAACCGTAGTTCACCTAACTAAGGGTGAGAGGAACCATTGACTATGGCCAAAGTTCCAAGGGGGAATGAATATGAGCTCATATAGAGTTTAAGAAACTCTCTAAGTCTAAGTTGTAATGGGGGAAAGTGAATACTCAAGGTGATGAGTCACACATAGAGTCCAAGAACTCTAACTTAATTCTAAGTTGTGATATTGAATGGCTATGAGGCCAAGGGGATCCTATGACTATGAGGTCGAGGAGGGAAATGGCTCTTAGGAGGCCAAAGGGGAACCCTATGACTATGAGGTCAAAGGTAGGAAGTGGGTCTATGACTATAAGGTCAAGAGTGGATCCTATGACTATGAGGTCAAGGGAGAGGTGGCTCTATGACTATGAGGTCAAGAGTGGATCCTATGACTATGAGGTCAAGGGACAGTAATGAGCTATCTATGACTTTGAGGTCAATAGAGAGGCTTTCCTTTGGAAGGAAGGGGAAGGCAACTTCTTGTAAACAAGAGTTGAAGGGGAATAGACATTCAAGAGAGACGATAACATCATCAAGTATGAACAACATCAAAGTACTGAAATAAACTTCCATGTATGAGCATGGCAAAGTATGATGAAATAGTTCATAACAACATGAATAAATGAACGATTAAGCAAGGCAAAGTACTCTTGGACCATGAAGTCATGAGTAACATAAGCTTTTTCGAATCAAAATCAATTTGCAAGACACATTGCGAGGTATTAAAAAGATAGGCAAAATAGCCCTGTCAAAGTCAAGACTTCAAGGTGGGTTAACAAAGGCACCGAGCCTTAGAATCAGGGTAAGACAACGCATTCAAAACCTAATAAAAAAGACCTCAACAAGGTCAATAATTACACTCAAGATAGCCTCTCAATGTGTCCTAAAACAACTTTAGAAAATTTCCTCAAGAAGGTGGTGAGAAAAGATATTTTTCAAAGGAGGTTCAAAATTAGGTACAAAACAATGTTCTTAAATTCACAAAATTAAAATAAATATTAAAATAATGTGAAAATAAAAAAGATAAAAATTTAGAAAATTAAATTAAACATTAAAATGTAATTATGAATTTTTTGGGAATTTTTATTAATAAAACTATTTTTTAAATTGGTGAAATTAAAAATGAAAATGAAGTAAAAATAAATAAAATGGAATGAAACAGGGGGTGCACTAGCAAAGGTAAAATGAACTGAGTCTTAGTTATCACGTGCATGGGCCTAAATAGGAGGGGTGTCATTAGCGAAAAAAACATAGGCCCACGTTCAAAAAGAGTGAAAAACAGAAAAGGAAAAAAAACCAAAAGGGTGTCTGGGGCGAGGGGGATTCGAACCTCAGACCCCTTGGTTTCACACGCGCTGCTCTTACCACCGGGGTGGCTATACATCCATTGTATAAGCCATCCACACAAACATATATTATATGAGCGAATTGAATGGCCAAGCGAAATAAACACACATGAAATGAACAAATGCTATGTGAACTTCATCTCTACCGGTCAAAAATCCTTAAGTGAACTAGCTGACAAAACATTGGCATGGCCACTCACGCGCTGCCACATCTCCATCCTCCCCATTCAACGTGAAGAGAACACCCACCATTATCGTGCAAAACGAAACAAAACCCATGGAAAACCCCTCATCTTGTTCCATCAATATCAAACTCAATATTCCATCTTTTTTCACAAACCAAAAGCCTAAACTGATCAGAAAAGATCAAGGATTTTAAATATGCCATTTGTTTGCCCTAAAAATAAACACACAGTCCATACGAATGCCAATACCAGTGGAACAACAACAAAGTTCAGAAACTTAGAAACTCAAACACACAAGCCATACCAAGAATGCAATGGTTCATATAACTTAAACACAATAATATACACATGCCAGCATTAAAGAGCAAACAAAATCACATCATGCTTATGAGTTTCAAGATTTTTAGAGGCTTACCTCTTGGAGTAGGTACAAGGCCTCTTCAATGGGATTTGCAGAGGTGAGTTGGCCTTGCCTTTATGTTTATTGATGCCAGTAGAGATGACCAGGGTGTTTGGAATGATTGGAAACAGACTCCAACTTCAAACCCGTATATAAAGGGAAGCTTGAAAAATGGAAGATGATGAAAGGTTTGTTACAAAACCTATTTGATGATCTAAACAAGCTTTATGGACTGTTGATGGAAGACTTATGTGATTTATTTATGATTTGCACGAGAGAGTTGGAGCTGGACAATGTTTTTGCAAATTTGCAAAAGTGAGTGGATGAGAGGATTCAAAATGTATTCAGCCCTCTCTTAGGGTGAATCTTGTGTGCTTTGGAGTGAATATTAAGCTTATATTTATAGGAAATGTTGAGGACAAAAGGTATGGTCAGAATGGCACAACTTGCCAACTTTGCCCTTTTGGAGAGATTTCTTCGTGTGAGCTGGCTGGGTCAAGAAGTCCTCAAGATCTTTGGTCACTGAACAAGATAGGGTTAGGTTTGATGTTGTGTTCTGATGGGATTGGGGCAAAACCCAAGTTTCAAGGAGAAAAGGGGGTTGCCATGCTTTTGGTTGGAAAAGTTTCTCTTTCTTAAAGTCAAGTTGCATCCACTTGTGCCAACTATCATATTTTAATGTTACAACTTGCAAGAAATCGTGGCAGAGGTTTAAACTTGTCTCTAACATCAGAAAAGTGAGCATTTTGGTGATTAAAAGTGACTATGCATCATTATGCATAAGTTGGTAACTTGAAAATCAAGAAATGGACCTCAAACTTCAACCATTCGAATCTCTCAGCTCACTCAATGGATTGAGGAGTTCTAGTACTTTTTGGAAAGCCCCAAATATCCTCTAAAACTTTCATGTTCAACCCAAGTTCTGAATCACAAGGGATCTTGGTGAAAAGTGGAGATGAAGCCAGCTGGTTTTTTAAGGAAAAAAGTAGTGAAATTTCACTAAGTCCTTAAGTATTTTGAACTTCCAAGCCTTGTAACTTGAAAACCAAGCCTTAACTTGAGAAGGGTCCTCTAATATGTTTTGAAGTTCATGATGAGAGCTTCAATTTGAGCTTTGAGTCACACAATTTGGATGTGTGGTTTGAAAGTTATGATTTTCCCAATTTTGCTCAAGAAGTGGATTCTTCCTTACTTAGAAACTCTTTAAGAACAAAACCTTGCCCTTCTTGCAAGAAATCTTTCAAATGGTGGTATCTCATGCTCTCAATCAAGGATTGAACATGTTAAGGTAGAATGTGACTTGAACACTTCATTTTGGGGTCAACAAAATTAAAATCAGAGGCTTGACCTTGTCAGTCAAAACCCTAATTTCCTCAGGAATTCCACTGGATGATATTTGAGGATCTTGCTTCTTCAATCTCTTTCAAGGTCCATATATGGCCTCCAAAGATGTTTATTAACATATGGAACCATGTCCCAAGGCTTGGAAACATGTCTTGATCGAAATCAAAGGCAATGGCTAACTTGTCTTGACAAAACCCTAGTTTTAGGTATAGTGAGCTTGTGGTTCAAGGTACTTGTAATAGGAACCAAACACACTTGATTTCTTGTGGAGTAAGATCTCTTGAATGTAGGTAATTCAATTAGTTGATTAACCAATCAAACCTTGACTGATCATGACAAACTTCTTCAGTGATTCTTCAGGTTAAAACCCTAATTCTTCAACTTTGGTCTGATAGTCCCTTGTTGACTTGATTTGATCCAATGTCTTGAGATCCCATACTGGTGAACATTTGTGATGATTGTAGGGAACCAGAGAATGTCTTAGGATACCTTGATTTTGTGAGAGCCTGGCTTAGGAGACTTTGCCCTCTTTCTGGTGTAAAACCTAGTTTTCAAACAAAAGAAACAAACTTGCAAGATGAAGTGGGTTAGTTAACAATGCATAGATGATTGTGACCAAAATGTAAGTGCAAGATGTTATGACATCTAAGGGGTAAAATTTGGGGTACAACAGTTGCCCCTATTTGAATAGCTTTAACAGATGGCACAAGGAATGGAAATCCTCGGGGCATCAAGGTGAAAGGTATTTAAATATAGCAAACCGAAAATTTTGCCCTTAGATGGAATGCAGATGCTAAGGATAGGCAACAGACATGCAAATGCTGACATGCCATGAGCTTCTAATATGATGATATGATGCCATGATAGTGCAAAGATGCAGGCAAACATGACACCAGAGATAAAGAGCAAATAAACACAGGTGAGTTTTACTAGGGAGGGATGAAGGTTAGTATCCACAAGGAAGACTCACTGGGGATACAGACTGACCAACAAAAGAGACTCACTGGGGAGACTCTAAGGAAACATTGGGGATAGAAAAATAAAGGGGGAAAATCCCACAGGTCCTCACTGGAGATAGGAGCCAGAGAGGTGTTCTCCACTGGGAAAGATCCAGGGAGATGGACGACAGGTTCATAGGTGATCGAACGACACTGGGAAATAAAACACATTCTTACTGGGCATGAAACCAGAAAGAAGACATGATCTCCACTGGGGATCAATTTGAAATAAAAGGAATAGACATTCTACAAAGATTTTTTGGGGATTTCTTATATTGAAGAGTTCAAACGGGATCTTCAAGAAAGCCAGAAAAGACAGAGACAAACACAAGTTTTCGCGTGCACCAAATGATGAAGATCACAAGGACTTTTAAAGAGATACTGATAATGACTGAACTTTTGCTGGGAATAGGGTTAAAGTGCCAACAATGCTTGGACTTGGGCACCACTATGGGTTGGATATTGAATACCAGTATGAGCTGGATTTTGAACACCAGTATGAGCCGGATTTTGAATACCAGTATGAGCTGGATTTTGGGTGCCAGCATGAGCTGGATTTTGAATACCAGTATGAGTTAGATTTTAAATACCAGTATGAGCTGGATTTTGAATGCCAATATGAGTTGGACTTTGACTACCAGTATGAGATGGATTTTGAATACCAGTATGAGCTGGATTTTGGATGCCAATATGAGTTGGACTTTGACTACCAATATGAGCTGGATTTTGAATATCAGTATGAGCTGGATTTTGGATGCCAATATGAGTTGGACTTGAAAACACCAATATGAGTTGGTTTGTTTAAGGTTCACAGCTGACCTGAAACAAACAATGCCAGAAATTATTGGACTTTAGGTTCATATCTGACCAAGGTTCATAGCTGACCTGAGTTTTGGGTTCATATCTGACCAAGGTTCATAGCTGACCTGAAATAAATAGTGCCAGCAATTACTGGACTTTAGGTATCCATATGAGGAGATTAAGTATCAGATAGGTCAGTACTGGGGTTTCATAAATGAAGATTAGACTTCCTGAAGAATACCAATTATGGTTGCAAAAAGGTTGGATAGTACCAGAGATAGATAAGCTTCTCAGAAGAGACTACCACTTATCACCATAGAAAAATAAGCTTTTCCAAGAGATTGCTACTTGTTGTTGGTTAAAAATTCCAAAGAGATGTTGATATCACAACATTGTTGGAGAAAGGATTTTGTCTTCAATGAGGATCTGCAAAAGATTCTTCCTGCGAGACACGGTGCAAAATAAATGCACGTTCAAACTAGGTTCAGTAACCTAAACAGGCCCAATAGCACACTTTCCAGTGGCCAAAAATCGATCTAGGAACAAGCTAGAAAGATACGGTCAAACAAGACTCCAACCATTGAGGAGTGATCGGTGATTTTTATGCTTTATTTTACCGTTAATTTTAGTTAGTTTTATTATATGTTTAATTGCAATTTATCCCCGTTTACCGCATTTTATGCTTGGTTTGTCTCTTTTCAATGTTTTGAGGTTTAGATAAGCATTCACGAGGAATCGGAGCGTAAACCAGGAAAAAGCGCAAGAATTCAGAGAAAGTTGCATGTGTGTGTCATTATGCCTGGACCAAAAAAATAAACAAACATAAAATATATTTGGAAATCAATTCTCTTATCTATACTATGTTATAGTTCTCTTCATTAGCTTTTCGACGCTTTGAACGGGGATCAAAACGGACTTACATATCAAAAGTTATGATCGAAACAATTCCAGTTATAAAATCCCATGAGCTGACACGGCCGCCCGTGTTGTCTGACACGGCCCGTGTCAGCAGGTGACGTTGATTTCCTGATGTTTTCATATTTTCACCATATGTTAAGCTGTGGGGGCCCTTTGGGTATTTTTAACCGATCTGAGTGATTTTCTACTATTTAGATGAGTTTTGGCAAGAAGAAATGGACTTTTTGGGGACAAAAAAAGGATTACACGATTGAAGATTGGAGAGCACAAGGTTTTCAGAGGGTGAAGGATTTTCATGAGCTGAAGCAATTGAGGATCCAAGTTTATCCCAATCCTTGTAATATCTACTTTTTATCTTGTATTTCCTTTAAACATTATGAATAGCTAAAACCCTATGCTAGGGGGTGTCCCTGAATTGCTATTGTATTGATTCTAATTTCCTTTATTCTATGAGATAAGTGCTTTTTATTAATCTATTTTATTGTGAAAAGTGCTTAATTCTTTTTCTATCTGACCAATGGAATTTTATTTACGGTTAAGGTTTAGGTCGGAAAAACCAACTTAACGCTTTTTACATGATAATATTACAGTAGATATTGCCTAGGAATAGGGATACCCTGTTGTAACCGTAATAATCTTGTGAAAATACAATGCTTGATATTCTTCCTAAACCGCTAAGGAATTAGGGTATAGGATGAATATCAAAGGTCTTTCTGCTAAGGAATTAGGGAAAAACATTCTTGAGATTCGGTATGAGTTTATTGTAAGCAATGTTTCATAGATTAAGGAATTAAGTTAGTGCAAAGAAATTCATACACCTTGCCCTAGCATGTTCGTTTATAATCTCTTCTAACTGTCCCCTTGCTTTATTTACTTTTTATTGCATTTTAATTTTCACTTTGCAAAACCCAATACAAAACCCAAGCTTTTGTTTAATTGAAATAGACTTAAAACTCTGTATCCTCAAGCAGTCCTTGAGATCGACATTCGGGGAAATTCCCTGTTATTACTACATCAGTGAAAATAGTACACTTGCTATTTTTTCGATCAAGTTTTTGGCGCCGTTGCCGGGGACTGCCAAAGATTATAGAGTTCATAGTTTATTTTAGTTAAAAATTTGTTGCTCCGCAATTAAAATTTAGTTTCAATTTTATTTTTATTTTTATTTTCATTTTATTTTATTATAAAAAAAAATTATTATTGCTGCTTCATGAATTCTTCTATACTGTCCAACAAATAAAGTTTCTGAGTTGTGTAGTTATGGAAATCTTTTATACATTGCCACCTGTAGCTCCTGTATGTTGGACGCCTGATTCGGGAATCACTCTAGAAGAGGCTGTAATCATATATCATAGCATTATCATATATCATATCATATCCATCTCATTAGCATTGCATTGCATCTTTAACATAGAAAAATGAAGCATAGCATCCCTCTTACCATCAAGGCATGTGATCAGGGGAAAGGTGGACAATCAAGGAATCATTCAAGGCACAAAAGGTCAAACAAGGTGTCTCAAGGCAAGCCAAGAGGTCTTTCATGTCTCATACTATCTCAATTGATCATCCAAAACCTCAAGAAAGTGAGATTCAATAGGAGATTGATGCACTACATCCTACACTATGCAAGAGATCCAAAAAATTGAAGGAAAACCCTCAAAAGAGATGGTTCATTGGTTCAAGATCACCCTCAAGTGGCATATCTCATCATCCTTTAAGAGGATACACAACATATTCTGAGGAATTTGAAATTGAAGACTGCATATTTTTCTCCTAGGAGGTGGGTACCAAAACTAGGGTTTCCAATTAAATCAGGGTATTTTTGATTTTTTGGACAAAACTTGATGTCATGGTATTCTACATGTTCTTAAGTGTATGTGTGTGGGAAATTGCCTCTCAATTGGTTTTAGAAGTGGTTCAATTGGAGGAAAGATAAAAAATCAGGGAAATTGGAGCAAAGTCAAATAATCAGAGGAAAAACTCAACTCTTGACTTCTTGAGGCCAAATTCATGAAATTCATGTTATATGTGACCAATGTACAAAATTTGATCAAGAAACTCCAAAGGAATCATGAAAAAAATCAAGATTTGGAAAGTTGCCATTTTTGGAAGACGTAGGGTTTCCAAAAAATAGTAATTTTAGGCCATTTTGCATCAGACTTTGAACCAAGGCCATTCAAAATTGAAGTATCAAATGAAAATTCCACTCGGCCACAACAAAAGATCTTGTTTCAAGCTTCAAATCCATGTGTAGAACATCTCCATGGGATAAGAATTGAGTGAGATATGATTGATCAAAGTTGAGGAAAATTTGGGCAAGAATGCAAGTCAGCTTGGGCAAATTTCAGGTCACGCGCAGTCATTTCCACAAACATGTG
The DNA here is from genome assembly GCA_022829125.1 of Lathyrus tuberosus. Lineage (NCBI taxonomy): Eukaryota > Viridiplantae > Streptophyta > Magnoliopsida > Fabales > Fabaceae > Lathyrus > Lathyrus tuberosus. The sequence goes on along the minus strand of JALAZF010000177.1, from coordinate 6,762,978 downwards.
GTGGGCCAAATGTTTTGATCAATTACTCATGGTTAGAGGCCTCAAATGAAAAATCTTTCAACATGAAAGTTGTTCCTCTATGTGAGATCTTCAAAATTGGTGTTCATGATTTTTTCATTTGATCAAAGGTTAAGAAGTTATGTTGAATCCAATTTGCTATGATCATGCTGAAAACCCAGGTGCCAAGATGCCTTGCCAGCCAACCCCTTGCCTCGCCCATAACCAGTTCCTATACCTTTGTGTTTCAAGTCATTTTTCAACCTATTCCAAGCCTCATTTCAATTCAAGTTTCATACCAAACTTGTAGCATTACATCTCTTCTTTCCAATGACCTCAAAAACACACCAAATCATCCATTGAGTAGAGAGAAAAACATCATCAAATCACCCTATATTCCACTGATGCATTGATGGTTTTGATGCACAACTTGGTTTAGACATCCATCAAACAATTCTTTCCCTTATTTGAACACACCATGAACATCACATACACTGCTATGGCACATGCCTTGCATGAAAGTGGAAAGAGCAAGTTTTTGATACACAACCATGCCATTCATTTCACTTTCACCTCCACCATAGCTTACCATAAGTTGCCATCACCATATCATTGCTCTCCCTAACTAACTTGACTCAGTTAGTTAGGGATGACTCACCTAAACCACTTCAACTCAGTTAACCAACTCAGGTTAACCATGGTTAAGCTCACCCTATAAATAGAAATCTCTCTCTCAAATTTCATTTCAACACTGATTCTCACACTTTCACTCAGAAACTCTCTCTTCTTCTCTCTCAATTTCACCATTGCCATTGATTTTCGAAGCTCACTTTGTTCAATTCTCTCCAAAACTCTCTCTGATTATCTCTCAATTTCGCCACATTGCAACTGGTTTTGAAGCTTGGATTTCATTTCTTCTCCACTGAATCATCATCAAGTTCCTCATTTAAGCCTTTATTTGGCCAAAAGTAGCTCAAAGAGGAAAGGGAATCTCTGGTTTTCTGAAGAATATCTCAAGGTTACAAATCTTCAGGTACGAATTTCCACCATTATAGACTTGATTTGAAGTGTTTTTCAGGTTCTTGAAGCTTCTTATAAGCTCAAGAACTTGTCTGGCTAGTTGATAGGTCTTTAGAAGCATAGTTGAGAAGTTAGGGCAAAACTTCCTCTACTCGATTCTCTCATTTCATGAACCTTTTGTGCATTTTATCACTGGATCCGTGCTCTCCATTACTTCCTCATCATTTTGGTATAATATTTGTGAAATTATGGGAAACATGAAGTTGCAGACGGTGGTTGTTGACCGGAGAAGGTGACCGGAGGTCCCGCTCCGGCCGGTGGTCATTATTCTAGGGTTTTTTCTCAGGTTTTAATCATGACGGTTGGATGAGCATGATCTGATGGCCAGAAAAGTGCCAACACATTAAAATGCACATGCACCTCACGTGTTTTATTTCTGATCTCACTTAATCAATGTGTGGTGCAGTGCATAGTAGTGTGTGTGGTCCTTCACGTGTGTGTTTTGGATTTGTGTACTTTGACTTTGGTGTTGACCTGACTTGATCCAAGGGTAATGATTGGTTGACTTTTGTTGACTGAGAGTGCATGATAATTGGTGTGGATTGCACAGATGTGGACCAGGCTTGGTTTTGATATTTGCACCCCATAATTCAAAGCCCAAACCAATTTGAACTGAATGATTGCTATGCATGCACCCCCTCCCTTATTTCCATTTCTTTTTATTTTCTTCATTTTTGTGCACGTTTCCTTTTTAATTTTTAAAAATACCAAGAAATATTAGAAAATTCTAGAAAAATTCATGAGTGTTACCAAGACATTTAAGAAATTTCTGACATTTTTATTTCATGATTTTATGACATTTTTGCCCCTGTCTCATATTTTTCTTTGAATTTCCATTTATATGCATTCCAAATGTGATATGTGAATTAGTGGAATTTTGTTCTTGATCATTATAAATTGTTTTGACTTGATTCTTTTTGCATTGATTCAATAATACATTGAAGCATGTTATTTGATTTTTTTTTTATTTTTTAGATCATTTTATGACATGTTTTGATGCTTATCTTTGCACCACTTTGCATGAAGTTTCAACTTGACCTAATTGCTTTAGTGGAAGTCTTTTTGCTTTGAATTTTGACATGCTATCTTGATGTATGGTTCACTTCTGACCTAAGCATTCTAATACCATGTTTTCATAATTTTCATAAGTCCATTTGGTTTTTGTTTGATGCATTACATTTGAAGCATAATAACATGTCCTATCATTCTAATTTTAGTGCATGTTTGCATGAATTCTTTTGTGCATATTTGAATGATAATTTGCATATTGCATGAGCTATTCATATGATATTATAGGTCTTTGGTACACATTATAGGTCATCTTTACATGTTCATTTCAACTTGAACTTTGTGCATCCTTAACATGTGTTGTGTGCATTTTCTTTTTGAATTTCCACTTCAATTCTTCTTCCATTACTTCTTGAATGTCTTGATGGTGATTCATGAATACTTTTGAGATGTTTATAAATCATTTTCCATTTAGTTTCAATTCTGACTTGTGGATTACATATTCCATTTATGCATGTTCCTTTCATTTCTTTTCATCTTTCATCTATCCTTTCTTTTTGTAACATGGTTAAATGCTAATGGATGATGATTGTTGCTTATTCACTTGAACTTGTATGATGATATTCACTTGTTGACAATATGGTTCACATTCTGGTTGTGATATTAGGATTTGATTCTTCATCTTTTTCTTTTGCACTTTATTGTGCATTAAGTGTTTTTACTTCTTATACATGTTTCCATGTTTACTAACCATGTAGGGGCTTTGGTAAGTTGACATTGAGTGTGGATAAGGAATCCACATTCAAACTTCTCTCCTTTCATCTTTTACAATTCAATCTTGTGTTTTGTTAAGCACTTATGTGCTTTCTTTGATTAACTCATTACTTTCCCTTTTGAGTTACAATTCATCTTCTACTTTAGAAGTGAATTGTTTAATTCATTTCCTCTTTAGACTTTAGGTTTTGCAACCTCACAAACCATTAGGATCACTCCCTTAACTAAGCAATTAGGATTGAGTCTTAGATCACATAGATTTTACCTTTCTCCTCTCTTGAGTCTTTCATCTTCTCATCTCAAAGAAAATTCAAAATATCTAATAAAGGTAGGCACTTATTGCATCTAGGCCTTTCATATAAAGAAAAGATTATAAGGGGTCTTCTCTTGTAATCTTAGAATGTGTAGCATATAGCCCATCTTGGGTCAATGTGTTAAACGTTTGACCTTGTATGAGGGACTTAAATGCAATACTTGTTGAAAATACAAATAAAGAAAAACACTTCTTCATTTCATAACCAACAAAAACACTTAATAAACACAAGTACACTAGTGTGTTTGAACCTTAATAATTGGAACTAAGTGTGAGGGTCTTCTTCACCCTTAGTGTGCTTTCTTACTCATTCCATCTTGGAATGTGAGGATGAATACATTCCAATGATTAAGATTTAGATACACTATCATATGCAAACAAATGAAAAAACTCTTAAAAGACAAAAACAAACAATAACGTCTTTCCTTCAGGAATTCTTTCCTCATCTCCTTCATTCATTCCTTAAGGATGCGTCATTTCCGTTCTACCGCAAACAGGTAACGCCTAAGTCTCCCTACAGCGAGCTGCAACACCTAAACTGATAGAACGCGAACGCTGACATATTCCACTAAAAAACACAAATAATCCATCCCTAGTGAGGGGAACTACGTCGCTCTGATTCTCATGTTCCCGATGAGATACGTAGGCAGTGGGGTAGGGCCCATTCGAGCACTTCTTTTATTTTCCCTACATTTGTTTCTCTTTCTCTTTCCATTCCTTTTCCAGTTATTTTTCCAGTATCATTTCTATCACCCTTTGATCGAGACAAGCAAGCGTGGATCCCATCGGGTACGATGGACGCGAGGGGGTGCTAATACCTTCCCTTCGCGTAACCGACTCCCGAATCCATTTCTCTTGGTCGCAAGACCATGCTTATCCTTCTCTTCAGGTTTATGCGGTGTTTCCTTTCCCTCTCATGGGATAAATACACATTGCTGGCGACTTTGTTTCAGTGCCACTTTCGCATTTGTACTAGGATGAAAATCCCGGGAGCGACAGCTGGCGACTCTGCTGGGGACAGGTTCACCTATTGCTGGTCCATCCTAAGCGAGTCAATCCTAGCGCTTGTTTGCTTTTCTTTCATTGGGTGTTTACTGTTATCTTGTATTTGCTGTTTACTGTATTTTATTACTTGTACCATATTTACAGCGTGTTAGCATTTACATTTCATATATTATACTGTGTTGTACTGTTCTGTCTGTTTGGCGGGATGGGATTTTTGAGGGATGAGCCCAGTACACAGGCTTGAGTATACACTTAGATTTAGAGTGGAGAGTAGTGAGACCTACGTGCCATCTGTGTACGTTGGGTAATCACGAAATTCACAGCTAGACGAGGCTATCTTGGGACCCATCATGGCGTACGCATCTTGCGTATTCCAGGATGTCGACTCTAGTGACCGATCATGAGGACCTTAGTGGAAACATCTCTCTTTAGTGGTGATAGTGGCAGACCACATTCTGTGGCAAACCCACTCGCGCCCGAGGGCCCACTTTGGAACTTGCATAGGATGACCTTTATTTTCTAAGGTGAGTCAGTGGACGACCTCTTTGATTGGCATAGCATTGTATCCTACGGGCTGAATGTGCTATCGCTTCTCAAACCTCCGAAGCTGACAAGCCTTGTTTTCTATGATTATTACAGACAGTGTATCCTATGACAGTGGCTTGAGTATTCATCTCATATATATTGCCAGATTCAGTACAGAGACACAATGCACACAGTTCAACGCAGACACAGACACCTGGATACTTGATCACATGCCTTTTGCATTTGCATACTCATATCATAACAGGTTATGTTTGTCATATTCAGGTACCTACCATATTGTCTGATTCCAATCATGAGTTCTCAAGAGGTTGAGGTTAAGAGGAAGAATAATGTGTCATATAAATTCCCTGATCCTAAGCTGGATTCCTTGAACAAGATGATAGGCATGGCTGGTTCTGGTGTTCTTAGCACTTTTCAGAAGGAATATGGAGAGCTGATTAAAATGGTATGTGCATTCACAAAGTACGAGAAGGATGGGTTGCACACTTTCTTACAGTTCTATGAACCGTCAATGAGATGTTTCCTTTTCCCTGACTACATTTTGATGCCCACTTTGGAGGAATTCTCATTTATTTTGGGAATTCCAGTCACGTCTTCTATACCGTATTTTTTTGAAGGTGCTCTTACCCCCAAAGTAATTGCTGTTGTTCTACATCTGGACCTGTTTGTTGTGAAAAGTGGTATGAGTAAGCTTAAAGAAGATGAAGGATTTCATTTGGAGTTTCTTTTCCAACAAGCTCAGGAAGCTGCCAAGGCTAAAAACTGGACCACTTACAATGCTGTGTTAGCTCTTTGTATCTATGGTTTGGTGCTTTTCCTCGGTCAACCTGACTTTGTTGATATGCAGGCGATGAAAGTGTTCGTTTCGAAGAATCCGATTCCTACCCTTCTAGGGGATTTTTATTACTCAGTACACTACAAAAATGAGAAGGGAAGAGGAAGTCTGGTTAGTTGTTGTACCCAATTTTAATATCATTGGCTCTTCAAACATTTACCTCGAACTGGTGCTTTCGTAGAAACTGTTGAGACAATGAAATGGTCCAAGAGATTGATAGGTTTGACTGCCAATAACATCATTTGGTTTAATCCCAAATTGCTGACGATAGAGCTTACTGTTGAATGTGGAAGCTTTCCAAATGTGCCTCTACTTGGAAGAAGAGGTGGGATTAATTACAACCCGGTGTTGTCTATTAGACAATTTGGTTATGCTTCGAGAAATCCCCCTGCTGATGAAGAGATTAGTGCTTCTCTGTTTTTCGTGGGAACCAAGAATGAAAGAGTGCCAGAAGTAATAAATGCCTGGAAATTTAGGCAAAGAGCGGGAAAGTTGATTTTTGGCAAAGGAGACTGTAGATCATACCCTGATTACGATGCTTGGATTGAGATGAAAGTCAAAGAGCTGTTGCTACCCTTTTCAAGAGAGATTCTCTTATGTCCAAATCAACACTTCATGGTACCGGTTGAAGAGTACAAGAAATGGAAGAAAATGGTTAGAGAGTTGCAGATAGAGAACTCTGGGATGAGCAGATGTCTTCAGAAAGCTTTGGCCGACAACAAAGATTTGGAGAAGAGAGCATTGAAAGCGGAGAAGATCTTGGCGGACAAAGAAGAAGATTTTGATGATAGAGCCCAGTATTTCCGGAAGCTTACTTTGGGAGCAGATGATACTAGTCAGGCTCACAAGGCTACAAAGCAGGCGCTAGCCCGAAGCAAGGATTCGTTAGCTAAACTTCATCAAGCTTGGGATGAAGTCAGAATTGAAAACTCTGAGTTGCTGACCCAGTTAAAAGATAAAGATGAAGAGCTGAAGAAAGCACGTGTAGAAAGAAGAAAGTATCGAGAGGACCTCGGCAAAAGTCAAGAACAGGTAAGGAATGCTGAAGATAAGCTGAAAATTGCCAACAAAGAGCTTGAAGATGTCACAGCAGAGCTGAAGCTGGTTAAAATTCAAGCTGGAATCAAGAGGCGCAAAGGAGCCAATGAAGATGAAGCCTTGCTGATGCACATGGGCTCATTATCTGATGCACTGGAAAAAAGGGACGTCGTAATCAAAGAGCTGATTGAGAAGCTACATCATCAGCGTACCTGCATCCTATTTGAAGAGATTAAATATTCCAGCCAAAAGTTGAAAGACGTAGAGCTATCAGATTAATGGTTTTTGTCATTTCTTTGTATTTTGCAATGGTTACCATCAGAATTGTTGATGGATCCATTTAACTGCGTGTTTCTTATTCTGTTGCTGAAACTGTGACAAATGTGCTTGAAAACTTTTGGGAATTTGTATGAAATGAGCTATTTCTGTTCACAATTTCTGGTCTTCAGATATATGTGACATGTCTGCACACTGGCACACTACAAAATCACCATTTCTGGTATTCAGATATTTGTGATTGGTGTATATGAATATCTCTTCTAGGCAAAACTCAATAATCATGATTTCTGGTCGTCAGGAATTCATGGTTATGATTGGAATCAGGATATGAAAAGTATTTTGAAATGACAAACATAACCGTGCATTTGCATTTGCATATCATATCATTTTTACATTGCAGGTTTTCTTTTTGCAGGCGCCTGCTAACCTTTATTTGGTTTTCAGGCACGATAGCTGATACCCCAGTTCACCGATACTCTACCCGACGCAATCAAGCAAGAGCCATGGAACAAGTTCAGACTGAGTTAGCTGATTTGAGGGGAAGGATGGAGCAGTTCATGAATCTTATGCAGGGGATTACTCAAGGTCAGCAGGAGCTGAGGGCCGGACAGGAAACCATGAGGGTCGGTCAAGATGCCATGAGGGTCACTATTCAGAGGCTGGAGACTGAAATCCCAAATCGCAATGTGCGCACTCCTCCTGTCGTCAACATCCCCACTAGTGGGGTACAATCTGGGACTTGATAATAATGGCTTAGAGGATAATCAAGATGACCAGTTTACCGTATTCAACAACGACATGGGTTTCTACAGTGAGGACGGGAAGTACGAAGGGTTAGATGAAAGACTCAAGGCTATTGAGAGTTAAAATCCTCTGGGAATTGACGTAGAAGACATGGGTCTCGTGCAGGGTGTGAGAATCCCTCCCAAGTTCAAGCTCCCTACATTGGATAAGTACAATGGCAGTACCTGTCCCAAAACACATTTGCAAGCTTACAATCGCAAGATTGCCGCTTATACTGAAGACCAAAAGCTCTGGATGTATTTTTTCCAGGATAGCCTGTTAGGCGCCTCCCTGGAATGGTACGTTAAGCTGGACAGGGTTCATATAAAGAGCTGGAAAGATTTGTGCGCTATGTTTCTGAAACAGTATCAATATAATTTAGACATGGCACCCAATCGTACTCAACTGCAGAGTATGACTCAGGACCACAAGGAGGGCTTTAAGCAGTACGCACAGAGATGGAGAGAATTAGCTGCTCGAGTTCAACCACCTTTGGGTGATCGTGAGATGGCTGATATGTTCATGAGCACACTCCAAGGGCCGTATTTGGATAGGTTAGCTGCGTGTCCTTCCACAGGGTTTGCCGACATTGTTGTTGCTGGGGAACGAATAGAGAGTCTGCTGAAGTTGGGTAAGATTCAAGACGCCAGTGGGACTGGCACTTCGAATTCGAGGAAACCCTTTGCTAATGGATCAAGGAAAAGAGAAGGAGAGTCCAGTGCTGTGCATAGAGGAGGAGGCAGAGGTAGGACTCAGTCCTATCATCAGGTGGATGTTGTAACCATTCCGGTTCCAGCAGGACAGCAAGCTCCAGATCATCAAGCTAGACCCCGATTCCAGACTAATAGGCCAAGGGACCGTAAGTTTGATCCCTTGCCTATGACATATGCTGCTTTGTTACCACAGTTGCTCAAAGAGAAGTTGGTTGAGCTACGGACTATGAGGCCGCTAGATACTGGAAAATTGCCTCAAGGTTATGACGCTAATGCTCGAAGTAAATTTCATTCTGGTGCGCAAGGTCACTCGATAGAGAAGTGTTGGGCCTTTCAACATAAAGTTCAGGACTTGATTGACGCAAAAGCTATTAATTTCTCTAAGCTGCCGAATGTTCGTGATAATCCCATGCCCCACCATGGAGGTGCAAGCATGAATGCTATTTCTGATGGTGAGAAATTGAATCTGATTACTGATGTTAATTGTGTAAAGACTCTGATGTTGATTGTAAAAGAGTGTTTGTTAAGAGGAAAGGTATTTCCCGGATGTGGCTCTGATTGTGAGGATTGTTCAAGACAGATTAATGGCTGCAGTAAGTTGAAAGTTGGACTGCAGGATCTTATGGACGAAGGAAGACTTAAGTTTGATAAGGTTGAGAAGAAAAATGATGTTTCTGCCGTTACCATTTACTATAATCCAGTTGAAATACAGGTGCCCGTTGAAGAGCCTGTTGCTATCATCGTGCCCGAGAGGCCGTGACCAGTTACGATTATAGTTCCTGAATCTGCTTCTTATGTGTCTAATAGAGCAGTTCCATGGCAGTATGGAACTAATACTCATCAGGGAGGAGGTCGACAGAAAGCAGAGGTTGTTGGTACCAGTGTTGAGAATGTCAGTGGACCAAGTGGTTTTACTAGAAGTGGTCGACTGTTTGCTCCCCAAACTCTAAGGAGTGATAAAGAAGCTGAAGCCGCCACAAGAGCAAAAGGAAAACAGGTTGTTGATGATAAGGTGCCTTTTCAGGAAGAGGACCCTAAAGTCAATTTTGATAATGATGTTGAGGAATTTATGAGGATTATCAAAAAGTGCGATTACAAGATCATTGAGCAGCTCAATCAGACACCCTCTAAATTCTCAATATTATCCCTGTTAATGAGTTCAGATGCACACCGGGCTGCTTTGTTGAAGGTTTTAAATATGGCATACGTTCCCCATGAGATCACTGTGAATCAGTTGGAGGGGGTAATTTCTAATGTCAATGTGAGCCACGGGTTAGGGTTTACAAATAAAGATTTGACTCCAGATGGACGTAATCACAACAAAGCGTTGCACATCACACTTGAATGCAAAGGAGCTGTTTTGTCGCATGTGCTGGTCGACACGGGTTCTTCATTGAATGTATTACCCAAAAAGGCCCTGATGAAAATTGAAGTAGATGGATTGATTCTTAGACCCAGCGATCTGATTGTGAGAGCTTTCGATGGATCCCAAAGATCGGTGTTTAGGGAGGTAGAATTACCAATACAGGTTGGTCCACAGATATTCAAGACGATCTTTCATGTTATGGACATTCAGCCTGCTTACAGCTGTTTGTTGGGCCGACCGTGGATTCACGCAGCAGGCGCAGTTACCTCCACACTACATCAAAAGCTCAAATACGTGTTCGAGGGTCAAGTGGTTACCGTTTGCGGTGAGGAAGATATATTTGTGAGTCATTTATCCACTTTCAAATATGTGGAAATGGATGGGGAGATTCATGAAACCCTGTGCCAGTCCTTTGAAGCCTTGAGTATCAGCAAGTTCCTAGAATCTGCTTCAACATCAGTGGTGCCGAATGTGCCAGTTGGGCCGAGTGCATCAATTGCGTCCTACAAGCAGGCCAGAGAAGTGGTTGAAAGTGGAAATGCCCAAGGTTGGGGTAAAGCTATTGACGTGTTCGTGAAGGAAGATAAGTTCGGCATTGGATACCAACCGGGTCGGACGCCAGTTCCCCGATTCCGTGGGCCAATCAATTTCAATAGCGGAGGAATTATCAACCTTAATCAGTCCTGCTCGGTAATAGAAGATGACGCTGAAAGCTCAGATTATCTGGACAGATGGGTGTATGCCCTGGCTCCGGGCGAGGCATTGCAAAACTGGTCTAGTGAAGAAATCGTTCATGTTGTACATCATTCAGAGTAATAATTCTTGTCTTTCATAATGCATGAAATCCCACACTCTGCCCAAGGTGTGAGGATCCATTTGTAGGGCCACCATATTTTCTCATATAACGTTCAAACATCAATAAAAGGACGTTTTTGTTTACAAATTTGTGTTCCTTTATTCCTTCTTTATTTTTATTTTTGCACAAAGAAAATTAGAAATGATAATGCGCTTTCTTTTCTTTTGTTTTTAAGCAAAAATAATCTAAAATAAAGCATCAATCCAATCATGCAGACTTGGTTTTGTGAATTCCTCTGAAAATGATTCTGTTATGCCCACGTATGATTTCGACAATCCGATATATCCAGCTGAGGAGGAAAGTGATGAAGACTATGAATTCCCGGAAGAGTTGGCTAGATTGTTGAAACGGGAAGAGAAGACTATTCAGCCTCATCAGGAAGCTCTTGAGATTATCAATATTGGTTCAGAAGAAAGCAAGAAAGAGATCAAGATCGGTGCAAGTCTGCGGACTGATGTAAAGCAAGAGGTGATAGTCATGTTACGTGAATACGTTGACATCTTTGCTTGGTCATATCAAGATATGCCAGGTTTAGATACAGACATAGTTATGCATAGACTACCATTGAAAGAGGACTGTCTGCCGGTCAAGCAGAAGCTGCGCAGAACAAAACCAAAAATGGCTTTGAAGATCAAGGAAGAGGTACAGAAACAGTTGGATGCAGGTTTTCTGGCAGTGACCAACTATCCTCCCTGGGTGGCTAATATAGTATCGGTGCCGAAGAAAGATGGTAAAGTCAGAATGTGTGTGGATTACAGAGATCTCAACAGGGCGAGCCCTAAAGATGACTTTCCACTCCCTCATATTGATGTGCTGGTTGACAATACTGCTCAGTTTTCAGTGTTCTCATTTATGGATGGATTCTCCGGGTACAATCAGATAAAGATGGCGCCTGAAGACATGGAGAAGACGACATTCATTACCCCGTGGGGTACATTCTGTTACAAAGTAATGCCTTTTGGGTTGAAGAACGCAGGGGCAACTTATCAAAGAGCAATGATGACGTTATTCCACGATCTAATTCATAAAGAGATCGAGTGTTATGTGGATGACATGATTGCTAAATCAAAGACAGAAGAAAAACATCTGATCAACCTGAAGAAATTGTTTGAGAGATTGAGGAAATTCAGGTTGAGACTGAATCCTAACAAGTGTACTTTCGGCGTGCGGTCCGGAAAATTGCTTGGTTTCATGGTCAGTGAGAAAGGAATAGAGGTTGATCCTGCTAAAGTGAAAGCTATACAAGATATGCCTGTACCAAGAACTGAGAAAGAAGTTCGCGGTTTTCTAGGAAGACTGAACTACATTTCAAGGTTCATATCTCACCTAACTGCCACCTGCGAACCGATATTCAAAATGCTAAGAAAAGATCAAACGGTCAGGTGGAATGATGATTGTCAAAATGCATTCAATAAGATAAAAAGATATTTGCAGGAACCTCCGATTCTGATACCTCCAGTTCAAGGGAGACCACTGATTATGTACTTGACAATGCTCGAAGGATCCATGGGTTGTGTTCTCGGTCAACACGACGAGACAGGTAGGAAAGAACATGCTATCTACTACCTGAGCAAGAAGTTTATAGATTGTGAATCGCGTTATTCAATGCTTGAGAAGACATGCTGTGCACTCGCATGGGCCGCCAAACGATTGAGATAATATATGCTCACACATACAACCCTGTTGATTTCAAAAATGGATCCAGTCAAGTATATTTTTGAGAAACCAGCACTTACAGGTAGAGTTGCAAGGTGGCAGATGGTACTGACAGAGTACGATATTCAATATACTTCGCAAAAAGCAATCAAAGGAAGTATACTGTCAGATTATCTTGCGCAACAGCCTCTTGATGATTACCAACCCATTAAGTTTGATTTCCCTGATGAGGACATCATGTTTCTCAAAGCGAAAGACTGCGAGGAACCACTTCTGGAGGAGGGGCCTGACCCTGAATCCAAATGGAGTTTGATGTTTGACGGGGCAGTTAATATGAATGGGTGTGGAGTTGGTGCAGTTCTCATTACGCCAGAAGGCGTTCACATGCCCTTCACTACCCGAGTAACTTTCGGGTGTACCAACAATGAAGCAGAATACGAAGCTTGCATACTAGGGATTGAGGAGGCTATTGATTTACGAATCAAGACCCTCGATATCTTTGGTGATTCAGCACTGGTAATCAATCAAGTAAAGGGAACTTGGCACACACATCAGCAGAATTTGATTCCGTATAGAGATTATACGAGGAGATTGCTGACTTTTTTTACAACTGTCAAGTTGTACCATGTTCCCAGAGATGAAAATAAGTTTGCAGACGCCTTGGCCACTATATCTTCGATGATCAAAGTGCATGGTTGGAACTTTGTGCCCAGGATTGATGTATCTCGCCTTGATAGACCTGCTTTTGTGTTTGATGTTGATGCAGTGTCTGACGACAAGCCTTGGTACCATGACATTAAATGCTTCTTGGAAAATCAAGAATACCCGCCTGGGGCATCTTCCAATGACAAGAAGACATTAAGAAGGCTAGCCGGTAGTTTCTTCTTGAACAAAGATGGCGTGCTGTATAAAAGAAATTTTGACACGGTTCTGCTCAAATGCGTGGATAGACACGAGGCAGACCTGTTGATGATTGAAGTGCACGAAGGCTCTTTCGGTACCCATGCCGGAGGACATGTGATGGCTAAGAAATTATTGAGATTGGGGTATTATTGGTTAACAATGGAGTCGGATTGCTGCAAGTATGCTTGTAAGTGTCACAAATGCCATATCTATGCAGATAAAGTACATGTTCCTCCAAATCCATTAAGTATCATGTCTTCTCCGTGGCCTTTTGCAATGTGGGGCATTGATATGATCGGTAAAATTGAGCCTACTGCTTCAAACGGCCATCGTTTCATCTTGGTCGCCATTGATTACTTCACTAAATGGGTTGAAGCAGCATCTTATGCCAATGTCACTAAGCAAGTGGTAGCTCGTTTCTTGAAACGAGATATCATTTGTCGATATGGAGTGCCCGAAAGAATCATTACTGATAATGGTTCTAATTTGAATAATAAGATGATGGCTGAGCTATGCCGAGACTTCAAAATCGAGCATCACAATTCTTCTCCGTACCGTCCAAAGATGAATGGCGCAGTCGAGGCGGCCAACAAAAATATCAAGAAGATTGTGCAGAAGATGGTTGTCACGTACAAAGATTGGCATGAGATGTTACCATTGGCTTTGCATGGGTATAGAACATCAGTCCGCACATCCACTGGGGCAACACCATACTCACTTGTATACGGTATGGAGGCAGTTCTACCGATCGAAGTTGAGATTCCCTCTCTCTGAGTATTGATGGATGTTAAGCTAGATGAATCTGAATGGGTACAAGCCAGATTTGATCAGCTGAGCTTTATTGAGGAGAAGCGATTAGCAGCAGTATGTCATGGCCAGCTATACCAGCGCAGAATGAAGAGGGCATTCGACCAGAAGGTTCGACCTCAAGTCTACAAGGTCGGAGATGTGGTAATCAAGAGAATACTTCCTCCGAGTACAGATCACAGGGGCAAATGGACTCCTAATTATGAAGGTCCATTCGTGGTTAAAAAGGTTTTCTCAGGTGGAGCCTTATTGCTGACAACCATGGATGGTGAAGACTTTTCATCCCCTGTTAATTCAGATGCAGTTAAAAAATACTTCGTATAAATAGACCCGCTAGATAAAAGAATAAAAAATCCAGGCAAAAAAGGGCATCCCGGCGAACCAAAAACAGAATAAAGGTTCGGGAAAAAATTAGGGATATAATTGAAAAAATTGTACACCCGGTAAGTTGAAAACCCGAAAGGACAACTTAGGCAAAAAGGGGTATCCCGGTGGATTGAAAACCTGAAAAGGCGATCCACGCAAAAGAGGGATTTAAGCGAATGACTGCAGTCTGAATTAATCTGTACGTTCTCTACTCTTCAGCAAACTAGCAAACTTTCCGAAGGAGGATTTGTTCCGACCACGAGCTTCCGAAGGCGAAGATAATCAAGAGAGTTGAAATGTATACTGGCTATAACAGAATCAGAAATCAGTTGGAATCCAATTTCCGCATTATCATTAGGATAGATTTCTTTTCTCAATTTTATGGCAATCAACTCTTTCAGGGGTTTGCTTCCGATTGTAAATTCGCTGATTTTGGCATTTATCAATAAAATGGAATATTCAGTCACAAGCTTTTATTTTCATTTTACTGTTTTGTTTGCAAAAACATCCGATTTTTGATAATAAAACATTACTTTGAAAATATCACGGCCTTGCAAAAACATGCACATAAAAGACAATTAAAATTACTTTGCTTGTTGGACAACCTTGGATGATGGACTCAAAAACCACGCAATATCCTGGGGTATGTGCATATATTCTTTATGTTGCAGGTAATGAGTGCAATCGATCCAAGCAGCACGAAATTTATCTCTTAGCACAATCAACAGTTATTTGCTATGACTTGATACTGTTGTATCTTATTAAGTCGATTCTCTCATTCAAGATTTCTCACCGGGTTTTGTGACGACAACAGTTGCTGAAGATTGAATTCTTCTGTGTTGATAACGGTTATTAAGGCGGTGAGCACTTCATGTCCATAGCGAGTGCAAATCCTCCGGTACCTCGCAGACGATGTGAAGGATAGTTCAAGGCAGGGTGTTCGTCTAAGAGTTTGAAAACGCTTGGTTTTCTATAAAATCCTCTTAAAAAGACGAAGCTTCTCGCAGTAATATCCCTTGTGATGTTTATTCTCAGCAAGATTTACCAGCAAGTAGTAGCGCCATATTTCCCGTAGGTTTCAGCATGTGAAATTCGTCAAAGAATAATCCCCAGCGGAGTTGTTGAAATTCCCAAGCATAGGGCAAATTGAATTTCCCCGGCAGAAGACGTTCCAAATCTATTATCCCCAGTAGAGTTTGAAGATATTTGGTCTTCTGTAAAATCCTCTCAAAGGGCACCCCCAGCACGAGGCGCTTTAAAGCAGTTTCCTCCAGCAGAGTTTGTTATAAACTCATCATCCCCAACGGGATCGTCAAACGGAAAGTTCGCCTAACATGGGGCATTGTGGCACTTATCCTAGGCTCAACAGTTTTATTCCTCAGCAGACTACCGTGGAATTGCTTTGGGTTTCCCCAGCAGATCTCTAGGGACTCTTCCAATTAGGATTTGCATATCCCCGACAGAGTAGCCCTAATTCCCAGCAAGATCGTATCTCTGGTAATGGTATCCCCCACAGAGTTTGACATTTTGACAGTAATTTCCCCAGCAAGGTCTAAATAGATCGAGGGAATCTTTTCTTCAGCAAAGTGTCAGCATATAATATTACCCAGCCGGTGGTGTAATTCTCAGTATTGTTCATTTACAGCTCAAGTCCATCGACAGTATGGCAAGCCAGTAGTCGCCTGGCGTCGTTCAAAAGGACATTGTTGAAAGTCCATCGATAGTATGGCAAGCCAGTAGTCGCCTGGCGTCGTTCAAAAGGACATTGTTGAAAGTCCAACGACAGATTGACAGAAATCCAACACGAATTGGTAAAAGTCCAACGACAGTTTGGCAAAGCTGCAAAAGTCCATCTGAAGATGGAAAGTTTGAGATTCCAAAGCCGATTTGGTAATCATTGAAGTCCAACGACAGATTGGCAGAAATCCAACACAAATTGGTAAAAGTCCAACGACAGATTGGCAAAAATCCGACACGAATTGGTAAAAGTCCAACGACAGATTGGCAGAGCAGCTCAAGTCCATCGACGGTATGGCAAGCCAGTAGTCGTCTGGCGTCGTTCAAAAATACATTGTTGAAAGTCCATCGACGGTGTGGCAAGCCAGTAGTCGCCTGGCGTCGTTCAAAAAGACATTGTTGAAAGTCCATCGACAGTATGGCAAGCCAGCAGTCGTCTGGCGTCGCTCAAAAGACAGATCTCTCCGTCAACGTTTCATTGAAGATTCAATCCAGCAGTCTCGTTGGGTTTATATCCCTTTTGTTCTTCATCATCCAGAGCAAATTTTTTGGTTATATTTGGTATTCAATCACTATATACCTTGAAAGTCTGAAAGCAATCACTTTCAGACATTCAGGTCTACAGCGTTTGAATAGGGGCAGCTGTAATACCCCAAAATTTTCTCTCTCTTTTGTCATCATAGCATAGCATTATCATATATCATATCATAGCCATCTCATTAGCATTGTATTGCATCTTTAACATAGAAAAATGAAGCATAGCATCCCTCTTACCATCAAGGCATGTGATCAGGGGAAAGTTGGACAATCAAGGAATCATTCAAGGCACAAAAGGTCAAACAAGGTGTCTCAAGGCAAGCCAAGAGGTCTTTCATGTCTCATACTATCTCAATTGATCATCCAAAACCTCAAGAAAATGAGATTCAATAGGAGACTGATGTACTACATCCTACACTATGCAAGAGATCCAAAAAAATTGAAGGAAAACCCTCAAAAGAGATGGTTCATTGGTTCAAGATCACCCTCAAGTGGCATATCTCATCATCCTTTAAGAGGATACACAACATATTCTGAGGAATTTGAAATTGAAGACTGCATATTTTTCTCCTAGGAGGTGGGTACCAAAACTAGGGTTTCCAATTAAATCAGGGTATTTTTGATTTTTTGGACAAAACTTGATGTCATGGTATTCTACATGTTCTTAAGTGTATGTGTGTGGGAAATTGCCTCTCAATTGGTTTTAGAAGTGGTTCAATTGGAGGAAAGATAAAAAATCAGGGAAATTGGGGCAAAGTCAAATAATCTGAGGAAAAAGTCAACTCTTGACTTCTTGAGGCCAAATTCATGAAATTCATGTTATATGTGACCAATGTACAAAATTTGATCAAGAAACTCCAAAGGAATCATGAAAAAATCAAGATTTGGAAAGTTGCCATTTTTGGAAGAAGTAGGGTTTCCAAAAATAATAATTTTAGGCCATTTTGCATCAGACTTTGAACCAAGTCCATTCAAAATTGAAGCATCAAATGGAAATTCCACTCGGCCACAACAAAATATCTTGTTTCAAGCTTCAAATCCATGCGTAGAACATCTCCATGGGATAAGAATTGAGTGAGATATGATTGATCAAAGTTGAGGAAAATTTGGGCAAGAATGCAAGTCAGCTTGGGCAAATTTCAGGTCACGCGCAGTCATTTCCACAAACATGTGGTGGGCCAAATGTTTTGATCAATTACTCATGGTTAGAGGCCTCAAATGAAAAATCTTTCAACATGAAAGTTGTTCCTCTATGTGAGATCTTCAAAATTGGTGTTCATGATTTTTTCATTTGATCAAAGGTTAAGAAGTTATGTTGAGTCCAATTTGCTATGATCATGCTGAAAACCCAGGTGCCAAGATGCCTTGCCAGCCAACCCCTTGCCTCGCCCATAACCAGTTCCTATACCTTTGTGTTTCAAGTCATTTTTCAACCTATTCCAAGCCTCATTTCAATTCAAGTTTCATACCAAACTTGTAGCATTACATCTCTTCTTTCCAATGACCTCAAAAACACACCAAATCATCCATTGAGTAGAGAGAAAAACATCATCAAATCACCCTATATTCCACTGATGCATTGATGGTTTTGATGCACAACTTGGTTCAGACATCCATCAAACAATTCTTTCCCTTATTTGAACACACCATGAACATCACATACACTGCTATGGCACGTGTCTTGCATGAAAGTGGAAAGAGCAAGCTTGCTGAGCAAGTTTCTGATACACAGCCATGCCATTCATTTCACTTTCACCTCCACCATAGCTTTCCATAAGTTGCCATTACCATATCATTGCTCTCCCTAACTAACTTGACTCAGTTAGTTAGGGATGACTCACCTAAACCACTTCAACTCAGTTAACTAACTCAGGTTAACCATGGTTAAGCTCACCCTATAAATATAAATCTCTCTCTCAAATTTTATTTCAACACTGATTCTCACACTTTCACTCAGAAACTCTCTCTTCTTCTCTCTCAATTTCACCATTGCCTTTGATTTTCGAAGCTCACTTTGTTCAATTCTCTCCAAAACTCTCTCTGATTATCTCTCAATTTCACCACATTGCAACTGGTTTTGAAGCTTGGATTTCATTTCTTCTCCACTGAATCATCATCAAGTACTTCATTTAAGCCTTTATTTGGCCAAAAGTAGCTCAAAGAGGAAAGGGAATCTCTGGTTTTCTGAAGAATATCTCAAGGTTACAAATCTTCAGGTACGAATTTCCACCATTATAGACTTGATTTGAAGTGGTTTTCAGGTTCTTGAAGCTTCTTATAAGCTCAAGAACTTGTCTGGCTAGTTGATAGGTCTTTAGAAGCATAGTTGAGAAGTTAGGGTAAAACTTCCTCTACTCGATTCTCTCATTTCATGAATCTTTTGTGCATTTTATCACTGGATCCGTGCTCTCCATTACTTCCTCTTCATTTTGGTATAATATTTGTGAAATTCTGGGAAACATGAAGTTGCAGACGGTGGTTGTTGACCGGAGAAGGTGACCGGAGGTCCCTCTCCGGCCGGTGGTCATTATTCTAGGGTTTTTTCTCAGGTTTTAATCATGACCGTTGGATGAGCATGATCTGATGGCCAGAAACGTGTCAGCACATTAAAATGCACATGCACCTCACATGTTTTATTTCTGATCTCACTTAATCAATGTGTGGTGCAGTGCATAGTAGTGTGTGTGGTCCTTCACGTGTGTGTTTTGGATTTGTGTACTTTGACTTTGGTGTTGACCTGACTTGATCCAAGGGTAATGATTGCTTGACTTTTGTTGACTGAGAGTGCATGATAATTGGTGTGGATTACGTAGATGTGGACCAGGCTTGGTTTTGATATTTGCACCCCATGTTTCAAAGCCCAAACCAATTTGAACTGAATGATTGCTATGCATGCACCCCCTCCCTTATTTCCATTTCTTTTTATTTTCTTCATTTTTGTGCAAGTTTCCTTTTTAATTTTTAAAAATACCAAGAAATATTAGAAAATTCTAGAAAAATTCATGACTGTTATCAAGACATTTAAGAAATTTCTGACATTTTTATTTCATGATTTTATGACATTTTTGCCCCTGTCTCATATTTTTCTTTGAATTTCCATTTATATGCATTCCAAATGTGATATGTGAATTAGTGGAATTTTGTTCTTGATCATTATAAATTGTTTTGACTTGATTCTTTTTGCATTGATTCAATAATACATTGAAGCATGTTATTTGATTTTTTGTTTGATTTTTTAGATCATTTTATGACATGTTTTGATGCTTATCTTTGCACCACTTTGCATGAAGTTTCAACTTGACCTAATTGCTTTAGTGGAAGTCTTTTTGCTTTGAATTTTGACATGCTATCTTGATGTATGGTTCACTTCTGACCTAAGCATTCTAATACCATGTTTGCATAATTTTCATAAGTCCATTTGGTTTTTGTTTGATGCATTACATTTGAAGCATAATAACATGTCCTATCATTCTAATTTTAGTGCATGTTTGCATGAATTCTTTTGTGCATATTTGACTGATAATTTGCATATTGCATGAGCTATTCATATGATATTATAGGTCTTTGGTACACATTATAGGTCATCTTTACATGTTCATTTCAACTTGAACTTTGTGCATCCTTAACATGTGTTGTGTGCATTTTCTTTTTGAATTTCCACTTCAATTCTTCTTCCATTACTTCTTGAATGTCTTGATGGTGATTCATGAATACTTTTGAGATGTTTATAAATCATTTTCCATTTAGTTTCAATTCTGACTTGTGGATTACATGTTCCATTTATGCATGTTCCTTTCATTTCTTTTCATCTTTCATCTATCCTTTCTTTTTGTAATATGGTTAAATGCTAATGGATGATGATTGTTGCTTATTCACTTGAACTTGTATGATGATATTCACTTGTTGACAATATGGTTCACATTCTGGTTGTGATATTAGGATTTGATTCTTCATCTTTTTCTTTTGCACTTTATTGTGCATTAAGTGTTTTTACTTCTTATACATGTTTCCATGTTTACTAACCATGTAGGGGCTTTGGTAAGTTGACATTGAGTGTGGATAAGGAATCCACATTCAAACTTCTCTCCTTTCATCTTTTACAATTCAATCTTGTGTTTTGTTAAGCACTTATGTGCTTTCTTTGATTAACTCATTACTTTCCCTTTTGAGTTACAATTCATCTTCTACTTTAGAAGTGAATTGTTTAATTCATTTCTTCTTTAGACTTTAGGCTTTGCAACCTCACAAACCATTAGGATCACTCCCTTAACTAAGCAATTAGGATTGAGTCTTAGATCACATAGATTTTACCTTTCTCCTCTCTTGAGTCTTTCATCTTCTCATCTCAAAGAAAATTCAAAATATCTAATAAAGGTAGGCACTTATTGCATCTAGGCCTTTCATATAAAGAAAAGATTATAAGGGGTCTTCTCTTGTAATCTTAGAATGTGTAGCATATAGCCCATCTTGGGTCAATGTGTTAAACATTTGACCTTGTATGAGGGACTTAAATGCAATACTTGTTGAAAATACAAATAAAGAAAAACACTTCTTCATTTCATAACCAACAAAAACACTTAATAAACACAAGTACACTAGTGTGTTTGAACCTTAATAATTGGAACTAAGTGTGAGGGTCTTCTTCACCCTTAGTGTACTTTCTTACTCATTCCATCTTGGAATGTGAGGATGTATACATTCCAATGATTAAGATTTAGATACACTATCATATGCAAACAAATGAAAAAACTCTTAAAAGACAAAAACAAACAATAACGTCTTTCCTTCGGGAATTCTTTCCTCATCTCCTTCATTCATTCCTTAAGGATGCGTCATTTCCGTTCTACCGCAAACAGGTAACGCCTAAGTCTCCCTACAGCGAGCTTCAACACCTAAACTGATAGAACGCGAACGCTGACGTATTCCACTAAAAAACACAAATAATCCATCCCTAGTGAGGGGAACTACGTCGCTCTGATTCTCATGTTCCCGATGAGATACGTAGGCAGTGGGGTAGGGCCCATTCGAGCACTTCTTTTATTTTCCCTACATTTGTTTCTCTTTCTCTTTCCATTCCTTTTCCAGTTCTTTTTCCAGTATCATTTCTATCACCCTTTGATCGAGACAAGCAAGCGTGGATCCCATCGGGTACGATGGACGCGAGGGGGTGCTAATATCTTCCCTTCGCGTAACCGACTCCAGAATCCATTTCTCTTGGTCGCAAGACCATGCTTATCCTTCTCTTCAGGTTTATGCGGTGTTTCCTTTCCCTCTCATGGGATAAATACACATTGCTGGCGACTCTGTTTCGGTGCCACTTTCGCGTTTGTACTAGGATGAAAATCCCGGGAGCGACAGAGGCGACTAAAATTTTTAAAGCATATAGGAGGGAGATAAGAATTCTTATGACTGAATGTGAGGAAGCTAACTTTTATCCAAATACTTTTGTTTGGTGACAGTTCAGGTTGGACAAAGAATGTGTGAAAGAAGAAGAACAAGGCACGACGTCAGACAAAGAAGATGCAATAGAAATAGAAGAATCTAAGGTGACCAAGAAATAAGGGGAAGAAGAAAAAAGGCAACTTGAAGATGATCTAGTGTTGGATGAAAATACAGATGTAACAATTTGTGTAGATGTAGACATCCAACAAGAAAATCTCCAAGAAAATAGTATCCCTAGAAACTATTTTAACAAGGCAGATGAAATACAAGAAATTGACAAAGTATTGGATTTCATTTATGCCTTGTCCACAAAAATCCAACTGAAAATGAGTTGGAAGCAACATCATCAATACCTCAAGTTCATGGGGTTGCTACCAAACAAAAGAAAGAAAAAAGATGATGTGTTATTTGTTTCATATATGCCACCTTAACAGAGAATGAGACGTCGAGCCATGCGAAGTTAAACGAAGCACTACGTGGGAGGCAACCCACGCTTTTGATTACTAAGTCATTTTTTTTTTATTTTGTTTGTTTCGTTTGCAGGTAATAAACAAGACCTTACGGGTGCAAGCCATGATGTAGCAGTTGGTGTTAGATTACCTTCCGCCTCCTCAGTAAGGATCTCTGTGAGTAACCTCTCTCGCTCTTGTTCAAACACATTGGGGCAATGTGTGGCTCAAGTTTGGGGGAGGATTTACTGTTTTTAGTTCTTCCATTTAGACTTGTTATTGTTGTTTTGTGTGTTGTTTTATTAAAACCACTTTAAATTCTCCCCGAATTAGAGCCGTAAAAAAATTTTCTTGTGAATACTGGGATTTTGAGGTGGTCAAGAAAGTATAGAGAGTTTGAGGGAAGAGAAGCTAGAATTAGGGACATTGGGAAAGTTTGGAAAGTGAGGTATGACCTGAACACCCTAGATTCCCTGGAGTAAGGAAACGAGCTCAACGTGTAGATTTGCGCCATAGTACTTGGATTTAAGAAGTATTCCCCGAGTAGTTCATAGTGATAGTCTGGCATGATTAAAAAGAATGACATGTATAGGGTTGATTGAGAGAATGACTTAAGGCACCGAAAACAAATTGAATAATAGTGATAAAGATAACTAGTCCTTCTAAGTTGGGTAACCCTCACCCAGTTACTTATCCTAATGGCGGTTGAGTCTCAATTGTCGTCCCAAAGTGGACTAATAAATGCCAATGAGCGAGAAAAAAGAATAAAGGTGCCTAGAAAAAGTTTCGATCAAATCTTGTACATGTGAGGGAAAATGATCATAAATGCCTTAATCTGATTATCCAAATAAAATGGGTAGAAAATCGAAGAAAAGACTTAAGCCCAAAGCATAGTTGGAGAGGTGACCGAAAGGGGGATTTAGGTCCGTGGTTTTATCGCGGTATGTGTTTGTGTAATACCTTGTTAACGGACAAGTACCAAGAGAACTGGTTTTAGTCGACCGGAACAAAGGCTCACATATGAGTATTGATACACCTTACCTTCACAGGTCTTTCATTTGATGTGTACCATTTGATATGAAGCAAAGGTTTAAGTTTGGGGGAGTTTGATCGGTGGTTTTTATGTGTTATTTTACCGTTAATTTTAGTTAGTTTTATTATATGTTTAATTGCATTTTACTCCCGTTTACTGTATTTTATGCTTGGTTTGTGTCTTTTCAATGTTTTGAGGTTCAGATAAGCATTCACGAGGAATCTGAGCGAAAACCAGGAAAAAGCGCAAGAATTCGGAGAAAGTTGCATGTGCGTGTCAGGATGTCTGGACTAAAAAAATAAACAAACATAAAATATATTTGGCAATCAATTCTCTTATTTATATTATGTTATATTTCTCTTCATTAGCTTTCTGACGCTTCGAACGGGGACCAAAACGGACTTACAGATCAAAAGTTATGATCGAAACAATTCCAGTTATAAAATCCCGTGAACTGACACGGAAAAAGGATTACACGATTGAAAATTGGAGAGCACAAGGTTTTCGGAGGGCGAAGGATTTTCATGAGCGGAAGCAATTGAGGATCCAAGTTTATCCCAATCCTTGTAATATCTATTTTTTATCTTGTATTTCCTTTAAACATTATGAATAGCTAAAACCCTATGCTATGGGGTGTCCCTGAATTGCTATTGTATTGACTCTAATTTCCTTTATTCTATGAGATAAGTGCTTTTTATTAATCTATTTTATTGTGCAAAGTGCTTAATAATTTTTCTATCTGACCAATGGAATTTGATTTACGGTTAAGGTTTAGGTCGGACAAACCAAATTAACGCTTTTTGCATGATAATATTACAGTAGATATTGCCTAGGAATAGGGATACCCTGTAGTAACCGTAATAATCTTGTTAAAATACAATGCTTGATATTCTTCCTAAACCGCTAAGGAATTAGGGTATAGGATGAATATCAAAGGTCTTTCTTCTAAGGAATTAGGGAAAAACATTCTTGAGATTCGGTATGAGTTTGTTGTAAGCAATGTTTCATAGATTAAGGAATTAAGTTAGTGCAAAGCAATTCATACACCTTGCCCTAGCATGTTCGTTTATAATCTCTTCTAACTGTCCCCTTGCTTTATTTACTTTTTATTGCATTTTAATTTTCACTTTGCAAAACCCAATACAAAACCCAAGCTTTTGTTTAATTGAAATAGACTTAGAACTCTGTATCCTCAAGCAGTCCTTGAGATCGACATTTGGGGAAATTCCCTTTTATTACTACATCGGTGAAAATAGTACACTTGTTATTTTTCCGATCAAGGAGTGAGCTCAAATGGGGATTTATCTTATCCAAGCATGGGAAAGATAACTGAACCAACCATCATCCACGAGAACTAATCTCTGTGGGGAATTCAGAAAGGATGGGCACTTTATGCCTAGGGCTGACAACTCTATTGGAGAGAATAGCCAACCCCAGTCACTTGGGGAGATAAACTCCAAAGTGAACAAAGCAGGTAAACACCCGAAAGGGGGTAGCAAAATGCTAAGATGCTATGCATATGCTTATTCTGACAAAACAGACAAAGGGAAGCGAGACTGGAGATGAAATAAACATCTCGACAAGGACACCCAGCTAATCTTAACAGATTGGACCCTTACTAGGGATGAATAAGGGGAATCAGCAACACTACTTCAATGTTACAAACTTTCTTTGAGGAAAAAAGTCTTTCACTTGGTATAGCATCATGACTTCACTAGGATTGCCATCATGAACTGCTTTCCTTACTGAAGAATTGCCAAGATTAGCTGAAGTAACAACTTACTGGGGAGCTAGCAAAGATATCCCAAAAGCTGAGTAGTTCTTCATAACTCATCTACCCCAGAGTACGTGGTCTGTCAAAAAAACAATACCAAGAGGATTTTACAGGAGAAATAGCATACAATATGCGTCCATATCTTCAAACTCTTGGAGAGGTTCATGAATCTCGGCATAATTGCCCAAGATTAACTACATTTGCACAACAAAGTCCTTGAATTTGTTCTTCGGACCGGTTGATCTTGTGAAAGAGATGTCCCAGACTAGTTGACCTTTGAGAGATTTGTCGAATCTTACCTGTCTGCTTCTGATTGACAGGTATGTGAGAATAGGTCATCAAAAGGATTTTACAGAAGAATTGGCATACCAGATGCTTCCATATCTTCAAACTTTTGAATCGAAATGAACCTCGACATAACTGCCCCAACTCAACTATATTTGTAGTACAAGATACTAGGATCGTGGTAGAAATAATTGGGAAACAAACTTGCCCCTGTTGGTGGGTTACTGGAGTCCAAACTTGTCATAAGATGACCTTAAGAAGGCTTGCCCCAATATTCTGAACTTGAATAATTCCGCCCCTAATTCAATGGCTCTTGGAATGGTGGATTGGCAAATCCTTCCACTTAGTTGCCCCTGACCGAGCTTCCTTTATCAAGTCAAATTCCTAAGCTGGCTGCATTTGTTGGGATTTCTTTGATATTGAATTGTCTTGCAAACAAGTATTGTTCATTAAAAATTGGCAATTTCAATGCAAAATTCATGCAAACTTTTGAAATCGAGTTTTATTGATGAAACACACATGGTAGAATGACTAAATAATCCAAAACAAAGGTGGATCTAGCCATTTATAGAATGATAGATAAAGTGATCAACACACGCAATTAGCAAATATCATTAGGAGTCAAGTTATCCAACCTTGCTGTAGTATGCTTTCAAAACAACCTTACCTCAATTAGGTCTTTTAAGGGTTGTAACATTGCCTGGTTCATTGTTTATGAAACAAAGGATAAAGGCTCAAAGTTTGTTTGTCCTCACCCAATCTCAGTGATGAACTCCAATCCTACACTCAGTTAACTCAAGCTATACATTCAAGTTTCCATAGGCTAGGAAATTAGTTGATGATAGTTGATGATTATTCAGACATCTTTGTAGTCATTACTCCCTTGTAGTATTTGGTTATCTTTTATTGTTGAGGTTTTGAGACTTCTTCTTGTCTTTGCTTGAGGTTATGTGACCCCGTCTTCACCTTTGTTGAGGTTATGAGACCTTTTTTTTTTCTTTGTTGAGATTTTGAGACCTCTTCTTGTCTTTGTTGAGGTTATGAGACCTCTTTTATCTTTGTTGAGGTTTTGAGACCTCTTCTTGTCTTCACGGAGGTTATGAGACCTCTTCTTTGGTTGTCATACAAGCTCTTTTGCATAAGGCGATGATTAGGAGCTTCCCATCTTTCTTAGCTTTTGCCTTGGAAGGGACTCGGCACATTCTTCGGTTAAGGATTTCTTAACGACCCTTCCCTATTTGTGGCTTTGAAGAACAACTTGTACAACATTTACTCATTTGATTTGAGAGAGCTGACTGGCGTCTTGCATGAAGCGCTTTGCATTCGAGTGTGTTGCGGTGAGAATTGGATATCAAGCTATTAATTAACTTGAATCACAAAACTTTGAAATTCACCACCGTGCTTTGATTTACCCAAAGGAAAGGGTAAAGATCGAAGAAAACCCTAAGAGGATCTAGGTTCGGGGGTTGGTTATACTAAGGGAATGTATTAGCACCCTAAGTATCTGTCGTACTCTATAGGAGCCTCTTGTTTAGTTTGTGTTATGTTATGTTTGCTTGCTAAGGAAAAGGCTAAGGTAAAGACCTAGGGTATATACAAGAACTCTAAGTCTAAGATGTAATGGGGAAAAGTGAATACTCATGGCGATGAGTTCACATAGATTTCAAGAACTCTGACTTGTCGTAAGTTGTGAGATTCAGGGCTCTTAGGAGGCCAAGAAAGAAAATGGCTCTTAGGAGGCCTAGGGGAAAGATGGCTCTTAGGAGGCCAAGGATAGAGAGGGTTATGACTATGAGGTCAATAAAAAGACTTTCCTTTGGAAGGAGGGGGGAAGATAGCAACAAGAGTATTACAAGTGAACTTGAGATTAAATGGAAAACATAAGTTTAAGAACTCAAGAGGAGATATATAGTAACTTAACATGATTAAATCCACAAGTATGATCCAAGCATCAAGGCAAGAGACAATAAATTATTCACAACAAATATAAACAAATGGTGTACATACATATGATAAAGAGAGCATTCAAACATGAGATTTAAAGGCAAAGATATTCAAGGTAGAGATACAAACAAAAACCTAAATAGAAATGAACCTATCCTAAGTTAACGAGTTCTCACTAAATAACATTCTTTCATGTGTCAAAAAATGTCACAAAAAACTTTCAAGGAAAAGGTGACTTTTAAATGGAGTACAACATTAAATAGAAAAAAGTTGTATACTTGTTTTTGTGGATTTTTCAATTTAAGGTAAAATAAAATAAAATGAAATTTTAAATTATGGAAAATTAAATTGAACATCAAAAGACATTTATGAATTTTTTTGGGAATTTTTAGTTAAGGAAAAATATTTTTAGCAATTTATAAATGGAATGAAAAAAAAAGGTTAATTAGAGTTAAATAACAGAGGGGTGTAAGAGAAGTTTTAGATGAATAGAAAATAAGTTGAGGTGCCTGATGGGCCTCTCTAGGGGGTGTTGGAAGTAAATCTGCTAAGCCCAATTTCAAAGTTAGAACAGAAAAGAAAAGAAAATAAGAAAAAAGGAGAATGGGGTGAAGGGGATTCGAACCCCAACCTCTTTGGTTTCAGTGCATATTCTCTACCACTGGGGTGGCTATACATCCGTTGTATATGCCTTCCCTAGAATCATATAAACCTTCAGGCGCGACATAATTGGCTAGTAAAATAAACATGATCAAAACCCTTCACTCTATATCCATCAGCTGATTGACCACAACGTTAAGACACAAATAACCAGCAAATGAATTCTGGCCAGTAATGTAACTCATGCAAATCCAAACAATAATGAGAAACTGTCATCCATACAAATAGGGTGCACACTATGTTTACACAAAAATCTCCTCAAAATTTGATCAAATGCCAAGATCATGAACATCACTTGGTATTACTTAAAACAAGGATCAGCAATGAGCTTGAAATAATCAAAGCAAAACATGAACAACTAGCCAAATAACTCTGAAACAGTCATGCTTAGTAAAGAAAACAAAACCTCCTCATGCTTTGAAACCAAAAGCAGTTCCAACCACAATTTTCACATTACTCAACATAGGCTTAAACAGCCAATAAAAAACACACGGGTAGCTTCCAATGTGCAAACTTACCATGAGCAGACCATCATTGTATCACCAAACACAGACAGTGCTAAACATGTATTATGTGAACTTAAACTTTGGAAAAAATGAACATGCATCTCTAAATGGCAAGCAAAGTGGTAAGCATAAGTTATGTGTTATCAGTGTGAGCACAAGGCATTCAGGTCAAGTAATCTAATCATAGTATGGACATTCCAAGAGCAGTTTAGGCATACAAACTTCAGCATTAAGACCTGAACACATATGAGATATGGCTATGTCTATTTAAAGCCTACTTAAGCATGATAGATGCTTATACATATGATTCAAGACATGGAATTATAAGCTAGCAGAGACAAAATGGAAATAAACTTGTCATGACAGCAACAAAACAAACTTCATGCCATCCTAATTAACAAAATGCACACCCTCAAACCAACACATTAACATCAAAAGGTATCAACAATATACCATCAAAACTGGCAGTGCCACCAACATCAACATGATTCACATGACCTTTTGACTTAAATGCAAGAAAAAAAGACAGACATGCTCATGGTATTGTAAAGACATAGCATCAGGAACTGGTAGTGCTAAACAAAAGACCTCATTAACAACAAACTGTACCATACCATTAATAACTGACAGTTTTATCAAAATTATAGCATTCACATTGCAGAACATAAACAACAACAAATCTTAACACTATCTTAGATGCCTTGAAACTAACAACTAAATAAAATATAGGTGCATTGTGTGGTCATAGCAAAGCTTTCAAAATTTACCAGGAAAAATAAAAGGTCACACACAAGAGATTAATACATGAGTTCAAGTTGATCAATAGGTGGCCCTGCTGACAGGTAGGGCAACGAAAGGAAAACATTACATATTTATACACCAACACCTATGATACCATGTAACACAAGTACACACCAACAGTATGAGCTAAAGGAGAAATGAGAGTAAACAGTTATCATGCCAACAGAATCCCAAGCAACAAGAAAAGAACAGTTTAGGCATGCAAGCTCTAACATGAAGACATGAGCATTTCTGCATTGTGAGAGTGCAGTTTCAAAGAAAACTCCAGATAATATCAGTTTGTGCATATGGCTTAAGGCATGGAAGGCAAAAGATATCATACATTCATCTTGGCAGCATGAAACCAAATACACTTTCTATGTAGCTCAATCAATGACATGAAGACAAAGAACATGTACCACAACCCAAGCAGAAGAGATCATGCCCTTCATATCAACATTTATGATATATACCAAGTGAAATAAAAGCATACAACAACATGATAAGGCCAGGTTCAAGTTATATCAAAATGTGGTATTATGAGCTAATCATATGAAAGAAATGAAACAAAATCTATTACCAACATTATGACCTTAAACAAAAACCTTCCTAGCATAATATGAGCAGCTCTGGATGTTTAGACTACAACATAAGGCCATAGGAAAACTATCATAGAAAACTGGTGTTTCAAGAAACAATCATGTGGCCTCAACCTTACCTTTCATAAGGTCATTAAAAATAAAACAACAAAGAGCTCACTTGAACTTAAAGGTTGTGATCATGGCATCATCGTG
Source organism: Lathyrus tuberosus (assembly GCA_022829125.1). Lineage (NCBI taxonomy): Eukaryota > Viridiplantae > Streptophyta > Magnoliopsida > Fabales > Fabaceae > Lathyrus > Lathyrus tuberosus. The sequence goes on along the minus strand of JALAZF010000177.1, from coordinate 6,732,712 downwards.
TTATGGATTATGAGACAATGAGAATAACAGTGAGAGAAAATGGATTAGCAAACTATATATTGCCATTTCAACATAAGAGGGAAGCATTTAAAGGAACATCCTAGTCCTTTAAGTCATAACATGAAGATATTAACACAAACATACTACAAACCAAAACCAATCAGTATATAAAATGGATGCAAAAAAAAAAGAAACACGTTAATATCTTCAAAAGAAATACTCATGATGACTTAAATATGAAATGATCATGACATCAGAATGAATATGGCTGGGGAAAGGGTGTGATATTTACCTAGTGGAATAAGTCCACTGCACCCTCAAGTATGCACTGAATTTTCTTCTTCTTCAAGTTGGTACTGCTGCAAAAATGCTCCTTTCCCTCTTCCTTTTGCCAAGCCAAAAGAAACTCACGAGTTGCTTTTAAATTTAGAACTGTGTGTATTCAAGTAATGTGGTGATTGTTGGTGTCCTAAATGAGTGAAAACCAGGCCCTATTTATAGGAAATGCTGAGGGTTAAAGGTATGGCAAAAAAATCAGAACTTTCCAACCTTGCCCTTTTGAGAAGTTTTCGTGTGAGCTGGATTTTGCTCAATCAAGAAAATCTCCAAGATCTCTGGTCACTGATAGGGCTTGGTTGAGAAAATAAGAGTGATGGGATTGGACCAAGGCTCCAGGAATAAACAATGCTTTTGTCTTTGAAAAGTTTCTCTCACCTCTTGTCAAGTTGCACAAAAATGAAATAAACCATGTTATTTTAATGTGCCACTTGAAGAAATTCGTGGAATAGGTCTGATTATCATTAAACTTGTCTCTAAATAACATAAAAGTGGAAGTCTTGGTGATTAGAAGTGATTTTGTATCATTATGCATAAGTTGATTGCTTAAAATTCAAGAAATGAACCCCTATCTTCTTCCAATCGAATCTCTCAGCTCACTCAATGGATTGAGGAGTTCTAGCACTCTTTGGAAAGCTTGAAGAACAAGGAACAACTTTCATGTCCAAAGATTTTTTATTTGAAGCCTGGAACTAGGTGAAAAAAAGCCATGAAGTAGTGTTCACAATTGGAGCAAAAAGTTGAAAATTTCACTAAAGTCCTAAAGGCAAATTATTTCCCAAGTCTCATAACTTAAAAACCAAGCAATTTCTGAAGGAGGGTCCTCTAATACACTTTGAAGATCATGGAAAGAGATTCCATTTGAGCTTTGAGTCACTCAATTTGGATGTGTGGCTTGAAAGTTATCACATTTGCAATTTTGCACAAGAAGTGAATTTTCCACATTTGAAAAGTTACAAAGACCAAACATTGCTTCCTTTGCAAGAAACCTTTCAAAACTTGATCTATCATGCCTTAACTCATTAATGAGACATGCCATGATGAATTGCGGACTTGGATGCTTCATTTTAGATCAAGATCTCAAAGGTTAGAGCCTCAGTCAAAACCCTAATTTCACTTGTGAATGCACTTGAAGGATCTCTGATGATCTTGCTTCTTCAATCACATATAAGGCTCATAGATGGTCTCTAGGGATGTCTACTATCACATGGAGTCATGTCCCAGGGCTTGAGCACAACTCTTGATCAAAATCAAAAGCCATGATTGTCTTGTCATAACAAAACCCTAATTGGAGGCAGGGTGAACTTGTGACTCAAGTTACTTGTGATGAGAGTCAGTCACACTTGAATTCTTGTTGAGGAAGACTCCTTAAATGTAGGTAAGTTCAATTGGTTTATGAACCAATTAAACCTTGACTGACCATGACAAAACTCTTCAGTGATTCTTCAGGTTAAAACCCTAATTCCACAATTTGGTCTGCTGGTCTGTTGTTGACTTGATTTGATTCAATGTTTTGAGATCTTGGTCCCAATCAACTGGTGAATCTTTGTGATGATTGTATGGAGCCAGAGAATGCCTTAGGAGGCCTTGCCTTCTTTTTGTGTAAATCCTAGTTTTCAACACAAAAGAAACAAACTAGCAAAGATATGGATTAGTTAACGATGCATAAAAGATTGAAATCTAAATGCAAGCGCAAGATGTTATGACATCTAAGGGGTAAAATTTGGGGTACAACAGTTGCCCATATTTGAATAGCTTTACCGGATGGCACGAGGAATGGAAATCCTTGGGACATCAAGGTGAAAGGTATTTAAATATAGCAAACCGAAAATTTTGCCCTTAGATGGAATGTAGATGCTAAGGATAAGCGACGAACATGCAAATGCTGACATGCCATGAACTTCTAGCATGATGATATGATGCCATGATAGTGCAAAGGTGCAGACAACTAGACACCAGAGATAAAGGTCAAACAAACACAAGTAAGCATCACTGGGGAAGGATGAAGATTAGTATCCATGAGGAAAACTCACTGGGGGATATAGGCTGACCAACAAAAGAAACTCACCGGGGAGACTCTGAGAAACCCTGGGGATAGAAGAATAAAGGGGAATACCCTACAGGCCCTCACTGGAGATAGGAGCCAGTATTCTCCACTGGGGAAAGATCCAGAGAGATGGACGATGGGTTTATATGTGACCGAACGACACTGAGGAAATAAAGATATACTCTTACTGGGCATGAAACCAGAAAGAAGACATGATCTCCATTGGGGATCAATTTGAAATAAAGGGATGGACATCCGCAAAAGATTTTCTGGGGATTTCTTATATTGAAGAGTTCAAACGGGATCTTCAAGAAAAGCCAGGAAAGATAGAGACGAACTCTGCGCGCACCAAATAGTGAAAGATATTGGTAATGATTTGAAACTCTGCTGGGAATAAGATTGAGCCATTAATGATTGGACTCGGGTACCAATATGAGTTGGGTTTTGAATACCAGTATGAGCTGGATTTTTTTTTGAATTCTAGGTTCATATCTGACCAAGGTTCATATTTGACCTGAAGTTTTGGTTCATATCTGACCAAGGTTCATATTTGACCTGACATTTTGGTTCATATCTGACCAAGGTTCATAGTTGACCTAAAATAAACAATGTCAGCGATTACTGGACTTAGGGTTCATAGGTGACCAAATGTTTAAACAATGCCAGCAATTACTAGACTTTAGGTTCATAGTTGACCTGAGGTTTTGGTTCATAGGTGAACAAGGTTAAGGTTCATAGTTGACCTGATGTTTAGGGTCATAGTTGACCTGATGTTTTGGTTCATGGATGACCAAGGTTCAAGCAATGCCAGCAATTACTAGACTTTAGGTTCATAGATGACCAAATGTTTAGGTTCATAGTTGACCAAGGTTCATAGTTGACCTGAGGTTTTGGTTCATAGGTGACCAAGGTTAAGGTTCATAGTTGACCTGAGTTCAAACAATGCTAGCAATTACTGGACTTTAGGTATCCATATGAGGAGATTAAGTATCAGAGAGGTCAATACCGGGGTTGCAGGTTAGACTTCCTAGGGAATAATGAATAAAGAGTCAAAATCTGCCGCACGCAGGTGAAGACCGGACATCAGCAAGACACAGATAAAAATCCACAAACCAGCAAACCGAGGTATAGGGAGATAAAGACCCTACAAGCAAAACACACCCAAACGCAAAGATGCACAATGCCATGGTATGATGCGAATGCTTAATGATATGCAAAAGATGACTCTAACAAGAGACGACAGACTGGGGAAAGGTGAGTGGATGGATGGCATATCCACTGCAAGGAATCACACTGAAATCTGAAGATAATCAGTCTTGGAGTCAATCTTGGAATGCCTCTCTTTCACTGGCGAAATAAAATTTCGCACTTTCAACAAAAATCTGTGAAGATACTGGGGAGAAGTCCTATGTATCATAGTATTTAGCCATTACTGAAATGTTGATTTAGGGAAGTATTGCCAATTTCTCTCACTTGACGAGTTTACGCCAGATGGTTCAACAGTGCTCCCGCCGTAGATAGAGTTTTTTTTAGGGAATCAAATGATTTCACTAAATCGTCCCTAATGCCAAAGCAAAATTTATATTTTCATTGTGTTTTCTCAAAACATTTTTCAAAACATTTTTCCGCTTTCAAAACCGTTATTAATGAATAAGTGAAATTTTGCATAACAAGGAAAATAACAGAGCAGTGATAAATATCAAACAAAGAATGACTTAAAAATCTGATTTCATTAGAATGGTAACTTGCCAATAGCAAAGCTCCATGGAACATTACAATTGAAAAATGGCAATTTGGGAAAAGGTTACATCATACTCAATGACCACTACCATCCCTACTGACTAAGAGTCCTAAAATCTTTGCTGCTGATGAGGGTAAATGAACTTAAATTTCTTCATGAATTCCTGGATGTAGGTGACAACCCTGTCTGACGCATTGAAACGCCTTTGTCCCTAACTTTTGCCTGGACCGCCCTTTCGGGTTTTCAGTCCACCGAGACGCTCTTTTATGCCTAGGCCGCCCTTTCGGGTTTTCAACCTAGCGAGCTCTTTTCTTTTTCATTTGATCCCTAACTTTTGCCTGAGTCTCCTTCATAGGTTATGACCCATCGGGATACCATTTTTCTTGCCTAAGTCGCCATTTCTGGTTTTCGACTTAGCGGGCTTTTTTAGGCGTAATATTTTCGTACATAGTCAACATTCACAGGGTGTGCGAGTTGTTCACCATCCATCGTTGTGAGGAATAAAGAACCTCCTGAGAACACAGTTTTTACCATAAATAGACCCTCATAGTTGGGCGCCCATTTTCCACAAGCATCCCTTTGAGATGGCAGGATCTTCTTGAGTACAAGCTCTCCTTCTCGGAATTCTCAAACACTGACCTTCTTGTCAAATGCTCTCTTCATTATCTTTTGATATAGATAACCATGACACATAGCAGTTAGTCGCTTCTCATCAATGAGGTTCAGCTGGTCATATCTCTCTTGGACCGAGGTTCTGTATCCATGCAAAGCAAATAGTAACATTTCATGCCAATCCTTATAAGTTTTGACTATTTTCTGCAGGATCCTTTTGATGTTTTTGTTAGCAGCTTCGACAACTCCATTCATCTTGGGACGATAGGGTGAAGAATTGTGGTGCTCAATCTTGAAATTGTCACACAGCTCCTTCATTGTCTTGTTGTTCAGATTTGTCCCATTGTCAATTATGATTCTGTTAGGGATTCCATAACGACATATGATGTTATTCTTGATGAAACGGGCAACTACTTGCTTGGTCACATTGGCATAAGAGGCAGCCTCAACCCACTTAGTAAAATAGTCAATGGCCACTAGAACGAAACGATGACCATTAGAAGCTTTCGGCTCAATAGCCCCAATCATGTCAATGCCCCACATAGAGAACGACTAAGGGAATGACAAAACATTCAGCAATGTTGGGGGTACATGCATCTTATCAGTATAGATCTGGTATTTGTGACACTTTCGGGCATATTGGATGCAGTCAGCTTCCATAGTCAACCAATAATAATTGGCTCTCAAGATCTTCTTAACCATAGCATGCCCACTGGCGTGAGTACCAAAGGCTCCTTCATGAATATCGTGAATCAACAGGTCTACTTCTCGTTTATCAACACATCTTAGCAGGACCATGTCGCGACTCCTCTTGTAAAGTACATCATTGCTGAGGAAGAACTTGGATGACAATCTTCGCAAAGTCTTCTTGTCAAGACTGGAAGCATTAGCAGGATACTCTTGAGTCTTCAGATAATTCATGATGTCGTGAAACCACAGTTTACCATCTACCTCTTCTTTAACTGACTGGAAGTAAGCTGGTTCAGTCTTGCGCTCGATACTGATGAGCGGTGCTTCATTGACAAAATTAACTCTCCAAATTGAAGCTAACATGGCTAAGGAGTCAGCTATGTGGTTTTCTGAGCGAGGAACATGACGGAAGGTAATCTCATTAAAGTATTTGATCATTTCCATAATATAAGCACGGTATGGGATCAGTTTCTCATCTTTAGTTTCCCATTCACCCTTGACCTGATAGATAACTAAAGCAGAATCACCCATGACTTCTAGGATCTTGATTCTGAGATCAATTGCAGCTTCTAACCCCAAGATACACGCTTCATATTCAGCAACATTGTTTGTGCACCCGAAGTCCAACCTTGTTGTGAAAGGAGTATAACCACCATCTGGGTTTATCAATACAACCCCCACGCCATGTCCTTTGTAGTTGGAAGAACCAGCAAACATCATCTTCCACCTAGAACAGGGTTTAAGACCTTCATCAGGGCCTGGTTCTTCACAATCTTTTACCACTATGATGTCTTCATCTAGAAAATCAAATTTGAGAGGTTCATAATTTTCAACAGGCTGATCTGCAAGGTACTCTGATAAAACACTTCCCTTGATAGCCTTCTGAGTGACATACTGGATATCATATTCTGACAACAACATGTACCAACGAGCAAGTCTTCCTGTTTGAGCAGGCTTCTCAAAGATATACTTTATTGGATCCATTTTTGAGATCAACAGAGTAGTATGACATATCAAATACTGCCTCAAATGTTTGGCAGCCCATGCTAAAGCACAACAAGTCTTTTCTAGCAATGAATAACAGCTTTCACAATCGGTGAACTTCTTGCTCAAATAATAGATGGCATGCTCCTTGCAACCAGTTTCATCATGTTGGCCCAAGACGCAACCCATGGATCCTTCTAACACGGTCATGTACATGAAGAGAGGCCTTCCAGGAATAGGAGGAACCAAGTCGGTGGTTCTTGCAGATAGTTCTTAAATTTTTCAAAGGCTTGCTGACAATCAGAATTCCATTCTATGGTCTGATCTTTGCGGAGCAACTTGAAGATTGATTCACAAGTAGGAGTCATGTTGAAGATGAATTTGGAAATATAATTCAAACGGCCCAAGAAACCTCTTACTTGAGATACAGTCTGCGGAGCAGGCATCTCTTGAATAGCTCGTACCTTGTCAGGATCTACCTCAATTCCTCTTTGACTGATGATAAAACCAAGTAGCTTTCCTGATCTGACACCGAAAGTACATTTGGCAAGATTCAACTTCAGCTGATATTTCCGGAGTCTCTTGAATAACTTCAGAAGATGGTCCAAATGTTCCTCCTCACTCTGAGATTTAGCAATCATATCATCCACATACACTTCAATTTCTTTATGGATCATGTCATGGAATAAGGTCACCATAGCCCTCTGATAGGTTGCCCTTGCATTTTTCAAACCGAAGGGCATGACTTTGTAGCAATAGGTTCCCCATGGAGTGATGAATGTAGTTTTATCCATATCGGCCAGATCCATTCTGATCTGATTGTAGCCTAAGAAACCATCCATAAAGGAGAAAACTGCAAACCGGGCTGTATTGTCCACAAGAGTGTCGATATGCGGTAGAGGAAAATCGTCCTTAGAACTGGCTTTGTTGAGATCCCTGTAATCTACGTACATTCACACTTTACCATTCTTTTTCATTACTGGCACAATGTTGGCTACCCATTCAGGATATTTGGAAACTGCTAGGAAACCTGCATCCAATTGTCGCTTAACCTCATCTCTGCTCTTGAGAGCCATGTCAGGTCTACTTCTACGAAGCTTTTGTTTCACCGGAGGACATTCAGGTTTGAGCGGTAGCTTATGAACTACTATGTCTGTATCCAAGCCAGGAATATCTTGATAAGACCAAGCAAACACATCCACATATTCTTCCAGAAGCAGTACTAGCCATTGTCTGATTTATGTCCCAAGTGTTGCCCCAACCTTGACCTCTTTTGTCTTTTCTTCGGTACCAAGATTGATGATGTCAACCTGTTCCTCATGTGGTTGAAGATCCATGTACTGATACTCACACATTTCTACCAAATCATCAGGGACCTCATAATCCTCCTCATCATCAGCTTGATAAATAGGAGAATCAAAGTCAATAGTGTCATTGAATACAATGGGTTTGGGATTTATTCTGCATGATGGAGGGATTTATTTTATTAAAATGCACAAAAATCAAATGCAAGAAGAAAAATATTTTTGTAGTTTTTGAAAAGATTGCCATTTTTCCTTAAAAGCAAAAACAGTAAAGTAAAGACAGAGAACTTAACAAAACATCACTTTCATTGATTAATAGGAAATAAAATCGGTGGCCCATACAAAATAATCCGCTAGCCTCAGGCAAGGCTAGGGAATTGAAAACAACAACAAAAGCAAACAAATTACTCTAGCATAGGGTACAAGACAGGGATCTTAATAGCCTCCCAATTACTCAATGCGGCGTCACACTGAAAAACCAAGTGGTTAATGTCCTCGTCTTCAGCGTCTTCAATGATGGCATGGACTTGATGTCCTCCACTGACAAACACCTCTTGAATTATCTTTGGTCTTCCCATTGTTGGAGCAGTTTTTTCCTCCAGAGTTGGTTTGTAACCCAATCCTTGGTACTTCTCTCTTTCTTGAACCTCGATGACTTTGCCCCAGCCTTCTGTCACACCTTTTTGTAGGGCGGATTGAATTCTTTTGAAAGAAGCAAAATATGGACAGTTTAAGGCCACTGGCTCTTTATCTTCAAGCATAACAGCATTTTCTATTTCAAGAGCTTGGAAAGAGGTTTCCAAAACGTCTTCGTCAGCTTCAATATATCGAAAAGAGGACAGATTACTGACCATTAGATCTTCCTCACCATGGATGATAACTAATTTCTCTTCAGCTACAAATTTCATCTTTTGATGCAACGTTGATGTCACAACACCGGCCTCATGGATCCAGGGTCTACCCAACAAACAAATGTAGGTAGGATTGATATCCAAGACTTGGAAAAGGATGTTGAACACTTGAGGACCAATCAAAACAGGCAACTCAATCTCTCCCAACACTGCTCTTCTTGAGCCATCGAAGGCCTTAACAACAAGTGAAGTGGGTTTCATTACGGCTCCTTGGTAAGAGAGCTTTTCAAGGGTCCTTTTTGGTAGGACATTCAAAGATGAATTGGTATCCACGAGAACTCTGGCCAATGTATCCTCTTGACACTTTACTGATACATGCAAAGCAAGGTTATGATTCCTGCCTGCTCGAGGTAACTCCTCGTCACTGAAACCGAGTGTATTGCAGGCTGTGACATTAGCAATGACGTGGTAAAATTGTCTAGCAGTAATATCTTGGGCCACATGTGCTTGGGCCAGTATTTTCTGTAAGGCTGCTATGTGAACAGGTGAATTCACTAGTAGAGACAAGATTGAAATCTTGGACGGAGTCTGATGAAGCTGATCTACTACCTTGTAATCACTTCTCTTAATAATTCTTAGGAACTCATCATCTTCTTCCTTAGTAATTACCTCCTTTCCTTTGTCCTTAGAGGGTATGAGAACAATAGTCTCCTTGGGTACAGTTTCTTTGAATAAAGGAGTGTAAACTCTACCGCTACGGGTCATTTTTCCAGCTCCAACTATATTGGTCACCTCTTCAGCAATGGTTCCCACCTCATTCCTTGGAACCACTTATTTAGCAGTGGTTCCCACCTCATTCCTTGGAACCACTTCTTCAGCAGCGGTTCCCACCTCATTCCTTGGAACCACTTCTTCAGCAACGGTTCCCACCTCATTCCTTGGAACCACTTATTCACGTCTTTTGTTACCCATAATATTCTCGTAAATCCACGAAACGGCTTTTGAACCTCTGAACCGGAACATAATAGGTTGTCGGATGTTGCTCGACATTGAGTGATCGGCCGTGGAAGCAATGACAGACTCAGAATTATTGAAAACCGGTACTGGCTTATTAAACACATGAACTACAGAACTGGACTTAGGTATGTTAAACACAGGCACTTGCTCTCTCGGCTTTGGCAGGTTTAATACAGGCTCAATTAATGCAATTTCATTCTTCTTTTCTTTACTGAACACTTGTAGAAATCCTTCGTTAATCAAATCCTGAATGTCATCTCGGACCACTTGGCAACCCTTGATACTGCCATTACACTCTTTGCAATTACCATGACAGTCTTTGACCAACCCAGCTTCAAATAATTTAGCATGGAAGATCTTCATAGGAGTTCATATCTTTGATGCGTCCATTAATAACACCTCATTGCTCTCGTCTTCAATGGCATTGGTGGCCCCATGTGTGGGCAAAGGATTACTTTTCACGTTTGGCTGATTATCTGCGAATGATAGGATATTCTTTTCCATTAATCTCTTCACTACATGTTTCAATGCCAGGCAACCCTCCAAATCATGACCGACTCCCCCTTGATGAAAAGCACAATTAACATTTGGATTGTGGAACGGCAAAGACTTCTCAGTGGGTGGACCTAAAGGTCTGGTAACAATCAGTCCTTGTTGCACTAAGGAAGGATAGAGATCAGTATAGGACATTGGTATAGGTGGAAACGTGGTCGTTATCCCTTGTCTTCTGTAAGGAGCATTCTGTTGTGGAGCTTGTTGTCTCTGTTGTTGATAAGTCTGGGTTTTTGGCAATTACTGATAAGCTGGCTATTGATAGGTCGGCGCCTGCTGCGCTGCTTGATGATTAAAGGTAGGTGTTATAGCTGCTATATAAGGTTGTTGAGTATACTGTATAGGGTAGATCGGTTGTTGAGTAAAGTTTGGAACCGACTGTTGTTGGTACATTGGTTGTTTCCACCTTGGGTTCTTTTTCTTCCCCGCCATGATGGCATTGGTCTCTCCTTCTTTCTTCTTTAGGAAGTGGCTACGAGCTTTCTTGGTATTGGTACCGTTGAACTGCTTGAGGAACTGATTACCTTTCCACTTTTCAGCCATGCTTCTACTTTTACGCCTACTGCAACAATATCAGCAAAGTTAGCGCTGACACTGCTGATCATTCTCTCATAAAACTTTGGCTTCACCGTATCCACAAACCAATCGGCCAGCTCTTTTTTGGACAAAGGTGGTTCAACCTGAGATGCTGTCTCTCTCCAACGCTGCGCATATTCTTCAAAGGATTCGGTATTTCTCTGAGACATACTCAATAATTATCTACGGTCGGGTGCCAAATCCATATTATACTTGTAATACTTTACAAAAGCATCAATCAAATCTTGGAAACAACGGATCCGAGACTGGTCCAGACTTAAGTACCATTTAGCAGCAGCCCCTTCAGACTATCTTGGAAGCAGTGGATCATTAATTTATCATTATCCATGTATGCAACCATTCTTCGGAAATACATAATCAATACGACTTGGGACACGTTGCACCTGAGTATAAGTCAAAATTGGGCAGTTTGAACTTGGGTGGAATTACCAAGCCTGAGACTAAGCACATGTCTTTAGCATCAATACTAAACACATTGCTCCCTTCCATTGATTTCATTTTCCTCTGCATTGTCTCTACACTTTCTTTCAGCCTTTCATGTCGATCATCTCCTTCTTCCGACATATCAATGTAATCATAAACCGGAGGTGGGTTCTGAAAAACCGGGTGTACCTGTGTTTGTACTGCTGTTGGAGCAAAGGTGGGAATAGCCTGAAGAGCTTCATTAACCAAAGGAACAGTTTGCTGAGTAGATGTGACGGTCGGAGCACGTATGAAATCAAAAGGCATACCCAAAGTAGGGTTCACAGTAGGAATAACAGGCGGTTTCACAGTTGTAGTGATAATCTCAGAGACCACATTGGCCTGTGTGTCCATCTTTGCTTTCATGATGTTAATAGCTTCTAGAATCTGCCACATTCCTCCTCGTATTTCATTTAGTTCATTGTTAACTCTGTCAATTTCTCCGTACTCTTCTGACATCCTTTGACGAGCTTGGGCTCGAGTGTTGTAGCTGTGTCGGGAATTCAGTGTGACAATTCTGAAGAGAACACGGTGACATGAGATAAAGACAAGGAATAACATGCACATGCCATGTTACGATGAAAATGCAAATGTAAATGCAAGCTAAACTATCAAGAAACCAAGAAATTTTGCAAACATTGTAGACAACGAAATGTTCATCAAATAAGCTTCTTCATTAGAAAATCTTGCAACTGTTACATCAGAAGTAGTACATCTTCATAACCCAAGTACATAAGTGGAAATGGAAAATACAACAATAACAAAAGGAAATAGCAACAACAGTAACAAAAGGAAACTAAATACTTGTTCCCCTGGTAGATGGTCCTCCTCCTCCATTGATCTTTCTCATAAGCTCTTTGATACGTTCCTTGACTTTTGCCTTCTCAAGAGCTAATTCTCCTAATGCCTCCACCATCTTCTGTTTTGCCTTTGTGGGTGACTCATGGCAAGGGAAAGGCTTTCACATCACGAGAGCTATCTCGCGAGACCACTCTAAGTGGGCCTCAGTGACAGCACATTCAGCAGTCCACAATTGTATGTTGATTTGGAGCCAGACGCGCTCAATTCTGGCTTTGGACTCGAAACCTTCTTCCTCCTCGAGATAAAGCATCTCTAGGTTCTCATAATTAGGAGTTCCCTCCTTGAGATGGCCTAGCTGGCGGCGAGCAAGCACATGATTATAGTTAATACAGCCATTCCTTCCCATGAGGGGCACATTGGGGAAGTCCCCACAACTATGGATCACGAGGATTCCCTCATCAGTTGAGTCGTACCATTCAATGTCAGTGTGTTTCAATTCCATCAGCTTCTTAGACCAAATTCTGCTGTCTTCAACTTCCCAAAAGGTCGGAGTCTTCGGTAAGTACGAAATAAACCACTTATAGAAAAGGTCAACACAGAAGACAACGGGTCCTCCATTTCGCATATACCTGGTATGAACAGCATGATAGACATCTGCCAACAGTGTAGGAACTGGGTTATGGATCAAGAAGATTTGGATAGCCTGAACATCAACGAAGTGCTTGGCATTAGGGAATAGGAACAAGCCATAGGCGAGCAGAGCAAAGGTGGATTCGAAGAGTGCAGAATTTCCTATGTCCTTAAAGTAAAGAGCCTTCTCAAGCAAGAATTGAGTGGGTAATCTGTGTCGTCCTCCCTTGTTGGTTAGCTGAGCTTGAATCTCGGACAATCTGATTCTTGTCCCTTTGGCAATGTCTTTGGCACTGAGTTTCTCTTCTATTCCAGAGAACGGAGGAGAGTCTTTGATAGGGGTGCCTATCCAAGCAGAGTACTCTTCCAAAGTTGGTAATAGTTGATACTCTGGGAACACGAAGCAATGGTACACAGGATGATAAAGTTAGACTAGGGTCTCAAGCGGTCCTTCGGTCACTTGGAGTCTCAGCAGTGATAGGATTCCCCCATACTTGTTAGTGAAAGCTGATGGGTCTTCAATCATATCCCCCAACCCCAACAGTTGCTCCACTTCAGGAACCTCGAAGACAAACGGCCAAGTTCTAGCAGCATCCATTTCTACAAAATCTGCAAAATAAAGTTAGTCTCTTGATAGTTTAACAAAGAATGCAAGATGCAATGCGAATGCAATTGGTTTTAAGGAACTCGAGAAAGACAATTTTTCAAAATAAACTTCATTTCATTAAATACTGAGAAGAGTTACAAATAGTACATTTCAAAAGCTCAAAAGGCTCAAAATACAACAAGATAAGAACAACAGCTAAGCCTAGAAAAGAAACCCTATCTAACAAGGCTCTGCTCCACGCATCCTCTTCTGTCTTTTCAACTTGTCATTCTCCATGATCAACTTGTCAACAATCCCGTTCCACGTGCCAGATGTCGGAGGAATGTTAGCATACTCATGGGTGCTTGAAGTAGGTTACACGCTAGAGAAAAATAAATTCTCTTGCGCCATAGGTACGTCTATCACACGTCTTTCCAGCCATTCAATCAGATCATCTTTCTCTTTCATCCTTTTTTCCAACTCTTCTTTCTCAATACAGACAGTATGATACTTCCCTTCCCATGTGTCTCTTTCAAGCTTCATTCTCGCCAGAGTTTCTTGATATTCTTCCATGCGCTCAATGGGAATAACAGATGGAGATACAACTGTAGGCTGCATAGGTTTCTTGGGAAGATAAGGCATCTTGAGGTCACGAGCTCGAGATTGAACCCATTGGAGAAATGGCTCCAAAGCTACACGATTCCTTTTTCCTAGATCATCCTTGGTACTCTTGTGGAGTGTGTCCCAAGCGTGCCAAACTCTGTTCTTGGTTTCATCACTAGCTGCCTCATTAAGATAAAAGAAACCGGATACATGAATACTCATGGGCTTCTCCTTTATTAAAAATCCAAATTGACGTCTAGCAAGGACAGGGTTATAGTTAATTCCACCACGAATGCCAATGAGTGGTACGTTAGGGAATGGACCACAACTGTCGATGATTACTCCTTTGTCGTAAACAGGATCATACCAAAAGATGTCATCATGGGTAAAACAAATAATCCTTTGAGACCAACGTAGCTTGTCAGGGTTATCTCTGAATTGAGATGTTCGAGGCAAATGTGTGATGTACCATTGGTAAAGCAAAGGTGCACAGCATGAGATAGTACCATTCCCTTGGAAGGTCCTATGATGGATGAAGTGATAAGCATCACCAAGTAGGGTAGGTACAGGATTCCCACTGATAAAGATCCTTACGGCATTGATATCGACAAAGTCTTCAATATTGGCGAACAGAAACAGACCGTAGACAAGTAAAGCAAAAGTCGCTTCAAAGGCAGCTACACTGTTCATATCAAAGAAGTGGCAAGCTTTTTCAAATAAGAACTTAGATGGTAGGCCCTTGATGCCATCCTTGGTAGTGAGATGAGACTTAACTTCTGACATTTCCAAGTGGATGCAATCAGCAATCTTTTGTGGTGAAGGAATCTTCTCTTGACCACTGAAGGGTTTTTGTTTTTTCACAGGCAGACCAAACCAATGAGAATATTCTTCCAAGGTTGGAACAAGCTGATAATCAGGGAAAGTGAAATAATGGTAGAGAGGGTCATAGAACTGAACCAATGTGTCAAGAATACCATCCTCCATCTTGGTTCTGAGAAGGCCAATCAATCTCCCATAACGTTTCCTGAAATCTTTATGGCAAGTCACCAAGGTTGCTAACATCTTCAACTTAACCAAATTAGGCTTCTTGAAATTGTACTTTTTAGTGTTTCTCTTCTTGATATCCATGATACATATGATTTACAAAGGAAAAGATGACCGAGTTCCTTAAAACCAATTATGGATGCAATGAGATGTATGCAATGCATAAGCATAGAAACACAAACATATGTACAACACAATACAACACACAAGTCTTAGGTTTAAGGGTCTCATGAATGGAGCCATGGTCTACCCATCCCAACAAGGTGTGGACTATAGGTTCATCAACTGTAGAACAGGGTTCAAAAAGTTCTCAGATTCTACGTAAATCCTTCGGATATTATTGGCCTACGTGACTACTCACGCGGGTTAATAATATTCTCAAGACAACTACTTGGGACTACTCCCTCATAGCCACTGCACTACATCCTAAAAGGCCAAATGGGGTGAAGGTAACTACGGTCCTCAGAATCCCTGGCTCTCAAATTGGGAAGAGTGACATCAATGCGACTACTCATATCAGACATCAACAATCCCAAAGGGCCTCATCTGAGTATGGTCATCATATGCCATAAATTATTAGGACTACTCCCAACAACTGACTATTGATTACACCACAATCCTATCATATATGCTCTCAAGTCCGGGTTAGGACTTATCTCACTACTCAATAGTAATACCCCGCCAAACAGAAGATCCAAGCGAAACAGGTATACAGATATACAGATATGTACAAGTATAACAAACAAACATAAATAGCATAAACAAAACAAGGTGGGCTTAACCCTCAAAATATACGTGTCCCCAGTGAAGTCACCATTTCTGTTGCGGTGAGAATCGGATATCAAGCTATTAATTAACTTGAATCACAAAACTTTGAAATTCACCACCGAGCTTTGATTTATCCAAAGGAAAAGGTAAAGATCGAAGAAAACCCTAAGAGGATCTAGGTTCGGGGGTTGGTTATACTAAGGGAAAGTATTAACACCCTAAGTATTTGTAGTACTCTACAGGAGCCTCGTGTTTAGTTTGTGTTATGTTATGTTTGCTTGCTAAGGAAAAGGCTAAGGTAAAGACCTAGGGTATATATAAAGTATGCTCGCCAAGACGTTGCATCTTGTGCCTACGTATCTGACTAAAGAATCAGAGAAATAGTAATTCACCTAACTAAGGGTGAGAAACCACTGACTATGGCCAAAGTTCCAAGGGAAATGAGTATGAGCTCATATAGAGTTTAAGAAACTCTCTAAGTCTAAGATATAATGGGGAAAAGTGAATACTCATGGCGATGAGTTCACATAGATTTCAAGAACTCTGACTTGTCGTAAGTTGTGAGATTCAGGGCTCTTAGGAGGCCAAGAAAGAAAATGGCTCTTAGGAGGCCTAGGGGAAAGATGGCTCTTAGAAGGCCAAGGATAGAGAGGGTTATGACTATGAGGTCAATAAAAAGACTTTCCTTTGGAAGGAGGGGGGAGATAGCAACAAGAGTATTACAAGTGAACTTGAGATTAAATGGAAAACATAAGTTTAAGAACTCAAGAGGAGATATATAGCAACTTAACATGATTAAATCCACAAGTATGATCCAAGCATCAAGGCAAGAGACAATAAATTGTTCACAACAAATATAAACAAATGGATTACATACATATGATAAAGAGAGCATTCAAACATGATATTTAAAGGAAAAGATATTCAAGGTAGAGATACAAACAAAAACCTAAATAGAAATGAACCTATCCTAAGTTAACGAGTTCTCACTAAATAACATTCTTTCATGTGTCAAAAAATGTCACAAAAAACTTTCAAGGAAAAGGTGACTTTTAAATGGAGTACAACATTAAATAGAAAAAAGTTTTATACTTGTTTTTGTGGATTTTTCAATATAAGGTAAAATAAAATAAAATGAAAATTTAAATTATGGAAAATTAAATTGAACATCAAAAGACATTTATGAATTTTTTTGGGAATTTTGAGTTAAGGAAAAATATTTTTAGCAATTTATAAATGGAATGAAAAATTAAAAAAAAAAGGTTAATTAGAGTTAAATAACAGGGGGGTGTAAGAGAAGTTTTAGATGAATAGAAAATAAGTTGAGGCGCCTGATGGGCCTCTCCAGGGGGTGTTGGAAGTAAATCTGCTAGGCCCAATTTCAAAGTTAGAACAGAAAAGAAAAGAAAATAAGCAAAAAGGAGACTGGGGTGAGGGGGATTCGAACCCCAGCCCCTTTGGTTTCAGTACATGTTCTCTACCACTGGGGTGGCTATACATCCATTGTATATGCCACCCTTAGAATCATATAAACCTTAAGGCGCGACATAATAGCCTAGTAAAACAAACATGATCAAAACCCTTCACTCTATTTCCATCAGCTGATTGGCCGCAACGTTAAGACACAAATAACCAGCAAATGAATTTTGGCCAGTAATGTAACTCATGCAAATGCCAACAATAATGAGAAACTGTCATACATACAAATAGGGTGCATACTATGTTTACACAAAAATCTCCTCAAAATTTGATCAAATGCCAAGATCATGAACATCACTTGGTATTACTTAAAACAAGGATCAGCAATGAGCTTGAAATAATCAAAGCAAAACATGAACAACTAGCCAAATAACTCCGAAACAATCATGCTTAGTAAAGAAAACAAAACCTCCTCATGCTTTGAAACCAAAAGCAGTTCCAACCACAATTTTCTCATTACTCAACATAGGCTTAAACACCCAATAAAAAACACACGGGTAGCTTCCAATGTGCAAACTTACCATGAGCAGACCAGCATTGTATCACCAAACACAGACAGTGTTAAGCATGTATTATGTGAACTTAAACTTTGGAACAAATGAACATGCATCTCTAAATGGCAAGCAAAGTGGTAAGCATAAGTTATGTGTTATCAGTGTGAGCACAAGGCATTCAGGTCAAGTAATCTAATCATAGTATGGACATTCCAAGAGCAGTTTAGGCATACAAACTTCAGCATTAAGACCTGAACACATCTGAGTTGTGGCTATGTCTATTTAAAGCCTACTTAAGCATGATAGAAGCTTATACATATGATTCAAGACATGGAATTATAAGCTAGCATAGACAAAATGGAAATAAACTTGTCATGACAGCAACAAAACAAACTTCATGCCATCCAAATTAACAAAATACACACCCTTAAACCAACTCATTAACATCAAAAGGTATCAACAATATACCATCAAAACTGGTAGTGCCACAAACATCAACATGATTCACATGGCCTTTTGACTTAAATGAAAGAAAAAAAGACAGACATGCTCATGGTATTGTAAAGACATAGCATCAGGAACTGGTAGTGCTAAAAAAAAAGAACTCATTAACAACAAACTGTACCACACCATTCATAACTGACAGTTTTATCAAAATTATAGCATTCACATTGCAGAACATAAACATAAACAAATCTTAACACTATCTTAGATGCCTTCAAACTAACAACTAAAGAAAATATAGGTGCATTGTGTGGTCATAGCAAAACTTTCAAAATTTACCAGGCAAAACAAAAGGTCACACACAAGAGATTAATACATGAGTTCAAGTTGATCAATAGGTGGTCCTGCTGACAGGTAGGACAACCAAAGGAAAACATTACATATTCATACACCAACACCTATGATACCATGTAACACAAATACACACCAACAGTATGAGCTAAAGGAGAAATGAGAGTAAACAGTTATCATGCCAACAGAATCCCAAGCAACAAGAAAAGAACAGTTTAGGCATGCAAGCTCTAACATGAAGACATGAACATTTCTGCATTCTGAGAGTGCAGTTTCAAAGCAAACTCCACATAATATCAGTTTATGCATATGGCTTAAGGCATGGAAGGCAAAATATATCATACATTCATCTTGGCAGCATGAAACCAAATACACTTTCTATGTAGCTCAATCAATGACATGAAGACAAAAAACATGTACCACAACCAAAGCAGAAGAGATCATGCCCTTCATATCAACATTTATGATATATACCAAGTGAAATAAAAGCATACAACAACATGATAAGGGCAGGTTCAAGTTATATCAAAACGTGGTATTATGAGCTAATCATATGGAAGAAATGAAATAAAATTTGTTACCAACATTATGACCTTAAACAAAAACCTTCCTAGCATAATATGAGCAGCTCTGGATGTTTAGACTACAACATAAGGCCATAGGCAAACTATCATCCAAAACTGGTGTTTCAAGAAACAATCATATGGCCTCAACTTTACCTTTCATAAGGTCATTAACAATAAAACAGCAAATAGCTCACTTGAACTTAAAGGTTGTGATCATGGCATCATAGTGTTAGGGATTATGAGACAATGAAAATAACAGTGAGAGCAAATGGATCAGCAAACTATATATTGCCATTTCAACACAAGAGGGAAGCATTTAAAGGAACAGCCTAGTCCTTTAAGTCATAACATGAAGATATTAACACAAACATACTACAAACCAAAACCAATCAGTATATAACATGGATGCAAAAAAAAAAAGAAACACGTAATATCTTCAAAAGAAATACTCATGATGACTTAAATATGAAATGATCATGACAGAAGAATGAATATGGCTGGGGAAAGGGTGTGATATTTACCTAGTGGAATAAGTCCACTGCACCCTCAAGTATGCACTGAATTTTCTTCTTCTTCAATTTGGTACTGCTGCAAAAATGCTCCTTTCCCTCTTCCTTCTTGCCAAGCCAAAAGAAACTCACGAGTTGCTTTTAAATTTAGAACTGTGTATTCAAGTAGTGTGGTGATTGTTGGTGTCCTAAATGAGTGAAAACCAGGCCCTATTTATAGGAAATGCTGAGGGTTCAAGGTATGGCAAAAAAATCATAACTTTCCAACCTTGCCCTTTTGGGAAGTTTTCGTGTGAGCTGGATTTTGCTGAATCAAGAAAATCTCCAAGATCTCTAATCACTGATAGGGTTTGGTTGAGAAAATAAGAGTGATGGGATTGGACCAAGGCTCCAGGAATAAACAATGCTTTTGTCTTTGAAAAGTTTCTCTCACCTCTTGTCAAGTTGCACAAAAATGAAATAAACCATGTTATTTTAATGTTCCACTTGAAGAAATTCGTGGGATAGGTCTGATTATGATTAAACTTGTCTCTAAATAACAGAAAAGTGGAAGTCTTGGTGATTAGAAGTGATTTTGTATCATTATGCATAAGTTGATTGCTTAAAATTCAAGAAATGAACCCCTATCTTCTTCCAATCGAATCTCTCAGCTCACTCAATAGATTGAGGAGTTCTAGTACTCTTTGGAAAGCTTAAAGAACAAGGAACAACTTTCATGTCCAAATATTTTTGATTTGAAGCTTGGAACTAGGTGAAAAACAGCCATGAAGTAGTGTTCACAATTGGAACAAAAAGTTGAAAATTTCACTAAGTCCTAAAGGCAAATTATTTCCCAAGTCTCATAACTTAAAAACCAAGCAATTTATGAAGGAGGGTCCTTTAATACACTTTGAAGATCATGGAAAGAGCTTCCATTTGAGCTTTGAGTCATTCTATTTGGATGTGTGGTTTGAAAGTTATGACCTTTGCAATTTTTCAAAAGAAGTGAATTTTCCACATTTGAAAAGTTACAAAGACCAAACATTGCTTCCTTTGCAAGAAACCCTTCAAAACTTGATCTATCATGCCTTAACTCATCAATGAGACATGCCATGCTAAATTGCGGACTTGGATGCTTCATTTTAGATCAAGATCTCAAAGGTTAGAGCCACAGTCAAAACCCTAATTTCACTTGTGATTGCACTTGAAGGATCTCTGATGATCTTGCTTCTTCAATCACATCTAAGGCTCATAGATGGTCTCTAGGGATGTCTACTATCACATGGTGTCATGTCCCAGGGCTTGAGCACAACTCTTGATCAAAATCAAAAGCCATGATTGTCTTGTCATAACAAAACCCTAATTGGAGGCAGGGTGAACTTGTGAGTCAAGTTACTTGTGATGAGAGCCAGCCACACTTGAATTCTTGTTGAGGAAGACTCCTTAAATGTAGGTAAGTTCAATTGGTTGATGAACTAATTAAACCTTGATTGACCATGACAAAACTCTTCAGTGATTCTTCAGGTTAAAACCCTAATTCCACAATTTGGTCTGCTGGTCTTTTGTTGACTTGATTTGATTCAATGTTTTGAGATCTTGGTTCCAATCAACTGGTGAATCTTTGTGATGATTGTATGGAGCCAGAGAATTCCTTAGGAGGCCTTGCCTTCTTTCTGTGTAAACCCTAGTTTTCAACACTAAAGAAACAAACTGGCAAAGATATGGATTAGTTAACGATGCATAAAAGATTGAAATCTAAATGCAAGCGCAAGATATTATGACATCTAAGGGGTAAAATTTAGGGTACAACAGAGTGCATAACCAAGTTAAACTGAGAACTACCCTGCCCCAAGGTTGAGATTACGGGTTTTTTGTAAGGAAAGAAAACTCATACTTCTAGGCTCGAAGTGGTTAACGAGGGATTATCTTCCTTATTTCTCCAGTGTTTAGGGATTGAAACAATGCCTTACATCATCGACAAGGTTTAATCGAAAGCATATAATAGCAATTATGGATGTAATGTTTTCATCATCCTCCCCAATCTTTGCTTGAACAAACAATTTGATGAGGATAAACAGATAAATATTTTTTTTTTGCTTTTAAGAACATAAGAAGTAAAGAGTGAAACGAATGGACTTAATCAAAAGGTGCACAAACATTTCATTAATCTCGCCATTTGAAAGTACCACAGCTTATAAGCAAATACAAATTCAAAGTGCAAAGGAAATACAATTGAAAATACTGGAATGAACAAAATACAATCAGCCTTGGCGAATTGATTTCAAGAGATTTCAGTTTTCGGGCCCAAGCGGGGGAACACCTTCGCCACTAATCACTTGTTCCTTGTGATACAGAACCTTGAGAGGCCTCGCAAGTCTTTTGCCTTTTGCTTCAAGAATTGAGACATTGACATCTGACTTACTTTCCTGAGGTTGCAGTTTTTTTAGCAGGTTTAGCAGTCTCGCTTTAAACTCTTCGCATTCTTCAATTAGGTGCCCCATTGTACCAGTATGGAACTTGTATTCAACCTCTGGGCGATCTTCTTCAAGGATCAGATCCCTATCATAAATCAGCCTTTGCACAGCAGCTTCTAAGGCTCGACAACCATCCAAGTCATATCCTTCGGCTCCCTTATGGAATTCACAAGTCAGGTTTGGATTGTGCCAAGGTCCTGGCACAGGGTTGAGAAGTCGAGGAGTTACCAACTTGTTTTGTATCAACAGTGGGAAGAGTTTTCTCAATGGCGCCGGAATGGGCTGGTGTTTAACCTTGCCTATTTTGACAGAGCACTTCTTCTTGTTTTGGTTTTGAGAACCTCGAGGAGAAACAACCGTTGAAGGCTGAAACGCCCTTTTGGTAGACACCTGATGACGATGACATTCTGGTGCAAGACCAAGACCAAATGTTGGCTGGTATGAAGTTTCTCCAAAGGCAGATCCTTGGTATGGGAGAACCACATGAGACGAGGAATTGACAACTTCCTTGGGCGCCATAGGGTGAATGTGCCCTTCCTTCATCTTCAAGTTTTGCAAGGTCTCTACGACCCAACTCATCTGGATTTTGAGGATTCTGACCTCCTCTTTCAAATTTTCTTGGTTCTTCAGAATTTCATTCATTGCTGCCATTATCTTGAATAGGCGCTAGGTATCCTCTAGACATAGAAGAAGAAGAGAGACTCAAGACTGAGAAATGCAAATGAAATGCGAATGCGCATGCAATGCTAATGCTAGCCGAATGGTTTCAAGGAGCTCAATAACAAGTTGCAATTTTTTTTTGGAAAAACTGAAGAGTTTTACTTTGAAATCCATGATCTTTAATGAGTTTTACGAAGGAAAGAACATTTGAGTTCCTTGAAACCAAAGGGTTATCATGAATGAATGAATGTATGCACAAATACACATATACAAATAATCACATATATACATGCAACAAGGGCCTAGGTTTGGAGATCACGAGTATGTAGCCATGGTCTACCCTTTCCAACTGATATGTACTATGGGTTTGTCATCTGTAGAACAGGGTTCTAAAAAGTTCCCAGAGTCGACAACCCATCTTTCGGATATTATCGATTTCCCGAATGACTCGGTAGTTAATAATATTCTCAAGAGAATCTCGTCTGAGTGTAGTATCACGTAGCGACCAATTCAGGAATAGACTCCATCATATTCCTCGCACTACATCCTAAAAAACCAAGTGGGGTTTGGAGATAACTACGGTTCTCAATATCAAGGGCACCTATGTCGAGAGTAGCGACGTTTTCACGAATAGACTCGTTCAACATTGACTAAACTCTCAAGAGGGCCTCAACTGAGTGATGGTGTCTCAAGTCAACTTTTTCGGGAATCGACTCGCTCAAAGCCTCCTTGAATATACCATCGTCCTATAATAAGTGCACTCAAGTCCGGGTTAGGACTTATCTCACCACTCAATAGTAGCAACCCTGCCAGACAGAAGAACCCAAGCAAGTATATAGATATATACAGATAGGTACAATCAAGCAAGCAAAACATAAAACAAACACAAATATAAACAAGGTAGGCTTAACCCTCAAATACTTTGTTTCCCCAATGAAGTCGCCATTTCTGTTGCGGTGAGAATCGAATAACAAGCTATTAATTAACTTGAATCACAAAACTTTGAAATTCACCATCGAGCTTTGATTTATCCAAAGGAAATGGTAAAGATCGAAATAAAAACCTTTTGCGCCATGTGAAGACACAACTAAGAGATCGGGGATCGGGGGTTGGTTATACTAAGGGAAGGTATTAACACCCTAAGTATTTGTAGTACTCTACAGGAGCCTCTTGTTTGTTTGTATGCTATGTTATGTTTGCTTGCTAAGGAAAATCTGCCAAGGTTAAGGTGAAGACCTAAAATGCTAAAGGTAAGGACCTAGGGGGTATATACCAAGTTTGCTCGCCAAGACGTCGCATCTTGTGCCTACGTATCCTGACTAAAGAATCAGAGCAACCGTAGTTTACCTAACTAAGGGTGATAGGAACCATTGACTATGGCCAAAGTTCCAAGGGGGAATGAGTATGAGCTCATATAGAGTTTAAGAAACTCTCTAAGTCTAAGTTGTAATGGGGGAAGTGAATACTTAAGGTGATGAGTCACACATAGAGTCCAAGAACTCTAACTTAATTCTAAGTTGTGATATTGAATGGCTATGAGGCCAATGGGATCCTATGACTATGAGGTCGAGGAGGGAAATGGATCTTAGGAGGCCAAAGGGGAACCCTATGACTATGAGGTCAAAGGTAGGAAGTGGGTCTATGACTATGTGGTTAAGAGTGGATCCTATGACTATGAGATCAAGGGAGAGATGGCTCTATGACTATGAGGTCAAGAGTGGATCTTATGACTATGAGGTCAAGGGAGAGTAATGAGCTATCTATGACTTTGAGGTCAATAGAAAGGCTTTCCTTTGGAAGGAAGGGGAAGGCAACTTCTTGTAAACAAGAGTTGAAGGGGAATAGACATTCAAGAGAGAAGATAACATCATCAAGTATGAACAACATCAAAGTACCGAAATAAACTTCCATGTATGAGCATGGCAAAGTATGATGAAATAGTTCATAACAACATGAATAAATGAACGATTAAGCAAGGCAAATTACTCTTGGACCATGAAGTCATGAGTAACATAAGCTTTTTCGAATCAAAATCAATTTGCAAGACACTTTGAGAGGTGTAAAAAAGATGGGCAAAATAGCCCTCTCAAAGTCAAGACTTTAAGGTGGGGTAACAAAGGCATCGAGCCTTAGAATCAAGGGTAAGACAACGCATTCAAACCCTAATCAAAAAGACCTCAACAAGGTCAATAATTACACTCAAGATAACCTCTCAATGTGTCCTAAAACAACTTTAGAAAATTTCCTCAAGAAGGTGGTGAGAAAAGATCTTTTTCAAAGGAGGTTCAAAATTAGGTACAAAACAATGTTCTTAAATTCACAAAATTAAAATAAATATTAAAATAATGTGAAAATAAAAAAGATAAAAATTTAGAAAATTAAATTAAACATTAAAATGTAATTATGAATTTTCTTGGGAATTTTCTATTAATAAAACTATTTTTTTAAATTGGTGAAATTAAAAATGAAAATGAAGTAAAAATAAATAAAATGGAATGAAACAGGGGGTGCACTAGCAAAGGTAAAATGAACTGAGTCTTAGTTATCACGTACATGGGCCTAAATAGGAGGGGTGTTATTAGCCAAAAAAACATAGGCCAACGTTTAAAAAGAGTGAAAAACAGAAAAGGAAAAAAAACAAAAGGGTGTCTGGGGCGAGGGGAATTTGAACCCCAGACCCCTTGGTTTCACACGCGCTGCTCTTACCACTGGGGTGGCTATACATCCATTGTATAAGCCACCCACACAAACATATATTGCATGAGCGAATTGAATGGCCAGGCGAAAAAACACACGTGAAATGCACAAATTCTATGTGAACTTCATCTCAACCGGTCACAAATCCTTAAGTGAACTAGCAGACAAAACATTGGCATGGCCACTCACGCGCTGCCACATCTCCATCCTCCCCATGCAACGTTAAGAGAACACCCACCATTATCGTGCAAAACGAAACAAAACCCATGGCAAACCCCTCATCTTGTTCCATCAATATCAAACTCAATATTCCATCTTTTTTCTCAAACCAAAAGCCTAAACTGATCAGAAAAGATCAAGGATTTTAAATATGCCATTTGTTTGCCCTAAAAATAAACACACTATCCATACGAATGCCAATACCAGTGGAACAACAACAAAGTTTAGAAACTTAGAAACTCAAACACACAAGCCATACCAAGAATGCAATGGTTCATATAACTTAAACACAATAATATACACATGCCAGCATTAAAGAGAAAATAAAATCACAGCATGCTTATGAGTTTCAAGATTTTTACAGGCTTACCTCTTGGAGTAGGTCCCAACCTCTTCAATGGGACTTGCAGAGGCGAGTTGACCTTGCCTTCATGTTTATTGATGCCAGTAGAGATGACCAGGGTGTTTGGAATGATTGGAAACATACTCCAACTTCAAACTCGTGCCTTCATGTAAAGGGAAGCTTGAAAAATGGCATATGATGAAAGGTTTGTTACAGAACCTATTTGATGATCTAAACAAGCTTTATGGACTGTTGATGTAAGACTTATGTGGTTTATTTATGATTTGCACGAGAGAGTTGGAGCTGGACAATGTTTTTGCAAATTTTCAAAAGTGAGTGGATGAGAGGATTCAGAATGTATTCAGCCCTCTCTTAGGGTGAATCTTGTGTGTTTTGGAGT
Organism: Lathyrus tuberosus; assembly: GCA_022829125.1. Classification (NCBI taxonomy): domain Eukaryota; kingdom Viridiplantae; phylum Streptophyta; class Magnoliopsida; order Fabales; family Fabaceae; genus Lathyrus; species Lathyrus tuberosus. The sequence goes on along the minus strand of JALAZF010000177.1, from coordinate 6,706,472 downwards.
GAAGATTAAGCTTCTATTTATAGGAAATGTTGAGCACAAAATGTATGGTCAGAATGGCACAACTTGCCAACTTTGCCCTTTTGGAGAGATTTCTTCATGTGAGCTGGCTAGGTCAAGAAGTCCTCAAGATCTTTGGTCACTGATCAAGATAGGGTTAGGTTTGATGTTGTGTTCTGATGGGATTGGGGCAACACCCAAGTTTCAAGGAGAAAGGGGGTTGTCATGCTTTTGGTTGGAAAAGTTTCTCTTTCTTAAAGTCAAGTTGCATCCACTTGTGCCAACTATCATATTTTTAATGTTACAACTTGCAAGAAATCGTGGAAGAGGTTTAAACTTGTGTCTAACATCAGAAAAGTGGGCATTTTGGTGATTAAAAGTGACTATGCATCATTATGCATAAGTTGGTAACTTGAAAATCAAGAAATGGACCTCAAACTTCAACCATTCAAATTTATTAGCTAACTCAATGGATTGAGGAGTTCTAGTACTTTTTGGAAAGCCCCAAATGCCCTCTAAAACTTTCATGTTCAACCCAAGTTTTGAATCACAAGGGATCTTGGTGAAAAGTTGTGATGAAGCCAGCTGGTTTTTTAAGGCAAAAAGTAGTGAAATTTCACTAAGTCCTTAAGTGTTTTGAACTTCCAAGCCTTGTAACTTGAAAACCAAGCCTTAACTTGAGAAGGGTCCTCTAATATGTTTTGAATTTCATGATGAGAGTTTCAATTTGAGCTTTGAGTCACACAATTTGGATGTGTAGTTTGAAAGTTATGACTTTCCCAATTTTTCTCAAGAAGTGGATTCTTCCTTACTTAGAAACTCTTTAAGAACAAAACCTTGCCCTTCTTGCAAGAAATATTTCAAATGGTGGTCTCTCATGCTCTCAATCAAGGATTTAACATTTTAAGGTAGAATGTGACTTGAACACTTCATTTTGGGGTCAACAACATTAAAATCAGAGGCTTGACCTTGTCAGTCAAAACCCTAATTTCCTTAGGAATTCCACTGGATGATCTTTGAGGATCTTGCTTCTTCAATCTCTTTAAAGTTCCATAGATGGACTCCAAAGATGTTTATTAACATATGGAACCATGTCCCAAGGCTTGGAAACATGTCTTGATCAAAATCAAAGGCAATGGCTAACTTGTCTTGACAAAACCCTAGTTTAAGGTATAGTGAGCTTGTGGTTCAAGGTACTTGTAATAGGAACCAAACACACTTGAATTCGTGTGGAGTAAGATCTCTTGAATGTAGGTAAGTTCAATTAGTTGATGAACCAATCAACGGTCTCTACATTTCTAAGCTTGTGGTGCAAAAGTTTTGGCTAAAAGGTTTAAGGAACCATAAATAAAAGCAGAAAATGTAAAGACGGAAAATATAAAGTAAAGACTGAATTATAAACGAAGCCTTGTTAGGATTGGATCTCATCAATTGATAACACATGCATTCTTCTAATCAAGTAAACACAAATCAATCATTCGTCTAATATCCTCACCTATCACTCACGACATACATATCCTCTCGGTCCCCGCATGTTGTAAGTGATTTTGTACCGATCAATAATTACTCTCGCACATTACCAATCAATACAAAGTATTTAAAACCTACATGAATGTTAAGCCTACATTCATATACAAAGCTATGATCAGAATACGTACATATGATTAACCCTTTTTACATGTATTCATCTAATTTTCCAAATGTATGTGAACATCGTTCTTCCTCACTATAATCACGCATCCTCGCAATACCGTTCGTCAAGCGTTATCGCGGTCTTTATTACATTAATTACTAGAAGCTATTCAAACTAACAATCAACACAATGCTAAAAAGCTAAGATGCAAATCAATATAAACTCACAAAACTATGTCAAAAGTTTGCTCATTGATAGATGAAAATCTAAGACCAAAGATTTGAAAAGAGTTTTCTCAAGACCCACAAATAAACAATCAAAGACAACCAACAATAGGGAATCAAAACTAGTTCACAAACATATATTAGATGAAATACATAAGTTATCAAAAAATTACATTCAAACCCTCAATAAGAGATCAAAGATCTTACCTTCTCCCTTTTAGGGTTTGAGTTTCTCTCTCTAAAATATTCTTGAAATGAAGAGAGATAAAGTTCAATGCTGAAAAATATCTAACTAACTACTAAAAAGTGTGAAAAAAAAATTAAAATAAAATAATATATATATATATATATATATATATATATATATATATATATATATATATATATATATAATACATTTAGGATCTGTCATGTTCGCACTGCGAACAAATTATTCGCCCAACGAACACCAAAGTAGGCACCTGATGTGCCTCAGGAACAGTTAAACCGCCTCTGCGATTCTGCATAAGTTCGCAATGCGAATAATTATTCGCAAAGCGAACATTCGCTAGAAAGTTCGCAATACGAACTAGGTGCCTTTTCTTATTGCCTCAAGTCTAGGAGTATTCGCTGGAAAGTTCGCAAAGCGAACATTCGCTGGTAAGTTCGCAAAGTAAACTTTCTGAAGTTTCTTCATTTCCTTTGGCAACTTGCATCTCTTTCCTTGTGTCTTACTTCTTTGATGACTTAATGCCTTTTTCTGCACAATAACACACAAATTACAAGTACCAAAGGTATTTGCAATATAATTGAAGAATCACACTAGAACATGAATTAAATATATGAAAACATGAGAATTGAGTTGAAAAGTGCCAAGAAAGATGGTTCAATTTAAGTCAAAATTTGCACTTAACAAACTCTCCCCAACTAAATTTTTGCTTGTCCTCAACGGCGATTCAATATCCAAACATCGACCCCCAGCAACGGCGCCATTTTGTTGAAGCGGTAAAGCAGTAAGCAAAAATTAATTAAGTACCCAGTTTTGTCGTCTCCACAGGGATCGGTGCAAGGGAAAGAATGTCGTTAAACAGTCTCTACATTTCTAAGCTTGTGGTACAAAAGTTTTAGCTAAAAGGTTGAAGGAACAATAAATAAAAGCAGAAAATGTAAAGACGAAAAATATAAAGTAAACACTGAATTATAAACGGAGTCTTGTTGGGATTGGATCTCATCAGTTGATAACACATGCATTCTTCTAATCAAGTAATCACAAATCAATCATTCGTATAATATTCTCATGTATCACTCACGACATACATATCCTCTCAGTCCCCGAATATTGTGAGTGATTTTGTACCGATCAATAATTGCTCTCGCACATTACCAATCAATACAAAGTATTTAAAACCTACATGAATGTTAAGCCTACATCCATGTCTGGCATCTAGACCCAACATATATTACTATAACATCCATATCAAACTAATGAGTAATTCATATACAAAGCTATGATCAGAATACGTACATATGATTAATCCTTTTTACATGTATTCATCTAATTTGCCAAATGTATGTGAACATCGTTCTTCCTCACTATAATCACGCATCCTCGCAATACCGTTTGTCAAGCGTTATCGCGGTCTTTATTGAATTAATTACTAAAAGCTATTCAAACTAACAATCAACACAATGTTAAAAAGCTAAGATGCAAATGAATATCAACTCACAAAACCATGTCAAAAGTTTGCTCATTGATAGATGAAAATCTAAGACCAAAGATTTGAAAAGAGTTTTGTCAAGACCCACAAATAAACAATCAAAGATAACCAACAATAGAGAATCAAAACTAGTTCACTAACAAATATTAGATGAAATACATAAGGTATCAAAAGATTACATCCAAACCCTAACAAGAGATCATAGATCTTACCTTCTCCCTCTTAGGGTTTGAGTTTCTCTCTCTAAAATATTTTTGAAATGAAGAGAGATAAAGTTCTATGTTGAAAAATATCTAACTAACTACTAAAAAGTGTGAAATATATATATATATATATATATATATATATATATATATATATATATATATAATACATTCAAGATCTGTCATGTTCGCACTGCGAATAAATTATTCGCCCAGCGAACAACAAAATAGACACCTAATGTGCCTCAAGAACAGTTAAACCGCCTCTGTGATTTTGCATAAGTTTGCAATGCGAATAATTATTTGCAAAGCGAACATTCACTGGAAAGTTTTCAATGCGAACTTAGGTACCTTTTCTTACTGCCACAAGTCTGGGAGTATTCGCTGGAAAGTTCGCAAAGCGAACATTCGCTGGCAAGTTCGCAAAGCGAACTTTCTGAAGTTTCTTCATTTCCTTTGGCAACTTGCATCTCTTTTGTTGTGTCTTACTTCTTTGATGATGTTGTACCCCAAATTTTACCCCTTAGATGTCATAACATCTTGCACTTACATTTAGGTCTCAATCATCTATGCATTGTTAACTAACTCACTTCATCTTGCAAGTTTGTTTCTTTTGTTTGAAAACTAGGTTTTACACCAGAAAGAGGGCAAAGTCTCCTAAGCCAGGATCTCACATGAATCAAGGTCTCCTAAGACAATCATTCTCCAAAGCCATTTTGTTAACAGTGTTGTATTAAATATCACAAGGTCCTTTATGCCTAGCCCCCCAAGCTTCCTAGGCCAGTATACGTTCTCCCAGCTAATACATGCTATGGATCTCTTATCCATATCGCCGGACCACAAGAAATTCCGTTGAATGGCAATAAGATATTTTGCCACTTTAGATGGAACTTTGAACAAAGAAAAATAGTGAATAGGTAGATTAGATAATACCGAATTTATCAAGGTGACTCTACCACCCATTGAAAGAAACTTTCCGCGCCAAGACGATAGTTTAGCTTTGAAACGCTCCACCACCGGCTTCCAAAAAGATAAGTTTCTATGGTTACCTCCAACTTCAATACCCAAAAACTTAAATGGTAGAGAACCAATCCTACATGCCAGGAAATCAGCTGCTGCATCTAGAAACCAAGTCTGTATATTTACGCCGTAAATATTACTCTTCCAGAAATTGATTCTCAAACCTGTAAGCATCTCAAATCCCCTAAGTAGCGCTTTAATCGCCCAAATATCTTGCCAAGAACCAGTAGTGAAGATAATAGTATCGTCTGCAAATTGGACCAGATTCACGAACTCCGAATCATTAATCTTGAATCCTTTAAGAATAGCATTTTCACTCACCTGCTTCAACATAATTGCAAGGCCTTCAGCTGCTAATTCAAACAAGAACGAGGATAGAGGATCACCCTGACGTAATCCGCGAGACGCTTTGAAATCATTCGTTATACCACCATTGACTATGACAGACATATAACAATTCAATGTTCCTCCTCTAATCCAGCTAAACCATTTTGGGCAAAGATTCATAGCCAATAGAACCTCCTCCAAATACAACCAATCTACGCAATCGTATGCTTGCTGAAAATCAACCTTGAAAGCAAGGCAATTCTGTTTACTCCTTTTTACAAAATCCAGAAGCTCGTTAACAAGCAAAACGCCGTCTAAAAGCTGTCTCGCCGGAATAAATGCATGTTGATTCTTAGACACCAGTTTCCCCATAACTTTACTTAATCTCTGCGCCATCATCTTTGAAATCAGTTTGTATACACATCCCACCAAAATTATCGGTCTGTAGTCTTCCAAAAGTTATGAATTCTCCTTCTTTGGGATTAGCGCAATGAAAGAAGAAGCCAAAGATTTTGGAAGATAAGCGAATTTGTGGAAGTGTCTAATAACATTTGTAACATCTCCCCTAACAATATTCCAACATATCTTCAGAAAATACAAATTAAATCTGTCCGGTCCCGGACTTTTGCTTCCGTCGTCGTCTGCTAAAGCTTCTAGAATTTCGTCTTCTGAGAACATTTTCACCAGCTTCATATTGTCCTCATCGGATACTTTATTGATGCCTTCCATATTCAAGTGCACTTTTGGATTTGAAACCCTGGTGAATTTAGATACAAAGAACTCTTTAATAGCTTGCTTCACTTGATCCACCTCTTCTAGGCACTGACCACCAGATTCTACCGAGCATATGAAGTTTCTACGAGTTCTAGTCTTCATCAAAAAGTGAAAATATCGTGAATTAGAATCACCTTCACACACCCATTTAGATTTGGATTTTTGTTTTAACATACTCTCTTTTCGTTTTAAGTTATTCCACAAGTTGTCGATTTCGATGCTATGCTTTCGAAGCTCTTCTTCCAAATCTTCACCTTCGACTCCTACAAAATCATCCTCCATTTCTTTCAAAGCCATAACTCTGGCTTCGATGTTTAGATCGACCCACCCAAATATATTTTTGTTCCACCATCTTAACTTGTTTCTCAAAACTTTAAATTTCTCAACCAGTACATACGAGGGACTCCCAATAATCTGAGTTGACTTCCAAATAGTATCCACAAATCCGATGAAACCTGGATTTTCAAACCAGCATGAGAAAACCTTAAAGGGTTTAGGACCCCAGTTTGACCTATTCACTTTCATCCAGATAGGACGGTGATCAGATATATCCCTCACCCCCGACTTTTGCACCACGACCCCAACGAGTTATGAGTCCTTCCGAAATCAAGAAACGATCCAACCTACTTTTGCCACGACCATTTTCTTTGAACCATGTAAACAAATTTCCAACAACAGGAACATCAATCAGTTCCATAACTTCAATAAATGTAGAAAAATCAGCCATTTCAGTACTACTCGATCTTCCCAAACCCTTTCTTTCTTCTGCAGACTTCACTTGGTTAAAGTCACCGGCGACAATCCATTCCCCAGGCGGTAAATCATTCTTTAGCCTGATAATATCGACCCACAGTCTTCTCTTCTTTCTAATTTCACACGATGAATAAACATTAATTAGATAGATCCTCTGCCCTTTCCACATACCTCCAACCCCTAAATACCCTTCTCCTTTAAAGCTCATTTCAGATGAAAAGCACTCTTTTCTCCACATGGTTAAAATGCCTCCTGACTGACCAGAAGATGAAAATGCAGACCACTCAACATCTGCATTACCCCATATAGATTGAATACATTCTGATTGGATCTGTTTTAATTTTGTTTCTTGTATAAAACATATGTCAGCTAACCCTTATGAAATAACCTGATTCACCCTTCTTCTCTTCAAAGATGAGCCACACCCACACACGTTATAGGATAAACAATTCATGGGATACGAATTTTCCCCCTTCCTTTCCTAAAAAATTAATCTATCTCTGCATTCCATGTCTCTGATCACTCTCTCGAATACTTCATCATCTTCTTCTCCTTCTATTCCCATCTGTTTTATGGAATTCCAAACTCTTCTTGGGACATCTTTGAGCGCTTTCACGATCCTGTTGTTATCCCTATTAAAATCAGAATCAGTGACGGACTCTGATCGTAGGGCAGATCCACCCGAAAGTTGAGGAGACACTACACCAATACTAGCATGATTCGTTTTCCTACTCTCGTAATTAATTTGATCAAGATTCTTTGGATTAGAGTGTTGAGTAAGAGCATAAAAGTAAGAGGGTGCATATGGGATCAAAAGCTGATCATAGATATCAGTCATTAATTTTAGCTTTTTGGGCCTAGAATTGTTTACCGGCCCCAAAGGTCTCACGACAGTACACACTATTGGGTCGGATTCTTCAATAAATGGGCTTAAATTAGGATTACCGGCCCCAAACCCTCACAACATTCTATAAGCCCATGTGACTTATCCACATCCAATAACCTATTAGTTCCACCAAATCCTTCACTGTTATTGATACCTGCGCAATCATGATTACGGTTTACATGTTTAACGCCTCCAAGAGAAGCCTTTTCAGCTGACTTCTCTTTATCAGTCTGACAATTTTGAACCTTATCAGTACCTTTCACCTTTCCCAAGTCACCAACCGCCGAATGCACCAACCTAACAGAGTAGGTGCTAGAATCTTGTGTACTATCAGCTTCGAACTTTGCGTTACCACCGATCACGTCTTCTTCCTCTTCTTTTTCATATGACTCTGTGTTTGACTCCCACGCGCCACCTCCATCCTCCAAGTCTGTTTCAGAAATCTCAGATTCACTTACCCTATCCACTTTTTTTCTAACAACAATTCTTTTCGGACCATGGTGGTCTTCCATCATCTTGATCATGTATACTATTCCATTAATTTCAACATTGAACACCTCATTAAGATCAATAGAAAACTTGGTCTTGATTAAGAATCTGGCTACGTCCAGATTAACTTGATTTTCAGTTTCTTCATCGCAACATACAAACACCCCCACCCTCCTAGACACAAACTTGAAAAAACGCTGGTTCCAAGCATGGCATGGAAGTCCAAACACCTTCATCCACGTGAGACGCTCTTGATCTAAGTCATTTGGAGTCCAAGGATGTATTTCTTCAAACAAACTTTTTATCCACAACCTCTCTTCTTCTATTACTATTTTCAACACACCGGCCTCATGTTCTTCTAGCAAACATCGGTTAGCTCCCATCGGAGTAATTTTGATGTTGAACATTCCTTTCACATTAAAAGCTTCCTGTATTCCGTATGTACTTCCTGATCTTGCGACGATTCCCACAAATGCCTTGTTGAATCTCATCATTTCATGATCTTCCATATTATATTGGAGATGAGCAAATACCAATTTACGAGTTAACCAGTTTCAGTCGACGAACCCATTGGTTCTCCCGCGAAAACCCTGACCCTCTTTGTTGCTTACCACCTGAGCGTACGACTTGCTATGAGTAACCTTGCTTCTTTCAATTCTATCGTGTTTCGAAAATTGAATGTTACTCTCAATATATTTCGTAACATAATTTTCCTTCCCAACGTGGTAATTCCTTTGAAATTTCGGAATATTCGCAAATATTTTCTTCCCGTCGATTTGGATACTATCCAATGTTGCTGCCATTGTCCTCTCATTGCTAACCTTATGAAATCTCACAAACCCATATCTCCTACCTCTCTGATCTCTTCTCGCCGGGATGAACACCTCCGAGACCAATCTGAAGTCCTTAAATATCGTCGCCGTGTCTTTTGCTCCATATTTGTCTAGAAACTTAGTAAAGAAAAACGATGTAAGAGGTTCACCATTCTCTTTATCCTTACCTGAATTCTCAGTCCAGATCGACAGTCTGTTCGCCATAACCCTTCTCTTTCTCGTTACTTCAATCCACTTTGCAGACGACATTGAAAAGCTAAGTACCAGATTAGATACAACAGAAACACCACCAGTTACCAAGGTCCCCAGCCCTAAGCCTAGGAGTTTAAGCCAAAAATAATAGTGATGTTCAATTAAATCTAAAGATCTGCTGATGAATGTCACCCTGGTTGATAGAGATGACTACTTTCTAACTGATGAACTTGTTCATGACAATAAAGTTACTTTCTAACTGATGAACTTTGATGAATAATTCGCCTAGCAACTTATTTGCATCTTTTTTGAGTGTTGCTTTTGCATAAATATTTTGTTTTTTTAACTGTTGTTTTTAAAATGCAAAGTAATATTAATTGTCATTTTGTCAAAAAAAAATATATAATTATTTATTTTAGAAAAAAATTAGATAAATTAATAAATAGTTAAGAGAATTATAAATAAAAAAACTATTATTAAATAATAGTAAAATTTATTAGTTGTTTAATATGTGCAAAAAGTTTAAAAAAAAAATTAAAAATGAACGGAGAAAAAGTAACTTACAAAATTCATTACTTATTTCAAATCTGTCATTTGGTTTTGTCCCTTGGATACATATCACTATATATAACATAATCTATTTTATATTTATTTTTAAATTTAATTAAGTTCTTCACATATGGAAATTTGGACGAGAGATAGAGTTACAAATTAACATGATCTATTTTTATATTATTTTATTAAGTTGTTTTTAAAACAATTTTACAAATAGGTAAATGGGGGCAATGCTGGTTTAATTAAATAAAGGTGTTGATATAAGCTACTAGCAGGTTCAATTTTTAGCATATATTTATATTTATATTTATGTATTAATATAAATAAGTTGTTATTATTTGTAAATAAAATTTATAAATATTTTATCAGAAATTAAATTTAAAAAAAAAAACTTCAATATCATGAGTCAGAAGAGAATCTGGCAATTTATATTTAGGGTCTTGGCAGGGTATAATGTTCCTAAATAGAAAAGGACAGCAATATGTCTCCATTGATCTTGTAAGAAGGCCCAACAAATTGATCATCATTCAAAGTGTAGCCTATCCCCAAAATGTCCATAATAATATTATATATACATTCAAAAACAACATCACCACATATGATATAAAGTTGAGAGAATAAAACATTGCCTCTTACATCAAACCAATGGCTTTACATTTTTATGATAGAGAGTATCATTAGTTATAATTTAATGATTTTGTTTAATTAGGATATCAATTTAATTAGTTTTTTATGTTTAGTATTATTAGTTATTAGTCTTATTGGGCTATTGTGTAATTGGGTTTTTAATTCATTACTCATTATGAACACTATATATGTAAGTGTCTTGGACACATTTTAGGTATTAATCAAGAAAAATGTTATCTTTAATTTTTACTTTTCTTTAGATAGTTTTAATGCTCTCTCTTTTATCATTGAAACCCTAGCCTAATAATGTTACTTTTTCGACTATAATTAGCTGTGTCAGGCCTTGTCTTTTGCCTCCTTTGGTTTATGAAGAGATTAGGGATATGTTGAGTAAACAAGGTAAGGTTAGTGTTAGGTTGTTGCAGAGGATAAGAGACCGTGTTCAGAGGTAGTATCACGAGGAAGGTTATGCTTGTGCTCAGGTTGTTAATTTTGGTAACCTTATTACACGTGAGGTTGTGTGTGAGTTGTTGAAGGGGATATTACAAACTTGTCTATTCAGTGTTTGGATAAACTTGGTAAAGTTGTTGAAGGCAACACGGAAGGATCTGTTGTTTCAAGAGAACTTCCAGAACAGCTTCTACCGGGTCATACTTTTAACATTGAAGCTGGGAAACAAGCTTTGAGGAACATAAATTCCCTGGCTTTGTTTTCCAACATTGAGGTGAATCCACGGCCTGGTGAGAAGAATGAGAGAAGCATAATAGTTAAAATTAAGCTCAAAGAGTTAGAGCAGAAATCAGCTGAAGTTAGTACCGAGTGAAGTATTGTTTCTGGCCAAGGAGGGCGTCCGACTTTGGCTTCACTGCAGCCGGGAGGGACTATTACTTTTGAACATCAGAATCTACAAGGATTGAATGGGTCACTTACTGGTTCAGTGACAACTAGCAACTTCTTGAATCCTCAGGATGATCTTGCGTTTAAAATGGAGTATGCACATTCGTATTTGGATGGTGTAGATGATCCACGGAACCGAACTCTCCGTGTAAGCTGTTTCAATAGCCGAAAGCTGAGTCCTGTATTCACTGGAGGGCCGGGGGTGGATGAAGTGCCTTCAATATGGGTTGACCGTGCTGGTGTAAAAGCTAATATCACTGAGAATTTTTCTCGTCAAAGTAAATTCACTTATGGATTGGTAATGGAAGAGATAATAACACGTGATGAAAGCAATCATATCTGTTCCAATGGTCAAAGAGTATTACCTAATGGAGCAATTACTGCAGATGGACCTCCAACCACCCTTAGTGGTACTGGTATCGATAGGATGGCGTTTTTGCAGGCTGATATTACGCGGGATAACAAAAATGGTTGCCACGAAACCCTGGTCTTAAACATGTCTAATCTTGTTTGGTCAGTATTTGATGTTGTGAAGCAAAAAGATCCAACTTCTAGTGAGGGTCTTAGTGTCTGCTCAGGATTGATTGAGGGTGAAACATATTTGTTTTCTTTTGGTGGTTACAATGGGAAGTATAGCAATGAGGAATATGTGATTCTTCTTGCTGCTAGGAATGCTAATTACTTTGACATTCCTTACACCTTGCCAAAACTGGATATAATTGCAATGTCTGATTTTGCTGCTGGAGACATGGAATATGCTACAGTGTTGATGCCAACTTTAATGGCTTATATACCTGCAATTTTTTACTGTGTTCGTGATGCATGGTTCTTAGTTGTCCGTGTTGGAACACCTCTTAGTTGCTCATACATTAAGCTTATCGACTGGCCCGAAGGTGGGTATTTGATTGTTCAGTTTAAGCAATAGGATCCGGGAGTAGGTTTAGAACCTTGAGGACAAGGTTCAAGTGAACCCCGCGACAATGATAGAGAGTATCATTAGTTATAATTTAATGATTTTGTTTAATTAGGATATCAATTTAATTAGTCTTTTATGTTTAGTGTTATTAGTTATTAGTCTTATTGGGCTATTGTGTAATTGGGCTTTTAATTCATTACCCATTATGAACACTATATATGTAAGTGTCTTGGACACATTTTAGGTATCAATCAAGAAAAATGTTATCTTTAATTTTTACTTTTCTTTAGATAGTTTTAATGCTCTCTCTTTTATCATTGAAACCCTAGTCTCAAATCTTTGATAGGAAAACTTCCTATCATTTTACCTCTCAATCCTTTCTATTGCAGCTTTGGCTCTATGCATTTCAGCAGAATACAGTAAGATTAATTTCATTTTTGCATTTCTCATAATAACTTAATTTCTGTATTTGATTCATAATTGAGTTTTTTTACGGTAGGTTCTGTTAATTTTAGCTATATTGGTCCAAATGGTCCAGAGAAATGGGGAAGTTTGAGTCCGGCTTGTGCAGCATGTTCAAATGGGAAACTTCAGAGTCCTGTGGATCTTGTGCATACAGATATTGTTATCAATAATCAATTGGAATCATTAGATAGAAATTATGTTTCTACAAATGCCACACTTGTTAACAATCAATTTAACATTGGGGTATGTATGTATTTATTTTCATCATTTTCAGTTAATTCAGTTCAATTGATAATAAGAGGCGCATATTCGAATATGTGATGGTGATATTTCACTTATTCATTTTAAGAGTGAAATTTAAGCTATTTAACTAATAGTTTGGTATTTATAGGTGCATTTTGAAGGAAAAGGGGGAGATATTCATATTAATGGAAAAAATTATTCATTAAGACAATTCCACTAGCATGCTCCTGCAGAGCACCGAGCTCATGGTCGTATGTAAGTTCTTTTTAAGAATTTTAGATCTTGTGTTTATTTATCAACATTAATTATCTTATAATCAAACTTCAAAGGTTGTGGCATCACCTTACAGAGCTCCACTTAGTTCACCTTACAGAAGATAACAACAACATAGCAGTTGTGGCATCACTCTACAATTTAGGTGATCCTGATCCTCTAATCTCCAAGGTACATTTATTCAACTCTTGTTCACAATATTATTATGTGACTCATACTACAAACTAGAAGAATTTATATCATTCCTAATTCCTAATGTTACTTGTAGATAGAAGACAAGTTGAATCAGTTAGAAAATCAAAGTCGTGCAGGAAACAAAAATGTCAAAATTGCTCTCGGCACATTTGATGTAGAAGAATTAAATAAAAAGATCCATAGATATTATAGATATGTTGGATCTCTCACTACTCCACCATGCACGGAAGGTGTCATTTGGAACATCATTGGAAAGGTAATAATTAACTTAATATACGCTCTTCATTCCCTCTACGGATCATTTATGGCCGCGGTATTTGTTAGCGTGTAGAGTCGTTAAATTTATAGATGTAAAATTTCTCTTTTTGAATTAAACGATTCTACACACTGATATATCGTACAATGGTTATATAGGTTTTAAATACTTCTACATTATGCAGGTGAGAACAATGTCCAAGAAACAACTTGAACTTTTAAAGGCACCATTGAGTGTGGATTTTTTCCACAATGCAAGGCCACTTCAACAATTAAATGGTCGCAAAATTGAGATGTATCATTATCATCCTAACTAGAAACAGGGGACTCGGACTCCATGAATCAAATACTATTACAAAATTTTCTAATCATAGATTTACCTTTGAGAGTTCTCTATTCTTCTAAGGAAAATTTTCTAAAATTGAGATTAAAGCATTTTGTTTTTGGTCTTAATCAAAATGAATTATTTTTGTTTCTTATTCAGCATATGATAAGCATTTATAATAAACTTAGAAAACTCAATCTAAATGTCCTCTATTTACAAAAATAATTGTATTAGTTCTTTTGTGAAATGTCACTTTAAAAAATGTGACATGGTCTCTCTTGATTTATTGTATTTGTATAAAAAAATTATTTCAATTTAATTGTTGTTTTTAAAGTTATTGAATTTAATTATGAGTAGTTAAGTCTCACATCGATTAAAAATAGAGAAACGGTTGGATATATAAGATAAATAACTCATACATTCACTATCTTAAGGTTTTGAGTCAATATATGATATAAATACCTCTTGGATCATAAACATATAGTCCATTGACACTCTCGACGATCCGCACATTCTCCAAAAAATATTTAATATAATATTAATTATTTATTTATCAATAATGTATTTGCAAAAAAAGTACAATAATGACAACTCCTTACTGTGTAGGGTTGTCTTTGGTGTTTAGGGTATCTGGCTGCGCTTAGGGCTAGCTCACATGTGGTCGTGAGAAGCTTTGTGTATACGTTTCTTAGAGAAAGATCGAATCCCTTTCTCATCCCAAAAAGTGAGGTATTTATAGAGGTTCTTTGGGTCTAGGCTAGAGAGAAAAAAAATAGCTTCCATTATTTCCATGACCATAGAACGTGGAAAATAGGAGACTTGTTCTCCTCGGAATCATTGGGGAAGCATTTTTCTTTATTAACTCTCTTTAGTCAGTCACCATATGGGCACACGTAATCTCTTACCTTTATTGGAAATATGATGGTTATTTCGGGCAGTACAAGCCCAATGGGGGACCTGTCACTAAATTCAGGTGGCCTTATGCCCCATCTTGGGCATCCTCTGGCCTCGCTCATTTACGGATTATCCCTTCTAGGGCCCGATAAAATTATCCCAGTACACAAACCCTCAAGAAGGAGTCCTTGGAAAGGACGAAGTGATTTTAACCGAATGCTTTAGGTCTTCATATTTGGGTTGAACCCATGAAAGCCCCTCGAACAAAATTGGGGGTGAGTCCCTCAAGCGGGCTTGGGGGAGTTCATCAAGAGGGCTTTGGAGTGATTCCCTCAAACGTCGTTGTCAGTATCATGTAAAACATTAAATTCCTATAACTATGTAACTGCCTTACACTACTACAAAACGCGCAAACAACAACGCCCAAGTCACCACGGTTCTTCCAAACACCGTGGTGACATCTCTAAACTCAGGCACTAATTTTTTATTTTATTTTTTAATTATAAATTTTTAGGGTATAATAACGGTTGAAGTTATAACCGATATGATACAATCAATCTTTCTTGGGTTCGAACCTCAACGCTCTTAAAAATTTTATTCATTTAACGTTAAGGCGCTCCTTTCTTTTTTATTTATTTTTAAATAAATAATAAAAGGGATATCACTACGGTTATTATGAGTAGCCGTTGTGATATAATTTTCTATTATTTAAAATATAATTACGATTATTCTTGTAAACTGTGACGAAAAGTGATATTTTTTAATATATAAACGAAAGTATCTATTGCCCAGTTCATAACAATCGTTTTTCTCTAAAGAAAACCCTAACACAATCCTCCCCTCTCATGAATCTTAACCAATAATGTA
Source organism: Lathyrus tuberosus (assembly GCA_022829125.1). Lineage (NCBI taxonomy): Eukaryota > Viridiplantae > Streptophyta > Magnoliopsida > Fabales > Fabaceae > Lathyrus > Lathyrus tuberosus. The sequence goes on along the minus strand of JALAZF010000177.1, from coordinate 6,690,932 downwards.
ACAAGTGAATGGCGAAAAGAAGCTTAAAGGATATCTAACAGGATCAACGTCCGGCGCAAACTCCTACGGCGGCGAAGATGGTATGTTCTCCTGCTCTCTTCTTTCTACTCTTCTTCTGGATGTTGTTGATGTTTAGAATTTAGGATTATTGGTTTAGGGTTTGGTTTTAGGATGTTGTGGAAAACATTATGTTGTTGATGTTTTATGGTTTAGTTTGAAGTTTTTTGTGTTTCCTTGTAGATACATAGTGATGATGGTGGTAGCAAGCGTATTGTGGTAGCAAGCGTATAGTATGGTGATGGTACATATGGTTTTTGTTGCTATGGAAAAAAATATGAGAAGTATGAAGTTATTGTATAAACTTCATCCACCTTATATTTTTTTTTCATAGAATCACAAACTAGATGAACTTAATATATCTTGATTTGTTACAGTTCCACGATTATTTTCAATAAGAGGTGCGTTATTGACTCAGAGTATCTTGATTTGTTACAGTCCCTCTTAGGGTTTTGTTTCAACTATAGTTGAATTTGTTTTGAATACTAACTATTTTATTTTATTTGAAATAGTTGAATCTGTATAGTAAAGATAATACATGGTGATGATGATGGTGGTAGCAAGCGTATAGTATGAGTTGACAAGGTACATATGGTTTGTGTAGCAATGGAAAAAGAATACAAGAAGTATGAAGTCATTGTGATATTGCATGCAGTTAGTGTTTTGTTGCTAAAATAATGTATGTTTTTTTTATTGTGTTGCATGAATTTGTTGTGTTGTTGTATGTTTTTGTTGTTGACAAATGTTCTCAAAATAAGAACAAAACATTGCTAAGTCATAAAAAAGAGGCTTCTTGTGACTTAACAATGTTTTGTTCTTTAAATTCTTATACAGGTTGACAGTAGATGAAGTTTAGTTTATTATATACCATGTATATTGTTTGTTTCACTAACCTTTTAATGAAAATGTAATCATTTAAATTGACATAGAAACTTATAATCTGAAAATTAAGATGTATTTGAAAACCAACATATATCAATCAATGTTTTCCGAATTGCATGCATCTCATTCTGCACATTTTATGTTCTTTAACACATAATATATGGTTCAATGGTCTATTTGCTTCAATACATCGATATCTACAATTCTACTTTACCTCGTCGTCGTCGCTTATCACCGTGATTGTTAAGATCATGATTGTTATGATGATAAGTCATCATAACAATCGCGATGATAAGCGACGATGATGAGGTAAACTATAATAAAAGATATCGATGCATTGAAGGAATCCAACCATTGAACCATAGATGTGTTAAAGAACATAAAATATGCACGATGAGACGCATGCAATTCAGAATACAGTAGTGTGTTTAAGTTGGTTTTCAAGAATAGTTTAATTTTCAGATTATATAGTTCTTTACCAATTTTAATGGTTGTATTTCTTTAATGAGGTGTATGGTAAAACAAGCAATATACATTGGTATATAATAACTTATGGGTACGTTCCACAACAGTTTTCTACATTAACCGTGATCTAATGTAATTTATTTGTGGCTGCTAGGTTTCGAACCCATTACCGTATATATCACAACGGTTGTTAAGCATAACCGTTGTGATATACCAAGCGCTTTTCAGAATACAACAATGGTCCCAGGACCGTGATTATAAGTAGCAAATTTACGACAATACTCTACATAAAAACGCCTTGATCTGCGTGATTATATGTATTTTCCAACCGTTTTTAAATGGGTTTTCCGTAGTAGTGTTTGGAAGGTAAAAAGGTTGAGGACCTTGCATGCGTTAGGGATGTGGAGAGCAACGATGGCGTTGAAAGAGTGTCATTATGGCATATTCTTCTTAGCCTACGTTTCTATAAAAGGGATAGTTCAACTTAGTTTTCAGCCACACTTTCATATTATACATTCATTTGAACAAGTTGTTCGTCGTCTCTAGACACATGATTCTCTCTTCCGCTCGCCCATAGGTATATATACCTTTTTACCTTATTTTCATGTCTTTCCTTTTACAATATAGGGATTATTATGGAATTAGATGAGAGTGGTAAGGTGATAAAACCACCCAACATAATGGAATTATGTATATACTTTCATAGTGTGTGTACTCTCTCGAATGAATAATTTGTCTACTTTCGCTAGCCCGAATTATTCATGTGAGAACTTGTATTTTGGCACGGCTATAAGACTTTCTCAACCGAGAGCGAGACATCTTGTTATGTTGATGTCTCGAATGCAGATTTCTTAACCAAGAGCGAGTAGCACTATAAATTGGTTGTTTAGAAATCCGTTCTTGGATACTAAATCATTACTTTTCAGTACATGATCGGTATCTGAGTACCCTTTGCTTTTGCAACTGACACAAATTTATTTAAACGCTCGAATTCTAAAATAAATTTTTTTCTCATGTTTTCTGGTTACTCATTTATGGATAATTGAATTGGGGTTTGCTATGAGATAGGTCACGTGACCCCTTGTCCCTAATGGACTACTTACTCATGGTGATATTTACCGCAATTACACAATGTAAAGACATAACATGCATTTAATATTAAAGAAATAAAAATAGAAAAGGTAAACCTTAATGAAGGAAAATTATTTTTAATTATTAGAAATAGTTCCAATGTGCTTGAATGCTCTTACAAGGGATGTGAAAAGTGCAGCAAGATAACACACAATAGTTTTAGAACAAAAGCTTCAAAGTTGGAAAATAGGTCTAGAGTATATAAGAGTAAAGCCTGACGATGATTAACAATGATTCAAGACTTATTTATAGCCACTAACCACATTCAAGGCGCTAAATTCATGCAAATGATACTAATGGTCATTAAATACTTGATTTGGAACAACTTGGAGTCACCAATAGTCACAAAACGTCCAAAACTCCAAGAACTCATAATTATCACTAGGATGAACACAAGTAGTGTCAGGAAACACTGTCTTCTCGTGTTGTTCTAGGAAAGTTAGGGGGGAAGTCAGAGAACAACACGGCCCGTGGCAGGGAATGTAACGCCCCGATTTATTTTATTACTTTTTTCGTAACTAGAATTATACGATGTTGTGTGTATGTGTGTGATTATGCGTGGTTTGGTCGTGTTTGGGTTGCCCTTAGTATGGGGTAGTGACCTTAGAATTGTGGAGATTAAGGAGTTGGGGGTGGGTGACCAATTGCGTAGAGAGGAGTGGTGTGGTTCGTAATTAATTAATTCATATTAGGAATATTTTATTAATATTATTAATGTAAATTATTAAGAAATATTATTATTATTATTTAATTAGTATAATAATAATAATAATAATAATAATAATAATAATAATAATAATAATAATAATAATATTGAGATAATAATAATAATATGAAATTAAAAGGAATATTAGAAAATAGAAAAGGCGATTTGAAAGAAAAACTATTCAGTACGTGAAAAGTAGAGAAATGGAGAAATCAGAGCTAGGGCGAGAGAAAGGAGACTCCATTGCAGAGAGGGGGGATTTTCAAGAGCTCTAAGGTAAGGGTGGGGTTCTTTAATCTCTTAAGGGTTGCATAATGTTTGTATGAGGGTAGATAAACCTTTAGGATCATCCCTATGTGTTGTTTATGTTGATTTGAGATTGGGGTTTTTGCGTGTCGAAGGTTTTGGTAAGAGAATAAAATGCATAAATTAATCGGTTGAAATGTGGGTTATGTGTTTCTAATCGATTGCATGATGATCTGTGAACATATGTGCAATTTTTGGACTGATTGTGAGTGAAATCGGAGAAGGATTAGGGTCTGAATCGTGCAGAATTGCAATCGTAGGATTGCTTATTCGTGCAGTTTCGCTAGGCGAATGGGGTGTTTCGCCAGGTGAAGGTGGCCTCGCTTGAAGGTCGCCATGCGAATTGAGAGGCGAGTGAGGGGTGAAATAAGGGTTTCTGGAATTTGTATGGGAGAGGGAGATTCTCCTTTGCTCCGCCGGGCGAGCATGAGGCAAAAGGGGAATTCCCCAGGCGAAAGGGGATTTTGCCAAGCAAAAATGGATTCGCTGGTGCCTCGCTGGGTGAACATCGGGCAAGCAGAGCTGAGACGAATAGAACCTTCTAAAACTTTAAAAATTCATATCTTTTGATCCGTAGGTCCGTTTCAGTCGCCGTTGGAAAGGTGGTTTCACATAATTTTTGTTAAAATTAATTTCAATACTAGGATTCCAGCTATTTGATGCGTTAATTGGGTTTTCGTGGATGTTGTTATGTGTTGTATGTTGAAATGGTGAATTCGGTTGTGTGAATGCGTGTTATAGAGGTGGATTACGATTGTTGTATGATTTGGTAGGTATATACTGCGTGTTGGATAGTTGTGGTGTATTGTATTGGCTTATTGTTAGTAATATGCATTTTGTTGTCTTTATATGTTGTCGTTGTATGCATGCCATGTTGCATAAGTTGTGTGATAAGTCGTGTGCCCATGTGGGGTGTGAGCGTCTTATCTGGATTCTTTGAAATGGAATCGTATTGTTGTTGTTATTGTTGTTGAGGTAATCGTGTGCCCATGTGGGGTGTGAGCGATTACGGCGGTCGTGTGCTCATGTGGGGTGTGAGCGACTTATATAGAAATTCCGACGGGAATTATGATCATGAAAAAGGGATCGGATTGGTACCACATTCATTGAGTCGAGTTGTGGGGCTATTACGTTGCATTATGCTGTGTTGTGTCGTGGTGTACGTGATTGTTTGTTTGTGTGAGAAATTGTATTGGTGTTGATGTTGCAATGATAGGGAGAATCGTGTAATGTTTATATACTTTTATATTTATATTATGCATCTCTTTTGTTGATTTGAGAATGTCACCCCTTCTGGTTGAATGTTGCCTCTACGTGGGTAACGTGAAGATAATCAAGATTAGTGCGGAGTTACGGTTAGTGGAGACGGAGTCCTTCACTTTATGTTTCGAGTTAGCGTATGCTCTGATATGTAACACTGGGCGTAAAGGGAACGCTATGTCTTATTTTCTGTTACCGTATGATGTTTGCTTTAGTTGATGATGAACACATGTTTATATGAGAAGATTTCTTAAGCATGATTTTGTCGGTGATAATTATGTGTTACATGTCGTATGCCTGAGCGGTGAATTATTGAAAGTAGCATCCTAAATGATTGTATGTTTTATTTTACTCTATTATTTTATTATTAATTTTTGCGGGGGTTTAGGGTGTTACATAGTGGTATCAGAGCAGATCGGTTCGTCTGGCCAAGTTGTCGAGTCGTTGTCGTGTGACAATTGATTACTATCGATGTCGTTTCCTTAACCATTATGTTCTGTTGTTGATGCGTAATAGATTTAGAATGGTTGGAAGGAACAATGTTGCAATTGCTGCTGTGTTGCAAGCTGTTGCTCAGGCGATACAGAACCCGCCTCATGCTGGTGAAAATGATGAGTTTCAGAAGAATAGACCACCTACCTTCAAGGGAAGATATGATCCGGATGGAGCGCAGGCTTGGCTCAAGGAGATCAAGAGAATCTTCCGGGTTATGGAATGTTTTGAAGCACAGATGGTGCGGTTAGGTACTCACATGCTGGCTGAGGAGGCTGACGACTAGTGGGTTAGCACTCGTCAATTGTTCGGGGCAGCAGGAAAGGTAATCACTTGGGCTGTATTCAGTAGGGAGTTCTTGAGGAAATATTTTCTGAAGATGTCCGAGGAAAGAAAGAGATTAAGTTTCTGGGATTTAAAGCAGGGTAACATGGCGGTTACAGAGTATGCTGCCAAATTCTCAGATCTGGCTAAGTTTCACCCTCACTACAGTGCAGCAATTGTTGAGTTCTCAAAGTGTGTCAAGTTTGAGAATGGATTGAGGCCTGAGATCAAACAGGAAATTGGTTATCAACGGATCAGAAGGTTTCTAGATTTGGTTGATTATTGTAGGATCTTTGAGGAAGATAGCAAGGCTCGATTGGCTCACTATAAAGGGTTGGCCGAGAGAAGGGGAAAACAACCGATAAACCGTGGGAAGCCTTATGCAGCTCGAGCTGAGAAAGATAAACAGAAACACGTTGATGGCAAGAAGCCAAGTGGGGGAGTTGCCCCTGCTCCTCTTAAGTGTTACAAGTGTGGTGAGCTAGGTCGTCGTGTCAGTGAGTGCACGAGTAATGTGAAGAAATGCTTCAACTGCGGACAGGAAGGACATCTGATTATTGACTGCAAAGTTAATGTGGTAACTTTCTACAACTGTGGAGAACAAGGCCATATTAGTACTCGTTACTAGAAACAAAAGCAAGCTTCGACTGGAGGAAAGGTGTTCGCTTTGACAGGGACTCAGACTTCCAGTGATGATAGACTAATCAGAGGTACATGCTATATTAATATTATGCCCTTAATTGTTATTATTGATACTGGTGCTACTCACTATTTTATTGCTGCTGATTGTGTGAGAAGGCTAGGCCTTGTTGTTTCTCCTATGAAGGGAGAGATGGTTGTCGAAACTCCTGCAAAGGGATCAATGACCACTTCCTTAGTTTGTTTGAATTGTCTGCTATCAATCTTTGATAAGGACTTTGGCGTGGATCTTATTTGCTTACCTTTGGGAAATCTTGATGTGATTTTGGGTATGAATTGGTTGGAGTTCAATCATGTTCACATTAACTGTTTTAACAATTCGGTGCGATTTCTTGCTCTTGAGGAAGAGGAAGAAAATGGTTCTCTATCTGCTAGAGAGTTGAGAAAGCTCTTAGAAGAAGAAGCTCAGGTGCTTGCATTATTTGCATCCTTGTCAGTGGAGAGTGAGTCGATGATTAATGAATTGCAAGTAGTGCGTGAATTTCCAGAAGTGTTTCCGGATGATATTACTGATGTACCGCCAGAAAGAGAAGTAGAGTTTACTATTGATCTTGTCCCTAGTACCAGATCTATTTTTATGGCACCATATGTCAGCATCAGAATTAATAGAGCTGAAGAAGCAATTGGAAGAGTTGTTAGAAAAGAAATTTGTGAGACCAAGTGTATCGCCTTGGGGAGCTCCAGTATTGTTGGTGAAGAAAAAGGATGGCAGTATGAGGTTATGTATCAATTACAGACAGCTGAATAAAGTAAAGATTAAGAACAAGTATCTGCTTCCAAGAATAGATGACTTGATGGATTAGTTAGTCGGTGCACATGTGTTTAATAAGATTGACTTGAGTTCAGGTTATCATCAGATATGGGTAAAGGATGAAGATATTCAGAAGACGGACTTCAGAACTCGATATGGACATTATGAGTATGTGGTGATGTCGTTCGAAGTTACTAATGCACCTGATGTATTCATGGAGTATATGAATCTAATTTTTCATGCTTACTTAGATCAATTTGTGGTTGTCTTTATTGACGATATTCTAATCTATTCTAAGTCAGAAGAAGAGCATGCTGAGCATTTGTGGATCGTACTGCAAGTGTTAAAAGAAAAGAAGCTATATGCTAAGCTATCTAAGTGCGAATTTTGGTTGAGAGAGGTAAGTTTTCTTGGTCATGTTATTTCAGGTGATGGTATTGTTGTGGATCCATCCAAGGTGGAGGCAGTTCTACATTGGGAGCCTCCAAAGTTGGTGACTGAGATTAGAAGCTTTTTGGGTTTGGCTGGTTACTACCGTAGGTTTATTGAAGGCTTTTCGAAGTTGGAACTCCCGTTAAATCAGTTGACTTGCAAAGGTAAAACGTTTGTGTGGGATGTTCACTGCGAGAAGAGTTTCATTGAACTGAATATGAGATTGACTACAACTCCAGTTTTAATTCTACCCGAACCGAATGAACCGTTTGTGGTGTATTGCGACGCTTCTTTGATGGGTTTAGGATGTGTGTTAATGCATAATGGTAAGGTTGTGGCTTATGCTTCACGACAGTTAAGGGTCCATGAGAGGAATTATCCAACTCATGATTTGGAATTAGCTGCAGTGGTGTTCGTATTAAAAATTTGAAGGCACTATCTTTATGGCTCCCGATTTAAAGTGTATAGTGATCATAAGAGCTTAAGGTATCTGTTTGATTAGAAGGAGTTGAATATGAGACAAAGAAGGTGGTTATAATTCCTAAAGGATTATGATTTCGGCTTGAACTATCATCCCGATAAAGCTAATGTCATGGTCGATGCTTTGAGTCGAAAGTCTTTGCATATGTCTGCTATGATGGTTAAAGAGCTGGAACTAATTGAACAGTTCAGAGATATGAGTTTAATTTATGAACAGACACCGCATATTGTGATGCTGGGTATGCTGAAGATCAACAATGAATTTATTAATAGTATCAGAGAGGGTCTGAAGTTGGATGTAAAGTTGGTGGATCTGATGATTGGAAATGATCAGGCAGAAAGTAATGAATTCAGAGTAGATGAACAAGGTATATTGAGATTCCGTGATAGAATTTGTATTCCTGATGATCCTGAATTGAGAAGAATGATTCTAGAAGAAAGTCACAAGAGTAGATTGAGTATCCATCCAGGAGCTACAAAGATGTATCAAGACTTGAAGAAGATATTTTGGTGGCCGGGGTTGAAGTGTGATGTGGCTAAGTTTGTTTATGCTTGTTTGACTATCCAGAAAGCGAAGGTGGAACATCAGAAACCTGCTGGTTTGATGCAACCGTTAGATATTCCAGAGTGGAAGTGGGACAATATTTCTATGGATTTTGTGACCGGGTTGCCTAATACACCGAGAGGACATGATTCCATTTGGGTAGTAGTGGATAGATTAACGAAGTCGGCACATTTCATTCCAATTAATATCAGTTTTCCTTTGCAGAGACTGGTAGAGATTTATATTCAAGTGATTGTGAAGTTGCATGGAATTCCGTTGAGTGTTGTGTCGGATAGAGACCCAAGGTTCACTTCCAGATTTTGGGAGAGTTTGCACGAAGCTTTGGGATCGAAACTGAGATTGAGTTCGGCTTATCAACCGTAGACGGATGGGCAGACGGAGAGGACTATACAATCTTTGGAGGATTTGTTGAGGGCTTGTATGCTTGAACAAGGAGGTGCTTGGGATAGCCATTTACCGTTGATTGAGTTCACTTATAAAAACAGTTATTATTCCAGTATTGGAATGGCACCTTTTGAAGCTTTGTATGGACGAAGGTGTCTGACGCCTTTGTGTTGGCATGAATCTGGTGAGAATGTAGTACTTGGACCTGAGATTGTTCAGCAGACAGCTGAAAAGGTGAAACTGATTCAGGAAAAGATGAAAACTTCACAGAGTAGGCAGAAGAGCTACCAAGATAAGAGGAGAAAAGATCTTGAGTTTCAAGAAGGAGACCATGTGTTCTTGAGAGTTACTCCGGTGACCGGTGTTGGACATGCGTTGAAGTCGAGGAAGCTTACTCCTCAGTTTATTGGTCCATATCAGATTTCTGCAAGGGTTGGACCTGTTGCCTACAGAGTGGCATTGCCACCCAATTTGTCGAATTTGCATGATGTGTTCCATGGATCACAACTTCGAAAGTATGTTCCAGATCCATCACATGTGATCCCGATGGATAATGTGGAAGTAAGGGATAACCTTACAGTTGAAGCCTTACCAATACGGACTGAGGACCGCGAGGTAAAGCAATTGAGGGGTAAAAAGATCACCCTTGTGAAGGTAGCGTGGGGAGGCGCTGCCGGTTAAAATATGACTTGAGAGTTAGAGAGCAGGATGCGAGAGTCGTATCCGAAGTTATTCGTATGAGGTAAATTTTCGAGGACGAAAATATTCTAAGTGGGGGAGAGTTATAACACCCCGATTTATTTTATTACTTTTTTTGTAACTAGAATTATATGATGTTGTGTGTATGTGTGTGATTATGCGTGGTTTGGTCGTGTTTGGGTTGCCCTTAGTATGGGGTAGTGACCTTAGAATTGCAGAGATTAAGGTGTTAGGGGTGGGTGACCAATTGTGTAGAGAGGAGTGGTGTCGTTCGTAATTAATTAATTCATATTATGAATATTTGATTAATATTATTAATGTACATTATTAAGAAATATTGTTATTATTATTTAATTAGTAAAATAATAATAATAATAATATTGGGATAATAATAATAATAATATGAAATTAAAAGGAATATTAGAAAATAGAAAACGGAATTAGAAAGAAAAACTATTCATTACGTGAAAAGTAGAGAAAGGGAGAAGTCAGAGCTAGGGCGAGAGAAAGGAGACTCCATTGCAGAGAGGGAAGATTTTCAAGAGCTCTAAGGTAAAGGTGGGGTTCTTTAATCTCTTAAGGGTTGCATAATGTTTGTATGAGCGTAGATAAACCTTTAGGACATCCCTATGTGTTGTTTGTGTTGATTTGAGATTGGGGTTTTTGTGTGTCGGAGGTTTTGATAAGAGAATAAAATGCATAAATTAACCGGTTGAAATGTGGGTTATGCATTTTTAATCGATTGCATGATGATCTGTGAACATATGTGCAATTTTTGGAATGATTGTGAGTGAAATCGGAGAAGGATTGAGGTCTGAATCATGCAGAATCGCAATCGCAGGATTGCTGATTTGCGCAGTTTCGCCAGGCGAAGGTGACCTCGCTTGAAGGTCTCCAGGAGAATTGAGAGGCGAGCGAGGGGTGAAAATAGGGGTTTCTGGAATTTGTATGGGAGAGGGAGATTCGCCTCTGCTCCGTCGGGCGAGCATGAGGCGAAAAGAAAATTCACCAGGCGAAAGGGGATTTCGCCAGGCAAAAATGGATTCGCTGGTGCCTCGCTAGGCGAACATCAGACGAGCAGAGTTGAGACGAACCGAACCTTTTAAAACTTTAAAAATTCGTATCTTTTGATCCGTAGGTCCGTTTTAGTCGCCGTTCGAATCGTTGGAAAGCTGGTTTCACATACTTTTTGTCAAAATTAATTTCAATACCAAAATTCCAGCTATTTAATGCGTTAATTGGGTTTTTGTGGATGTTGTTATGTGTTGCACGTTGAAATGGTAAATTCGGTTGTGTGAATGCGTGTTGTAGCGGTGGATTGTGATTGTTGTATGCTTTGGTAGGTATATACTATGTGTTAGATAGTTGTGGTGTATTGTATTGGCTTATTGTTAGTCATATGCATTTTGTTGTCGTTGTATGTTGTCGTTGTATGCATGCCATGTTGCATAAGTTATGTGATAAGTCATGTGCTCATGTGGGGTGTGAGCGTCATATCCGAATTCTTTGAAATGGAATTGTATTGTTGTTGTTGTTGTTGAGGTAATCGCGTGCCCATGTGGGATGTGAGCGATTACGGCGGTCGTGTGCCCATGTGGGGTGTGAACGACTTATATGGAAATTTCGACGGGAATTATGATCATGAAAAAGGGATTGGATTGGTACCACATGCATTGAATCGAGTTGTGGGTCTCATTGCATTGCATTATGCTGTGTTGTGTCGTGGTGTACATGATTGTCTGTTTGTGTGAGAAATTGTATTGGTGTTGATGTTGCGATGATAGGGTGAATCGTGTAATGTTTATATACTTTTATATTTATATTATGCATCTCTTTTGTTGATTTGAGAATCTCACCCCTTCTGTTTGAATATTGCCTCTACGGGGGTAACGTGCAGATAATCAAGATTAGTGCGGAGTTGCGGTTAGTGGAGACGGAGTCCTTCACTTTATGTTTCGAGTTAGCGTCTGCTCTGATATGTAACACTGGGTGTAAAGGGAACACTATGTCTTATTTTCTGTTACCGTATGATGTTTGCTTTAGTTGATGATGAACACGTGTTTCAAATATGTTATGCTTTCATTGAATTTCCGCTGCTATATGAGGAGATTTCTTAAGCATGATTTTGTCGGTGATAATTATGTGTTACATGTCGTATGCCTGAGCGGTGAATTGTTGAAAGTAGCATCCTAAATGATTGTATGTTTTATTTTACTCTTTTATTTTATTATTAATTGTCGCGGGGGTTTAGGGTGTTACAATGAACATGACCAACTCGTGTTGTTCCTGGGATTTTACCATGGGCGCAGTTTTTTGGGCCAACACGACCGAACTGTGTTGGCCTCGGGTCTTTTGAATGGGAGGACTTCCTTTTTATGTGTTTCTTGATCTTTTTTGCTTCAGCTTGATCTGACACTCCTTTTTTACATGGAAACAACAAAAGCACACCAAAGTGCATAAAAGCGTAATAAAATAAGGAAAAAGAGCATAAAAACACTGTTAAAGACACACAATAAGCAGTATAAATACCACTTATCAAAACCCCCAATCTAGAATTATTTCTTCTCCTCAAGCAACACAACTTGCATAGTAAAATTTCATGCCAAGCGGTTCAGTTTTGCAAAAACTACCCAGTTTCCCATGTACTTGCTTGACACTAGAATTATTACAATACCACAAACTTTAGCAAATTTACAAACTAAAGATTCCTGTTTTAGATACCTCTCTAACTATGCTTTGGACTTAAGTCTCTCTTTCTGATTTTCCTTCCCTTTTGTTCGGAACAATCAAATTAAGGATTTTAGAATAATGATAATAATCACTTACAAGCAAGATCGATCGAGGATTTTTTTATTTAGTTATTTACAACACTTAGGCAAAGTAGTTGCTCTTTTTTTGGTTGGCGTTGGGGTTCCACCACCGTTCGGTTGAATAACCGTTCTGATCTCATCCAGAAACTGACAGGAAGCCTGTTCTGATACCAATTGAAATTCTGGCATGGCAGATAGCATATGTCCTAACACATGTAACGACATTGTTCTATGCATAACATTAAAATAAGGGCAGAATAAACAAGTTGATATTCTGAATATCAGCAACAACAGCAAGGTAGATGTTTCAACATCTGTTACAACATGTTAATTAAAACTAAACTATAAATTGCATAATGATAAATAACACAGAATATGATGACCCAGTTTGGTGCAAATCACCTACATTTGGGGGCTACCAGGCCAGGAAGAAGAATCCACTATCAGTAGTATAGTTTTATGTAAACAACCTCTGGTTTACAGTAAACAACCTCTGGTTTACCTATCACTACCAAATGGAAACTTTATCATTAGAAGTCACATCTAAATGATAAGAGAAACCCATCTCACTCCCTAAATCACAACCTGTGATATCTAACAGTTACAATCGACAGCAACTGCATCATCCTACTTGAAAGACACCTCTTTCAATGCAAAGTTCAGTCGAGCATTCTCGACTAACAGCATAACTTGGATTTGCTTCAAAGCTTTATACAAGAACAATACATGAATCATTACCTAAAGGTTTCTGAATCTGTACAAACAACTATATCTACCACAGTGTATCAAACCGATACAAAGGGAGACTTACAACACAAGAAATCCGACGACTCTCAAAACCTTAAACCCTATTTTCTACTTTACAAAATTTTTCAAAATAGGATTCCTAGAGTCTCTTCTAACCTAGGTCTTGGTATTCCTTTTATAGTCTTCTATCTTGGGCTTCAAATGATCTGTTGGCTGATTCCTTGATCCACTGCTGAGCGCGCCTTGAATCTTGGAACAAAACCTGCTGTGGCAGTCAAGATGTCGAGTCTTTATGCTGAGACATCTCATTCGAAATCTTCAAACTAGAACATCTTGTTCAACATTATGTCTTACCAAAATTTAGTCAAATTCTTGGAGCTTTCAATCTCCCCCTTTTGACAAATTTTGGCTAAAACATTCTTCAGTTTGATGGTGCATGCAGTGGGAAATCCTGAAGCAAGTGTCAAGGAAGAGGGAGAAGATAATTTCTAGACCCCCTCCTCATGAATGAGAGAGTGGGGAGATAATTTCCAGTCACCCTCCTCATTCCCCTTGTGATACAGAGTACATAGAGAATGTAACTCAGATCACAAAACACAACTTTCTTCCTAACTCTGATCACAAAACACAAGCTTCCCAAGATGTTAGAACGCAGAACGTTAGAACATCTTTTGAGAAAATTTTGCAGGCCAACAGCACAAATGCACACATAAAACTCACAACAGTAACCAAGTAGCCATTCTCCCCCCTTTTAGCCAAAAGTTGGCAAAAATGACCAATACATACCCATACCCAGACTGTGCTCACCCAAACATGGATAAAACCCATTTGCTCTCAACTTAACAAGGAAGATGTTCTGCAACTCAAGCAGCACGAGCCTCCTTAAATATTGAAGAAGCTACATAGGCAGTGGCAATCCATTTGGAAGAAATAAAAGACTAGTCAATGAATGAATTAACCATTGGCCAAGTTAGTTTCGAAAGTTTCCACTTTTTCTGACTTGTCCTTGAAACCACTGCCCCTTTGATTGTCTTTATCTAAAACAGATTCTGAGCAATGTCCTAATACCTAATATAACTTTATCAGTTTTCTCAAGAATGACCCAAATACCTTCTTTTTCATTGACCAAGACCCCACAGTATTGTCTCATTTAGCACAAATAAAACAAGTTTACAAGGATAATCACATTCTTCTTCTCTTTATTCTAAATCAATTCCTTAATCCAGAATTAGCAGACTTGATCACGACATCTTTAACATATCAACAGAGTGCTTCCATTGATCTTTCAATCTGCAGATAAAAATAAATTCTCGCAGACACAAGCAATGACCCTCAGGACACTCCCAAGATGCTTGTACAGCTCTGATTCAATCCATTGACACACAATGACAGAACCATAATCAACCTGTCAAGTTCACCCAGAACTAAACCAGTAACACAATGTCATGACATCTCGTCTGAAATTACACCCTCACCAGAGGTATTCTATCACAAACTGCTTAAAACCACAAACAATCTTGATAAACATCTGCACTACTGCAACAACAGATCCAAGACAGAAGTCCAACTCCCCCTATCAAGGATAACTAGTGCTCTTTTGCAAGAAGAACACCTTAAAATGAATGGAAAACATAAGACTCATCTTCATGTCTTCAAGAGCACACTCCATGTTCAACACACCTGCTGAACATATTCACTCAAAGCTTGATCCACAAGCAATCCATGTACCATACTAGTACACTCAACAGATAGGAGTCCTCCCTTTATCTTTCACAAATGATGCTCCTTCTAACATGAAACACCCAAAATCACCACATGATATCACATGACAAACTTCATGTTCATATAGTGAGAAAGTACTAGGATCACCTCCTTATACCATAACCAACAAACTCTTGGATTGAGATCAAAATCTCCATTGACCCCTCTCATCCAGAAACCATACCCTGTACAAATCCACCTTGAATTTTACAGCCATAGATATCCTTATTCCTTGAGAATAAATCTAATTGAATCTGGAATGCTTCACATTCCTCAAAGAGACATATAAAATCTCCTATTTTGTTAGCTAGTCCAGATGTTCTTCACACTTGAAGGACATCAAATATATGCTCCAGAAATCCTAGCTTACTTACTTCACAAGCTCCAAACTGATCCACTTCTTTCTAGAGTTACTTGCAGCAGAAGAAACCACCTCTCCACAAGCATTATGTCCTCAATAAGAGTCTGACTACCAGATAAACACCCCATGATTCAAGACAGTCTTCACTTCATCATTCTCTCGTATGATAAGTTGGAACACTTTTGATTCAACTGACGAATATCAGGTTCCACAATCTGAACTCCAAGTTCAGAAAACATGATGATGTTATAACATCATTTAGGACATCCTGATCATATCACAGACACCATACACTATGGTTCTTAATACAATTACCACTGGACTTACTACTGCCTAGTAATCCAACTGAAGATCTTCAGAACACAAGTCCACCAGCTTGATTAATAAGAACTCCAGACAACCAATGAGAGAAATAAACTCTCATACATATCCCAAAGGAAGGTAACCTTCCATAAGCAACTTAGAGCTTCTACCACAATCTGCAAAAAATGAACATAACCATAACCTCCTTTGATTTTTAACCAACTACCCTTCTGCACAAGAGTAATTAGTTTCAAGAAAACTGCTTGAGTTCACATTAGAGATCAACCAACTGCCACTGTTTGGTTAATCTCAACTTTCTTCATGGCTCCAAAAGACCCACTGATCCACCTATGAAACATGATCTTCAAGTTACATATTCCACCTACTCCATAGCAAGCCATCTTAGACACACCAAGACTCTGACATGTAACATCTACTCCTTTAGAAATAAAATGGGGTAGATGACCTACGATAACAGAACACACCCTTTAGAAATAAAATGGGATTTTTTGTTAATTTTAATTGATTTAATTGTTTAATTGAGAAAATAAAGTGTAGGGTAGAAATTAGAATTTTAGTGGTGTTTTGGGGTGTGAAAGTAATTAACAAGAAACGAGGGTGTTAGTTCTTGTAATTGGCTACAATTTTGGTAAAATAATGTTGCTGTCACGTGATGGTTAATCAAGATGTTGAAACAAGATGTTCTTGCTTACTGCATTCAACATGTCAGATAAAGATGTCCCATCCTGGATCATAGGACATCGCGTCTTTTATTGGATTGAAAGAAGATTATGTTAGTTGTTATTTATTATTGAATATTCTATGAATATTTAGTTACCCTATGTGGCGTCCAAAGTAATTGGGTTTAGATTTTGTGTTAGTTTTCGGATTTTCACTACTTTCTAAATATGGAGACATATTAGGAAACATTTGATTGAAGACCTATTATATAGAAGAAGGTTCTGCAGATTTGTAACAACTTTAAGCTGCGATTTTGAAGGCCCAAATCCAGTTGGGAATAGGTTATATATAGATGCATTGTAACTTAGAATTGTAACTCAACCAAAGATGTAAAAGTTCTATTATTAGGGTTGGTTCCTGTACCACTCGACATGTGAGTTGGACAGTTTGTTAG
Source organism: Lathyrus tuberosus (assembly GCA_022829125.1). Lineage (NCBI taxonomy): Eukaryota > Viridiplantae > Streptophyta > Magnoliopsida > Fabales > Fabaceae > Lathyrus > Lathyrus tuberosus. The sequence continues at coordinate 6,674,182 of JALAZF010000177.1, read as the reverse complement.
TGTGATCCTCGAAGCTGTTAAGTAAGAGGAGTATTGTTCTTGAAGGAAGCTTTTAAGTAACTCTAAGTTGTGTCTTGGAAGTGTGTCTTCCTTGTTGAATTGTTGTATAAGTAAAGAGTCGTTGATGCAGTGGTGGAGTGTTGACTGCTAGACATCATTGTGATGATTGGGAGTGAGAAGGGTTTCTCATATCTAGAGAGGATCTAGGTAGAAGGGTCATTGGGTAGTGATTAAGTGATAAGCTGTAAACGGGGAGTTTAGCTTTGAATTGATACTGCTGATAGTGGACTTTATCCCTGGATTGGTAGCCCCCAAAGTAGGTGTGTTAGACCGAACTGGGTTAACAATTCTGTGTGCTTTGTTTTTATCTTTTCAGTACCGTGCTATTGTTATATACCTTGCCATGTGTGTTCATGTCAGACCAGGTATCGAATGACATGTTATAGGACATATGTAGTCTGATATACCAGAATTTCAATTGGTATCAAAGCAGGTCATTCTGTTCTGTATCTGGATGAGATCCGAGGGAAGATACTTTCTGGTTCATGGTCAAGGTAGAAGCTTTCTACTGAAAAGTTGTTTGGACTTGGAGAAGTTCATATAATTGTGAGAACGGTCCCTTGAAGTGGAGGATGGACTGTTCGTGACAGGCTGTGGCATGTGCTGAAGGCTTGGAGTTTTGGTTAAAAAGCTGCTGTGTTGTGGTTATGTTAGGTTTGATTTATTTTCAAACCTGTGGTATTGTCGTGTCACCTGGATTATGATTCTAGGGCTGATATGTGACACCTGAAGGTTTTGAGGAGTTTATGTTTTGATCCGCTGCGTATCTATCTGAAAACTCCTGAGGTTGTAACTGAAAAGGTTGTTCTTCTCTGAGTGTATATCCTATGGTGATGGGATATATGCAAGACTGCTTCAACTTACTTTGTCAACGATACTTGAAGATTATTGTTCAAGTCCACTCATAAAGGCATTGATAAGTGAAGTTGTAAGGAAAAGATCTGAAGATAGTGAGAAGTAATTTACTTTTGCTTCTTTTCCTAAAAAGGCTAATCTCCAGTCTTTGATCTCTTATGTGTTCCTTGGAATGATGTCCTATCTTGTGTTAGAACATCACGTCAGAATTGTGCAAAATTCTGTTGTCTAAAGGAATGGCATAGCTGATGCTCTGGGTGCTAAACTAATGTGGTTTGATCACATGGGTTTAGAACCTACTCCTGATCTGGAAGAGGAGGCATCTGGGTGGTATGTCTAAGAAGTTTCTGGCCCTGGAACTTATCTTAGATGTGTGAGTTGGTCAAGGTGTGATCAACATGTTACTTACTCCTGAGGTCAGTTTATTTCTGGTCCTTGCTGCAGGAGTGGAGAACCTGAGATTCAAGAAGTATTATCTCTAGCAGACTTCTTGGACATGAAGGTCAAAGATCAAAAAGTAATGATTTTTCTCTGTTATTTGGAAGCATTATCTGAATGATCTTGTGAAGCTAGATTACTTTTGACTGTGTGTGCTTAAGGATTGATATGATCTAATCACAGTCTGTGCGGCTATTAAAGGGGAGAATGTATGATTCTCTGAAGTGCTCCTGGAAGATTCTAAAGGAGAGTCCTTAATCTGATGATGGAAGAACTCGAAGAAATGTCAGACATAATGTCTTGACTTCTTTGTATTGAGAATTTATTTTTCTCAATATGTCTGGTGGTATTTCCCAAAAACAGGATGGGGGTTGTTTACTCAAACTTGATATCACTATCGAGTCTATGAGAGCATGGAACTCTTGTTCTAGTGGAAGAGAAACTCAAAGGGCTGTGCACAAAGGAGATATATTAACCTAACTGGTTGGCTGGTGTCTTCATTGTTGGGTTGTCATCCAAACCATCTAGGAGGAGCATTTCAGATTTGTGTTTGGAGCAAGGAGAAGTTGGTGTTTTTGGGACCAAAGGATTATGGTTCCCTGGTATCTGCATGAGAAGTTTGAAAATAAGATTCTTGAGACGTAGAGTATGCAGGTTCCTGCATGTGTGTATGATCTGGTTTTGTATGGTTGTCATGATGGTTTGTCATGAAGAAGGATCAGCAGATGCCTGAGGTGTGCAAAAGAAGAATGTTAGACCAATTGTCCTACCTTGTGCGAGAAGGTAGTCCTATCTGACTAACGATAGATACTTTGATGGGAGCTTCTTGAAGGACTTCTATGCGTAATGAGTCCTTTGAATGGTGATGGGAAGCTGATGTCCCAAATGATGTTGTAACATCATGATTGTTGATAGTTATATTTGGAATATGATTGAGACTGTGCATGTGGAGTTGGATGCTCAAGCATTTTTTTCAGATGAGGTGATTTGATCAAGAAGGTTTGTTCTTTCTCTTGAAGAGATTAGATCTCAGTAAAGCTCGTAAGTAAGCTGAGAATTCGTGGAGTTTGTGAGCAGTGTCAGTGTTCTCTATGTGAATGTGCTCAGCAATTGTGTGAAGATCTGGTGCTCAAATGTTAATCTTCATCTAGAGCATTGGTTATCCATGACAGGGGGAGTACTTGTCTATGGATTTTGCTGTAAAGGTGCATATATTGTGAAGCTTGCATGCTTGTGGAGATTGGTTGCCTCTTATGGGGATATAATGGCAGATAACATGCTATGACATTAGGCTGCTGGATGGTGTGTTGATGTGCGTAGTAATTGTTTGAATCATGTGCGCACATGCCTCTGAGGAGGAGTGTGAAGGACAGTTTTGTTTGTGTCTGGGAGAATTTATTTTTCTCTGTAGATTTTAGAGATGTCACACTTGTCTTGGTGTGAGTTATTAACTCTAAATAAGAGGAGTTTACTTAGAGTTCAGTGGAAGGCAGTGGGTTTATGCTTAAGGATGATTGAAACTGATTGCTCTTGTGTTGAAGAGGAGTTAGTTGAAATTGTCAGGAGGTTCAGGCAGAAGGGTGATGAGTTGAAGACTCAAGGAGTTCTATTCTTCTTGAAGGTGGATGAGTGCTTATTTCTGGGTATCCACACACTATATGATCATAGGATATCATGTAGTAATTTTGGAGTGGTTCTTGCTGAAGAAGCATCTGTTGAGAAAGATAGGGGGAGTGTAGAGAGTAGAGAGTGTTGTAGTGTAGTATTATGTGTTCTATGGTGGTTGGTATCATGCAGTGTTGTAGCATTCTGAAGTAAATGTTCCGTGATGATGTGATGCTCTGTGTTGTTTAATTTTCTGGTTTTTTGGTTCCTTGGCTTAAAGGGGGAAGCTTGGAGATTCTGTTTTGGAATGTGGTGTTTTACTTAGTGCAACTGGATTCTGTTCATGATGTCAAGACTAATGTCTTAACATCTGTTGACAGAACATTCTGTTCAGAATGTTATGGTTTTTGTCTCCTGAGATCACAAGCTTCTACCTAACTTATGTACTGTTGTGAGGGTCAAGCGGTAAGTGAATGTGTTCAGCAGGTGTGTTGAACAGAGGGTGCGCTCTTGAAGACATGAAGATGAGTCTCATGTTCTCCATTCATTTAAGGTGTTCTTCTTACAAAGGAGTACTGGTTGTCTTAGATAGAGAAAAGTTGATCAGATTTGGATCATGTGAGTATTGGTACAAGGGATGATTGTGTTCAACTTGTGAGTTGAACAAAGAGTGAGCTCTTGAAGACATGAAGATGCGTCTTATGTTTTCCATTCTTCAAGGTACAAAGAAGCACATGTTATTCTTGATAGGGGGAGAGTGTTACAATTTTGTGCAGCTGGATGTGTGATGTTAAGGGGGAGATTGATAATTCTGTAGCTTTTGGGGTTGGCATTTATTGTGATTGATATATGTCTAAAAAGATGTTCTGACTTCTGTTTTCTGCTGCTGCATTTTCCTTTTACATGACGTGTTTTGGCCAGAAGAAAATTAGGAATTTGCATACATGAGGATTAAGTGTGCTGGGATGTATCTTGTGCAGTCGTGATATTTATTGCATATGTTAAGTTTAAAGGAAACAGAATTGAAGCAAAATTTTATTGCACTGCTGAAAGCATACAAGATTAGAAAAAGCAACAAACAAAGGGTCTAAAGATTATCCCAACCCCCTGAATCAAGAAAATTTTTCCAATCTTCATCCCATTCATCATCAGAAGCATGAAGTTGCACTGGAGGTTTTTTGATGGTTTTCATCCTCGTCTCTGATGTTTTTCTTGTTCTTGTTGCTCCTGAAGTTGCCCCAGCTGTAGACAGTGTTTTGTTCTTCAACTTCTGTGGATCTGGTTTCTTGACCTCTTGCATGTGGTTCTTTCCTCCATCTTTGTTAGACCGACTCATGGTTATATCTGTGATGTGCTGTTAGAAGCAAGGAGGCTTGGTTTTTATACTGCATAAAGAGTCTTTGTTTGTATCGCCTGACCAGTCAAAATGGTCTTTGGCTTGGGAACTTGTTTGTCTTAGGAACTTGTTTTTCTTGGAACCTTGTCAAATTGGATGTCAGAACTTCGTGTTTGGTGCCTTGGAAGGTTAAGAGGTTGTCCAATTGTGGCTAAAAAGAGGGAGAGTTAGCCTAGGTATTGTCTAGTTGTCTGATGTGATTCTAGTTTGTGCACCTGTTATGCTGTTTGAGTTTGTTTTTGGTACAGCTGTGGGATGCTACTGATGCTGGTTGTGTAATGAATGTTAGTAGCTGTTTGGAGTTTGGTGTTTATCCGCTGCAAGTCTTTCTGATGTTGGCTGAGATTGTTTTAGCCAAAATTAGCCAAAGGGGGAGATTGTTAGTTCTTGTAATTGGCTACAATTTTGGTAAAACAATATTGCTGTCATGTGATGGTTAATCAAGATGTTGAAACAAGATGTTATTGCTTACTGCATTCAACATGTCGGATAAAGATGTCCCATCCTGGATCATAGGACATCGCGTTTGTTATTGGATTGAAAGAAGATTCTGTTAGTTGTTATTTGTTATTGAATATTCTGTGAATATTTAGTTACCCTATGTGGCGTCCAAAGTAATTAGGTTGAGATTTTGTGTTGGTTTTCGGATTTTCACTAGTTTCTAAATATGGAGACATATTAGGAAACATTTGATTGAAGACCTATTATATAGCAGAAGGTTCTGCTGATTTGTAACAGCTTTAAGCTGCGATTTTGAAGGCCCAAATCCAGTTGGGAATAGGTTATATATAGATGCATTGTAACCTAGAATTGTAACTCAACCAAAGATGTAAAAGTTCTATTATTAGGGTTGGTTCCTGTACCACTCGACATGTGAGTTAGACAATTTGTTAGTGTGATCCTCGAAGCTGTTAAGTAAGAGGAGTATTGTTCTTGGAGGAAGCTTTTAAGTAACTCTAAGTTGTGTCTTGGAAGTGTGTCTTCCTTGTTGAATTATTGTATAGGTAAAGAGCCGTTGATGCAGTGGCGGAGTGTTGACTGCTAGACATCATTGCGATGATTGGGAGTAAGAAGGGTTTCTCATATCTAGAGAGGATCTAGGTAGAAGGGTCATTGGGTAGTGATTAAGTGATAAGCTGTAAACGGGGAGTTTAGCTTTGAATTGATACTGCTGATAGTGGACTTCATCCCTGGCTTGGTAGCCCCCAGAGTAGGTGTGTTAGACCGAACTGGGTTAACAATTCTGTGTGCTTTGTTTTTATCTTTTCAGTACCGTGCTTATTGTTATATACCTTGCCATGTGTGTTCATGTCAGACCAGATGTCGAATGACATGTTATAGAACATCTGTAGTCTGATATACCAGAATTTCAGAGGGTATCATGAGTAATATTAGAAATAAATAATTAGTTTTTATTTGGACTTATTTAAATTGAGAAATTAAGAGGAAATTAGGATTAGTTTTGCTATACCTGAAAATCTGGCAAGGAGAAGGAGCAGCCAAGGGTTTTGGAGAGGGAAAGCATATGAGGGCTATAATTAGATACACCATTAACAAAGCTTAATAGATTCTAAAAATTCAAGGTAAGGGGGAAAAACTATTCATGTGTAGGTGCTTAGGCAAAGAGGATAAAAAGGGTTTCTTACCCTCTTCCTTTGGGGTTTTTCCTTTTCACCGTTGTTGGATGTTTTAGAGCTTGAGATGAGTTTCATTAAAACTCTTTCAAGAATTATGTGTCATTGTGTTAATTTCATATTCTTAACTGCATGCCAAATTCATGTAAATTAATCTGATCAGTTATGAAAATTGTTGTTCTTATTAGTTGTGTTAAAAAGTGTTGAAGATGATGAGTTTTGGTGAGTTTTGATCAAATCAATATAATATATGTTAATTTATGCCTATTTGATTGTTTTTAATACTGTATTAACTTGAATGATTGAAATTCGTGTGTTTGGGATTGATTGAGGTCAAAATCAGAGCTTTGATAGGGCTTTAATGGTGGAAATCTTACTTTTTAACGTTGTTGTTTGTAGGCTCTCGGGCTTAGCACGGTCGAAGCCCTGCTTAGAAAAATTTCACTCACCGCGAGGAGGGATCGCCTTGCGAGATGCCCTATTTTTGGTTTCTAAGATTTTTGGAGCTTGAGCTTAGAGATCAAAAGTTGCGCTCAACGAATCCGCACTCAACGAGTCGTGGTTATGCTTAGTGAGGATGACTGTGCGGAGTTGGTTGTTTTCGAATCAATTTTTGTGACAGAGTGAATGTTCTTGTTTTTCTATTAGTCGTGATTAACGAGTAATTAGTCTCTTAACAAGCAATGTCTCGCTTAGCGATATACGCATAGTGAGGAATTTTCTAGGTTCTAAGACACACATTTAGTGAGAGAGGAGCTCACCTAGTGTGGGCTCGCTCAACGAGAGTGACAACGCAAAGCTGAGTTGCACTTGAGTTAATTTTGTGATAGGGTATTGTTTTGACCATTAATTGGTAATGTCGTGTACTATTTGAGATTAATTCTTCATGTTTGATGTGAATCATGGAGTTTATTGAATTGATAATTATTATACATGAATTTGATGAGTTTATGTTGAGATGTGATCAATTGATTGATAATGAGCATTGTTGAGTTTCATGGTGAGTGGCCATGAAAGAGTAATGGTTGTGATGTGATGAGTCTGGTTCAGAGAGGGGACCGTGATGAGAATTGATAGAGTTGAGTTGCATTACATGCATTCATGAGTTGTAGAGTTGTCCAGTCCAGAGAGGGGACCTTAGGGTGGCCCAGTTCAGAGAGGGGACCGTGGCAGGATGTAAATTAGTAATAAACCTCTAATCATCCAAAAACTTGGTTCCACATGCATATATAGTTGAGTTACGATTCCGATTCAAAAAGGGGACCGTGGCGAGCATTGACAGAGTTGAGGAGTCGAGTATTGTATACATATTTGTATTGAGTATGGGTCCATTATTTGTATGAGTTGATTGGGTTGTTTTGTATGAGTTTACGTTAGCAATGTTGTTTTGGTAGTTGATATAAATCGTGAGACTGATAACATATTTCTTATCTATCCTTTCTGTTTATGCACACTATCTAGATATGAATAAATTCTCACCCTTTTCTGTTTATTATTGCGTCTGTGCTTCTCTAGGGTACAGAAGATCAAGTACAAGAGTAGATGCTTGATGCTAAAGAATGGCGTTGTACCTCTTTGATTATTTATCATCGAGTCTTAGTGGAGTCATCTGGTATGTAACACTGGGGAACAGGTTGTTATATGTTTTCTTTTGGTGCATGTCTTATTTTGCTATTTATCTTCGGGTCTTAGTGAAGTCGCTCTGATATCGTCAAGTCTTAGTGGATTCGCTCTATTTTGTTTTGAGTTTGAGAGTATTTTGTTTTGAGCACTAATTGCTATGTTTGAGAAGTTTTGAGATCATTTTTAATTATGAGATGTTTGAATTATTTTATGAGATTACTAGAGTTATTTTATTTTGTTAATTCTGATGCAATGAATATAATAAAGATGAACATGCGATGATGGAGCGTGTGTGACACCCTATATTTGAGTATTTGAAATTACCTATAATTTTATATATTTGTAAGTAAAACCATTCTTCAACATCTAATAAATTGAAAAGGAACTTTCTTAGCTTTTTACTTTTCAGTGTTGTCGCTCCCGGGATTCTCATCCAGGTACAAACGCGAAAGTGGCGCGGAACACAGAGTCGCCAGCCGTGTAAATTTATCCCAAGAGAGGGAAAGGGAACACCGCATAAACCTGAGGAAGAGGGAAAGGAATGGTCATCGCAACCATAGCCTGGGTTCGGGAGTCGGTTACACGAGGGGAAGGTGTTAGCACCCCACGTGTCCATCGTACTCGATGGGATCCACGCTTGTTGTCTATTCTAAGGGTGAGTTATCCTAAAACCTATGGCTGCACTAAAGTGGGGAAGGGGAAAACAAAGACAGACTCGGTAGGACGTCGTCGTCCTAGGCCTACATACCCCCTTTGTGCAATGGGGAATTCAGAGTCAACGTAGTTCGGACCAAGTTCTTTTTGTGTTTTTTATGAGCGACGTTAAGCTCGCGTCCGACAGTTAGGGTCGATGCCTGTTTGCGACTCAGACGGAAAGTAACGTGCCCTTTTTGAAAATAGTCTTTAGTTTGACAATCCCGTAGGATAAAAGGTTTAAAGTTTGTTTGTATTTTTTAGGACAGAAGTGACTTGAGTTAGTTCATAACTCAACTTGAACCAAAGTCTATGACACGGGAACGAATGCGTCGCATGGTCATCCCTAATGGGACGTATGCTCAACACTCTAGAAGAGAGAAGGGGGACCCCTCAATCTTCATTTCCTATGTTTAAGGCTTGTGTGCAAGGCAAGTCGACCTTATTAAGTATCTTAGAGATGTTTTGAGACGAGAAGAGGGACTCAAGAGAAAAGAAAAACACTACGGGGAAAATCTATCCTAATGTTATCATGCAAAGATGGCCCTAAGGGGAGGTTTGCCAACAACCTAAGCCTAAAGAAAAGAACAGATGAGAGAAAGAAAGAATGAGAATGAACATGGATAACTATCGACGTCCTCAAATAACTTACCTCAGCCTCTGCATAAAAGGTTAGTACAAAACAGACATAAGTAAAAATAAGACAAATTAAACCCCAAGCAAGTCATAAACCAAAGAGAAATAGTTATAAACCAAATGAAACTCAACCAAGACAGAATGTGGATGACCTAAACATGAATTATGAAGTCAAAGAAGCAAACCCAAATGATGGCACAAGTGCCTTCTCAAACAAGTAATCAGACATGATCATAGGTGTGCATAAAAGAGGATCTCAAACAAAGAGCAATCAAACAATTAGCAAAACATCTTCTAAAATTACCAAATTAAAACTTAACACACCTCAACTAGTGGCAAACAACATGTCAAAAACTCATGCCAAAATTCCCAAGATAGGTCACTCAACAACTATGCAAATTCAGATGAGAAACATGGTTCAGTATGCAACAAAAAGGGACTAGAATGCAATATGAAATGATTTTAAAAATATGAGAAACATGTTTTAATGAACTTCAATATGTTGGTGAAACAATGCAAAAAGAATGGATTCTAAATGTTATGTATGCTATGAGAACAAAATTCTACAAGTTTGGGGTATGCATGGTAAGAACAATTCAAAAAGAAATCCATTAAATAATTAATTCAGTCACTAAAAATAAAAGAAAATAATAAAATAAAATTTGGGAAAATTTTATAAAACTATAAATATGATTCATGATTTTTTTGGGATTTTTAGGATGCAATTATCTATTTTTAAAAATGAAAAATGAAATAATGCAATTAAAATGAAAAATAAAAAGGAAAATAGCAAGTGGGGTGTGAGTAGCAATCCATACACGTTGAAAAAAGAAACTGGGCTTAAATGGGGGGTGTGGATATCAAGCCCACACACCAGAACCCATCAACGAAAATAAACAAAAAAAGATAAGCTCACGTGGACTTCAGTCAATGGATTGACTCAATAACAACCATGAGATCAATCCAACGCCATGCAATCAGTCGCCCAAGGTACCAGTACTCATGATGGACACTCCAGATTAAAAGACACACAAGACTACACATGCGCGCGCATACACCAAATTACCCAGAATTTAAAATAAAGAACACGTGATCCACACATGAATCACTAATGCGTTGGCACAATCTCAGCTACATGATTCATCAGACGCACCACACTAAGTCAACAAATCAAAGATTAATCATGATGAATGATCAGGATTGAAGGTTCACAATAATTATCATGGATGTCACACACACAAACCATAATATAAAACAAAATTTTAAATGTCGTGGCAAGCTATGGACCGTGGGATCAAACAAACGGATGGTCACGATTTCATCACCTACCTCCAAACCCTAACCTCGCCGGAGACTGAACCAGACGCCGGAACTAGGGTTCCGGTCGTCTTCTCCGGTGACCCCAACCCAAAAAATTCCTAGAAATGGCATATGAGTACACTATTTTGATCAGAAAAACATGAGGGTTCCAAATATCATGCTATTTTCAACAAACACACAACGCATAAAGCAAATTGAATGAAAAAAGGTTTGGGTCCAAAACTTAAAACTCATCGTACGAACAATACAAACGTCCAAACTCAATACAAACTACATCAGGATTATCAGTACACACCACAGATCATCATGCACGTTTAAAAAGAGAGTTTTAAGATCATGAAAAATTGCACTAACCTGAGATTATGCAAACTGTATCCCTGCTGTTAGCTGCAAACGATGGTTGCTTCGTGCTCTAGGGATCCCAAGGGTTCAGATGGTGAAAGAAGTTTTGGAAAAACTCTAAAGGATTGAGAGATTCGATGAAGAAAAGTTTTAGGGTTCACTCTTGAAAACTCTCCAAAATCACGTGTCCTCCTCTTTAACCAGTGCATGAGTAAGCTTAAATACCTAGGGTTAATCCACTGATAATCACTTGGGCCTTGTTAACTCCTCACTTAATGAGTTTAGAGTGATTTTGGAAATTTCCATTATGTGAAATACACCCTCCTCCATGCATGCACACCCAAGCCTTTTATGATGGATCACTTATTTAACAATTGCTAATCACACCTGAATTGGATTTGGGCCTTGAGATGTCTTGGTTCATGAGTTCTCAATGATCTTGCAATTTTGCATAATGGGAAATAAGTGATGAATAAGCCATGGATTCACTTGATTCAAAGGCCAAAAATGGTCCTTATGGAATGTACCTTGATGTTAGAATGTGTCATGAAGCAATGGAATCAAATATAGGTCACTATGTCCCAAAATGCAAAAGTTGTGAAAATGGAACCATGAGAAAACCCTAAAAACCACTTTGCCTTCTTTTGATCATAACTTGAATTTCACAAATGATATGGAGACCATCTAGTACTTGTTGGAAATGGGAGAAAAAGATCTTCAACTTTCATGTTTGAGAAAAATTCATTTGAAGCTTCCTTGATGATGAAAAGTCAAGTTGACTGTAGTGTAAAAACTTGCCCAAAATGGAAACTTTCAAATTATAGGTCATTTCCATATTTAGTAACTTTGTACCAACCCTTGATTCCTGATAAATGGTATGGAACTTGACCCTTTTTGAAGAACACCTTCTCCTCTTGAACTGCCTCAGACACCTTGACCCCATGCTAAGAACCAATGATATACACACATGATAATGCAAAAATGAAATGAAACACAAGCCAGTTAGTACTAAAGTAAGAGAGAAAATTTTGGGGTGCTACAAGTGTGCTCCTAGTCTTCAGAGTAGTACTCATTGTCAGAAACCTTTGCAGATGTTTATTGGCGTCTTCATTGATTTTCCCGTGAAAGTTCTCTTCTCAAGCTGACAGAAGGTAGTAGGATGCAACTGAAATTTGGGAACATTCACTAGTTGGTTTACTATTGTCAATCTACCTCCCGATGCATTTGTTCTCCCATAATTACCCAATAGTCATTCAGATGGATGTTCACCCATGACTTCTTCCCCCCCCTCTCTCTCTCTCTCTCTCTCTCTCTCTCTCTCTCTCTCTCTCTCTCGCACTCTGTAACTGAATGGTTAGAGTTGTTTTCTTCTTGTTCTTCCAATGTTTGCAACATAGTTTTTCTGATCTGAGCACGAAAGGTTCTCTCCATTTCTTTGGTAAAAGGAAAATTAGCTGAGGGTTCTCCTTGCATACAAATGTCAGAAGTAGATTAGTAGTAATAGAATAATAATTAAAAAACTGAAATAAAAATTTTAGTTGTAAAGAAATTTTTTTTAGCTAAAATAAAATGATGAACTCTATCTATAATCTTTGGCAGTCCCCGACAATGACACCAAAAACTTGATCGATAAATTAGCAACTGTACTGATATTCCAATATAGTAATAATGGAAAATCCCAAAGTATCGATCTCATGGACTACATGATGATATAGGATTTGAGTTTCACTTTAGTTAAACAAAATTACTTGGGGGTTATGATTGGTTTTTTGTTTCAAAATAGTAAATAAACAGGAAATAAGAGTAATTAAGAGAAATGTAATAGAGTAGAAAATAATATGAGTAAATCATATTGATAACTTCTCGATAAGTGTACCGATAATGTCGCAGTAAAAAAAGATTGAACCTACAAGGAATGTGTTCGAACAGAATAATAATTTCTGCAATATTAAATAAAAACAGTAAAAAAATGGGGGTTTTGCAAGTTCTCAGTGCAAAAAGTAATAAACGAGAAAACTATGTCACGAAAGCGGTTAGGTTGTGTTTTAGAATCCTCTTATCCCCTCTTGGTGATGTATGATGACTTGTATGAATAATCTTATCCTTATAATCTTACGGTGAATTAACAAAACCGTTATATCCAGTCCCCCACGAAATACTCACTAACAACTACTCGGAGCTTTCTATCCCTTGTCCGCCAGCGTAAGCAGTGTTAGGAGATGTATAGACCGTTAATTCCCTGTGCCACTACTCGAGGTCTCTTATCCCTATTCAACTGGCTTTAGTAGAATAGTTGCCCTAGGTCCAACACATAGGCACAGGTCTGGAATCCCTTTGTGTTTAACAACAGATTAACTGAGTATCTCAAATAAAAAGCATTAAGCATAAGCAACAACTGAATAAAATTATAATTCAAAGGAGTCATACAAAGTCAAACCTCCATATAATGCCAACAAGATTGAATAAGGTTCATCATAACACAACCTAACCTAGAGGAGCTTTAGCTACTCATAATGAAAATTACAATACCAATGGCTTCCAAAGAGTGAAATTACAATGCTCTAAAAAATAACTCTTTGATGCTTTAAAATCTTGCTCCTTGTGCCAAATTTTGTAACCCTTGTAAAGGTGCAAAATATCACCTTTTAAAGCTGTCAAAACGAGTCAGATTGCGTCAGAAAAAGCAACCATCACATGCATTATGAAAGCATTGTACGCGTGATGCAACCTTTCCGCCTTTATCGCGCACACGATATTGCACGTGATTATTCCAGTAGATGCCTAATTTTTCATAATTTTCACTAAGTCTCATTCTTTCATACCTTGCTATTTTTCACTCATTCTTGGGTCCTTCTTCTTCATTTTGTCTCCTCTTTCGCTCGTTTTTCCCCAATTCTTCGACTAATTATATGTAATGACAGACTATCATCACAACCCTAAACTTGAATCATTTCTTGTCCTCAAGCAACTCACATGCAGCGGCATATTTCAACAGACAACAAGTCGCACAATATCAATTGAACATAACCATATCTTTATAGTTATATGACCATTATTCCAGCTTCTAACTTCCATTCAGAAATTTCAAAAAACATCTTCAACATTGACTAATACTCAGCCCAAATCTCCGCTCACTTAACTCTCTCAATGAATAGGGTTATCACTCAATCAACATGCAAAATCAATTAAACTTAGCTTGATCATGTTCTAATAAATTCAATCATAGAAATCATAACACACACATTTATAGGGCTTTTTTGGTTGTAACTTGGCTTATGTTAGGGTGGAATATATTTAGGAAAGCAGGGTTAAACCTTTGGAGTTAGGTTCCTAGTTCTCCCTCATTTATCATACCTTTTTGTTGGTACTAGAGATTTGAGATCCTTCTTACAATGTCATTCTTTTTCTTTTTGTCATTTATTCATCATTTTTTTAAGAAGTGCCTTTTTCCACTTTTTTTCTCGACAAATTTTTAAATTTTGGATCAAATTCGCAAATTCTCTAGTACCCCCACCCCAAACTTAAAGCATTGCTCACTTTCATGAGCAACCCCAAACTTAATTTTTTTTTCATATACTTGAAGATCTATACTTCTACCTAGCTCCAAAGAGAGGGTTGAAAGAAAGGATCTTGCAAGTAATACGGCTGAGACTTTAAGGCTACATCACCGAAAGAGAGGCTTAGGTACAAAGTGTTTAGCAAAGGATAATCCTACTACTAATGGGTGGTTTACAAAGACTCAGAGTTATATAGAATTTTTTTTTCCTCAGTGTATATTGATCAAACTTGATAAATTAATCGGAAATAAATCAAACCAGATAAAAGAATAATGCATGGATACACTCTAAGAAAGAAAAAGTGAACAATGGAAATATTTAGGCTCAAACCTTACCAAATAAGGTATATGAAGGTTGAGTACAAGTCGCTTGATTCTTTTCTCTTCCATTTCCTTCAAGTCATCAGTTGCTTTCATTATGGTCAAGTCACTTCTCTTTTTTTGTTTTCTTTTCTTGAATTATGTGTTCAATGCTAAAGTTAAACTTTGTAAATCTGAAGAAAAAAAAACAGCTACAAACTTTGTTTATTAAGGACACTTTTTTATAATACAAAGGGAAAGGGAATAACACTTGAACTTATAGCTCTTCTCTAGGTACATCCATAAAAAAAATAAAAAACTTATCAAAATAGAAAACTAAACTACATGTCTCTTCACAATTTGTCATCGCGGAAAAGAACATGCATGTCTTGCATAATGTTGTTGAATTCAGTGTTTTGTTTATTCCATTCAGCGCGCATGTGATCTCTCCTTCTAGCTTGCTATTGATCTTGGGTGATGAATTAGTTCTTAATTTCTTCAGCTAATGCAAACCAGGCTCTTAAAATTTGAGCTGACATGTGGTCTTCTTGTTGGTTGCAGAAGTCTTGGAATGCTAGGGCGAATCTTGGAGGTTTAGCATACAAGGTTGGTGAAACTCCCTCAATCCATCTCGTAACTCCTACAACATGAGCTTCCACCCTTCTTTGAAATTATGACGTTCATTGAATTTGCATCTTTTGAGCTTAAGGTTGCATTGGTGGTTGGTTGAACTCACCATCATTGCCTTCTAGGTTGTCTTCTTGATCTTGTTGAGCAGCTTCTCTTTGATGAATATTTACAAGCTTTCTTATAGCCGACGTGTTAAGCGGCGCTTTTGGAAGAATCCTCTCATCCTTGGGGTACTTTGGAACACCTACTCTCCAGCACAATTCATTTATAACACAAAAATTCCCACAAGCTCGTTGTGGGGCGTTAGCCATATATCTTATAGTATCAGTAATCAATCGTCCCAAATCAACAGGTTCCCCCTTATAATAGCAAGCAACCCTAAGCACCACTTCACAATAAATTGTGATTGGTTTGATGTGGCCTCTAAAGTATGTTTGAAATGAGACACCCAAGCCTTAGGAATTTGTTGGAAGTTGGCAGTTCTAAGATGCGACATTAAGCCACGCTCAATATGCCACATCGTGTCAGGTCTATAAAAAAGTTCCACTATAATCTAGCCTAATTCCTCATACATAACTTTATACTCTTGCCTATATGTTCTAAGGGCACAAATAGGAGAGGATTCTATTAAAAATATAATTAATAGAGGTAACAGAGAAATCAATGTACTTACCTCGCACATATGATTGATAGGTACCTTGCGTGCCATAAGCAGCATTTGTATAAAATTCTAATCCTATCATTTTGTTGGTTTTACGAATCAAATTGTTAAACCTTACCCGTCACCTTTGTTGGAGCATCTCGACTACTCCGTCGAACCCTTTTAAATCATGACAATCGAACGATTTTCCCTCACAATATGGTAATCCAACAACTTTAGAAATTTTTGAGAATGCGCTTCGGATAAGAACTTGTGGTTGGGGTAGACGGGAGCATCGGGAGTGAGAGAATTCCTTGAAGTTGATCCTCTTATAACTCTTGCTCTTTTGGGTGTCATGATACTTATAAAAAAATAATATAGACAATAACGTGCAAAGGAAAAGAAGAAGAAATTTTCTCAAAGAATTGTATCAGATAGTAAGGAAAGCAGAGAAAAGTTGTGAGAAAAAAGGAATGAACGTCAGCCTATTTATAGCCTTCCCGGTTGTTGCTCATCGTACGCACGATGGAAACAGTTATGCCCAATGTCTCTTTAAAATTATCATATCACGCACGTCTTAGGCCCATCGCATACCCGATGACAAAGGTCCAGAACTTCCTCAACGTCTCTATCGCGCGCACGATCTACATTGCGTGCATGATGACTATTATTTTTTTCTATTTTCCGTTTTCTTTTTGGATGACTTTTCCTTCATAAATTTGGAAAACTTAGGCATTAGTTCTAAAACCTCATGGAAAGAGATACTTACTTGCAGTGTATTGAGCATCTCCTTAAACATGGCAAACATTTCTTCCTCCTTTTCATGTATGGGTTTATTCTTGAGTATAGGATATGGTACCTTAATGTAATCAGGTAGTGGAGGATTTAGATCATTAAGGATTTGCTTCTTTGTCCTTCTCCATGGAGAGTTTTTGTTTATTAACTGATAAATGGTGACTCCTTTTTCTTCTTAGTCACTTTGTGGTTCATTTACCTTGTCCAGTGGCTCCTCTTCCATTGTTTCATTTATCCCTTTAGTAACAATTACCTCAAACCCTGTGTCCATAGCCTTGCATGATTCATTCATAGGATCATGTACAGTTTTCATACAGAATCCTCCACTTGAGCTTCCTAGAGTAGTGACTTGCTTTGTTAAGTGACCAATCAGTGTCTCCAAATTCTTGAGGGACACCTCATGGTTTCTACTCATAGTCTCATGATTCCTTTTTGACTGTTCCAAGACAAGTTGAGTGGATTTCATAAACTTCTCTAAGGTCTCCTCCAACTGTGAGGGCTTCCTTTGGAAATTGGAAGCTTGTTGATTTTATTGCACAACTTGGTTAACCCTTTGATTTTGGTTGTTGCTACAACGAAAATTCTGATGATCTCTCCATCCCGGATTATAGGTGTTGGAATAAAGGTTGTTCTTTTGAAAGTTATCATATTGAACTTATTCACTTGACCCTTCCAATGAGCACCTTCCATTCTCTTGTCCTCCGCCACAAAAGTTACACCTAAGTGCTTGTACCTGGCTCACGTTAGCTTTATTTTAAAAAAAATCAGCTAGCTGCATATTCAACAATTCAATTTGAACTAGTAAAGCAGTTTGAGTATCAACAGTTAACATACCTTTGGGTGTACTTACCGTCTCAACCTTTACCGATATTTCACTCTTGGTGCGGTACTCATTCATGCAAATCTTCTCAATTAGGTCCTTGACTTGTGGATCTGTCATTTGTCTAATATTCCCTCCCACAGAAGCATCTAGCAACATGCGTGTCTAACTCTTTAAGCCCTTGATAAAACTTTGCATCTGCTCCATATTATTCAGATTATGGTTGGGGCACCTGCGTAGCAATAGTTTGAACCTCTCCCATGAGTCATATATGGACTCCGCAACTTGTTGCTCAAAATTCAAAATATCAGCCCTTCTCTCATTAAACTGGGTGGTGGTAAAAAATCTTTCCAAGAACTTATCCTCTAGCTCCTTCTATGTTCGAATGGTTCCATTAGGAAGGCATAACAACCAATCTTTTGCCCTTCCAATAAGCAAAAAACCAAACAATCGTAACTTCACTTTATCTTCTGTGACACTATTTAGCTTGCACGTCGAAGCGGTTTCGTAGAAGCGTGCACGATGAACCCAAGGATCTCTGATAGCGCTCTCGTCGAATGGATTGTCTCTTAAACCTAAAAGCACAAAATTCTTAATATCAAAGCTAGCAGGGTTTGCCGATACAAATTCTCTAGAAACTTGATTGTCGTCAGTCCTTTTGTAGTAATCTCCCATACTTGGGAGTTGTGGAGCAGCCATGTTAACCTCCTCGTCAGAATCCGAAGAAAGTGTTGGTGAATCTAATTCGGGTTGGTCTCCTTCAGCCAAAATTGCTTCTCTAGCTGCTTTTTTGAGGGCACGTGCAGGTCTTTTAATTTCTAGATCGAATGATAGTAATACCGATCCTGAACTGCACATACACAAATAGAAAATACCCCAGTAACATTGTGATAAACAAGAAAACAAACAAAAGCAATAAAAAATAAAATTAAAATTAAAAATTAAAAATAAGAAAAATACGTTGCACAAAACGTTGCCCGGTTGCAATCAACAATCCCCGGCAACGACGCCACAAAACTTGATGACTTCTCGACAATTGTACCGATAATGTCGTAGTAATAAAAAGATCGAACCTATAGAGATTGTGTTCGAATAGAACAATGATTTGTGCAATATTAAATAAAAACAGTAAAAAAGGGGGTTTTGCAAAAAGTAATAAACGAGAAAACTATGTCACGAAGACGGTCAGATTGTGTTTTACAATCCCCTTATCCCCTCTTGGTGATGTACGATGCCTTGTATGAATGATCTTATCCTTATAATCTTACGGCGAATTAACAAAACAGGTTAATATACCTTTTACCCTTACCATTTTGGGCGAATTCAAAAACGAATCCTGTAAAAAAAACACAGATTTCGTCCTTGCCATTTGAAATATTCCTTCATTTTGCCCCCTTATTATTTTTTTTAATGTGACGTGTCTGCTTTTTTGGAATTTTATATATTTTTTCTTTTTATTTTAATTACACGCGACTTTATTATTATTATTTTATTGTTTGCATGTTGAAATGTTAAAATATCAAAAATTAAAAACTTTGCTCCCAACAAGTGTTGAACCCATGACACAATACTTGCAAGAGGCACCCTCTTCAACTAGATTGCTTGCTTCTTTTATTTAGTTATTTGCATCAAATATATATATATATATATATATATATATATATATATATATATATATATATAACCGAAACATTATAACACTAATTTTTACTTCCACTCTAATAATGTTAATATTTAATTTTTACTTTCACTTTAATATTAATTTTAATTTTTCAATAGTAATTAAAATATTAATATTATAAACTAAACTTAAATAGTATTAATTTATGTAATAATGTTAAATATGTATTATAACATATGTAAAAAATTAAAAATTAATATTTAAGTTTATTTTTCATTTAATAAATGTTAAAACATATATTTGATACAAACAATTAAATATTCTCATTACATAAAACTTAATACAATTATTTTCAGTTCATAATATTAGTAAATTAATATATATCAAAAATAATATATATCTTCAAATTAATAACGTCTTATAATTGATATTTTTTAATATATTTTAACATTTAATAATTAATATTTTATTATTAACATATTATAATATTAATGTTTTCTTATTAAAATTTTATAATATTAATATTTTATTGTTAACATTTTATAATATGAAAAAAATATATGTTAAAATAAGTATACCATTTAATAAATATATTCCACTTAATAAATATACTTAAATATATTTGTTTAATAATATATTTAAATATATATTAATATTTAATTAACATATTTATTTAATTAAATATATTTATTTAAATATATTATTAACATATTATAATATTAATATTATTATTTTATAATATGTTATTTGTTAATATTATTTTAGTTTAGTTTTTTTATTAATATTAATTTAGTTAAAACATTAAAAAAATTATTTTAGTTTAATTTAGTTTATAGTAATATTAGCTTAGTTCAAACGTTAATATTAATTTAGTTTAGTTTATTAAAACATTAATATTATATTTAGTTTCAATGCGATATTAAATATGTTTTAACATTTATTATTTAATATAATTTATTTTATATTAAATATTAAACTGAAATTAAATAAAATAAATAAATAAAATAATAAATTGAAAATAAATAAAATAAATAATTAAAATTAAATAAGATAAATAATAAATAATGAAGTGAAATTAATTTCAATTTTATTAAAATTATTAGGAAATTAAATGATTAAAATGTTGTAATATATATATTTGATACAAACCATAGACAACAAAAATATAGCAACCTAGTGGAAAGGGGTGTCCTTTTCCGAATCCGCCCAAATGACATGGGGCAAAATGTGTATTAACCCATAACAAAACTGTTATAGGCACTCCCCCATGAAATAACTCATTAATAACTACTTAGAGCTTTCTATCCTTAGTCCGACAGCGTAAGCAGTGTTAGGCGATGTACAAACCATTAATTACCTGTGCCACTACTCGAGATCTCCTATCTCTATTCAACCAACTTAAATATAACAGTTGCCCTAGATCCAACACATAGGCTACATGATGAAGAGTGAATTCAAATCGTGTTTGAAACTTGTTGAAACTTGTTACCTGAATTTAGCACTTTATCTATATATAATAGAGACGGAAGAGCAAACTCACTATTTGTTAGGAGTGAAGTGCAGAGAGCCATTGGATGTGAATGAAGTTAAGATCTTTGTGATCTTCAGGATGAGAGTTTTCATGTGCTGGAAACATTCTAAAAAGTATATAATTCATTCAAAGTAGTCGGTCGAAGTAACTATCGTCGATATAGAACAATTATGAAACATTAATTTTAAATATAGGCTATTCAACAATATAGTTCTTAACCACTAGACTATTCAACTCATTTGCATTGCTGCAAGCACTATTATTGATGGTTATTATTGATGGAACAATAGTAGTGATCGTGAAGGCTGATCAGATCCTGAAGTGGGCCAAGAGGAACGTCTGTGATGCTGGATGTCTGAGATAAGGAGGGGGTGTACCTGCAAGGCACTCCGATGCTAAGGTAAGAATCGGGAGAGAGAAAGGCAAGTACAAAAGAATGAGTTTCTTAGGATGATTTTGAATACCTGACCCTCTCAAATGAGAGGGTTTTTATACTGCCCCTAGCGCGTGGCCATCTGTCTCTATTTTTGGGGCGGAATAACCGTTTCCTGAAGAATAGGTAACTGCCAAAAACTAGCCGTTATGAAGGGCAGAGGTGCCCAAAACTAGTCGTTGCCACAGGCAAAGGCGTAGTTCTGGGCACAGGCGTCATGACCGTTCTTGGATGATGGAGTCGTGCGTAATGGACAGGAATGTCGGGGAGGAGCAAATGACCTTGAGATTCATCTATCCATGTGTGCCCGGTAGAGGGGCAGAAAGGTAAATGTTGCCCTTCACCAGCTGGACTTAGGCAATTGGGCCGTTTTGGGAGCATAAGTGGATTGGTCCATGCCTAGCCATTGGTCCAGTCCAGAACAGGATCCCTCCAAGTCGTTGCTCCCGAGCATGGGAGTGATGACTTAAGGATAACTCGCAGCCCCGGGGAACTCTGAAGGGGCCGTCGTCTGTCGATGAGACGAAATTGTCCTTGGATGCCCGGGGGTTCTAGTGCCCGTAGGATATGTAATGTTGTTCGGGCTGCCCGGCATGCGGGGAGGCCAACGGTTGAGGCATTCTGAAGAGACGTGACGCCACGTGTGCCTCGAGTCTTGTGCGGCATTAAATGCGTCATGATGGCTAGGCAAGGGTCATGATGATTCCCCTAGCCGCCCGTGCTTGTGCACGTGCCTTCAGACTACTTATATATAGAGGGAAGAGTTTCTCATTTGCGTTTTTTGCTTCTCTCTTCTTCCTCGTTTTTTCTCTTTGAGCCTTCAGTCCGTCACCGTCTTCCACCACCGCACGAAACTCCGAGCAAGTTCTTCGGCCTTCTACATTCTATCCGACCACGTAAGTCACTTGTCTCCAGCTTCATTTCTAGCTTTTTCGTTTCTGTTTTGTTAGAACGCATTGTAACACCTCAAAATTTGCCCTTTTGTTTCTAACCTTTTTGGCTTATGCTTCATTTCATGTGCATCGTTATTTCTGCATTTGCATATTTCTTTCGGGAATGGGATCAAGGTAATTTTCAGCAGCTCACGGCGTTATCGGTCCCAGTTTGATTTTCAGCAATATTCAGAGCCAAGCAAACAACTTTCAAAGTCTTTTTGAGCATTTATTTTGCTCATTAGATGATTTGATGATCAGAAACCCTGGCAGTCAATTTCTGATCGGTTATTCGGCATCAGGCATTATTAATACATCAGGATATCTCGATGTGTCTGCAAGAATTTGTGTTCTTTTCAGGTGTTACTCGGTGGAAATATCAAATGGCAAGTTTCAGAGGTCTAACGTGGTTCAGAACAGGTGGAATCAGGCGATTCTCCAAGTTTCCCTCCTTTTGGCGCAAAATTTGAAAATTTGAATGGGTTAACCGATTAACCAATTGCAGTGCAATTTGGTTAACCGGTTAACCAAGACGAAAATTTCCCAAATGCTTCATTTTTAGCACTGTATCTTTTTAATCCAAATTTTAATCACCAAATCTCATTTCACACCAGTAGAAGGATCTAGAGAGAGTTGATTTTCCATCCAAATTTAAATTCTCTCCACTCTAATTCCACATTTTCCTTTCCTAATTCATTTTTCACCCCAAATTCCACCCACTTAACCTCACTCCAAACCCAAACTTAACTCCTAACCTAGGGGTTATTTAATCTCATCAATTCCAAACCTCTAGGAGACTAGATCATTTTTCAGAATTTGCTCTCAATTCTCTCCCACTTTTTCATTCTCCAACTCCATTTTCAACCACACTCAAAGCTCTTCTTCAAAGATTAACAAGTTCTTCATTGGAACTTGTTAATTCTTGAGCTAAAACCTCTCATCATCACTACATTTCAGCTTTTCAATTTGGATTTTCGTTTGGATCTGGTTCTGAATTTTCAGAAGTGATTTTTGGAAGTGCTTTTGGAGCTTTGGTTGCTTATTGCTTGGATCTTGAAGTTTTGAGTGCAAGAAGCTTGTGGATCTTGGATTTCTCTACTTGAATTCATCCATTTCTGTTTACAACACTTACCAAAGCAAATCTCAGCTTTGTAGTTTGGTTAATTTCAGATCCATACTCATTTTAGCTTAATTGCAACTTATACAATATAGATCCACGAATTTTGATGTGTTTTGATTCATTTGGTTGATATTGATTGTGGATGTTGATGATTATTGAATCTAAGTGATGTTTGAATGATGTTTCTAAACATAATTTTCGTGCATTGTTGATTACATGATCATTGGATATGATTGCATAAGTGCTTTTGCTGCTGGAAGTGATTTTTCAAACTAATTTTGTGCTGATTTTACAGTGTTAATCGATTAACCAATTGCAGTGCAATTAGGTTAATCGATTAACCAGTGCAAAATGTGCGTAATAAGAGCTGTTAATCGATTAACACAATTGCACTGCAATTGGTTAATCGATTAACACTGATGCAGGGTGTGTTTTTTGTGCATTTTTGAGCATGTTTCGATCCCATTTCATTTCTAATCTTCATGGATTGATATGATGCATGTTTAATGACTGTTTTGATGCTGTTGCACCTCACACCATTGTACGTGCACAATTTTTCGACACGCGGCTCTTGTATGTTCATCGTTTATGAATATGTTTACATTGTTGCATTCTTGATGCCATGAACACATAGCACATACTCCTTGAGCATGATAATTGTCAATTGATGCTTATGTTGCTGGAATTACTTTGTGTTTGCTTGTTCACCTAATGTTGTGAGATGCATGCTCACTTGATTTGTTCATATGCCTAATGATATGCTTCCTCATGATATGCATGCTTTCACGATGATTTCAAGAGTTATTTACCTTGGTTGGTGGTGTGATTGTAACCATGTTTGATTGAAAGGTATGTAATGCAATGCATGATTGTTGTTTGTCTCCATGGTTGCTTATGCATGATTTGTTTTAATCAATATGTAAATTGTGCAATTAAGTTGAGCATGCTCGTTCTTGAGTGGTTAACATGATCATGCTTGTTCATCCTTGATGTTTGCAACCTCTATGCTTGATTTGCCTCGCTACGCGTGTTCATTTGCAATCATCTCTTGTTTGGAAGCATGCTGCCCTGTTTTTACAGCTGCTGTTCTAAGTTTGTTCATGTGCTGTCTATTGTTCACACTTGCTGCCTGCTACCTTTTACACCTATTTTGTGCTGAATGTGTGTGCTGTTGAAAGCTGTCTTGCTTGTGTGCTATCTTTAACTACTGTATTGGTGTAGATGCGTTGTTGTAGCTGCTGTTTTTTTGTTCTTTTCTTCTTCGTCTCTTTCACTCTTTCTCTTCCCTTGAATCTCAAGACTTGCTTAAGTCTTGGATTTACTCCCTTAGAGATATCTAGTCCAACTTAATTTTCGATTAAGCTTGGAGTAGGATTAGCATTAGGCTTTCCTTTGCATGCTAACTTAGGTAGTTGTTTCCCTTTTACCTCAACTTTAGGGCCATCTTTGCATGACAACACTAGGATAGAATTCCCCTTAGAGTTTTTCTTTTCCTTTGAGTCCTCTCTTCTAATCTCATAACACTTCTAAAACACTTAATAATTATAACGTATATTGTGCTCGAGCCTTAAGTGTAGGAAATGAAGAATGAGGGGCCTCCCCTCCTCTTCTAGAGTGTCTAGCATACGTCCCATTTGGGGGCGACCATGCGACTCACTCGTCCCCGCATGGTAGACTTTGATGCAATGTAAGTTACGGACTAACTTCAATCCACTTTGAAATTCTGGTATCAGACGTGTGATGTTAAGTGCGATGTCATAACAACACACTCTGCACAATGGACAAAATAAACAGCAGAATAACACACAAAATTGTTCACCCAGTTCGGTCTAACTACCTACGTCTGGGGGCTACCAAGCCAGGGATGAAATTCACTACTTGTAGAATTAAATTACAGACTCAACAACCCAGTTGACAATCTCCTAATCTTAATTCCTACTAGTGACTTTCTACCTAAGAAACCACTTAGATATGAGAACACTACTCAATCCCTAAAACACTTCAGTGATATAATTCAAAGATCACACACTTTGAATAGCACTACTTGATTCTGCTTCACAGCTTTGATCAAGAACAACTCAAAACAACAATACCAATTCACACTCGAATGGTTTACAAATCATACACGAAGACACAAACGACACTCAGTCTTTAGCTCACTTTCTTCGTCACTTTTTCTTCAGTACTGATGCGCTTTATATAGCTCCTTGAATTGGACTTGGACCTCCTACAATATCTGACCTGATTTGTTATTTAAAACTGAATATTCAAAATAGATTTTCTCCTAAAATCTTTTCAAATCTTCAACCTTTTAAATCTCCTACAAATCTGCACCAGATCTCCTATGCAGCAGAGAATATCTATCCCAAGATATTCACATCCAATGAGACAGCTTGCTCTCCACAATTCCAGCTAACACGCAAACCCTAACAACATCACAACCTGATGTTATTAATTATGCAGATCTAATGTCACAACATCGCTTGTGACATCAGACATCCAAACTTCAGTAACTTAAACACTTAAGACAGCCCAGTGTTAAGACTCAATGTTGTGACATCACCACCTTGACATCAAACATTGAACATTCTTTGTTTTACCAAAATTCTAGCCAATCCAAGAAACTAACAATCTCCCCCTTTGGCTAATTTTGGCTAAAATAATCTCTACACCTTCAGAGACTTCAACAGCGGAAAAAAACTTCAATAATTTTGAACCTTCAAGCAGCAGCATCTTTAATACAAAAAGACTTCACTTTACACAAAACTCTGCTGCAGCACCCATCTTCAAACAATCAACAAAGGTGCTCCCCCTCAATCAAAAACCAGCATAACCAGTTGTTCAACAATTCAGTAATTACTCCCCCTTAATATCTGCACTTCTGAACTATAACTTCAGCAATCAGCTACATCCTCAGCAGCAACACCCTTCAACTCCTTTGACAACAGAGAGTATTTGACAACTTTAACTCCTTGGCCTTTAACTTCTTGGCCACAATTTGACAACCTGTAGACTCTTTGTTTGCACTCCAATCTTGTATGCTTTCAGCAGTTGAATCAATTTTCAATAAAGTACACAACTGCACAATACACTCTCCATCACATTTAATCTTCATAAATGCAAATTCCCAATTTACTTCTTAAACTTTCAAATTAGTTTGCATCTAAGGCTTTAGTGAAAATATCTGCTAATTGCTTATCTGTAGCTACATGTTCTAAGACAACAACTTTGTCTTCAACCAACTCTCTTATAAAATGATGCCTTATATCAATGTGTTTAGTCCTGCTATACTGAATAGGATTCTTAGAAATATTGATTGCACTCAAATTATCACAGTACAATGTCATGACATCTTGCTTGACATTGTATTCAGTCAGCATTTTCTTCATCCAAACAAGTTGAGAACAACTACTTCCTGCTGCTATGTACTCAGCCTCAACAGTAGAGAACGACACACAGTTCTGCTTCTTGCTAAACCATGATATCAGATTATTCCCCAAGAAGAAACACCCTCCTGACGTGCTTTTCCTATCATCTGCACTTCTAGCCCAGTCAGCATCACAATATCCCCTTAACTCAGTCCCAGATCCATGACTATATAGCATCCCATAGTCACTAGTACCATTAACATATTTCAAGATCCTTTTCACTTGATTCAAGTGACTGGCCTTAGGTTCAGATTGATATCTGGCACAAACTCCAACAGCAAAAGCAATGTCAGGTCTGCTAGCTGTGAGATACAATAAACTCCCAATCATGCTTCTATATAAACTTTGATCCACACTGACACCATGTTCATCCTTGGATAATTTTAGATGATTAGGAGCAGGAGTCCTCTTGTGATTAGCATTCTCCAAACCAAACTTCTTCACTATGTTCTTTGCATACTTGCTCTGCGAAATAAATATGGAGTCCTCCATTTGTCTAACTTGTAGGCCAAGAAAATAGTTTAGCTCACCAACAAGACTCATTTCAAATTCAGACTGCATCTGTTCCACAAACTGTTTAACCATCGCATCCGACATCCCACCAAATACTATGTCATCAACATAGATTTGAGCTACCATCAGTTTCCCTTATTCCTCTTTAACAAATAGGGTCTTGTCAATCCCTCATTTTCTGTAGCCATTCACAACCAAAAACTCAGTGAGTCTTTCATACCAAGTTCTTGGTGCTTGCTTCAAACCATATAGAGCTTTCCTTAGTTTGTACACATGGTCAGGAAATGTTGGATCAATAAATCCTTTTGGTTGATCAACATACACTTCTTCATTCAATTAGCCATTAAAGAAGGCACTTTTAACATCCATCTGAAAGAGCTTGAATTTGAAGCTACAAGCCACGCCTAAGAGCAATCTGATAGACTCCAGTCTTGCCACAGGAGCAAAGGTTTCATCATAATCAATTCCTTCAACCTGAGCGTATCCCTGAGCAACTAGTCTGGCCTTGTTTCTGGTGACCACTCCTTGTTCATCAGATTTATTCTTGTAGACCCACTTGGTGCAAATCACATTAACTCCATCAGGCCTAGGAACAAGTTCCCATACTTCATTCCTCTTGAACTGCTCCAGCTCTTCATGCATTGCATTTATCCAAAACTCATCAGTCAATGCTTCCTTGACATTCTTTGGCTCAATTTTGGAGACAAAGCATGAACTTGCTATAACATATCTTGACCTAGTCCTTACTCCAGAGTTTGGATCACCTATAATGAGCTCCTTTGGGTGGTCCTTCTGCACTCTGATGGAGGGATCCTTATGAGGTTGCTCAGCTTCAGGCTCAGCAGCAGCAACACTAGGAGTTTGGCTTCTGTCTTCAGCTTCTGGTGCAACTTCACCAACTGATGTCTCAATAACATCTGGGACATCATCATCTTCCTGCTTGTCACTGTCATCAATCACCACATTGATTGACTCCATCATCACCTTGGTTCTAGAATTGAACACCCTATATGCTCTGCTGTTAGTAGAGTATCCCAAAAACATTCCTTCATCACTTTTGGAATCCAATTTTCTTCTCTGCTCTCTATCAGCCATAATATAACATCTGCTTCCAAAAACATGGAAGTACTTAACATTAGGTTTTCTTCCCTTCCATAGTTCATACAGAGTGGATGAAGTGCCTCTTCTCAAGGTAACCTTGTTGTGAATGTAGCAGGCAGTGTTCATGGCTTCAACCCAGAAATGATAAGGAAGTTTCTTGGCATGGATCATTGCTTTAGCAGACTCTTGGATAGTTCTGTTCTTCCTCTCAACAACTCCATTTTGCTGAGGAGTAATAGGCGATGAAAACTCATGACTTATACCTTTAGCAGAGTAAAATTCTTCAAACTTGCTATTCTCAAACTCTCTTCCATGATCACTTCTTATTCTGATAACCTTACTCTCCTTTTCTCTTTGAAGTCTTTGACAAAGCTCTTTAAAGACATCAAACACCTCTGATTTGTCTTTGATGAAGTTCACCCAGGTGTATCTTGAATAGTCATCCACAACTACATAAGCATATTTCTTTCCACCCAGACTTTCCACCTGCATAGGTCCCATCAAGTCCATATGAAGTAGTTCCAATACCTTGGAGGTGGTGTCATGTTGAAGCTTCGGATGAGACATCTTTGTCTGCTTCCCTTTTTGATAGTCTCCACACACCTTTCCTTCCTCAATACTAAGTTTGGGAATTCCTCTGGCTGCTTCTGAGGAGATGATTCTCTTCATTCCCTTTAGGTGAAGATGTCCCAACTTCTGATGCCAGATTTTGACATCATCTTCTTTAGCAAGCACACACGTGGAAGAATTTGAGTTTTGAGGCACCCAAAGATAACAATTGTCCTTAGACCTGGCTCCCTTCATAATGACATCTCCTTTATCATCTTTGACAATACATTCAGACTTTGTAAAGTCTACTTTGAATCCTTGATCACAAAGTTGATTAATGCTAATCAAATTTGCTGTTAGTCCTTTAACAAGAAGAACATCCTCCAGTCTGGGAGCACTAGCACAGTTTAGTTTACCAATCCCCTTGATCTCTCCTTTGACCCCATCACCAAATGTAACATAGCCTGAAGACTGAAGTTTCACATCTACCAACAGATTCTTTACTCCAGTCATGTGCCTTGAACACCCACTGTCAAAGTACCAGTCTTCTTTGGTAGAAACCCTTAAGGAAGTGTGAGCTATCAGGCTGGTAACCTTAACTTTAGGGACCCATTGCTTCTTAGGCTTGGAAACATGCCTTCCTTTATCACAATTCTGTTTGTGAACAGCCTGATGAGCCTTCTGTGGATACCCATGTAGCTTATAACAATAAGCCTTAATGTGTCCAAAACATCCACAATGGTGACATCTCCAGCGTCTGTATTTCTTCTTAGATGGAGTTCTGTCATGATGTTTTAATATATGTTTTAACATCACTGGTTTTGGGGTGATAGAACCTGTATCACTGGTGAATCCCAAACCACATTTGTCTCCAGCCATCTTCCCAATACTAAGAATGTTGTCTAACGCATCAGTACCATTGTTCAACATTCTGATAGTTTTATTCATAGAGTCCAGCTTATAGTTGAGCATACTGACTTCGGCTTCAAGCTCAGTCTTTTCTGCCTTCAACTGGATTATGTTTTTCTTCAGCTCTTCTCCTTTAAGACACACTTGCTCACTTCTCACGAAAAGATCTTTGTAAGTGACAGCCAGTTCATCGTAAGAGACCTCTTCATCACAAGACTCATCATCTGACTCATAAACCCCAACCATAGCTCAGCGAGTTTAGCTGAATTTTCTTCAGATTCACTCTCACTGTCAGACCAAGAAGCTGATAACCCTTTCTGCTTCTTTAGAAAAGTGGGACATTCCTTCTTGACATGTCCATACCCTTCACACTCAAAGCATTGTACCCCTTTGTCATTACTGGATTTTTCTTCATCTTTAGACTTCTTCCCTTGATCTCCTGATCTGTTGATGTCAGAGGTAATGTTCTTGATATTGGGATTATAACTCCTATTTATCCTCTTCATAACTTTGTTGAACTGTTTACCCAGCAAAGCAATAGCCTGAGACAACTCCTCCTGAGAGTCATCTACTTTCTCTTTCTTGGCTTCTTCAGAACTGGAAACTAAAGTTGTACTCTTGGTCTTCTTCTCAGGTTCTTCTTCACTTAACCCCAGCTCAAAAGTTTGAAGGGATCCAATGAGCTCATCAACCCTCATCTTGCTGATGTCTTGAGCTTCTTCAATAGCATTCACCTTCATCTTGTACCTCTTAGGAAGGGACCTAAGGATCTTCCTTACAAGCTTTTCATCTGACATCTTTTCACCAAGGGCACTGGATGCATTATCCAGCTCAAGCACACTCATATGGAAGTCATGGATAGTCTCATCTTCCTTCATCTTCAGACTCTTAAACTTCGATGTTAGAAGCTAAAGTCTTGACATCTTAACTCTAGATGTTCCTTCATGTGTAGCCTTCAAAATATCCCATGCTTCCTTAGTAACTTCACATGTATTGATCAGCCTGAATATATTTTTATCCACTCCATTGAAGATTGCATTCAGAGCTTTGGAATTACCAAGGGCAAGCTCATCTTCTTCCTTGGTCCATTCTTCTTCATGCTTCGGGTTTGAGGTGCCCTCTTTATCTTTCCCAGCATCATCCTTTTCAATCACAACAGGTGCTTTCCATTCTTTAATTATAGCCTTCCAAGCCCTGCTGTCCAAGGATTTCAAAAACGTGATCATCCTTGGCTTCCAATAATCATAATTGGATCCATCCAAAATAGGGGGCCTGTTGACAAATCCTCCAACTTCTTTGTCCATCTTTACACCAGAAAGTAACTTCCCTAGATCTCACCCAGAGACAGATATGATGCCTGCTCTGATACCAATTGAAATTCTGGTATCAGACGTGTGATGTTAAGTACGATGTCACAACAACACACTCTGTACAATGGACAAAATAAACAGCAGAATAACACACAAAATTGTTCACCCAGTTTGGTCTAACTACCTACGTCTGGGGGCTACCAAGCCAGGGATGAAATTCACTACTTGTAGAATTAAATTTCAGACTCAACAACCCAGTTGACAATCTCCTAATCTTAATTCCTACTAGTGACTTTCTACCTAAGAAACCACTTAGATATGAGAACACTACTCAATCCCTAAAACACTTCAGTGATATAATTCAAAGATCACACACTTTGAATAGCACTACTTGATTCAGCTTCACAGCTTTGATCAAGAACAACTCAAAACAACAATACCAATTCACACTCGAATGGTTTACAAATCATACACGAAGACACAAACGATACTCAGTCTTTAGCTCACTTTCTTCGTCACTTTTTCTTCAGTACTGATGCGCTTTATATAGCTCCTTGAATTGGACTTAGACCTCCTACAATATCTGACCTGATTTGTTATTTAAAACTGAATATTCAAAACAGATTTTCTCCTAAAATCTTTTCAAATCTTCAACCTTTTAAATCTCCTACAAATCTGCACCAGATCTCCTATGCAGCAGAGAATATCTATCCCAAGATATTCGCATCCAATGAGACAGCTTGCTCTCCACAATTCCAGCTAACACGCAAACCCTAACAACATCACAACCTGATGTCATTAATTTTGCAGATCTAATGTCACAACATCGCTTATGACATCACACATCCAAACTTCAGTAACTTAAACACTTAACACAGCCCAGTGTTAAGACTCAATGTTGTGACATCACCACCTTGACATCAAACATTGAACATTCTTTGTTTTACCAAAATTCTAGCCAATCCAAGAAACTAACACACTTTTTCTAAAAAACAAAAATAGACAACAATTCTCTTCTCTTCTCTTTCATTCCTTTGCAAGGATACGTCATGTAACACCTCATTTCTACCCGGCGAATAATAGTAAAATCAGAGTTATAAAATTCCAACAAACAATAGGATGCTACACTTTCATCTTAAAAACAACTTCGAATAATTTCATATGAACAGATACATAACACTTTGATCGGATGAACCGATAACAGCAAAATTAATATATATCTTCTTTTCAAAGCAAAACAACTTCAAGATATGAATATTCAACTTTGATTCACTTAACATTTTTGTTCGACTAAAACAACTTCAAAACAACATAATACTTAATAAATTCAACTTAAAAATTCAGCAACACAAAATATATTCAACAATAAACAACAAGCGTCCATCCCCCGAGTGTTACGTATCAGAGCACGACCCTTTTGACTTGCCATAGAGCAACAAAAGACTTCATAAAGTTACTTCGAACTTCCACTGCAAATCTTGAGTACCTGCCCATTTCCCATGGTAGGGGAAATATCAGCAGAAGGGGTGAGATATCGAACAATATAAACAGAAGTATGATAATCAATACATTAGATTAAAATCATACAATTTCACTACTTTACAACAACAAACAAACAACAATCATCAACAACTCAACAATAACTTTATCAACCAAATACAACAACTACTTTATCAACATAATACAACAACAACTTTATCAACATATTACAACAACAACTTTATCAACCAAATACAACAACTACTTTATCAACATAATACAACAACAACTTTATCAACATATTACAACAACAACTTTATTAACAAAAGTAATGCAACACAAAATGCGACTCAACTATGCGTATGCATGTGGTACCGATGGAGCAAAACTCCCAACTTTGAAACTTCCAGGTTATCGAGGCATCAAGGCATAAGCCTTCAACTTAATATTTTTCCAATCCAGGACAACGTGGTGAGCATTAGCTCCAACTTAAAAATTGTCAATCCATACCAACTTAATAATGCTATGCTATGCATGTGACAACAACCACAACATCAACTTATTCAACACAACACAACAACGACTAAAATGCAACAACTGCAAACAACTTAATCAACATTGGTCACAAGACCTGCAACAGCAAAACAACTTAACAACGTTGGTCATAAGACCTGCAACTGTAAAACAACTTAACAACGTTGGCCATAAGACCTGCAACTTAATAATGTCCATAAATCGGGACAATTTAACACAATTCAACTTCGCCTGCAAATCAACTTATTCGACATAATTTCAACAAAATAATCCAACCAAGAATACCTACTCGTATACACGACTTACTCCGACAATTTTCAACTAATACCGGACAACTAATCTTATCGCTTAATTCTACTTATTCGACTAATTCCATACATCAACCAACCAAAAATAACTACAACCACTTACGAATTATTTCTGCAAAATTTCAACTAATTTCGGTTAAACAATTATATCGGTTAAAACTACTAATATCACTATTCGGTACTATTTTCATCAACCTCTATTATTGCTACTAATTCCCACTGTTTCTATTTATTTGATTCCCTGATATCAAATCTCGAATGCTACTAAATCATGTTGCTGTTATTAAATTCAACTCTGATACAAAACCTGCTACTGTTATTTCTAAGTCCCCACATTATTGCTATTCCTCTGCATTATTAACCGGTTAACATTGTTGAGACATATTGCACGATAACACCTCCATCACAGACATTCACGACGGTAAAAATCAACACAACGATACAGTTTCAATTTTTTGCTATAATTGAACCAGATACAAACCTCAAAACCATTTTTCCTAGAAAGAACATCTCGTTAGCTTTCCAACACTTCGAACGGGGGTCAAAACCGACTTACAGATCAAAAGATATGAATTTTTCAAACTTTCCGAAACCAGAATTTTTCTGCATAACAGCCCTACGGGATTTTGCATTTTCATCTGAAAATCCGACCGATTCAATTATTTTCTTCAAAAAAAACACATACTTATTCATACCAAACATATAGTAGTGATTTGGAACCATCAAACGTGAATTCTACGACTTTTGATTTCAATCCGAATCTTAAACCCCCAAATCTCCAAAAATGCAAAAACTTACAAAATCAACCAAATTCGATAAAACAAGCATACTCGTTCACGGCCTAACATTTCTCGACACAACTACGCAATCTATTCCGACTTTCTTCCGCGAAAACATCGGTTTCTATCGATTTAACCAAATTCCAACCTAAGTTTAACACTATAGAACAACAACCAAACAATCTAGCAAACATCAAATTCCACAAAAACAAAACCAATTCATCAATACACTTCAACACATTCAGTAGAAAATTATATAAATCTCAATCCCACGTATCAATTATCATATACCCGGTTATAAATCCGAACCCCGCCCTTACCTTGGATTGAAGGTAGCTCGAATTTCCGTCGAAATTGAAGCTTTGACAGCAAGTCCCGTAATCGCAATCTCTCATCTCCAACCGTTGCTTCCAACCCTAGTTCCCACTTTCTGTAACCTCCACGTTCTTCTCTCAAAACCCTTCTTTTTCTCCTTTATTTTCTTTCTCTTAATTAAAAACCTAATATAATAATGGGTTTGTTAATTAACTTAATGGGCCTACTACATGATACTCCCACTTTGCTATTTCTCACACACAACTTAACCCAACTAAATTAATTAATATTCCACATAAATAAATATTATTTCTGATATTAATTTCTCACACCTAAATCGACTAATTACCTGATTAATACTCATTAGCATCAAACAATATATTCAACATAATCAACAAAAATATACGGAAACACTCAATACTATTTAATTAAAATATTTAATTAAATACGGGTGTTACAACTCTCCCTCACTTAGAATATTTTCTTCCTCGAAAATTCACTCGATGCACCACACTCCAATTACGTTATCTCAGCTAACAAATCAACTTCCCATCTTAGGAATTAGCTACTGGCACTCGAACCATCATCCTAGGTAACGAGGCAACAACAAGAATAAGAGCACAAAAGTCATAACACAACATCAACGTAATCAAACCACCAACATCGTTGTCACTCACATAAGAACCAATTGCTCTACACCGTGCTTTCGCTGCACACTCTGATTAATTGCAACCATCAAATCTACCAAGTTCACATCCACTTCCGACTAGCAAAGCGGTCATAAGAAAAGACTTCCGACTTAATTCTCCGGAATTCCGACCAACAGGTATTCTACACTTTGATTACTGACCACTTCGAACTTAGATCCGTAAATAATACCTCCGAATATCCAACACAACTACAACTGCAGCCAATTCCAAATCTTGAATAGGATAGATACTTTCAAGAATCCCCAATTATCGTCAACATAAGCTACAACTTCACCGTCTTGTATTAACACATCGTCAAAACTCATCTCAACGCATAACAACATTACAACAGCATAAGGATATAGGTGTCCAATTAATCTCAACAAGAAAAAACAATCGTCTTTCCAACAGTGCTTAACACCCAATAGCCATAGATTTAGCCTTAAAACCTACACTTAACATGGCATATTACCCAAACCAATCAAACAAACTAATTCATCAAGTCCTACTCATACTAGCATAATTCTTCATACAACTTCATCTTAATTAACACAACAAGGCAACCTCATCTTACAAATCATAATTCACACCTTGCTAACTCAACATATAGCTTCACTTCTTTCAATACTTGTAACTCAACTCTCAAATACCCTACGCGCCTTCCTTCTGATTACATAGCATATCAGAACATCCACAACAAACACCAGTTATAACATTATCTGAACAAGTATGGAAAATACAATTCATATTTCCTATATACACGTTAAGGCATACCAGCCACCACCATTCTTTATCCGACCTCCTTGGTCAAATCGTAGTCCTACATTTCCATTTACTTTCTCCTTGGTTTATCTCTATAGTTCTTCAAGTCTCATGTCAATCGAATTCTCGATCCACCACGAATCAAAACCCAAGTTATCCAAAACACAACTGTGAGTTTCCAACCTACTCACTGATCAACCCGAAACCTCATACTAACATCCTCAAGTCCGCCTCATTTCCCTATATAGGAATCCGCATCAACAACTCAAACAATTCATAAGCACTTAGCTCAACCCCCAAACAATTCACTGTGCATACTATTCTAGTTGGCAAGACACGTCTACTCCATCTAACATGATTCCGTCGACTATCAACAAGAGATTAAGGGTGATCAGTTCCTCAATTTGTCAATAGACAGCCGACAACCATAATGGTGGCATAAATCATCATTATCCAACTAAAATAGCGTCTTCCTCCTCGTGCTCAACGTTATCTAAGCATACTGCTCTACCATTTCTCTAAGGCTCACAAACGTTTTTCTTAATTTCCTTATTTCCAAGAACGCACAAAATCTAACACATATATTCTTATACACATTGTTACACAACCTAATTATCGAGTATCCTTCTGATATATCAAGTACAATCCAAATCAGCCCACTTCAATCGAAACATTTATCCAAGTTCAAAACTTTTGACAACCCTAACCAATCCTTCGTCTTTCTTTTTAATCTCACAACTTCGATGATCCGTATAGTTTCACACTTGATTCTCATTCCAATCGCAATCTCAACAATACCCTCTCATCAACTGGTTGGTGATATAACTTCCAAAAATTTCTGACTCCTGCCGACACATCTCGCCAACAACACACAATCCACTTTACTATTTAACATTTCTCAAAGATTTCTATACTTTAATCATTCTCAACTATCATACGCCGCACTTCCATGTGCTTCTCCGTTACTCTTCTTCTTATTACTAAACATTTTATACTTGACTTCATCTTACTATTTCCAGCAAGAATTGTCCAACTTCAAACACGATTATCTTCTCCAATACAGACCTCCCAGACACAAAATTATATTCCAAAATAAAGGGAATTTCGTGTAGATTCCAGAACTTCAAGAATCGCTCAAATCTGAATTACGAGTAAAAAGTTATCGTCCTTGCAATGGGACTGGTCAAGAAATCCCGTATGCAGAATTTTTCCAAAAGTCAGTACCAGACCCAAATATTCAAACGCGTTTTTCTCACTCTTCAAAAACATGCCTAAGACAAAATTTATATGCAAACTATAGGGAATTTTGTAAACTTTCCGAAAAGTCCAGAATCGCTTTCATCGGAGTTACGAGTAGAAAGTTATGCCTCTATTACTGAAGGCTATTCCATAAATACGAAAATAAAAACCGAAGTTGGTGAACATGAGTTCTACCTCTTTCTCTTGGTTCCAAACTCTTTCAACAATCCTTGTTTTTCACTCAACTCTGAAAATCATCCGACTTTACTCCAGCTATACTCCACTTGCATATCACTATTCGTCACGTTGCCCTCTCTTCTCCGAGAAGCAAACATCGATCATACTGACTTGTCCTCCTTCAAATGTCTCAACTGGACCGACAGATAAAATCATGAGTCCATACTCTCGTCGATTCGCAAAAACACAGTTCTGACAACACTTGTACTCCTGCGATCAATATCACCTTGATTCAACTTCATATACTACAAACATCTCTGAGAAGTAAACTTCTCCCCCACTTGTTTCAAACCAACTCCTGCATACCATCGATTAGGAAAACAAACAAGTACCGACAGTGTTCCACACAGTTGTCGCGTACTAAGTGATAAACAACATTAGACAACTTGGCCGGACAGACCGACCTGCTCTGATACCACTAATGTAACACCCCATTTCTACCCGGCGGATAATAGTAAAATCAGAGTTATAAAATTCCAACAAACAATAGGATGCTACACTTTCATCTTAAAAATAACTTCGAATAATTTCATATGAACAGATACATAACACTTTGATCGGATGAACCGATAACAGCAAAATTCATATATATCTTCTTTTCAAAGCAAAACAACTTCAAGATACGAATATTCAACTTTGATTCACTTAACATTTTTGTTCGACTAAAACAACTTCAAAACAACATAATACTTAATAAATTCAACTTAAAAATTCAGCAACATAAAACATATTCAACAATAAACAACAAGCGTCCATCCCACGGGTGTTACGTATCAGAGCAAGACCCTTTTGACTTGCCATAGAGCAACAAAAGACTTCATAAAGTTACTTCAAACTTCTACTACAAATCTTGAGTACCTGCCCATTTCCCATGGTAGGGGAAATATCAGCAGAAGGGGTGAGATATCGAACAATATAAACAGAAGTATGATAATCAATACATTAGATTAAAATCATACAATTTCACTACTTTACAACAACAACAAACAACAATCATCAACAACTCAACAACAACTTTATCAACCAAATACAACAACTACTTTATCAACATAATACAACAACAACTTTATCAACATATTACAACAACAACTTTATCAACTAAATACAACAACTACTTTATCAACATAATACAACAACAACTTTATCAACATATTACAACAACAACTTTATTAACAAAAGTAATGCAACACAAAATGCGACTCAACTATGCGTATGCATGTGGTACCGATGGAGCAAAACTCCCAAATTAGAAACTTCCAGGTTATCGAGGCATCAAGGCATAAGCCTTCAACTTAATATTTTGCCAATCCAGGCCAACGTGGTGAGCATTAGCTCCAACTTAAAAATTGTCAATCCAGGCCAACTTAATAATGTTATGCTATGCATGCGACAACAACCACAACATCAACTTATTCAACACAACACAACAACGACAAAAATGCAACAACTGCAAACAACTTAATCAACATTGGTCACAAGACCTGCAACAGCAAAACAACTTAACAACGTTGGTCATAAGACCTGCAACTGCAAAACAACTTAACAACGTTGGCCATAAGACCTGCAACTTAATAATGTCCATAAATCGGGACAATTCAACGCAATTCAATTTCGCCTGCAAATCAACTTATTCGACATAATTTCAACAAAATAATCCAACCAAGAATACATACTCGTATACACAACTTACTCCGACAATTTTCAACTAATACCGGACAACTAATCTTACCGCTTAATTCTACTTATTTGACTAATTCCATACATCAACCAACCAAAAATAACTACAACCACTTACGAATTATTTCTGCAAAATTTCAACTAATTTCGGTTAAACAATTATATCGGTTAAAACTACTAATATCACTATTCGGTACTATTTTCATCAACCTCTATTATTGCTACTAATTCCCACTGTTTCTATTTATTTGATTCCCTGATATCAAATCTCGAATGCTACTAAATCATGTTACTGTTATTAAATTCAACTCTGATACAAAACCTGCTACTGTTATTTCTAAGTCCCCACATTATTGCTATTCCTCTGCATTATTAATCGGTTAACATTGTTAAGGCATATTGCACGATAACACCTCCATCGCACACATTCACGACGGTAAAAATCAACACAACGATACAGTTTCAATTTTATGCTATAATTTAACCAGATACAGACCTCAAAACCATTTTTCCTAGAAAGAACATATCGTTAGCTTTCCAACGCTTCGAACGGGGGTCAAAACCGACTTACGGATCAAAAGATATGAATTTTCCAAACTTTCCGAAACCAGAATTTTTCTGCATAACAGCCCTACGGGATTTTGCATTTTCGTCCGAAAATCCGACCGATTCAATTATTTTCTTCGAAACAAACACATACTCATTCATACCAAACATATTGTAGTGATTTGGAACCACCAAACGTGAATTCTACGACTTTCGATTTCAATCCGAATCTTAAACCCTCAAATCTCCAAAAATGCAAAAACTTACAAAATCAACCAAATTCGATAAAACAAGCATACTCGATCACGGCCTAACATTTCTCGACACAACTACGCAATCTATTCCGACTTTCGTCCGCGAAAACATCGGTTTCTATCGATTTAACCAAATTCCAACCTAAGTTTAACACTATAGAACAACAACCAAACAATCTAGCAAACATCAAATTCCACAAAAACAAAACCAATTCATCAATACACTTCAACACATTCAGTAGAAAATTATATAAATCTCAATCCCACGTATCAATTATCATATACCCGGTTATAAAATTCGAACCCCACCCTTACCTTGGATTGAAGGTAGCTCGAATTTCCGTCGAAATTGAAGCTTTGACAGCAACTCCCGTAATCGCAATCTCTCATCTCCAACCGTTGCTTCCAACCCTAGTTCCCACTTTCTGTAACCTTCACGTTCTTCTCTCAAAACCCTTCTTTTTCTCCTTTATTTTCTTTCTCTTAATTAAAAACCTAATATAATAATGGGTTTGTTAATTAACTTAATGGGCCTACTACATGATACCTCCACTTTGCTATTTCTCACACACAACTTAACCCAACTAAATTAATTAATATTCCACATAAATAAATATTATTTCTGATATTAATATCTCCCGACTAAATCGACTAATTACCCGATTAATACTCATTAGCATCAAACAATATATTCAACATAATCAACAAAAATATACGGAAACACTCAATACTATTTAATTAAAATATTTAATTAACTACGGGCATTACACGTCACGTCCGTTCTACCGCAAACAGGTAAATGCCTAAGACTCCGTACAACGATCTGCGACACCTAACTGCTGGAACGCACACCTGGACGTACTCCACTTAAAAAACACAAGCAAAGCAATCCATCCCTAGTGAGGGGAACTACGTCACTCTGATTCTTCATTGGTTAATAGAGATATGTAGGCAGGAGATCGTGCGAGATCTCTGCGAGCACAACCTTTCTTTATCACCTATTTGTCTCTTTTCGACCCGTAGGTCAAACTATGACTGCTCTGATTTCCTCTTTCTCGTCCGATTGAGGATACGTAGGCACAAGACGACGATGTCTTGGCGAGCAACCTCCCCCCTTAGTTCATGTCCGAACTACGTTGACTCTGACTTTCCCATTGCACGAGGGAATACGTAGGCATAGGACGAGCGATGTCCTATCGAGTCACTTTTTTTCTTTTCTTCTTCGTTTCTTCGTTCCTTTCCGTTCCTATTTCTTCTCCTTTCCAGTAGCAGTGGAGCTCCAGACGACGACACCCTTTAATCGAGACAGCAAACGTGGATTCCATCGAGTACGATAGACGTGTAGGGTGCTAACACCTTCCCTTCGCGTAACCGACTCCCTTACCCATTTCTCTTGGTCGCGAGACCATGTCTTTTCCCTTCCCTTCAGGTTTACGCAGTGTTTCCTTTCCCTCTCTTGGGATAAATACACATTGTTGGCGACTCTGTTTTCCGCGCTACTTTCGCGTTTGTACCATGGATGAAAATCCTCGGGAGAGACAGCTGGCGACTCTGCTGGGGACTGGTTGACCTCTTGCTGGTCCATCCCCTTTTGTGAGTCAATCCTAGCGCTTGTTTTTTTATTTTCATTGGGTGTTTACTGTTGTGCTTTATTTTGTTATATATTACTGTATTACTGTTTTACTGTTTTTACCGCATTTATTGCATTGCATTTCATTATTATGCTGGACTGTGCTGTGTTGTACTGGATTTTCTGTTTGTAGGGTGGGTCGGATTCATGAGAGAAAAGCCCAATACCCAGGCTTGAGCATACACTTATGATTAGCGTGGAAAGTAGTGTGACTTGTGTGGCATTTGGCCAGACTTAGTATACATGAAAACTCCACATCCAGATGAGGTTTCCTTGGTAATATTCTATCCTGCTCATTTGGGGTAGGCGATGGAATATAACCTGGAAAACTGTCGACTCTGGCGACCGTTTCTTCTGAGGACTCAGAAACGCCTCTCCTCCCGACATGTGATAATGGCAGACCAGAAATGGCAAACCCATTACACTTGTCGACCCAAGGACCCAATGCTGGGAACTTGCATAGGATGACCTTATTTTTGTGGGAAGTCAGTTGAGGCCTCCTAGATTGATGATGATGCCAAACCAGAAATGGTGAACGTATCATCATTTCTCGACCTGAGAGTCCGTGATATCGAGGATCCTCGGTTTTCTAGTACCCACATGTGAGATGGGCGGGTGTTTACAGGTTTGCAGGTAACCTTGCCTTTCATCCTACCTGGTATTCTGGTTTTCTTATCAGTGTGAACTTATCGGCCTGGTATTCTGGTTATTCTGGTTATTCTGGTATTCTTGTTATTCGGATATTCTGGTATTCCGGTATTCTCTTCAGAGCAGACCTTTGAACTTATCCATTTAGCAGAACAGCAGTACAGAGCTTTGTGGAAGCCCTGATCCCATGTCTGTTGCATCTGCATCTTTATTTTTTCATACATGTTCTTGTATTTCCAAGGGATATTAACTTTGAGACTCGCTGTTGAGCGTTCCCGTCTTTTTCTTATGGTTTGTACGAAAAAAACTTGAATCAAAGCAGAATGATTCCTTGGAAATATTCGAACATGGCATTTGCATTTGCATACTTATACGCATAGCAGGTGCTCAGGAGCGGATTCCTCATTCTGACTTGGTATTATCTTCAGAATTGACAGCTTGACCGGCCACCACTACTTAACCTGTGAAAATCGAAGGATAGCTATGGAACAACTCCGTGCAGAAGTAACTGAATTGAAGATTCAGATGAGGCAGTTTGGGGAAGATATGCAGGCTATGTCCGAGGGTCAGAAACTGCTAAGAGAGGAAGTAAATCAGATGAGGACTCAGATGGGCATGGTTATGGAAATCTTGAATAAGGTGTTAAAGAAGGAAAACAATCATGTGCTCGCTTCCACAACAGAGGTCCTTACTATTCCCATCTCTTTAGGATTTGCTCTAGATCGTGGATTGCCTCGTGAATCTTTTCCACAAACTGAAGTTTCAGAGCTTTCTCACCAGCAATCATTTCCTGCTCTTCAAGAGGATCCTAAGTCAGAGGGGCCTAAGAGGAAGTTTGATCCCATTCCAATGCCGTATGCGCAGTTGCTTTCTTATTTGCTCGAACTCAAACTAGTTGAACGTGTTAGTTTGGGACCTCTTCCCACAAAGCTTCCTCTGGGACCTAATGCTAATGCTAGATGTGAGTTCCACTCTGGGGCACCTGGTCACAATGTTGAGAATTGTACAAGGTTCAAGCATAAAGTCCAAGAGCTCATTGATTCAGAGGCAATCAAGTTTACATCAGTTGGCACTGGTAAACAAGGTGATTTTACTCCCACTATTGCAAAGGAATTGGGGACTCCTTCCTTTTCCAAAGGATACACCTCATCTCATGGATCTCTTCCACAGCCTTATGCTTCAGAAGTTTTGCGTCAGCAACCCTTGTTTGTGCCTCAGCCGAATGCAGAAAGGAAAGTGCAGGGGCGGATTGGGTGCCCAAATCAGCAG
Organism: Lathyrus tuberosus; assembly: GCA_022829125.1. Classification (NCBI taxonomy): domain Eukaryota; kingdom Viridiplantae; phylum Streptophyta; class Magnoliopsida; order Fabales; family Fabaceae; genus Lathyrus; species Lathyrus tuberosus. The sequence goes on along the minus strand of JALAZF010000177.1, from coordinate 6,631,026 downwards.
CAGCAGCAGAATTATCAGCAGTAAAGGCAACTCAGACCAAGAAGGCCCAAGAGGATATTTGATCCTATTCCTATTCCTTATAGTCAGTTGTTTGCTCGCTTGCTCAAAAGCTCGCTGATCCAGCTGGGGAATGTCATGCCAGTGCCATACCCTATTCCTCCAGATTATGACATGAACGCTAACTGTGAGTTCCATTCAGGAACGTTTGGACACACACTTGATAACTGTAATGCGTTCCAGCACAAGGTGCAAGATTTGATTGACTCAAAGATCATCACCCCAGACGGTACCCCCATAAGGTGAAGCTTCTTTATCAGAGTGAGCACTCGAGGCTGCGAAGACATCATCAGAAGCAATAAGTCCAGAAGGAGTCAAGTCTCCTCAACAATGGCAATTATCAGCTTCCTTTACTGCATTTTCATATGTAGCTTTCATTTGTTTGTTTAAACACTGTCTGTATGTAAAAACTTGTTTACGTTTTGAATGTTGATTTTAATGCAATAAACGTGTTGTTCCTGAAGTATCTTACTTTTATGCACTCATGTCATGTTTATATGCACTGCAATACCAACTTTCTTGCCTTAAACTCTTGAGGGAGGATGATGAGGTAAAAACGCAAAATCTTCGGTTAGGTGCTTTTGGATAAAACCCTGTTGAGGATGTACAAGCATTGTTTCAAATCCCTAAACACTGGAGATATAAGGGAGATAGACCCTCGTTAACCCCTTTGAGCCTTGAAGTAGGAGCTTCTTTCGTACGAAAAACCCTCACATTTAACCTAGGGGCAGGGTAGGCGTCAGTTAATTTGACCGAGCGCTCAAATTTCAAAAGGAGTGTGCATCTGATGATCCATTACCTTCAATTCCACCGTCAAGAGGTTAAAGAGATGTGAAACCACAATGGTTATCCATCAACAATCAAGGAGGGAGGTAGTTACAAACCTTTCAAACAAGTCAGACAATCCAGTATCACACGATTTGTTCAAAAAAAAGAAGAAAGAAAGAAAGCCCGCTAAGTCGAAACTTGAAAACAAATGACTTAGGCAAAAGTTAGGGCATCCCGCTGGACTTCAAAATTGAAAACTCAAAAGAGTCAGTCCAGGCAAAAATTAGGGATCAAAAAGTAAAAGAATGAAAAGAAGAAAGCGAAAAGGATTACAAAAGAAAATCCTCGAGCAAGAACAAGTCGTGTGACTACAGACACAAAAGACAAAAAGGGTGACTGTTGCTCCAAAACCTCATCAGGTCTCGAACCATCAATTGCATGGGTTCTTTAAAGATCATAAAACCTTTTGGGAGATGAGTGCTTGCGCCAAACTAGCTGAACGTAGGACTGGAGAACATCAAGGAGAATGGGTGGGTACATATAAATTAAGCCTTAAATCTGTTTCTCAAAACCGTGAACCAGGCCATGATACAACCCTTAAAATTCCTAATTGAAGCAGGGTATTCCGAGAGCGTACTTCAGCGAGATAGCGTTCCTGACTCCTATGAGTTATGCTAATAATATTTTTGTTGGTATTGCATGTGCGTATTATTTTTCATTCAAAAATCAATGTCGCATCCCAGCTAGTGATTCGGTCACAAGGCTTGGCGACACATTTTCAATAAAGCTTCAGATTAACGCAAGTGTTGCATTAGAATTGTCATTCTCATATTAAACGTTTTCTGCTCGCATGTGTTTGAAATCAAAGAAGCTTACATGATGAACATCAGTTGAGAAGCTCGATCACGCTAAGTTGAGATGGTGAAAACTCTGAAGGACAGCCATGTCAAGGGGTATGGGGCCAAGAGACTGTGCGCAGCCTGGGGGGGTTCCTGATAAATGGTGATAAGATGTAGCCAATTTGGAGCAGTCACATTGAAAGCTCTCCCTAAAGTATCCAAATAGGGGCAATCAGGTCGATTTGACAAATTTCTCGAAGACCAGTCAGTCAGGGGAAAATTCACTTCAAGGCTCGTACTGGGGCAGGCCACCTCAAGAGCACGAGAAGTTAACCAATCCTGAAGACGGTCAATTGAAAGCATCTCGTCAAGGTCCAAAATACTGGGGCAGAGTATTTTCAAGTCATTACAAATCCTATCGAGGTAATTTACTTCATGGATTATGAAGTCTGGGGCAGTTGCGTCGAGATCTAATAAATCTCTCCAAGAGTTTGAAGACCCTGGGGCAGTGTGAATGCCCGGTCTTCTATAAAATCCTCTTGAGATGATTCCTTCCATTAGACCTGGTGGTCTTGGGCAAGTGGAGAGTTCAAAGGGTCGTTTATGACCATAGAGACAGGTCAGGTTGGGTAACAAATTTGTTTTTCCCTAGTAGTGTTATTCTCCCCAGTAGAGTTACTCTCCTCAGCATTGAAGTTCATCTTCCTCAGCAGGTTGTTATTTTCCCCAGCCAGGGTGTCGAGGATTATCTTCTTCAGCAGAGTACAAAAGATTAATTCCCCAGCTATAGTCGTGATTGATTTATCACTTTCTCAGCAAACAATCAGAAGTTGACGCTGTTGCATCCCCAGCAGGAGACTTATGGAATATCTTCTTGGGACAAAGATGTTATTTTCCCCACATGGCCTAAGCGCTCATTCTCCTCATCCAGTTAGGAGATATTTTTCTCATCAGCAACAATATGATTTAATCCCCACAGATGAGTAAGTTGGATGTTATCCTCTAGTAGAGTCGATGTTGTCAATTACCGTCTTCCAAGCAGATTGCTAGTAATGGCAGATACTCCCCAGTAGGTGAAGACACAGATGACTCCTACCGGCAGGTTAAGCCCAGTAATATCCCCAAGTAGGTTCAGAATTATCGATTTATTTCCCCAAGCAGAGTTTGGTGGTGATCTTCTCAGTGGATTGTTCAACAGCGGTTGATACCCCCAGCAGGTCTTAAGTCCAATTGATATTGGCATTTTTCAGATCCAGGTTTTGAATTCTATCTTCGGCAGAAGTTATTGGTAATCCCCAGCAGAGAGAGCTTTTCTTCAGGTTCCACCTCCTATATTCGTCTTTATCCCTCCCCAACAGAGTGGATCTCCTCTCGGAGTTTTCATCTCCAGCAGAGTGTATAATCAGGATCTTCCTCAGCAGAGCGAAGTCTTTCTCAGCAAGGTCTCTTATTTCAGAGGACAAGTTAGTTTGTCATCCCGGTAGAGTTGCCTTCGTCTTCAGCATTTATTTTGCTGAGGCGCTTCTTTTTGCATTGCATAAGCATTTTGGCATGGCATCCTCCCAAATGCGTAGCATTTCCATTTCATATGGAGCATTACGCCATAGAAATTCAAACATATGCATTCGAAGCATAAGCCAGGTTTGATATCTTTTGCCATTTGCTTTCCCCAGCAGAAAGTAACACAACTCAGGAAATGTTGTTCAAAATTACACCGCAGCCAGTGGATTCGTCCTTTTATTGTTATACTCCCCTACAGAGTTGTCTGTTTAGATTTCTCTTTTTTCCCCATCAGACGTATTCCTCTATCCCAACTTTTGGTTGGTCTTGCTTGTTGTGAGCACGCCTCGTTATTCTAACTTTTGGTTAGTACCTTTATCCCAACTTTTGGTTGGTCTCCTTCGTTATTCTAACTTTTGGTTAGTACCTTTATCCCAACTTTTGGTTGGTCTCCTTCGTTATTCTAACTTTTGGTTAGTACCTTTATCCCAACTTTTGGTTCGTCTCCTTCGTTATTCTAACTTTTGGTTAGTACCTTTATCCCAACTTTTGGTTGGTCTCCTTCGTTATTCTAACTTTTGGTTAGTACCTTTATCCCAACTTTTGGTTGGTCTCCTTCGTTATTCTAACTTTTGGTTAGTATGCTTTATCCCAACTTTTGGTTGGTACCCCTTGCTTTTCCAACTTTTGGCTGGTACTTTCTTTGTTATCCCAACTTTTGGTTGGTCTCCTTCGTTATTCTAACTTTTGGTTAGTACCTTTATCCCAACTTTTGGTTGGTCTCCTTCGTTATCCCAACTTTTGGTTGGTATCCTTTGCTTTATCCCAACTATTGGTTGGTCTTGCTTGTGGTGAGTATGCCTTTGGTCGGCGTCCTCGTTATCCCAACTTTTGGTTGGTATCCTTGCTTTTCCAACTTTTGGTTGGTATGCTTTATCCCAACTTTTGGTTAGTATTCCTTGTTTTCCCAACTTTTGGTTGGTCTCCTTGGCTTTATCCCAACTCTTGGTTGGTCTCCTTTGTTGTGTTCGCCTTTGGTCGGCATTCTCGTCCATCCTAACTCTTGGTTAGTATATTCTATCCCAACTTTTGGTTGGTACCCCTTGCTTTTCCAACTTTTGGTTGGTACTTTCTTTGTTATCCCAACTTTTGGTTGGTATTCCTTGCTTTCCCAACTTTTGGTTGGTTCCCTCTATCTTTAAATCCAGATTCAGCTGGTAGATACTTTCATATTCCCCACAGGGTGCAAATTTTTAGGTTATTTTGGTACTCAACCTCCGTGTATCCCGATTGTCCGAAAGCCTTTGCTTCCATACCCTCGGATCCAAGGAGGTTTGAATAGGGGCAGCTGTAACACCTCAAAATTTGCCCTTTTGTTTCTAACCTTTTTGGCTTATGCTTCATTTCATGTGCATCGTTATTTCTGCATTTGCATATTTCTTTCGGGAATGGGATCAAGGTATTTTTCAGCAGCTCATGGCGTTATCGGTCCCAGTTTGATTTTCAGCAATATTCAGAGCCAAGCAAACAGCTTTCAAAGTCTTTTTGAGCATTTATTTTGCTCATTAGATGATTTGATGATCAGAAACCCTGGCAGTCAATTTATGATCGGTTATTCGGCGTCAGGCATTATTAATACAACAGGATATCCCGAGGTGTCAGGAAGAATTTGTGTTCTTTTCAGGTGTTACTCAGTGGAAATATCAAATGGCAAGTTTCAGAGGTCTAACGTGGTTCAAAACAGGTGGAATCAGGCGATTCTCCAAGTTTCCCTCCTTTTGGCGCAAAATTTGAAAATTTGAATGGGTTAACCGACTAACCAATTACAGTACAATTTGGTTAACTGGTTAACCAAGGCGAAAATTGCCCAAATGCTTCATTTTCAGCACTGCATCTTTTTAATCCAAATTTTAATCACCAAATCTCATTTCACACCAGTAGAAGGATCTATAGAGTTGATTTTCCATCCAAATTTAAATTCTCTCCACTCTAATTCCACATTTTCCTTTCCTAATTCATTTTTCACCCCAAATTTCACCCACTTAACCTCACTCCAAACCCAAACTTAACTCCTAACCTAGGGGTTATTTAATCTCATCAATTCCAAACCTCTAGGAGACTAGATCATTTTTCACTCTCATTTTTCAGAATTTGCTCTCAATTCTCTCCCACTTTTTCATTCTCCAACTCCATTTTCAACCACACTCAAAGCTCTTCTTCAAAGATTAACAAGTTCTTCATTGGAACTTGTTAATTCTTGAGCTAAAACCTCTCATCATCATTACATTCAGCTTTTCAATTTGGATTTTCGTTTGGATCTGGTTCTGAATTTTCAGAAGTGATTTTTGGAAGTGCTTTTGGAGCTTTGGTTGCTTATTGCTTGAATCTTCAAGTTTTGAGTGCAAGAAGCTTGTGGATCTTGGATTTCTCTACTTGAATTCATCCATTTCTGTTTACAACACTTACCAAAGCAAATCTCAGCTTTGTAGGTTGGTTAATTTCAGATCCATACTCATTTTAGCTTAATTGCAACATATACAATGTAGATCCATGAATTTTGATGTGTTTTGATTCATTTGGTTGATCTTGATTGTGGATGTTGATGATTATTGAATCTAAGTGATGTTTGAATGATGTTTCTGAACTTAATTTTCGTGCATTGTTGATTACATGATCATTGGATATGATTGCATAAGTGCTTTTGCTGCTGGAAGTGATTTTTCAAACTGATTTTGTGTTGATTTTACAGTGTTAATCGATTAACCAATTGCAGTGCAATTAGGTTAATCGATTAACCAGTGCAAAATGTGCATAATAAGAGCTGTTAATCGATTAACACAATTGCACTGCAATTGGTTAATCGATTAACACTGATGCAGGGTGTGTTTTTTGTGCTTTTTTGAGCATGTTTCGATCCCGTTTCATTTCTAATCTTCATGGATTAATATGATGCATGTTTAATGACTGTTTTGATGTTATTGCACCTCACACCATTGTACGTGCACAATTTTCTGACACGCTGCTCTTGTATGTTCATCGTTTATGAATATGTTTACATTGTTGCATTCTTGATGCCATGAACACATAGCACATACTCCTTGAGCATGATAATTGTCAATTGATGCTTATGTTGCTAGAATTACTTTGTGTTTGCTTGTTCACCTAATGTTGTGAGATGCATGCTCACTTGATTTGTTCATATGCCTAATGATATGCTTTCTCATGATATGCATGCTTTCACGATGATTTCAAGAGTTATTTACCTTGGTTGGTGGTGTGATTGTAACCATGTTTGATTGAAAGGTATGTAATGCTTGATGCATGATTGTTGTTTGTCCCCATGGTTGCTTATGCATGATTTGTTTTAATCAATATGTAAATTGTGCAATTAAGTTGAGCATGCTTGTTCTTGAGTGGTTAACATGATCATGCTTGTTCATCCTTGATGTTTGCAACCTCTATGCTTGATTTGCCTTGCTACGCATGTTCATTTGCAATCATCTCTTGTTTGGATGCATGCTGCCCTATTTTTACAGCTGCTGTTCTAAGTTTGTTCATGTGCTGTCTATTGTTCACACTTGCTGCCTGCTGCCTTTTACACCTATTTTGTGTTGAATGTGTGTGCTGTTGAAAGCTGTCTTGCTTGTGTATTGTCTTTAACTATTGTATTGGTGCAGATGCGCTGTTGTAGCTGCTATTTTTTTGTTCTTTTCTTCTTCGTCTCTTTCACTCGTTCTCTTCCCTTGAATCTCAAGACTTGCTTAAGTCTTGGATTTACTCCCTTAGAGCTACCTAGTCCAACTTAATTTTTGATTAGGCTTGGAGTAGGATTAGCATTAGGCTTTCCTTTGCATGCTAACTTAGGTAGTTGTTTCCCCTTTACCTCAACTTTAGGGCCATCTTTGCATGACAACATTAGGATAGAATTCCCCTTAGAGTTTTTCTTTTCCTTTGAGTCCTCTCTTCTCATCTCATAACACTTCTAAAACACTTAATAATTATAACGTATATTACACTCGAGCCTTAAGTGTAGGAAATGAAGAACGAGAGGCCTCCCCTCCTCTTCTAGAGTGTCTAGCATACGTCCCCTTTGGGGGCGACCATGCGACTCACTCGTTCCCGCATGGTAGACTTTGGTGCAATGTAAGTTACGAACTAACTTCAATCCACTTCTTCTAAAAAACAAAAACAGACAACAATTCTCTTCTCATCTCTTTCATTCCTTTACAAGGATGCGTCACGTCCATTCTACCGCAAACAGGTAAATGCCTAAGACTCCGTACAACGAGCTGCGACACCTAACTGCTGGAACGCACGCCTGGACGTACTCCACTTAAAAAACACAAGCAAAGAAATCCATCCCTAGTGAGGGGAACTACGTCGCTCTGATTCTTCGTTGGTTAATGGAGATACGTAGGCAGGAGATCGTGCGAGATCTCTGCGAGCACAACCTTTCTTTATCACCTCTTTGTCTCTTTTCGACCTGTAGGTCGAACTACGACTGCTCTGATTTCCTCTTTCTCGTCTAATTGAGGATATGTAGGCACAAGACGGCGATGTCTTGGCGAGCAACCTCCCCCCTTAGTTCGTGTCCGAACTACGTTGACTCTGACTTTCTCATTGCACGAGGGAATACATAGGCATAGGACGAGCGATGTCCTATCGAGTAACTTTTTTTCTTTTCTTCTTCATTTCTTCGTTCCCTTCCATTCCTGTTTCTTCTCTTTTCCAGTAGCAGTCGAGCTCCAGACGACGACACCCTTTGATCGAGATAGCAAGCGTGGATCCCATCGAGTACGATGGACGTGTGGGGTGCTAACACCTTCCCTTCGCGTAACCGACTCCCTTACCCGTTTCTCTTGATCGCGAGACCATGTCTTTTCCCTTCCCTTCAGGTTTACGTAGTGTTTCCTTTCCCTCTCTTGGGATAAATACACATTGCTGAAGACTCTGTTTTCCGCGCCACTTTCGCGTTTGTACCATGGATGAAAATCCTCGGGAGCGACACGCATGTGGCTAGGTTGAACTTAGGTAGAACTGTCATGTTTTCCGGCGGCTGTTGGTGGTAGGTGGTGGCTTGGCCACTTCCTGCTGCTGCTGTGGTCGCCAGAGCTTCTTAGGGACCATAGATTTAGGACGCTTTATAGCGCTGTTGCGATGACGGCATGGGCGCAATCGGCAGAGTTCCGGAGTTTTCTAGTGCTCTGATGAACTTCTGACGAATTTATGAGTTTTCCGATGGAGCTTCAAACAGAAAATTGGGTAGTAGGTCGGGGAGACTTCTCTGTATGCGCAGGAGGGGTCACCTCCAGGCATCTCCTCGCGCGAGACTCTTGTGTTATGTTGATTTAGGGCTTAGGTCGGGGACACCGTCCTCGGCCCTTTGTGCGCCCTTTCACTTGACTAGCGGTGGAAGGGTGGATTTGATTTTGCAGTCGAATTCACTTTTGTCCTCTGCTTTTCAGGTGAACAAGATGGCGTATGAGCTCGAGAGAGAGATTCTTATAGACTCGTCCGAGGAGAGCTCCTCGGAGAGTAGTGATACTGAGGTTTCAACTGCCCCCAGCAAAGTCGGGGAGGATCCCAGGCACGCATCCACTTTCGCGTCCTATACCGGGGATGTCTTCACGGACGTAGGGCCAGAAGGGGAGTGGAAGGTACACTTCCCCAGTCAAGACGACCGTATATGCACAGACTACGGGGAGAGGTTCTCAATGTATGGATATGCTTTTAAGGATATAGGGTTGAGGCTTCCCTTCACTGACTTTCAGCATTCTATCTTCGTTCATCTGGATTTGGCCCCGTCGTAATTGCACCCAAATTCTTTGGCGTTCATTCGTGCCTTCGAACTGACCTGCGAGTTTTTGAAGATAGGAGCTACCTTGCCCTTGTTCTTCACCATCTTCCACCTTCAACGACAAGTTTCGGGGAAAAGGTACGGATGGGTTTCGCTGAAGCAAGCGAGGAAATTGTTCAAGCCCTTCTCAGAGTCTATTCGGACCTTCAAGGAGAGGTTCTATATCATCGAACCTATGTCGAAGAAGGCTCAGGACACCGCATATGCTTGGGCGGTGACCACTGACGAGGACGGCAATGACATGCGCGACGAGCATGGGAAGTTGTTGGCGGACAGGGTATTTAAATTCCCTTTCTGTTGGAGCGGGAGCCATTTTACCCGGGGGTACCGACCATTACCTTGCCCAACCGGATATGCTAGATAAGCAGGACGCAGTGTTGAATGCAGAATAGGGCAAGCAGCAAAAATATTTATTTTCGGAAAGAATTCCCTCCGGGATTTATGTCGTGTCCACAGAGATCGGTTCGAGGGAAAGAATGCCGTTCGACAGTCTCTCGTGTTTATGAGTTTGGGTTTAAATGGTTTAAAGCGTAAATGCGGAAAAGTAAACATTAAAACATAAAAAAAAATTCATTCTTCAGAGAGAAAAGACTTATCCGGCATGCACATAATCGACTCCTCACAAACTTAAACTTACCGACCAGTTACACTCAACTTACAATACTCCTCAATATCACCCGGTATCGTTCACAACACATGTCCATCTCTGGCACACTCAACCATGCTACCCTCATCGGCACTCTCGCACCCGACTCAAGACACAGAGGCATTAAGTTTCGACACCCTTATGGATTTTTAGCCCTAAATCTATTTCTAGCATCCAGAAACTAACAGACAATCATCCCTAATCGAAGTTCGCGAAGATTATCTCTAACACAACCCAAACCCCGCGCATAAAGCAAAAATCAGAGACAATCACCAATAAAGATTTGTAAAGCAAATTTCATATAACGCCATGGGCGACAAATATACATGAGTTTACAGCAAATACATATACACAACCCAACCATAAAGAAAAACACAAACAAAAAGAGAAATGAATCAAACATCTCGCGGATTGTCAGAGCCGGTCGACGATCAATCCACCCGGTTCATCTGTATGCATGCTCCACAGTTGTTTTCTAAGCTAACTCCACCAAAGAATGATGTTTGATGCATTGGGAACAAAATTTACTCAACCATCCCTAAAAAATTGTGTTTTTATGCCTTAAATGGTGTTTCTGTCCAGGAAAATTCGCCTGGCGAAATTCTGGTTCGCCTGGTGAATCAAAGGCGGCTTATTCTGGACTTTTTTCCACGTTTCTGGCTGTCTGACTCGCCACAGATTCGTCTGGCGAGCATGAGGCGAATTTGACAGAACAGCAAAAAATACAACACTGTTTTATTCGTAACTTTTGAACCGTAACTCCTTTTTTCGCTCGGTTTGAAGCGCTGGAAAGCTTATTCAATGCTCTATACAACAATGGAAATATATACTTGATTGAATACCTGCAAAAATGATAAAATCAATTAAACTCATTGATATTTACACGATACGCAATATATACACTAAAACGTAAAGTAAACTTATTTACAAACAAAGCGGGGTTTATTCAACCAGTTTTTAACACAAAGTAATGATAAGTGCAAGAAAACTTATATACAAAAATAGGTACATTTTGCACTTATCACGCAGCCAGTTATGAGTCGTTGGTCAAATACGTATGCAGTTTTAAGTTCGCGGAGTGCTGGACGAAAAAGGGGGACCCGATCTATGACGACGATGGTAGGCAAAGAGTGGAGAACCGCTATATTAATACGAAGGCGCTTCTGGAGTGCAAGACTCATGCTGATGCTCTTAAGTTTCTTGGTAGTTTACTTTTTTAGCTTGTCCGAATTATAACTTCTTCGGTGTCTAATGTGTTTGTAATGTTTTTGCAGGTGAGATGCCTTTTGCCCACGAGAGGATGGTGAAGAATGCCCTGGCAAGGGGGGAAAGCAGGCGCGGCCACCTCGAAGTCTCAGTTTACTCAGCGGGTGCCTCCTCCTCAACCGGCTGCGGGGAGCTCCTCGCCCGTTCCTTCGCCTGCTCAGGGATCTCCAGTGCCCGGGGCCTTAAGATTTAAGCGGACCAGAGAGAACGAGCTGATGGATCTCAGTCGGGCGGCTGAGAAGGGCAGGTTTAAACTTCCCCCTTGCCTCCACGACAGGAAGTTTTTTAAGGGGACATCCCTAGTGGTTCCTCAGGCAGAGTCCTTCAAGCTGGAGGGTATGGATCGTCTAAGTAAGAGGGCACTGCTGGTGCAAGATGCCTCTGCGTTGGTCCGAGTCTTGCAGATGGCAGCGATATATGCCGAGGGAGACTCCTCCTCCGAATCTGAGCTTAAGAAGGCCCATGCAACAATATCTTCCCTGGAGGAAAGAGTGAAGAAGGCCAAGGAGGAGGCCAAGCCTGCCAATGACGCGAGGAAGAATTCTGACGAGGAGGCTGTTAGGTTAAAAGGGGAGAATGAGACTCTGGTCGCCGAAAAGAAGGCTGCTGAGGATATGGTTGAGCAGATGATGTTTGCGGTGGCCCCGGCTGAAGATGAGTCTGAGGGAGTGAGGGCATTGAGGACTAGGGCCGAGCTGGTTTCTCGTCTTGTGCGGGCAGAGGATGATGTCATAGCCATTGGGGAGGAGTCATTTAATAACGCCGTGGCCCAACTCAGGCTGGTGAACCCAGAAGTCCAGATATCCACGGATGGTACTAACTTCCTGGGCCTTGTTGAGAATGGCAAGATAGTTACTCCAGACTTCCTCAACATCGGTGATAAGCACGCCTAACTTTTGAACGAGGAGACCCAATCGCCGCAACCTAACCCTGAACAGCCCGAGCAGACGGGGGAGTGAAACCTTTTTCCTTTTGTTGTAATGTATCTGGCCTGCGTGCCATATTAGATGTAATTTATCGTTGTTTGGTAGGGGCGTGGCCCCTTTGTCTTGTAATATGCATAATTGTGGTCCTTGAGGCCACTTAATTATTTTGATATGTATGTATCTGGCCACTGTGGCCGATTATGTATTTTCGCGCATGGCTTTATTTGCTGTTTATTTTTGCTAAGTGTTGTATCTTTGCTCGAAATACATGCATGCCCATAATAGGGATGGCTTTGATTCATTTACTGCTTTAGGGAATTGCTCGACTTAGATGCGTTCGGCAGTGAGGGGGACTGGTCGAACGGCCTGGGGAATTTCCGGGCATGATAGCGGAGCTCAGGTTGCGTTTGAGGCCCGGCGTAAATCTCTCATCGCGAGCTGTGTGTTCTGCCTATCATGGTACTTTGACGACGACGAGCTCGATTGAGGAACCGTCGTCGGGCAAAGACCCAGCTCGATCCTGAGTGGGATCTTGCCTTGGCTGGTATACGACGCTTGTACCTGGGCGTGCATTGTAGTCAGGATGTTATGTTCGCTGTTTCGACGAAGCGACCCGACAATTAGGGCCTTAGCTATAATATTGTTTTAGCTTTTCGGCGTTCCATGGTCGAGCAAGTTCTTCCCCATTCTTCGTCTTTGCTCGGACACGATAGAGCCCTTCTCAGTTAGCGGTGAGTTTGCCTTCCCGAGAGTCCTTGTGGTTCCTTCTCAAGACAAGGCTGCCCACTTGGAATTCTCGCCGTATCACTCTGGCGTTATGCCTGATTGCAATTTTTTGCTTTAATGAGACTTCGCAGAGAGCTGCTCCTGACCGGACCTCTTCGACGAGGTCAAGCTCCTCCCTCAGTGCCTCGTCGTTCATTTCCTCGTCCAGGGGTGACTCAGTCCGCCTGGATGGTACGTGTGTCTCGATGGGGATTACTGCCTCAGTCCCGTAGGCCAGGCGAAAAGAAGTTTCCCTGATTGAAGAGTGGGGAGTTGTGCGGTACGCCCATAGGACGCTCTGCAGCTCCTCGACCCAAGCTTTCTTCGTTTCGTCTAGCCTTCACTTGAGGCCTCGTAGGATTACCTAATTTTCTGCTTCGGCTTGCCCATTAGTCTGGGGGTGTTCGACGGATGCGAAGTGTTGTTTCGGCGCCACTGATCGTGAAGGCTGATCAGATCCTGAAGCGGGCCAAGAGGAACGTCTGTGATGCTGGATGTGTGAGATGAGGAGAGGGTGTACCTGCAAGGCACTCCGATGCTAAGGTAAGAATTGGGAGAGAGAAAGATAAGTACAAAAGTATGAGTTTCTTAGACCCTCTCAAATGAGAGGGTTTTTATAATGCCCCCAGCGCGTGGCCAACGGTCCCTATTTTTGGAGCGGAATAACAGTTTCCTGAAGAATAGGTAACTGCCAAAAACTAGCCGTTATGACGGGCAGAGGTGCCCAAAACTAGACGTTTCCATGGGCAAAGGCGTAGTTCCGGGCACATGTGTCATGACCGTTCTTGGATGATGGAGCCGTGCGTAACGGGCAGGAATGTCGGGGAGGAGCAAATGACCTTGAGATTCATCTGTCCATGTGTGCCTGGTAAAGGGGCAGAAAGGTAAATGCTGCCCTGGACTTAGGCAATTGGGCCGTTCTGGGAGCAGAAGTGGATTGAGCCATGTCTAGCCATTGGTCCAGTCCGGAACAAGTAGTATTATGGAACCAACAAATTCAATAGTAATTAATGATTAAATATTTTAACTATTTTCTATTTCAACTATTAATATTTAATAAACTATTTAATATTTTAATTATTAATATTTAATATAGTATTTTATTATTAATTGATAGTTGAAATATTAATAGTTGAAATGGTAATAGTTGAAATATTAAATACTAACGAATATATTTAAAACATTAAATAGTATTTCAAGTATTTAAATAAATATTTAATGAATATTTCAACCACATTAAATGTATTTATTTCATAATATTATGAGAAATATTATTTATTAATATTCCGTAATAGTTGAAAGAATATGAAATAATATTGTGAGAAATACTATGAAATAATACTACATACTACAACTATTATATTTTAATTATATTTTTATTGATTTTATAAAATAATTTTAATATTATTAAATATTTCAACTATTTAGTTAATTAACATTATTAAATAGTTTTATACAGTTTTTTAAAATACTTTTTTAACAATTTATTAAATATTTTTTTAAATATTAAATAGATTATTAAGTAATTCATATTTCAACTATTAAAATATAAAATAGGTTATTAAATATTAAATAGTTTATTAATTAATTTATATTTTAAATAGATAAAATAGTTTATTAACTAATTTTTATTTTTATTTTTATTAAATAGATAAAATAGTTTATTTAATATTTATATTTAAACTATTTAATAAAATATTAATATCATTAAATAACTATTTACATAACTATTTCAACTATTATATCAAATAGCTTAAACTAACTTATTTAATTTATTAATTTATTAATTTATTCAATATTTTAACTATTTAAATAAGTAAGTAGCAACAATATTATTAAATATTTAATAATTTAATTAATAAAATAATTATTAGTTATATTATTTAATAGTTGAAATATTTATTAAATTAATTATTAGTTAAAATATTAATAGTTGAAATATTAATAATTAAAATATTAAATAGTTGAAATACTAAGTAAATTATTTAATGATATGAAATAATTAAACTATTTAATAAACTATTTAGATAATTCTAAAATCATTTATGTAATATATATATTTGTTGCAACAAATTAAATAAATGTGTTGGTTGGTTTAGTGGTTATATACTAGCATGTGAACTCAATGATCATGGATTCAATTTCTTTTTGAATCATTTTTAAACTTTTCATTTTAGCCTTTAACATTAACACAAAAAATAATAATAAAAAATGCTGACGAGGAATTAAAATAAAAATGAAAAAAACACTTTGCTATATTAGCAATTATACGTCATCACCGTTAGTCTAGTTAGTTTTTTTAATAGATTTCTGACGTAAATACTCCGATAAAAAAAATACAGGAACTAAATTCAAAAACTCGCTAATTTACAGAGACCAAAATATTATTTAAGTCTTAAATATAAATCCAGTAAATAAAGTAAAATATTTGAACTAAAATTATAATTAATTTTTTAATGAAGTGTCAATTTTATTATAAGACATTGATATTATAATTTTAAAAAGTAAAGTTCAAATTCTCTCATAATATTGCAAAATAATCTAAACAAATTTAAAATTAACGTTATCGATGGTAGTTGGGAGGATGGTATAGAAAGTGATGAAAAACATCAGAATTGTGATTCACATAGTATCTATCTTCCACAATAATGTTCATCCTTCTTTCTCTTTGCTGGCATGGTACTTTGTAACTTCTTGTGCAATATTGTTCACATTATCAAAACCTATTAGATGTTTGTACTCATTAAGATAACTATCAGAAGAAAATATGCATTAAATTTTAATCACTATCATAGGTGCATTTTGACGGAGTGAGCAAACACCAAAAAAGAATAAAGAAAAGTATTTTAAAAAGCCAATTATATCTTATCATTCACAAATTCTTTTCCACTTTGGCGATATGTTTTTAATTCTCCAAAAGAAATAATTAAATAATCTATAATTCGAAAAAAAAGTAAATGAAGTTTAGTCAACTTAATGACTGTTTAAGATGGATATAGAACTCGAACAGAATGCAAGCATTACCTATAAAACTCATTAATCAATTCAGTTTAGCCATTTGATTTTCTCGATACTTATCGCCATATAACATAATCTATTTTTATCTTATTTTTAGTTTTAATTAAGTCCATATATAGAAATTTGGACGTGAAATTAATTTGTATGCATTGTAATCTTTTTACACATGATTTAACCAAATGATTAATATTATATAGACTTGAATAAAACTGAACTTAAAATTTTTATATAGAAATACTAAAATATAGGAAACATATATAGGAATACTAATTATTCAAATTACAATAATATACCTTAATTATACCGCGATGAGCACCCCACACTCCAATCACACCCCAAAAAATAGTTGAACCAAATATAAAGATAACCACTGTGAGCCGTGACCGCTGCGCGACGCAGCCTCTTGTCTGCTTGACATTACTTAAGAGTCAAACTCAATTAGAGGATTAACAACAAAATTGATAATAAGTTGAGTGAGATAACTCAAATATATATTTGAATGTTCAATTTCTAATGACACTTTGCTTTATATTTACTTTATCAAGTTGTTTTTAAAATAATTATATAAATATTTTACTAAAAAAAACTTAAGGACAAAAAATCATTGATGATCAATGAGAATAGAATCTGGTAATGGTTTTTGGGGTTTTTGGGGTTTTTGGCAGTAGCATATAATGTTCCTAAATAGAAAAGGACAGCAATGTCTCTCCACTGATCTTGTAAGTAGTCCCAACAAATTGATCACCATCCAAAGTGTAGCATATCCCCAAAATGTCCATATAACAACGACATCACCACATATATCTTCAATATGATATGATATAAAGTTGAGAGAATAAAACATTACCACTTAGATCAAACCAACCATACCTATTCACAATGGCTTTACATTTTTACCTCTCAATCCTTTCTTTTGCAGCTTTGGTTCTATGCACTTCAGCAGATTACAGTAAGAATAATTTCATTTGCATTTGTTATAATAACGTTATTTGAATATTTGATTCATAATTGAGTTTTTTTATGGTAGGTTCTGTTAATTTTAGCTATATTGGTCCAAATGGTCCTGAGAAATGGGGAAGCTTAAGTCCAGCTTATGCAGCATGTTCAAATGGGAAACTTCAGAGTCCTGTGGATCTTGTGTACACAAATATTGTTATCAACAATCAATTGGAATCATTAGATAGAAATTATGTTCCTATAAATGCCACACTTGTTAACAATCAATTCAACATTGGGGTATGTACGTATCTTCATCATTTTGGTTCTGTTTAAGTCAGTTCAATTGGCAGTAAGAAACGTGTATTTGAACCTAAGTTAGAGTGATATCTCACTTTTTTTTTATTCGGTCCATTAGATTGATTAATCTGGTTCGGGTTCAGTTCTAACATCAATTTATTTCAACCCCTTTCGATTATAGTTGATGTGGATCTCTATCCTACCAAATTTAACATCAATCACCACTGAACTACTTATCGATTGATCACTTATTCACTTTTCAAATAGTAAAATTTAAGGTATTAAACTATTAGACCAATTAATAAATGAATTGATGTGGTTGAGTTTGGTATTTATAGGTGCATTTTGAAGGAAAAGTGGGAGATATTCATATTAATGGAAAAAATTACTCACAACTTCACTGGCATGCTCCGGCAGAGCACCGAGCTCATGATCGTATGTAAGTTTTTTTTATTCTTTTTATTTAATTACTTTTTATTAAAAAATAAATTATTCAAAAAAATTGACATTAAAAAATATGAACATATTTTATTTACGTTTAATGAATTTTAAATTATTAGAGGTTATTTCTCTTAAAAACTATATGATTAAAAAAAGGGTTAAATTGGCCGGTGGTAGACTCATAAAGAGGGGGTAATAATATAAATTTAGCCAGTGCCGGTTGATTATTATGAAACTAATATAATATATATTTAAACAAGCTTTTATTTAATTTAAAAAATAAATCAGATTCTATTACTACTAATGCCTTGTAGTTTTATTTTTATTTTTATTTTTATTGTGTCACTGATTAAAAGGTCAAGGAATTATTTTATTTATATACACCGTAGAAAATATAGCTGTGTGTTATTCACCCATTTTAATTTTATTTATTTAATAAACTTACTGAACATGGAAGGGAATCATGTATTTTGTTCCATTCTGACCCACACCACTAGTTTATGGCTTTTGGGGTGTGTTGTGCATGAAGATCTAGAGGAAAAGACACTAATAACATCGTTAATTAAATATACATATAATTTTTTATCGATTATACTGGATCATTTTTCAAATTTAGATCTAAAAATATTTAGTTAACAAGCTAACAGATGGCTTCTAATTTATGGATGATAACGGAAGACGGTTAGTTAATACTCTCTATTTTAAATTAAGTTTTGTATTTGAGTATTACACAGTACGATAAATCAAAGCGAGAGAATATTAATTTTATCATATTATTTTTGTTAACTATTAGTGTATCTAATGATCATAAATACTAATGAAAGAATCATAAATTGAAAGTGATGCAGGCGATATTAATTGAAAGGATATATTTGGGTGAAGAAAATGAAATTTACAAGCCGACACTTATTTTAGAACAACTAATTTGTTATAATGCCATATTCATTTTGGGAGGGAAGGTGTAGTTTATAGTTGATGGCTAATGATTAATAGATGATGAGCTAATTAATAGCATGTTTGATTTATCTTTAGAGTTGAGTCGAACTCGCCTCAACTCAGCTCGACTCGTTAATAATTGGTTCAGCTCAAATTTTGGTTTGAGTTCGATACGAATTTTTTTTAAGCTCAAACTCGACTTGTTATAAATTTACGAGCAACTCGGTTTGACTCGTTAGGTTCATTTCATTAGGTTCAGCTCGCTTGCTTCACGGACTTAAAAACCATTTTTTAAAAGTCTATTTTTTTATATATTTGACATTTTAAATTAATATTATTTTTAAAAAAATATTGAAATAAAATAAAAGCTATTAGATTGAAATTTAACTTTGTCTAAAAAATATACTAATTCAAAAATTTATTAATTTATATGATGCTAATTTTATTTGTATAACTATTTTTAGAAATATTTTGCTCACTTGAGAATATAAATTATCATTTAACACCGTTAGATTAAAATAAAATATAAAGTTAAAATTTATATTAAATCTTTAAACCTACTCTTAAAGACAATATAATCATTCTCATATATAATCGAGTTGGCTCATGAACCTAACGAGTCGAACTATGTATAGTTCAAGTTCAACTCATTTAGTTAACGAACTTAATTTATCGCTTATATTCAGCTCATTAGGTTCATGAACCAAGTTCAACGAATTAATTATCGAACCGAGTTTCGAACTATTTTCGAGTTGGTTCGGTTCATTGACAGCCCTAGTCAAAAGTAATTATATAGATGTAGAATTGATTTGAATGATTTTGAGGTGTTTGGTTCTTCTAAAATAGATTTGTTTCTATCTTCGAAATTGATTCTACTTGAAGCTAGAATTTTTTTAACTTTTGAGTTTAATCGTGATTTTTACATTGAAATTTGTTATTATACTCACTTTTATATTAATGTATTCAAACGTAAACCAATTCTATTAAACTCAATTTTATTAAAATCAATTGTATCAAACTCAATTCTGTCAAAATCCATTTTCTTCGTCGCCAATCCAAACGCACACTAAAGTGTTTGGTCAAATTTATAAATGTAAAATGACATAAAATGATATTTCTTTTGTAATTAATATATAATTTATTTATTTTAAATTTTTATGATTAATTATAAAGAATAAAAATGAATTTTAGTTTAAATAATAAGAATAAAATGAAAGAAAAAATTATAAGTAATATTATAAGTTAAAATACTATTTAAAATAGCGTATGCAAAATAAATTATAAATTAGTAAAATAAACTCTCGTGATAAAAAAAACTATTACCAAACATACTTTTTATTATCATGTGACTTTATAAACTATAAATTATAATCTATAAGCACATAAATGTGTCATGCCCAACAGAATCTTCATAGAAAAAATATTTTATTTATTTATTTTGACTTTTGCAAGTTTGTATTAAATATTATAAATACTTGCAAGTTAAAACTATAATTAAGAGTGTGCAAGATGAGCTATAACACATAGTCTTAAATATTTATATCGTTAAATTGTGATTAAATAAAATTTCATAATATATTTGCCGTGATTAAATCATGACTAAATAGAATTATTAATTGTTTTGTCGGAGTTGAATAATAGATAATAAACACAAAATCTCCAAAAACTTAAAATCGTCTTGACAACAATTAACAGTAACAACAAAAATTACCAACTAATGATACAAAATATTATGAATACAGACATGATGCAGAGCTCCACTTAGTTCACCTAACAGAAGATAACAATAACATAGCAGTTGTGGCATCACTCTACAATTTGGGTGATCCTGATCCTCTAATCTCCAAGGTACATTTATTCAACTCACATTCACAATTATTATGTGACTCATACTATAAACTATAAGCATATTTACATCATTTGTAACGTTACATGTAGATTGAAGACAAGTTGAATGAGCTAGAAAATCAAAGTCGTGTAGGAAATAAAAATGCGAGAATTGCCCTCGGCACATTTGATGTAGAAGAAATAAATAAAAAGATTCATAGATATTATAGATATGTTGGATCTCTCACTACTCCTCCATGCACAGAAGGTGTCATTTGGAACATCATTGGAAAGGTAATAATGAACATAATATATGCACTCACTCCCTCTACGAACCATTTAAGGTTGCGGTATTTGTCAGCGTGTAAATCATTAAATTTAGAGATGTGAAATTTCTCTTTCCGAATCAAACGATTCTACACGCTGGCTGATACACCGTATAATGGTTATTTAGGTTTTAAATACTTCTACATTATGCAGGTGAGAACATTATCCAAGAAACAACTTGAACTTTTAAAGGCACCATTAAGTGTGGATTTTTTCCACAATGCAAGGCCACTTCAGCCATTGAATGGTCGCAAAATTGAGATGTATCACTATCACCCTAACTAAAAGCAGTGGAATCGGACACCATGAACCAAATATCATTACAAAATTTTCCCATTATGGATTTATCTTTGAGAGTTCTATATTCCTCTCAAGGCACTTTTCTAGGATTCAGATCAAAGCATTATGTTTTTGGTCTTAATAAAAATGTATTATTGTCATTTCTTATTCCTCATATGATACTCATTTATAATAAACTTAGAAAACTCAAACTAATTGTCCTCTAATTACTAAAATAATTATATTAATTTCTCTGTAAAATGTCGCTTTAAAAATATGTGTCATGGTTTCTCTTTATTTGCATTTGAATAAAAAAATTATTTTGATTTAATTTTTATATTTAAATTTGTTGAATTTAATTGTGAGTAGTTAAGTCTCACATCGAATAGAAAATAGAGAAATGATTCAATATATAAGATAAATGACTCATACACCCATTATCTTAAGGTTTTTACTTGATATGTGGTTTCAAGGCCTCTTGGATCCTGAACATTTAGTCTATTGACACACTTGACGCTCCCCATATTCTCCACAAAAAAAAATTATCAATAATGTATTTGCTAAAAAGTACAATACGCACAACTTCTTGTTTTGTAGGGTTGTCTTTGGTGTTTAGGGTATCTGGCCGCACTTAGGGCTAACTTACATGAGGTTGTGAGAAGCTATGTGCATAGCTTTCTTAGAGAAATATCAAATCCCTTTCTCTTCCCTAAGACTGGGATATTTATAGAGGCTCCTTGGGTCTGAGCTAGTGAGTCGGAAAGCAGCTTCCCTTGTTTCTATGACCGGAGAGCATGGCAAAGAGGAAACTTGCTCTCCCGGGAATCATGAAGGAAGTGATTTTCTTTATTGACTCTCTTCAGCCTGCCACCATATGGACACACATCATCACTACATTTATTGGACATACAAGGGTTACTTCGGGTGGTAAAAGCCCAATGGGCGATCTGTCACTGAATTTGAATGGCCTTATGCCCCATCTCGGGCAGCCTATGACTTCACTCATTTATGGACAATCCTTTTTAGGGCCCAATAAAATTATCCCTGTACATAGTGCCTCAACAACGAGTCCTTGGAAATAACGAAGTAATTTTAACCGAACACTTTAGGTCTTTATATTTGGGGCCAAACCCATGAAAGCCCCTCAGACAAAATTGAGGGCGAGTCCCTCAAGCGGGCTTGGGGGAGTTCATCAAGAGGGCTTGGGGTGATTCCCTCAAACATCGTTGTCATTAGCACGTGCAACATTAAATTCCTATAACTATGCAACTGCCTATAGAAGGTAAAGAGGTTGAGAACCTTGCACACGTTAGGGATGTGGAGAGCAACCATTAGTGTTGCTAGGGAGGTCATTATGGCCTATTTTGTATAGAATACGATTCTATAAAAAGAATGGTTTAACTTCATTTTTAGCCACACTTTTATATTCTACATTTATTTTAAAAATATGCAAGTCTTCTCTAGACACATGATTCACTCTTCCACTCACTCATAGGTATATACCTTTTACCTTATTTTCATGTCTTTCCTTTTCCATCGTGGGGATTATTAGGGAATTAGATGAGAGTGTTAATGTAATAAAACCACCCAACGACAGGGAATTAGACATATACTTTCATAGCTTGTGTACTCTCTCTAATGAATAATTCGTATACTTTCGCTAGCCCGAATTATTCATATGAGAACTCATTTTTTGGTGGCTATAATAATTTCTTAACTGAGAGCGAGACATCTTGGCATGTGGATGCCTCGAACGCAATTTTCTTAACCAAGAGTGAGACACATTGTTAGCAGTACCTGTTTACTGTCAAAATTGGTAAACAAGCGTTAGTCTTCCAAATTTTTATATCTTTGGTTACTTACAGGATCGACTAGATTGATCCTAGGACATATGCTTTTATTCGTTTTAAGTTTTATGATGTATGAACATTTTGACAATGTTCTGTTGATTAATTAATGGTATACCACAATTCTTTAAAGAAATGCAGAAAAGTAAATTGTAAAGTAAATGACTTTGAAGTAATTTTGCAAGAAGTATAAATCATGAAATCTCAAATGATTCAATGAAAATTGTAAAAGTATGGTGGTTACACGTACATTTTACTCAGGACACTCTTTTCTCAATTCACACAGATACTTTGAGTAAATTTAATTTTTTTGTACAAGTTGGAACACACGAATCCTAACTGCTAAGACTCCTATTTATAATGAAACGAAAATAACTGTAATCTAACAGTCTTCTCGCCAGAAGATGCCACGTCTTCGATTTGCATGCATTTCGCTACTCAAAGCTCTCCACGTGTCTTTAAGAAACGGATAAGGCCAAAAAACAGTTATCAACCTTATTTTGAATTGCATCCGTCGTACACAACTTCAAATAATTCTGTCGAAATCAAGTCTAGACTAAAAAATATTTCTAAGTCCTAAACCATAGCTTCCTTTATGCAAGAGTATCTTCGACTAGGTTTTCAATATTTTTCTGTCGAAAACAACATATTGTCTTTCAGAATATCTCTTCAAATTCCATTAACTCATTTCTGCTATTCATGTGCGTCGAAATTCCAGCCAACAAGTTACCCCTCAAAAATGTCATTTTCGACTATAAGGAGAAAAGACATTTTTTTGAAATGTTTCGACACTACAGTATCTTTACTGCTATGACGTCATGGTCATTTATGACTATGTCTCTTCAAACATCTTTTTGAGACGTGCAAAACCCAACTTTTAATCGTCACGCTCCTATTTCCTAGGAGATCATGGGACACGCCAACTGCCACCATCTAATCAATATTTCCCTAATCAACACGCGTCCCAAGATCCATGCCCACTATCAGCATTGTTGAAATAAAACGTTTTTTCTCACTCCACTATAAATACTTCAACTCATCTTCTTTCTCATATTTTCCACTTCTGAACTTTTTCTTTCTCTAAAGCACAAGAACAACTTTCATATCTTCTCAACAAAGCTTCAAGTAAACTCAAATCTTTTTCATCTCCAACATCAATGGCATCCAAAGAAGATAACCTAAAAGATTCCAATAAGCAAACATCTCTTCCTCCAGTTCATAAGATTCTGGGTCCCAAAGTTATAGGGAATCAACAATATATACCCGAACCTCCACTTGAAGAAGAAAAACAGCGCATTTACCAATCTCAAGTACTAATCCCTATTTTAATTTCTAGAAAAACACATGTTATTGTTGGTCCTTTACCAGAAATTGACACTATTTCTAATAAACTTAGAGAATATTTTCCAACTTATCATAGAACTAAGCCAATAGCAAGTAGGAAAAAAAATCTAAGGTTAGCAAAGAATCTGTGAATACTGAACCAGGTAAGGTAGTTGATACCCATACAAAGTCCTCGACTGAGCCTATAAAGAAACCCATTAACCTAGATTATATGAATAATACTCTTAGAGTATTTTGCTCCTACCCCCTGTCGAAAGACCTTGAGAATTACTTGCCTTGGCTGGCGAAGATAGAGAAAAAGAAAACTCAATTTTAGAAAGATATGGAAATCTTCGACATGATTCGACTGTCAAAATCTAGACCAGGTTACTGCCAAACTATGTTGCTAACCTCCTTGTACTTTTTGGATAGTACACACAACAATTCTCACTTCCTCTGTGGAATGTTAACTCCAACATTATTCGACATCGCTGCAATTACTGGTCTTCGACCAACCGGAGACACCTTCGACCCTAGTCACATGACTGAGGATACCATTGGCTTCGATGGAAATTGAGCCACTTTTACTCATTACATCTCTGACCACTAAAAGAAGGACACTGAAGAAGTTTCTGATGAAGAACATATTGCTTTTCTCGCACTGTGGTTATCTCGATGCATTTTTTGCTCGAGGTCTCTACAAGTAGCGAAGAAGTTCTTAACCATGGTGAACCAAATACACACTGGTCACAAGCTTTGTCTTATCCAAATGATTTTAGGTTTCCTATATGAATCTTTTGGAGAAGGTATCGAAATTCTCAAGCAAATCCAACTTGGATCGAACCTATTATTAGCTGGCCCATTTTGGTTGCTTCAGCTATGGGTAAATGCTACTTTCGAACCTTCATTGCCAACCCGTAACATAATCAACAAAGAAACTGATGAGATCAAGAATAGAAGGGTTGAAGGGACACGCCTCTTCCAATTAACTCCTAGTGACGAAGGACTAAATCTGCAAAAAACTTTCACTGAGTATTTAATGATGTATGCCAAGCGCTACAATTTTACTCCTTCTATGGATCCCTTCTCTAATAGGAATTATGGCCTAGAATGGTTTACCAGAACTTTTCTAGCTCCTTCGAAAGATCAAGAAGCAGAATCTTTGGCTATATGGGAAGCATTCCTCACACCGAAGTTGATAGCAACAAGGCTCAGACTTTCAATGAATCAAATAATCCTTCTCAGCTACCAACCAATCTTGTCTCTCGACAGTTTGTACTTAACCAAGTTCTACCCAGACCAATCTTTCCGAAGAAAAGCTTTGTTGTCCTTTACATCATGTACTTTACTGAGGCTGAAAGAAATGCAGAAATGTCTCAGTACATTGGCACTACTCAACTTACCCCCATTCCATTCAAATCATTATACCATTGTTCCCAAGAATATCATACTTAGTGGAGACATTACTACTCCACAGAAATGTTCGAAGTTAACACTTTTACTCAACACTTAACAACTGCTTTTGTTTCTGTACAGGACAGATCCAAGAAAGGTACTTTGACTCACATCAATGAAACCCAAAAATTCAAAAAGTAGTTTGAGACTGCCTATCGACCTGATGACCTTATTCGAACCATCCGTGAAGCAGCAGTTACTTTGAGAGAAAAATTTCTAAAGAAACTCCCCGATTTAAAACTACCTTTGTACGTTAAACACGAACACAGGTACGAGTTAGCTTTTAACATGCATCCACCAAGATTCCCTCGACTGCCAACGACTAATTTTGGTGTGGCTTTTAGCCCTCTGTTTCCCGACTGGTTTGTCTGTGGGGACTTCGTGAAAATCCTTCGAAAAGACTTTCAAAAGCTAGCAAAATGGGTGGTTCTGACTAAGCATACTCTAGATAGTTTCAAAGGATATCTTCATATTGGCATAGAGGATGTTCAAGTACTTTCTCCTATATATGAAGGTGTGGAACAAGAGGAATTTTCAATTTATTTTATTTTTCTTCTAACAGTTTCTTGACATCCTTTTTACTTGTGGCATTTGCTTTGACATGTTCCTGTTTTAGCTGTCGAAAGAAAACAACTAACAAAAGGTCCAACAACGAAAACTGCCAGTTCGACCAAAGAAGAAAGTCAAGAAGAAGAAACAACCAAACAAACAACAAAGGTACACTTTGTGTTTTTCTTATTTGCTTGATGTATTACCTTCATATTCTAATGTTTATGTTATTTTCAGGTAAATCGAAAACCTCCTCCGAATCCAAAGAATAGAAAGGATAAAGAACCCCAGGTTCAAGTAATCGAATCAGATGATGGTGACTTGTCACCAGATACCTCTAAAATGGCAAAGAAGAAAAAGATGGCGAAGACTTCTGACGCCACCTCTCAACCAAAAACAGACATTATCAAAATAAAACCCCAGAAACCTGTCACTCCCAAGGTAATCGAAATTCATCCTGAACTTGCTACCAAAGGTACTCCTGAACCGCTCAATAGTGATAACTCTAGCCCTGGTGTAGAAGGTTCTAAGGTAAAAGAATCTCACCTTAATTTCTCTAGCCAATTTTTATTTTCGACTTAAAATGATTTGAATCCTTTTGTATGGTGGCCCAGATGTTACTACACAATCTAGCATTAAGCATGCCATTCTTGGAAGCACCAACACTCCTTCATATCATCCCACATCTAACAAATAATCGAACAAAGATTCTATGGGTGAAGTAAATAAACCCGCTGAGGAACAACAAGAGATTTCGCCACCAAAAGATACAACACAACAATCTTAAACAATTGACTCCAACCATGAAGATAACGAAGAAGAGGAACATCAATCCATGGAAATCAAAGAAACCACACACATCCAAAACATAGAAGAAGTTATGCAAGAAAAAGTTGATAACTTTTCGCCTTAAATAAACCAAGACGATGATGCCCTAGACGAGGAAGAATATCAAGAAGAAGGCCAACCTTTGTTCGACTATGTACACGATCCTCAGGATGAAAAGGAGGATGATGATGATAACCAAGGTGAAATGCCCAAGACCAACCAAACTCTGATCCTACCAAAGCTTTTAAAGCTTCTTTGACTGGTGGAACTGCTGCTCTTTCCCAAGAAGAATTGGGGAACTTGAAGAAAAACAAGCCAGCAGAATACCTAAAGGTGATCATGAGCACCTGAGGTAGTTCAACTGAAAAATGCTCTAGTTCTTCATCCGTCTTAGGTGGCCAATCTACCAATGAATCTACTGATGAAATGCTTAAGAAAATCAAAGATAAAGCCATTGAAGTTGACTTGCTCAAAGCCTTAGAAGACAATCCTTCTGCTTGCTTTAGCATCAAAGACCTCTTGAAGCAAGTCGACATCTTAACTACACCTCCTGAAATCTCATATGTCATTATGGAACTTGGGTTGCCCATCGATCACATCACTGCAGATCTCAACCGGCGAAGAAACGTCTTGACCAAAATTCAAAACAAAATGAACACCCAAACGGCTGAATGGGACGTTGTTGCTGAATCCACCAACAAAGTTTCCGAATTAGAGAAGAACTTTGAGAAAAATCAAGAAGAGTTCGAAACTTGCGCCAACAACATTGCTACTTGGGAGAAACAAATCGAAGAGTTGCAAGCCAAGATTCACAAGGCTAAAGAGCGTCAAGAAGAAATTCATAAGCTTGACCACCAAGAGCTCGACAATGAAATTTAGGTAGGGGTACATCATGTCGAACGGGCCCAGGCTTTAGGAGCAGAAATTGACACCCTCAACTCTAACAAGTCCATAATTGACTGTCGTCTCTTTCTCTCAAAGACAAAATATGAATGAATGAAGGCTATCTTTCCTTTCTAATTATCTTGCTTGCTCATATTTGTAACTCCTTGACTTTTTATTTCAACTCTGGGATCTTGTAATGTACTGACTTAGCCATTTTGGCATTTGAATTTAATTATCATTTTGGCTTCAATATTTCATATGGATCATTTTGTTGATATCTTAACTTCCTGAAGCGCAGGCCTATATTTTTTCAAATATTTCCCATTGACTCTCAGAAGTCTTCGATCTTCTGCCAAATCTTCAATCTCATACGCATTGTTAGAAAATAATTGGATAATCTGGAATGAACCTTCCTATTTTGGGGACCATTTACCCAATGTCCTATCTTTTTTATCCATAAGTAGAATCACCTTCCATACTAAATCTCCAATCGAAAATGATTTAACTCTAACCTTTTTATTATATGCCTTTTCTACTCTCTTCTTCTGCCTCTTTAGTAACTCTAAGGCATTCAACCTTTCTTCGTCTAAATCAAGTAACTCATCCAACATCATATTCCAATATGATTCAGACGGAATTTATAACACCCCCTTCTACACTCCCAGGCAATTAAAGCGATAACAATTAATCAAATTTTTATCAGAGTATATTTAAAACATTCACGGCATAGACCGAGGGGTCACATCAATTGAAACAAATAAATATAAACCTGCTCATAAAGATATGCAACAATCAGGTAGTGATACAAACAAAGGAACTCAGTTCCTACTACCCACACTCCAGATACAGAATAAAAGCGGAAAATATGAACTGAATCTCATATATATACATCATGAAAAGTTTGTCTGCCAAATACAATCATACATGTACAATCCCAAAAGAAACATATACATATACACACAAATCACCAACGGTCTCCCTAACTACCCGGTGCCACATATCAGAGCCGACCGACAAAAGAATGAAGACATAAGCTTCACAAAAAGACCTCCAGCAATCTAATCTGTAATGCCTCATAGAGCATTAAAACAGCAGAAGGGTGAGAAACACAATCATAATATAATTGCATATAATTATATATAACACAAAAAATACACATATAAAATATTCTCACCACAACTCATACCAGAATTCAAACACAAAACAACACAATGCATATTTCCCATATCCATCACCAATGCATATCAATCATGCACAATACAATTATCACCAACACAGTATATATGTACATACACCACTCATCAATTCCAATCACAATTCCACACAAAATCAATTCATTCATGATTTATGCGAATGCACAGAGACCGACACAACGACTCTATGCAATGCATATGCGGTACCATCCATCCATCATTTCTCGTCATCAGTTCACTCAGGAACTCTGCTGGAATCATCGCTTGTTACTTAGGATTACTCATGTAACACCCCGTAGGGCAAACGATGTTCCCCGTCGCTTTAGGTCCTCTTTTTTTTTTTTAAGGCACACGACGTTTATGGATCGCTTTAGGTCCTCTTTGTATAAGGCACACGATCCGATCGCTTTAGGTCCTCTTTGTATAAGGCACACGATCGTCTATAATCATCGCTTTAGGTCCTCTTATTTTTAAGGCACACGATCCGATCCGATCGCTTTAGGTCCTCTTATTTTTAAGGCACACGATGTTATAGTGGATTCCCTCTGGAATCGATTCGTCGCTCACACCCCACATGGGCACACGACATCACAAGATGCATATCATGATGCTTGACACACAATAACTCATGACAATCGAATGCATCTTCACACATATATGCAACCATAATCATGCATATATTTCAACTCATCAACTCCATACATTCACAATTCAACAATATGAATTATCTCATCATCAATATTCATGCATTGGAAATCAATTCAAACAATGCATTTCAACCCCTAAAGACCACCAAACCACATATATTGAATTTCACACAAACAATACCTCTCATCATAATCCACAAACCACAACAATCATGCAATCACAATTACTTCCACAAGGGATTCACACCACAAAGGCTGCCCACAACACATCATTATCATACATTGAAATCAAATCCAAAACAACACATTTATTTCTCCATAAGACCACAAACCATCATCACATCATTCAATCATATGCATTCATATCACATATCAGCACACAAGTCATACGATCTCCATATTAACAGCACATTACATGATACATATCCATTGCACACAATTAAAACGACAAAAGTCGACAAAACGACACTATTTCAAATTCCCAACATAATTTAATCGGCCAACAATCTCAAAATCATTTTAATAAGAAAGAACATTTCATAAGCTTTCCAACGATATAAAGAACGTCCCGATCCGATTTACGGATCAAAAGTTATGAATTTTCAAAGAAAAGAATTTATTGAGAAACAGCCAGATTCGCCTGGCGACTTAGGATTTCGCCTGGCGAATCCCCTTTCGCCAGCACTTCGCCTGGCGAACCAGTGGCGAACCACAAATTTTATAAAACCCAAAAGTTACAGAAGCTAACACATTTCTGTCTTTCCGAATTCTCCTGGCGACTTACGATTTCGCCTGGCGAATTACCCTTCGCCAGCACTTCGCCTGGCGAACTAGTGGCGAGACTAAATCTGCCTGGCGAATTCCCAATTCGCCTGGCGAATCGCACCAGACCCAGAAAAATTCTGTTACGGGTTACACGGCTCCAAAACCCCAAAAATCCCATTTTTCACCCCAAATCAATTCCAACAGCAAAAACAAGTATCAGCAAATGTTCATATGCACATTGTGATCATACAACGCAAATTTTATCGATTTCCAACCGCAAAAACATCGATTTCTACTCGTTTACTCGTTTTCGACCTAAAACCGAAAACTATGGAAAAAGGCTAGGCAACATGCACACACACATACATAATCATACACAATGATAAGATAATAGAATTTCGCACCCTTACCCGATTAAATCGTGTTTTAGAAAGTCGGTTGATCGATTCTTAAATCCACAAGTTTTTCCTCTTTTTCTTCTTTTTCCTCTTCTCTTTCTCTTCTCCTTTTTCTTTCTACTTTTCTCTCTTTCTATTTCTATTTCTATGAAAAATATAATACCTACCCGACAAAAGACCAAAATACTCCTACACTCAAATATCTCGCAAACGTTCCCAAAATGCGATAAAATATATTCACGACGAAAAATAACATATTTTCAGATAAAAGTCGGAAATAAAATAATATAATAATAAAATAATCAAAACGACTCGATTAAATAAAACAGACTAAAACTGGGTCGTTACAACTCTCCCCCACTTAGAAATTTTCCTCCTCGAAAATATACTGAGACGAACAACTCCGGACACGACTCTCGCATCCGACCAACAACTAACATGCCAACAAAAGCACACCACGAATAACACAAACTGACAAACCACCTTGCTAACAGCAACTACTACAACGACACGACGACAACTACCACGACAAGATGCAAAGCCCATACAATGCACTTGACGACCAACTCACAACTCAAAGAATACCCAAGTTACGAACACCCACATATACAAAATGTTCCACCTCACGCTTCCGCTGCGCACTCTGATTACTCGTAACCATCAAAACAACTTACACAAAAACTTTCGGCTTAACTCACCAGGTACAACCTTAGCTTTTCCCGAAGGAAGGTCCAAGCCAAATTCCTAACCCGTCACGAATTTCAACACTCCTCGTTGTCTCATACTCTATTCCTTCAGACTAAACAAGTACTCAAAACTCGTGTGATAACTAAACACTTCGAACCTAGAACCATAAAGATAATACCTCCAAATGTTCCAACACAATACCACCGCAACCAATTCCAAATCCAGAATAGTATAGATCCTTCTATGAATCCTCAATTATCGTCAAGCATAAGCCACAACTTTACCCTCTTGCATTAACACACAGACTAAACTCATCAGAGACACATCTCACTACCTTACAACCGGTTTATTAGGATCACACAGAATCAAAACTGGAGCCGTAGACAACCTCTACTTCAGCTCACCAAAACTTACTCCCAACGAACATCCAAAACAAACGACTCACCCTTTGCAAGCCAACTGAGCTACCAGAAGTACGAACTTAGCAAAGTCTTCCATATCCTGCAGTAACAACCAACTAAGCCCAAAATTTTCTACTCTCCTTAACCAACTTCAGAGCCTCTCTTGTAGAACTACATCTACTTCCTATGGATCCATAACCATACTCTCATCTGAAATAACATATCCAAGAAAACTAACCTTTTTCAACCAAAATTCTCACTTGAATAACTTAGCATAAAACTTCGTCTCCTTTCAACACTTGTAATTCAATTCTCAAACACTTGCAACTCCACTCAAACTCAACCATCTCAATCGTTACTTTATTCAACTATTAGCAATCCATACACAATTTCTTCTCTTAACAGTCCAAATTCCATAAATCCCAACGTGTAGCAACAACCAACCCAAAGGAACTCTCAAATATTACATCCACGCTTAAGGTTTTCTCAAAATTTTCGTTACTGCTCTAAAATTCCAAAAACTCCAACCTCTCCAGAACTCTAAGTTTCGCTTTCCATAGTCTCAATATCATTATACACATTGTGCTTGTTATTCCATTCAATCATCCTTCCTTTTTGTTACTAACACTACTGGAGCTCTCTAAGACGACACACTTGGTCTCACAAATCCCTTTTTCAGTAAATCTTCCAACTGCTCTTAAAATCTGAGTTACACTACCTACAAGTTCTTCTACTTACCTAGCAGATCCAAACCTCAAATCCTCCCCTTCGTCAAATTTGAGTTCACACTCTACTCTCTGAGAACAACCATTAACGATACCTAATCGTTCACTCTCAAAGACATTCCAACTTGACCAACCTACAAAAATCTCTAATCCGTCTCACCTTCCAATATGAAAATCTTCATCAACTCAACAAAACAATCTGTAAACATTTTCCTTAATTCCAAACAATTCATTACACACACTATCTGAAATTCTGGTATCAGACGTGTGATGTTAAGGTGCGATGTCACAACAACACACTCTGCAAATGGACAACAATAACAGTAACACAATAACACAAGGAATTGTTCACCCAGTTCGGTCTAACTACCTAAGTCTGGGGGCTACCAAGCCAGGGATGAAATTCACTACTTGTAGAATTAATTTACAGACTCAACAACCCAGTTGACAATCTCCTAAACTTATTTCTACTAGTGACTTTCTACCTAAGAAACCACTTAGATATGAGAACACTACTCAATCCCTAAAACACTTCAATGAGATTACACACTTTGAATATCACTACTTGATTGTGCTTCACAGCTTTGATCAAGAACAACTCAAACACTAATACCGATTCACACTATAATGGTTTATAAATCATAAACGAAGACACAAACGACAATCAGTCTTTAGCACTCTTTTCTTCGTCACTTTTCTCTAGTACTGGTGCGCTTTATATAGCTCCTTGAATTGGTCTTGGATCTGCTACAATATCTGACCTGATTTGTTATTTAAAACTAAATATTTAAAACAGATTTTCTCCTAAAATCTTTTCAAATCTTCAACCTTTTAAATCTCCTACAAATTTGCACCAGATCTCCTATGCAGCAGAAAATATCTATCTCAAGATATTCGCATCCAATGAGACAGCTTGCTCTCCACAATTCCAGCTAACACGCAAACCCTAATAACATCACAACCTGATGTTATTAATTCTGCAGATCTAATGTCACAACATCGCCATGTGACATCAGACATCCAACTTCAGCAATTTAAATACTTAACACAGCCCAATGTTAAGACTCAATGTTGCAACATCAGCACCTTGACATCAACATTGAACATACTTTGTTTTACCAAAATTCCAGCCAATCCAAGAACTAACAATATCAAAGCCGGAAAGACACGTCTATTCCATCCAACATAATTCCGCCCACTATCAACAAGAGATTAAGGGTGATCAGTTCCTCAATTTGTCAATAGACAGCCGGCAATCATGATGGGGCATAAACCGTCTTTACCAACCTATAATAGCATTCCTTACATCTCATGCACAAAACTATCTAAGGCACCAATCCTTAGCCGACATAAACCTTACCTCCGCATTCCCTCCGGAATCGGGAACAACACTGTCTAAACAACACTTACACTCTTGCAACCAACGGCACACACACCAAATCCATTTCAAAGTCTTTACCATAAATGGCCAAAGGATAACTTAAACAAACCAAAGAAGTAGTTACTGACCCCATTGCTGGAGTATCAATAACCATCTTACCACCCATCAAAGACAACACAAGATTCAAACGCTTCGTGCACTCAGACGACACAAGACTCAATGTTGCAACATCAGCACCTTGACATCAACATTGAACATACTTTGTTTTACCAAAATTCCAGCCAATCCAAGAACTAACAATCTCCCCCTTTGGCTAATTTTGGCTAAAACAATCTCTGCACTCTGCACCTTCAGAGACTTCAGCAGCAGAAAAACTTCAATCAATGATTTTGAAACTCCAACCAGCGGCATCAGCAGTAACATCTTTTCTTCACAAAACTCTGCTGCTGTACCATCTTCAACAGCAACAACCTTCAACAATGTTGCTCCCCCTCAATCATGAACCAGCAAAGCAGCTGTTCAGCAATTACTCCCCCTTAATATATGCATGTTCTTTTGACAGCACAACAACTGACAGTATTTGAAACTTTTGGCTTTCTTTCTTTCTTTGGCTACTTCTCCCCCTTTTTAGTCACAATTTGACAACCTTCACCTGGCAGTTGACTAAACATTTTCAAAAAAAACTCCAACTGCTCACAACCCTTTCTAGCACATTTAGTCTTCATAAATGCAGATTCCCAATTTGCTTCTTAACCTTTCAAATTGGTTTGCGTCTAAGGCTTTAGTGAAAATGTCAGCCAGCTGTTTATCTGTGGCTACATGCTCCAAGGTAACAATTTTGTCTTCAACCAATTCCCTTATGAAGTGATGCCTTATGTCTATGTGCTTTGTCCTACTATGCTGTATAGGATTTTTAGATATATTAATGGCATTCAGATTATCACAGTATAGTGTCATAACATCTTGTTTGACATTGTATTCACTCAACATCTGCTTCATCCAAACCAGCTGAGAGCAACTACTTCCTGCTGCTATATACTCAGCTTCAGCAGTTGAGAGAGATACACAATTCTGCTTCTTGCTGAACCAGGAAATCAGATTGTTCCCTAGAAAGAAACAGCCTCCTGAAGTACTTTTCCAATCATCTGCACTTCCAGCCCAATCAGCATCACAATATCCTCTTAACTCAGTCCCAGAATCATGACTATATAGCATCCCATAGTCACTTGTGTCATTCACGTATTTCAAAATTCTCTTCACTTGATTTAAGTGACTCACCTTAGGATCAGATTGATATCTGGCACACACTTCAACAGCAAAGGAAATGTCAGGTCTGCTTGCTGTGAGATACAGTAGACTCCCAATCATACTTCTGTATAAGCTTTGGTCCACACTCACTCCATTTTCATCCTTGGATAACTTCAAATGGGTAGGAGCAGGTGTCCTTTTGTGATTGGCATTATCCAGACCAAATTTCTTTACTATGCTCTTAGCATATTTGCTTTGAGAAATAAAGATGGAATCCTCCATTTGTCTGACTTGTAGCCTAAGAAAGTAGTTGAGTTCTCCAACCAAACTCATTTCAAATTCAGATTGCATTTGTTGAACAAACTGCTTCACCATAGCATCTGACATTCCCCCAATACAATGTCATCCACATAGATTTGGGCTACCATTAATTTTCCGCCTTCTTCCTTGACAAACAAAGTTTTGTTAATCCCTCCTTTTCTATATCCATTTGCTGCTAAGAATTCTGTCAGCCTCTCATACCAGGCCCTTGGAGCTTGTTTCAAGCCATACTGAGCTTTCCTCAGTTTGAACACATGATTGGGGAAGTTTGGATCAATGAATCCTTTAGGTTGGTCTACATAGACTTCTTCATTCAGATAGCCATTCAGAAAAGCAATCTTCATGTCCATTTGGAACAACTTAAATCTTAGGTTACAAGCCACACCCAAGAGTAGTCTGATGGATTCTAATCTAGCCATTGGAGCAAACGTCTCATCAAAGTCAACTCCCTCAACTTGAGTATAGCCTTGTGCAACAAGTCTTGCTTTGTTTCTTGTGACCACTCCAAGCTCGTCAGACTTGTTTTTGTAGATCCACTTTGTTCCAATAACATTAACTCCATCAGGCCTAGGGACAAGCTCCCATACTTCATTCCTCTTGAACTGCTCTAGCTCTTCATGCATTGCATTTATCCAGAACTCATCCACCAATGCTTCCTTGACATTTTTTGGCTCAATTTTGGAGACAAAGCATGAACTTGCTATAACATCTCTAGACCTAGTCCTTACTCCAGAGTTTGGATCACCTATAATGAGCTCCTTTGGGTGGTCCTTCTGTACTCTGATGGAGGGATCCTTATGGGGTTGCTCAGCTTCAGGCTCAGTAGCAGCAACACTAGGAGTTTGGCTTCTGTCTTCAGCTTCTGGAGCAACTTCACCAACTAATGTCTCAACAGCATCTGGAACATCATCATCTTCCTGCTTGTTACTGTCATCAATCACCACATTGATTGACTCCATCATTACCTTGGTTCGAGAGTTGAACACCCTATATGCTCTGCTGTTAGTAGAGTATCCCAAGAATATTCCTTCATCACTTTTGGAATCCAATTTTCTTCTCTGCTCTCTATCAGCCAGAATATAGCATCTACTTCCAAAAACATGGAAGTACTTAACATTAGGTTTTCTTCCCTTCCATAATTCATATAGAGTGGATGAAGTGCCTCTTCTTAGGGTAACCCTGTTGTGAATGTAGCAGGCAGTGTTCACGGCTTCAGCCCAGAAATGATAAGGAAGTTTCTTGGCATGAATCATTGCTCTAGCCGACTCTTGTATAGTTCTGTTCTTCCTCTCAACAACTCCATTTTGCTGAGGGGTGATTGGCGATGAGAATTCATGACTTATACCTTCAGCCGAGCAAACTTCTTTAAACTTGCTATTCTCAAACTCTCTTCCATGATCACTTCTTATTCTGATAACCTTACTCTTCTTTTCTCTTTGGAGTCTTTGACATAGCTCTTTAAAGACATCAAACACCTCTGATTTGTCTTTGATGAAGTTCACCCAGGTGTATCTTGAATAGTCATCCACAACTACATAAACATATTTCTTCCCACCCAGACTTTCAACTTGCATAGGTCCCATCAAGTCCATATGAAGAAGTTCCAATACCTTGGAGGTGGTGTCATGTTGAAGCTTCGGATGAGACATCTTTGTCTGCTTTCCTTTTTGATAGTCTCCACACACCTTTCCTTCCTCAATACTAAGTTTGGGAATCCCTCTGACTGCTTCTGAGGAGATAATTCTCTTCATTCCCTTTAGGTGAAGGTGTCCCAACTTCTGATGCTAGATTTTGACATCATCTTCTTTAGCAAGCACATACGTGGAAGAATTTGAGTTTTGAGGCACCCAAAGATAACAATTGTCCTTAGACCTGGCTCCCTTCATAATGACTTCTCCTTTGTCATCTTTGACCATACATTCGGACTTTATGAAGTCTACTTTGAATCCTTGATCACAAAGTTGACTAATACTAATCAAATTTGTTGTTAGTCCTTTAACAAGAAGAACATTCTCCAGTCTGGGAGCACTACCACAGTTTAGTTTACCAATCCCCTTTATCTCTCCTTTGATCCCATCACCAAATGTAACATAGCCAGAAGACTGAGGTTTCACATCTACAAGTAGATTCTTTACACCAGTCATGTGTCTTGAACACCCACTGTCAAAATACCAGTCATCTTTGGTAGAAACCCTTAAGGAGGTGTGAGCTATCAGGCTGGTAACTTTAGGAACCCATTGCTTCACCACTTTAGGCCTGACCTCTTTCCGTCTGGGTTGAGAAGCAGAATTTGG
This sequence comes from Lathyrus tuberosus, assembly GCA_022829125.1. NCBI lineage: Eukaryota > Viridiplantae > Streptophyta > Magnoliopsida > Fabales > Fabaceae > Lathyrus > Lathyrus tuberosus. Next base: position 6,593,391 of record JALAZF010000177.1, on the reverse strand, counting down.
ATAACCGTGAAGCTTGAAGCACGAGGACTGCATATGTCCAAACTTACCACAATAGAAGCATCTGACTCTGTCGTTTATAATGTGGTTAGATCTTCTTCCACTTTGATGATAATGTTGTGACTGTCACCCATAATGTTGTCTCCTTATCCCATAGTTGGATTGTCTTCTTCTGTACTGAGGATGTTGTCTCTTAGGCTGTCTTCTATGGTGATGAGGCTTTCTTCTTCCATAGTAATAAGGCACAGCATGGTTGTATTCATTTCCATCCCAGTTACCCTGATGATGAAAGCTGTTCTGATTGGACCCAACAGCCTCCATGCTCTTGTGATATTAGGGAGGCATATGCTGACTGACTCCTTGGGGCTGCATCTTTCTCTGATGAGGACCATTCTTCTTCTCAACATTCGGGGGCTGAACAACCTTCTTTGGTGTAGGACCCTGTCTCTTAGGTTGATGTTGAGATAATGGATGAAACATCTCCTTCTTTGTTCCTGAAGTGCTTGCCACATATCCTATACCTGATTTATCTCCAACAGCTTTCTCTGACTGAAGAATCTTATCAAGAGTAGCTGTACCACTGTTCATCATCCTAATGAATTTTGTCATCTGATCCAGTTGAGACTTAACTAGTACAACTTCATTTTCCCGATCAGCTTTTTCATTTTCAAGCTGAGCAATCTGTTGCTTGTGACACTTGTTTTCTTGACAAATCTCAGCACTTTTTAAACACAACTCTCGATAAGTAGATGTTAACTCCTCATAAGTTATTTCTCCATCACTATCATCATCAGACACAATAGTTCCTGTTAGGGCTCTAACATGCCTTGCTGACTCACCTTGACTTTCACTATCAGATTCAGACCAGGAAACTGACATGCCCTTCTTCTGCTTCTTCAAGAATGTGGGACATTCTTTCTTGACATGTCCATACCCTTCATATTCAAAGCATTGAACACCTCTATCCTGGGCAGTCTTCTCTTCCTCTTTCTCTTTTGGCTTGCTGATGTCAGAAGAGATGTTCTTGACACTAGGCTTGTAGTTATTGTTCCACCTTTTTAACACTTTGTTGAACTGCCTTCCCAACATAGCAATGGCTTGAGACAAATCTTCCTGAGAATCATCATCTTTGACTTCATTCGCTTCTGCAGGAGTGGAGACCAGAGCAATACCCTTAGGCTTCTTTTCAGGTTTTTCTTCATTCAAACCTAGCTCAAAAGTTTGAAGAGATCCAATGAGTTCATCAACTCTCATCTTGCTGATGTCTTGGGCTTCTTCAATAGCAGTCACCTTCATCTTGTACCTCTTAGGAAGGGACCTAAGAATCTTCCTTACAAGCTTTTCTTCTGACATTTTCTCTCCAAGAGCACTAGATGCATTGGCCAACTCAAGAACACTCATGTGGAAGTCATGAATAGTCTCATCTTCCTTCATCTTCAGACTTTCAAATTTTGATGTTAGAAGCTGAAGTCTAGACATCTTCACTCTAGACGTTCCTTCATGAGTAGCCTTCAAAATATCCCACGCTTTCTTAGCAACTTCACAGGAATTGATTAACCTGAAGATATTCTTATCCACTCTATTGAAAATTGCATTTAGAGCTTTGGAATTTCCAAGGGCAAGCTCATCTTCTTCCTTGGTCCATTCTTCTTCAGGCTTTGGGTTTGAGGTGCCTTCTTTATCCTTGCCAGTATCATCTTTCTCACACACAACAGGTGCTTTCCACTCTTTAACAATAGCCTTCCAAGCCCTGCTGTCCAAGGATTTTAAGAAAGTGGTCATCCTTGGCTTCCAATAGTCATAATTGGATCCATCCAAAATAGGGGGTCTGTTGATGAATCCTCCAACTTCTTTGTCCATCTTTACACCAGAAGGTAACTTCCCTAGATCTCACCCAGAGACAGACAGGATGCCTGCTCTGATACCAATTGAAATTCTGGTATCAGACGTGTGATGTTAAGGTGCGATGTCACAACAACACACTCTGCAAATGGACAGCAATAACAATAACACAATAACACAAGGAATTGTTCACCCAGTTCGGTCTAACTACCTACGTCTGGGGGCTACCAAGCCAGGGATGAAATTCACTACTTGTAGAATTAATTTACAGACTCAACAACCCAGTTGACAATCTCCTAAACTTAATTTCTACTAGTGACTTTCTACCTAAGAAACCACTTAGATATGAGAACACTACTCAATCCCTAAAACACTTCAATGAGATTACACACTTTGAATATCACTACTTGATTGTGCTTCACAGCTTTGATCAAGAACAACTCAAACACTAATACCGATTCACACTAGAATGGTTTATAAATCATAAACGAAGACACAAACGACAATCAGTCTTTAGCACTCTCTTCTTCGTCACTTTTCTCTAGTACTGGTGCGCTTTATATAGCTCCTTGAATTGGTCTTGGATCTGCTACAATATCTGACCTGATTTGTTATTTAAAACTGAATATTTAAAACAGATTTTCTCCTAAAATCTTTTCAAATCTTCAACCTTTTAAATCTCTTACAAATTTGCACCAGATCTCCTATGCAGCAGAAAATATCTATCTCAAGATATTCGCATCCAATGAGACAGCTTGCTCTCCACAATTCCAGCTAACACGCAAATCCTAATAACATCACAACCTGATGTTATTAATTCTACAGATCTAATGTCACAACATCGCCATGTGACATCAGACATCCAACTTCAGCAATTTAAATACTTAACACAGCCCAATGTTAAGACTCAATGTTGCAACATCAGCACCTTGACATCAACATTGAACATACTTTATTTTACCAAAATTCCAGCCAATCCAAGAACTAATAATATCAAAGCCGGAAAGACACGTCTATTCCATCCAACATAATTCCGCCCACTATCAACAAGAGATTAAGGGTGATCAGTTCCTCAATTTGTCAATAGACAGCCGGCAATCATGATGGGGCATAAACCGTCTTTACCAACCTGTAATAGCATTCCTTACATCTCATGCACAAAACTACCTAAGGCACCAATCCTTAGCCGACATAAACCTTACCTCCGCATTCCCTCCGGAATCGGGAACAACACTGTCCAAACAACACTTACACTCTTGCAACCAACGGCACACACACCAAATCCATTTCAAAGTCTTTACCATAAATGGCCAAAGGACAACTTAAACAAACCAAAGAAGTAGTTACTGACCCCATTGCTGGAGTATCAATAACCATCTTACCACCCATCAAAGACAACACAAGATTCAAACGCTTCGTGCACTCAGACGAAATAAACGAATGAGTCGCTCCGGTATCAATAATAGCAACTAAAGGTGTACTATTAATAAAACAAGTACCTCTGATCAGACAGTCTGCACTTGAAGTATGAGTCCCTGCCAAAGCAAAAACTTTCCCACCAGTCTGAGCTTTCTTCAGTTTCGGACACTTCGTACTAACATGCCCAGGTTCACCACAGTTGAAACACTTCACCACATTCCTTTTACAATCAGCTGCAACATGCCCTAAACCTTCACAATTCGAACACGTCCTCAAATCTTTCCTACATTCAAACTGACGATGTCCCAATTCACCACACCTAAAACATCTCGGAGAATTAGACATACCTCTTCCACTTGTCCTTTTCTCAAAATTCCCCCTTTGTTTACCCTTATCAGTTGGTGTGACATAAGGACCACTATGAAACTGTTGCTTCCCTTTCCTCTCGCTCACACTCTTATAGTGAGTAGAACGAGCCTTACTATCCTCCTCATAAATCCTACAATAATCCACTAAATCTGAAAACCTTCGAATCCTTTGATAACCGATTGCCTGCTTTATCTCAGGATGCAATCCGCTCTCATACTTCACACACTTAGAAAACTCCGCAGTAGCTTCAGCATAATGTGGATAAAACTGCACAAGCTCCACAAACTTAGCAGTATAATCAACAACAGACATACTACCTTGTTTCAATTCCAAGAACTCAATCTCCTTCTTTCCTCTTACATCTTCGGGAAAATACTTCCTCAAAAACTCCATACTAAACACAGCCCAAGTAATCTCTTCCTCTGCAGCTTCCAACACATGACGAGTACCGACCCACCAATCATCAGCTTCTTCCAGCAACATGTGAGTACCCAGTCTCACCTTCTGATCCTTGTCACAATCCATCACTCGAAAAATCCTTTTAATCTCTTTAAGCCAAATCTGTGCACCATCAGGATCATATCTTCCTTTGAAGACAGGCAGTTTGTTCTTCCTGAACTCATCATTACCAGTAGCATTAGGTGCACCCTGCATAGCCCGAGCCATAGCTTGCATCGCAGCAGCTAAAGCAGCGTCATTCCTACCAGCCACATTCTGTTCATTCCCAATAACAACAACTATGGTTAAACAAACAGCTCACCGAACCACAAAGACCAACAAGGACTTACACAACCGACACGGACTGGCTCTGATACCACTTAATGTAACACCCCCTTCTACACCCCCAGGCAATTAATGTGATAACAATTAATCAAATTTTTATCAGAGTATATTTAAAACATTCACGGCATAGACCGAGGGGTCACATCAATTGAAACAAATAAACATAAACCTGCTCATAAAGATATGCAACAATCAAGTAGTGATACAAACAGAGGAACTCAGTTCCTACTACCCACACTCCAGATACAGAATAAAAGCGGAAATCTGTACCGAATCTCATATATATACATCATGAAAAGTTTGTCTGCCAAATACAATCATACATGTACAATCCCAAAAGAAACATATACATATACACACAAATCACCAACGGTCTCCCTAACTACCCGGTGCCACATATCAGAGCCGACCGACAAAAGAATGAAGACATAAGCTTCACAAAAAGACCTCCAGCAATCTAATCTGCAATGCCTCATAGAGAATTAAAACAGCAGAAGGGTGAGAAACACAATCATAATATAATTGCATATAATTATATATAACACAAAAAATACACATATAAAATATTCTCACCACAACTCATACCAGAATTCAAACACAAAACAACACAATGCATATTTCCCATATCCATCACCAATGCATATCAATCATGCACAATACAATTATCACCAACACAATATATATGTACATACACCACTCATCAATTCCAATCACAATTCCACACAAAATCAATTCATTCATGATTTATGCGAATGCACTAAGACCGGCACAACGACTCTATGCAATGCATATGCGGTACCATCCATCCATCATTTCTCGTCACCAGTTCACTCAGGAAATCTGCTGGAATCATCGCTTGTTACTTAGGATTACTCATGTAACACCCCGTCGGGCAAACAACGTTCCCCGTCGCTTTAGGTCCTCTTATTTTTTTTAAGGCACACGACGTTTATGGATCGCTTTAGGTCCTCTTTGTATAAGGCACACGATCGTCTATAATCATCGCTTTAGGTCCTCTTATTTTTAAGGCACACGATCCGATCTGATCGCTTTAGGTCCTCTTATTTTTAAGGCACACGATGTTATAGCGGATTCCCTCTGGAATCGATTCGTCGCTCACACCCCACATGGGCACACGACATCACAAGATGCATATCATGATGCTTGACACACAAGAACTCATGACAATCGAATGCATCTTCACACATATATGCAACCATAATCATGCATATATTTCAACTCATCAACTCCATACATTCACAATTCAACAATATGAATTATCTCATCATCAATATTCATGCATTGGAAATCAATTCAAACAATGCATTTCAACCCCTAAAGACCACCAAACCACATATATTGAATTTCACACAAACAATACCTTTCATCATAATCCACAAACCACAACAATCATGCAATCACAATTACTTCCACAAGGGATTCACACCACAAAGGCTACCCACAACACATCATTATCATACATTGAAATCAAATCCAAAACAACACATTTATTTCTCCATAAGACCACAAACCATCATCACATCATTCAATCATATGCATTCATATCACATATCAGCACACAAGTCATACGATCTCCATATCAACAGCACATTACATGATACACATCCATTGCACACAATTAAAACGGCAAAAGTCGACAAAACGACACTATTTCAAATTCCCAACATAATTTAATCGGCCAACAATCTCAAAACCATTTTAATAAGAAAGAACATTTCATAAGCTTTCCAACGATATAAAGAACGTCCCGATCCGAGTTACGGATCAAAAGTTATGAATTTTCAAAGAAAATAATTTATTGAGAAACAGCCAGATTCGCCTGGCGACTTAGGATTTCGCCTGGCGAATTCCCTTTCGCCAGCACTTCGCCTGGAGAACCAGTGGCGAACCACAAATTTTAGAAAACCCAAAAGTTACAGAAGCTAACACATTTCTGTCTTTCCGAATTCGCCTGGCGAATTACCCTTCGCCAGCACTTCGCCTGGCGAACTAGTGGCGAGACTAAATTCGCCTGGAGAATTCCCAATTCGCCTGGAAAATCGCACCAGACCCAGAAAAATTCTGTTACGGGTTACACGGCTCCAAAACCCCAAAAATCCCATTTTTCACCCCAAATCAATTCCAACAGCAAAAACAAGTATCAGCAAATGTTCATATGCACATTGTGATCATACAACACAAATTTTATCGATTTCCGACCGCGAAAACATCGATTTCTACTCGCTTACTCGTTTTCGACCTAAAACCGAAAACTATGGAAAAAGGCTAGGCAACATGCACACACACATACATAATCATACACAATGATAAGATAATCGAGTTTCGCACCCTTACCTGATTAAATCGTGTTTTAGAAAGTCGGTTGATCGATTCTTAAATCCACAAGTTTTTCCTCTTTTTCTTCTTTTTCCTCTTCTCTTTCTCTTCTCCTTTTTCTTTCTACTTTTCTCTCTTTCTATTTCTATTTCTATGAAAAATATAATATCTACCCGACAAAAGACCAAAATACTCCTACACTCAAATATCTTGCAAACGTTCCCAAAATGCGATAAAATATATTCACGACGAAAAATAACATATTTTCAGATAAAAGTCAGAAATAAAATAATATAATAATAAAATAATCAAAACGTCTCGATTAAATAAAACAGACTAAAACTGGGTCGTTACGGAATTTCGTTCTGTCTTTGAATTCTAGTTGATTAGAGATAGATTTCTACTGACAACACTGCATCATGCCCATAAGTTAATCGAAAAGGTGTAGAATTTGTAGCCTCTTTACGGAAAATTTGACATGCCCACAAAATCTGGTCCAATGTCTTATGCCAATTTCTTGGCTTTTTCCCTACATGTTTCTTTATTAATCCAATTACCACTATATTCGCGGCTTTGACTTGGCCGTCGCCTGGGCATAGTAAGGCGTAGATGTTAACAGTTTGAATCCTATTTCGTTAGCAAAGTCTTGGAACTTTCGACCAGTGAACACTGACTTTGATAAGTTGTAGTAGTCTCTGGAATTCCAAACATATAAATTAGGTGCATGTTTACCGTCGAAAATGGCAAACAACTGCTAGTCCTCCAAAGTTACTAAGTCTTTGGTTTCTTACAGGATCGACTAGATTGATCCTAAAACATGTGTTGTTATTTAGTTTCTGGGTTTATTAATCATGAACATTTCGACAATGTTCTTAAATTTGTTAATGAAACATTGTAATTATTTTAAGGAAATGCAGGAAAGTAAAGATTACAAAATAAAGGCTTTAAGGTAAATGACAAGATCTTAAATATTGAAACTGGCTTTGAATTAAATCACAGCAAATGTAAATTACAAGAAAATCTTAAATAATCTGGTAAAAAGTGTAAAATGTGATGTTCATACGCACATTTTCACCCAAGAACACTCGTTTCTCAAACACAGGTACTTAGAGTAAATTTAGAGTTTTTTGTACAAGGTTGAACATCCCTTAATCCTAACTGCTAAGACTTTATTTATACTAACTCTAAAATAACTGCTATCTAACGGTCTTTTTGCCAAAAAGTGCCACGTCTTTAATCTGCATGTGTTTCACTGTCCAAAGCTCTCCACGTGTCTTGAAAAAGGATAAAGCCAAAAACAGTTATCAACCTCAAATTTGAATTGCACCTGTCAAATGCTTCTTCAAGTAAGCTTCTTCGAACTCCAGTCTAGGACAAAATATTTCTAATTCCTAGACCACGACTTCCTTGGCAAACAGATCATGTGTCGAAATGTTATTCAATTTGTTTTGCTGAAATCAACATATTCTTCAGAATATATCTTTGAATCTCATGACTTATGTCCAACATTAATATGTGTCGAAATCCCATCCAACAAATTCCCCCCAAAAATGTCATTTTCGATTATATAGAGAAAAAGACATTTTTTGAAGCTTTTTAGACACGATAACATCTTTACTGTTGTGATATCATGGCCATCATGACCATGCTGCTCCAAAAGTCTAATCAAGGCGTGCAAAAACCCAAAAGGTAATCATCACACTCCTATTTCCTAGGAGGTAGTGGGTTACACCAACTGCAACCATCCCATCAAACCATAATCGGCCAGCACATGTCCCACGATCCTAACAACTGCTCAAAATGACTGAAATGAAACATTTCCCATACTCCACTATAAATACTTCGTTTCACTTCTTTTTTTCACTTTTTCACTCTCTTGAGCTTTCTTCTTCTCTTTAAAGCAAAAGGACGATTCTTCATCTTCTCTGAATCAAACTTCAAACAAAAACTCAAATCTCTTTCAATTATCATCATCAATGGCATCTAAGATCAAGAACCCTTAGGACTCCAAGAAGCAACCAGCTCTTCCTCCTGTTCACGAAATTCAAGGTCCTCAAGTTGTGGGAAATCAACAATATTTCCCAGAACCTCCCCTTGAAGAAGAAAAAAGGCGAATTTATCAATCCCAGGTACTTATTCCTATTTCAGTTTCTGGAAAAATACATGCTCTTGCTGGTCCTTTATCGGATGTTAACACTAATGCTGCGAAACTTATAAAATATTTTCCAACTTGTCATAGAACTAAAACTAGAGCAATTAGGAAAAGATCTAAGGATAGTACTGAAACTGTGAATACTGAACTGTCTAAGGCAGCTGATACCCAGGAAACGCCTTTGACTGAGCCTGTAGAAAGACTTATTAACCTAGATTACATGAGCAACGCTCTTAGAGCAGTTTGCTCTTGTCCCTCGTTGAAAGATCCTGAAAACTATATGTCTTGGTTGGTGAAGATAGAGAAGAAGAAAACTAAATTTTGGAAGGACATGAAATTTTTTGACATGATCATCTGTCAAAATCTGGACCTGGTTACTCTCAAACCATGTTGCTAACCTCCTTGTATTTTTGGGACAGTACACACAACAACTTCCACTTCCCTTGTGGAATGTTAACCCCAACTCTTTTTGACATCGCTGTAATTACTGGTCTTCGACCGATTGGAGAATCTTTTGATCCATACCAAATGATAGAAGACACTATTGGCTTCGATGGTAATTGAGCCACTTTCACCCACTATATCTCTGACCACCACAAGAAAGACACCGAAGAAGTATCCGACGAAGAATATATTGCTTTCCTTGCTCTTTGGTTATCCCGTTGCGGTTTTTACTCGAGGTCTCTACAAGTTGCAAAAAAGTTTCTGGCCATGGCCAACCAACTACATGTTGGACGTAAACTTTGCCTTATCCAGTTAATTCTAGGTTGCCTATATGAATCTTTAGTGGGAAGTGTGGAACTCTTTAAACAGATTTAACTTGGGTCGAACTTAAATCTAGTTGGTCTATTATGGCTACTCCAATTGTAGCTTAATGCCACCTTCGAACCCTCACCGTTGACTCATAACACAATTAACGAAGAAGCTGATGAGATCAAAAATAGACAAGTCGAAGGGATACGCCTCGTCCATGTGACTCCTAGTGACGAAGGCTTAAACCTTCAGCAGACGTTCACAGAGTAGTTTATGATGTATGCCAAGCACTACCATTTTACTCCTTATATGGCTCCCTTAGCCAAAAGGACTCATGGGCCAGAATGGTTCACCAGAAAATTTCCTCCCATGTTAAAAGATCAAGAAGCAAAATCCTTTGCCATATGAGAGGCATTTCTTTCGCCCAGGCTAATCGCAACAAGACTTTAACCCTCCAAAAATCAAGTAATCCTCCTCACCTACCATCCAAATCTTGTCTCTCGATAGTTTGGTATTAGCCAGATCTTACCCAAGCCTCTTTTCCCAAAGAAAAGCTCTATTATTCTCTACAATATGTACTTCAATGAAGCTTAAAGCAAGGATGAAATGTCCCAGTACAATAACACTACTCAACTCACTCCTATTCCTTTCACACCATCCTACTTTTGTTCACAAGAATATGATACTTGGTGGAAACAATACTATTCTACATAAATGTTTGATGTCAATGCTTTCAATCAACATTTAACATCTACTTTTGCTCTTATAGAGGACAAGACCAAGAAAGGAACTTTGACTCATATCAAGGAAATTCAAAATTTTCAAAAATACTTTGAAACTGCCTACAGACCTGATGACCTTAGTCGAACCATCCTCGAAGCAGCAGTTACTTTGAGAGAGAAATTTATGAAGAAACTCCCATATTTAAAATTACCGTCGAACATAAAACCTGAACACAGGTATGAGTTAGCTTTTAACTTACATCCCTCAAGGTTCCCTCGACTACCAACGACTGATTTCGGCGTGGCTTTTAGCCTTCCGTTTCCCAACTGGTTCGTCTGTGGGGACTTTGTGAAAATCCTTCGACGAGACTCTCAAAAACTGGAGAAATGGGTGGTTCCGACTAAGCAAGCTCTGGACAGTTTCAAAGGACATCTTCATATTGGCATAGAGGATGTTCAAGTACTCTCTCCCATATATGGAGGTTTGGAATAAAAGGAATCTTCTAATTTAATTCATTTTACTTCTAACAGTTTCTTGACATCTTTTTTACCTGTGGCATTTGTTTTGACCTTCTCTTGTTCTAGCCGTCGAAAGAAAACTACTAACAAAAGACCTAACAAAGAAAACTGCTAGTTCAACCAAAGCAGAAGGTTAAGAAGAAGAAAACCCTAAACCAGTAACAAAGGTACACTTTGTGTTTTTCCTTATTTCGATTGATGTATTATCTTAATATGCTAATACTTTAGTTATTTTCAGGTAAATCGAAAGCCTCCTTTGACTCCCAAGAAAAGAAAGGCTAAAGAACCCCAGGTTCTGGTAGTTGAATCCAATGATAAAGACCTTTCGCCAGACACTTCTAAAGTCACTAAGAAGAAGAAGAAAGCGAAGGTTTCTGATGCCACTTCGCAACCTACAATCAACACCATCAAACTCAAAGCCAAGAAACCCATTACTCCAAAAGTGATGGAGGTTAGTCCTAAACCCGCCCCCTAGAGTACTTCTAAACGTCTTGAATGTGACAATTCCAACCCTGGTGCAGAAGGTCCTAAGCTAATATAATTTTACCTCAATTGTCCTTAACCATTTTTCTCCTTCTTTCATGTTCGACTCATCACAATTCAACTTCTTTTGCAGGGTGGTGCAGATGGTGACGAACAATCAAACATCAAACAAACTATCACTGTGAGCACCAACACTCCTTCACATCAACCTACATTCGACCAAAGTATTTATGGATGAGATAAATAAACCCACTGAAGAACAACTGGCACAATCACCCCCAAAGGACACCACCCAACACTCTCAAACCACTGAGTCTGATCATGAAGAGGAAGACGAAGAAAAACACATCATGGATGTTGAAGAAACAATAATTGTCCAGTACATAGAGGAAGTAATTCAAGAAAAAGTTGATGACTCTTCGCGAGACATTAACCAAGGTGAAATGCCCCAGATGAAGAAGAATACATGTAAGAAGGTCAACCCCTATTCGACTATGTGCACAACTTTGAGGATGAAGAAGAAGAAGAAGAAGAAGAAGAGGAAGAAGAAGAAGATGATGATGATGCAGGACCAACCGAAACGCCCAAGACTAACCAGGACTCTGAGACTATCAAGGACTCTAAATCTCCTTTAACCAAAACAAACATTGCCCTCTCTCATGAAGAACTAGACAATTTGAAGAAGACCAAACCAACAGAGTACTTAAAGGTAATTCTATGTACAAGGGGCAGTTCAACTGACAAATGTTCTAGCTCTTCAACCGTCTCTGGTGGTCAGTCTGCAAATGCACCTACTGACGAACTGCTCAAGAAAATTAAGGAGACAGCCTTTGATGTTGACCTGCTCAAAGTTTTAGAAGATAACTCTTCAACCTACTTTGGGATCAAAGACCTCTTGAAGCAAGAGAAAATTTTGACTACCCCTCAAAAAGTTGCAAACGTAATCATGGAACTTGGTTTGCTTATCGACCACTTCACTACAGACCTCAACCATCAAAGATATCTCTAAAAAAATTCAGAATAATATGGATATTCAAACGACTGAATGGGACACTGCAACTGAATCAACCAACAAGGTCGCAGAAATAGAGAAAAACTTTGAACAAAATCAAGCAGAACTCAAGACTTGCACCAAAAACATCGTGGCTTGGAAAAGCAAATCGAAGAGTTGCAAGTCAAGATTCAAAAGGCTAAAGAGCGTCAAGAAGAAATTCAGAAGCTCGGCCGCCAAAAGCTCGACGATGAGATTGAAGTCGGAGTGCTTCATGTCGAACGAGCTCGGGCTTTGGGAGCAGAAATTGACACTCTCACTGCTAACAAGTTTATCATTGACCTCCGCTTGCTGCTTTCGAAGTCAAAATATGAATGCATGAAAGCCTCTCTTCCTTTCTAAGTACTTTGTTTGTTAAAGTTGGCATTGTAATTTGTTCGGATTTATTTCAAACTCTGGTTTTGAATATGATGACTTAGCCATTTTGGCATCTGAATTTTAAATACCATTTTGGGTTTAATTTTACATATGAATTATTTTGTAAGTATCTTGACTTCCTGAAGCGCAGGCCTATATCTTTTCAAATATTTCCCATTCACTTTTAGAAGTCTTCGATCCTCATATAACTCTTCGATTTCATATGCATTGTTAGAAAATACTTGGATAATTCGGAATGGACCTTCCCATTTTGGGGACCATTTACCTATTGTTTTATCCTTTTTATCCCTGGGTAGAATAACCTTCCACACTAAATCTCCAGTCAAAAATGACTTGACTTTAACCCTTTTCTTGCCTTTTCCCCGCATGTTTCTTTATTAAACTAATTACAACTTTATTTGCTGTTCCGACTTGACCATTCTTTAGCAAAATCCTGGACCTTTCGACCAGTAAATACTGACCTTGGTCAGTTGTAATCATTTCTGGAATCCCAAACCTATAGATTATATGCTTTTGAATGAATTCAATTACCGCTTCCTAATTAACATTTGCCAAAGGAATGTCCTCGATCCACTTTGTAAAGTAATCAATGCCCACCAGGATATACCTATGACTTTTAGAAGATGCTGGACGAATTTCACTAACCAGATCTAACGCCCATCCCCTAAAGGGCCAAGGCTTCAAAATGGAATGCAGTTCGCCAGCAGGAACATGTTGTATACCGACATGCCTTTGGTACTCTTGATACCCTTTGGCGAACTCAATGCAATCTTTCAGCATAGTGGGCCAATACATTCCTTAATGAAACAAAAGCCATTTCATTTTATGACCTACGTGGTGAGTGCCACATGTCCCACCATGGACATTCGAAAAATCCAAATAGGCCTCAGTCTCACTAAGGAACTTAAGTAAGACTCCCTCAGGCGTCTTTTTAAATAGTTCATTCCCCATAAGAATATAACTTAGAGATCTATATCTGACTTTTCTGTCCGCAAACGTCGTTGGATTCTTAAAGTAGTCCACACTAGGTTTTCTCCAATCTGCATCTGTCAGGTTATCGATCACCAAGATTTCGAAGTTCTTATCATCTGCGTAACCTAATTTTGTCACTTCCAAATCTATCAGAGATAGTCTGGTTACCATTACTTTCCCTCAATCCTCGATCACATCTTCTAACTTTTCTTTCGAAATCTTGTAGCCAAAAGCAATTTGAGCAATGTCAAACTTTCGTAGTATTCTATTGGTTATTACAAAGTCTATTATCAAATTCTCTTTAACACATTTATACTCCCTCGTTATCTACTTCACAACCAATTCAGAGTCACCAACAATTTCGACTCTAGTTGCCCCCAACTCCAACAAAATTTCAAGACAGGCTATTAAAGCTTCATATTCAGCCTCGTTGTTCAAACAAGGCCCTTTGATCCTGTACTTAAATCTCGTTGGAATTTTATCAGGAGAGATAATTAATATCCCAATCCTTGTTCCATCTTTATGGCTCGAGCCATCGAAATATAATTTCCAAGGCTCAAGTTCGAGATAATTTTGGGGACTTTCGACTACAGAGTGGTAGACTATAAAGCCTGCAACCACTTGTCCCTTCATGGCCTTTAAAGGAACATATGTTAATAAGTACTCCGTTAAAGCGAGTTCCCATTTTACAATTTGACTATGAAGAATTGTCTTAGAAAGCATATGTTTAATGATATCATAATGAGACAAAACATAAACATCAACTAGTTTTATATAATATTTCAACTTTGTACATGAGAAATACAAACAAAGACACAACTTTTCAATCATGCTATACCTAGTTTCTGCGTCATTAAGGACTCGACTAAGATAGTAAATGGTTCTTTCGACGCCATTTTCGTCTTCTTGAGCAAGCATGCTCCCTATGGTTACATCAGACACGAAAAATATACAATCTCATACTTCTACTCCTACAAGGTGGCGACAGAATTGGAGGATGAACAGGATACTCCTTGATTTTGTCAAAAGCTTCTTGTCACGCTTGCCCCCACTCGAAGCCTTCATTCTTTAGTCGAAGTAGAGGATAGAAGGCTTGAGTCTTGTCGCTCAAATTCAAAATGAATCTCTTTAAGAAGTTGATCTTCCCTAGCAGCGACTGCAGTTCCTTCTTCGTTGATGGTGGTTTCGCCTCCAAAATGGCCTTTGTCTTATTCTGATTTATTTCAATTCCTTTCTTGTGAACTACAAAGCCTAAGAAATCTCCATAATGTACACAAAACACACATTTTAGTGGATTCATCTTCACACCATGCCTCATCATCCTTTCGAATGACTATCAAAGATGGTCTATATGATTTGCTCATGAAACAGATTTAACAATGATATCGTCAATATAAATCTGCATAAACGTTTCTATAAAATCATGGAAAATCAAATTCATTGCTCTTTGGTAGGTTTCCCCAGCATTTTTGAAGTTGATAGTCATTACCACCCATTCGTAGGTGCCTAAGGCCCTAGGACATCGAAATGTCGTTTTCGGGATATCTTCGTCAGCAATGAATATATAATTATAACCAAAATATCTATCGAGCATACTAAGATACTTGTAGCCTGCAGCGGAGTGGACAAGCATCTATGCCACATGCATTGGATACTCATCCTTTAGGGTCGCAACATTCAGATCCCTGAAGTCAATGCAAACCCTCAAAGTCCCGTTCTTTTTAATAACATAGACTATGTTAGCAATCCACTCAACATACCTAGTTGTACGAATAAACTTACATTTGAGAAGTCTTTCGACTTCCTGCTTGATCTTCGACAAGATCTCCGGTGCAAATCTCCTTTGAGTGTACTTGATTGGATATCTTCCAAGTTTGATGGGCAGCTTCAATTTGACCAACTTCCTACTCAATCCCAACATCTTGTTGTAATCCTAAGCAAAGCAGTCCTTATACTCCATCAAAAGCTGGATTATTTCGAATTTGAGTTCTTGGCCGAGGTTAGCACTTATGTATGTCGGCTTTTTTACTGTACCTTCTCCTAAGCCAATTTCTTCTAAAGGATCCTGCGCTAGCATTTTTATATTGGGTGCTAGCGGGTCCCTCTCAAATCCCAAAGGCTCTTCGTCATAGATTGCATCGAGCCTCTGACATTGCACCTCTTGCTTATCCTTATTAGGCGGCTTTGGTTCAAAGTCTATGCCAGGCCCCTTAAGGTGCACATCAGCTTCTTTGGCTTCGACAACCATGTATCTAACTTCTGCCTCTAGGGCCGATTTTAATCTATTTTCAGCTACATAAGCCAAAATCTTTTCCATTATTTTGGATTCAGACATAATCACCAAATTCATCTCCCCAACCAGTTGGTTGGATGTATGACGTCTCTTCAAGCTCGAGGTCCTCACCTACAACCTCTCTATCCCACTGAAACCCATAAGTTAGGTGTAAATGAAGGGAATAATACACAGCATCATTAGGATCAAATGTGAAATCAGTAGGTCTACAAGGGGAAATATTTTCCAGATTCCTGTCGAAATTGCGTCTATCCACGTGGTTGACTTTAGCAAAGAAATAATTTTGACCTGCTTCAATATTCTCCACTATGTCGTCATTTTACCATATAGTAAGCCTTTGATGCATTAAAGATGGCATTGCTCCAATGTCGTGGATCCACTCGCGACCCAACAACAGGTTATAATTAGCTTTTAATTCAACAACCATAAACATGGTTGGTCTGGTAATGGTTCCAACAATTAACTCCACCTGAATCACACCCAAGGTGCGTCCAATCTTTCCTTCATAGTTTTACAAGACCATATTATGGGGCTTAAGGTCTGTGTCGAACTTTCCCACTTTCTGCAACATAAAGTCCAATATCAGATTAATTATCGCTCCACCATCCACCAGGATCTTATTGATTGTCACATTTTCCACTTTTCCTCTAATAAAAAGAGGCTTCAAGTGACTCCTCATTGCTTCCTCCGACCTTTCGAAGAAGGAATTTTGCTCCTCGACGCAACCATTATTCATGATGTAATAGCACACTGGCCTATGCCTGGCAATTTCAACCTCCATCATATCCTCGGGTTCTTCAACCTCTGTAATTTGATCATACTCCCTAGGTAACACTGAAACCACATTGCAAGTTATGTCCAAAAAAGGCTCTGATTCTGTGTCTTCGAAGTTGTCAGTTAGCATGTCATCATCAGCCACTAGTAACTTTGACTTATCCTCGAATTCCTCCTTTTGAGTGGGGAACAACTTCCTTCCCACAAGTTTCTTCTCCTCGACTCTATTTTTCTCTGGAGGCTGATTGGTACTTGACTCAGCCATTGCCTTTTCGTTGGCCTCCCTCTCGGTTTTCCTCCTCCTATGTTGTCTTTGCCAGTGTGACCTCGACATGGGGTTTTCCCCATGTAGTTCTCAAATATATAGTCTTGTTGCTTTGAAACTTGAAACTCCTTTCGATAAGCAATCGAAGAGCCTCGACCTACCTCAAAACTTTGCCACTTCTCCTAGCCTCTCTCTCTTTTTTCAGCATGCCTTTCCCATTTTCCTCTGGGTACATTAGTAGTGGGTTTGAAGGTAGCTGGCCTATTTGGATGGAGACTTGGTCCTCCTTGCTCCATCCTTCAAGGGACCCCCCTCTTATCAAAGGTAAAGTGATTGTGAGTGTATCTCCAGTTCCCTCTACAACTAGCTATTCGAACTCTCTCGAGGTTTTCAGCAGCTTTCTTGTCGAACACTGAACTGCACCTGGGGCACAACATAACCTCAGATTTCTTCCTCTGGCAGCGGTGGAGGAATTCCACCAAGCTCTCATCACTCTTAGGGTAAGCCACCCTCATTTGTTCCTCACTTCGTCGAGCACTCTCTTCGTCATCTTCCCATTCTTTGCTTATTTCTACCATATTGACTTCCAGATTGGCACCGTCGATGATCTTTAGCTTCTCTAACTCGACCCTAAGGCCCTCAGTAGCCTCATTCACGTCCTTGACTCTAAGGCCCTCAGTAGCCTTAGTCATATACTTCTCTTGCTTGAAACCTTTAGTATTTTCGACCATCTTGGTATTTTTGTTACAACTTTCAGATGCTTCGACCATGTTAATGATGGTCGGCTCAATATAGTGGGCGTCTGCCACCTGGAGGGGATCTGAGTTGATATTTATTTGAGACTTTGTCTTGTCTCCAAATTTCAGCCTTCCATCCTTGATAGCATTCTGGACCAAATCCCTAAAAAGGAAACATTGTGAGGTTTTGTGGCCTAAAAAGTTGTGATATTTACAAAAGCCTCATTTCTTTCGTTATTCTAATGGAGGCATTTTAGAGCACAGAGGCACTATCAATTTGCCATCCTTGACTAACAAAGCGAGAATCTCATCACATTTAGTAACATCGAACGCATACGTTCTCTTAGGGAAATTATCATTCTTTTCTGGTTTGACGAGATTCTTCCCATTCGAAGGTGCAAGAACCTTGCAAGAATAAGGTGGCATTTGCTTTAATTCGGCCAAGTCAATCTCGTTTTTTTTTTAAGTCTAAAGGGTCAATATACGTCTCTTGATCATCGTCGTCTATGTCGAATTACGCTACCCTTTCCCTCATATTGTTTTTAGTTTCTCTGGCCTTTTCAGCCTTTAAATGTTCTACTTGACGAACCCTATCGGCCAACTGGGCCATATCCCTCAAATATTGGGTGTCTAATTTCTTTCTGATGGAATAGTCTAACCCACCAACGTCCATTTTGACTAATTCATGTTCAGGCACTTGTGTGAAACACCTTGCCTTCAACAAACTGAACCTATTAAGATAGTCGTCTATTGGTTCAGAAAATTTATGCTTAATACTAGCCAATTCTTTCAGACTAATCTTTGACTGCCCCATGTAAAACTGTTCATGGAACAATCTTTCTAAACGAGTCCAATCATGAATCGAACTCGTTGGGAGTGTAGTGAACCATGTGAAGGCGTTTTTAGTGAGTGAACTAGGGAAGTATTTTATTCTTAAGTTTTCGTCATTCGCAAGATCCCCCGCTTCAGCCAGATATCTCGCCACATTTTCGACAGTTGACTCACTAGTATCTCCTGAAAATTTTGTGAATTTTGGGACTTTTAATCCCCTGGGAAATGGAGTTTGGAAAATATAATCAGACAATGGGGAAGTATAATTTGGCCTATGGAGGCCAACATTCATCCCATTTCGTGCCATAATCCTTTTGACCATGGCAGCCAAATTATTATCACCCACCATACCATCATTTCGAACTTGATGTACAACTTTGTCCGCATCTTGATTCTTATTAACTATCACCACCCTTGGTTCCTTTTCCCTTGGAACTGGTTTTTAGACCCTAGGAGGTTCGATTCTAACTCCTTGATCGGCCATCTCGACACGGGGTACCTTCCGTTGGGCTTGGTTAATTGTGAGGTCTTCTTCAAGGACTGCCCCCTGGTTTTTGACTATCAACTCTCTTCGAATCTGTCGAGGTGCTTGCGGAACTCCAAAGAAATATGCAATTCGAGTCATTTGCACTGCCAATTGCCGATTATTCTGGGTGATATTTTGAATTAACGGATTAAATATGGTGCCCATATGTTGGGCAAGCATATGGACTATACCATGGTTACTTTCATCCATTTGCTGCCTCAGAACCGCTGCAGAATTCGTAGTAAAATTGGGCATCTGGGTAGAGAATTCCATCCCTAGGGGTGGGTTAATTCTACCCATATTATTCACAGCAGATCTAGACCCTTGAACAGGCGAAAACGTGTTTACCATTGGGTAGTCGAACACTGCAGTTGCATTATGTAAATTAGCCATCATTGAAGTTGGCATGTCATATGACTGTTTTCGACCATTTAAAGGCATTGAAAATCCAGACATAAAAGGCTTGAATGAACTAGTACCTACTGGGGGAGGGTTCAATGGTTGACCTTGCGTCCTCACAGGGGATAAAATTGGTCCACTGTAAGCATTTGACAGTATGGTCGTTGTAGCACCCCAAAATTTGTCCTACCTTGTTCTAACTTTTTCTGGCTTTTGTTTCGCACTCATCTACATCTTCATTAGGTCATAACTCATATCCACTCATTGCATTGGTCTTCTAAGATATGGGACCGAAGATTTTCGTGTCTCGGTGATTGCTGTAACACCCCTAATCTATACCCCCCAAGCTATTAAAGCGGTAAAAGAAAATTCAAAATTTCATTAGAGTATAATTAAAACATGCACGGCATAGACCGGAGATGCCACATCAATTTGAAACAAACATACAACACCTGCTCATACAGATATGCAACAATCCAGGTAGTAATACACCCACGAATCAGAAACAGAATAATAGCGGAAAATCTGCAACTGAATCTTATATATATATATCATGAAAGTTTGTTTGTCATATACAACCATACATGTACAATTCAAAAGATACATATACATAATACAAACTAATCACAAACGGCCACCCTAACTACCCGACGTCACATATCAGAGCCGACCGACAAAAGAATGAAGACACAAAGCTTCACAAAAAGACCTCCAGCAACTCTAATCTGCAATGCCTCATAGAGCATTATAAAACAGCAGAAGGGTGAGAAACACAATCATAACACAGTTGCATATAATCATATACAATACTCTCATCAACCACATAAATATACATATTTCATCTCATCAGTCACATTCACAATTCCATACACAATTAATCCATGATTTATGCAAATGCACAGAGACCGACACCACGACTCCATGTAATGCACATGCGGTACCGACTCATCACATCTCAGAACCAGTTCACTCAGGAACTATTGGAACCATTGCTCGTTACTTAGTGTAACTCCCCGTCGGGCATACAATGTTCCCCGTCGTTTTCGGTCCTCTTTGAATAAGGCTCACGACGTTTATGGATTCATTTCGGTCCTCTTTGTATAAGGCTCACAATCTGATCGCTCACACCCCACAAGGGCACACGATCGTCTATAACCATCGCTTTAGGTCCTCTTATTTTTAAGGCTCACGATGTTATAGCGGATTCCCATTGGAATCTATCCGTCGCTCGTACCCTCATGGCACTCGACTTCACAATATGCATATTATGATGCTTGGCATACAATGACTCATAACATTCATATGCACACATTTACTCATCCATAATCATGCATAACTCAACAATTACAACACATTGCAATTTCTTGCCGTAAGGCCACCAATCATCATTACGATATGTATTTCATGCAATTTCATCACTCAACAGTACACAAGTCATAAAATATCCACACCAACAACATATTGCACATACACATCAAGTTCACACAGTTGAACGGCAAAAGTCGACAGCAAAACAACATATTTTCTAATTTCCGACATAATATAATCGGCCAACAATTCTCAAAACCATCATCAATATAAAGTACATTTTATGAGCTTTCTAACGCATCAAACCACGCCTCAAACAGAACCACGGATCAAAAGTTATGAATTTTCAAAGAAAATAATTTATTGAGATACAGCCAAATTCACCTGGCGACTTGAGAATTCGCCTGGCGAATTTCCATTCGCCAGCCATTCGCCATGGATTTCGCCTAGCGAATCCCATTCGCCAGCAGTTCGCCTGGCGAGCTAGTGGCGAATCACCAATTAGAAAAAAAACCAAGAGTTACAGAAGCTACCCCCTTTCTGTAATTCCTATTTCTCCTGGCGACTTACGAATTCGCCTGGCGAATTTCCCTTCGCCTGCACTTCGCCTGGCGAGCTAGTGGCGATACTTAATTCGCCTGGCGAATCCCAAATTCGCCTGGCGATTCACACCAGAACCAGAAAAATGCTGTTACGGGTTACACTATCCAAAAACCTCTAAAAACCTCATTTTTCATTCCAAATCAATTCCAACACCAAAACAATTATCAGCAATGACTCATAAACACATGGTGATCATACAACGCAAATTATATCGATTTCCGACCGCGCAAACATCGATTCCTAATCATTTTATCATTTTCGACCTAGAACTCAAAAGCCATGGAAAGACAAGAAACATCCAAGTAAACACATACATAATCATACACAAACATAGCATAATCGAGTTTCGCACCCTTACCCGATTAAATAGCGCGTAGAAAAATCGGTTGATTGATTTCTTCTTCCTCAAGTTTTTCTCTCTTTTCTTCTTTTCTCTTCTCTTCTCTTCTTTTCTCTTCTTACTATTTTTCTCTCTTTTTCTTTCTATTCTTAACTTAACCAAATAAATCAAAACGCCCAAAATACCCCTACACCCAAATATCTCGCAAACGCTCCCAAAACCCGATAAAATATAATCTCGACTAAAAATAACATATTTTCAGATAAAAGTCAGAAATAAAAATAAAATAATAATAGAATAATAAAAAACGACTCAAATAAATAAAACGGACTAAAACTGACAAAAACTGGGGCGTTACAACTCTCTCCCACTTAGAAATTTTCGTCCTCGAAAATATACCTGAGATGAACAACTCTGATACGACTCCCGCATCCGACTCTCCAACTCCCAAGTCAAATTGCCCTCAGCAGCGCCTCCCCACACTACCTTCACCAGTGCAATATCCTTGCCCCTCAATCGCTTCACTTCGCGATCCAAAATCCTAACTGGTAAAGCCTCAACCGTAAGGTTCTCCTTTACCTCAACCTCATCCATCGGAATCACATGTGACGGATCCGGAACATACTTCCGCAACTGTGAAACATGAAACACATCGTGTAAATTTGTCATATTCGGCGGCAACGCCACCCGATACGCCACAGTACCAACTCTCGCGGATATCTGGTAAGGACCAATAAACCGAGAAGTAAGTTTCTTCGATTTCAATGCACGACCAACACCCGTTACGGCGTAACCCTCAAAAATACATAATCGCCCTCTTGAAACTCAAGATCTTTCCGTCTCTGATCATGATAACTCTTTTGTCTACTCTGAGAAGCTTTCATCTTATCACGAATAAACTTCACCTTATCTGTAGTCTGCTGCACCAACTCCGGTCCTACCACCGTTCTCTCACCAGATTCGTGCCAACACAACGGTGTTCGACACCTTCGTCCATATAATGCTTCAAATGGTGCCATTCCAATACTGGAATGAAAACTGTTGTTATACGTGAATTCGATCAATGCAAGATACCTATCCCACATACCACCTTGTTCAAGAACACACGCTCGCAACAAATCTTCCAACGACTGAATCGTCCTCTCCGTCTGACCATCCGTCTGCGGATGATAAACCGAACTCAATCTCAATTTAGAACCCAAAGCCTTATGTAAACTTTCCCAAAATCTCGAGGTAAACCTTGGATATCGATCAGAAACAATACTTAACGGAACCCCATGCAATTTCACAATCACACTGATGTAAATCTCAGCTAACCGCTCCAAAGAAAAACTGATATCAATCGGAATGAAATGAGCCGATTTAGTCAGTCTATCTACAACCACCCAAATAGCATTATGCCCTCTCTGAGTGTTTGGCAATCCCGTTACAAAATCCATCGAAATGCTATCCCATTTCCACTCTGGAATATCCAACGGTTGCAACAAACCACTAGGCCTCAAATGTTCAACTTTCGACTTCTGACAAGTCAAACACGCATACACAAACTGAGCCACATCTCTTTTCAATCCAGACCACCAGAAAATCTTCTTCAAATCTTGGTACATCTTATTCGCTCCCGGATGTATACTCAAATTACTCTGGTGTCCTTCCTCCAAAATCATCCTTTTCAACTCCGAATCATCAGGAATACAAATTCGGCCACAGAACCTCAAAACACCATTAACATCCACTTCAAAATCACTACTCGCATCTTTTCCGCCAACCAACATCAAATCCACGAATTTCACATCCAACTTCTGTTTCTCACTTACTGTCATCAGAAAATCATTAGTAACCTTCAGCATACCCAGCCACACACTATCCGAAGTCACTTCACATACCAAACTCAAGTCTCTAAATGATTCCAAAAGTTCCCACTCCTTAACCATTAAAGCCGACATATGCAATGATTTTCGACTCAACGCATCAGCTACCACATTAGCTTTACCAGGATGGTAATCCAAGCCAAAGTCGTAGTCTTTCAAGAATTCCAACCATCTACGCTGCCTCATATTTAACTCCTTCTGATCAAACAAATATTTCAAGCTTTTATGATCACTAAAGACTTCGAACCTTGCACCGTAGAGATAATGCCTCCAAATCTTTAACACAAAAACCACAGCCGCTAACTCAAGATCATGAGTAGGATAATTTTTCTCATGCACTCTCAATTTCCTTGAAGCGTAAGCCACAACCTTACCTTCCTGCATCAGCACACCACCTAGGCCAATCAAAGACGCATCACAATAAACCACGAGCGGTTCATTAGGATCCAGTAAAATCAAAATCGGAGCTGTCTTCAATCTTCTTTTCAGCTCATTAAAACTCTCCTCACACCGAATATCCCAAATGAACGCTTGCTCTTTACAAGTCAACTGGGTCAATGGAAGTGCCAACTTAGAAAAACCTTCAATAAACCTCCGATAATAACCAGCCAAACCCAAAAAGCTTCGAATTTCAGTAACAGATCTCGGAGCCTCCCATTGTAGAACTGCTTCTACTTTAGATGGATCCACAGAAATACCATTACCTGAAATTACGTGTCCAAGAAAACTCACTTCCGACAACCAGAACTCACACTTGGACAATTTTGCAAAAAGTTTCCTTTCCTTCAAAACCTGCAAAACAATACGCAAATGCTCCGCGTGCTCCTCCCGAGACTTAGAATAGATTAAAATATCATCAATAAACACAACAACAAAATGATCCAAATGCTCGTGAAAAATATGATTCATGTATTCCATAAACACACCTGGCGCATTAGAAACCCCGAACGGCATCACCGAATATTCATAATGATCGTATCGTGTCCTAAAAGCCGTCTTCTGAATATCTTTCTCTTTCACCCTTATATGATGATACCCCAATCTCAAATCAATCTTGCTAAACACACAAGCACCAACCAACTGATCCATCAGATCATCAATCCTTGGAAGAGGATACTTATTCTTAATCGTCACCTTATTCAACTGACGATAATCAATACACAATCGCATACTTCCATCTTTCTTTTTCACCAACAAAACTGGAGCACCCCAAGGAGAAACACTTGGCCTCACAAACCTCTTCTCCAATAACTCATTCAATTGCTTTTTCAACTCAACCAACTCAGATGCCGACATTCTATAAGGTGCCATAGACACAGGTCTAGTACCAGGAACTAGATCTATAGAAAACTCCACCTCTCTCTCTGGCGGCACATCTGAAATATCCTCAGGAAACACTTCAGGAAATTCACACACAACAGGAAACACATCCAGCGACACTTGACTAGCCATGGTCAAAGATGCAAACAACCCGAACAACTGAGCTTCCTCCGCCAAAAGTTTCTTCAACTCTTTGGTAGATAAGAAACTCGAGTCTTCGTCTTCCTCAAGAGAAGGAAACCTTACTAGCTTATGATAACAATCAATATGAACCCGATTGAATTGCAACCAATTCATTCCCAAAACCACATCTAAACCCTCCAACGGCAAACACACTAAATCCATCTCAAAATCTTTACCAAAAATGGTCAAAGGACAACTCAAACAAACCAACGAAGTAGTTACTGAACCCATTGCTGGCGTATCAATAACCATCTCACCATCCATTAAAGACAACACAAGATTTAAACGCTTCGCACACTCAGACGAAATAAACGAATGAGTCACTCCAGTATCAATAATAGCAATTAAGCGCATACTATTAATAAAACAAGTACCTCGAATCAGACGATCTGCACTTGAAGTCTGAGTCCCTGACAACGCAAATACTTTCCCACTAACTGGAGCCTTCTTCGGTTTTGGACACTTGGTACTAATGTGACCAGGTTCACCACAGTTGAAACATACCAACACATTCTTCCTTGCACAATCAGCAACCACATGTCCTACACCGCCGCAATTAGAACACTTCCTCAAATCCTTCCTACACTCAGACTGACGATGTCCCGCATCACCACATCTAAAACACCTCAGAGGACTAGACATTCCTCCCCCACTTGACCTTCTATCAAAAGTACCCCTTTGCCTACCTTTATCAGCTGGTGTCACATAAGGACCACCAGGAACCTGTTGCTTCCCTTTCCGGTCGGTCATACTCTTATAGTGAGTAGAACGAGCCTTACTATCCTCCTCATAAATCCTGCAACAATCCACCAAGTCTGCAAACCTTCGAATCCTCTGATAACCAATAGCCTGTTTAATCTCAGGACGCAACCCACTTTCAAACTTAACACACTTAGAGAATTCCGCAGTCGCCTCCGCATAATGTGGATAAAACTGCACCAGCTCAACAAACTTAGCAGTATAGTCTACAACAGACATACTACCTTGTTTCAATTCCAAGAATTCTATCTCTTTCTTCCCTCTGACATCTTTGGGAAAATACTTCCTCAAGAACTCCCGGCTAAACAACTCCCAAGTGATCTCTTCCTCCTCCTCCGCTGCAGCTTCCAACACATGACGAGTACCAACCCACCAATCATCAGCTTCTTCCAGCAACATGTGAGTACCTAGTCTCACCTTCTGATCCTCGTCACAATCCATCACTCAGAAAATCCTTTCAATCTCTTTCAACCAAATCTGTGCACCATCAGGATCATATCTTCCTTTGAAGACAGGTGGTTTATTCTTCCGAAACTTGTAACACCCCCTTTCTATACCCCCAAATAATCACATAAATCATTTAGGCACATATAAAATCAATTCGCCAGAGTACGATTAAAACATAGTATAAAAGAGGCATGTCACATCACGTTAAATTAAACCATACAACACCTGCTCAAACATCGATATGCAACAGTGGGGTAACCTTGCAACAGAGGAACGTTGTCCTTACACCCACATCTCAATATTTAGAATAAAAGCGGAAAATCTAAACATTGAATAACATCAAACAAATATACTTATATATACATGCGTCATCGGTTATCATCCATCAACATAATTCATGTTTACTTAAACATTCATCCACAAGATACATGTACAAATGTATCACAAAAGAATAATATACATCCTAGCTACCCGATGCTACATATCAGAGCCAACCGACCAAAAGAATGAAGACACGCTTCACAAAAAGACCTCCCGCATACCTACTCTGCAATGCCTCATAGAGCATCATAAAACAGCAGAAGGGTGAGAAATATTATCATAATAACAATGCATATAATTATGTACTACAACATAAACATATAACACATATTCTCACCACAACTCATAATATATCACAATATGGATATATCATCAAGCCTATACATTATGCATACATTCACCATTATCATCATTCCACATGAACACACACATACTTGTTCATTCAACAATGCATCATTATAAGATACAGTTTATATCATTTCCCATAAACATACATATATCAATGTTTATTCATCAATGCACAAATACAAAGATGATCAATGCAACTCATAGAGACCGACTCTCGACTCTATGCAGATGCATGCGGTACCGACTCATCACCCGAGCTCAATTGAAGAACTCAATGGAAATATCCTCCCTGCCGGGCCTACGATATTTCCCCGTCGCTCATACCATCATGGCATCCGATGTTTCTGGATTGTTCACGCAGACACAATCCGATTGCTCAAACCCCACAAGGGCACACAATCATTCTGAAGATTCCCACGGAATCAAGTGTAACTCATCGCAACAATTACACCCATTGACTACGCAATGTTCAGAGGATCCTCAAATGATCATTTGTGTAATCAATCACTCACACCCAACAGGGACGTGATATTACACCCGATTCTCCACGGAATCGCGACACATGAATGCATGTCATGATGTTTCTCATACAAAATGACCACATACACTCATGCAATGCACACATATTTCACAATATATTCATGCATTCTTCTCATACAATCACATACAATCTATATATATTCACATCACTGCACTACTGTATGATTCACATTCAAACACCTAGTCAAAACGGTAAAAGTCTCTAAATATCACTATTCCCGACTTTTCCGACTTATTTAATCGGCTAAGAATTTCCAATTCATCATAATGATAAAGAACGTTTCATAAGCTTCTTAATGCATCAAACCACGCCTCAAACCGAACCACAGATCAAAAGTTATGCAGAAAACAAAATTACACGAACAGCACTGTTCGCTGGGCGAACCTCCCTCGCGAGCATTCGCTAGCTCCTTCGCTAGGCGAACATCCCTCGCGAGCATTCGCTAGCTCCTTCGCTAGGCGAATGTTCCAGCGAACCAACTGTTAGCTAAAAACAGACACAAAGTTCGCTAGGCGAGCACTTGGCGAACCAAGTCAGAACCAAACAGAGCCAAAAACACCCAAAGTTCGCTAGGCGAACACTCTAGCGAACCTTCACTCATGCCTTCGCTAGGCGAACACCCGTAGCGAACCTTCGCTACCCTTCGCTGATGGGTTCGCTAGGCGAACCTGCGAAAACTCAGAATCCTTCAGCGCTGTTGAAAACCCAAAAACCCTATTTTTCAACCCAAAACATTTTCAAAACAACATACATCCATCAGAACTCAATCTAATCATGGCAACAAGCATTCTACCACATTTTCGTCTATTTCCAACCGCGACAACATCGATTTCTCATTATCGACCTAAAATGGAAAACTATGAAAACACCACAACCAATCCAATACACACATACACAATCATACATAATACTATACATTGATAAGATAACAATGTTTCACACCCTTACCCGATTAAATCGATTCCTAGAGGTTGATTTTCTTGGTTTTCCTCTTTTCCTCTTCTTTTCTCTTCCTCTTCTTTCTTTCTCTCCTTTTTCTCTCTATTTCTCTTTTCTTTCTCTTTTCTATCTATTTTCTTTCTTTTCTATTTCTTTTCTCTCATTTTCCACTAAATCAATTAATTCATTTTTCTGACAAAATTCTAACTCCACAAAATTTCTAACTTATGATTAATTGAGAAAAGTCTAAAATACCCTCCATTCTAATTTCCCCGAAAACTCTCAAAAACGGTAAAATAACATTTAACACACCAATTTAACAAATAAAATAATTTATCACCCAATTAAAACAAAAGACTCAAGAATAATGGAATAATCAAAATCGGGCGTTACAACTCTCCCCCACTTTAGAAATTTTCGTCCTCGAAAATAATACCTGATTCAAACAACTCCGGATACGACTCTCGCATCCCACTCTCTAGTTCCCAAGTCATATTGCCTTCCGCAGCGCCTCCCCCCGCTACTTTCACAAGCGCAATATCCTTGCCTCTTGTAAACTCACCCAAAATCTCGATGTAAATCTCGGATCTCGATCCGATACAATACTCTTAGGAACTCCATGTAACTTCACAACCACAAGAACATAAATCTCGGCTAACTTCTCCAAAGGATAACTAATATCAATTGGAATAAAGTGAACAGATTTAGTAAGCCTAACAACAATTACCCAAATAGCATTATGACCTCTTTGCGTATTCGGCAATCCCGTAACGAAATCCATCGATATACTATCCCATTTCCATTCCGGAATATCCAACGGTTGCATCAATCCACTAGGCTTTTGATGTTCCACCTTAGACTTTTGACAAGTTAAGCACGCATACACAAATTGAGCAACATCTCTCTTTAAACCAGACCACCAAAAGATCTTCTTCAAATCTTGATACATCTTATTCGCACCCGGATGAATACTTAAATTACTTCGGTGTCCTTCCTCCAAAATCATCTTTTTCAACTCCACATCGTCGGGAATACAAATACGACCACGGAATCTCAAAACTCCAAAATTATCAACCTTAAAATCCTCGTTCTCATTCATCATCAAATCAATGAACTTCAAATCCAACTTTTGCTTTTCACTAACCGTTGCAAGAAAATCATTCGTAACATGTAGCATACCAAGTCGCACACTTCGCGGCGTCATTTCGCAAACCAAACTCAAGTCTCTAAAATCCTCCAAAAGTTCCCATTCTCTCATCATCAATGCGGACATATGTAACGATTTCCGACTCAAAGCATCGGCCACCACGTTTGCCTTACCCGGATGGTAATTCAAACCAAAATCATAATCCTTCAAAAGCTCTAACCACCTTATTTGTCTCATGTTCAATTCTTTTTTATCAAATAAATATCTTAAGCTTTTGTGATCACTAAAAACTTCAAATCTTGCACCATAAAGGTAATGCCTCCATATTTTCAAAACAAACACCACGACCGCTAACTCCAAGTCATGCGTAGGATAATTCTTTTCATGCACTCTCAATTGTCTAGAAGCATATGCCACAACTTTTCCATCTTGCATCAAAACACCACCTAAACCCACCAATGAAGCATCACAATACACTACAAATGGTTCATTAGGATTAGGCAAAATCAAGATCGGAGTCGTTGTCAGCCTTCTCTTTAGCTTATTGAAACTCTCTTCACAATGAATATCCCAAATGAAAGCCTTTCCTTTACAAGTCAATTGCGTTAAAGGAAGTGCCAACTTCGAAAATCCCTCAATAAACCTCCGATAATAACCCGCCAAGCCTAAAAAGCTTCGAATCTCCGTAACCGACCTAGGAACCTCCCATTGTATCACCGCATCTATCTTGGATGGATCAACACTAATACCACTACCGGAAATAACATGTCCAAGGAAGCTTACTTCCGACAACCAAAATTCACATTTCGACAACTTAGCATACAATTGTTTCTCTTTCAAAATTTGCAACACAATTCTCAAATGCTCTTCATGCTCCTCTTGAGACTTAGAGTAAATCAAAATATCATCGATGAACACAACCACAAAACGATCCAACTGTTCATGAAAAATACGATTCATGTATTCCATAAACACACCTGGCGCGTTAGAAACCCCGAATGGCATCACGGAGTATTCGTAATTGTAATACCCCAAAATTTGCTCTCCCTCTTTGTCATCATAGCATGGCATTATCATTTATCATATCATATCCACCTCATTAGCATTACATTGCATTTAACATAGAAAAATGAAGCATGGCATCCTTCTTACCATCAGGGCATGTGATCAGGTGGAAGATGGACAATCAAGAGATCATTCAAAGCACAAAAAGGTCAAATAAGTGGTCTCAAGGCAAGCCAAGAGGTCTCTCATGTCTCATACTACCTCAATTGATCATCCACAATCTCAAGAAAGTGAAATCCAATGGGAGATTGAAGCACTACATCTTTCACTATGCAAGAGATTCAAAAATTGAAGAAAAACCCTCAAAAGAGATAGCCCATTGATTCAAAATCATTCTCAAGTGGCATTTCTCATCATCCTTTAAGAAGGTACACAACATACTCTGAGGAATTTGAAATTGAAGACTGCACATTTTTCTCCTAGGAGATGGGCACCAAAACTAGGGTTTCCCATTAAATCAGGGAATCTCTGATTTTTTGGACAAAGCTTGATGTCATGGTATTCCATATGTCCCTAAGTGTATGTATGTGGAAAATTACATCTCAATTGATTCTAGAAGTGGTTCAATTGGAAGAAAGATCAAGAATCAGAGAAATTGGGGCAAAGTCAAATAATCAGAGGAAAAAGTCAACTCTTGACTTTTTGAGCCCAAAATCATGAAATTCATGTTGCATATGTCCAATGTACAAAATTTGGTCAAGAAACTCCAAAGGAATCATGAAAAAATCAAGATGTGGAAAGTTGCCATTTTTGGATGAAGAAGGGTTACTAAAAATAGCAAGTTTTGGCCATTTTGCATCAGAATTTGAACCAAGGCCATTTAAATTTGGAGCACCAAATGAAAATTCCACTCTGCCTCAATGAAAGGTCTTGTTTTAAGCTTCAAATCCATGTGTAGAACATCTCCATTGGATAAAAATTGAGAGAGATATGATTGATCAAAGTTGGAGGAAAGTAGGCCAAAACTAGGCCATGACCAAGAATTTTCAGGTCATGCACGCAGTCATTTCAACAAGCATGTGGTGGGCCAGAAGTCAACCCTAATTTCTCCAAGAAGAAAGCTCCAAATGAGAAAATTTTCAACATCAAAGTTATTCCTTGTAGTGCACTCTTCAATGTTCATGTTGGACAAAATTTGATTTGATCATGTTATAAGGGAGAAATATTGGTTCCAAGTTAGGGTGATCTTGCTGAAAATCCATGCCATACACACCATGCCAGCCAACCTCACCTGCACGCCCATACACCAATTGGTTTCCTTCTGTTTCAAGCTATTTTTTCATCATCTTGTACACCTCCATTTGACTTGTTTTCAACACCAATATTGCTCCCCAATGTACCCTCTTTCCAATGACTCCTAAAACACACCAATTCATTCATTGAGTAGAGAGAAAAACTTCCTCAAACCACCTCATGTTGATACTGATGCATTGACAGACTGGTGCACGATTTTGGTTCACACACACCCCAAACACTTCATCACATCAGCTTTCCACATTAAACCAAACACACATGACTTACACATTGCACACTTGCCTTGGCATACATGAGAATGGAAAGAAACAAACTTGCTGAGCAAGTTTCTGCTACAACCAGCCGTGCCTTCATTTTCTTTTCACCTCCACCATAGCATATCATGAGTTGCCATCACCATATCATTGCTCTCCCTAACTAACTTGACTCAGTTAGTTAGGGATGACTCACCCAAACCACCATGACTCAGCTGACTCACTCAGTTTAACTATGGTTAGCTCACACTATAAATAAAAACTTCACTCTCAAATTTCATTCCTAACTTCATTTTCTCACATTCAACTCAGAAATTCTCTCGATTCTCTCTCAATTCCTCCACATTGCAACTGATTTTCAAACTCCATTTCATTCATCTTCCTCATCTTCATCTCAGAATCTCTCTGATTCTATCTCCATTGTCATCACATTGCAACTGTTTTGAAGCTTGGATATCAACTCTCCTCCACTGAAGCATCATTCATTCTCTGCATCTAAGCCTTTATTTGGCCAAAAGAAACTCAAAGAAGAAGCAACATCTCTGGTTTTTCTGAAGAACACATCAAGATCATAAATCTTCAGGTACGAATTTCTTCCCTTATAGACCTAATGTGAAGATGTTATCAGGTTCTTGATGCTTCATATAAGCTCAAGAACTTGTCTGGCTAGTTGATAGGCCTTTAGAGGCATAGTTGAAATGTTAGGGCAAATCTTCATATGCTCGATTCTCCCATTTCATGAACTTTTTGTATGTTTTGTCACTGGATTCATGCTCTACATTACTTCCTCTTCATTTTGGTATGCTGTTTGTACATTTCTGTGAACATGTGAAGTTGCAGACGGTGGTGTGTGACCGGAGAAGGTGACCGGAGGTCCCTCTCCGGCCGGTAGCTTTGTGCTAGGGTTTCATTGCCAGTTTGAATGTCAGCCACATGATGTTGTTGATCTAACGATCCAAAACGCGCCAGCACATAAAAAACTCACATGCCTCTCACGTGTGGCTTCTGATTCCATTTTAAACATTGTGTGTTGTGGCATATGGTATGGAGCGTGGACATGCGTGTGTGAGCGTTTGATCTGATTACTTTGACTTTGGCTTGACCTTGACTCAATCTAGTGGCTATTAATAAGTCAATTTTGTTGACTGAAGAACATGCTAGTTATGGTGTTTTGCGCGCTTATTGGACCTAAGCCAGAATGCTATTCGCACCTCCCTGTTTCAAGGCCCAATTGATTTTGAACTGAATAGTTACTAGGCATGCACCCCCATTCACATTTACATTCCATTTTATTTTTTCCATCTTTGCTACACGTTTCATAATTAATTTTTAAAAATATCAAATGGTATCATAAAATTCCACAAAAATTCATGTGTATTCTTAAAACATTTAGGAAATTTTCTATGATTTTATTTTCTGATTTTATGACCATTTTGCCCCTGTTCCATTATTTCTTTTGAATTTCCATTTGTATGCATACTTAATGTGACATATGATTTTGTGCATTTTTGTTCTTGATCATAAAAAATGATTTTGATGCCTTTCTTTTTGCATTGTGGTCACAATAGGTTGAGGTATGTTTGAGATTTATGAGATGATTTTTAAGTCTTTTTTGGATGACTTTTGATGTGTTGCTTTGAGCATGAATACATGAAACTTCCATGAGACTTTGACCTAATTGTTGAGTGACTTTGGTTCTGATTCATTGCTTGTGGACTTGATATGTTAATGGCATGTGTTTAAGGTGTTTGATTGGTGGAAGTCATAATTTTTGAAGCATGTTTGCTATTTGTTTGAAGCATGAAGTTTAACTTGTTCATTTTGTGAATGCATGCCTCATGTTTGGTTTGCTTGATCATGAAGGCACTTGTGCCATGAGTTGTGGTTTTGTTTGAGGATGTATAGCATGTTAATTGACTTCTGATCATGACATTTGGGTTTCATCTTTGCATGTTTGATGTTTATCTTGCACCTTAAGTCACTTGTTTCACAAGTATGAACCACATTCACATCACTTCCCCTTTCCTTCTTTGCTTCTTGTTGGATTGAGATTTTGTTTGCATGATTTGGTATGCTCATTTAGGATAACATTAGGTTGTGTAAATATGAGTTACATTCTGACTTGGAAGCATGTATAGCATTTAATCTCATTTTACTTTGTTTGTCAACTTGTTTGAATTTGATTTGTTCATTATACCTTCTTACTTTACTTGTAAGTGATTGTGCTAACCATGTAGGGGCTTTGGTAAGTTTCAATTGAGTGTGGATAAGGAATCCACATTCAACTTCTATCCTTTCTCTTTTACAATTTCATTTTGTGTTTTGTTAAGCACTTATGTGCTTTCTTTTAACAACTCATTACTTTCCCTTTTTGAATTACAATTCATCTTCTACTTTGGAAGTGAATTGTTTAATTCTTTCTTTCTTTAGACTTTAGGTTGAAACCTCACAAACCTTTAGGATCACTCCCTTTAATCTTCAATTAGGATTGAGTCTTAGTCCATATAGGTTTTACCTTTTCTCCTCTCTTGAGTCTCTTTTCTCATCTCAAAGAAAATTCAAAACATATAATAAAGGTAGGCATTTATTGCATTTAGGCCTTTCATATAAAGAAAAGGTTATAAGGGGTCTTCTCTTATAATCTTAGAATGTATAGCATATAGCCCATCTTGGGTCAATGTGTTAAACATTTGATCTTGTATGAGGGACTTAAATGCAATACTTGTTGAAGGTGCAAATAATAAAAAACACTTCTTCATTTCTTAATTAACAAAAACACTTAATAAACACAAGTATGCTAGTGTGTTTGAACCTTGACAATTGGAGCTAAGTGTGGGGGTCTTCTTCACTCTTAGTGTGCTTTCTTACCCATTCCATCTTGGAATGTGAGAATGTACACATTCCAGTGACTAAGATCCAGATACACTGTCATATGCAAACAAATCCAAAACACTTCCTTCTAAAAGACAAAACCAAACAATAACGTCTTTCCTTCGGGAATTCTTTTCTCATCTCATTCATTCTCAACGCACGAACGCGCTTCTACTCGTTCTCTTGCAAGATGGTAACGCACTCGGACCAGCGAGCCTGCAACACCTGAGCTAGAACGTAAGCCGTTCTCTAAAACACAAACAATTCATCCCTAGTGAGGGGAACTACGTCGCTCTGATTCTCATGTTCCCGATGAGATACGTAGGCAGTGGGGTAGGGCCCATGCGAGCACTTCTTTTATTTTCCCTACATTTGTTTCTCTTTCTCCTTTCCTTTTTCAGTTCTTTCTCAGTATTCCTTTCTTTACACCCTTTGATCGAGACAAGCAAGCGTGGATCCCATCGGGTACGATGGACGCGTGGGGGTGCTAATACCTTCCTCTCGCGTAACCGACTCCCGAACCCATTTCTCTTGGTCGCGAGACCATGCTCTTTCCTTCCTCTCAGGTTTATGCGGTGTTTCCTTTCCCTCTCTTGGGATAAATACACATTGCTGGCGACTCTGTTTCGGTGCCACTTTCGCGTTTGTACTAGGATGAAAATCCCGGGAGCGACAGCTGGCGACTCTGCTGGGGAGTATTGCCCAGAATCTCTGGTTTCCTTAGCGAGTCAATCCTAGCGCTTGTTTGTTTTTCTTTCGTTGGGTGTTTACTGTTGTGCTGTATTTACTGTTTTATTGTGTGGTTATTTACTGCTTTACTGAACATTACTGTATTTACCGCATTTTAGCATTTTCATTTCACATGATATATTATGCTATACTGGACTGTGTTGTTTTCTGTTTGGCGGGATGGGTGTTCTGAGAGATAAGCCCACTACCAAGGCTTGAGTACATACATAGGTATTAGAGTGGATAGTCATGACGCTTGTGTGGTGGTGACCACGTATTGTTGTTCATGAGACCCACAACCAGACGAGGTTCTATCAGGAGCTTTCTGCTACTGCATGTTATGCAGGCCAGTGGTTATTCTCTTGAGGAACTGTCGACTCTGGTGACCATTCCCGAGGACTCAGTTGCGGCACTCCTCCCGAGTTGTGACAGTGGCAGACCACATTCCGTGGCAAACCCATTGCACATTCTCGATCCGAGGACCCAATGCTGGGAACTTGCTATAGGACATCCCTTTTTGAAAGAGAATCAGCGGAGGCACTCCTCGATTGGCGATAGTACTGTACCCTGAGGGATGAATGTACTATTGCTTCTCGACCTCAGTGCCAGAAGCTGAGGACCTTTTTGTTTTGGAGAATCAGTTGAGGCCTCCTCGATTGATGATGATGCCAAACCAGAAATGGTGAACGTATCATCATTTCTCGACCTGAGAGCCCGGGATACTGAACATCCTAGTACCCACATGTGAGAAGGGCGGGTTGTTTACAGGTTTGCAGGTAACCATGACCTCCTACATACCCGATTTTCTATCTTCATCATACAAAAGGAAGTTTCATCCTATTGTATTCAGATGGTTCTTATCTATGGTTCTATATTAGTCTCAGAGCTACACCGACACCGTTCACAGTTCAGCACAGACACCTGGTTACCTGATCACATTGCCCTTTGCATTGCATTATCATATCCTAACATACATGTTTATTCATTTCCAGGTGCATATATTACCCTTGATTCCAGTCATCAGGTCCCTGCAAAGATGAACACTAAAGAGAGGAAGAATATCATCAGCTATAAGTTCCTTACGCCTACTTTGGGCCCTATTGTTATGCTGAAGGGAATGGCGAGTCCTGCAGTACGAGAAGCTTTTGAAGAGAAATATGGGTGGATTTTATCTATGGTCCGTAATGTCAGTGATTATGAAGCCAGAGGTCTCCATACGTTGGTGCAGTTCTATGATCCACCTCTGAGGTGTTTTGTATTTCCAGACTATGTGTTGGTTCCTACCCTGGAGGAGTATTCCAACATGTTGGGGATTGCTATCAAGGAGGAGCCCCCTTTCTTTGGATCGGTGGGGGATCTTGACTTTGGGAAGTTGGCTGGTGCTCTGTATTTGAGCAAGTCAGAGTTAAGTGACAATGTCTCCAACAAAGGAAAGTTTCGTGGTTACAAGCTGGAATATCTGATTAAGAAGGCCCAGGAAGCAGCTAAAGGCGAGAATTGGCTTGTTTTTAATGCTTTGCTAGCCCTTTGTATATACGGCATAGTGTTGTTTCCCAACGAGCCGGATTTCATTGATACGGACGCTATACGAATATTCATGATGAAGAACCCGGTGCCAACGCTACTGGGAGATCTTCACTACTCATTGTACAACCGAAATGAAAAGAAAAGAGGAGGGATAATTCGTTGTTGTGCACCCTTATTCTATAAGTGGTTTGCGGGCCGTTTACCACAATCAGGGGCTTTTGTGGATTCCAAAGATTCTCTAGGGTGGTAACAATCGGGGTAATGGAAATGGTAGGCATGCTGGTGTTACTCTTGAGGATACTCTGGAAGACCAATTTACTCTGCTGGATGCTGATGTGGGTAATCAAGGTGATCGAAGGTATGATGAGTTAGCAGAGAAGATCAGGGTCATAGAATGCAAGAACTCTATGGGTATTGATGTTACCAGCTTGGGGCTGGTCTCAGGAGTCAGAATTCCCCCTAAATTCAAACCTCCTACTTTCGATAAGTATCACGGCAATGCGTGTCCCCAAACGCATCTTCAAGCTTACTTTGGGAAGATTTCAGCCCATACGGATGACGAGAAGCTATGGATGCACTATTTTCAGGACAGTCTGGCTGGGGCGTCCTTGACCTGGTATATGAAGTTGAATAGAGCTGCTGTGAAGAATTGGAAAGATCTGGCAGAAGCGTTCCTGAAGCAATACCAATATAATATTGACATGGCGCCCAACCGCACCCAATTGCAGGGATTGTCACAAAATGCCAAGGAGAGTTTCAAAGAATATGCACAGAGGTGGAGGGAAATGGCTGCCCAGGTTCAACCTCCCTTGTCAGACAGAGAAATGGCAGATATGTTCATGGGCACATTGCAAGGGGCCTATCTGGATAGATTAGCTGCTTGTCCGTCAACTGGATTTACTGATATTGTGATTGCGGGAGAAAGAATAGAAAGTCTGTTAAAGCTTGGAAAGATCCAGGATGTGAGTGGGGCTGGCTCTTCGGGGACGAAGAAACCGTTTGCTAGTAACCAGAAAAGAAGAGAAGGTGATACGAATGCTGTGTTTAGAGGACGAGGCAGAGGGCGTTCTCGAGCTTATTATCAGGTAGATGCTGTGACAATCCCCACACCGTCTGTTCAGAAACAACAACCCCAACAACAAGTTCAACAGCAACAACCTTTTTTCCAGCAAAGGTCTAGACAGAGGGATCGTAAGATGGATCCTCTCCCTATGACTTATGCCGCGCTGTTGCCCCGGCTACTCGAGTTAAAGTTGGTAGAACTCCGTACTATGAAAGCTCCGGTTGCTGGAAACCTGCCACCTAACTTCGATGCTAATGCTCGTTGTGAGTTCCACTCAGGTGCTCAGGGGCACTCCATTGAAAAATGCTGGGCTTTCTATCATAAAGTACAAGATTTGATTGATGCTAAAGCCATCAATTTCTCTCCCGCTCCTAATATTACTCAGCATCCCATGCCTGATCATAGCGCAGCAAATGTGTACGCTATTGAAGATGGGAGGAGATTGAATCTGGTGACAGATATCCGTCAAGTGAAAACTTCTTTGTTGGTTGTAAAAGATCGTTTATTGAAGGGACGGGTGTTCCCGGGCTGTAATCAAGATTGCTTTGAGTGTATGAATCAGGAGAACGGCTGTGATAAGTTGAAGATGGGTTTACAGAATCTGATCGATGAAGGATGTCTACAGTTCGATAGAGTCGTGAAAGACACTGATGAGATATCAACCGTGACCATCTATTACACTCCCGCTGAGATTCAAATGCCGGTCAATGCAGTTCCCGTGGCGAGTGTTGCGCCAGAAGGGCCCAGTCCTGTCACTATCACGGTGCCAGGACCAATTCCGTTCACATCCACGAAAGCTATCCCATGGCACTATGGGGCAGATGTATATTACGAAGGTAAAAAACAGGAAGTTGAGTCATCAGTCAGCCCAAATGTTGATAACGTAGGGGGTGTAGGAGGCTTTACAAGGAGTGGAAGGTTGTTCGCTCCCCAAACCTTGAGAAGTGATAAAGAGGCAGAAGCTGCAGCAAAGGCTAAAGGTAAACAGGTGGTTGAAAGTGCGCCTACACCTGAAGCAGAGACAAAGATTACTTTTGATAAGGAAATGGAAGAATTTATGAAGATAATCAAGAAAAGCGATTATAAGATTGTGGACCAACTGAATCAGACCCCTTCAAAGATTTCAATCTTGTCACTATTGATGTGCTCTGATGCGCACCGACAGGCGTTGTTGAAAGTGTTGAAGAGTGCGTACGTGCCACAAGAAATTACTGTTAATCAGCTCGAGGGCGTAATCTCCAATGTTAATGTCAGCCATGGCTTGGGATTTACAAGCAGAGATCTGACTATTGAAGGAAGAAACCACAATAAGGCTTTGCATATCACGATGGAGTGTAAGGGCGCAGTGTTATCTCATGTACTGGTAGACACTGGTTCATCACTCAATGTCTTGCCCAAGAAGGCATTAATGAAGCTGGAAGTTGATGGTTTGATCTTAAGGCCTAGTGAATTGGTGGTTAGAGCATTCGATGGGACCAGACGATCTGTGTTTGGTGAGGTGGAATTGCCCGTACAAATTGGACCACAGGTATTCGAATCCACGTTCCATGTAATGGACATACAACCTGCATATAGCTGCCTATTGGGACGCCCTTGGATTCACGGAGCCGGGGCTGTTACTTCTACTCTACATCAAAAGCTGAAGTATGAGTTTGAAGGGCAGGTTGTGACAGTGTGTGGGGAAGAAGACATCTTTGTGAGTCACTTGTCCACGTTCAAGTACATTGAAATGGATGGGGAAATTCATGAGATGATGTGCCAATCATTTGAAGCAGTCAACATTGACGATGCACCTGAGTCTTCTTCTATACCAGTTGGGGCTGGTACCTCCATTTCATCTTACAAACAAGCTGTCGAAGTCGTCAGGGCAGGCAACGCCCAAGGGTGGGGCAGGTTGATAGAGACCCCAATGAAGGAAGACAAATTTGGTATTGGTTATCATCCCTCTACAACTTCAGATGCGGGGAGCAGAGGACCCATTACTTTCAATAGTGGGGGAATTATCTACATGGACCAGTCTTGTGCAGCCACGGAGGATAGTGTTGACAGTAATTGTGACCTGGACAACTGGGTACGCCCTCGTGCTCCGGGACAACAAGTGCAGAACTGGTCCGTTGAAGAAGTCATCCGGGTTACTCTTCAGACAGAGTAATTTTTCTTTGTTTTTTCTAACCATAATGCATGACAAAATCTTGCGCTCTGCCCAAGGCGTATAGATTCATTTGTAGGGCCACCATGGTTGCATTTGCAATGTTTAATCATTAATAAAGGACGTTTTGCAATCAAATTTTGTTCTCTGTCTTTCAGTTTTTATTTTTTGCACAAAATATAAAATGGCAATGTTTCATTTTCTTTTGTTTTGCTTAAAAATAAATTCTAAAATAAGGCATGAACCCGTTCATGCAGACTTGATCCTCCGGATACCACTGATAACGATTTTGATATGGCCATGTATGACTTTGACAATCCGATTTATCAAGCCGAAGAAGGGGATGAGAAAGATTGTGAACTCCCTGAAGAACTGGCCAGATTGTTGAAACAGGAGGAAAAGGTCATCCAGCCTCATCAGGAGACTGTAGAAATCATCAATATTGGTACCAAGGACGCCAAAAAAGAGATCAGGATTGGTGCCAGCTTGCAAGCAGATGTGAAGCAAACTTTGACGGAAATGTTGCGCGAGTATGTTGACATCTTCGCCTGGTCGTATCAAGACATGCCGGGGTTGGATACGGATATTGTCGTGCACAGGCTACCATTGAGAGAAGAATGTCCGCCAGTCAAGCAGAAACTTCGTCGGACTCACCCCGACATGGCCTTAAAGATTAAGGAGGAAGTCCAGAAGCAGTGGGACGCTGGTTTTCTTGCTGTGACAAAGTATCCTCCATGGGTAGCCAACATCGTGCCAGTACCGAAGAAAGATGGAAAAGTGAGAATGTGTGTGGATTATCGAGATCTCAATAAAGCTAGCCCGAAAGATGATTTTCCACTACCTCATATTGATGTGCTGGTCGATAATACAGCTCAGTTTTCAGTGTTCTCATTTATGGACGGTTTCTCCGGGTACAACCAGATCAAGATGGCACCTGAAGACATGGAGAAGACCACGTTCATTACTCCGTGGGGTACATATTGTTATAAAGTAATGCCTTTTGGGTTGAAAAACGCAGGGGCAACGTACCAGCGGGCGATGGTGACATTGTTTCATGACTTGATTCATAAGGAGATCGAATGTTATGTAGATGATATGATTGCCAAGTCGAGAACAGAAGAGGAACATCTGGTTAACCTGAAAAAGCTGTTTGAAAGGTTGAGAAAGTTCCGTCTGAGATTAAATCCAAACAAGTGCACGTTTGGGGTACGTTCTGGAAAGTTGCTAGGTTTCATTGTGAGCGAAAGAGGAATCGAGGTTGATCCTGCCAAGGTGAAAGCAATACAAGAAATGCCTGAACCGAGAACAGAAAAAGAGGTTCGTGGTTTCTTGGGTAGATTGAACTACATTGCAAGGTTCATATCTCACCTAACAGCCACGTGTGAACCAATATTTAAATTGTTAAGGAAAGATCAAACGGTCAGGTGGAATGACGATTGCCAATTGGCATTCGATAAGATAAAAGAATACTTGCAGGAACCTCCGATTCTAATGCCTCCAGTTGAAGGGAGACCACTGATAATGTATCTGACAGTGCTTGAAGGTTCCATGGGTTGTGTTCTCGGTCAACATGACGAGACAGGTAGGAAGGAGCATGCTATTTACTACCTGAGCAAAAAGTTCAATGATTGTGAGTCCCGATACTCAATACTTGAAAAGACATGCTGTGCACTGGCATGGGCCGCTAAGCGATTGAGGCAATATATGGTTAGGCACACAACCTTGTTGATTTCAAAAATGGATCCTATCAAGTACATTTTCGAGAAACCAGCATTGACAGGCAGAGTTGCACGGTGGCAAATGGTCTTGACAGAGTATGACATTCAGTACACTTCACAAAAGGCCATCAAAGGAAGTATCTTGTCTGACTATCTTGCGCAACAGCCGATTGATGATTACCAACCCATGAAGTTTGACTTCCCTGATGAAGACATCATGTTTCTCAAAGCTAAAGACTGCGAGGAACCACTTCCGGAGGAGGGGCCAGACCCTGAATCCAAATGGAGTCTGATGTTTGATGGGGCTGTCAATATGAATGGGTGCGGAGTTGGAGCAGTTCTTATCACGCCGGAAGGTGTTCATATGCCTTTCACTGCCCGAATAACTTTCGGATGCACCAACAATGAAGCAGAGTACGAAGCTTGTATAATGGGGATCGAGGAGGCGATTAATCTACGGATTAAAACCCTTGATATATTCGGTGATTCAGCTTTGGTAATCAATCAAGTGAAAGGGAGTTGGTACACGCACCAAGCAAATCTAGTGCCGTATAGAGATTATACGAGGAGATTGCTGACATTTTTCACAACAGTGAAACTGTACCACATTCCTCGAGATGAGAATAGGTTCGCTGATGCCTTGGCCACCCTGTCTTCCATGATCAAAGTGCAAGGATGGAATCATGTACCTAAGATTGAGGTATCCCGCCTTGACAGACCAGCATTTGTGTTTGCGGTCAATGCAACGTCTGATGACAAGCCATGGTTTCATGATATTAAGTGTTTCTTGAAAAGTCAAGAGTACCCGTCAGGGGCATCGTCCAAAGACAGGAAGACGTTGAGAAGGTTAGCTGGTAGTTTCTTCTTGAACAAAGATGGCGTGCTGTATAAAAGAAATTTTGACACGGTCCTGCTTAGATGTGTGGATAGACATGAAGCAGACTTGTTGATGATTGAAGTGCACGAAGGCTCTTTCGGTACTCATGCCGGAGGGCAGGCAATGGCTAAAAAGTTGTTAAGGTCGGGATATTATTGGTTGACTATGGAGTCAGATTGTTGCAAATATGCCCGCAAATGCCATAAATGCCAGATCTATGCAGACAAGGTGCATGTGCCTCCAAATCCGTTGAGCATCATGTCGTCGCCTTGGCCGTTTGCCATGTGGGGCATTGATATGATCGGAAAGATTGAGCCTACAGCTTCCAATGGTCATCGTTTCATCTTGGTGGCAATTGATTACTTCACCAAATGGGTTGAAGCCGCATCCTATGCCAATGTTACAAAACAAGTGGTCGCTCGTTTCTTAAAACGGGATATCATTTGCCGATATGGAGTTCCCGAAAGAATCATTACTGATAATGGTTCTAATTTGAACAATAAGATGATGGCTGAGTTATGCCGGGACTTCAAAATCGAACATCACAATTCTTCTCCGTACCGCCCAAAGATGAATGGCGCGGTCGAAGCGGCCAACAAAAATATCAAGAAGATTGTGCAGAAAATGGTTGTCACGTACAAAGATTGGCATGAGATGTTACCATTTGCTTTGCATGGGTATCGAACGTCGGTACGCACGTCCACTGGGGCAACCCCATTCTCACTTGTATATGGTATGGAGGCAGTGCTACCGGTTGAAGTAGAGATTCCGTCCCTCAGAGTTATGATGGATGTTAAGCTAGATGAAGCTGAATGGGTACGAGCCAGATTTGATCAGTTGAGCCTTATTGAGGAAAAGCGATTGGCGGCTGTATGTCATGGGCAACTATATCAGCGCAGAATGAAACAGGCATTTGACCAAAAGGTGCGTCCTCGGGTTTATAAAGTCGGAGATGTGGTACTCAAAAGGATCCTTCCTCCCAATACAGATCACAGGGGCAAATGGACTCCTAATTATGAAGGTCCATTCGTGGTTAAAAAGGTCTTTTCGGGCGGAGCCTTATTGCTTACAACCATGGATGGCGAAGACTTTTCATCCCCTGTCAACTCGGACGTAGTCAAAAAATACTTCGCATGAATAGACCCGCTGGATAATAAAAATAAAAAAATCCAGGCAAAAAAGGGCATCCCGGCGAACCAAAAACAGAATAAGGTTCGGGAAAAAATTAGGGATATAATTGAAAAAATTTTTGTACACCCGGTAAGTTGAAAACCCGAAAGGGCAACTTAGGCAAAAAAGGGTATCCTGGTGGATCGAAAACCTGAAAGGGCGGTCCACACAAAAGAGGGATTTAAGCGAATGACTACGGTTTGAGTTATCTGTACCCTGTCACCGTTTGAACAACTGACGTTCTGAAGGATAGGAATCGGTCTGATCATTCCTCAGAAGGCAAGGTCGGGGAGTTTTGAAGACATACTGGTCATAACAGAATGGAAACTCAGTGGAATTCCGTTTTCACATTGCCGT
Source organism: Lathyrus tuberosus (assembly GCA_022829125.1). NCBI lineage: Eukaryota > Viridiplantae > Streptophyta > Magnoliopsida > Fabales > Fabaceae > Lathyrus > Lathyrus tuberosus. The sequence goes on along the minus strand of JALAZF010000177.1, from coordinate 6,548,631 downwards.
TAGGATAGTTTCTTTTCTCAATTTTCAGCGATCACCTCTTTCCAGGGATTGCTTCCGGATGTAATTGCCTATTCTGGGCTCTCAGTCAATAAATTGAATTTCAATAAAAAGCTCTCTATTTTTGTTTTATTGCTTTGTTTGCAAAAACGTCCTAATTTTTGATAAAACATTGCATTTGAAAACATGGCAGCCTTGCAATAACATGCGCAGAAAAAACATTTGAAATTACTTCGAATGTTGAATACTCCCGGATGGTGGATTCTAGCCACGCAATATGCGGGGCATGTGGGCATATTCTTTTGTTGCAGGTAGCAGGTGCAGATGATTTTAAGCACAAGACTAGTAATAAATCACCCCACGCAAAAGACTGAGGTTGGCGTTCATCGCTCGGTCGACGATTGTTCATAACGGGTCGATATCAGTGAATTAAGTTCAACTGGGCACCGTTGCATCTTATTAAGTCGATTCTCTCATTCAGTACTTCCAACAGCTACAAGCTTTTCTACATCGATAACGGTCACAGGTTCCCCAAAAGGGTGGTCTCATCGACACTGAAACTGATGGTCATTATCCCCAGCGAAGTCACAAGAGTTTGAAGAGGCTAGATCTTCTGTAAAATCCTCTTATGACATCCCCTTCGGGGACGAATTGTTGTTTTGTCCAAGCACGGGGCATGTTTGGTTCCCCAGCATGAAGTGTTGATCATCCCCAGTAGAGTTTGAGGACAGTTGGTCTTCTGTAAAATCCTCTCAAAAGGCATTCCCCAACACGAGACGCTTTAAAGCAGTTTTCTCCAGCAGAGTTTGTTATAAACTCGTCATCCCCAACGGAATTGTCTAAGGGAAGGCTCGCCTAACATGGGGCATTGTGGTACTCATCCTAAGCTTGACAGTCATATTCTTCAGCAGACTACTGTGGATTTGCTTTGGGTTTCCCCAACAGATCTCTAAGGACTCTTTCTAGCAAGTTGCAGTAGAATGTTCTAACCAGGATTTGCATATCCCTGGCAGAGTAGCCCTGATACCCAGCAAGATCGTATCTCTGGTCATGGTATCCCCACAAAGGTCAGCATCGAATCTTGTCAGCAATACTCCCCAGCTGAGTTGTCGTTCTCCCCGCAGAGGTTTATCAGATCGACAGAATCTATTCCTCAACAAGGATGGTACAGCCTTTCCCCAGCCGGGTCAGAAGGTTGATAATCCCTATAAAGGATCTTGGGTTGAATAAATCCCCAAGCAGAGTTTTAATGGCTCATTTCCCCAGCAGGACGTCATTTAAAAATTCTCATCCCCAGCGGAGTTGCTGTGACCAGAATCCAGCCCCAAACAGATGGAATAATTCCTGCCAGAGTCGTCATTCCCTCATATCTTAAAGTCCAATTTATTTTTGGCAAGCTTGACAATTCGAAGCAGACGGATTGTTCATCCATTCGCCAGCAGAGATATTATCCTTTTAGGAGTCTCCGAGATTAAATCATTGATTGTGGTTCCTCAGCAGAGTCGGCAGAGATGTCTGGCGCAGAGGCAGAGAGTAATTCGATTTTAAAATTCTAAAAGTCCAACAGTGGATTGGCAAAAGTCCGTCTTCGGGTGGCAAAAGTCCAACAGTGGATTGGCAAAAGTCCGTCTTCGGGTGGCAAAAGTCCAACAGTGGATTGGCAAAAGTCCGTCTTCGGGTGGCAAAAGTCCAACAGTGGATTGGCAAAAGTCCGTCTTCGGGTGGCAAAAGTCCAACAGTGGATTGGCAAAAGTCCGTCTTCGGGTGGCAAAAGTCCAACAGTGGATTGGCGAAAGGTCCATCTAAGGGTGGCATATTCTCAAAGTCCAACAGTGGATTGGCAAAAGTCCGTCTTCGGGTGGCAAAAGTCCAACAGTGGATTGGCGAAAGGTCCATCTAAGGGTGGCATATTCTCAAATGTCCAACAGTGGATTGGCAAAAGTCCATCTAAGGGTGGCATATTCTAAAAGTCCAACAGTGGATTGGCAAAAGTCCGTCTTCGGGTGGCAAAAGTCCAACAGTGGATTGGCAAAAGTCCATCTTCGGGTGGCACGAAGCTGCAAAGTCCACCAGTAGTGTGGCAGGCCAGTAGTCGTCTGGCGTCGTTCAAAAGACATTGTCAAAGTCCACCAGTAGCGTGGCAGGCCAGTAGTCGTCTGGAGTTGCATAAAAGACATTATTAAAGTCCACCAGTAGTGTGGCAGGCCAGTAGTCGTCTGGAGTTGCATAAAAGACATTATTAAAGTCCACCAGTAGTGTGGCAAGCCAGTAGTCGTCTGGCGTCGTTCAAAAAGACAGTATTAAAGTCCACCAGTAGCGTGGCAAGCCAGTAGTCGTCTGGCGTCATTCAAAAGACAGATTTCTCCGACAATGTTTCATTGAAGATTCAATCCAGCAATGTCGGGGGGTTTCTTTCTCACCATCCAGAGCAAATTTTTGGTTATATTTGGTATTCAATCACTATATACCTTGAAAGTCCGAAAGCAATTGCTTTCAGGCATTCAGGTCTACAGCGCTTGAATAGGGGCAGCTGTAATACCCCAAAATTTGCTCTCCCTCTTTGTCATCATAGCATGGCATTATCATTTATCATATCATATCCACCTCATTAGCATTACATTGCATTTAACATAGAAAAATGAAGCATGGCATCCTTCTTACCATCAGGGCATGTGATCAGGTGGAAGATGGACAATCAAGAGATCATTCAAAGCACAAAAAGGTCAAATAAGTGGTCTCAAGGCAAGCCAAGAGGTCTCTCATGTCTCATACTACCTCAATTGATCATCCACAATCTCAAGAAAGTGAAATCCAATGGGAGATTGAAGCACTACATCTTTCACTATGCAAGAGATTCAAAAATTGAAGAAAAACCCTCAAAAGAGATAGCCCATTGATTCAAAATCATTCTCAAGTGGCATTTCTCATCATCCTTTAAGAAGGTACACAACATACTCTGAGGAATTTGAAATTGAAGACTGCACATTTTTCTCCTAGGAGATGGGCACCAAAACTAGGGTTTCCCATTAAATCAGGGAATCTCTGATTTTTTGGACAAAGCTTGATGTCATGGTATTCCATATGTCCCTAAGTGTATGTATGTGGAAAATTACATCTCAATTGATTCTAGAAGTGGTTCAATTGGAAGAAAGATCAAGAATCAGAGAAATTGGGGCAAAGTCAAATAATCAGAGGAAAAAGTCAACTCTTGACTTTTTGAGCCCAAAATCATGAAATTCATGTTGCATATGTCCAATGTACAAAATTTGGTCAAGAAACTCCAAAGGAATCATGAAAAAATCAAGATGTGGAAAGTTGCCATTTTTGGATGAAGAAGGGTTACTAAAAATAGCAAGTTTTGGCCATTTTGCATCAGAATTTGAACCAAGGCCATTTAAATTTGGAGCACCAAATGAAAATTCCACTCTGCCTCAATGAAAGGTCTTGTTTTAAGCTTCAAATCCATGTGTAGAACATCTCCATTGGATAAAAATTGAGAGAGATATGATTGATCAAAGTTGGAGGAAAGTAGGCCAAAACTAGGCCATGACCAAGAATTTTCAGGTCATGCACGCAGTCATTTCAACAAGCATGTGGTGGGCCAGAAGTCAACCCTAATTTCTCCAAGAAGAAAGCTCCAAATGAGAAAATTTTCAACATCAAAGTTATTCCTTGTAGTGCACTCTTCAATGTTCATGTTGGACAAAATTTGATTTGATCATGTTATAAGGGAGAAATATTGGTTCCAAGTTAGGGTGATCTTGCTGAAAATCCATGCCATACACACCATGCCAGCCAACCTCACCTGCACGCCCATACACCAATTGGTTTCCTTCTGTTTCAAGCTATTTTTTCATCATCTTGTACACCTCCATTTGACTTGTTTTCAACACCAATATTGCTCCCCAATGTACCCTCTTTCCAATGACTCCTAAAACACACCAATTCATTCATTGAGTAGAGAGAAAAACTTCCTCAAACCACCTCATGTTGATACTGATGCATTGACAGACTGGTGCACGATTTTGGTTCACACACACCCCAAACACTTCATCACATCAGCTTTCCACATTAAACCAAACACACATGACTTACACATTGCACACTTGCCTTGGCATACATGAGAATGGAAAGAAACAAACTTGCTGAGCAAGTTTCTGCTACAACCAGCCGTGCCTTCATTTTCTTTTCACCTCCACCATAGCATATCATGAGTTGCCATCACCATATCATTGCTCTCCCTAACTAACTTGACTCAGTTAGTTAGGGATGACTCACCCAAACCACCATGACTCAGCTGACTCACTCAGTTTAACTATGGTTAGCTCACACTATAAATAAAAACTTCACTCTCAAATTTCATTCCTAACTTCATTTTCTCACATTCAACTCAGAAATTCTCTCGATTCTCTCTCAATTCCTCCACATTGCAACTGATTTTCAAACTCCATTTCATTCATCTTCCTCATCTTCATCTCAGAATCTCTCTGATTCTATCTCCATTGTCATCACATTGCAACTGTTTTGAAGCTTGGATATCAACTCTCCTCCACTGAAGCATCATTCATTCTCTGCATCTAAGCCTTTATTTGGCCAAAAGAAACTCAAAGAAGAAGCAACATCTCTGGTTTTTCTGAAGAACACATCAAGATCATAAATCTTCAGGTACGAATTTCTTCCCTTATAGACCTAATGTGAAGATGTTATCAGGTTCTTGATGCTTCATATAAGCTCAAGAACTTGTCTGGCTAGTTGATAGGCCTTTAGAGGCATAGTTGAAATGTTAGGGCAAATCTTCATATGCTCGATTCTCCCATTTCATGAACTTTTTGTATGTTTTGTCACTGGATTCATGCTCTACATTACTTCCTCTTCATTTTGGTATGCTGTTTGTACATTTCTGTGAACATGTGAAGTTGCAGACGGTGGTGTGTGACCGGAGAAGGTGACCGGAGGTCCCTCTCCGGCCGGTAGCTTTGTGCTAGGGTTTCATTGCCAGTTTGAATGTCAGCCACATGATGTTGTTGATCTAACGATCCAAAACGCGCCAGCACATAAAAAACTCACATGCCTCTCACGTGTGGCTTCTGATTCCATTTTAAACATTGTGTGTTGTGGCATATGGTATGGAGCGTGGACATGCGTGTGTGAGCGTTTGATCTGATTACTTTGACTTTGGCTTGACCTTGACTCAATCTAGTGGCTATTAATAAGTCAATTTTGTTGACTGAAGAACATGCTAGTTATGGTGTTTTGCGCGCTTATTGGACCTAAGCCAGAATGCTATTCGCACCTCCCTGTTTCAAGGCCCAATTGATTTTGAACTGAATAGTTACTAGGCATGCACCCCCATTCACATTTACATTCCATTTTATTTTTTCCATTTTTGCTACACGTTTCATAATTAATTTTTAAAAATATCAAATGGTATCATAAAATTCCACAAAAATTCATGTGTATTCTTAAAACATTTAGGAAATTTTCTATGATTTTATTTTCTGATTTTATGACCATTTTGCCCCTGTTCCATTATTTCTTTTGAATTTCCATTTGTATGCATACTTAATGTGACATATGATTTTGTGCATTTTTGTTCTTGATCATAAAAAATGATTTTGATGCCTTTCTTTTTGCATTGTGGTCACAATAGGTTGAGGTATGTTTGAGATTTATGAGATGATTTTTAAGTCTTTTTTGGATGACTTTTGATGTGTTGCTTTGAGCATGAATACATGAAACTTCCATGAGACTTTGACCTAATTGTTGAGTGACTTTGGTTCTGATTCATTGCTTGTGGACTTGATATGTTAATGGCATGTGTTTAAGGTGTTTGATTGGTGGAAGTCATAATTTTTGAAGCATGTTTGCTATTTGTTTGAAGCATGAAGTTTAACTTGTTCATTTTGTGAATGCATGCCTCATGTTTGGTTTGCTTGATCATGAAGGCACTTGTGCCATGAGTTGTGGTTTTGTTTGAGGATGTATAGCATGTTAATTGACTTCTGATCATGACATTTGGGTTTCATCTTTGCATGTTTGATGTTTATCTTGCACCTTAAGTCACTTGTTTCACAAGTATGAACCACATTCACATCACTTCCCCTTTCCTTCTTTGCTTCTTGTTGGATTGAGATTTTGTTTGCATGATTTGGTATGCTCATTTAGGATAACATTAGGTTGTGTAAATATGAGTTACATTCTGACTTGGAAGCATGTATAGCATTTAATCTCATTTTACTTTGTTTGTCAACTTGTTTGAATTTGATTTGTTCATTATACCTTCTTACTTTACTTGTAAGTGATTGTGCTAACCATGTAGGGGCTTTGGTAAGTTTCAATTGAGTGTGGATAAGGAATCCACATTCAACTTCTATCCTTTCTCTTTTACAATTTCATTTTGTGTTTTGTTAAGCACTTATGTGCTTTCTTTTAACAACTCATTACTTTCCCTTTTTGAATTACAATTCATCTTCTACTTTGGAAGTGAATTGTTTAATTCTTTCTTTCTTTAGACTTTAGGTTGAAACCTCACAAACCTTTAGGATCACTCCCTTTAATCTTCAATTAGGATTGAGTCTTAGTCCATATAGGTTTTACCTTTTCTCCTCTCTTGAGTCTCTTTTCTCATCTCAAAGAAAATTCAAAACATATAATAAAGGTAGGCATTTATTGCATTTAGGCCTTTCATATAAAGAAAAGGTTATAAGGGGTCTTCTCTTATAATCTTAGAATGTATAGCATATAGCCCATCTTGGGTCAATGTGTTAAACATTTGATCTTGTATGAGGGACTTAAATGCAATACTTGTTGAAGGTGCAAATAATAAAAAACACTTCTTCATTTCTTAATTAACAAAAACACTTAATAAACACAAGTATGCTAGTGTGTTTGAACCTTGACAATTGGAGCTAAGTGTGGGGGTCTTCTTCACTCTTAGTGTGCTTTCTTACCCATTCCATCTTGGAATGTGAGAATGTACACATTCCAGTGACTAAGATCCAGATACACTGTCATATGCAAACAAATCCAAAACACTTCCTTCTAAAAGACAAAACCAAACAATAACGTCTTTCCTTCGGGAATTCTTTTCTCATCTCATTCATTCTCAACGCACGAACGCGCTTCTACTCGTTCTCTTGCAAGATGGTAACGCACTCGGACCAGCGAGCCTGCAACACCTGAGCTAGAACGTAAGCCGTTCTCTAAAACACAAACAATTCATCCCTAGTGAGGGGAACTACGTCGCTCTGATTCTCATGTTCCCGATGAGATACGTAGGCAGTGGGGTAGGGCCCATGCGAGCACTTCTTTTATTTTCCCTACATTTGTTTCTCTTTCTCCTTTCCTTTTTCAGTTCTTTCTCAGTATTCCTTTCTTTACACCCTTTGATCGAGACAAGCAAGCGTGGATCCCATCGGGTACGATGGACGCGTGGGGGTGCTAATACCTTCCTCTCGCGTAACCGACTCCCGAACCCATTTCTCTTGGTCGCGAGACCATGCTCTTTCCTTCCTCTCAGGTTTATGCGGTGTTTCCTTTCCCTCTCTTGGGATAAATACACATTGCTGGCGACTCTGTTTCGGTGCCACTTTCGCGTTTGTACTAGGATGAAAATCCCGGGAGCGACAGTAATGACCATACCGTGTCCTAAATGTCGTCTTTTGAATATCTTCTCCTTTCACACGAATCTGGTGGTATCCTGATCTCAAATCAATCTTGCTAAAAACATTCGCACCAACCAATTGATCCATCAAATCATCGATCCTTGGAAGCGGATACTTGTTCTTAATTGTCACTGTGTTCAACTATCGATAATCAATGCATAACCGCATACTCCCGTCCTTCTTCTTTACCAACAATACCGGAGCACCCCAAGGAGAAACACTTGGCCTTACAAATTTCTTGTCCAACAAGTCATTCAATTGCTTTTACAATTCTACCAATTCCGATGCCGGCATACGATACGGTGCCATCGAAATCGGTCTAGTACCCGGAACTAGATCAATTGAAAATTCAACTTCTCTTTCCGGCGGTACATCCCTAATATCTTCCGGAAACACTTCTGGAAATTCACACACCACTGGGAACACATCAAGCTCAACTTGACTCTCCACCGACAATGATGCAAACAAACCAAACAATTGAGCTTCGTCCGCTAAAAGTTTCTTCAACTCTTTAGTGGATAGGAAACTCTCAAATTCATCATCTTCCAAAGAAGGAAACCTTACTAACTTGTGATAGCAATCTATATGAACTCGATTAAATTGCAACCAGTTCATACCCAAGATCACGTCCAATCCCTCCAACGGCAAACATACTAAATCCATCTCGAAGTCTTTACCACACATGGTCAAAGGACAACTTACACACACCAAAGACGTAGTTACCGACCCTGAAGCAGGAGACTCAATAACCATTTCAGCACCCATCAAAGTTAACGCAAGATTCAAACGCTTCGCGCACTCAGACGAAATAAACGAATGAGTCGCTCCCGTATCGATAACAGCAACTAAAGGTGTACTATTAATAAAGCATGTACCTTTAATCAAACGGTCTGCATTCGTAGTTTGAGTCCCCGCCAATGTAAACACCTTTCCGCCCGCTTGAGCTTGTTTCGGCTTAGTACACTTAGTACTAATGTGACCCACTTCTCCACAATTATAGCACTTCACTACATTCCTCCTACACTCAGTAGTAGCATGCCCTACTCCTCCACAGTTAGAACATTTCACCACAGTCTTCCTACAATCAAATGATTTATGACCCATACCTCCACACTTGAAACACTTTACGGGACCAGAACTTCCTCCTCCAGACCTCCTATCAAAGTTTCCCCTATGCTTGCCCTTATCAATGGGTGTCACATAAGGTCCACCTCGAGCTTGTTGCTTTCCCTTCCTCTCATTCAAACTTTTGTAATGTGTAGAACGAGCCTTGCTATCTTCCTCGAAGATTCTACAACATTCTGTCAAATCCGCAAACCTCCTTATCCTTTGATACCCCACAGCTTGTTTAATCTCAGGACGTAAACCATTCTCATATTTAATACACTTTGAGAACTCAGCAGTAATCGCAGCATAATGAGGATGAAATTGAACCAACTCCACAAACTTAGCAGTATAGTCCACCACCGACATACTACCTTGTTTTAGTTCAATAAACTTCATCTCCTTCTTTCCCTTCACACTCTCCGGGTAATACTTCCTTAAGAATTCAGTACGAAATAAATTCCAAGTTACCTCTTCATCATCCACCTCAAGAACTTCACGCATACCGACCCACCAATCATCGGCTTCTTCCTTCAACATGTGAGATCCAAGCCTCACCTTATTCTCCTCCGCACAATCCATAACTCTAAAGATCCTTTCGATCTCTTTCAACCAAAGTTGAGCACCCTCGGGATCAAATCTTCCTTTGAAAACCGGTGGTTGATTCTTCCTGAACTCATCATTAGCATTCACATTCGGCGCACCTTGCACCGCCCTAGCCATTGCTTCCAAAGCAGCAGCCATCGCATTATTATTTCTACCAGCCATATTCTGATCATTCCCAAAAATTACAACAAGGTTAAACAACAGTTCAACCAACACAACAACAAGACAGACACAACTGACTCAACTCTGGCTCTGATACCACTTAATGTAACACCCCCTTTCTATACCCCCAAATAATCACATAAATCATTTAGGCACATATAAAATCAATTCGCCAGAGTACGATTAAAACATAGTATAAAAGAGGCATGTCACATCATGTTAAATTAAACCATACAACACCTGCTCAAACATCGATATGCAACAGTGGGATAACCTTGCAACAGAGGAACTTTGTCCTTACACCCACATCTCAATATTTAGAATAAAAGCGGAAAATCTAAACATTGAATAACATCAAACAAATATACTTATATATACATGCGTCATCGGTTATCATCCATCAACATAATTCATGTTTACTTAAACATTCATCCACAAGATACATGTACAAATGTATCACAAAAGAATAATATACATCCTAGCTACCCGGTGCTACATATCAGAGCCAACCGACCAAAAGAATAAAGACACGCTTCACAAAAAGACCTCCCGCATACCTACTCTGCAATGCCTCATAGAGCATCATAAAATAGCAGAAGGGTGAGAAATATTATCATAATAACAATGCATATAATTATGTACTACAACATAAACATATAACACATATTCTCACCACAACTCATAATATATCACAATATGGATATATCATCAAGCCTATACATTATGCATACATTCACCATTATCATCATTCCACATGAACACACACATACTTGTTCATTCAACAATGCATCATTATAAGATACAGTTTATATCATTTCCCATAAACATACATATATCAATGTTTATTCATCAATGCACAAATACAAAGATGATCAATGCAACTCATAGAGACCGACTCTCGACTCTATGCAGATGCATGCGGTACCGACTCATCACCCGAGCTCAATTGAAGAACTCAATGGAAATATCCTCCCTGCCGGGCCTACGATATTTCCCCATCGCTCATACCATCATGGCATCCGATGTTTCTGGATTGTTCACGCAGACACAATCCGATTGCTCAAACCTCACAAGGGCACACAATTATTCTAAAGATTCCCACGGAATCAAGTGTAACTCATCGCAACGATTACACCCATTGACTACGCAATGTTCAGAGGATCCTCAAATGATCATTTGTGTAATCAATCACTCACACCCAACAGGGACGTGATATTACACCCGATTCTCCACGGAATCGGGACACATGAATGCATGTCATGATGTTTCTCATACAAAATGACCACATACACTCATGCAATGCACACATATTTCACAATATATTCATGCATTCTTCTCATACAATCACATACAATCTATATATATTCACATCATTGCACTACTGTATGATTCACATTCAAACACCTAGTCAAAACGGTAAAAGTCTCTAAATATCACTATTCCCGACTTTTCCGACTTATTTAATCGGCTAAGAATTTCCAATTCATCATAATGATAAAGAACGTTTCATAAGCTTCTTAATGCATCAAACCACGCCTCAAACCGAACCACAGATCAAAAGTTATGCAGAAAACAAAATTACACGAACAGCACTGTTCGCTGGGCGAACCTCCCTCGCGAGCATTCGCTAGCTCCTTCGCTAGGCGAACATCCCTCGCGAGCATTCGCTAGCTCCTTCGCTAGGCGAATGTTCCAGCGAACCAACTGTTAGCTAAAAACAGACACAAAGTTCGCTAGGCGAGCACTTGGCGAACCAAGTCAGAACCAAACAGAGCCAAAAACACCCAAAGTTCGCTAGGCGAACACTCTAGCGAACCTTCGCTCTTGCCTTCGCTAGGCGAACACCCGTAGCGAACCTTCGCTACCCTTCGCTGATGGGTTCGCTAGGCGAACCTGCGAAAACTCATAATCCTTCAGCGCTGTTGAAAACCCAAAAACCCTATTTTTCAACCCAAAACATTTTCAAAACAACATACATCCATCAGAACTCAATCTAATCATGGCAACAAGCATTCTACCACATTTTCGTCGATTTCCAACCGCGACAACATCGATTTCTCATTATCGACCTAAAATGGAAAACTATGAAAACACCACAACCAATCCAATACACACATACATAATCATACATAATACTATACATTGATAAGATAACAATGTTTCACACCATTACCCGATTAAATCGATTCCTAGAGGTTGATTTTCTTGGTTTTCCTCTTTTCCTCTTCTTTTCTCTTCCTCTTCTTTCTTTCTCTCCTTTTTCTCTCTATTTCTCTTTTCTTTCTCTTTTCTATCTATTTTCTTTCTTTTCTATTTCTTTTCTCTCATTTTCCACTAAATCAATTAATTCATTTTTCTCACAAAATTCTAACTCCACAAAATTTCTAACTTATGATTAATTGAGAAAAGTCTAAAATACCCTTCATTCTAATTTCCCCGAAAACTCTCAAAAACGGTAAAATAACATTTAACACACCAATTTAACAAATAAAATAATTTATCACCCAATTAAAACAAAAGACTCAAGAATAATGGAATAATCAAAATCGGGGCGTTACAAAACTCATCATTGCCAGCAGCATTCGGTGCACCCTGCACAGCCCGAGCCATAGCCTGCATCGCAGCAGCTAAAGCAGTGTCGTTCCTTCCAGCCATATTCTGTTCATTTCCAATAACAGCAACTATGGTTAAACAAATAGCTCACCTAACCACAAAGACCAACAAGGACTGACACAAACTGACACGGACTGGCTCTGATACCACTTAATGTAACACCCCCAATTTATACCCCCCAAGCTATTAAAGCGGTAAAAGAAAATTCAAAATTTCATCAGAGTATAATTAAAACATGCACGGCATAGACCGGAGACGCCACATCAATTTGAAACAAACATACAACACTTGCTCATACAGATATGCAACAATTCTGGTAGTAATACACCCACGAATCAGAAACAGAATAATAGCGGAAAATCTGCAACTGAATCTCATATATATATATATATATATATATATATATATATATATATATATATATATATATATATATATATATATATCATGAAAGTTTGTTTGTCATATACAACCATACATGTACAATTCAAAAGATACATATACATAATACAAACTAATCACAAACGGCCACCCTAACTACCCGGCGTCACATATCAGAGCCGACCGACAAAAGAATGAAGACGCAAAGCTTCACAAAAAGACCTCCAGCAACTCTAATCTGCAATGCCTCATAGAGCATTATAAAATAGCAGAAGGGTGAGAAACACAATCATAACACAGTTGCATATAATCATATACAATACTCTCATCAACCACATAAATATACATATTTCATCTCATCAGTCACATTCACAATTCCATACACAATTAATCCATGATTTATGCAAATACACAGAGACCAACACCACGACTCCATGCAATGCACATGCGGTACCGACTCATCACATCTCAGAACCAGTTCACTCAGGAACTATTGGAACCATCGCTCGTTACTTAGTGTAACTCCCCGTCGGGCATACGATGTTCCCCGTCGCTTTCGGTCCTCTTTGTATAAGGCTCACGACGTTTATGGATTGCTTTCGGTCCTCTTTGTATAAGGCTCACAATCCGATCGCTCACACCCCACAAGGGCACACGATCGTCTATAACCATCGCTTTCGGTCCTCTTATTTTTAAGGCTCACGATATATCAAATCGCTTTAGGTCCTCTTATTTTTAAGGCTCACGATGTTATAGCGGATTCCCATTGGAATCTATCCGTCGCTCGTACCCTCATGGCACTCGACTTCACAATATGCATATTATGATGCTTGGCATACAATGACTCATAACATTCATATGGACACATTTACTCATCCATAATCATGCATAACTCAACAATTACAACACATTGCAATTTCTTGCCGTAAGGCCACCAATCATCATTACGATATGTATTTCATGCAATTTCATCACTCAATAGTACACAAGTCATAAAATATCCACACCAACAACATATTGCACATACACATCAAGTTCACACAATTGAACGGCAAAAGTCGACAGCAAAATAACACATTTTCTAATTTCCGACATAATATAATCAGCCAACAATTCTCAAAACCATCATCAATATAAAGTACATTTTATGAGCTTTCTAACGCATCAAACCACGCCTCAAACCGAACCACGGATCAAAAGTTATGAATTTTCAAAGAAAAGAATTTATTGAGATACAGCCAAATTCGCCTGGCGACTTGAGAATTCGCCTGGAGAATTCCCATTCGCCAGCCATTCGCCATGGATTTCGCCTAGCGAATCCCATTCGCCAGCAGTTCACCTTGCGAGCTAGTGGCGAATCACCAATTAGAAAAAAAACCAAGAGTTACAGAAGCTACCCCCTTTCTGTAATTCCTATTTCGCCTGGCGACTTACGAATTCGCCTGGGGAATTTCCCTTCGCCTGGTGAGCTAGTGGCGATACTCAATTCGCCTGGTGAATCCCAAATTCGCCTGGCGATTCACACCAGAACCAGAAAAATGCTGTTACGGGTTACACTATCCAAAAACCTCATTTTTCATTCCAAATCAATTCCAACACCAAAACAATTATCAGCAATGACTCATAAACACATGGTGATCATACAACGCAAATTATATCGATTTCCAACCGCGCAAACATCGATTCCTAATCATTTTATCATTTTCGACCTAGAACTCAAAAGCCATGGAAAGACAAGAAACATCCAAGCAAACACATACATAATCATACACAAACATAGCATAATCGAGTTTCGCACCCTTACCCGATTAAATAGCGCGTAGAAAAATCGGTTGATTGATTTCTTCTTCCTCAAGTTTTTCTCTCTTTTCTTCTTTTCTCTTCTCTTCTCTTCTTTTCTCTTCTTACTATTTTTCTCTCTTTTTCTTTCTATTCTTAACTTAACCAAATAAATCAAAACGCCCAAAATACCCCTACACCCAAATATCTCGCAAACGCTCCCAAAACCCGATAAAATATAATCTCGACTAAAAATAACATATTTTCAGATAAAAGTCAGAAATAAAAATAAAAGGGTTAATACCCATTTTGCCCCTGCCATATAGGCGCTTTTTGAAAAAACCCCCTGTAAAAAAAAAAACTTGCAAAAAAAACCCTAACATTTAAAGATTCTCTCAATTTTGACCTTCATCACATTCAATCACCAAAAACCTGCCATTTTAACCCCTGCCATTTTGGCAGCGTTTTTATTTTGACCCCTGCCATTTTGGCAGCGTTTTCATTTTGACCCCTGCCATTTTGGCAGCGTTTTTATTTTGGCCCCTGCCATTTTGGCATTTTTAGTGACTGGATGTGATGAAAGTCAAAACTGAGAGAATCTTCAAATGTTAGGGTTTTTTTTGAAAGTTTTTTTTTACAGGGGGGTTTTTCAAAAAGCGCCTATATGGCAGGGGGCAAAATGGGTATTAACCCAAAATAAAATAATAATAGAATAATAAAAAACGACTCAAATAAATAAAACGGACTAAAACTGACAAAAACAGGGGCGTTACAATTGCCCTAAGCAGAGGTGGTTCAGGTGGTTCCTACTTCAGGAAAGTTTGAGGAAAAGGTTGAATTCTCATCCTCAAGCATCAAGTATATCTTCTTCAAGCTTTCTCGAGAGTATCAGGTCACTTATCCATCATTGTGCACCCAATGCAAGTGGTTCAGGATTTCTTATATTTTGTGTGAGTTGGTTGATATTCATCGACTGAAGGTGGTGGTTAGGGTTTCATGGTGAAGACATCTTGGATTATGGTGCCAAAGATCAAGTTGTGAATTCATATTATGCTTCAGGCATTGCTATTCTGCCATGTGTTCGTTGCTTATATACGTCGCTTGTGTTTGGAACGTTTAAGTGGTAATTTTCATCGAGAATGCAAGGTGGTTTTGAGAATTGTTGTGGAGTGTTCATTCAGGTGGTTATTTGAGGTTTTTTGGTGTTCGAGTTATTCAAAAGGATTGGCATCAAAGTTCTTAGCCGTTCGATTTGTCAAGAATTGATATACGGACTCCTTGAAAGCTAGGATACAAGTCCATTCACAAACCATATCCCTTTTGTTTCAACCAAAAGTCCACATTTTGAATCATTTTTAATCAACTTTGAAAACCATTATCCAACATCCAATTAACTCTTCTTTCAATACCCATTTTACAAATTCATATCCATTTTTCAATTCTAAATATCCATTTCTTTATCCAAAATTCCTAAAACCATCTTTGTCCAAATAAGTTCCAAACCATAAACCACGTTTATCCATTTTTAAACCCATCCAGATATCCGTTAATCCATTTCACTCAAGTTCTACTATCCAAAGGTCCATAAACCATGTCCATTTGTTAAAATCATAATCCACTTTAAAATCATTTTTCATTCTTGGACCTATTTCCAAATAAGAATGTCCATTGTTCAAGTTCACTTTCCTCTCCATGAGTTTAATTTAAATAAAGTCCATTTGATGCTTGATTGATTTGCATAACACGAACCTTATGCTAACTCAATATCAAATATTGCAACTCAAAATCAAGAAGTACATCACCAAAATTCAGCATTTGCATTCATAATCAATTTCCAATACACAAAATACATGACCTTATTTCCATGTGAAAATTGCATTCCAAGACTACCATCATCATAATCATGATTCAATAAAATTTAATACTATATGTTCCTTCAATCTTTCAATATATTCGTACCATCTATGAATTGCCTTTTCTTAAAATCCCACAATTCCAGTCACTCTCACTTCCCTCAATAATCCTTCAAAACATGAAAGGTGAACTTCAAAGTAAAGATGCACTTCTTAACCGATTGAAACAATGTGATGATGCTCTTGCTGAGGTTTCCGTCACTGATTTCCAAGAAGTTTCCTGCTCTAATAGTCACCTTTCAATTGGTTCAGAAAAATCGTATGGTCGGGCAGAGATGAAAAGCAACACGGGCTGTGATGGTTTTCTAGACTATGATATTTGTGAACAAGGTGAATGTGCAGAAGAAATAAATGAGCTTTAGGCAGAATTTGAATACGAGTTACAATGGTTGCAGTTGTATTTGGATGGAGAAGACGCACAACAAGAAAGAGTTGGGGTTGTTGTTAAAGACTATAATTCAAAAGCCGGGAGTTCAAGTTTTGGTGAAATAATAATGGAACATCGAGAAGTAAGTTGTGATATTTTAGTTGGAGTCTCTCCAGTTGAACTGGAGAGAAGGTTGCATGAACTACTTGAAACAAGGCTTCAAGAACGGATAGTAGAGCTAAAGCATGCGTTAGAATATGCCACACAAAAGCTCAATGAGAAGGAGATTAGGAGTATTTGGTGGGAAGACACGGCAAGGCATATCTCGTACCATATTCCTGAAACTTCTGCTTTGAAGTTTAATGAAGTTGTAGGATAGCATTCAAAAATATGAATTTAAACCATTTTCTAGCTCATCAATTTACAACAGAATTTCATTTTCATTACAAACTCACACAAGAACTTGTTTTTTAAAGAATTTGACAGAAAGATCATTACAACAGAAAATGGAAAAGAGAATCATATAGCAGCAGGAAAAACTCATAACAGGAAAAAGAAAAATTCCAGATTACATAACACAAACCCTCTAACAATTTTCACTTTGAACCTAACAAACTCTAACAATTCCTCTAACCAATTTCCTAACAGAAAAACAAAACTCACAACAGATCCTAACTAACCAACTCTCCCTTTTCTCATTCGTTCCCCCCCATTCACTTTCATCATCAATCTTCATTCTTAAATTATTCTGCAACTTCTCTCGATCAATCTTCTTCTCTTCAACTCACCTTCAATCCATCAACTTGCAGAACCAGTAAACAATATCAATACACTGCATCAATAATCGCAACCACAGAAAGGAAGAAGAAAGATTCGCAATACACTCACGCAAGATATCACATCTATCACAACAATCACAACTGAAACACAGGAAGGGGAAGAAGACTGATAATCGAAGCTAGGGGTGTGCAAAAAAACTGGTTCACAAGAACCAAATTTAAAAATCTGGTACACCAATTTCAAAAGTCCATATTATTTGGTTTAAAAACTAGTCCAAATTCATTTTACTAAAACCATAAAAAACCAATGTCCACTTTTTAAAACCAATACATAAATGATTAATCCACTTTTTAAACATAATTTGTTCTTTGTTTTGTTTTTGTTTCATAGTCATAAGTAACACTTAAGGTAATGTATATTTAATAAATAAATGTTATATATATATATATATATATATATATATATATATATATGTGTGTGTGTGTGTGTATATATATATGTGTGTATATATATATATATATATATATATATAAAATGTTCAAGACACCGCATGAAAGACACCAATGAAAGGCAAATTTCTGTACAGTTCATCAAAATCCATTCCATAACCAACTACAAAATAGTTTGGACACTGCATCAGATAAATTGTGTAAACATAATCAATATATTTCAAACTCACTGTTTAATAGTAAGATCATAACATTTCATGTTAGCCACACAATCCAGTATCTTAGGAAACAGAACCTTTACAAATATGCTATTTTGGAATTGGTATATTTGCAATACCATTCATACAACTTTTAAAAGTTACTACAGTTTGTTACAAGAAACTTTCAATTTTAAGACACTATGAATTTCATGACAAATTTCAAGGCTTTTCAATAAGCAATGTCATATACAAATTTTGTCAAATTCTTATTACAATATAAATCCATTTTCCATTTGAAATAGCAATATAATCTAAGTTCAGTACTGAAATGTGCATTTACTATCCAAGACCATAGATTAGTATTAAAATACTGTTGTTATATATTCATTCAGATTTTTTTTATAAGAAAATATTTAGAGATTTTTTTGTTCAATTTATAAGAAAAAATCACAACTTTTGAGATGTAAATTATTGTTAAAGAAAACAAAACTAATTTTGAAATAAAATTGATTTTAAAAAAAACTGGTTTTAATACTATTTTTTTTATAAAATTGGGTTTTTTTAAAGAAAGTAAAAAATTGGTTTTGAGAGAAACCAATTTAAAACCGGTTTTAAAAAAAAAATTGGTTATTGTGAAAAACTGGTTTAGAACTGAACCGATCCATTTGTAAACCGGTTTTTAAAAAATAAATCAGTTTTATAAAAACAGTTTAAAGATCCAAACCAAACCATATATATATGGTTCAATTTGGTTTGGTTTTTGATCCATGCACACCCCTAATCGAAGCTCCACCACCTTCAAACTCAGACCTGAAAATCAATTCAAGGGAATTCATCAATCTCCAATTAATAATCCGCAGATCAATTCAAGAATCCACGTTAATTCTTCGCCATCAACCCAACAAGAAACTGCAGCAAAATTGAAGGGAGAAGGGTATTTGTTCTTCATCTGCAAATCAACTATACCACTCTTCATTCTGCTCCTCCTTCGGTAACGAACGCAGAAGCTTCATCGACCTTCATATCACCGCGCCAACCTTCTGCGAATTCTTGAATCCATCAAGCTTTTCATAAACCTACAACAACCGAGAAAATCATTGAAGCTCTCTGCGGATCGACATCTTAATCACGCAGCACTCATGATTTCACAACACACACGGATAGGGAAATAGGAGAAGAAGACTAGAGGATTAAGAAAAAAGAAACTCGCCTACGCATCTCCCCTGCAGAGGTATTTCCGATCACTCTAACAATTGTTGATGAGATATAGTTGATTTGCATTTCCGTCTATCTCTCGTTTGCGAATCGTAGCATAGAGTAAGTTTCGTTTTGACTTGGGTTGTGTTGTTCTGCGATGCGTTGAGGGGCAGTGAGGTGCGAACACGACACGGAGGAAATCGCCGCCGTCGTGGTTTGCGAGATAGAAGCGGGAGCGAGGTATGTTGGCTGAGCGATATCGCGTGATGGTGACGGAGGCATAATGAGCGACGGCCATTGTTGAGTGATGAAGGAGAGCAACGAGGGTTTTGTTTCTCAGAGGAAGGAGAGTGTTGGACGGCTGATGAGAGCTTCGGCGGAGCTTGTTGAGAACGAAGGGGAGCTGTTCGCTGAAGAAAATTAGGGTTCACAATTGGTTTTAAAAACCAATTTCTGTCCAATCCGGACCGGGCCTAAGCCTGCATGGTTTGTCTCTATTTTCACACGCCCGAGTTCATTACCCCACCCCCTTTGTTTTTCGTTTTTTTTTATCTTATTTTTTTGTTAATTAATTAGTTTCAAATAATTAAGCTTTTGTTAATTAGCTTTATTAACGATAGATTTGGACTAACTAGATGTAGATTTTGATAATTGTTCCTGGATAACTGTTTTTGGTTTAGTAACATTAGAATTAGATTTTCGAATTAAGTAGAAATTCATTTCGATTTTAGTTTTAGTGTTGGATTGATTTTGTTTTAAAAGTTAACCCTGATTCTAATTGACTCTTAACATTGATTAGCGGTTGACTAATTATAGATTAATTTTGGTTAGAATTTGGACTAATTAGATTTAGATAAACAATCATGTTTTATTTATAATTGTTGTTGGTTTATAATTTTAAAATTAGAACTAACTTGGTTTAGATTTTTGATTGTTTCTCTTAATTTGGTATGAACTATTTTTCATGACATTATTTGAACTTGATGTTAGATGCTTGACTATTGGATTTGCTTACTTGTTGGAAGTGCCTGATAGCTTCGAGGCTTGAGCTTGTTGCGCGCTTTGAAGAGGCAACGAACCTTCTCCGTTAGGAACCACTTGCACACTTGTAGGAAGCATGCCTAGGGCTTAGCACTTATGCTTGCAACTTGTTGTTGACTAAGGAGTTTTTACTCTTGGTTGTATACTTGGCTTGGTGCCAATTCATGGATACTTTGCTGTTTTTTGTTTGTCTTACTTTGTGATGGACGAAGAGTCACTCAACTTCCTTATAGTTGAGATCACGGCATCGTTTTCATCTTGTTGTTGACGAAGTGTCACTCAACTTCCTCATAGTTGAGATCACAACATCGTCCATTTCTATTGTATTTCTCTTTTCTTTGTTGACGAGGAGTCACTCAGTTTTGTTTCTTGGCTAAGATCACGATATCGTTCATTTTGTGATTGATTTGTCCTGTGTTTACTTGTGTTTGTTCACATGATCCCATAGGATTCCTAGCTCCACTTAATTTCTAATTAAGTTGGAGGTAGGAGAGACATTAGGCTTTCAATCCATGCAGGACGACATTAGGTAGACTTCCCTCCTGATCCTGACCTTAGGACCATTGTTGCATGATAACATGTAGGACCGAGTTTCCCTTAGACCTTCCGTGACTCTCTTTCTTTTCTCTCGCACCCATGCGATTGAGACCGTTCTTGTTTTCCCGTAGTAGTGTGAACTACGGTTGCTCTGATTCTCATTCCAGATGAGATACGTAGGCACGAGATGTGATATCTTGGCAAGCACACTAACAACTAACTAAGCATTTTCTCTCGCCTCAGTGTGATCGAGACTTGTTAACTGAGCTTTTTCTCTCGCCCCAGTGCGATCGAGACCTTTGTGACCTGTAGGTCGAACTACAATTGCTCTGATTTCCTCTCTCTGATTAGATTGAGGATACGTAGGCACGAGACGACGATGTCTTGGCGAGCAACCTTCCCCCCACAATCCTGTAGTCTCCGAACTACGTTGACTCTGACTTTCCCACTCCCGAGGGAATACGTAGGCCTAGGACGGCGATGTCCTATCGAGTCGCCTTTTCTTTTCTTTTCCCATTTCCCCATTTCTCATTCCTTTCCGTTTAGCAGTTGAGCTTCAGATACCCACACCCTTTGATCGATACAACAAGCGTGGATCCCATCGAGTATGATGGACACGAGGGGGTGCTAATACCTTCCTCTCACGTAACCGACTCCCGAACTCAGGCTATGGTTGCGATGACCATGTATTTCCCTTTGTTGAGGTTTTCTTCGATCGTTTTAGTTCCCCGCGTCAGGATAAATAACATTCGGTGGCGATTCTTCTGTCTTTTCCGCCGGTTAATTTTTGCAGGTGCGACAATCGTCGTACTACCTGTGGATAGAACTATCCGTTACCCGCATTCCTATTAAAATAAATAGATCAAATATAAAATATCATATAATTATAATTTTTTAAAAACATTAAAAAGTTTTCAAACAATTTATTGATTAAATAAACAAACACTCATATTAAATACGTCATGGTTAAACATTGATATACATACATTTTTCTATAAGAATATAAATTAAAATATATAAATATATATTGTGCGGGTATGGGGTGGGGTGGGTACCAAGGTGCCCATACCCGCATCCATACCCGCTTATTATTGTGGGTAATTACCCGAGCCCATACCCGTGCCCATTTTTGCGGGTTTTTACCCTACCCGTTATGGGTAATTTTGTGGGTGCCCATTGGAGATGAGTCAAATTGCCATCCCTACTTACACGTCTCCTTCTTGGTTTTGCTTCGTTATTAGTGGCTATTTTACCACTTCTTAATCTCATACAAAGAAGTTTAAAGCAAACCATAAATGAAGAACTTCTAAATATTTTTTTACAAATTCTAACTAATAACACCGGTCCCACCAGGTGTGTCAATTTGTTTACCGTCGAAAATGGCAAACAATCGCTAGTCTTCCAAAGTTACTAAGTCTATGGTTGCTTACAAGATCGACTAGATTTATCCTAAAACATGTGTTGTTATTTAGTTTCTGGGTTTGTTAATCATGAACATTTCGACAAAGTTCTTAAAGTTCTTAATGAAACGTTGTAATTATTTTAAGGAAATGCAGGAAAGTAGAGATTATGAAGTAAATGCTTTAAGGTAAATGACAAGATCTTAAATATTGAAACTGGTTTTGAATTAAATCGTAACAAATGTAAATTACAAGAAAATCTTAAATAATCTGGTAAAAAGTGTAAAATGTGATGTTTATATGTACATTTTCACTCAAGAACACTCGTTTCTCACACACATGTACTTAGAGTAAATTTAGAGATTTTTATACAAGGTTGAACATCCCTCAATCCTAATTGCTAAGACTCTATTTATACTAACTCGAAAGTAATCGCTATCTAATGGTCTTTTCGCTAAAAAGTGTCACGTCTTCAATCTGCATGTGTTTCGCTGTCCAAAGCTCTCCACGTGTCTTGAAAATGGATAAGGCCAAAAACAGTTATCAGCCTCAAATTTGAATTGCACCCGTCGAACTCTAGTCTAGGCCAAAATATTTCTAAGTCCTAGACCATGACTTCCTTGACAAACAGATCCTGCGTCGAAATGTTTTTCAATTTATTTTTGTCGAAATCAACATATTCTTCAGAATATATATTTGAATCTCATGACTTATGTCAAACATTAATATGTGTCGAAATCCCATCCAACAGTGCCTCTGGATAAATTCGATCATCGCACCTTGATCAAGATTTACCAAAGGTATGGCCTCAATCCACATAGTAAAGTAGTCAATGCCCACTAGGATATATTTATGACCTTTAGAAGATGTTGTTCGAATCTCACCAACCAGATCTAACACCCAACCCCTAAAGGGCCAAGGTTTCACAATAGAATGTAATTCGCTTGCAGGAACATGTTGTATGTCTGCATGTATCTGACACTCTTGGCACCCTTTGGCGAACTCAATGCAATCTTTCAGCATAATAGGCTAATACATTCCTTGACGAAACAAAATCTATTTCATTTTATGGACTACTTGGTGAGCCCCACATGCCCCAATATGGACATTCTACAAAGCCAAATAAGCCTCAGGCTCACTAAGGCATTTAAGTAAATCTCCCTCAGGCGTCTTTTTAAACATTTCATTTACCATAAAAGTATAACTCAAAGATCGATACCTGACTTTTCGCTCCACATACGTTGTTGGATTCTTCAAGTAGTCCACTATTGGTTTCCTCTAATCTGCATCTGTCAAGTTGTAGATAGACAGTATCTCGAAGTTCTCTTCATCTGCGCAGCCTAACTTTGTTGTTTCCAAATCCGTCAGAGACAATCTGGTCGCCATTACTTTCCCTTGAACTTCGATCTCATCTTCCAACTTTTCTTTAGAAAATTTATACCCAGAAGTAATCTGAGCCAAGTTATTGGCCTCCTGATTCATCAATCGAGGAATGTGTTTAATGTCCACCATTTTGAATCTTCGTAATAGTCAATTTGCTATCACAAAGTACATTATTAAATTTTCATTAACACATTTATACTCCTTTGTCAACTGTTTTACAACCAATTGAGAATTACTAATGATCTCGATTCTAGTTGCCTCAACTCCAACAAAATTTCAAGGCCGGCTATCAAAGCTTCATATTCAGCCTCATTGTTCGAACAAGGACCTTCAATCCTATATTTAAACCTTGTTGGAATCTTATTAGAAGAAGTAATAAATATTCTAATACCCGTTCCATCTTTATGACTAGAACCATCGAAATATAATTTCCAAAGCTCAAGTTCCAGATAGATTTGGGAGTTTTCGACTACGCAGTGGTCGACTATAAAGTCTGCGACCACTTTCCCCTTCATGGCCTTTAGAGGAACATAAGTTAGGGAATACTCAGTTAAGACAAGAGCCCATTTTCTAATTCGACTGTGCATGATTGGCTTAGAAAGCATGTGTTTAATGATATCAAAATGGGGCGAAACATACACATCAACATGCTTTATATAATATTTCAACTTTGTACATGAAAAATACAAACATAGACATAATTTTTCAATCATACTATATCTAGTTTTTGCGTCATTAAGACTAAGATATTAAATGGCCTGAGTCTTGCCGCTCAAGTTAGAAATAAACCTCCTTAAGAAGTTAATCTTCCCTAAAAGCGACTGCAATTCCTTCTTTGTTGACGGTGCTTTCGCCTCAATGATAGCTTTAGTCTTATTCTGATTTATTTTAATTCCCTTTTTGTGAACCACAAAGCCTAAGAAATCTCCAGCCTGTACACAAAACGCACATTTGAGAGGTTTCATCTTCAGGCCATGCTTCTTCATCCTTCTGAATGACTGTCGAAGATGGTCTATGTGACTTGTTCTTGACACAGACTTAACAACTATATCGTTAATATAAATCTGCATAAATGTTTCTATAAAATCATGAAAAATTGAATTCATTGCTCTTTGGTAGGTTGCCCCAGCATTTTTTAAGCCGAAAGGCATCACCACCCATTCGTAGGTGCCTAAAGCCCCAGGACATCGAAATGTCATTTTCGGCACATCTTCGTCAGCAATGAATATCTGATTATACCCAGAGTATGCGTCAAGAATACTAAGATACTCGTAGCCTACAACGGAATCGACAAGCATATTGTGAGGGCAAGTTGTCTCTATACTCGGTTTTAATGATGTCAAAACTTTTATGCGTAGAATGGTATATCATGTCAAGCATATTTAGAATACACATGTAGGTTCATATAGAAATGCATACTATGTGTTATTAAATGTGTTTGATCATGTTGATAATGTTGTATGTGCATTAGGTGGTGTTAGGAACCTTTAGAAATGTCAAAATATTGAGTTTTGCAAGTTTCAAGGGTTTGAGTCAACTCACAACCCTGTTCTGGTCGACTCAACTATGCTATATTTGTCAGAGTTAGCAGCTGGAGGGCTCGCATCGACCCTTCGGTCGACTTATACTGTCTGCATTTCTAATTGTCAAAAACTGGGAGGTTTGCGTCGACGCATCTCCTGTTTTGGTCGACGCAAACATGTTATTTCTGCGTAGTTGTAGTAACGGGGTCGCTCAGGTCGACCCCTCATTTGTATAGGTCGACCGTTCGCTAGTTATGCATTATTTTTCTGCTGTGTTTTGATTTCAAATGTTTGTTATTCTTGTTACTTGGTTTTAGCATTGTATATATATTGCTTTTGGCTCATTTTTTACACAACGAACAAGAAACGTGAAATAGGCACTGATTTTTCTCTTCATCTTCATCTTCAACCTTACATTCTCTAACAACTACACATAACCATTTTTGTTAGTGTTGTGTATTTTGTGAAGTGATAACGTTCAGACTTAGGTGTGTTATATCCTTCGTGCTGGGTTGAGAATCAATGCTTGTTTCTTGCATAAAACCCTAGGGTTTTGTCCTCCAAGAATCCAGGTGATTTTGGGGGTTTTTTCACAAATCGTTTCTCTACAAGGATTCAGCCGTGCGAAGGGGATTGAAGAACGAAGTGTTTGGTCAGTTGATTAGCAACAATCGGAGGATCGTACGAGAAAGATTTGGGATCGAATTATGGAATATCGAAATCCACCGAGTGAAGGGGATTGAAGAGCTGCGGGTTCTTGCAATCGAGTAGCGTGAGACGGTGATTTGTTTGACCAAATTCGAGGCACTTGATTCATCTTGAATCAAGGTGAGAGAAGACTTTGCATCGACATCAAAGACGTTTGAGGGTTTGGGGTATCTGTTTTCTCTTGTAAAAACATTTGCAACCGTAATATATACATATCTCAATTCCATTTTCAGAATTGGGGGCAGAGGTACCCTTAGCGAGGACGAAAGAGGAACTGCCTAAATAAATCGTGTTTGTTCTCTCTTTCCCTATCCTTTTAAATTTTTGATATTGATTAAGCTTGTGAATTATTAATTGATTGAAAATTTTTGGTGTAGTGTAGTATAGAGCTGAATAATTGATTTGTAAAAACATTACAATCCTTTGGATTGTATTTGGATTATCTCTACACTCACATTGCTTTGAAATTTACACTTGGAGTGCCTCGCACGCTAAGTGTTTGATAAATTGATTAAGCACAAGTTTCTAAAGTTCTTTGTGAATTAAGTTTGTTGTATTCACCCGTTGGTGATTGAATAATATCAAGGGCATATATTTGAGTTGATTACAGTGTGTATTGTTGATTCTGTTGTGTTTTTCTCCTCCGCCATATCATTCTTAGCGGCTTTACGCATATCCGATTTTTCTAGTAGCGGTTCGTTGTAGACGAATTGATTCAGTGGTTGCTTCCGCATTAAATTTGTAAAACCAACTTTTGGAACACCATAAGCATGTAATAAATTGTGGGATCTATTCAACCCCCCTTCTAGATCTGAACCATTGTCTAACAAGTGGTATCACGAGCTCCGATTTATCTGGTGCTTTGATATAATTTCTTAGAAAATGGTGAACGAACCTAAAGGGGCTTATAATAGAACTCTAGTTTTTACAAGCGAGAATTATAGCTACTGGAAAGATTGTATGCGCGTGCATATAAATTCCATTGATTGGAAGGTTTGGAATGTTATTTTAAACGGTCCTATGGAAATAACCATGACCGATGAAAATAATATTGTTGTGCCCAAGCCGGAAGCACAATGGAATGATGAGGATGAAAAAAAGTACAGCTATGACTGGAAGGCTCGGAATATTTTAATCTCCACTTTGTGAGTTGACGAATATTATCGAGTCTCTCACTGTACAATGGCCAAAGCCATGTGGGATGCTTTACAAGTAGCTCACGAAGGCACTAATGATGTGAAATTGGCCCGAATCAACACATTAACGCAAGAGTTCGATCTCTTTTACATGAAGCAAGGGGAAACCATTGCTGACATACAAAAAAGATTCACTCATATAATCAACAAATTACATACACTTGGTAAACTAGTTCCCAACGAGGTTGCTACTAATAAAATCTTGAGGTGTCTTAACAGGGAATGACAACCGAAGGTCACCGTAATCAAGGAGGTCAACGATCTAACTACTCTAGACCTCACGACATTATTTGGCAAACTCGATGAACATGAGCAAGTGCTCATCAACTTGGAAAAACATGAGAAGAGTGTAAAGAAAGAGAAAATAAAGGAAATGGAAAAGAAGTCGATTGCTCTTAAGGCTTCTTGTTTAAAGTCCACATCTCAAGAGCAAAGGGAAAATGAAACCAACAATGATGAAGATGATGACTCGAGTGATGACATGAGGATGTTTGTGAAAAGATACAATAAGTACATTCGAAAGAATGAAATTCAGCACTCAGATAAAAATCTCGTCAAATTTAGAAGGCAATACAAAAATGAAGGCAACAAGAGTGGCAAGTCGAGATGATCTTGTTTCAATTGTGGAAAGTCTGGGCACTACAAGCCGGATTATCCATCACTCAAGAAAGACAAGGATAAGGATAAGAGTCGTCAACACAAAAAGTCAAATAAATCTAGATGAGCATATATTGCTTGGGAGAGTGATAGCGAGTCGAAAAAAGATGACAGCTCAAGTGACGAAAGTGAATCCGTCAATCTTTCTCTTATGGCATGTCAAAACAAGAAGAAAGAGGTAAAACACTCTAAATACGATCGCTCTAATAATATGTCTTATTTAGAATTTCAAAAAGCTTTTGATATGTTACACCATGAGGCTAAAGAAGCTTTTCAACGCTTAGCCTCGAACAAAAAGATTTTTTCTTATTTGGAGAAAAAGATCTCTGATTCCGAAAAGGAATTGGAAGCTCTTAAAAACTCTATGGTGGATACATCAAAAGCTGAGATTGAAGAGGACAAGTCTCCTTGGTTCAATTGGGGCTGTGATACTTGTCATATTTGGCAAAAAGAGGTGAGAACCCTTAAGGCCAAATTAGACAAGGCTCTAAAGCCTAAAGTTACTTTTGCTATTGATCGATCACACTATCGAGAAAGTATGAATAATCTGTATCAAAAGTATACGTATGTGATTCGAGATAGAGATAGCAAAGGTAAATCTCAATTGAACCGCAATTGCCTATATTGTTGCAAATGGGGTCATACTATTGCTAAATGTCGTTTTAGAAGATTTCTTGTTCCAAAAGGCATTTATCAATGGTTACCCAAATGCAATCCTGGTTTTACTCACCATAAAGGACCCAATAAGAATTGGGTACCTACTTTACCTTGATTGACTATGTAGGTACAAAGTCTTGAGACCACCGAAAGACGATGGGTTCTGGATAGTGGCTGCTCAAGACATATGACAGGAGACATATCTCTTTTCATCGAATTTGTGGCGAAGAAAAAGGGGTTTGTAACCTACGGAGACAACAACAAGGGACAAATTCTCGGCAAAGGTAGTGTAGGTAACTCCTCATCTACTACTATCTCTGATGTGCTTCTAGTTGAAGACCTTAAGCATAATCTTTTGAGCATTAGTCAACTATGCGACAAGAATTATAAAGTATCTTTTTCAAAGGATTGTTGCATAAATGAGAATAATGACAAAAAGGATGTGCTTAAGGGCTTGAGGGTGAATAACGTCTATATGCTAGACTTAAATGAGGTATCGTTGAATAGCGACAAGTGTCTAGTCACCATGAGTGAAGATTCATGGTTGTGGCATAGACGGTTGGCGCATATCAATTTTGATTTGCTTAATAAAATAGTCTCTAAAGACCTAGTTATCGGCTTGCCCAAAATCAAATTCACAAAGGATCACTTATGTGATGCTTGTCAAATGGGGAAGCAAACGAGGATCTCATTCAAATCTAAAAACATTGTTTCAACTATGAGACCCCTTGAGCTTCTCCATATGGACCTCTTTGGACCATCTAGGATCAAAAGCCTAGGTGGTAACTATTATGGTTTTGTGATAGTCAATGACTTTTCTCGGTTTTGCTGGACTATTTTCTTAGTAAACAAGAGTGATACCTTTTCGGCCTTTGAAAGATTTGCCAAGTTATCCCAAAACAAATTAAACACGAACACTATATCAATTAGAAGTGATTATGGGGGTGAGTTCGAAAATCATCTTTTTGAAGCATTTTGTGAAAGCCATGGGATTGATCACAATTTTTCCGCACCACGTACCCCTCAACAAAACGGGGTTGTGGAACGTAAAAATAGAATTTTGGAAGAATTAGGATGGACTATGATCAATGATACTGAACTTCCAAAATACTTTTGGGCTGACGCCATAAGTACGACTTGTTACGTTTTGAATAGGGTGCTCATCCGTCCTATTCTAAACAAAACACTGTATGAGCTTTTAAAAGGGAGAAAGCCCAATGTCTCTCACCTTCACATTTTTGGTTGTAAGTGTTTCGTGTTGAATAATGGTAAAGAGACACTTGGTAAGTTTGATGCTAAGGCCGACGAGGGTATTTTTCTTGGATACTCTCAGTCAAGTAAGGCATATAGGATTTATAATAAGAGGTTACATACTGTTGAGGAGTCGGTACACGTTACTTTTGATGAGTCTTATCCGAAAAATGTCGGAAAAAGTAGTTCTTTTCATGGTGCAGGTGTATCTTCAGAAGACATAGTCAAAGACACTGATAAAGGGATTGATCAACCTGAAGCAGTGCATATTGAGGAGGAAAAAGATCACCAACCTATGAAGAGTGAGGAGGATCATTCGTCTAATAAAGATGACCTTCCTCCAGATTGGAAGTCTTCCAAAGACCATCCCATCGACAACATTCCCGATGACATCTCTAAGGGAGTAACGACTCGCTCCAAGCTAAGTAACTTCTGTTATTACTCCGCTTTCGTTTCGCAAGTTGAGCCTAAAAACTCTAAAGAGGCCTTACTCGATGAGCATTGGTTTTTATCAATGCAAGAAGAACTAAATTAATTCAGGAGAAATGAGGTTTGGGACCTTGTCCCCCCTCCGTGAGGCCATCGAGTAATCGGCACCCGATGGGTGTTTAGGAACAAGCTCGACGAAAATGGAGTTATAACTCGAAACAAAGCGCGGCTTGTAGCGCAAGGGTATAACCAAGAGGAAGGAATTGACTATGAGGAAACTTATGCGCCGGTTGCCCGACTCGAGGCTATACGCATTTTACTTGCTTACGCTTGCACTAAAAATTTCAAATTATTTCAAATGGATGTGAAAAGTGCTTTCCTTAACGGATACATCAATGAAGAGGTTTATGTTGCCTAACCTCCAGGTTTTGAATCCCATAAATATCCTGATCATGTTTACAAACTTAAATGTGCTTTGTACGGACTTAAACAAGTCCCTAGGGCTTGGTATAAACGTCTTAGCAAATTTCTACTTGATCAAGGGTATTTAAGAGGCAAGGTTGACCCAACCCTCTTTATTAAACGTCAAGGAAAACATTTAATTTTGGTACAAATTTATGTTGATGATATCATTTTCAGGTCTACTAACATGACCTTGTTTAAGGAGTTTTCTAGTTTGATGCAGGGCGAGTTTGAGATGAGCATAATGGGGGAGCTTAACTATTTCCTCAGATTGCAAATTAAACAACTCGAAGAGGGCACGTTTGTGAATCAGATGAAATATTGTCTTGAGCTTCTCAAATGTTTTAACATGGTAAACTGCAAGGTAATTGATACTCCGATGCCTACTTGTGCCAACCTTGATCGTGACGAGAATGGTAAGGATGTAGAGGTAAAGAAGTATAGAGGTATGATTGGATCTCTCCTCTATCTTACCGCATCACGACCCAACATTATGTTCAGTGTTTGCATGTGTGCAAGGTATCAATCATATCCCAAGGAATCTCACTTGAAAGTCGTTAAGCGCATACTTAGATACCTCTCCGGTACTCCAAAGTATGGGCTTTGGTATTCTAAGGGTAGTGATTGTTCCTTGGTTGGCTATTTTGATTCCGACTTTGTTGGGTGCAAATCGGATAGGAAAAACACTAGTGGCACATGTCATTTTTTCTCAAATTCCTTGGTGAGTTGGCATAGCAAAAAGCAAGTTTCCGTTGCTTTGTCAACAGCTGAGACGGAATACGTTTCGGCCTGCAGTTGTTGTGCTTAAACAACAATTACTTGACTTCAATTTAAAACTTGAGCGTATTCCTATTTTATGTGATAACACAAGTGCCATTAATCTAACCAAGAACCCCGTATTGTATTCACGCACCAAGCATATCGAAATACGTCATCACTTTCTTAGGGATCATGTAAAGAAAGGTGATGTGGTCTTTGAGCATGTTGACACTAAAAATCAACTTGCTGACATTTTTACAAAACCACTCGCTACAGAGCCTTTCTTTCACATCCGTAGGGAACTAGGCGTTCTCGACATCTCTGATCGTGCTTGAGAATTCATAAATATACTGGCTCTCCATATATATTTGTGCTTGTTCATGTCTTTGACTAACAATATAAAGAATTATTGAGCCATATGTGAGTGCATTCATCGTCAATCATGATTAAGGTAATATCTTTCCTCTTAACAAGTTTCTTTTAAGTGGATGTACCATGTTGAGTGTTGAAACTGATGTTTATTGCACAATTAAGCATATTTTGTCCATTTAAATGTTTGATATTTGTGTTGGCTTATTATTTATCCAAAATTGTTGCATAAATGACACATAAATATGTCTTTTCCATTGTTTCACTGGTTGAGTCGACCTAAACAGGACTCCGGTCGACTCACCAAGATGTTATTTGTTCATGTGTAGAATCTGGGAAGCTCAGGTCGACCCTTTGGTCGACTCAAAGCATTGACATTTGTTATTGTTGAAAATATAACAGTATGCATCGATGCACACAGGCCAGTGGTCGACGCGTCGCGGACACATCCTAAAAAATTTCTTGGGTTTCACGATTTTCTTTGACCCATTTATTGATTTTATGCTTTTTATGATTCTCTTAATTGTCATTATCACATTGTGTTCATTGCATCAAGTCTTCATTCTCCTCATCTTCTCCTCTTCCCTAAACCTCCATAAACAAACCCTAACCCTAAATCTCTCAACAACATTTGAGTTTCTCATCAAATTGATACAAGTCAGTTACTATTCATCCTTCTCAAGCATCTATCTCAATGGCTTCTCGAAGAATCACTCGTAAAAGAAGCACAAGGGACCCATCATCTCAAGCTGGTACTTCTCAACCTCCTCCTAGTTCACCGGTAACACTTTTATCTCTTGTATCAGATAAATTCACTCCTCTATATGACACCAATTTGAGCAAATGCTCTATTGTTAAGCAATTTGTTTACTATCGTCGTGCGGCTGAAAGAATGCATATAGAGGAAGTCATTGATCTGTTGGATTTTCAAAATTTCATAAAATTTTTAGAATGTGATACTAAATACAATGAGGACTTAGTTCGAGTGTTCTACACTGGTTTGATGGGTAAGTTTGAGGGTTATATGTTTAACTGTAAGCTAGGGGATAAAGTGGTTGCGATAAAAGATTCTACTTTGAGGGATTTGTTTAGTATGCATGTGCTCAATGCTGGTCCTGCACAACATGCAACTGATACGCAGACTGTTGATGATTATAACTTTAAGCGTGCTTTGAACTCTATGTTGAAGAAACCATATTCGGAACAAGTTGTGAATAGTGATTTGTTTCCGAAGACAGTGACAACTGGGCGTTTAAATCCCGTTGACAGGATTCTGCAGTGGATTGTATCACATATCCTTCGACCCAAGAAAGGAGGATATTCTAGGGTTGATCAGGCTGAGGTCCACTTGATGTATATTCTGAAAAACAAAATCAAAATCAGTTGGCCTTATTATTTTGCAAGCAGGATGTATGCTCAGCGTGATTTCGGTAGAGGGACCGCATTGTCTTACGCCTCCTTCATCCAAACTGTGCTCAACCATGCAAAAATCTGTGTTCCCAGTCTGTCTTACAAATCTCTCACCACCAACTAAGAATTTAGTCAGAAGACATTGACCATGACGGGGCATGTCTAGGATATTAAAGAGAAAAGGTATCGGTATATTGTGAAATCAACCACCTCTGTTTTGCAGGAATCTGATGAGAGTGATGAAAAAGAAGACAAGGAAGAACAAAGTGAAGAAGAAGAGGAAAATCCTATGGATACAGGTGTTGATGATCAAAATAATATTGCTTGGGTGCCTCAATCATCTACCTTGGAAGCTGAGGAAGACCATGGTTGGGGTCAATGGCAACATACCAGTGCATGGATGCCTCAATCATCTACCATGGAAACTGAGGAAGACCAAGGCTGGGGTCAATGGCAATATACTGGTTGGACCTCTCTTGGTCCTAATTATATGCCATCAACTCATAGTTTGGATCACCAAGACTCCTACTCTACACCTTCATCACCTCCGCATCCTCAACAAAATAATGAGGAACTTCTTGAGCTTATGAGGAACATGCAACTCCAGTAGTAACAATTTGCCACAGATCAAGATGAACGCTTCACGACACTGCACGATGAGCTTCACGCGCACACCAACAACTTCGAATCTTTTGCCAACAATGTAATGTGAAGGTTCAACACCATGGCTGAGACAGCTGCTAGCCAAAACCGTGCCCTTACAAGTAGTTTCAACGTTCTGAACCAAGCTGTGTTAGAATTGACTGAGCAATTGGACATACAACCTCCACCACCACCTCATGATCATCATTTTCGCGGAAGAGGCCATCACTTTAGGGGGAGGAGGCCTTGAGGATTTTCTGTTGCATCTCACATCTTATATGCTTGTGTTTTGTTTTTCGCATTTCATCTTAATGACTCTACTATGTGTTTTTCATTATGTGTTGTCGCTTTTTAGTGGTCTTGTACTTTTTGCTTTCCAGC
Organism: Lathyrus tuberosus; assembly: GCA_022829125.1. Taxonomy (NCBI): domain Eukaryota; kingdom Viridiplantae; phylum Streptophyta; class Magnoliopsida; order Fabales; family Fabaceae; genus Lathyrus; species Lathyrus tuberosus. Next base: position 6,514,614 of record JALAZF010000177.1, on the reverse strand, counting down.
TTTCCTATGACGTGAAAATGTACTGCACCATATTATGTGTTTATTAAGCATTTTGGCTTGTTATTTTTATTGTCATAATTCAATTTATCTTACTATGTTTCTCATTAACAATCATTTTATGTGGACGTGTGTTAATGGTTACATGTTGTAAATTCTGTAAAAATGCCAAATTCGATATTGTATCTTTGATCTATTCTTTCTTTCTTTCTTTTTGATGTTGTCAAAGGGGGAGAGGAAACCGCAAGCAATAACAGATAATGAGATTGATCAAACATCAATGGATGCATGAAGTTAGGGGAGGATGATACTCCAAGCTTGACTTTTCGCTACTGTTTTACCATCATCAAAAAGAGGGGGTATGTGAGGGCAAGTTGTCTCTATACTCGGTTTTAATGATGTCAAAACTTTTATGCGTAGAATGGTATATCATGTAAAGCATATTTAGAATACACATGTAGGTTCATATAGAAATGCATACTATGTGTTATTAAATGTGTTTGATCATGTTGATAATGTTGTATGTGCATTAGGAGGTGTTAGGAACCTTTAGAAATGTCAAAATCTTGAGTTTTACAAGTTTCAAGGGTTTGAGTCGACTCACAACCTTGTTTTGGTCGACTCAACTATGTTATATTTGTCAGAGTTAACAGCTGGAGGGCTCGCGTCGACCCTCTGGTCGACTCATACTGTCTGCATTTCTGATTGTCAAAAACTGGGAGGTTTGCATCGACGCATGTCCTGTTCCGGTCGACGCAAACATGCTGTTTCTGCGTAGTTGTAGTAACAGGGTCGCTCAGGTCGACCCCCCCATCTGTATAGGTCGACCCTTCGCTAGTTATGCATTGTTTTTCTGCTGTGTTTTGATTTAAAATGTTTGTTATTCTTGTTACTTGGTTTTAGCATTGTATATATATTGTTTTTGGCTCATTTTTTACACAACGAACAAGAAACGTGAAATAGGCAATGATTTTTCTCTTCATCTTCATCTTCAACCTTACATTCTCTAACAACTACACATAACCATTTTTGTTAGTGTTGTGTATTTTGTGAAGTGATAACGTTCAGACTTAGGTGTGTTGTATCCTTCGTGCTGGGTTGAGAATCAGTGGGTGTTTCTTGAATAAAACCCTAGGGTTTTGTCCTCCAAGAATCCGGGTGATTTTAGGGGTTTTGCACAAATTGTTTCTCTACAAGGATTCAGCCGTGTGAAGGGGATTGAATAACAGAGTGTTTGGTCAGTCAAGTAGCAACAATCGAAGGATTGTACGAGAAAGATTTGGGATCGAATTTTGGAAGATCGAAATTGACCGAGTGAAAGGGATTGAAGAGCTGCGGGTTCTTGCAATCGAGTTGCGTGATACAGTGATTTGTTTGACCAAATTCGAGGCACTTGATTCATCTTGAATCAAGGGGAGAGAATACTTTGCATCGACATCAAAGACGTTTGAGGGTTTGGCGTATCTGTTTTCTCTTGTAAAAACATTTGCAACCATAATATCTACATATTTCAATTCCATTTTCGGAATTGGGGGCAGAGGTACCCTTAGTGAGGACGAAAGGGAAACTGCCTAAACAAATCGTGTTTGTTCTCTTTTTCCCTATCCTTTTACATTTTTGATATTGATTAAGCTTGTGAATTATCAATTGATTGAAAATTTCTGGTGTAGTGTAGTATAAAGCTGAATAATTGATTTGTAAAAACACTATAATCCTTTGGATTGTATTTGGATTAGCTCTACACTCACATTGCTTTGAAATTTACACTTGGAGTGCCTCGCACGCCAAGTGTTTGATAAATTGATTAAGCACAAGTTTCTAAAGTGCTTTATGAATTAAGTTTGTTGTATTCACTCGTTGGTGATTGGATAATATCAAGTGCATATATTTGAGTTGATTGCAGTGTGTATTGTTGATTATGTTGTGTTTTTCTCCTCCTCCATATCATTCTTAGCGGCTTTATGCATATCCATTTTTTTCGAGTAGCGGTTCGTTGTAGGTGAATTGATTCAGTGGTTGCTTCGGCATTACATTTTTAAAACCAACTTTTGGAACACCATAAGCGTGTAATAAATTTTGGGATCTATTCAACCCCCCTTCTAGATCCGAGCCATCGTCTAACACATATCTGCCATAGGAATTGGATACTCGTCCTTTGGGGTCGCAGAATTTAGATCTCTGAAGTCAATAGAGACCCTAAAAGTCCCATTCTTTTAAATAACGGGAACTATGTTAGCGACCCAGTCGACATACCTTATTGTACGGATGAACTTACATTTGAGAAGTATTTCGGCTTCTTGCTTGATCTTCGACAAGATCTAATGTGCAAATCGTCTTGGAGTTTTCTTAATTGGTTTCCTTTCAGGCTTGATGGGCAACTTTTGTTCAACCAATTCCCTACTCAATCCAGACATCTCGTCGTAATCCGAAGCAAAGCAGTCACTGTACTCTTTCAATAGTTGGATCACTTCGACTTTGAGTTCTGAGGCGTCCGCAAGTGCACGTAAATATCAAAGTAATATAAAGATTGTTGAACCTACAGAGACCAATGTCAACCTACTGTTATCTATTGTTGCGATGTAAAGCTAAGGCTAATGGAATATGGATTTGGGGAAACTAAAACAAGAATTAAAACTAAATTAAGGATTAAGATATATATATATATATATATATATATATATATATATATAAAGAGAGACCAGAATATGGATTCCGTGTACCTGAGGGACTCTGTAAAGCATTGGTGTTAAATTATGGTTAAATTTAAATTCCGTAGAAAATACTAGTTTAAAGACTCTAACTCACAATCTCGCGCTATTGATTAAAGTCACACTTCCTAACCGTGACATTTTGCTCTCGCTCGCCCATTTTAATTTTGAAGCATATTTTGAAAACTAATTAGATCTTAATCGATACCTAAAGCACTCTCACTGTATTTCGGATCAATGCCCAGTTCCCATTATTCGGTCCAATTCTCACACTCTTGCGCTATCGACTCGGACCTTTATTTGCTTTTCACTCTCGTGACAAAACATAAAGATTTAAACTTGGAAACTAAATCCAAAACAGAATTTAATAAAGTTTTATGCCTAATTTCATTACCGAGTCCCGTCGGAAACGACGCTCCTCACATACCGGACTCAAATGCATTTAGCTAGACATGATTGCGGAAACAAATGGTGGAGTAGTTTCTCGATGCGAGAAAACTACCCCTTTTACAATGGTGATATATGCCTAAAACTAATTTGACAAAGCTTCCGAGCACAAAACTTGAATGCCAAAAATTGTGAATCCAAGGTCTATTTATAGGAGGAATTTTGTTTTCTAACTTCCAAAGATCATGTATGAGTCATGGAGAAAGTGGGAGAAACCTCCAAAGTAGTGTTGTAGTCGGCAGTTACTTTCACGTTTTTGAACTGAATGGCGGCCGCCATTAGGCTAATGGCGAACGCCATTAGCTTTAATTTTCTGATTACGTGGATTGGGTACATGGCAAACGCCATTAGGGCCATGGCGAACGCCATGTACCAGAAAATGACAAATTATGCACTTTTTCTTCATTTCTTTGCTCTTTTCTCAGTTTTCTCGCACGGACGCTCTTATTCAACAAATACCTGAAACACAAACATAATATGAAATAATAATACAAAAAACAAGTAAAACGACATTAAATTGCATGCGAATCGAGTCGAAATAAATGATACTTTTCCGCGTTATCAATACCCCCGCAGTTAAACCATTGCTTGTCCTCAAGCAATCAACCAACACGGTAAAAAAAAGCATAGTTCGAGACAAAGGCACAATGAGACTCTAATTGTACGTGGCTGCTAGGCTAATGTTAGATCGATAGGTACTAAATATCAATACCAAGGATACCGTAATGACACAATTTCAAAAACTCCCTCCTTATGCAAACCAATCTGAATCATGCCATTATAACTCAACCTATATCTCTTGCTCTCTTTTACCTATTTTCATTCTAGTGCAATCACATTAAGCCCGTTATCCATACACATTCATGGTAAGTAAACATGTTAGTGACTATGATCTCATTGTTATTTCATTTTTCTCGGCAAATATGCTTAAGCATTAATTGAACTTAAAGAGTTTGTACCGTTGGGTTAAATGATCGGGTGAGGACCACCTAACTTAGAAGGAACATATCTTAACATTCATTTTTTTTCTTACTCTTTTTTTTTTTTCATTTTAAACCAGAGATCATACACTTATTTGCTTCGGCTTCTTACTTAGTGGTGCTTAGGATGGTGTTGACTGCTATTATAAACTACTTAGGAGTTACTCTAAAATTCGAGCTTAAGGTTCGACATAATGGGTACTCAAATTGATTTTGCATACTTTAGGAGTTTAGGGCGTTGGGACGGTATCGATTTTATCAAAACTTTCCCAAGTATTTCTAACATAGCCTAAACAATCTATATATTCTCGGAGTACCGTGCCATGAATCAAAGCAAAAAAATTTGGAGGCTAAAATTTTAAAATTTCGAGGAAATGTAATAAAAAGTGAAAACCACGCATAAAGACTCGACATCACATGCAAAAACTCAACAAAACATTAAAAATAGATAAAATTCCTAAAAACATGAAATAAACTAGAAAATGATAAACCTAACTAGAAAGCGGTAAAATCAAAGCGGTAAAGTTCCTCCCCCACACTTAAACAAAACATTATCCTCAATGTTTTGATAAAAGGAGGAAAAAGGAAAGATAGAATCTGTGTGAATGCTACTGCGTGCCAAATCCTCTATGGCCCTGCTCTTGTTGTCCATCTCTTCATTGTCCACTTCTACTTTGGCGGCGAGCATTTTGAGATACCTTCATTCGTTTGAGGTTGTGATGCTTGCATATGTTGTGTGTAGCTCATCATATTTTGTTGTTGTTGATACGTGGCATAAGATAGACTATCACCCTCGTCATTATGAGATCTTCGATTACGCAATTCTTGAACCAGCTTATCATATTAGCTCGCTCCCGGAGGAATTACCTGCAAAAGTGTTAGAAAAATATGGTGTGGTGTGTGCAGGTGGAACCTGACCATGCGAAGAACGAGGAAGAGGTGAGTTACGTACGGGAGAGACATGCTCTCTCCTATCATACTAATCACCGGTGTCACCACCAGCAGCGACATTCGTAAGAATGTCCGTGGGCACCAGCTCATCTCCAAGATTGTCATCCGAGTCATAGAACTAAATCTCTAAATTTTCGCACATTGGTACGATTTAGGCATGGTAAAAACAATATTCAGAACAACACCATTATTAATCATTAAATTATTTTGAGGGTAGAACCGAAAGGTTTTTCGTCTAGAAGTAGTTGAGACGTGACAAGCGGTCCATCTCTTTATTTTCTGCAAATTCAAACAAACAAACATAGAAACTTAAAATATAAACCTTGTGAGTTGCCTCCCACGCAACGCTTTGTTTAACGTCGATAGCTCGACGGCTACGGAGTGCAAGCACTCGCGGTGGTTCTTTCGAGGATGGTTCCTCGATCAAAATTTTAATAATCTTCGGTTTCCATGGCCACTTATCAAGCCATCTCTCATATCCCTCACCTTTTCTTTTCTTCCTTCTGCGGGGTGGTTCATTCTTTTAAACTTGTGGTGGTGGTTCTGGCTCTATCCAGAGCATCAGCTTTTCAAATTTGGGTTTAGTTCTTTCATCCACCACCTCAAAATCCGACCTTCCCCTCTTAACACTAATGATTTCCCTAGTTTCATGGTCCTCTAACTTTCTCTTTTTATGCAGGACCTCAGACAAAGGTGCATTGGTGTGGATATTTTCCGAAACCTCCACATACGTTTTGGATTGAGAGTCTACCTTAGCTTCCACAAAGATTTGCGGGAAAGGAATAGGTGGGGTATAGGGAGGAGGGACAACATTAGGTGCTTCCTTCTCCACCTCATCGACAACCTCCCTTTCGGGTGATGTCAGTGGATGTTTCTCAATCTCTACGCTTTTCTCACTAGAACTCTCCCCAACTTCATTATCACTCTCCCTAGGATTTTCTATTTATTCTTCTCGACTGGTCGTTACTGTCATACCCCAAATTTTAACCACCAATATTTCCTATCATTGTGAGGATCATTACCACAATATGGATGTGCCATCATGCCTCATCAATTTCCTCAAGGATTGTTGAGCTTTCACTATAATCAAGAATTAGGGTTTTAAGCCCTCTCAGAGCACTTAGACAAAAGATCAATCAAGAAATGACATGATCTTCAACTTGTCTAACCTCTTAAACACCCATAGGGATCAAGAGGACTCCCACATCAAGAATCAAGCACAAAGTTGCAACATTCCAAGTTGATCAAGCCTCAAGATCGCCAGTGTCACCAAATTAGGGTTTTGGTCGACCAAGGCCTCCAGATGGAAATTTTCATCTGGGCATGAGCCAATGCTTCAAAGCACAACCTAAGGTACTCTAAGGGACTTCATAAACCCAATCATCAAGTTAATTTGACCTCAGGGGATTCATTTACCAAAAATCAGGAATTAGGGTTTCTTGACCTAATTCACCCCTAAGTTGACTTTTGGGACAAAGCATGAGCCAAGACCTCAAGACATGATTTTAGGGCCCCAAAAGTACCACATTGATCCATTTTCAACAATGGATTGACCCAAGAAGCTTGGTTCACAAGTTTCAATTTCATCTGGACCACAATTAGGGTTTTGAGGAAAAAGTCAACTGTGTCTTTGACTTTTAACCAGGACATGCTCCCAAACCTTGGGACATGATTCAATACACCCTATAACACCTATGGAATCCATCCATTAGGTTGGATTTAGGTCAAGGACTTGATTTCACAAAGGATCGGACAGTTTGGATTTCATCCGATAAAAAGTCAAGCGTGCACAAAATCAAGTTTGACTTTTTGGAATTTTTCACAAATATGGTTCCCCCAAGTCAAAAATAATGTTAATGTATGATATTGATCATCATTCATTAAGAAAAATCAAGAAAAGTGAGGTTTCTTGCAAAAGGGGCAACCTTGAGAAGCCAACATTTTTCTAAGTTATGGAACAAAAGTGATTTTGGTGCCAACTTCCAAGGACCATAACTTGAGATCCAAGCAACCATTTTGGGTGATCCAAAGCTGGATTTGTAGGTATTGTGACACTCTACAAAAGCTTCAACTACCTCAGACTCCAATTCTTTATGGATTTTGAGTTATGGAGTGATCAAAATGACAAAAACATGAAAATGACACTTTTTCCAACACTTAGTGAAAATCTGCCTAAGTTACCAGCCTTGAACACCAATGTTCATGAGGAATTTTCAATGGGATCCAAATAGTTTCAAAACAAACTATGATCACACATGTTTTGTATCATATGAGGGCTTTCTAAAAAGCACAAGAACCTCCCATAACTCAACCAGAGCAAAGAGATATGAATCCCTCAAAATCACCATTTCCAACTGTCCTAAGCAAGGCAGATTTTGTGCATTTACTCGATTTGGAAAATTTGGACAATTCCAAGCCTTGTCATCTATTTGGACACATCTGAGGATAAAACAAAAGGAGAATGATCTGATCCCCAAGCCTCCCAAGTCGAAGGATCTACATATAGCCATGCCAAACCTAAAAGAGCTAAAACGTGCCAAGACTCCAATTTTGTTTCAATGCATTCAATGGATGCATCAAGGTGGAATGAACTGAGGCAAGCTTAACTGAATGAGTCAAGCCTTATCTCTGAACCAAAAGACCATAAGCCCGTGCTCTAACCTCAAGTCAATGGCTAGAGGAAACTTGAGATTCCATTTGATCCACATTGGCCACAGACCTGCTGCAGTTGCCACACACTATTGCTTGCAAAACAAACTTGCTCCAATATAAATAGAGCTCATTTGTGCTCAGTTTGAGTACACCAAAGCACCCAAACTGATTATTTCCTCAAAATCTCCCTTTCACTCCAATTTTTGTCTTCTAACTCAAGTCACTATTGGGTTTTGAGTTTGAGAGCAATTCCAACCAAACCAATCACACACACACCTCATAAACATCATATGTGAGTGATCCATAACACAAAATCACATCTGGAACATCAGATTCTCAAAATCACCAGCCAATTGCTCAAATTCTTGACAGAGTTGTAGTTGAGGTGCCATATCAAGTTCCAGCTCATTTCAATCCACTCCAAGCATTCAAACACACTCCTTGGCACCTAAGGAAGCTGTCCAGATCATTGGAACCTAGTTGCAACACCTCCATCATCAAACTCGATCACCAGCTGCAAGAGGTAAGCATGAACCCTTTAAACTCTATGATCCATGCATCATGAATGAATTTTTGAGTTACCATCTTGTTCCTACATGTATATAGAGTAATAACCCTCGATCAATTGCCATGAACCAATCGTGTATGGAATTTCATTGTGTTCATGCTGAAATTAGGGTTCTTGAGGTTTTCTGTTGATTTCTTTCTCGATGCTTAATATAAATGCAATTAAACTATATGGTTGTGATCCTTGTTCAAAAACGAACAAGATTGGTACTTGAATCATGCAAAACCATTGAGAAATCATGGAGAAAAGTGAGAAAAAGCAAATCTGCAAAAACAGAGGGCGCGGGCAAGAACCAAGTGTTCTTGGCGCCATAATTCAAAATTTTGAATTTTAGTTATTTTTTGTTTAATCGATTCAAAAATTAATTTCTCTCTGAATATTTATGTTTTTGAATTGATTCTTTTTCTCAAAATTCACTAAAATGTTTAAATATTTTATTTTACAAAAAAAAACCAATTTATATTATTTATTTAATATAGTTCGAATTTTTGTAATTAATTTCATTTTATTGTTTTTTAACAATTTTTAAAAATGAAATTCCCACTTTTATCTTTCAAAACCAATTGAATTTCAAGCTTTCATATGATTAAACATGATTTTTTCAAAATATTTTTCAAAGTGTACAACTTGTTTTTGAATATATTTGATATTTTATCATTTATTATTTAAATTCCCTTTGAAAAATGACATTTTAATTTAAAAATTAGGGTTTCCTCTCGATTTTAAAATTTCAAACACTTTGGGCCTCTAATAGAGTGTAAGACCCATTCCTTGTAAATATAAACCTTTTTGGGCCTCAGTCATTATATAAGTCCCACTGTGTTTTCAAAATCTCGGCGCGATCGTCGCTTTTCAAAATAAAATCATTTGGGCCTCTCCCTGAGTTGTAAGCCCCATTTCTTTTCCTTTTTAAACACTTTTGGGCCTCTATTAGAGTGTAAGACCCAAACCCCCTTTTGTACATAAATATTTTTGGGTCTCACTCATTGTATAAGTCCCAGTACAGTTTTCAAAACGACGGTACGATCACTGTTATTTTTGGGCCTCTCCTTGAATTGTAAGACCCATCTCTTGTACAAAAATAAACTTTTTTGGGCCTCTAATAGAGTGTAAGACCCGACCTCTTTGTAAATAACACTTTTGGGCCTCTTGATAGAGTGTAAGACCTGTTTCTTTGTAAATAAACCTTTTGGGCCTCAGTCGTTGTATAAGTCCCGATACAATCTTCAGATCAACGGTACGATTACTGTTTTTCATCTGGGTATCTCCTTTGGTATAAGCCTCAATCTTTTTAAAAACAACTGCTCTTTTGATTTAGGCTCAAATTCACAGTTGTTATCAAAACTTTCTTTAATTTCTTGAACAACTAACCATACAGTTGTTATAATGGAAGCTTGCTCACCTGTAAGTTTTATCAGCTTTCATTTACTTACTTTCATATATATATATTTGTCTGTATTGCTGGAAGCTTGATCACCTGTAAGTCCTTCTTTCATATCCTTTTAAATACTTGTCATATATCAATTGTATATATATACTTGTATATTTGCTTAGAGTTTTCCCCGGCAACTAGGTCTAGAACTAGGTAAAGCCAGTTGGTCACTCTTAAATACAGTCAAAACTAGATCCCCATAGGATTTCCAGATACAGTTTTGCCTTCTCTTGAGCTTAAACAATATGGAACAAAGAGAAAGGAATTATTCCTGGTGAAACTTTTCTCAGACTGTCACTTTTAGAAATTGTCAAAGAAGTTCATTTCCCCAGAGAGGATTAATTCCCGGTGAAACCTCTCTTGAATTTATTCAAACCCTAGAACTGTTCATCAAAGAAAAGATTATTCCCGATGAAACTTTTCTTGAACTCTTCTTAAGTTTGGACCCACAGGCTTCCTAAAAGCATCCCAGCCTCCTCTTGGGCTTTGTACAAGGACCCTCCAACTTCTTAGAAGTTCTCATGCCTTCTCTTGGGCTTAATACAAGGACCTTGAAGACCTCTTAAAGGTATAACACAGAACTTAGTCATCATTTGTTAGAGCAGTCTTTCCAAAGAGTCAAAACCTCGTACCAATTTAGGGTTGTTTCTCATCCCTTAAAAACACCTGCCTTCTCTTTGGCATCATACAAAGATAAACTCTTCCATACCAGTAGACTTGGACAGTCTAATCCCCTCTTAGATCTCAAAGACATTCTCAAGTTCCTTACCAACACAGGAAAGAACCCTGGTCATTTAATCAATCTCCAGTAGAGTTAAAGCCCATGGGTTCTAAAACCCAATCTTTCATCCTAAATTCCCCCAGCTAGGGTCAACCTATAATCAGGATAACACTATCTTAAGTCAGAACCTCAAGGCATCTGATACCTCAACTCTTCTGTAACCCTCAGCAAGAGTTGATTCCCCATCTTGGACCTTCCTCTGGATCTCAATAATCCTCAGGTGAAGCTAGCCTCCTCTTAGGCTTTGTATAATGATCCTTTCTTTCCTCAGCACAGTCAGCCTCCTCTTGTTCTTTGTACAATGATTTTCCCCAGCTGAGCTAACCTTTTCAGACTCTCTTGTTGAGTCAATAACCCTTTTTAACACTTCTTGTTGAGTCAGACCCTTTTCAGCCTCAATCTTGGGCTTTGTACAAGACACCATATAAATTTCCCTAAGCAGAGTCAATCCTCTTTTCAGCCTCAATCTTGGACTTTGTACAAGACATATAATACTCTCCGGCAGAGTCAAACTTCTTTCAGCCTCAATCTTGGGCTTTGTACAAGACACCTAAAAATCCTCAGCTGAGTCAGTCAACTACCTTTCAGCCTCAATCTTAGGCTTTGTACAAGACACCAAATAAAATACTCTCTTGTTGAGTCAGTCTCATTTTAGCCTCAATCTTGGGCTTTGTACAAGACAGATAAAGATTTCTTTCCCACAGAGCCAGTCTTCTTTTCAGCCTCAATCTTGGGCTTTGTACAAGACACATACAAACCCTCCCCAATGGAGTCAAAATCACTTTTAGCCTCAATCTTGGGCTTTGTACAAGACAGACAGAATATTTTCCCCAGAAAAGTCAAACTTTTAGCCTCCTCTTAGGCTTTGTATAATGATATCCCCAAAAAAAAGTCAGTCACTTTTTAGCCTCAATCTTGGGCTTTGTACAAGACATATATAAACACTATCTTGTTGAGTCAGTCTTTTCCAGCCTCCTCTTAGGCTTTGTATAAGGACTTCCCTAGTGGAGTCAATCAAATCTCTTAGCTTCAACCTTGGGCTTTGATCAAGGCACACAAAAATCAACATCCCCTCAAAGGAAATCAAAATCTCTCTGTAGGAAGACATTTCTCTGTGTTATCACACATCAAAACAGACACTCAAAACAAACCCTAATCCCAGATAATTGCTGTAAGTGGCACACTTGTTGATTCAAATATCCATGCTCTCTTTCATCTCTTATCCAGGCAAACTTCCTCTCTTTCATCTAATTACTGTAAGCGGCAAGCCTCTGGATTATTTACATCCACGCCAATGTCCCTCTCTTAGCATGAAAGATTCCTAAGGAAAAATGGCATTGCTCTACACTGAGTTAAATTTTCTCCTTCAGGACAAATCCCCTATAAAGGAAATTATGGCATTGATGGATTCTCATATCCCAGTTAAAGTAATCCTCCTTTATAAACAGTCACCCAACAGTTGTGATAAACAGACGAGATGTCTCCCTTTAGAGATGACAAGTTCTCTCTCAGTCAAACCTTTTAGCTTCAATCTTGGGCTTTGAACAAGACACAAATACTTAGCTTCAATCTTGGGCTTTGAACAAGACACCAAAACAAATTTCCTCCCATAGAATAGGAGAAACTACGATTGCTCTGATTTCCCTGTTTCTTTAAACGGGAATACATAGGCATAAGATTGCGAAATCTTAGCGAGCATACCAATCAAAAACTCTAGGTCCAGTACCTTCACACTAATCAAAACTTAGGTCCAGTACCTCACCAAAATCATCAAAAACTCTATATCTCTCATATCTCCCAAAGAACAAACTTTCCTAACCCATCAACAGATAAACACCATCAAGTATAAAAGCAGAACCTATTGCTAACAACCTGTGGATAACCACATATAGGATGGGTAATTGACAACTCTCCATTGTATAACCTGACCCCGAACTCCCCGAATCTCTCTGCGTTTATTCAATTAAACATTCGCGTGCAAGGTTAGTTTTAGATAGCTTCCCTTTCCCTTCCAACTTCACGGGATAAATAAGAAATCAGAAAGTAGCACCCCCTTCTCCTCCTACCGTTGCGGTGAGGAGGAACCCATTTTGCGATAAGGTGGTCGGGTCACTGACAAAAAATCGCACGCTACAGTTACAACATCCATATGTTCCTTAGGGCAGGGTCCTAGAGGTGTCTGTGCAAGCAGGGAGATTTGAGTCTCCAATGTCTCGATGTGAGTTGCGAGGGAATCGACCATAATGTTCATTTGCCTATGGTTTTCATTAATATGGAGATGTTGTTTTCTAAACTCTTTATTTTGGAGAGTTTGTGCCTCCACAAAGAGCTCCATCATAGATTCTATCCTAGAGTGAGTAAGTGTCACATTGAATTCCTCCATTAGTATTTCGAGTTTAGATTTATGAAAATCTTACGGTTCCTCAAATTACTGGGAGCGGTAATTGTAGAGGGAATTTTGGTGAGAGTGAATTAGCGTCGCATTGAAATCCTCCATTAATATTTCAAGGTCGGATTTATGGGAATCTTGCGACTCCTCAAAAGTTTGGGAGTCGTAATTGTAGAGGAAATCTGGGTGATACATAGTAATTGAGATAAGAGTGCTTTAGTTTATACGGTGCAACAACGGAATCACAATATTGACTGTTGGTTCTAGACAACGGCGTCAAAAACTTGATGCGTCCGCAAGTGCACGGAAATATCGAAGTAATATAAAATATTATCAAACCCACGGAGACCAATGTCAACCTACCGTTATCTATTGATGCGATGTAAAGCTAAGGCTAATGAAATATGGATTTGGGGAAACTAAAACAAGAATTAAAACTAAATTAAGGATTAAGAAATATATAAATAAAGAGAGACCGGAATATGGATTCCGTGTACCTCAGGGACTCTGTAAATCGTTGGCGTTAAATTATAGTTAAATTATATTCCATAGAAAATACTAGTTTAAAGACTCTATCTCACACTCTCGCGCTATTGACTAAAGCCACACTTCCTAACCATGAGATTTTGCTCTCGCTCACCCATTTTAATTAAGAAGCATATTTTGAAAACTAATTAGATCCTAATCGATACCTAAAACTCTCTCGCTATTTAGGATCAATGTCCAGTTCCCACTATCCGGTCCAATTTTCACACTCTCGCGCTATCAACTCGTACCTTTATTTGCTTTTCACTCTCGTGACAAAACATAAAGATTTAAAATTGGAAACTAAAGCCAAAACAAAATTTAATAAATTTTTACGCCTAATTACATTACCGAGTCCCGTCGGAAACGACGGTCCTCACATACCGAATTCAATTGCATTTAGCTAGACATGATTTCAGAAACAAATAAACAATTTTGGGTTTTTGAATTAAGCGAAAACATAATAAGCGGTTTAAAGCGGTGTTTGCAAAATAGCGTAAAGGATAAAAGCTTAAAATAATAACAATGGCATAATTTGTAAAGCAGAATATAAATGGCAGAAGTTAAAGAGAGGAAAATATATTGTGACAAAAGTAAATGAACCTGAAATAAAAACTGAAATTAAATTGAAGGCAAGATTGTTGATCCAAGCAAGTTACACAGATTATAGGCCTAAACACTAATGGTGGAGTAGTTTCTCGATGTGGTAAAACTACCCCTTTTACAATGGTGATATATGCCTAAAACTAATTTGACAAAGCTTTCGCGTACAAAACTTGGATGCCGAAAATTTTGAATCCAAGGTCTATTTGTAGGAGGAATTTTGTTTTCTAACTTCCAAAGATCATGTATGAGTCATGGAGAAAGTTGGAGAAACCTCCAAAGTAGTGTTGTAGCGGGCGGTTACTTTCACGTTTTTGAACTGAATGTCGACCGCCATTATGCTCATGGCGACCGCCATTAGCTTTAATTTACTGATTACATGGATTGGGTACATGGCGAACGCCATTAGGGCCATGGCAAACGCCATGTACTAGAAAATGACAAATTCTGCACTTTTTCTTCATTTCTTTGCTCTTTTCCCAGTTTTCTCACACGGACGCTCTTATTCGACAAATACCTGAAACACAAACATAATACGACATAATAATACGAAAAACAAGTAAAACGATAATAAATTGCATGCGAATCGAGTCGAAATAAATGATACTTTTTCGCATTATCAAGTTCTGGGCCAAGGTTGGCGCTTATATATGTCCGTCTTTTAACTGTACCTTCTCCTAAGTCAATTTCTTCTAAGGGATCCTACGCAAGCATTTTTATGTTAGGTGCCAACAGGTCCCTTTCGAATCCTAAAAGCCCATTGTCATAAATGGCATCGAGCCTCTGGCTTTGCACTTCGTTTTGAATCTTTTAGGTGGATCTGGTTCGAAGTCTATCCCAGACCCCTCAAGGTGCACGTTAGCTTTGTTGGCTTCGACAACCATATATTTAACTTCGGCTTCTAAGGCCGCTTTTAATCTGTTTTCGACTACATAAGCCAAAATCATGTCTAATATTTTGGACTCAGACATAGTCATCGAATTCATCTCCCCAGCCAGTCGGTTGGATGTCCGACGTTCCTTCAAATTTGAGGTTTTATCCTACGACTTCTCTATCCCTTTGAAACCCATAAGTTGGGTGTAGATAAAGGGAATAGTATGCTGTATCAGTAGGGTTGAATGTAAAATCAGCAGACCTGCATGGAGTAATGCTTCTCCTACGACCTCTCTGATCTGCTTCAATGTTCTCCACTATGCCATCATTTCTCCATATCGAGATCCTCTGATGAAGCGAAGAGGGCACTGCTATGATGTCGTGTATCTACTCACGGTCTAACAGTAGGTTGTAATTAGCTTTGGATTTAACAACCATAAACATGATTGTCCTGGTAATGGTTCCAATTGTTAAATCCGTCTGGATCACTCCCAAGGTGTGTCCAATCTTTCCTTCGTAATTGACAAGCCCATGTTATGAGGCTTTATGTCTGTGTCAAACTTTCCCATTTTCTGCAACATGAAGTGCGCCATCAGGTTCACTACCACTCCACCATCTACCAGGATCTTATTAATCCCCATATTTTCCACCTTTCCTCTAAGAAAATAAGGTTTCAAATGACTTTTCATTGCTTCGTCCAGCCTTTCAAAGAAAGCATTTTGCTCCTCGACACAACTGTTATTAATCATGTACACACCGGCCTATGTTTGGCCATTTCAACCTCCATCACATCCTCAGACTCTTCGACCTCTGTAATTTGGTCAGACTCCCTAGGTAACACAAAAACCACATTGTAGTTTATGTCCAAAGAAGGCTCTGACTCTGTGTCGAAGTTTTTAGTTATCATAACATCGTTCGCCGGGGGTAATTCTGACTTATCTTTAGATTCTTCCTTTCGAGCATGGAAAATATTCCTCCCTATTGGCTTATTTCCTTCGCCTTTGTCCTTCCCTGAAGGCTGGTTGGTACTCGACTCCGCAATTTCCTTCTCATTAACATCCTTTTCCGCTTTCCTTCTCCTCTATTGCCTCCTCCACTGAGACCTCGACATAGGGTTCTTACCCTTGTAATTCTTAGATATGTAGGCTTGTTATTTGGACACCTGGAACTCCCTTCGATAGGCTATTAAAGAGCCTCGACCTACTTCGAAATTCTGCCATTTCCCTTGGCCATGCTCCCCCTTCTCAACAGGCTTCATCCACTTTCCTTTGGGAGCATCAGCAGTTGGTTTGAAGGTAGCTGGCATGTTCGCCTAAATACTTGGACCTCCTTGCTCTTGCCTTCAAGGGAATCCTCTTTTGTCAAATGTGTAGGGACCACATGTATCTTTCCAGTTCTTCTTGCAGCTATCCATCTGAACTCTTTCTATATTTTCAACAACTTTCTTGTCGAAAACAGAACTGCACCTAGGGCACAACATCACTTCATATCTCTTTCGCTCGAAACGGTGAAGGAATTCCATCAAGCTCTCATCATTCTTTGGATATGCCACCATTACTTGCTCTTCGCTTCGATGAGCACTTTCCTCATCAGTATCCATCTCAATTTCACTGTTTACTGTTAGACGGTGTGGCTAGTGATCGAGAGGGGGGGTGAATAGATCACCGCTTGTAAAATACGGTTTTAAAAACCTTAACAGAGTTTTTGAAATATAGCGGAAAGTTTTGGTCCCGAATCGACTTCCGTCTATTCTGAACCGCTACCAAAAAGACCAGACACGCAAGTATGATGCTGGATTTGAATTGATTGATAGAAAACGTTAACACAGAAATTTCTCGCACTAAATGCACTTATCACAAATTCTGATTCCAATGAGTAAATCACAACAAACCGTTTTGTCAAACACTTGGCGTGTATGTGTTCTATGATAAACAATAGTGATGTTTCAATAAAAGGTTTTCTTGCCACTATTGTATCACGACACGTAAAACGTACTGCGCCAATTTGTATCACAAAACAGTTAATGAAAACGTAAAGGGAGATAGAGATAGAATACGATACGCAGAGATTTGTTAAGGAAGTTCCCCACTGTCGTCCTCGCGTGTGGGTACGTCTCCCTCTCAATTTCAAAAGAAATTGAGACCTTTTCTTATCAATAGTTGCTGAATTCGTTCTTACAAAGGTTACAATACCAAGACAGAATTCTAAATCCCTAGAACTTCTTCTTCTCGTATAGAACCTCGACTTGATCAGAGCTGGATCAAGAATTCCCCGCAAGACTTGCAAACGATTCACCGGTTCCACGACCTGTTTGCGAAACAACCCCGTTTCCAAACCCTACGCTGCGGCTGAATCCGTTCTGCAATCGTGACTAACAAACCCGCAAGAACAGTCCCGTTCTTGAAGGACAAACCAGTAGGTTTTTCCTCGAAACCCCCTTCACTCTTCAACCCAGCTAGATCCTTGATCGTTCCACTGACTCCACAGCTAGATCGTTGATCGTACCACTGAACGTTATCTCGTTGATCCTTCAATCCGAAGAACAAGAATGATTGTGTGTAATTGTTCTTGAATTGAAGAGATTGAGAAGATGATGAAGACGAAGTATCTTTCAGGTTTCTGAATGCTCAATCAATTGCTGCTACAAAGACCTCTATGACTTGTGTATTTTGCAATTTTCACTTGTGAATTCATGCTTAAGCCAATACCTGCCACTTTGTATTTATACTAAACAAGACAGAACTGTTAGAATAAAAATTATGCAGAAAAACAGACTTTGGGATCGATGCCAGACACGTATGGATCGATGCCAGACAGTTTTTAACTGTTAGGGATTGATCCCAAAATCTATGAATCGATCCCTACTGAAGGTGAACTGAAAAACTGAATTTCCATTAAATCAGGGATCGATGCCAGACACGTATGGATCGATGCCAGACAGTTTTTAACTGTTAGGGATTGATCCCAAAATCCATGAATCGATCCCTACTGAAGGTGAACTGAAAAACAGAATTTCCATTAAATCAGGGATCGATACCAGACACGTATGGATCGATGCCAACTGAACAAATTTAATTCTTTTGATTCAAACCTTATAAAAAGTGTTTCTAACAATCATTTTAAGATGAATATCAATTCCAATCATCTAGTATTGAATAAAGACAAACGCAAAGGCAAAAATCACACATATTCACATGTAGAATGAAGCACAACAAATCATACGCGCAATTTGCAATCATACAAAACAAAACCAAAATAAAGGATTGTCTCACAAACTCCCCCTTTTTGATGATGGCAAATTGATGTGTGATACTCCCCCTGAGTTTGTGCATACCATTCTGTCATGTCAACATCTTCTATACTTCTCCCCCTTTGTCAACATCAAAAAGAGGAAAGAAACAACAAAGAGAAGAACAAAGTAGCAAACCGCAGCATAAATTGATAACAAAGCTAACAATCACAAAGAAAGAAAGCTTAGAAGAATAAAATCACTCACAAAGAATGACCAATAAAGGGCAAGGAAACCATAAACAAGCAAACGGAAATAAGCATTGAAATACTAGGAAAGTATTTAAAATTATATAAGCCAGACAAATATAGTCAGAATATTCGAAAAATGAAACAACAACTCAAGCAACATGAAATGCAATGCTTATGAAACATGTTATGAAAGTGATGCTTAAGAATAGGTCTCAAATCAGATATTAATATTCAAACAATAAATGCAAAAGAATATACATAAACGAACATAGAGAATTTGTTCAAACATACGCAAACACATAGATCCAAAGAGTAGTAAAGAGGATTGATATTACCTTTGTTGATGTACCTTTGTGAAGTATAAGCTCACACCTTCTAAAACACAACTTATCAACCAAGGTGAGGCAAAAAAAGAATCTAACAAGCTTAAGATAGTAATGAAGACAGATCAAGAATCCCTAATTCACGACGAATGTTAAAGAAAGGTTCCGTTGCTAGTGGTTTAGTGAAAATATCAGCGAGTTGATTCTAAGTATCAACATGCTCAAACACAACGTCCTCTTTCTCAACATGGTCGCGAAGAAAGTGATGCCTAATCTCTATGTGTTTAGTGCGTGAGTGTAAAACAGGATTCTTAGTAAGATTTATAGCACTGGTGTTGTCACACTTTATTGGAATGCGTTTGAGTTGAATATCGAAATCTTGTAGTTGTTGCTTCAGCCACAAGATCTGAGCGCAACAGCTACCGGCTGCAACGTACTCAGCCTCAGCAGTTGACAATGCGACAGACACCTGTTTCTTGCTATGCCAACTGACCAGAGAGTTTGAAAATAAGTGACATGTACCACTAGTACTTTTCCTATCTGATTTGCAGCCAGCAAAATCAGAATCGGAGAAACCTACTAAGCTACAATCGTTTCCTTTTGAATACCAGAGCCCATACTTAGATGTTCCATGAAGATATCTAAATATGCGCTTGACAGCTTTCAAGTGTGACTCTTTAGGATTCGATTGATATCGTGCACACATGCAGACACTAAACATGATGTCAGGTCTAGACGCAGTAAGATACAAGAGAGACCCAATCATACCTCTATACTGTTTGACATCTACACTCTTACCGTGTTCATCTTTATCTAGATATCCGTTGGTAGGCATAGGTGTGTCTATTGATTTTGAGTCGTTCATTCCAAAGCGCTTGAGCAGCTCTCTGCAGTATTTTGTTTGACTCACAGCTGTTCCCTCATCAAGCTGCTTTATTTGGAGACCGAGGAAGAAATTAAGCTCCCCCATAAGACTCATTTCAAATTCACCCTGCATAACTTTTGAAAACTCTTCGACCAAGTGTATGTTAGTTGAACCAAAAATTATATCGTCTACATAAACTTGAACTAAAAGAATGTGTTTTCCTTTGTGCTTAATGAAGAGGGTGGTATCCACTTTACCTCTTGAATATCCATGATCAAGTAGAAATTTGCTAAGTCTTTCATACCAAACCCGGGGGGCTTGCTTAAGACCGTACAAAGCTCGTTTTAATTTGTAAACATAATCTGGATATTCAGCATTCTCAAAACCAGGAGGTTGTGAGACGTATACCTCTTCAGTTAGGACACCATTTAGAAACGCACTCTTTACGTCCATTTGGTAAAGCTTAAAATCTCTAGAACACGCATAAGCGAGCAAGAGACGTATAGCCTCAAGGCGAGCAACTGGAGCATAAGTTTCCTCATAGTCTATGCCCTCCTCTTGGTTATAGCCTTGTGCTACTAAACGTGCCTTGTTCCGAGTTATCACTCCACTTTCATCAAGCTTATTCCTAAAAACCCACTTAGTACCTATGATATGATGTTCTCGCGGACGCGGGACAAGTTCCCAAACGTCATTTCTTTTAAATTGATTAAGCTCTTCTTGCATGGCCATTAGCCAAAATTCATCAATCAAGGCTTCTTTGGCATTTTTAGGTTCCACTTGTGAAACAAAGGCGAAGTGAGAACAAAAATTACTTATCTTAGAACGAGTCATGACTCCCTTTGAAATGTCTCCCAAGATGTTGTCAATGGGATGGTCTTTTGAAGATTTCCAAGCTGGTGGAAGGTCATTCGCATCAGCTGTCCTTTCTTCCTTATCTTTTTCATGACTAGTATCTTCCTCCTTCTCAATGGGAGCTGTCTTGGATTGATCAGTTTCCGCAACAGCTTCCTTGAGTATGTCTTCTGTAGATACACCTGCGTCATCAAAAGAAATACCTTTGCCGACATTTTTCGGATAAGACTCATCAAAGGAAACATGGACAGATTCTTCAACAGTAAGTAAACGCTTATTATACACTCTATATGCTTTACTTGATTGTGAATAACCAAGAAAAATACCTTCATCAGCTTTTGCATCAAACTTCCCAAGTTTTTCCTTACCATTATTCAAAACAAAACACTTACAACCGAATACGTGAAGATGTGATAAGTTTGGCTTTCTTCCTTTTAAAAGCTCATAAGGGGTTTTATTTAACATAGGGCGAATTAGAATCCTGTTTAGAACATAACAGGCTGTGCTAACAGCATCAGCCCAAAAATATTTTGGCAATCCACCCTCATTTAGCATTGTTCTTGCTAGCTCTTCTAAAACGCGATTTTTGCGCTCCACAACGCCATTCTGTTGTGGAGTTCGAGGAGCTGAAAAGTTATGCTCAATACCATACTTATCACAGTACTTATCAAAGAGATAGTTTTGAAATTCTCCTCCATGATCGCTTCGAATTGTAACTATTTTAGAATTCATTTTATTTTGGGACAGTTTTGCAAAATTCTTAAAAGCAGAAAAAGTTTCATCTTTGCTATGAAGGAATATAGTCCAAGTAAATCTAGAGTAGTCATCAACAATTACAAAACCATAATAGTTTCCACCTAAGCTCTTTGTCCTAGACGGACCAAAGAGATCCATATGGAGAAGCTCAAGAGGTCGTGAAGTTGAAATTACATTTTTGGATTTAAAAGAGATCCTTGTTTGCTTTCCCATTTGGCATGCATCACATAGGTGGTCTTTTGAAAACTTTATTTTTGGAAGACCGACTACTAGATCCTTAGATACAACCTTGTTAAGCAAATCGAAATTAACATGCGCTAAACGTCTATGCCAAAGCCAAGAATCATCATTCAAGGTAACTAGACATTTAGTGCTTGTTAAAGATACATCACAAAGATCAAGCATATAGATATTGTTTACTCTAACACCCTTAAACACAACATTATTTTCATCATGTTCAATTATGCAACAAGTTTTTGTAAAAGAAACTTTGTAACCCTTGTCACACAATTGACTTATGCTTAACAAATTGTGTTTAAGTCCCTCTACAAGATTGACATCAGAAATGGTAGTGGTAGAGGGGTTACCTATACTACCTTTGCCAAGTATAGCTCCTTTGTTATTGTCTCCATAAGTAACATATCCCTTTTTCTTTGCTTTGAAGTCTATAAAAAGCGATATGTCACCGGTCATGTGCCTTGAGCAGCCGCTATCTAGGAACCATCTCCTATCTTCGGATGCAAGGCACTCTTCCTTCTTTTCTTCTTGTTTCTTCTTGTAGTAGGCATGGTCTTTGATGTGAGCCATAAGACATAGGTTTGCGGTTTCATCACTATCACTTGAACTTTGTGAGCTTGATGAATCGCTATCGCTTTCCCATGCTATATAAGCTCTCCTTTGTTTGCTGTACCGTTTAGGTGAATCCTTCCCTTTATCCTTTTTCTTCATAGGACATTCTGTTTTGTAATGTCCAGATTTGCCACAATTGAAACAAGATCCTCTACCTTTATGCTTCTTGTTCTCTTCCTGTTTTGACTCACTAGATTGTCTTCTAAACTTCATGAGGTTTTTGTCGGAATGCTTGTATCCATTCCTTCGAATGAATCTATTGTATCTCCTTACAAAAAGTCCCATTTCTTCATCATCCGAATCTTTGTCACTACTTGAATCATTGTCACTTTGCTCTTTTCTTGAGGACTTAGTGCTAGAGGCCACAAGAGCAATTGGCTTCTTCTCACCCTCTTTGTCTTTCTTCTTCTCTTTCTCCTTCTTACTTTTGTTCTCATACTTTTCAAGACTTTCTAGAGCTTGCTGATGTTCTTCCAGCTTTCCAAAAAGTGTTGTAATCGTAAGAGTCGTCAAGTCGTTGGCTTCCTTGATAGCTGTCACTTTAGGTTGCCATTCCCTGCTAAGACATCTCAGAATTTTGTTAGTAGCTACCTCATTGGAAACAGGTTTTCCAAGTGCATTTAATCGATTTGTAAGATGAGTAAACCTCTTTTGCATGTCTGAGATAGATTCTCCATTTTTCATGCGAAAGAGCTCAAACTCTTGATTAAGTGTGTTAATGCGGGACTGTTTCACTTCAGTAGTACCCTCATGGGCGATTTCTAAAGCGTCCCACATCTCCTTAGCAGTCGTGCAATGGGATACTCGATAATACTCATCAACACCAAGTGCTGAAATTTGTATATTTCGAGCTTTCCAATCACTCGACCACTTTTTCTCATCTTTCTCAGTCCAATCAGCTTCTGGTTTAGGTACTATGGCGCCAGCCTCATTGGTCATGGTTATTTGAAAAGGACCATTCTCAATGGCTGTCCATACTAGCCTATCCACAGAATTTATATGAACTCGCATGCAGTCTTTCCAGTAGCCGTAGTTTTCTCCGTTAAAGACGGGAGCTCTATTGTACGCCCCCTTTGGTTCAGAATCCATATCGTTACAGGCAGCCACAGAGCACCAGCGAACCGGCGCTCTGATACCACTTGTTAGACGGTGTGGCTAGTGATCGAGAGGGGGGTGAATAGATCACCGCTTGTAAAATACGGTTTTAAAAACCTTAACAGAGTTTTTGAAATATAGCGGAAAGTTTTGGTCCCGAATCGACTTCCGTCTATTCTGAACCGCTACCAAAAAGACCAGACACGCAAGTATGATGCTGGATTTGAATTGATTGATAGAAAACGTTAACACAGAAATTTCTCGCACTAAATGCACTTATCACAAATTCTGATTCCAATGAGTAAATCACAACAAACCGTTTTGTCAAACACTTGGCGTGTATGTGTTCTATGATAAACAATAGTGATGTTTCAATAAAAGGTTTTCTTGCCACTATTGTATCACGACACGTAAAACGTACTGCGCCAATTTGTATCACAAAACAGTTAATGAAAACGTAAAGGGAGATAGAGATAGAATACGATACGCAGAGATTTGTTAAGGAAGTTCCCCAC
Organism: Lathyrus tuberosus; assembly: GCA_022829125.1. Classification (NCBI taxonomy): domain Eukaryota; kingdom Viridiplantae; phylum Streptophyta; class Magnoliopsida; order Fabales; family Fabaceae; genus Lathyrus; species Lathyrus tuberosus. The sequence continues at coordinate 6,490,970 of JALAZF010000177.1, read as the reverse complement.
TGTCGTCCTCGCGTGTGGGTACGTCTCCCTCTCAATTTCAAAAGAAATTGAGACCTTTTCTTATCAATAGTTGCTGAATTCGTTCTTACAAAGGTTACAATACCAAGACAGAATTCTAAATCCCTAGAACTTCTTCTTCTCGTATAGAACCTCGACTTGATCAGAGCTGGATCAAGAATTCCCCGCAAGACTTGCAAACGATTCACCGGTTCCACGACCTGTTTGCGAAACAACCCCGTTTCCAAACCCTACGCTGCGGCTGAATCCGTTCTGCAATCGTGACTAACAAACCCGCAAGAACAGTCCCGTTCTTGAAGGACAAACCAGTAGGTTTTTCCTCGAAACCCCCTTCACTCTTCAACCCAGCTAGATCCTTGATCGTTCCACTGACTCCACAGCTAGATCGTTGATCGTACCACTGAACGTTATCTCGTTGATCCTTCAATCCGAAGAACAAGAATGATTGTGTGTAATTGTTCTTGAATTGAAGAGATTGAGAAGATGATGAAGACGAAGTATCTTTCAGGTTTCTGAATGCTCAATCAATTGCTGCTACAAAGACCTCTATGACTTGTGTATTTTGCAATTTTCACTTGTGAATTCATGCTTAAGCCAATACCTGCCACTTTGTATTTATACTAAACAAGACAGAACTGTTAGAATAAAAATTATGCAGAAAAACAGACTTTGGGATCGATGCCAGACACGTATGGATCGATGCCAGACAGTTTTTAACTGTTAGGGATTGATCCCAAAATCTATGAATCGATCCCTACTGAAGGTGAACTGAAAAACTGAATTTCCATTAAATCAGGGATCGATGCCAGACACGTATGGATCGATGCCAGACAGTTTTTAACTGTTAGGGATTGATCCCAAAATCCATGAATCGATCCCTACTGAAGGTGAACTGAAAAACAGAATTTCCATTAAATCAGGGATCGATACCAGACACGTATGGATCGATGCCAACTGAACAAATTTAATTCTTTTGATTCAAACCTTATAAAAAGTGTTTCTAACAATCATTTTAAGATGAATATCAATTCCAATCATCTAGTATTGAATAAAGACAAACGCAAAGGCAAAAATCACACATATTCACATGTAGAATGAAGCACAACAAATCATACGCGCAATTTGCAATCATACAAAACAAAACCAAAATAAAGGATTGTCTCACATTTACTTCTACCATGGTGACTTCCAGACTATTGCCATCAGTGATCTTCAACTTTTGCAATTTGACCCTAAGGCCCTCAGTTACCTCTGTTATGTCACTCTCCTTATTGAAACCCTTAGTAGTTTCAACCATAGTAGTGTTTTTGTCACATCCTTCAGACTCTTCGACCATGTTGACAATGGACGACTCAGTGTAGTGGGCATCTGCGACCTGGAGGGGGTCTGAGTCGATCTTCATCTGAAACTTAGTCTTGTGTCCAAACTTCAGAATTCCCTCTTTGATTACATTCCGCACCTAATCCCTAAAAACAAAACACTGTGAGGTTTTGTGGCCCAAAAAAAGTGATATTTACATAAACCTCATTTCTTTCGTTGTTCTAACGGAGGCATTTTAGCGCCAGGAGGCACTATCATTTGGCTATCTTTGACTAGTAAGTCGAAAATTTCGTCACATTTGGTGACATCGAAAGTGCATGTTCTTTTAGAGAATTTATCATTTTTTCTAGTTCGACAGGATTCTTCCCATTCGAAGGCACAAAAACCTTGCATGAATAGGGTGGCCCTTGTTTTAATTTGGCCAGGTCAATTTCGTTTTTGTTGAAGTCTAAAGGGTCACTATATGTTTTCTGATCATCTTCATTCAATTCAACATAGGCTACCCTTTCTCTCCTATTTTTCTTAGTTGCACTGGCTTTTTCAGCCTTCAAGTACTCTACTTGTTGAACTCTGTCAGCCAACTGGATCATATCCCTTAAATATTGGGTTTCTAATTTCTTTATGATGGAGTAATCTAAACCACCAGCGGCCATTTCAACCAATTCATGCTCAGGCACTTGTGTGAAACACCTTTCCTTTAGCAAACAGGACCTATTAAGGTAATCGTTTTTTGGCTCAGTAAATTTATGCTTAATACTAGCCAATTCCTTCAGACTAATCATCGTCTGCCTTATGTAAAATTGTTCATGGAACAATCTTTCTAAACGAGTCCAATCATGAATCAAACTCGTTGGGAGTGTTGTGAACAATGTAAAGGCATTTTTAGTGAGCGAACTAGGGAAATATTTTATTCTTAAATTTTCATTATTTGCAAGGTCTCCAGCCTCAGTTAAATATCTCGCCACATGTTCGACATTAGATTCACTAGTGTCACTAGAAAATTTTGTAAATTTTTGGACCTTCAATCCCGTGGGCAATTTAGTTTGCAAAATATAATCTGACAACGGAGAAATATAGTTTGGTCTATGAAGGCTAATATTTACTCTATTTCGTACCATAATCCTCTCGACCATGGCGGCCAAGTTATTATCTCCTGCCATACCATCGTATCGAACTTGATGTATGACTTCATCAGCATCTTGATTCCTATTAACCATTACCACCCTCAGTTCTTGCTCCCTTGGCATTGGCTGTTTGATTCTAGGGGGTTCGATTCTAACTACTTGATTTGCCACATCTACACGCGGTGCATTCTGCTGGGCTTGATTAATGGTAGGATCCTCTTCGAGGACTGCCCCCTAGTTTTTGACCACCAACTCCCTTCGAATCTGTCGAGGTGCTTGTGTAAACCCAAAGAAGCCTGCGATTCGAGTCATCTGCGATGCCAACTGTTGGTTTTTTTGGGTGGTGTTTTGAATCAAAGGGTTGAATATTGTGCCCATCTGTTGGGCAAGCATATGGACTATGTCATGGTTACTTTCGTCCATTTGCTGCCTTAAAACTACTGCAGAGTTTGTAGTGAAATTGGGCATTGGTTGGGCAGAAAATCCCATCCCAGGGGTGGGTTAATTTGACCCATATTATTAATAGCAGATCCAGACCCTTGTAAAGGCGAATAAGTGTTCACCACTGGGTCAGCGAACGCTTAAGTCGCATTGTGTAAATTCGCTATCATCGAAGTTGGCATGCCATATGGATGTTCGCGACCATTTAAAGGCATTGTAAATCCAGACACATAAGGCCTAAATACACTAGTACCCACTAGAGGAGGGGTCACTAGTTGACCCTTCATCCTCACAGGAGACAAAATTAGTCCACTATGAACGTTCGACAGAATGGTCATCGTACTCATCGTGGATGGAATTGCTTTGGACACAGAAGTTGTGGTCGTAGATTCCCCCATCAAAATAGGGGGTTGTTCTCCATTATTATTTGGCGGATTTGCCATCCTTCTTATGTATCTCCTTCTTGGTATTTCTTTGTTATTAGTGGCTATTTTACCAATTCTTAATCTCATGCAACGAAGTTAAGAGAAACACAAAAAATGAAGAACTCCTATATATTTTCAGAAATTTGAATTAAAAGCACTGGTCCCACCGGGTGTGCCAATTTGTTTACCATCGAAATTGGTAAACAAGCGCTAGTCTTCCAAAATTTTATATCTTTTGTTACTTATAGGATCGACTAGATTAATTCTACGACATGTGCTTTTATTCGTTTTAAGTTTTATGATGTATGAACATTTCGACAATGTTCTGTTGATTAATTAAAGATATACATCAATTCTTTAAAGAAATGCAGAAAAGTAAATTGTAAAGTAAATGACTTTAAAGTAAACTTGCATGAAGTATAAATGATGAAATCTTAAAGGATTAAATGATTCAGGGCACTCTTTTCTCAATACACACAGATGCTTTGAGTAAATTTGAGTTTTTTGTATAAGTTTGAACACACAAATCCTAACTGCTAAGACTCTTATTTATAATGAAACGAAAATAATTGTAATCTAACAGTCTTCTGACCAGAAGATGTCACGTCTTTGATTTGCATGCATTTCGTTACTAAAAAAATGGATAAAGCAAAAAAATAGTTATCATCCTTATTTTGAATTGTATCTGTCGAACGCTACTTCAAACAACTCCGTCGAAATCAAGTCTAGACTAAAAAATATTTCTAAGTCCTAGACCATAGCTTCCTTTATGCAAGACTATCTTCGACTAGGTTTTCAATATTTTTCTGTCTAAAACAACATATTCTTTTTCAAAATATCTCTTCAAATTCCATTAACTCATTTCAGCTATTCATGTGTGTCGAAATTCTAGCCAACAGCACCATAACTTGGTTGTCTAGAAATATGCTCTCGGATACCGAATCATTACCTTTTAGTACATGATCGGTATCTGAGTTGCCCTTTCTTTTTCTACTGACACAAATCTATTTAAACACTCGGATTCTAAAATAATGTTTTGCTCATGTTTTCTCGTTATTCATATATGGGTAAATAAATTGGGGTTTACCATTAGATAGGTCTCACAACCCCTTGTCCCTAATGGGCAACTCACTCGTGGTGATAAGAAACATATAATATTAAAGAAATAAAAATAAAAAAGGTAAACCTTAATGAACTCAATTGCTTTTTAATTATAAGAAATAGCTCCAATGTGCTTGAATTCTCTTACAAGGGAAGTGAAAAGTGTAGAAAGATAACACACAAAAGTTTTAGAACAAAAGCTTCAATGTTGGAAAATAATTCTAGAGTATGTAAGAGTAAAACATGATTATGACTAACAATGATTCAAGGCTTATTTATAGCCACTAACCACATCCAAGGCCATAAATTCGTGTAAATAATACTAATGGTGATTAAGTACTTGAATTGGAATAACTTGGAGACACCAACAGTCACAAAACGTCCAAAACTGAAGGAATTCATAACTGTCATTGGACTAAACATGGGTAGTGTCAGGAAACACAGATAGTTTCAAGAAACATTTCCTTCCTATTTTGTTCTCAAAAAATAGTGGGGAGAAGTTAGGGAACAACACGTTCCGTGTCAGGGAACACAACTAACCTGTGTTGTTCATGGGGTTTTACTATATGCATAGTTCTTTGGGTTAACACGACCCGTGTCAGCTGACACGGCCCAACCATGTTGGCCTCGAGTATTTTGTATGGGAAGACTTCCTTTTTGTGTGTTTCCTGATGTTTTTTTTGCTTCCTCAAGGTCAGATGCTCCCTTGGTACCTGAAAAAACTATAAAAGCTGAAATTCTGGTACCAGATATGTGATGTTACGTGTGATGTCACAACAACACACTCTGCAATGGACAAAGTAAAGCAATAGCAGCGTACACAAAGAATTGTTTACCCAGTTCAGTTCAACAACTTAATCTGGGGGCTACCAAGCCAGGGATGAAATTTCACTATCAGTAGAATTAATTTACAGACTCAACAACCTAGTTGACAATCTCCTAAACTTAATTTCTACTAATTAACTTTCTACCTAAGAGCCCACTTAGGTATGAGAACACTACTCAATCCCTAAAACCTCTCAAAGATCTAACACTTTGAGAAACACCTTGATCCTGCTTCACAACTTTGATCAAGTTACAAAACTCTCTTGTTTCACAGCTCCAGAGAGGACATATTACACTCACCAATTCACACTTGAATGGTTAACACAATGCTCGTACAAAGACAATGCTTAACCTCTATAGCGAGCGATTTTGGACGCGGTTCTTAAGCGCTGGTTGCTCTCTGCGGATTGAGCTTTGACTACAGGTCGATTCATTTTTTATCCTATTGTGAGCTGAATAAGGAAGGGAAATAGATGTCTCCAATTAACCCTGCTTGCATACTGAGTTTAAACAGCGGTCTGTTAGGTTACGGATGCGATCAATGTGGGGGGGGGGCCTTTGTACTGGTTATTTGTATTTTCGCCAATACTGATTTCTTTCTTCTCTTTCTAGGACTTTCTGGCGGGGAACAAGGATTAGGATGTTAGGACTGATGTTTTTGAATTACTGCTTTTGATTGATGGAGATACGGGATTTGGGTTTTTTGTTGATTGCGCTCGCTAAGATCTTTTCTTTCGATCTTATGCCTACGTATTCCCGTTTACCGAAACAGGGAAATCAGAGCGTTCGTAGTTCCTCCTATTCTATGGGAGGAAATTGGTGTTTGGTGTCTTGTTCAAAGCCCAAGACGTGAAGCGAAAGGTAGTTTGTATCTTGTTCAAAGCCCAAGATATGAAGCTGAAAGGTCTATTTGTGTCTTGTTCAAAGCCCAAGACGTGAAGCTGAAAGACCTCGACTTTAGAGAGAATTTGTCATCTCTAAAGAGGGGAGAAGGAGAACTACTTTAACTGGGATACGCGGATCCGAGCAATGCCATAATTTCCGAAGAAAGGGTTTTAACCTGAAGAAGAAGACTTTAACTCAGTGTAGAGCAATGCCATCTTTCCTTAGGAATTTCTCATGCTAAAAGAGGGACAGTGGCATGGATATAGATGATCCAGAGGCTTGCCGCTTACAGCGATTAGATGAAGGGGAAGGAGTTGTTAATGTTTGTGTACTATAAACGAGGCACAACTTTGATGCTAAAAGGTTTATTAGATCAACCAGTGGTTTTCTTATACAAAGCCTAAGAGGAGGCTAATTTGTGTCTCGTACAAAGCCCGAGAGAGAGGCTAAAAGTTTTTGACCCGACGATAGAGTCTTTGTGTCTCGTACGAAGCCCGAGAGAGAGGCTAAAAGATTTTGACCCGACGATAGAGTCTTTGTGTCTCGTACGAAGCCCGAGAGAGAGGCTAAAAGTTTTTGACTCAACAAGAGAGTCTTTTATACTCAACAAGAGAGTGTTTTTGTATCTCGTATGAAGCCCGAGGCTATCATTCCCGGAGGAAGAGATCATTATACGAAGCCAAAGAGGAGGCTGTGAATACTTCTAAGAAGCCGTAGGGTCCTTGAATAATGCCCAAAAGGAGGCCGATGCTTTTAAGAAGCCCGTGGGTCTATCATTTTCTTTCCATTAGGAGAGATAACTCTTTTAAAGATAAAAACCACTGGTAAACGTGTGAGGTTTACCATCCAGCGACTTTTAGCCTTTGAAGAGGGTTCCTTAGTTAAGGTCCAAGATTATGACCGTAGTGGGTACCCAAACCCCGAGACATTCAAGGCAAGCTATCCACAAGGAATAGATCAAGTCAGGAAAGTTCGAGAATTTGGAAGAAAACTCAAAGATGCCATTCACGGAGAATATATTCATCTTGGGGAGTAGAGCTTCTTGACGATTCCTAAGGAGGACAGCCGAAGAGAAGACTGTATCTGGTGCTCCTATTGGGGATCTAGGCGTCTATTTCTACGAATAAATGAAACGGCGTCACCTAGTTCTAGACGTAGTAGCCGGGGAAACTCGAAATATTTATACTATTATTACACAGTAGATATGAGTTTATGAAAGGAGACTTACAGTGAGCAGCCCCACAATACAGTTTATAATATGAAAGCAGTAAATGAAAGCGATAATCACTTACTCGATTGGAGTGCTTCCATGTTGTTTGGTTAGTTGTTCAACAAAGAAAGATTGAAAACAACAGTATATTCAAAATCAAAGGAGAAAGTGCTTTGAAAAAGAAAGATTTGGGGCTTACAGCTCAAGGAGAGGCCCAGGGTTTTATCAGTGAGTGCACTGTTTGACTTTGTACAGCGGGACTTATACAAGTGACTGGGGCCCAAAAAGGTTTTCTGTACAAAGGGATGGGTCTTACACTCTCTCAAAAGGCCCAAAAAGGTTTAAAGAAAAAAGAGTGGGGCTTATAACACGAGGGTAGGCCCAAATGATTTTTCGTTTAAAAATGGCGATCGCGCCGAGGTTTTCTTTTAACGCAGAGGGACTTATACAATAAGTGAGGCCCAAAATGTTTTGGTTAAAAGGGGGATTGGGTCTTACACTCTAATAGAGGCCCAAAGTGTTTTGAATGGGTCTTATAGCTCAAGGAGAGGCCCAGATGATTTTTATTTTTAAACGGGCGACGATCGCGCCGTTTACTTGTACAGAGGGACTTATACAATAAGTGAGGCCCAAAAAGTTTTTATACAAGGGGGGATGGGTCTTACACTCTCTCAAGAGGCCCAAAAAGTTTTAAAGAAAAGGTTTGGGTCTTACACTCTCTCAAGAGGCCCAAAGTGTTTTGAAAATGATTTATGAGGGTTGAATTAATCCAAAACCCTAATTTGTTTTCAAAAATGTATTTAATTGAATAAAAATTCAATTAAAATGATCAAAAATTGTTTAACACATGGAAAACAAATCGTGATCTTGGATTAATGCTTCAAAAATTAAGTATTGACCTACAAAATAATTAGAAAGCATTAAAAGTTGCAAAATCAATGTAGAAAAAATATTTAAAATGCCAAAAACAATCAAAATATTAATTCTTTACAAAAATATCAATTATATGAAATAAATAATATTTTTGGGATTTTTTGTGAAAATAAAATATTTTAACATTTTTGTGAATTATTAAAAAAAGAATCAACTCAAAATCATTAAAACTCAGAGAGAAATTAATTTTTGAATCAATTAAACAAAATCACAAAATTCAAATATTTGAATTTATGAAAAATGGCGCCAAGAACAGCTGAAGAACACGCGCGTGTTCTTGGTTTCTCAAATTTGCGTTTTCTATCCAATCTCCATGAATACGTAATCATATCATGCAATCCACATATCATTATGCTTGTCTCAACCTCACGATCATGTCTATGTACTTTAATTTCATTTAAATTAAACATACAACAAGAAATCACGAAGAAACCTCAAGAACCCTAATTTCTGCATGAAGGCTAGGATTTTTTATACACGATTCAAACAATGCAATTAATTGAGGGAAAACATTCCATGCATGATTATGAACATATGGCCAAATTATTGTGCGAGGAAATATGCATAGATTGAGAGATGACCAAGTATGTGCTTACCTCCAAGCCGTGACAGCAAGTACAAAGTGATTTTTGATTTGGAGGTGTTACAGATGAGTGGTGATGATCTGGACAGCTTCCCTACACCCTATGGATTGTGTTTGGATGGTTGGACTTGATTGAAATTGGCTGGATCACTTTGTGGTACCTCAGCTGCAACTTGTTTGAAATTTTGAGCAACCAGCTGGTGATTTTGTGAAATTGGTGTTTCACAAGTAATCTAAGTGTTTGATCAGCTCATATGTGATGTATGTGAGGTGTGTGAGTGATTGGTTTGATTGGAATTGCTCTCAAACTCAAAACCCGATAGCTACCTTGCTAAGAAAGGCATTTTTGCCAAGAGAAAGAGATTTTGAGGAAAACATCTGTTAGATGGCTTTGGTGTACTCAAACTGACCACAATTGAGCTCTATTTATAGTAGAGCAAGTTTGTTTTGCAAGGAATAGTGCATGGCAGCTGGTAAGTAGGTTTGGCCAATGTTGGCAAATGAAAATCCAAGTCTCCTCTAGCCATTGACTAGAGGTTAGGGCACAGAGCTTTGGTCCCCTTGGTCTTGGATAAGTCTTGACTGATTTCAGATGAGAATGGCTCAGTCCATACCACCTTGATGGTTCCATTGAATGCCTCATTCCAAATTTGAAGTCTTGTCCCTATTTTGGCCATTCTAGGTTCAACATGCTATTTCTTGTTCCATGGACTTTGGAGGCTTGGCTCAGTGATTGTCCCCTTTGGATTCAATCCTCTGAGATGTCCAAGTGGATAGGAGCAATTGAATTTGGTTGATTTTGGCAAATCGACCAAAGTTGCAAATTCTGCCTTGCCTTGACAGATTTCAGCAAGGCAACTTGGCAAGGTTGTATCTCATGGTGTAGGTTGAATTTGGCAATGTTCTTGGCCATTTTGGAAAGCTCTTACATGATACAACAACTGTTTGAACAAGTTTGGTTTTGATCTCTTTTGATTCCAAGTAAAAAATCCCCCTACATTTGGCAAAAAGTGAGGCAGAATCTGACTTAGTGAAAATTTCACTAAGTGTTGGAAAAAGTGACATTTTCACTTTTCAGCCACTTTGATCACTCCATAACTCAAAATCCTTAATGAATTGGAATGACTTGTAGTTGAAATTTTTGTAGGTGATAATGAGGGCTACAAATCCATCTTTGGATGAGAGAAAATGGCCTTGTGGTTTAGGAGTTATGGTCCTTCAAAGTTGGTACCTTTGCCACTTTATTTTTAACTTAGAAAAATTTCTAAGTTTTATGGTTACCCCTTTTACAAGTTATCTCACTTTTCTTGATTTTTCTTGATGAATGATGATTCAAATCATACATTAACATCATTTTAGGGTTAAAAATCCATTTTGGTGAAAAATCTCAAAAAGTCAAAGTTGACTTTTGTGCACAGTTGACTTTTTATCAGATGAATTCCAAACTGTGCAATTCTTCAGGAAATCATGTCCTTGACCTAAATCAAACTTGATGGACATATTCCATGGGTGTCATAGGGTATATTCAATCATGTATTAGGGTTTGGGAGCATGTCCTGGTCAAAAGTCAAAGTTAAGTTGACTTTTCCTTTAAAACCCTAATTGTGGTGCAGATGAAATTGAGACTTGTTGCTCAAACTTCTTGGATCAATCCATTGTTCCAAATGGATCAATATGGTATATTAGAAACCCTCAAATCATCTATTGAGGTCTTGGCTCATGGTTTGTCCCAAAAGTTAACTTAGGGGTGAATTAGGTCAAGAAACCCTAATTCCTGATTTTTGATGAATGCATCCCCTGAGGCAAAATTGATTTGATGCATGGGTTCATGAGGTTCCATGAAGTATATTAGGTTATGTTTGGGATCATTGCCTTGTGCCCAGATGAAAATTTTCATCTGGAGGCCCTGGTCGACCAAAACCCTAATTTGGTGATACTGTCGATCTTGAGACTTGATCCACCTAGAAGGGAGCAGCCTTGTGCTTAATCCTTGAAGTGGGAGTCCTTTTTGATCCATTGTGGATGTTTAAGAGATTAGACAAGTTGAAGATCATGTCATTTCTTGATTGATCCTTTGTCTAAACACTCAGAGAGGGCTTAAAACCCTAATTTTGATTGTAGTGGATGCTCACCCATCTTTGGGGAGACTAATGAAGCATAAAGGTACATCCATATTGTGATGATGATTTTCAAAATGATGGGAAATCTAAGTGGTCAAAATTTGGGGTATTACAGATGCCCCTATTTAATCTTCTTGGACCCGAAGGTGTGAATGACGAAAGGATTCGGGCATTCGGGGTGCAAGAGGATTAAATATCAGAATACCCGAAATTTTGATGGTGGTTATGAATGGTAGCTTACGCATTCATCTTCTTTAGCTAAGCAATGATGCTTAGAAAAGGTAAACTTCCCCTCGATCCTGGTTTCCTACCAAGAACTGGTCTTAGTTTCTTTTGAACTTCCCCTCGATCCTGGTTTCCTACCAAGGAACTGGTCTTAGTTTCTTTTGAACTTCCCCTCGATCCTGGTTTCCTACCAAGGAACTGGTCTTAGTTTCTTTTGAAATAAACTTCCCCTCGATCCTGGTTTCCTACCAAGGAACTGGTCTTAGTTTCTTTTGAAATAAACTTTATTGACAAGGGACGCTATGTGTAGCGGTTTTCCTTCAAACTTCTCGCCGAATTTTCCTGGGGAGATGCCATTTGAGTAGAAAATGTTTTATTGTCAGACTTGCTGGGGACCCCAGTCGTCTGAGTTGTAGAGTTGTAGAAACTTCTCTGTTGAAGACGCCATTTGTTTCTACTGGGGAAAGCGAGTCTCTCGATAGACTGTTTTCATTTGGGATCTTTCATCATACTTTTCTCTGGATCTTCCCGGAGAAACGCCATATGATGGGGTCCAATTTTGAGGTGCCAATGACCTTCTCATCAGTGGTTTTTCGGAGCAAAACTGGCGTGCTGCTGAATCTCTGATCACGAGGCTTTCTCTATGGATTTTCCTTAATCCGGGAAAGCAAGGATATCATCTTTAATGGCGAAGAGTGACATCTGTTGAAGGTTCTCTGATCTTTCAGAGGTTCAAATTATCAAAGTGGCCACATGCCGACTCTGATCTAAAGATACACTGGTGGCGAGATTGTGCAGACGCAACACTTCCTGACGAGGAAAGAACTGACAAACTCGATTGAGAAAACTGTTTATCACTAGGGGACAATACCGGCTAGAGCGATAACAATGCAATATGAAATGTAAATGCAAATAAAAAATGCATGAAGTACGTATGTATATGCTGACAAAACAGACGCGACATACAGACTAATGGATGAACACAATTGGATACTCGGCCATCGCGGGGCGAAGAAGTACCGTTGGTTCAAAATAGCAATTCCACCTTGCTTAGGAGAGATAGTCCTGTTGGGAGCTATGTTGATCGGGCTTAGGAGATGAGAACTCGGCCGAGGCGTGTCAGACAAAACAAGGTCTCTGACACAGTTGATCCCTTCATTCAGGCATACTGGCTTAAAAGGAGTACTTTGATTCTGCACTTTGAAGTCCGCTTACTTCGGGAGAAGCGATCGATGTTCTTCTGATGTTCAATAGTCAAAAGAAATGCCATCTTTAATTTAAAAGCAGAAAAAGTTTAACAAGTAAATTCATTTTGTTTTATTTCAAGAATCGCTGATTAAGTTTAAACAACGTCGTTCTGTAAAGCTAAAACAAGTAAAGAATTACAAACAAAAGCACAAGGGCTCAAATTTTATTGATAAGATGGAGATCAGCCAAACACGTGATTCCAAAGAGTATATACAAAGTTAGAAAATGGTAATTTACAGGGAAAAGGGCTACGTTGAAACATAACGACCACTATTCTTCTACCAACTTTGAATTCGGGACATCCTTAGCTTCTGTCGAAGATGACCTTGACTGGAGTTTTCCTCCGATGGATGCTGTAACTGCTGCTGCTACTGAGGGACTTGCCTCTGTTGAACATAGTTACTTGCCATTATCCCTAACTTTTGCCTGGATTGTACTATGATGTTTCCAATCCATCGGGATGATTTTTTTTTCATGTCTCTAACTTTTGCCTGGACCGCCCTTTCGGGTTTTCAATCCACCGAGACGTTTTTTTTTTGTTTTTTAGGCGAAGTATTTCTTGACTACATCAACATTCGTGGGGTAGGCAAATTCCTTTCCGTCCATGGTTGCAAGTCTCAAGGCGCCGCCTGAGAAAGCTTTCGTGACCACATAGGGGCCATCATAATTTGGGGTCCATTTTCCCCGAAAATCAGTGGGAAATGATTGTATCTTCTTGAGCACAAGGTCTCCTTTCTTGAAGACACGAGGTCGGACCTTTTTGTCGAACGCCCTCTTCATTCTCTGTTGATACAACTGACCGTGGCATAGTGCCGTGATTCGCTTCTCTTCGATCAGGTTCAGGTCATCGTGTCGACTTTGACACCATTCAGCTTCAGTGACCTTCGCTTCCATCAATACCTGGATTGATGGGATCTCTACTTCTATGGGGAGCACTGCTTCCATGCCATATACTAGAGAGAAAGGGGTTGCCCCTGTTGAAGTACGGACAGATGTGCGATAACCATGAAGAGCAAATGATAGCATTTTGTGGCAATCTTTATAGGTTACCACCATCTTTTGAGCGATCTTCTTGATGTTCTTGTTAGCCGCTTCTACCACTCCGTTCATCTTGGGTCGGTAGGGAGATGAGTTATGGTGTTCGATCTTGAACTCTGCACACAACTCTTTCATCATCTTATTATTCAAGTTAGATCCATTATCAGTAATGATCTCTCTGAGATCTTGACGCTGCTTCGACCCACTTGGTGAAATAGTCAATGGCTACCAGGATGAACCGATGTCTGTTTGAAGCCTTGGGCTCAATCATACCAATCATGTCGATTCCCCATATGGAAAAAGGCCACGGGGAAGAAAGAACTTTGAGATGTGATGGCGGTACATGAATTTTGTCGGAGTATATCTGACACTTGTGACACCTCCTCATGTACTTGTAGCAGTCGGATTCCATTGTCAACCAATAGTACCCGACCCTGAGAATTTTTCTCGCCATCGTGTGTCCGTTGGCATGAGTGCCAAAGGATCCTTCATGAATTTCTTTCATGAGCATGTCTGCTTCTGGTCTGTCGACGCATCGGAGCAAGACCATGTCAAAATTTCTCTTATAAAGAGTGTCACCGCTCAGGAAGAAGTTTCCAGCCAATCTTCTGAGGGTTTTTCTGTCTTTTCTGAGTGCCCCAGATGGGTACTCTTGTTTCTGAAGGAAGCATTTGATATCGTGATACCAAGGTCTGTCGTCTATGACTGCTTCAATCGCGAAGATGTAAGCGGGCCGTTCAAGGCGCATGATGTCGATCTTAGGCATGTCATTCCATCGACCTACACTAATCATGGAAGAGAGAGTGGCTAATGCATCAGCCATGTGATTCTCATCACGAGGGATGTGATGAAAGTTGACTCTGTTGAAGAAGGGTAACAACCTTCTTGCATAGTCTTTGTATGGAATCAATCCTGATTGGTATGTGTTCCAATCTCCTTTTATCTGGTTAATAACCAGGGCTGAGTCGCCGTATACGTCCAAATTCTTGATCCTTAAATCAATCGCTTCCTCGAGCCCATAATACAAGCTTCGTATTCGGCCTCGTTATTTGTACACTTGAACGTAAGTCTGGCAGTGAAAGGAATGTGGGTACCCTGAGGGGTAACGATGATTGCCCCAATTCCGTTTCCATAATGATTGACTGCTCCGTCAAAGATAAGTCCCCACTGGGAACCTGGTTCTGGCCCTTCACTGGGTAGCGGTTCATCGCAATCTTTCATCTTTAGATACATGACATCTTTGTCTGGGAAGTCAAACCCGATTGATTCTTGATCGTCAATCGGTTGATGAGCCAAATGATCGGCTAAAATACTTCCTTTAACGGCTTTCTGAGCATGGTACTCTATGTCATATTCTGATAGTAACATCTGCCAACGGGCAATCCTTCCCGTGAGAGCAGATTTTTTGAAAACATACTTGATTGGATCCATTTCGGAGACCAACCAAGTAGTATGATGAATCATGTACTGGCGAAGACGTTTGGCTGCCCAAGCCAAAGCGCAACAAGTTTTCTCAAGCATCGGGTACCGAGTCTCGCAGTCGGTGAACTTCTTGCTTAGATAGTAAATGGCAGACGCTTTCCTTTTAGTTTCGTCTTGTTGGCCAAGTACACATCCCATTGAGTCCTCTAGGACTGTGAGGTAAATGATCAGTGGTCTTCCTTCCACTGGAGGTGATAGAATCGGAGGATTCAACAGATATTCCTTGATACTGTCGAAGGCGGTTTGGCAATCTTCTGACCAAACGCAATCTTGGTTCTTTTTGAGTAATTTGAAAATCGGCGCACACGTCGCGGTCATAAGAAATATGAATCTGGAGATGTAGTTCAAACGTCCCAGGAATCCTCTGACTTGTTTTTCAGTTTTCGGAGAAGGCATTTCTTGAATGGCCTTGACCTTGTCAGGATCAACTTCAATTCCTTTCTGGCTGACGATGAACCCTAGTAATTTCCCCGAACGGACACCGAAGGTGCATTTGTTGGGATTCAAGCGGAGCTTGAATTTTCTTAGACGTTCGAACAATTTTGACAGATGTTCAACGTGCTCATCCTCTGTTCTTGATTTTGCAATCAAATCATCGACATATACCTTGATTTCTTTGTGTATCATGTCATGAAACAGAGTAGTCATGGCCCTTTGATAGGTTGCCCCGACATTCTTCAAACCGAACGGCATTACCTTGTAACAAAAGGTACCCCATGGAGTAATGAACGAAGTTTTCTCCATGTCTTTCGGCGCCATTTTGATCTGGTTATAGCCCGAGAATCCATCCATGAAGGAGAATACTTTGAACTTTGCTGTGCTGTCAACCAGCATGTCAATGTGTGGTAAAGGAAAGTCGTCCTTTGGACTTGCCTTGTTCAGATCTCTGTAATCAACACACATTCTAACCCTTCCGTCCTTTTTGGGAACGGGTACGATGTTGGCTAACCATTGAGGATATTCAGATGTAGCGAGGAAACCCGCGTCGATCTGTTTCTGTACCTCCTCCTTGATTTTGATGGCCATGTCCGGGTGAGTGCGTCTCAACCTTTGCTTTACTGGCGGACATTATGATCTCAACGGTAAGTGATGTTCCACGATGCTGGTATCCAACCCTGGCATATCCTGATAGGACCAAGCAAATACATCGGGAAATTCTTTGAGAAGCTTTATCAAACCCTCTCTGGCAGTTGGACTGAGCAGTGCTCCGATCCTGATTTCTTTTCTCTCTTTTTCTGAACCCAAGTTTACCATTTCCAACGGTTCTTTATGAGGTTCAATGGACCTTTCCTCTTGTCTGAGTAGTCGGGAGATCTCTTCTGGAATTTCGTTGTCATTTTCTTCTTCAGCCTCGAATACCGGGAACTCAAAGTTGGGAGAAGGCATTGGATCGTATGTTTCAACGGGGTGTAAAACAAGCAATCTGCATGACGTGATGATTCGTGTTTAGAAGAGATAGAGAAAATGCAAGTGTGTGCAGTGTTTTATTTTACTGCTTGTTTTTATTATTGAATGTTTTTTTAGGATTACCATTTTCTGAAAAAGCAAAAAGAGAAAACAGCAATTAATGCGGAAATTACAGAACGACGTTATTTTATTAATGAACAAGTCTAATCTAGAAACTACAGCCCTATAAAACAAAACTCACTCGCTCCGGGCAAAGTGAAGTGGGAAATTTACAGAAAGCGAGCCCTATCAAAACATCCGTTTCACCTGGGCAGGGTGAGAGGTTAAAGATGGCAATTACTTTGACTGACGAACGACCTTCGGAACCTCGAAGACAACCCATTGGCGACGAACTCCTCGGTGAATCACAAAGTCTGGCACCTTCCTTGATTTGTCTTCAGAAATGACGCTGATTCCTGGTGGAGCAGGATCATTGGAATCTGTCTCCCAAGCAGAGTTGTCGTAGGAGGATTCCTCTGTTGTATTTTGCATAGCATTTGTGCTCTCAGCTGTATCTCCCCATCCAGTTGGCTGGATATCTTCGAGCCTGATACGAGAGCTTTCGGGAGCGGTGTACTTGACCATATAGTCGTATTCTCCACTCGGTTGTCCCAAGGTGTCCCACACTTCTTTGGAACTGGAGGAGTCATCCCTCTCGATGACGTTGACCTCGGGAAAAGCATAGTTGATGAATTCTAGTCCTGCAAACGTTGCGAATTCATCTTCATGTTGAGTAGTTTCTGAATGACCTGAGTGTTGATCCCATGACATGGCGGGGACACAGGTATTCTGTTCAATGACGGTCAGCTGTTTTTCATTGCTCGGCTGACTTTCCTGCCCCAAGTTTCCTAGGTAAGGTTGCCACATTGGCAGACCATCCATTGGGCCATAGTAGGTGTAGTCAAAATTGTCTTTCATCAGAGTGTCCTCCTCTAATGAATTTGGCGGAGCACGGCATCCTTCCGGATCACAATCTCCGTAGATCATTTCGACATCTGATCTTGGTATGAATCTCGGACTTTCCGTAGGAAAGCAAAAAGGAATAGGCACCTCTTCCTGAGACATATAACCGTCCTTGTTAAGGTAGGACTTCCACTCTTCATCTGCGTCAGAGGGATCTTCCTCATTGATAGCATGAACTGTCTGAGACACTGGGTGAAGAAAACCTCCACTGTGGAAGAAGTTTTGAAGGGGATGAAGACTTTCATCGTTGATAGCTGTCTGGGTACATGCCGCAGAAAAACCAAGACCCTTCTTTGTTTTATTGTCAATAGGAATGACAAGCCGTCCCCATCCGGTCGTATCGGTACTCTCGACCGCTTTGATAGCATCTTTGTATGAGGAAATCGAGGTTCCTCCTTTGAACTGATTGTCCTTGCTCACTAATAGTGCTTGGAATTGTGTTCCAATAACCTCCTCGGGTTCTATACCAGTAGATGATGATAAGTTGCTCACAAGCAAGGCTTGTTCCCCACAAACCGTGACAAGTTGATCGTTCTTAACGAACTTTAGCTTTTGGTGGAGGGTCGAAGTGACCGCTCCAGCTTGATGTATCCAAGGTCTTCCTAATAAACAACTGTATGTTGCCCAGATGTCCATGACCTGGAAAGTGATTTGGAAAGTGTGAGGACCAATAGTTATGGGAAGATCAACTTCGCCGATAACTGTTTTTCTGGATCCGTCGAATGCTTTGACGACGACCTCGCTGACTCTCATCGGAGGGCCCTTGAATGATAATTACATCAAGGTAGACTTCGGCATAACATTCAGGGCTGACCCTGTGTCTACCAGTACGTTGGCTAAAGCATCGCCCAGGTAGTTAACTGTGATATTGAGCGCCATGTTATGACGGCGACCCTCTTCAGGTAATTCCTCATCACTAAATCCCAAATTATTGCAGGAAGTGATGTTAGAGACAATGCTATCGAATTGTCTGATTGTTACATCCTGTTCCACAAAGGCTTGCTCCAAGACTTTCTGTAGAGCCTCTCTGTGTGCTTCTGAACTGAGTAACAGTGATAATACTGAGATCTTTGAAGGAGTCTGTAACAGTTGATCAAAAATGTTGTATTCACTCCTTTGGATGAGCTTCAGCATCTCATCATTATTTTTCGAAAGGTCGGGATTACTGGATTGACCGACTGGTGGATCAGGAATTTCTGCCTGAAGTTCCTTTTCTTTGTTGGATTCTCCAACCCCTCGGTTGAAGATTCGACCGCTCCGTGTTACACGACTGATGTCTGTAATATTCACGACGGAGGGTAATGGAATTTCCTTTCCATTCTCGATTATTGTTGCACCGTCTTTGTAAGGGATTGCCTTAGCTGATTCATACGGTAGTGGCCCCGGTAGATAGATGACTATGTGAACCTTCTGATTTTTCTGACCATCATAAGTAACCTTGATATGTTCCCGGTTGGGAACTCTAGATTCGTCAAGTAGAGGGATGATGGCAAAAACATCCCTGGTCCTGTGATGACCAGAGATCGTGACAACATCCTCAACTTGCTCGGCAAGGTAGTTCGGCGACCAAATGATGGGTCCTGAACCTGGATATGGATGAATTTCTCCATGATCGATCTGACCCTGAAGAGCTGCTCTCACAAGGTAACACCCTTGGTTACTTTCCGAACAGACGCTACAACTGTCATAGTTGTGTAGTGGCACCTAGCCACGCCCACTTTGAATGCAATGTAACCTCACTAGGTTATCTTCCATTGATCGGACATCCTGACTTTGACGACGAGTAGGATTCCTGTGATTGATACTAATCTGCTGAGTATCTTCGTCCATATAGATTGGCATCCACCAGTGATTTAACAAGTGCTGAAGTGCCTCCTGGACAAGGGTACAACCTCGATCGTTTTCGCAACCCACTTTACAGTTTTGATAATCATGTGATATTAAGAATCCGAGTCGGACCTGCTCAGCATGTAACTCTACCAGGTTGGTATTCATCACGCGAATGTCAAAGATCTGAACCATGTTGATTTGATAGGAGTTCCTATCATGGTAGTCTTGGATCCATCCAAGATCCATCTGACGCTGGAGGGCCTCTTGTATGAAAGAGCATCCCTGTTTGTTTACCGAGCAAATCAGACAGGAACTGTAATCGTGCCGCGGCAGATTATGATACTGGCTTTGCCTTGAGTGCATTGCCACCAAGTTGTCATTCATCGCACGGATGTCGTGGTTCTGAATGATGTTAGAATTCGTGTAAACCATGTTAACTCCACGAACTCGGTGCTCTTGGATCCATCCAAGATCCATTTGTTCCTGTAGAGCTGCTTGCACTACAGAACATCCCTGGTTGTCTTTAGAGTAGATATCACACTGGTGATAGTTATGAGGTGGCACATGGCCATATCCACTCTGTCTACAATGCATCTTGACTAGATTGGTCTTTAACAAGAGTACATCATGAATTTGATAGACATTGTTAGTCTCTTTCTCAATCAGATTGACTGCAGCTTTCTCATGTTGAGGCAGCGGGTTCGTAAGAACATTAGGATTCGTATCTTTGAAAGATAAGAGCCCGCTCCTAACAAGCTTTTGCACGTCGGATTTGAAATTGATACAAGTCTCAATGTTATGCCCTGAACCTCCTTGATGATAAGGGCATGTTTGATCCGCTTTAAACCAAAAAGGCAGATTTTTCGGAACTGAAAGGGGAGACTTAGTCTGGATGTGCCCCTTAGCCAGCAGTAACGGAAACAGCTCTGCGTACGTTACGGGTATAGGATCAAATCCTGGTGGTCGTGTTGTACGGTTGTTGTTATATGGAGGACGAGCCTACTGAAGAGGCTGTTGTGTCCTTTGTTGGTCAGGCTGGCTCTGCGCAACCTGAGGTTGATACATAGGAACAGGCGCGGGGCCGATAGCAGGAGTAACAGCCGCTACCGGTTGATAACGTCGCCTTTGCTTTCCGAGAGAGATATTCCCAATATCTTGCTCTTTTTTCTTAGGGAGAGCACTACCATATTTTTTAGTACCGCTCGTTGATCCAGTGTCTTTTACCAAACGTCCTTCTCGGACGGCTTCCTTAAGACGTACACCCATGCCGACCATTTCGGTGAAATCACTGGGTGCACTGGCAATCATTCGGTCATAGTAAAATGAGCTTAAGGTCTTTAAGAAGATTTTTGTCATCTCTTTTTCCTCAAGAGGTGGACAAATTTGAGCGGCAATTTCACGCCACCTTTGAGCATATTCCTTAAAGGTTTCCTTGTCCTTTTGTGACATTGATCTGAGTTGATCTCTGTCGGGTGCCATGTCCAAATTGTACTTGTATTGTTAGACGAAGGCAGTACCAAGATCTCTGAATGTACTGATCGTAGTACGGTTTAAACCCATGTACCATTTGAGTGCGGCACCGGTTAAACTATCCTGGAAGTAGTGAATCAGTAGGTCCTGATTCTCCGTCTGAGCTGACATCCGCCGAGCGTACATCACCAGATGGCTCTGAGGGCAAGAGTTACCCTTGTATTTTTCAAATTCGGGCACTTGGAACTTGTGCGGGACTTTCACATTTGGGACCAAGCAGAGGTCTGCGGCATCCTTTCCAAATAGATCCTGACCGCGAATGGCTTGCAGCTCTTTCTGCATTTCCAAGAACTGCTCCTGGAATTCATCCATTCTATCGAACATAGTTTCCTTCTTACCAGAAGGTGTCTGTGGAATCTGTCCTTCTGGGACAGTGTGCACCACAGGGGGTGGTACCGTGACTACGGCAGTAAGTCTTGGCGCCTCCCGAAGTTTGTAACCTTCAGGAGTCTTGAGTATGCCCCTGGCATCTTCGCTTTCCCGAAGTTTGTAACCTTCAGGCCCAGCGGCTTCTGTTGCGATTCCCCGATCTTCAGTGATCGGCGGAACATATCCTTCCGGGATATAGTTAACAGGCATGCCCCAAGGACGATCTTTCGGCATCTGATACCTAGGATCATACTTTTCTATGATGGGCGTTGAGGTGATCTCTGAGATCACAGTTCTTTGTAGCTGAGCTTCTGCCATGGCTTGCATGTCGTTACGAAGCTTTCTCATATCCTTTCTCAGAGCGTCGATCTCTTCTTTCAACTCTCTGTTTTCTTCCTCAAGATCATCCATCTTTTTCTGACGATTGGCCCGAGTATTGTACGAATGAGACAGTTTGACTCTAGAATCGAGACACAAATGTGAGATTCGTAGGTAAGGAGAATACGCGATGTGAGAATGATGAATGCAATGATTATATTAATTGTTGTTTTTTGTTTAATCAAAATAAACTTCGACAATTAGATTGCAAATATCAAACAGTGGGGAAACCCCTTTTTATTGAATTCCAAAGGATTACAGAAATGGAAATACAGTAGATTACAAAGTGCAGAAACAGAAACCTAAACTAATGGGTCCCGAGTCCTCTTCTTTGACCGGGGCGCTTGGGCCATTGTTGGGTTGTCATTCCTTTGCCAGGTGAAAGGAGCGAGCAAATTCCTTTGGTCATCTTGATTCTCTACAGCATGCTGCTCCAAAATTTCAATCAGAGCATCTTTCTCTTTTAGTAGTTGTTGTATTTTGATACACTCTACGTCGAGGGTGCGGTACTTGTTCTTCCAAGATCTTCTTTCCTTTTGAACTTTGTTGAGAGTAACCTGAAGCCTTTCAGTTTCCGTCATGAAGTACGTGACAGATTCCCTCGGCAGAAGAATTCCGTAACGAGGATAAGGCATCTTTAGCTTGAGAGCTCTGGCTTGTACCCAGTGGAGATAAGGCTCCGCTGAGACACAGTCCGGTTTTCCCAGAGACTCTCGTCCTTTCTTATGAACACGTTTCCAAGCTTGTACTATTTCCATCTTTAGTGCTCTGTCGTTTTCTCCTTCTTTGAAGAAAAGACCTTCCAGATGAACACTCAGTGGGATGTGTCTCATCGGGTATCCAAATTGACGAAGAACCAATATCGGATGATAGTTGATTCCTCCTTTAGTTCCTATGAGGGGTACGCTGGGGAAGTTTCCACAACGGTCAATGATTCTAATTCCCTCATAAATCCTATTACACCAATCTATATCAGAGTTGGTAAGAGACATGATCTTCTGCGACCAACGTAAGACACTCTTGCAATCCCAAAAAGCAGCAGACTTGGGCAAGTGAGAGATAAACCATTTGTAAAGCAAAGGTACACAGCATGTGATCTCTCCTCCGCTGTACAAATTTCCCAAGTGTACAGAATGATACGCATCTGCAAGCAAAGTCGGCACAGGTTTCCAATGAGAAAAACCTTAATAGCGTTGATATCGACGAAGTTATTGATGTTGGGAAACAAAAATAACCCGTAGGTGAGCAAGACAAAGATGCTTTCAAAAGCAGTCCCGTTCCCTATACTAGCAAAGTATAGAACCTTTTTTGTCAAGAACTGGGCTGCCAAACCTTGGATGCCACCCTTAGTGGTCATGTGAGTCCTGACCTCAGACTCGTCCAAATGAATTGCTATCGCAATAGTCTGATTCTTTGGAATTTCTTCCAGTCCAGAAAATGGAGCTCGATCAGTGATATGTAAATCAGTCAGATGAGAATACTCCTCCAGCGTTGGTGATAGCTGGTAATCCGGGAATGTAAAACAGTGATAAACCGGATCGTAGAATTGAATGAGCACGTCCTTGATCCCCTTAATCACATGGACTCTTAACAGTGGTAGCAAACCACCGTGCTTGACTCTGAAAGCCTCTGGGTTAACGATCATCCTTGCTAACTTTCTCAAATCCCCTAGTTTTGGAACCTTGAAGGTATACTGGTGAGTTCTCCTTCTACCGAAATCCATTAGTGTAATCCTCTTCTCTGATATTTGCAATCACAGTCTTAGTTTAATTTGAAAAACAGAGACACTAGAAGAGAAATTTTTTTGAATGTTTTAATGTTTTATTAAACGAATGCATGAATGCAGCACACAAAAACATAGAAAAAACATGGGGTCAGAGGGTCGTTGTCATGAAGTCAAGGCTCTACCCATCCCCAAAGGTTTATACTAGGGTGATTTTTGTACCTGTACTCATTATCATCAGCTCCTCCCAGGAAACCAAAACAACAAGCGGATCGCCAGCGAGTTGTGGAGCAATCTTAGAGTAAGTGCCATTCACCGAGAATAGATCACCAGCCTCAAATGAGGGTAGTATCGCGTAACAACTATTTTCGATAGTTTCCGCACTACGAAAGGGTTTGGCTCCTCAGCTTCTCAGACTTAACAACCGGCCCATTGGCTAGAAGAGTGAATGGGTTGCGTTGGTCATCCTCCACTGAGGTTGATGGTCGACCCCGTCGCCATTACTTATCTTAAGTGTATACTCATTCTCACCACATGCGGCATCACATGCATTCCTAGTAGCAGAAAAATAAACACGTATAGCAATTAGGAAAAGCAGTATATATATTTGTCCTAATCATCCTAGACTTATAAAGCTATGATTCCTAAGTTCCTGACAGAAATGGGTTCCCCGGCGGAAGCCCCAATCTGTGGTATCAACCAAAGAGGTGAAAAGAAGGAAAAAGGAAAGAAGCTGAAGAGATAGGCCCCACGGTGGGCGCCACTTTTCTGTGAAAAATGGGGACGACCGTGCCTAGATCTAACTTTGAAGGGCCCCACGGTGGGCGCCACTTTTCTGTAGCGAGCGATTTTGGACGCGGTTCTTAAGCGCTGGTCGCTCTCTGCGGTTTGAGCTTTGACTACAGGTCGATTCATTTTTTATCCTATTGTGAGCTGAATAAGGAAGGGAAATAGATGTCTCCAATTAACCCTGCTTGCATACTGAGTTTAAACAGCGGTCTGTTAGGTTACGGATGCTATCAATGTGGGGGGGGGGGGGCTTTTGTACTGGTTATTTGTATTTTCGCCAATACTGTTTTATCTAGGGAAACAGGGAAATCAAAGTGTTCGTAGTTCCTCCTATTCTATGGGAGGAAATTGGTTTTTGGTGTCTTGTTCAAAGCCCAAGACGTGAAGCGAAAGGTAGTTTGTATCTTGTTCAAAGCCCAAGATATGAAGCTGAAAGGTCTATTTGTGTTTTGTTCAAAGCCCAAGACGTGAAGCTGAAAGACCTCGACTTTAGAGAGAATTTGTCATCTCTAAAGAGGGGAGAAGGAGAATTACTTTAACTGGGATACGCGGATCCGAGCAATGCCATAATTTCTGAAGAAAGGGTTTTAACCTGAAGGAGAAGACTTTAACTCAGTGTAGAGCAATGCCATCTTTCCTTAGGAGTTTCTCATGCTAAAAGAGGGACAGTGGCATGGATATAGATGATCCAGAGGCTTGTCGCTTACAGCGATTAGATGAAGGGGAAGGAGTTGTTGATGTTTGTGTACTGTGAACGAGGCACAACTTTGATGCTAAGAGGAGGCTAATTTGTGTCTCGTACAAAGCCCGAGAGAGAGGCTAAAAGTTTTTGACCCGACGATAGAGTCTTTGTGTCTCGTACGAAGCCTGAGAGAGAGGCTAAAAGATTTTGACCCGACGATAGAGTCTTTGTGTCTCGTACGAAGCCCGAGAGAGAGGCTAAAAGTTTTTGACTCAACAAGAGAGTCTTTTATACTCAACAAGAGAGTGTTTTTGTATCTCGTATGAAGCCCGAGATGGAGGCTAAAAGGTTTGACTCAACAAGAGAGTCTTTGTATCTCGTACAAAGCCCGAGATGGAGGCTATGTCAGTTAAGTGACAGGTCCAGTATACTGATTTTGAAAGAGAAAATCAGTTCTTATATGAGCATCACTGTACTCATGGGTTAGATCTGAGGATCGGGGTGGTCTCATTTTCTTTGAGGAACCTGGAAATCCAAAGGGTGTTGAGACTGTCCGAGTCTGCGGGTTTCCTTCCTATTTAACGAAGGGGTCACTTGAGAATGTCTTTTGAGACTCAAGGAAGTTAGACTGTCCGTGTCTAGAGTTTTATCTTTTGTACTATGCTTTGAGAAACAGTAGTAGACTCTATGAAAGGACTGTTCTATGGAGATGACTAAGTTCTGTTCCTATACCTCTAGGAGGTCGTCGGGACAATTTGTACGAAGCCCAAGAGGAGGCTGGAAACTTTTAAGAAGCCGACGGGTCCTTGTACGAAGCCCAAGAGGAGGCTATCATTCCCGAAGGAAGAGATCATTATACGAAGCCTAAGAGGAGGTTGTGAATACTTCTAAGAAGCCGTAGGGTCCTTGAATAATGCCCAAGAGGAGGCCGATGCTTTTAAGAAGCCCGTGGGTCTATCATCTCCTTTCCATTAGGAGAGATAACTCTTTTAAAGATAAAAACCACTGGTAAACGTGCGAGGTTTACTATCCAGCGACTTTTAGCCTTTGAAGAGGGTTCCTTAGTTAAGGTCCAAGATTATGAGCGTAGTGGGTACCCAAACCCCGAGACATTCAAGGCAAGCTATCCACAAGGAATAGATCAAGTCAGGAAAGTTCGAGAATTTGGAAGAAAACTCAAAGATGCCATTCACGGAGAATACATTCATCTTGGGGAGTAGAGCTTTTTGACGATTCCTAAGGAGGACAGCCGAAGAGAAGACTGTATCTGGTGCTCCTATTGGGGATCTAGGCGTCTATTTCTACGAATAAATGAAACGGCGTCACCTAGTTCTAGACGTAGTAGCCTGGGAAACTCGAAATATCTATACTATTATTACACAGTAGATATGAGTTTATGAAAGAAGACTTACAGTGAGCAGCCCCACAATACAGTTTATAATATGAAAGCAGTAAATGAAAGCGATAACCACTTACTCGGTTGGAGTGCTTCCATGTTGTTTGGTTAGTTGTTCAACAAAGAAAGATTAAAAACAACAGTATATTCAAAATCAAAGGAGAAAGTGCTTTGAAAAAGAAAGATTTGGGGCTTACAGCTCAAGGAGAGGCCCAGGGTTTTATCAGTGAGCGCACTGTTTGACTTTGTACAGCGGGACTTATACAAGTGACTGGGGCCCAAAAAGGTTTTCTGTACAAAGGGATGGGTCTTACACTCTCTCAAGAGGCCCAAAAAGGTTTAAAGAAAAAAGAGTGGGGCTTATAACACGAGGGTAGGCCCAAATGATTTTTCGTTTAAAAATGGCGATCGCGCCGAGGTTTTCTTTTAACGCAGAGGGACTTATACAATAAGTGAGGCCCAAAATGTTTTGGTTAAAAGGGGGTTGGGTCTTACACTCTAATAGAGGCCCAAAGTGTTTTGAATGGGTCTTATAGCTCAAGGAGAGGCCCAGATGATTTTTATTTTTAAACGGGCGACGATCGCGCCGTTTACTTGTACAGAGGGACTTATACAATAAGTGAGGCCCAAAAAGTTTTTGTACAAGGGGGATGGGTCTTACACTCTCTCAAGAGGCCCAAAAAGTTTTAAAGAAAAAGTTTTGGGTCTTACACTCTCTCAAGAGGCCCAAAGTGTTTTGAAAATGATTTATGAGGGTTGAATTAATCCAAAACCCTAATTTGTTTTCAAAAATGTATTTAATTGAATAAAAATTCAATTAAAATGATCAAAAATTGTTTAACACATGGAAAACAAATTGTGATCTTGGATTAATGCTTCAAAAATTAAGTATTGTCCTACAAAATAATTAGAAAGCATTAAAAGTTGCAAAATCAATGTAGAAAAAATATTTAAAATGCCAAAAACAATCAAAATATTAATTCTTTACAAAAATATCAATTATATGAAATAAATAATATTTTTGGGATTTTTTGTGAAAATAAAATATTTTAACATTTTTGTGAATTATTAAAAAAAGAATCAACTCAAAATCATTAAAACTCAGAGAGAAATTAATTTTTGAATCAATTAAACAAAATCACAAAATTCAAATATTTGAATTTATGAAAAATGGCGCCAAGAACAGCTGAACAACACGCGCGTGTTCTTGGTTTCTCAGATTTGCGTTTTCTATCCAATCTCCATGAATACGTAATCATATCATGCAATCCACATATCATTATGCTCGTCTCAACCTCACGATCATGTCTATGTACTTTAATTTCATTTAAATTAAACATACAACAAGAAATCACGAAGAAACCTCAAGAACCCTAATTTCTGCATGAAGGCTAGGATTTTTGATACACGATTCAAACAATGCAATTAATTGAGGGAAAACATTCCATGCATGATTATGAACATATGGTTGTGCGAGGAAATATGCATAGATTGAGAGATGACCAAGTATGTGTTTACCTCCAAGCCGTGACAGAAAGTGCAAAGTGATTTTTGATTTGGAGGTGTTACAGATGAGTGGTGATGATCTGAACAGCTTCCCTACACCCTATGGATTGTGTTTGGATGGTTGGACTTGATTGAAATTGGCTGGATCACTTTGTGGTACCTCAGCTGCAACTTGTTTGAAATTTTGAGCAACCAGCTGGTGATTTTGTGAAATTGGTGTTTCAGAAGTAATCTAAGTGTTTGATCAGCTCATATGTGATGTGTGTGAGGTGTGTGAGTGATTGGTTTGATTGGAATTGCTCTCAAACTCAAAACCCGATAACTACCTTGCTAAGAAAGGCATTTTTGCCAAGAGAAAGAGATTTTGAGGAAAGCATCTGTTAGATGGCTTTGGTGTACTCAAACTGACCACAATTGAGCTCTATTTATAGTAGAGCAAGTTTGTTTTGCAAGGAATAGTGCATGGCAGCTGGTAAGTAGGTTTGGCCAATGTTGGCAAATGAAAATCCAAGTCTCCTCTAGCCATTGACTAGAGGTTAGGGCACAGAGCTTTGGTCCCCTTGGTCTTGGATAAGTCTTGACTGATTTCAGATGAGAATGGCTCAGTCCATGCCACCTTGATGGTTCCATTGAATGCCTCATTCCAAATTTGAAGTCTTGTCCCTATTTTGGCCATTCTAGGTTCAACATGCTATTTCTTGTTCCATGGACTTTGGAGGCTTGGCTCAGTGATTGTCCCCTTTGGATTCAATCCTCTGAGGTGTCCAAGTGGATAGGAGCAATTGAATTTGGCCAATTTTGGAAAATCGACCAAAGTTGCAAATTCTGCCTTGCCTTGACAGATTTCAGCAAGGCAACTTGGCAAGGTTGTATCTCATGGTGTAGGTTGAATTTGGCAATGTCCTTGGCCATTTTGGAAAGCTCTTACATGATACAACAACTGTTTGAACAAGTTTGGTTTTGATCTCTTTTGATTCCAAGTAAAAAATCCCCCTACATTTGGCAAAAAGTGAGGCAGAATCTGACTTAGTGAAAATTTCACTAAGTGTTGGAAAAAGTGACATTTTCACTTTTCAGCCACTTTGATCACTCCATAACTCAAAATCCTTAATGAATTGGAATGACTTGTAGTTGAAGTTTTTGTAGGTGATAATGAGGGCTACAAATCCATCTTTGGATGAGAAAAAATGGCCTTGTGGTTTAGGAGTTATGGTCCTTCAAAGTTGGTACCTTTGCCACTTTATTTTTAACTTCGAAAAATTTCTAAGTTTTATGGTTACCCCTTTTACAAGTTATCTCACTTTTCTTGATTTTTCTTGATGAATGATGATTCAAATCATACATTAACATCATTTTAGGGTTAAAAATCCATTTTGGTGAAAAATCTCAAAAAGTCAAAGTTGACTTTTGTGCACAGTTGACTTTTTATCAGATGAATTCCAAACTGTGCAATTCTTCAGGAAATCATGTCCTTGACCTAAATCAAACTTGATGGACATGTTCCATGGGTGTCATAGGGTATATTCAATCATGTATTAGGGTTTGGGAGCATGTCCTGGTCAAAAGTCAAAGTTACAGTTGACTTTTCCCTTAAAACCCTAATTGTGGTGCAGATGAAATTGAGACTTGTTGCTCAAACTTCTTGGATCAATCCATTGTTCCAAATGGATCAATATGGTATATTAGAGACCCTCAAATCATCTCTTGAGGTCTTGGCTCAGGGTTTGTCCCAAAAGTCAACTTAGGGGTGAATTAGGTCAAGAAACCCTAATTCCTGATTTTTGATGAATGCATCCCCTGAGGCAAAATTGATTTGATGCATGGGTTCATGAGGTTCCATGAAGTATATTAGGTTATGTTTGGGATCATTGCCTTGTGTCCAGATGAAAATTTCCATCTGGAGGCCCTGGTCGACCAAAACCCTAATTTGGTGATACTGCCGATCTTGAGACTTGATCCACCTAGAAGGGAGCAGCCTTGTGCTTAATCCTTGAAGTGGGAGTCCTTTTTGATCCATTGTGGATGTTTAAGAGATTAGACAAGTTGAAGATCATGTCATTTCTTGATTGATCCTTTGTCTAAGCACTCAGAGAGGGCTTAAAACCCTAATTTTGATTGTAGTGGATGCTCACCCATCTTTGGGGAGACTAATGAAGCATAAAGGTACATCCATATTGTGATGATGATTTTCAAAATGATGGGAAATCTAAGTGGTCAAAATTTGGGGTATTACAACCTCCAGTCAAAGCTCTCTATCTTTTGTCTACTTTCTGTGTTTTCTTCCTTTGGTTGAAGCGCTTTATATAGCCAACTGAATTGGGCTTGGATCCTTTGCAATATCTGACCTGATTTGTTATTTAAAACTGAATCTTCAAAACAGATTTTATCCCCAAAATCTTTTTAAATCTCAGTCTTTAAACCTCCCTACAAATCTGCATCAAATCTCTATGCAATAGAGAATATCTATCCCAAGATATCCGCATCCAATGAGACTAACAGCTCTCCCTGTATCCAGCTAAAACGCAAACCCTAACAACATCACTAAACCTGATGTTATTAATCTTCTGCAGACCTGATGTCACAACATCGCATGTGACATCAAACATCCAACTTAAACACTTATTATTATCCAATGTTAAGACTCAATGTCATGACATCAACCATCAGACATTGAACAACTTTTTTTTACCGAAATTCTAGCCAATCCAAGAACCAACAATCTCCCCCTTTGGCTAATTTTGGCTAAAACAATCTCTGCACCATCAGAGACTTCAGCAGCGGATAAACATGAATATTTTACCAAGCTTTGCAGCAGCATTTCTTCATAACAGCTTCACAATGCTTTCACCATGCTGCACACACTCCAATACTCTGCTACATACTTCAGCACTAACGAGTAGCAGCATTGGGCAAGCTCCCCCTCAAAGCAAGAATCAGCATACCACCAACTGTTCAACAACTCTCCCACTCAATATCTGCATTTCAGCATCACACTAGCTGCACAATGACTAATTCTTCTTCTTGGCATTGCAACACCTTGACTAACTCTTGGCTAACTCTCCCCCTTTTTAGCCACAATTGGACAACCACCTACTAACTACCAGTTAGTATTAAGCTAGCTCTCATTGTCAGTCTAAAGACAGCATGCAAGACAAGGCAAATCATAGAACATAAAAATATAAATAGTGCATAAACAGGCACAATATTCAAATTACATATTAGGCACAAAAAATAAAACTAAACTACTATCTAGAAAAAGCAGCAAGGAAACTAGTCTTCATCAGAGTTGGCCCCATCTTCATCATCTTCAATTTCTGAATTTTCAGTATTGACATTAGCACCTTTATCACCATCACCTTGTTCCAAGGATTTTATCAGCAGTTTTATCTTCATCTTTCTTGCTGTGCTGGTACTAATGACCTCATCAAGATCTTTGCAAGTGGCATTCAGTTCTTCAAGTAATTCAGCCTTAGTACTCTTTTTGCCACCAGCATCTGATGTTACAACAATGTCTGGAACATGATGTCCAACAAAAAACTTAGGATGCAAGGACAAGGCTGACTCCCTCTTGCAAGCTATATCTAAACTTGTTAAAGTTTCAGGATGTTGCTCCAAGATGATTCCACAAACAAGGGATGGGAATGCTATATGTAACTTGATAGCATTTGTTTCAGCATGTTTCACCACTTGCTCAAAGATGTAGCTTCCAAAGTCAAACTTGATCTTCTTCCCAACAGCATAGATAAACCTACCCAATCCAACAGCTATTGTTGTCTTGTGGTTTGTTGGCACCCAGTTGGCTGCTCCAATTCTGTGAAGAATGGCATACTTGATGCTAAGTTTACTAGCCTTCAACTTCCCTTTCAATGGCCAAACCTTTACCTGACCAACAGTAATCTCCTTGCAGACATCATTATCAGTGACTTCAAGCTCTGTAAACTCTTTTTCTTTTCTTCCTAGGTAATTGTTGATAACCTCAGGAGAAAATCCAATACATTTTCCTCTCACAAACACCTTCATGAAATCTCCACTCCTTTTGTCAGAGATATTTATAGGAATGTTGACCATGAATTCCTTAACCAGACTGTCATAACACTTGGAGAACCTACAAACAGTCTTCACCAACAACACTGCTGGCATAATGAAAGGAAATGTTGTCAACTGGCACTTCAGGGACTTTGTCAGAGATTCCCTTCAAGATTGACTTTCTCACAGGAGTGATGTCTTGAACATCATCCTCAACATCAAAGTCAGAATCAGAATTTTCCCTAATCTTCCTCTTTTTGGAGGATGTAGCAACCTTGCTCCAAGGTTTTGTAGGACCAACAACAGCAGTTTTCTTCTTGCCTTCCGAAGACTTCTTTGGAGAGGATTCAACAGTCTTTCCTTTCCTTGTCTTCAGTCTCTTAGCAATACTTGGAACAACATTTCCAATGACTTCATCATCAGATAAATCAACCACATTGATCACATCCTCATTCTTTTCTTCACCAGGAGTAGTTTCAACAGGTGATGTTCTAACATCTGCCTTAACATTAGTTTCCTCATGCACATCATCTTCTTCCACTCCCACTTCAGAATCTTCAATAACAGACATAGCAAGTCTATGAAGATCTGAATTAACTCCTTGCATGTCTACCTTTTCTGTAGGCATCTGATTCATGGGTACAAAAATTCCTTTCACAGGTATACCTTTGTCCAGGATTTTGGTAGCTAGATTACCCATTCTCTTCTCAACATCAAATTTTTCTTCAACAGTTTGAGAAGTGGATGAACTAGGTGCTGTTTTATCGCTAAAAAGTACACTAGTGACTAGCCTCTTAGTCTCATTATCATTAAATTTAGTTCCAGCCCTTTTGGGTTGAAGTTTGGAAGGTCTTGACATACCAGATTCAGGAACCATCATGGAGATGGGTTATACATTCAAAGCTTCTCCTGCAGACCCCTCTTCTGTAGAAACCCTAGCTTTATCTCACGAAGAGCTTTGAGAAACAGATTTCTTTGATGGAGAAGACATCTGTTTTGACATGGTTCCCTTGAGGCAGTATAGGTTCTGAGACAGATGATTCTTCTTGTTGAAGGAGATGAACAGTCGGGAGATATGAGCTTTGATGAAACGTGATATTGCTACAATAGGGAATGATGGTCTAAGGTACGGCTCCTGATTTTGTGTATCCCTTAAAGACCAATCAATAAGTTTCTCCCTCCCAATTAACTTTCCTTTTAAAAATTTAAAAGGATTCACATTGAGAGTAATTAGCCCTAATTGACCACACTTGTTGTCACAATCTGATGTTACAACATCAACCTTAACATCACCAGATAAGCTGTCCACTTGGGGTACCCATTGATAGCAATTATCTCTGGATCTTATTTCCTTCATCACTACCTCATTTTGCTCATTTGTCACCACACACTCATCTTTGGTGTAGTTGACCTTACACCTTTCATCACACACCTGACTTATGCTAATTAAATTAGCACTCAATCCTTTGACAAGAAGCACATTGTCAAGATCAGGTCCATCATGACACTTCACTTTTCCAACACCTTTCACCATCCCTTTCTCTCCATTTCCAAACGTAACATCAATTGAGGCGCAAGAATTGACATCCACCAATTGGTTTTTGAATCCAGTCATGTGCTTTGAATAGCCACTGTCAAAGTACCATCCATCCTTAGCAGAGTGTCTGTCTGAAAAGTGAGCCAATAGACATTTAACCTCTTCTTTAGGAACCCACTGCTTAACAACCTTGGGCCTGTTATCCTTCTGTCTAGGTTAAGGGATAGACTTTGGATAACCATGAAGCTTGGAGCAAGAAAATTGCATATGGCCAAATCTTCCACAATATAAGCACCTTACTCTTTCTTTTCTAAAGTTGTTAAACTTCCTGCCACCTTGATGATGAAAATGTTGTGGCTGCCACCCATAATGTTGTCTTCTTCTCCTATAGTTTGAATGTCTTCTATGGTAAGGATGATGTCCTTTTGGCTGTCTTCTATGGTGATGAGGCTTCCTTCTTCCATAATAATAAGGCACAACATTATTATATCCATAGCCATACATGTTTCCCTAATGTTGAGCCTGCATGCTCTTATGATATTTTGGAGGCATATACTGCCTAGCTCCAGAAACATGTGCCTTCCTTTTATGAGGACCATGAGCATGCCTCTTCCCAACATTTTGAGGTTGTGGATGAGCTACCTGCTTAGGTTTAGGATCCTGTCTCTCTGTGTGATGTTGAGACATTGGTTGAGACATCTCCTTCTTGGTTTCTGAAGTGCTTGCTTCAGCATATACCTTTTCCTCAACCACAAATCCTATGCCTGACTTGTCTCCAACAACCTTTTCTGTCTGAAGGATCTTGTCAAGTGTGTATGTACCACTGTTCAGCATCCTAACAAATTTGGTCATTTGATCAAGTTGAGATTTAACCAACAAGACTTCATTTTCAAGATCAGCTTTGACAGTCTCAAGCTGAACAATCTGTTTCTTCTGTTTTTCACTTTCTTGACAGATTTCTGCACTCTTCAGACAAAGCTCTTGATAAGTGGATGCTAACTCCTCAAAAGTCAGTTCCTCATCACTTGAATCACCATCAGAAACAACTGTTCAAGTTAAAGCTTTGACATGTTTGGCTGACTCTCCTTCACTTTCACTGTCAGAGTCTGACCAAGAAATTGTCATGCCTTTCTTCTGCTTCTTCAGGAATGTGGGACATTCTTTCTTAACATGTCCATAACCTTCACACTCAAATCATTGAACACCCTTGTCTTGAGTAGTCTTTTCTTCATCCTTCTCCTTAGACTTGCTGATGTCAGAAGCGATGTTCTTGACATTAGGCTTGAAGTTCTTGTTCATTCTTTTGAACACCTTGTTGAACTGCCTTCCCAACATAGCAATGGCATGAGATAGATCCTCCTGGGATTTAGTACTATTCCCTTTCTCTTCTTGAACATTTGAAACCAAGGCTATACTCTTTGGCTTCTTTTCAGGTTCTTCCTCATTCAACCCAAGCTCAAAAGTTTGAAGAGATCCAATGAGCTCATCAACCCTCATCTGGCTGATGTCTTGTGCTTCTTCAATGGCAGTCACCTTCATCTTGTACCTCTTAGGAAGGGACCTAAGGATTTTCCTTACAAGCTTTTCTTCTGACATCTTTTCTCCAAGAGCACTGGATGCATTGGATAGCTCAAGAATACTCATGTGGAAGTCATGGATAGTCTCATCTTCCTTCATCTTTAGACTTTCAAACTTTGATGTTAGAAGATGAAGTCTTGACATCTTAACTCTAGATGATCCTTCATGTGTAGCCTTCAAAATATCCCATGCTTCCTTAGCAACTTCACATGAGTTGATCAACCTGAAGATGTTCTTATCAACTCCATTGAAGATAGCATTTAAGGCTTTAGAGTTACCAAGGGCAAGCTTATCTTCTTCCTTGGTCCATTCTTCTTCAGGCTTCAGCTTTGAGGTGCACTCTTTATCTTTCCCAGCATCATCTTTCTCAAACACAACATGTGCTTTCCATTCTTTTATGATAGCCTTCCAAGCCCTGCTGTCCAAGGATTTCAAAAAGGTGATCATCCTTGGTTTCCAATAATCATAATTAGAGCCATCCAAAATAGGGGGTCTATTCACAAATCCACCAACTTCCTTGTCCATCTTACCAGAAAGTATCAACCCTAGATCTCACCCAGATGCAGAGCAGGATGCCTGCTCTGATACCAATTGAAATTCTGGTACCAGATATGTGATGTTACGTGTGATGTCACAACAACACACTCTATAATGGACAAAGTAAAACAACAGCAGAGTACACAAAGAATTATTTACCCAGTTCAGTTCAACAACTTAATCTGGAGGCTACCAAGCCAGGGATGAAATTTCACTATCAGTATAATTAATTTACAGACTCAACAACCTAGTTGACAATCTCCTAAACTTAATTTCTACTAATGAACTTTCTACCTAAGAGCCCACTTAGGTATGAGAACACTACTCAATCCCTAAAACCTCTCAAAGATCTAACACTTTGAGAAACACCTTGATCCTGCTTCAAAACTTTGATCAAGTTACAAAACTCTCTTGCCTCACAGCTCTAGAGAGGACAGATTAGACTCACCAATTCACACTTGAATGGTTAACACAATGCTCGTACAAAGACAATGCTTAACCTCCAGTCAAAGCTCTCTATCTTCTGTCTACTTTCTGTGTTTTCTTCCTTTGGTTGAAGCGCTTTATATAGCCAACTGAATTGGGCTTGGATCCTTTGCAATATCTGACCTGATTTGTTATTTAAAACTGAATCTTCAAAACAGATTTTATCCCCAAAATATTTTTAAATCTCAGTCTTTAAACCTCCCTACAAATCTGCATCAAATCTCTATGCAACAGAGAATATCTATCCCATGATATCCGCATCCAATGAGACTAACAGCTCTCCCTGTATCCAGCTAAAATGCAAACCCTAACAACATCACTAAACCTAATGTTATTAATCTTCTGCAGACCTGATGTCACAACATCGCATGTGACATTAGACATCCAACTTAAACACTTATTATTATCCAATGTTAAGACTCAATGTCATGACATCAACCATCAGACATTGAACAACTTTGTTTTACCGAAATTCTAGCCAATCCAAGAACCAACAAAAGCACACGAAAGTACATAAAAGCAGAATAAAACAAGGAAAGAAAGTTATCTGTCAACATCTCATTCTCTTTATCCTGCTCCTCCTTTTCAATATTCTCTTTTGCTACACCTGACTTAGGGGCAAACAGCTCCCTACCCACTAGTTTTTTCGCCTGATCATTTGTTTACTTTTGATGTTGCTTGGTGTTGCTCGACTTAGCAACATCTCTTTTTTCCTTCTTCTTCCTCTGAAATCTCCACCATTATGTTCTTGTCATGGGATTTTTCCCTTGTAGTTAGCACTAGGTCCATAAGATCGCTTTTCTGACATCTGGAAATTTTCCCTATAGTTCATGGAAGATCCCCGTCCAACCTCAAAATTCCTCCATTTTGGATTCCTCTCATACTCTCTTTTAGCATGCTTGGTCCATTTCCCTTGGGCAGCATTTACTGAAGGCTTGTAGTTTGGCCTAGCTTTTTGTGAATCAGGTGTCTGTTCTTCCCTCTGTAGTACCCCTCATTTGTTGAAGTAGTAATGAGGCCTGACTTTCTTAGCTTCTTTGGCTTTTTGAGCACCTTCGACCTTTTTATCAGCCTTCTTGTCGAACACCGCACTACATCGTGGACATAGCATTACCTCTTAATCATCAGTCTGACACATGTAAAGGAACTCCACCAGGCTCTCACCAGCTTTTGGGAACACAATTTCAATTTGATTCTCACTTTCAAATTCATCCATGTCGAAGTCTTCAATAATTTTGACCATGTTGATCACAATAGGCTTTACGTAAATGGCATCTCCAATCTGTAGTGGGTAAACATCAATCTTCATAGGGTTTTCCCTTTAGAAAATTTGAGGATGCCTTCGTTCAAAGTATTCTGCACCAGATCTCTGAAAAGAAAACATTGTGAAGTTTTATGTCCCAAGAAATTATAATATTTACAAAACCCTCGTTTCTTTCTTTGTTCTAATGGTGGCACTTTTTCCCCTGGGGGCACAAGCACTTGACCATATGCAACCAGCAAATTGAAAATCTCATCGCATTTGGTTACATCGAAGGTGTAAGTTTTCTTAGAAATCTTATCATTTTCTTTAGGTTCTACAGGATTCTTCCCATTTGCAGGTGTAAGCAACTTACACACATATGGAGGACATGGCTTCAATCAGCCATGTCAACCTCAGACTCTTCGACATGCTCATACTCAACCTCAGACACTATGTCTTGGTGTTGTATGTTGAAGTAAGCTATAAGCTCTTTCTTACATTTGCCGGCTCTGGCTGAAGGTGAGAAAAACACAAGAAATAGGGGGGGGGGGGTTGAATTGGGGTTTTCAAAAACAAAAGCTTTTTACCCACTCAATAAAAATCACCGCTAATGAACAACAAAGAGAAATACACAATGATTTTTATACTAGTTCACTTGAAAATCTCAAAGTTAATCCAGTCCACCCGCCAAGGTGATTTCGCCTTATACCCAAGGATTTAATCCACTATAATCAACTGATTACAACTGCACTAGCAACCGCAGGTGACCAACAACCCACAAAGACACACAGTCTATGTCTTCTCAAGGATTCTAACCTAACTGGTCCCTTAAGAAAATACAAACAACAGTTTGATTACAACTGCACTAGCAATCGCTGGTGACTAACAAACCACAAAGACACATTGTCTATGTCTTCTCAAGGATTTTGACCTAACTGGTCCCTTAAGGAAATACAAACAACAGTTTGATTACAAATTTGTGTTTACAAAGATTGCTTCTACACAAGCAGGTATAAACAAGTTAAAAGCACAATACACTTAAAGAAAATTCTGCACAAATTTAGACAACAGTCTTGTAAAAATTCTTTGTTATTTTGCTTGCTTGCTTGCATGCTTGCTTGAAGTAATTCTTCAAGTCTTCAAATCTTTATATAGCCAGTAAAAAAAGATCTGTCGAAGGGTAGATCCAGTATTCTTCATGAATGAGCTGGCAACTTGAGTAACGGTATGATACGGAGGGGAAAAGAATCATACTACCTCAATTTCCTTACTCCATGAAATCCACTTAGTGGAAGGAATATTGGTTTGAACCATGTACTATTTTTCCCACGTATAAAATCGTTCTTATCTTCTATTCTTTAGTGGCTTCTGGATAAATAGTTGTTTGAAGCATGAGTTAGAAGAGTTGATTTTGCTTGAGTTCAGAAACTTCAATCATTAATCAGAAGCTTGATCACATCAATATCTGACTTGAGATTCTTCATAGTTTTTTTTAGAACCTTCAGCGTTTAATCTTCGTAAGCTTGAGCAGTCTTCGGAAGTGAATTGATCAGAGTCACACATCAGAAGCAAGAGCCAAGAGAACGTTGCAGCAACAACATACAATTTTCTTAGAAGCTTATCATCCGTGAGTTTGAGTAGAAGCAATTTAGATCAATATATTCAGAAACTTGTAACGTTTCACATTTAAGAGTCATAATCAAAGTTGTTCGCTAAAGATACACAATAACAAACCATTAGGGGACCTTGTTCTCACACAAATACTGACTTGTTATCATCAAAACTTAGAGATACAGATGCAGAACCAAATCTTGTTATAACAATCTCCCCCTTTTTTATGATGGCAAAACACTGTATTTTGATGAACAATTATTGTCGGGTAATTACCAAAACATATATCAAAAAGAAGCACAAAGCTCCCCCTGAGATGAGCAACTCTAAAAAGATAATCAGAATGAAAGAACACTTCCCTGATTAACCTTTTTGTTGGAGTAGATGAACCTTCTGTTCAAAAGAACTGGTTTATCTTTCAGAAGTTTCTTGAACTTGTCCTTACTATTGTTAAGCATTTTAACAAGGATTTAACACACAACAACGCATATCAACTTCTGGTGAGTTTTACTTCTGATCAGTTGGATAAACTTGAATAATCTTTGAAGTCTTTTCTCACTTAAGATGATTCAGAACTTTAAGAAGCTAGCATATCTTCAGAGTTTGGGATTCATACGTTTTGTTCTGATTTTTCAAGTGTTTCTGATATATAGTAAGTTTTTCCGAAAGAAAACAACTAACATAATATCCTTTTAAACAAGGGTTAGTGAAAATATTTAAAATGTTTGGGTTTGGTTCATGAGAAATTAGGTATATCAAAATCAATACTTTCTCCCGCTTTTTGTCAGCAATCAAAAAGAAAATATGCAATAACATGCAATCAGATGCAACAAAAGGATAATATTCATTTGATAAAAAAATCTAATTCCAGAGGCCCAAAAGTACATAAACAAAGAAGAAAACAAGATAACAACCCAAACAAACAAACAACTAGGTGCAACTAAGGGTTAGGGTTGGATGGGGGAAGTCTGGAGAGAATAATCTGAAACATATTTTCTTGATTATCCAAATGTTCCTTCATCTTGTCCTTGTCTTCCTTCAGCTCAGCAAGAGTCTTCATAATTTCTGGAATTACTCCAGAAGTAGAAGTCCCAACAGCAGTATTCAAATTTTCAAAAGGCTCCTTTTTAGTTTCTTTTGTTTATTTTTGATGTATTCGATCGGTGTAGCACGTACACATCTTATACTTGGAACATTCCTTGATAACCTCCTTCAAGTCTTCTCTTGGAATAATACAAACAATGTCATCAACAAGAAAATGAGCCAGGTTGATAAAAGCATTGTTCCCAGTCTTCTCAGCATGCATCCTAATAAATATCTTCATCATGGTGTTCTTCCTCCTAAGTGTCGTACCTCGAAAAATACGATCCTCGCGATGGACGCGGAAATAACTGTTCGAAACAGAGTCGCCACCAAACTTTATTTATCCCACAAGAGGGAAAGGAAAATATCGAGAAAACCTTTGAAAGGGAGATAAGAACATGGTCGTCGCAACCAAATTCGGGTTCGGGAGTCAGTTACGCAAGAGGGAAGGTATTAGCACCCTCTACGTCCATTGTACTCAACGGGAACCTCTTGATTCGATTTGTGAGAAAGGTTAGCTTGGTTTATTTGTTTATCTTCTAAAGGTTTGCTTCTAAAGGGGAAAGGGGTGGTTTTTTATTATTGTGCTCGGCAAGGATTAGAATCCTCGGGCCTACGTATTCCCTAGTGCAATGGGAAAGTCAGAGCATTCGTAGTTCGCGGCACTACAGTTATTTGGTTTGTATTTTTTATGTAGGCGCCAATTACCCACACACGAGTAAGTAAACTCGCACCCAAGCAATTGGGGAGAAAGGTTAAAGACTTAGCCCCCCTCTTTTACACCTTGTAAGAAAGTTGTTTGAATATATTATTAAGTATGTTAATGAGTTTGATTGAGAAAATGATTTGATTTGAACGTGTTTTAAGATTTCGGTCGCACGTGGGCGAGGAAAGGAGTTTTATTCGTATTGGATGTTTTAGAGGTGACAATTGCCCACACACGAGTAAGAGAACTCGCACCCAAACAATTGAGGAGAAGGGTCAAAGACTCGACCACCCTCACTTCACCTTTAGTAAAATGTGTTTAGATAGAGATTAAGTGTTTTAATGATTACTTGAAAAAAAGTTTGAATGTTGCCGAATTACAAGTGTTTTAGTGGTGTCAATTGTCCACACACGAGTAAGAGAACTCGCACCTAAACAATTGACAGGTTAAAGTTTAAGTTTTTAGAGGCGTCAATTGTTCATACACGAGTAAATGAACTCGCACCTAAACAATCGACAAGTTAAAGCTCAAGTTTTTAGAGGTACCAATTGTTCGCACACGAGTAAGAAAACTCGCACCCAAACAATTGAGAAGTTAAGGTTTGATTTTTAAAGGCGTTAATTGCCCACACACGAGTAAGAAAACTCGCACCCAAACAATTGAAGAGAAAGACCAAAGACTTGATCCCCCTCCTTTTCACCTTTTAATAAATGATCTTTAAGTATGATTAAATGTATTGATGGTTGATTAAGAAAAGGAGTTTGAGTGTTATCGGATTATGTGTATTTTGAAGGCGTCAATCGCCCACACACGAGTAAGGAAACTCGCACCCAAGCAATTGAAGAGAAAGACTAAAGACTTGGTCCCCCTCTTTTTCATCTTTATGAAAATGTTTAAGTATTATTACGTATGTTGGTTTGATTTGAGAAAAGCACTCGACGTTGAATCGAGGTTTTAATTTACGTATGAAATGGAAGGAAAGGAAGTTATGGTGTGAAGTGAAGGTTGGAAATACTTGATATATGGATCAAGTAAATGCTTAGGATTGAATTGATTGAATTTATTTGGAAAGTACTTGACGTTGGATCAAGTTTGTTTTACTCTTATAAAAAAGGGTTGATTTTAATCTTATGGAATTAATTAAGCCATGATTAAACATAAACCAATCACATACATGCATACAAATCAAAATAGAATGGGTAATCGTTGCATAAGGCCCAAGAGGAGGCAAAGGGGAGGTCGGTTGCGATCGTGAAAATGATCGACTTATCATGTATGAAAATGATTAACACGAAGTCCAAATATTAGTTGAAAAATATTTTGATTTGAATAAACACGCAATGACATAGCATAATATAATCAAGGCATAAAAAATCCACAAGGTAAACATCATACACCACACATAATAAGCATAAATAAATGGACTCAAGCATGATATGGTTTGTCCCCTAATTTTAGTGTAAGTTTAAGGGAGGAATCCTAAACTAAAATAAATTCTAAGTTTTAGAATTAAAATAAAGTTCAAATAATTAATTAGATTAAATTAAAATATTTAATAAAATCAATTATCAAAATTAATTAATATTAAATAAAATAATTTAATAAAATTAATTAAATAAGAATTGAGGACTTATTAGATAAAAGTATTGTTTGGAAAATTTTTAGAATTGAAACCAAATTAATAATTAATCAAATTAAAATTCAATATTTAATAAAATTAATCATAAGTAGATTAATTAATATTAAATGAAAATTTTTAATAAAATTAACTAAATAAAAATATTTTCAAAAGTTTGTTTTTTTTAAAGGAAATAAAAATAAAATGCTTTTTTTAAATCTTAATAAAAAGCGATATTTGAAATAAAATAAAAACAAAAACAAAACAACACCTAAAAAACAAATGGGCCAAATGCTCACCGTAAAACAGAGGGTGTGTTAAGGAAATTTTCCAAGGCCCATCAGAAAAGAGGCCCACACAAGGAGGGTCTATGTTGGACCCTGGTCTACTCGGTTAATCTTTCAAAAAAAAATCTGAGGCGTCAGATCCATCAACGAGTCAATCTTTGACTCTGATCTAAGGTGGATAGTGAGGGTATACGATAAAAACATGGGGCTGCACACACCAATCTCAGAGAAGGTTCACCAACCGGTGACAAGTGTCCATGGTGGAGACACTTGTCACCACCCTATCCGGCAACGATGCAAGGTGAATCAGACTTAAAGAAAAAGAAAAAAAATTCACCAATTGATCTACTCACATTTATCACTCCGCTCCCTCTCTCATCGTTCTCTCCTCTTATCAAAAGAATACCTCGCCGGAAACCTAGAACGGCGTTCGCCACTTCCCCTCCGTCTTCTTCTTTCTCTCGTTACAACGCTTCATTTCTCTCGTTACAAAATTCTTTCGTTTTTCCTCTCCAATCCCAACCCTATCCCCTTTTTCAACCCTCTATAAACAACATTCCCAAACCCATCTAAATCATGCTAAAACCCTAAATTTCATGTAGAAATCAAATGTTGAGTAGCAAATCGGTAGATAATTGAAGAAAGCATTCAAACAAATCAATTCAAATTAACTTGCAGCGAAGTCGGGAAATGCGAAGGAGAAAAAAAAGTTTCAAGAGGATTTACCCAAGTAGTGGTGCTCCGGTGGTCAGGTCCTCGGTGTGGATTTGAGAAACTTCAGGTATGGTATCCTTTCACTATCTTTGAATCTTCTTCTGGTAATAACACGTTTCTGTGAGTGTGAGACGGTGGTTAAGCTCACTATCTTAGAGCTTCAGTGTGAAACTCTAAGAAGCTTTTTTTTAGGATTTGAGCTTTGGTAAGGGTTGGGGTTGATTTTAGCAGAGCTTTGCTAGGGTTTTTCTGGGTCTTCTGGTGGCTCAAGAAATTAGGGTTTTTTCGCTGTCCTCCTTTGCCAATGATTGGAATAGCCTTTATAGGAAAATTTTAGGGTGATTGGTACGTGTGAGATTGGGGAATTTTCAGAGGAATATCCTCTGATTCGTGTGAGATCATGAGCTATCTATTTTCAAAAACCGTTAGAGAGGATTGTAGTGGGATTTTGTGGACCCAAGGTTGTACGAGGTGAGGATTTGTCTGATTTCGTTTGTAGTGTGAGCTGTGCATCTTCTAGAACATGTATTTCTTGTTGATTTTTATTGTGTGTAAAAGTATGATTTTGAATCTTTTTACTATGATTGACTTTATGCTGATGTGGCAATTATTTGACTCAAGCTGACTCTTGTTGTTTTTTGAATTTTCTGATGAACTATGAATTTGTTACTAACTCTGCTGTCAAAACTTGGATACTCTTGTGATAAACTTCTTGCAGTTTGTTTCAAATTGGACGGCCTTTGAATCTCAGAATTTTACGCAATGATATTCTCTTTTTCTCATTGTGATTTGGTTCAATCATTACATCATAGCTATTGAGGTTGAATGGTCATTGTTGACTTGTAGTAGCTATCACGTTCTTATCTCTGCTTGTTATAAATGTACTCACAAATATTATCTGGTGTTGCAGGTTACAAGATTAGGGGTTTTGATAGAATGAATTGAAGTCATTTTCATCATCCAAAATTCCAAGATGTTCTTCTAGCCTTTGCCACAGACAACAGGTATAAAGATTTTCCCTTCAAAGCAATGAACCAGAACTCTCTGACCCGCTCTCTCAACATCTTCTATAAAATCACAAGCTTCTTCAAATAAGATGCTGATGTTAGAATTCTCAGTGTCACGTATAAAGAAATTTTTGTAAGTGAATAGATCAGGAAATTGAGAATCTGATTGTCCAATTTCGTCAATACACGGACACAAAATATGAGTTATTCCTAAGTGTTGCATTGTGCATATAGATCTTGCAGATAGTACTCCACCGATGAACAAATAATTTGTAATAGTAGATGGTCTCTCTGTTTTTTGCAGCCTTAGATATCATTGCAATCCTTTCAAGGATATGCTCTAATCTGATCTTTAATTCATATGCATCAACAATGGTGTTGTTATCACTTTCTTCAAAAAATCCTGAATTGAAATTGTTCTCCTGACACAACTTGATAGCATCATTTTTTGAGCATTTCACTCCAATGTTCTAATTCTGCTTTATTAGTTTCAGGTAGGTGGACTTGGGATAGGTGGTGGTATAGTTGGTGAAATGTTGGACCGTGGAGCTTTTATTGCTCCAATGTTTCGCTTAAGATGCATCTCAAACTCACCGACCTTTAGTTTCAGTTCAGCGATTTCAGTCTCATCACATACCTCCAATAACAAAGCCTTAAATCCATTAGA
Organism: Lathyrus tuberosus; assembly: GCA_022829125.1. Classification (NCBI taxonomy): domain Eukaryota; kingdom Viridiplantae; phylum Streptophyta; class Magnoliopsida; order Fabales; family Fabaceae; genus Lathyrus; species Lathyrus tuberosus. Next base: position 6,446,280 of record JALAZF010000177.1, on the reverse strand, counting down.
AAAGTAGCAGTTTGTAATGGCTTTTTCTCTAATGAGTTTTGCAGAATGCTGTCTGAAGAAGCTGCAACATCATAAATAACATCAGACTTGGTTGTGTTGATAGGTTCAACTGGTTTTGCACATGAAACCAGTGTCTTCCTATGCAATATATCCAAGACTTCAGGAAAATGATCCAGGCAACACACATCTTCCAAACACTCAAAATGAGACAGAAACTTCACCAAGCAAGCTTGACATTTCATCTATTGTAACTCCTCCAATAGGGAGCTCCTTCAGTAAATGATGAGGGACAAGCAAAACACCTGAAACAGTCCCAAAAATTTGTTGATTCTTCCTCAATCCAAGCTTTGACGGAACTTTATTGACTCATCTTTGAGGTAACCCAATAAATATACACTGATTTTTTTTGTTATTTTGGAAATTTCCCATATTACTTTCATTGGTAGCTAAGGTTTGCGTCAAAATAACTCTGAGATCATTAACACAAATAACAAGATAGTCTATGTCATGTGATGGCAGCTTCTGAGCACAATGAGCCATATGTAGACGACAATATGCAGATGCCACTGGATCTCCTAATCCTCTTGTCATCATCACTAGGCGTTTGAGACTGTCTGTAGGCTGGTCGAGCAGAAAACGCTGGCAAGGCAATATTGCCAGCTCCAAGTAAATGCGTGGAAGAAGATCTTGCATTGATGAAACTTGTAGCATGAGCATCAAGGATAACAAATTTTGGAGCGAACCTTTGTATCTGTACTAGTTTAGGACTAGTGATTTTTTTTTTGAGTTTATTTGAATCCATATACTTCTTGCACGTCTTGAAGTGTATTTGAATGAAAATGGTTTGTGCAATAGGAAACAATTTGTATGCCTTGTCCCATTTGTCTTTGCAAAACTTGTATATGCTTTAATTCCTCTTTGTAATGATAAGTGCATCTGTTTTGAATTTATCTATGAGTTTTTTTCTCTTTCTCTGAAGTGTCCAACCAACTTGATACAAGTATCGCATAACCAATTTTGAGCAAAAGATAAAGTGACAGTGATATTTTCTGCAACTCATTTATTTTGGGAGTATCTTATTTGGCCACTAAATGTAGAATTCATGTCCACACTTGTTTTACGACCTTAAATTCAATATGACAACATGGTGACTATTGATTTCAAAATTCCAAATTCTTTTGCCCTTTTAAAACCTTTTAAAACTCAAACAATGGGATTCTAGGAATTGAACCTTCAAATCCAAACAATGACCTTGGCTAGTGATGAAACAAGGATTCTAAATCATATATATCACACTTTGCACTATTTTTCTATTCAAAATATGCCAACCTCTCCTAAAGAAGTCTTGACATCCTTAGCCTTAAATCATGTCACCAGTATGAAATCAAATGGAACGTGATTTTATATTTAAACTTAGAAACTCACTCTTAGAATGTGAATCTCATATTAAGGCTAGTTTCCACCCAGTGATCTTACACACACCACTTGCGCTTGAATTATCAATCAATCAACCATGTGAAGAGTTTGTGTGAGGCCTCACACTCTTATTTCCACTTGAATTCGCCGCACTTGCAGGATCCTCTAGTTACACAGAATACAAACCATAACTCCATAACCTAAACTTTAGAGGATTATGACCAAAAACCATATGATGATCTTGAGAAAAGTCCATGAAGCAGCCACATGCTTGGTATAAGAAAAAATGAGATAGTAGGACAAATTTGGGGTATGACAATAAGAACCACTGAATCTCTGAGAAGTCTAAATAGAAGTGTTGGGAGGGTTATTTGAACACCTTCTTCTAAAAAGAACATCATGCACTTGTGGGCAGTGAAAATGTGATCACCCTTTTTAGAGCTAGATCGGTGATACACGCTTCCAATAAGTATTTTGAACCATACTCTTAGGATGTTTTCAATCTCTTTGAAGTAATGTATTAGAGCTATCATTGTATCTTGTTTATGTTTAGACGAGATAAAAGCAACTCTATTTCCTTTACTGGTGTGAGAAATGAACCCCGCAATGGTTTTCTCGGTTATCTCAATTTTCCTGTTAGGGAGATAAGAGATAATTTTTTCTTTTTCAGCCATAGTATGTGTCATACCCCAAATTTTGACCACTAAGATTTCCCATCATTGTGCAAATCATCATCACAATATGGGCGAACCATCATGCCTCATTAGTCTCCCTAAAGATGGGTGAGCATCCACTATAATCAAACTTAGGGTTTCAAGCCCTCTCAGAGTTCTTAGACAGAGGATCAATCAAGGAATGACACAATATTCAACTTGTCTAAAAGGATTAAGAGGAGTTCCACTTCAAGAATTAAGCACAAGGCTGCTCCCTTCTAGGTGGATCAAGCCTTAAGATCGCCAGTGTCACCAAATTAGGGTTTGGTCGACCAGGGCCTCCAGATGGAAATTTTCCTCTGGGAATGAGCCAATGCTTAAAAGCATTATCTATGATGATCCAAGGGATCTCATGAACCCAATCACCAAGTCAATTTAGCCTCAGGGGATGCATACATCAAAAATCAGGAATTAGGGTTTCTTGACCTAATTCACCCCTAAGTTGACTTTTGGGACAAAACATGAGCCAAGACCTCAAGAGGGGATTTGAGGGTCTCAAATACATCACATTGATCCATTTGCAACAATGGATTGATCCAAGAAGCTTGAGCAACAAGTTTCAATTTCATCAGAACCACAGTTAGGGTTTCGCGGAAAAAGTCAACTGTATCTTTGACTTTTGACCAGAACATGCTCCCAAACCCTAATACATGATTCAATACACCCTATAACACCTATGAAATCAATCCATCAAGTTTGATTTAGGTCAAGGACTTGATTTCATAGAGGATAGCACAGTTTGGAATTCATATGACAAAAAGTCAACTGTGCACAAAAGTCAAACTTTGACTTTTTGAGATTTTTCACAATTATGGTTCCTTAACCCTAAAATGATGTTAATGTGTGATTGGAATCATCATTCATCAATAAAAATCAAGAAAATTGGATAACTTGTAAAAGGTGTAACCATAAAAAACTTAGAAATTTTTCCAAGTTATGGAACAAAGTGGCTAGGGTACCAACTTTGGAGGATCATAACTCCTAAACCACAAGGCCATTTTTTCCCATCCAAAGCTGGATTTTTAGCTCTCATTACCCTCTACAAAAGCTTCAACTACCACTCATTCCAATTCCCCATGGATTTCAAGTTATGGAATGATCAAAATCAAGAAAAGTGAAAATGTCACTTTTTTCCAACACTTAGTGAAATTTTCACTAAGTCAGAATCTGCCTTCACTTTTTTCCAAATCTAGGGATATTTTTCACTTGGATCCAAAAAGTATCAAAATTAATTATGATCAAACAGTTATTGTATCATATGAGGGCTTTCCAAAATGGCCAAGAACTCCATCAAATTCCACTTGAGCCATGAGATATGACAATGGCAATATGCCTTGCTGAAAACTGCCAAGGCTAAGCAGAATTTTGCACTTTTGCTCGATTTGGCAAAATCAGATAATTCCAAGCCTTTTCATCACTTTGGACACATCTGAGGATCAAATCTAAAGGGAACAAACACTTATCCAAGCCTCCAAAGTCTTTGGAACAAGAAGTAGCATGCCAAACCTAGAATTACCTAAAAGAGGGACAAGACTCCAATTTTGGATTGGAGCATTCAATGCATACACCAAGGTGGCATGGACTGAGCCATTGTCAGCTGAATTCAGTCAAGACTTATCCAAGACCAAGGGAACCAGCAGCCTGTGCCCTAACCTCTAGTCAATGGCTAGAGGAGACTTGGATTCTCATTGCTCAACATTGGCCAAACCTATGCAGCAGTTGCCATTCACTATTCCTTGCAAAACAAACTTGCTCTACTATAAATAGAGCTTATTTGTGATCAGTTTGAGTACACCAAAGCCATCAAACAGATGCTTTCCTCAAAATCTCCTTCTTCACTCCAATTTTGCCTTCCAAAGCAAGTCACTATCGGGTTTTGAGTTTGAGAGCAATTCTAATCAAACCAATCACACACACACCTCATAAACATCATATAGAAGTGATCCAAACACTCACATAACATCTGGAACACCAAAATCGCAAAATCACCAGCCAACTGCTCAAGCCTTTGACAGATTTGCAATTGAGGTGCCAAATCAAGTTCCAGCTCAAATCAATCCACTCCAAGCATCCAGACACACTCCATAGCACCTAGGGAAGCTGTCCATAACCTTAGAACCAAGTTGTAACACCTCTAACACAAAACACGATCACCAGCTGCAAGTGGTAAGCATGAGCTCTTCTAACTCTTTGATCCATGCAATTTTTGCTGCACAATAATTTGGCCATATGTTCATAATCATGCATGGAGTGTTTTCCCTCAATCAATTGCATTGTTTGAATCGTCTATCGAATTTCTGAACCTTCATGCAAATTTTAGGGTTCTTGAGGTTTCTCTTTGATTTCTTATTCCATGTTTAAAATAAATGAAATTAAAGACCATAGACATGATCGTGAGGTTGAAACGAGTAGATTGATATGTAGATTACATGATACAATCAAGTATTCAGTGAGATTGGATAGAAAACGCAAATCTGCAGAAATAGAGGAAGGGCGCGTGTTCTTGCCATGTTCTTGGCGCCCTTTTTCAAATATTTGAATATTTGAATTTTGTGATTTTATTTAATTGATTCAAAAATTAATTTCTCTCTGATTTTTAATGATTTTGAGTTGATTCTTTTTTTTAATAATTCACAAAAATGTTAAAATATTTTATTTTACCAAAAAATCCCAAAAATATTATTTATTTCATATAATTGATATTTTTGCAAAGAATTAATATTTTAATTGTTTTTGACATTTAAAATATTTTTTCCTTCTTGATTTTGCAAATTTTAATGACTTCTAATCATTTTGCAGGTCAAAACTTGATTTTTGAAACATTAATCCAAGATCACAATTTGTTTTCCACATGTTTAACAATTTTGATCATTTTAATTGAATTTTTATTCAATTAAAATACATTTTGGAAACAAATTAGGGTTTTTGATTAGTTCAACCCTCATCAAACTTTTTCAAACCCTTTGGGCCTCTAGTAGAGTGTAAGACCCAACCCTTTTAAAAAACCAAACTATTTTGGGCCTCAGTGTATTGTATAAGTCCCGATACCGTCAAAAAAATTCGGCGCGGTCGTCGCCTTTCTAACAAATCAAACCCTTGGGCCTACCCTCGTGTTATAAGCCCCATTCTTTTTCTTTAAACACCTTTGGGCCTCTAGTAGAGTGTAAGACCCAAACCCTTTTAACCAAAACTATTTTGGGCCTCAGATATTGTATAAGTCCCTCTGCGTTAAAAGAAATTCTTGGCGCGATCGCCAGTTCAAAAACCATTTTTTTGGGCCTCTCCTTGAGCTGTAAGCCCCACCACTTGTACAAAAATAAACCTTTGGGCCTCTTGAGAGAGTGTAAGATCCATCCCTTTATACAGAAAACCTTTTAGGCCTCAGTCACTTGTATAAGTCCCTGTACAATGTACAAAACAACAGTGCAATCACTGATAAAACTTTGGGCCTCTCCTTGAGCTGTAAGCCCCAACAATCTTTTCAAATCACTTTCTCCTTTGATTTTGAATATAATATTGTTATCAAAGCTTTCTTTGTTGAACAACTAACAAAACAGCATGGAAGCTCTACAACCGAGTAAGTGTTTACCCGCTTTCTTTATCCGCTTTCATATATATATATATATATATATATATATATATATAACTGTATTGTGGGGCTGCTCACTGTAAGTCTACTTTCACAAACTTTTTTATACTTGTCAAATATCAACTGTGTAATACTAGTATAGTTATTTAGAGTGTTCCCCGACAACTACGTCTAGCACTAGGTAAAGCCCCATTGATCGCTCTTAGATACAGCCAAAACTAGATCCCCATAGGATTACCAGACACAGTCTTCCCTCCTCTTGGGGTTAAATAATATGGAGACGTGAAAGGCAGCATTCTCGGTGAACCCTTTCTCAGACTGTCACCCTTAGAAGTTATCAAAGAGACTCTACTCCCCAGAGATGATATTTTCTCTGTGAATGGCATCTCTTGAGTTTCTTCCAAATTCTCGGACTTTCCTGGCTTGATCTATTCTCTATGAATGGCATGTCTTAAACTTCTCGGGGTTTGGGGACCCACAGGCTTCTTAAAAGTACCCTTAAAAATTGTCAAAGAAACTCTAACTCCCCAGAGATTATCTTTTCTCCGTGAATGGCATCTCTTGAGTTTCTTCCAAATTCTCGGACTTTCCTGGCTTGATCTATTCTCTGTGAATGGCATGTCTTGAACTTCTCGGGGTTTGGGGACCCACAAGCTTCTTAAAAGTATCCCCGCCTCCTCTTGGGCATTGTACAAGGACCCTTCGGCTTCTTAGAAGTTCTCATGCCTTCTCTTGGGCTTAATACAAGGACCCTGACAACCTCTAAAAGGTATAAGACATAACTTAATCATCCTTTGCTAGAGCAGTCTTTCCAGCGTCAAAACTCCGGCCATTTAAGGGTTGATACTCATCCCTTAAAGCCCGTGCCTCCTCTTGGGCATTGTACAAAAGATGAAACTCTAGACTTGGACAGTCTAAAACCCCCTTGAGTCTCAAAGGCATTCTCAAGTTCCTTTCACAAATCGAAAAAACACTGATCGCTCCAAAAGTCGGCCTCTCTCATGAGATTTCCTCACCCTTTGGCCTGCCTATGGATGTAATCCTCAGCAGTAACCCAACCTTCTCTTGGGCATTATACAAAGATCATTCACTATCTGAGAATCGATCTCTCCAAAACACCAGTAGACTTGGACAGTCTCAATACCCTTTGGATTTCCCATTTCCTTAAAGAATAGGAAATAACCCCGATCTTCTAATCAATACCAAAGTACAACCTCGTCTGGAATCAGTCTCTTTATAAGAACTGATTTTCTCTTTTATACAACATACTGGACCTGTCACTAAACTGAAACAGTCACCAGCATAGATAGCCTCCTCTTGGGCTTTGTACAATGATTCTCCCCAGTGGAGCTAACCTTTTTAACCTCTATATCGGGCTTCGTACGAGATACAAATCACTCTTTTGTTGAGTATAAAAGACTCTCTTGTTGAGTCAAACATTTTTAGCCTTCATATCGGGCTTCGTACGAGATACCAAAACACTCTCTTGTTGAGTATAAGAAGACTCTCTTGTTGAGTCGATCCTCCTTTAGCCTCTATCTCGGGCTTCATACGAGATACAAATCACTCTCTTAGTGAGTATAAAAGACTCTCTTGTTGAGTCAAACCCTTTTAGCCTCCGTCTTGGGCTTCGTACAAGACACATATAAAAACACTCTCTTGTTGAGTCAACCCTTTTAGCCTCTATCTCGGGCTTCGTACGAGATACAAATCACTCTCTTGGTGAGTATAAAAGACCCTCTTGTTGAGTCAAACCCTTTTAGCCTCTATCTCAGGCTTCGTACGAGACACAAAAGCATCCTCTTGTTGGGTCAATAGCCTCCTCTTAGGCTTTGTATAAAGAAATCCCCGTTTTGATTCAATCAACCTTTTAGCATCAAATCATGCTTTGGTCGCAGCATACAAACATCATCAACTCATTTTCCCTCGTCTAATTGCTGTAAGCGGCAAGCCTCTGGATTATTTACATCCACGCGACTGTCCCTCTTTTAGCATGAGAAATTCCTAAGGAAAGATGGCATTGCTCTAAACTGAGTTAAAGTCTTCTCCTTCAGGTTGAAAATCCCCTATAAAAGGAAATTATGGCATTGTTGGATTCTCATATCCCAGTTAAAGTAATTCTCCTTTATAATCAGTCACCCAACAGTTGTGCCAAACAGACCAAATATTCCCCTTTAGAGATGACAAATTCTCTCTAAAGTCAACACCCTTTTAGATTCACATTTTGGGCTTCGAACAAGATACAAATAGACCTTTCAGCTTCACATCTTGGGCTTTGAACAAGATACAAACCACCTTTAGCTTCATGTCTTGGGCTTTGAACAAGACACCAAAACACCATTTCCTCCCATAGAATAGGAGGAACTACAATCGCTCTGATTTCCCTGTTTCGTTAAACGGGAATACGTAGGCATAAGATTGAAAAATCTTAGCGAGCGCACTAATCAAAAACCAAAAATCTCGTACCTTCATACATCAATCAAAAAGCATCAGTCCTAACATCCTACCAATAGTCTAAACCCTGTGTTCTTGACAAAATAACCTAAGAGAGACCCACAATCTTTGTAGCATCTGTAAACCAACAGTTATCTGTTTAAACTCAGTTTGCAAGCAGGGTTAATTGGAGACATCTATTTCCCTTCCTTCATCAGCTTCAATAGGATAAAAAATGAATCGAACTGTAGTACCCCCAAAGCGATAGTGCTTCGCAACCACACATAAAACTCGCGCTACAGTGTGATTCAAAATATCTTCAATAAGAATTGGAAGAATTGGAAGAATGGAACCTTTCAGTCTTTCAAAGAAAGCATTTCAACCTTGGGATTCCTGTGTCTTGGAAAGGTCAAAGCCCTTTTCTTTTAGATCTTTGAAATCAACATCAGTTTCACAAAGTACATAGAGATCTTCAACAGGAGTGTCTAGAGTGACGACTGGTTTCTTAAAACAACAGAAGAAGCCTTTAGTTGTTGAGTTTGTGAGGAACGTTGAGATGATTCAGCCATTGATGTTGAGAGTTGAAGTTGAAGGAATGAAGACAGAAGGTTTTGAGTGAACAGTTGTTCTGAGGAGTTTTATGGTTTGAAAACTAAAAGTGTGGGAGAAGTGAGCATAGTGTGAAGTGTAAATGATGTGATTTTATATAGGCACAACAAAAAATAATTAAATAATGAATCATAATTACACACAATAAATGCACAATAAAAGGGGGAAAGCGTAAAGAGTTAACTTATTCTCAAGAAGGTTATGAAACCCAATGCGTCAAATCATGATTACGCATGTTCATCAAATGGGACAGTTGTCACCCCTATCGTTCACACGTTCTCGAATGAAAAGACAACAATTAATGTTGTAACTGTTCACAATCCAGAAGACAAATCAAAGGATTTCCTTCTGAAAAGAAATATTCTAATTCATGAACCTCCCTCACTTCAGAAAGCTCGTGTTTCAAAGCCAAACGTGTAATTTAAAAATAAAATAAACAAATAAACAAGTAAATTCATCAGAATCTTATTTCAAAAAATTCTGGTAACTTGACACGTTGAAATTTCATCAACTCATTCTGGACACGGTTTTATAAATAAATTTTTCAGAATAAATACAAATTTATCCTCAGCAAGGGGTTTTGTGAAAATATCAGCCCACTGGTGGTCTGTATCCACAAATTTTAAATGAAAAATGCCCTTCTGAACATAGTCACGTAAAAAGTGATGTTTTATTTCAACATGTTTAGCCCTAGAATGTAGAATAGGATTCTTGGATAGACAAATAGCAGAAGTATTATCACAGAAGATAGGAATGTTACTCTCAGAAATCTGATAATCTTCTAATTGACTTTTCATCCAAAGAATATGTGTGCTACATTCGGAAGCTGCAATATATTCAGCTTCAGCAGTTGATAAAGCAATTGTGGACAGTCTTTTGCTGGACCATGAGATCAGATTGTCTCCCAGAAATTGACAACTTCCAGAAGTACTTTTTCTTTCTATTCTGTCTCCAGCATAGTCAGCATCACAATAGCCTACTAGTTTGTAATCAGATGATTTTCTATAGAATAGCCCAAGGTTAGAAGTACCTTTCAAATACTTAAAGATTCTCTTAACAGATGTTAAGTGAGTTTCTCTAGGATCTGATTGGAAACTAGCACATAGGCACACGCTGAAGAGGATGTCTGGTCTAGAAGCAGTCAGATAAAGGAGATATCCAATCATACCTCTGAATAGCTTCTGTTCTACCTTACCACTTACCTCTTCTTTCTCCAGAATACATGTAGGATGCATAGGAGTTTTTGATGGCTTGCATTATGACATGTTGAACTTCTTCAGATGTTCCTTGGTATATTTTCTTTGATGAATATATGTTCCTTCAGTTCGTTGATCAATTTGAATTCCCAGAAAGAACTTTAGTTCTCCCATCAAGCTCATTTCAAATTCAGCCTGCATTAACTTAGAAAATTCCTTGTACAAAGAAGTATTAGCAGAACCAAATATAATATCATCAACGTAAATTTGCACAACCAGAATGTCATTTTTATAGGTCTTGCAAAAGATCGTTGTATCCACTTTCAGACCGTATAATGATTTCTTAAGTTTGAAAACGAAATCTGGGTTTTCAGAACTTTTAAAACCAGGAGGTTGGTGCATATACACTTCTTCAGAAATATACTCGTTTAAGAATGCACTTTTTACATCCATCTGATATAAAGTGATGTCATGATTTACAACAAAAGAAACTAAGAGACGAATAGATTCTAACCTGGCAACTGGTGCAAAGGTTTCTATATACTTTATTCCTTCTTGCTGACTATAACCTTGTGCTACCAGTCGTGGGTTGTTTCTTATGACCTCACCTTTTTCATTGAGCTTGTTTTTGAATACCCATCAGGTTCCAACGACGTGGACACCTTTTGGTTTTTGAACAAGATCCCAAACATCATTTCTGGTGAATTGATTTAGTTCTTCTTCCATAGCCAGAATCTAGTCGTTGTCTTGAAGAGCTTCATCTATTGAGGTTGGTTCGATGAGAGAGACCAAGCCAAGAAGAGTTTCTTTAGAAGGTTTGAATGATGATCTGGTTCTGACTGGTGCATCTTTATCTCCCAGAATCAATTCTTCAGAATGAGAAGTTCTTGGTCTACTTTTCTTCTAATGAGATGGACCAACAACAGTTTCTGATTGAGTTGTTTCTGAGTCTTTAGTTTCAGAAGCTGTGTCTTTATCTCCAGAGTCTTTATCCTTAGGTTCTGAGAAGGTGATTTCTAAATCTGTAAGTTTCTCAACTAGCTTTGACTTTTCAGGGTCAAGCTTATCATCGAATCTAACATGATTGATTCTTCAACAATTCGTGTTTCTGTGTTATAGATTATGTAGCCTTTTGAGCGTTCAGAATATCCTAACAATAAACATTTTTAAGCCTTAGAATCAAAGTTGCCAAGATTCTCCTTAGTGTTTAACATAAAACATGTGCAACCAAAAGAATGAAAATAAGATATGTTGAGTTTTCTGTTCTTCCACAATTCATAAGGAGTCTTACCCAGAATAGGTCTAACAGAAACCCTGTTCTGAATGTAACATGCTGTGTTTACTTCCTCTACCCAGAAATGCTTAGCCATATCAGTTTCTTGGATCATGGTACAAGCCATTTCTTGCAAAGTACTATTCTTCCTTTCTACAACTCCATTTTGTTGTGGAGTTCTAGGACAAGAGAAATCATGGGAAATGCCATGAAAATCAAATAGATCCTCAAAGTATATGTTCTCAAATTCTCTGCCATGCTCACTTCTGACTTTGACTATTTTCCAATTCTTCTCTGTTTGTACTTGAGAGCAAAAGGTAGAGAACACAAAATGCAACTCATCCTTGTGTTTCAAGAACTTTACCCATGTCCAACGACTATAGTCATCAACGGTAACTAATCCATACTTCTTTCCACTAATTGAAGAAGTTTTCACTGGTCCAAACAAATCAATGTGTAAAAGTTCTAACGGTCTAGAGGTGGAAACAACATTTTTTTGCTTTGAAGGAAGTTTTAGAGAACTTGCCTTTCTGACATGCTTCACCAAGAGCATCTAAAGAAAACTTCGGGTTTGGTAAGCCTCTGAACAGTTCAAGCTTATTTAGCTGAGAAATCCTTCTCATGCTAACATGGCCCAAACGTCTATGCTATACCCACTACTCTTCATTAACAGACATTAAGCATTTGACATTCTGTTCACTGTGATAAGAAAGTATAATCTTGTAAATGTTGTTTTTCCTCTTTCCAGTAAAAAGGATTGAGCCATCTTTCTGGCTGACAACCTTAGAGGACTTTTGATTAAAGATAATATCATAACCATTGTCACTAAGCTGACTGATAGACAATAAGTTATGCATCAAACCATCGACCAAAAGAACATTAGTAATAGAGGGAAGTTTACCATTACCGATAGTTTCAGAGCCAATATTTTTCCTTTCTGGTTTCCTCTGAAACCAACGAAGCCTCCAGGCTTTAGTTCCAAACTTTGGAACATATGCCTTCTTCCCGTCATGTGTCGCGAGCAACCACTGTCCAGGTACCATGATTGGTGTTTCAATTAAGCTGCTAAGGATGTCTGCAACATAAACTATCTTTTCCTTAGGTACTTTCTGGGTCCTTTTTTGTTAGTTTTCCCAGAGTGTTTATCAACTTTGGGTTTAAGTGCAACATGATAATCAAGTGGAATTTGTGCATAATATTTAGGTTTAGAAACAGATTTCTGTTTCGGTGGAGGTTTCTGTGCAAGCTCAAAATAAACAGGTTTTGTGCCAGCAAGTACAAAGTGCTTTTAGAGAGGTTTTGGTTTTACCACGATACTTTCATCAATCTTAGAGTTATATGTACAACCTAAACATTTCTTGCCATTTCTACCAACTCCATAGATTAAGGAAGCAATTTTGCTTCTATCTATGCTTTTAGTCAGAAAGTGCTAAAAAGTGTAGCGTGCGATTTTTGTCGGTGACACGACCACCTTATCGCCATTTGGTTTTTCCTCACCGCAATGGTAGGGATTGGGTGCTACTTTCTAATTTCTTATTTATCCTATGAAACTGGAAAGGAAATGGAAGTTATCTAAAACTAACCTTGCACGCAAATGTTTTACTGAACAAATGCTAAGAGATTGGGGAGTTCGGGGTCAGGTTATACAATGGGGAGTTTGTCAATTACCCATCCTATATGTGGTTATCCACAGGTCATTAGCAATTCTACTGTTTTCTACTTACTGGTGTTTATCTGTCGTGGGTTGGGAAAGTTTCTCCTTTGGGACTGTTTGAGAGAGAGAGAGAGTTTTTGTTGGTTTTGGGGTTTTCGATGTTTTTGGTAAGGTACTGGACCTAAGGTTTTTTTATTGATATGTGAAGGTACTGGACCTAAAATTTTTTATTGGTATGCTCGCTAAGATTTCACAATCTTATGCCTACTTATTCCCATTTAAAGAAAACATGGAAATCAGAGCAATCGTAGTTCCTCCTATTCTAAGGGAGGAAAAGACGTTTGGTGTCTTGTTTAAAGCCCAAGATTGAAGATAAAAGGTATTTGTGTCTTGTTCAAAGCCCAAGATTGAAGCTAAAGGTTTGGCTGAGAGAGAATTTTTCATCTCTAAAGGGAGATATCTCGTCTGTTTATCACAACTGTTGGGTGATTGATTATAAAGGAGAATTACTTTAACTGGGATATGAGAATCCAGCAATGCCATAATTTCCTTTATGAGGGTGTTATCCTGAAGGAGAAAATTTTAACTCAGTGTAGAGTAATGCCATTTTTCCTTAGGAGTTTTTCATGCTAAAAGAGGGACATTGGCTTGGATGTAAATAATCCAGAGGCTTGCCACTTACAGCTGTTAGATGAAAGAGGGGATTTACCAGGATAAGAGATGGACTACAGCTTGGATTTTTGAATCAACAAGTGTGCCACTTACAGGAGTTATCTGGGATTAAGGTTTGTTTTGAATGTTTGTTTTGATGGTGATATACAGAGAAGTGTCTTTTTACAGAGAAATTTTTTATTTCCTCTGAGGGGATGTTGATTTTTGTGTGCCTTGATCAAAGCCCAAGGTTGAAGCTAAAAGGTTGATTGACTCCACTAGGGAGTTTATTATCTGTCTTGTACAAAGCCCAAGATTGAGGCTGAAAAAGAGACTGGCTATTTGGGGGATATCATTATACAAAGCCTAAGAGGAGGCAGGAAGTTGACTTTTCCGGGGAAATATTTTGTCTGTCTTGTACAAAGCCCAAGATTGAGGCTAAAAGAGGGTTTTTGACTCTACTGGGGAATATTTGTATGTGTCTTGTACAAAGCCCAAGATTGTGGCTAAAAGAAGATTAACTCTGTTAGAGGGAGATTTTATATGTGTCTTGTACAAAGCCAAAGATTTAGGCTAAAAAGAGACTGACTCAACAAGAGAGTGTTTTTATGGTGTCTTGTACAAAGCCCAAGATTGAGGCTGAAAGGTGTTGAGGGATGATCATTATACAAAGCCTAAGAGGAGGCTGGAAATTATTGACTCAATAAGAGAGTGAGGAAAAATATTTATACAAAGCCTAAGAGGAGGCTAGAAAGTGGTTGACTCAATAAGAGAGTGAGAAAAGATCTTTATACAAAGCCTAAGAGGAGGCTAAAAAGTGATTGACTCAACAAGTGAGTGAGAAAAGATCTTTATACAAAGCCTAAGAGGAGGCTAACTTCTGCTGAGGATTATTGAGATCCAAAGGCAGGTCCATATTGAGGAATCAACTCTTGTTGAGGATTACAGAAGAGTTGAAATATCATATGCCTTGAGGGTCTGATAAAGGTTTGCTGATAGTGATTTGACCTTAGCTGGGGAAAATCAAAGTGAGAGTTTAAAGATTGAGTTTTAAAATCTATGGAGGGTTTAACTCTACTGATGATTGATGAGATGACCAGGGTTTTTCCTGTGTTTTTGGGAAACTTGAGGGTTTCTTTGAGATCTAATAGGAGATGAGACTGTCCAAGTCTACTGGTATGACAGGGTTTATCTTTGTATGAGGCCCAAGAGGAGGCTGGTGTTTTAAGGGATGAGAATCAACCCTAAATTAGTTTGATGTTTTAACTCATCAGAAAGAATGCTCTAACAAAAGATGACTAGGTTATATCCTACGCCTGTAAGAGGTCTTTGGGTCCTTGTACTAAGCCCAAGATAAGGCATGAGAAATTCTAAGAAGCCTGAGGGTCCTTGTACAAAGCCCAAGAGGAGGCTGGGGGTGCTTTTAGGAAGCCTGTGGGTCCAAACTTAAGAAAAGTTCAAGAAAAGTCTCACCGGGAATAATCGTTTCTTTAGTGAACAGTTCTAGGGTTTGAAGAAATTCAAAAGAGGTTTCACCAGGAATTAATCCTCTATGGGGGAAATGAATTTCTTAGACAAATTTCTAGTAGTGACAGTCTTGAGAAAAGTTTCACCAGGAATAATGCCTTTCTCTGTTCCATATTGTATAAGCCTAAGAGGAGGCAGGATTGTATCTGGAAATTCCTATGGGGAACTAGTTTTGACTTTGTTGAAAGAGTGGCCACTGGTTTGATCTAATCCTAGACCTAATTGCCAAGGAAAACTCTAAGCAAGATATACAGGCATATATATATATATATATATACAAATGAAATATATACTGTATGTAAAAGAGGGTAGGAGGACTTACAGGTGAGCAAGTTAAACAAATATATATATACAAGTATGTAAAAGAAAGCTGATAAAACTTACAGGTAAGCAAGCTTCCAGTACTACAACTATATGGTTAATTATTCAAGAAATTAAAGAAAGTTTTGATAACAACTATGGATTTGAATCTAAATCAAAAGGGGAAGTTGTTTTGAAAAGAATATTGGGGCTTATACTCAAGGAGAGGCCCAGATGAAAAACAGTGATCGTACCGTTGATCTAAAAATTGTATCGGGACTTATACAATGACTGAGGCCCAAAAAGGTTTTCTGTACAAAGGGGTTGGGTCTTACACACTATCAAGAGGCCCAAAGTGTTTGAAAAAGAAAAGAAATGGGACTTACATCACAAGGGTAGGCCCAAATGATTTTGTTTGAAAACGGCGATCGCGCTGAGATTTTTGAAATCGTATCGGGACTTATACAACGACTGAGGCCCAAAAAGATTTATTTACAAAGGGATGGGACTTACACTCTATCAAGAGGCCCAAAGGGTTTTGAAAAAAGATTTGTGAGGGTGAAAATAAGCAAAAACCCAAATTTGATTTAAAAATGTATTTTAATTGAATAAAATTCAATTAAAATGATCAAAATTATCAAACATGTGTGAAAAAACTAGTGATCTTGGATTAGTGTTTGAAAAATCATGTTTCATTCATAGAATGATTTGAAAATCATTTGAATTTGCAAAATCAAGAGAAAGAAATATTTTTAAATGCCTAAAAACAAATAAAAATATAATTCTTTACAAAAATACCAAATATATGAAATAAATAATATTTTTGTAGAATCAAATATTTTAACATTTTTGTGAATTTTCAAAAAAAAGAACCAATAAAAAATAATTAAAATTGAGAGAGAAATTAATTTTGGAATTAATTAATAAAAACCATGAAAAATGTGAAAAATAGCAAAATAGGGGAAAATGGCAAAATGGTCTGGGTGGGTCTTGAATCCACGACCTCCCAACCAAACACACATGCACGCTATCACTGGGGTGGTGATACATCCATGTATCAAAACCACCTCATGTGTATATGAGGGTGGCAAGATTTTAGGCCTGGCCAAGGCGCCCTGGCCTGGCCCTTGCCCAAGGCATGGCCTGATTTTTGCCTCTTGCATGAAGGCTCTAACTTCCTCATTTCTCCATAGATTTTGACAAAATTTAGATGGATCCTACCTAGAATTTCATGAGGAATCTAATGGTGCTTTTAGATTTTTCTAAAGATGTCCCTATTTTAAAACCCGATAGTGGTTTCAAAATAGGCCAAGATTTGCATGTTCTATGCTATCTCATTATACAGACAACAATAGCATGGCAAATTGGTTCAAACATAACATATATGATATGTATGAGATGTCCATGATCAATGGACATCAAAGCAATGCATGATGTAGAGAGTTTAAGTTATGATGCACTTACCTCTTGAAGCTCCTTGTGCTATCTGTCAAGATCCTTGTGCCAGAAGTAATCCAATGCTTTAGACACTCTTGATTGATCCCTTAGAAGCTTTTAGAATGATCAAAACCAGCTGGAATCCTCAGGAACAAGAATTGGCTCTTTCTTGCAAAAGTGGCAAAAGTGACCAAAATGGTAACTCACTCAAATGATGTTCCAGATGAGGGAAACCAATTGGGACATTTTGAGGATGATATTTGGAGTGTGTTTGAGGCTTTGTTTGGTTTTGAAAGTGACTGAATCAAGACATGGCTTGAAAAATGCAAAAAAGTCAAAATTTGAGGTTTTGGAGGTTGACTTTCTGATTTTGGTGTTTCAGATCAAGGATGAGTGTTTGAACAGCTTATATATGATACATTGGATATGTTTGGATCATGAGCTATGATGGAATTGCTCTCTAATTCGAAAACTCAGTGGTGACTTGCAAAAGAAGACATTTCTGCATAATGAGAGAGATTCTGAGGAAAGCAAGTGTTGTAGTGCTTTGGGGTACTCAAACTGATCACAAAGGAGCTCTATTTATAGTAGAGCAAGTTTGTTTGCAAGGAATAGTGAATGGCAGCTTGGACAGTCCTTTGGCCAATGTTGATCAAAAGGCATCTTTAGTCTCCTCTAGCCATTGACTTGAGGTTATGGTACAGGCCTATGGTCCTTTGGTTCAGAGCTGAATCTTGACTTAATTCAGTTAGCAATGTCTTGATGCTTGCCACCTTGTGAATCCATTGAATGCATTAAAACAAGATTGGAGTCTTTGAACTTTTTAGCCCTTTTAGGGCATTTATGGCTACATGTAGATCCTTGGACTTGGGAGGCTTGTGGATCAGATCATTCCTCTTTGATTTTATCCCTTGAGGTGTCCAAATGGATGACAAGGCTTGTAATTATCTGATTTGGCCAAATCGAGCAAGTGACCTATAATCTGCCTTGAACAAAATCAGTCTTTGATGCCATGTTCCAAGGGTTGGAACTCCCTACTCAAATTGAATTTGGAGATGTTCTGGTACTTGTTGGAAAGCCCTCATGGCATACTTCAACTTTGATGTTCAAAGTTGGTCTTGGTTCAGCATGGATCAAAGTGAAAAATGCCTCTACATTTTGGAAAAAGTAAGACAGATTCTGACTTAATGAAAATTTCACTAAGTGTTGGAAAAAGTGGCCATTTTCACTTTTTGTGATTTTGATCAATCTATAACTCAAAATCCATGAGGATTTGGAATCTCTTGTAGTTGACATATTTGAAGTATGTCAGATGGACTTTCATTTGAGCTTTGAATGGGAGAAAAAGGCCATGTGGTTTAGAAGTTATGACCTTGCAAAGTTGGGTAAAAACCACTTTTGTTCCATAACTTAGAAAAAAATTGGTTTCTCAAGGTTGCTCCTTTTGCAAGAAACCTCACTTTTCTTGATTTTTCTTGATTAATGATTATTAATACCATACATTAACATTGTTTTTTTACTTAGGGGAACCATATTTGTGAAAAATTCCAAAAAGTCAAACTTGATTTTGTGCACAGTTGACTTTTGGTCAGATGAAATCCAAATTGTGTGATTCTTTGTGCAATCAAGT
This sequence comes from Lathyrus tuberosus, assembly GCA_022829125.1. Classification (NCBI taxonomy): domain Eukaryota; kingdom Viridiplantae; phylum Streptophyta; class Magnoliopsida; order Fabales; family Fabaceae; genus Lathyrus; species Lathyrus tuberosus. Next base: position 6,427,852 of record JALAZF010000177.1, on the reverse strand, counting down.
TTTTGACCCAATTCAAACCTAATGGATGGATTCCATAGGTGTTTTAGGGTGTCTTAAACCATGTCCCAAGGTTTGGGAGCATGTCTTGGTCAAAACTCAAAGATACAGTTGACTTTTCCTTCAAAACCCTAATTGTGGTCTAGATGAAATTGAAACTTATGAATCAAGATTCTTGGATCAATCCATGGTTGTAAATGGATCAATGTGGTGTATTTGAGGCCCTCAAATCATGTCTTGAGGTCTTGGCTCATGTTTTGCTCCAAAAGTCAACTTAGGGGTGAATTAGGTCAAGAAACCCTAATTCTTGATTTTTTATGAATGCATCCCCTGAGGCTAAATTGACATGATGATTGGATCCATGAGGTCCCTTGGAGCATTTTGGATCATGTTTTTAAGTATTGGCTCATGCCTAGATGAAAATTTTCATTTGGAGGCCTTGGTCGACCAAAACCCTAATTTGGTGACACTGGCGATCTCGAGGCTTGATCCACTTGGAATGTTGCACTCCTGTGCCTGATTCTTGAAGTGGGAGTCTTCTTGATCCTTTATGGGTGTTTGAGAGGTTAGGAAAGTTGAAGATCATGTCATTTCTTGATTGATCCTTTGTCTAAGTGCCTTGAGAGGGCTTAAAACCCTAATTCTTGATTGTAGTGGATGCTCGACAATCCTTGTGGAGATTGATGAGGCATAAAGGTACATCCATATTGTGGTGATTATTTGCACAATGATGGGAAATATTGTGGTCAAAATTTGGGGTATGATAGATGCCCCTATTTAATCTTCTTGGACTTGAAGGTGTGAATGACGAAGGTATTCGGACACTCAGGATGCAAGAGGATTTAATATCTAAATACATAGTTGGTACCAGAAGCATCTGGAGCTATTTATTCTTCTAATTTTGAGATTTGACTTCTCAAAGTAGATTTTTTACTTTTTAAAGAAAAGATTTTTTCATTTAAAGAAGAAATATTATCTTCATGATTCTCACAAGTTTCAGAAGCAATTACTTGGACTTGTTTAAGGTCTTTGTATTTCCTTTGAAGACTTTGATACTTCTCCAGTATTTTAGAAAGACATGATTCTAAATCAGAACGAGAGAGATTAGAAAATTTCTCTTTAGAATCATGATCAGATTCTGCTTCTGAGTCTGATGATACTTTGTCTTCGGGTTCTCCAAAGACTTCAACATCAAAGGTTGTTGCCATCAATGCAGCATTAGCTTGTTCTTCTTCAGAATCTTCTTCTCATGAATCAGAGTCGTCCCAGGTAGCCATGAGTCCTTTCTTGCCTTTGACAAAATTCTTTTTATGCTTTTTGTCATTCTTGAGCATGGGACATTCATTCTTGTAATGATCTGGCTCTTTGCATTCATAGCAAATAACTTCTTTTCCAGAACTCGACTTCCTTTGTCCAGATGTTGAGTCAGAATGACCGGAAGTCCTTCTAGATCTTTTGAACTTTCCTTTACCTTTTTGTCTGTTCTTCCAGAGTCTGTTGACCCTTCTGGAAATTAATGAAAGTTCATCATCTTCTGAGTCTTCATCAGAATCTTCTGAGATTTCATCAGCTTGATAAGCCCTTAAATTTTCAGAGTTAGATTTCAAAGCAACTAACTTTCCTTTGAGGTTCATCTCCCTCAAGCTCTATCTCATGAATTTTTAAAGAACTAACAAGTTCTTCAAGACTGATACTATTTAGATCTTTACATAGTTTCAAGGCAGTTACCATAGGTCTCCACTTCTTAGGAAGGCTTCTGATGATCTTTTCGACATGGTCAGTAGTTGAGTATCCTTTGTCCAGAACCTTGAGTCCCACGACTAGCATTTGAAACCTTGAAAACATAGTTTCAACTGTTTCATCATCCTCCTTTCTGAATGCCTCATATTTCTGGATTAGGGCAAGCGCCTTTGTCTCCTTAACTTGAGTGTTTCCTTCATGAGTCATTCTTAGAGAATCAAAAATGGACTTGACAATATCTCTGTTTGTTATATTCTCATACTCAGTATAAGAGACGTCATTTAGCAGTATAGTTCTTGCCTTGTGATGATTCTTATAATCTTTCTTTTGTTGATCAGTCATAGCACTTCTTGACACTTTTTTTCATGTAGCATTAACAGGATGACTGTAGCCATCAACAATAAGATCCCAAAGATCTACATCATAGCCAAGAAAGAAAATTTCGATTCTACCTTTCCAATAGTCAAACTTGTCACCATCAAAGACTGGTGGTTTGGCAGTGTAGGGATCTTTCTCTACTGGAATAGCGGCGGCTGCCATTGTTTCTCACACACACACTAGATCGGTACTGAACACGATTAAGTGTTTGATAAACTTTTATCATAATCAGAACCGGAGCTCTGATGCCAATTGAAGGTGAGAAAAACACAAGAAAGACGAGTTTGAATTGGGGTTTTAAAAAACAAAAGCATTTTACTCACTCAATAAAAATCACCCTTAATAAACAACAAAGAGAAATACACAACAATTTTTATACTAGTTCACTTGAAAATCTCAAAGTTAATCCAGTCCACCCGCCAAGGTGATTTCGCCTTATACCCAAGGAGTTAATCCACTATAATCAACTGATTACAACCGCACTAGCAACCGCTGGTGACTAACAACCCACAAAGACACACAGTCTATGTCTTCTCAAGGATTCTGACCTAACTGGTCCCTTAAGGAAATACAAACAACAGTTTGATTACAACTGCACTAGCAACCGCTGGTGACTAACAAACCACAATAACACACAATCTATGTCTTCTAAGGATTTTGACCTAACTGGTCCCTTAAGGAAATACAAACAACAGTTTGATTACAAAGTTGTGTTTACAAAGATTGCTTTTACACAAGTGTCGCAACTGCGAAAAAACAACCGACGGAAACAGAACAGAAGAGTCGCCTCCGAACGTTATTTATCTCGACGCAGGGAAAGGAAACGATCAAAGAAACCTTAAAAGGGAGAAGACATGGTCATCGCAACCATAGTCCGGGCTCGGGAGTCGGTTACGCGAGGGGAAGGTATTAGCACCCCCAGGCGTCCATCGTACTCAATGGGATCCACGTTTGTTGTCTAATCAAAGGGTGAGTTATCTAAATCCTACTGCTAAACAGAAACGGAAAGGGAAAAACAAAAGGAGACTCGCAAGGATTATCTCAATCCTATGCCTACGTATCTTCGTGGATGAACGAAGAATCAGAGTCGACGTAGTTCGACGGACTACACACTAATGGGGGAAGGCTGCTCGCCAAGACATCGTCGTCTTGTGCCTATGTATCCTCAATCGGACAAGAAAGAGGAAATCAGAGCAGTTGTAGTTCAACCCACGGGTCGGTAAGTGTTTTTTTATGAGCGACGTTAGGTTCACGTCCGGCAGTTAGGGTCGAGATGTCTGTTTGCGACTAAACGGAAATAACGTGCTCTTTTCTGAAAATGATTTGAAACCCAACAATCCTGAAGGATAAAAATGATTTGAACTTGGTTTGTGTTTTTTAGACAGAAGTGAGTTAAGTTAGTTTGTAACTTGTATTGCACTAAAGTCTATGACATAGGAGCGAATGCGTCGCAAGGTCGCCCCCAACGGGGTGTATGCTAAACCCTCTAGAAAAGTGAAGGGAGACCCCTCATTATTCATTTCCCATGTACTTAAAGCTCGTGGGGCACAATATTCATTGTATTTATTAAGTGTTTTGGACTTGTTTTTGAGATGAGAAGAGAAAACTCAAAGGTTGAAAAGAAAACAACTAAGGGATCTCCATCCTAGAAGTTGTCATGCAATGGTGGCCTTATAGTTGAGGTAAGAAGGGGAATTCTACCTAATGTTATCATGCATGGATTAGCTCCTAATGTCTATCCTACTCCAAGCTTAATCCAAAATGAAGTTGGACTAGGGAATCCTAAGGGAACATGCAAAAGCAAACCAAAACCAAGAAAATAAACCAAAAACAGCAGGTACAACAGTGCTCCAGCGCCAATACAACAGCAAAAACCAGCAAATGAACAAGACAACATTTAACAACACTTGTATTCAGCACATAACAGGTGTAAAAGGCATCAAGCAGCATGAATGCATAATGGACAGCATGTTAAAATCCAGAACAGCAGGTGTGGAAAGTCAGGCAGCAGATGTACATGAACACTTAAGCAATACAACAAGCAAACAATAATTGTCGATGAACATGCGTAGTAAGGAAAATCAAACATAGAGATTGCAATCATCGAGAGATTGCACAACTTAAGCATTCACCTAAACATTATGCATAAGCGAAATCGGAAGCAAACAATGATCACACATCACAGGTCCAACAAGTTAAGCATCAATCAACAATCAACATGATTCAAATGTGTGTGCAACATGTTCATCCATCAAGAAAGCAACACGACGATCATAGACGTTTATCAACGGAAAGCCAAAAGTCGTGTGTCGAAGAAACACAAGCATGCTATCACATATGATGAAACAACTTAAAAACAGTCCATAAATGTGCATCATATCAATCCATGAAGATTACATGTGGAAAGGAGTCAAAACACACTTAAAAACACACGAAAATCACACTCTGCTCCAGTGTTAATCGATTAACCAATTACAGTTCAAATTGGTTAATCGATTAACAGCCCAAAAACAACAAAATTACACTGATTAATTGATTAACCAATTTGAACTGTAATTAGTTAATCGATTAACTCTGTTCCAGTAGCAAAAAATCAAGTTTTAAAAGCACTTTTTCAGTAGCAAAACATTTGTTCAAGCATCCAAATGATCAAGCAATCAAATATGCACAAAAATCACATTGAATTGCAATAATCAAACATCAATTAGATCCAACAAACATCAATATCCATAATCAAATTCAAGCAAATGGATCAAAACATGTTAACAACCATGGATCTACATTGTATAAGTTGAAATTATGCTAAATCAAGTGTAGATCTGAAATTAACCAACCTACAAAGCTGAGAATTGCTTTGGTAAGTGTTGTAAAGCTGCAATCAATGAATCCAGGCTAGAAAACCAAAAATCCAAGATCTCCTTGCAAGAAAAGCTGAAAATCCAAGCAATAAGCTAGAAATGCTTCAAAATCACTTCCAATAAGCACCTCCAAAATTCAGATCTAGATCCAAACGAAAATCAACTGTAGAATCAAGCAATGGAGTAGCAATGTGATGAAGGCTTAGCTCAAGAATTAACAAATTCCAATGAAGAATTTGTTAACTCTAATGGAAGAGCTTTGGAGTAAGGTTGAAGATGGAGATGGAGAATGGAAAAAAAATGAGAGAAAATTGAGAGCAAATTCTGAAAATGAGGGTGAAAAATCAGAGTGAATGAGTGAGGTTTGGAGCAATTTGATTTAAATAACCCATAGGTTATGAATCAAAATGTGGTTTGGAGTGTGGGTTAGTGTTTGGAATGGAAATTAGGAGTGGAATTAGGAATGGAAATTATTTGAAAATTGGAGGGAATTTTAATTAATTGGAAAATAAATCAAATTATAACCATTTCTAGATCCTTCTACTGGTGTGAAAAATTGAATTGATTATTGAAATTGAGACCCCAAGCTGCAGCGCTGAAAAAAAATGAAGTATCTGGGCAAATTTTTTCTTGGTTAATCGATTAACCATTTTCAGTGCAAAATGTGTTAATCGATTAACACAATGGAAATTTGAATTTGGCGCCTTTTGGAAAGAATCTTGAAAAACACCCATTTCCATCTGTTCTGAGCCACGTTAGGCCTCTGAAATTTTTCATTTGATATTGCCACTGAAGCATGCCTGAAATGTGTTGTGAATTTCTTTCCGCACTCGAAATAGTCTGCTATAACAATAACTGTCTAGTGTTGAACCGCTGACTAAAAGAAAATGCCGGAGCTTCTGATACTCAAATCATACATTGAGCAAAATAAATGCTCGAAAAGACTTTGAAACCTATCTGTTAAGCTTTGCACATTGCTGAAATAACTCAGGAAACGATGACAACCTGAGCTGCTGGAAAACACCTTGATCCCATGTCTCAGAACCGATGCTATGATATGATACAAAATGAAATGAAACATAAGCCAGTTAGAAATAGAAACAAGAGGGCAAATTTTGGGGTAAAATTGATCCTATTCAATCAACTTGGACCTAAAAAGATGATAGCAACGACTTCCAGACATTCAGGGTACACGGAGATTGAATACTGAAATTCTGGCATATGCAGACAGCAGATGTCCTAACACATGTCAAGACCTTGTGCTAAATAATCATTTAAACACAGAGGCGCAACAACAGACTGATACCTTGAATATCAGAACTGCAAGATCATAGATGTTTCGACATCTGACCCAACATGTTAACCAAGACTGAACTGAAAAAGCAGAATGATAAACAACACAGAATATGATGACCCAGTTTGGTACAAATCACCTACGTCTGGGGGCTACCAAGCAAGGAAGGAGTTCACTATTAGTAGTATTAATTTAGAGCTAAACTCCCCCGTTTACAACTCCTCACTTAATCCCTACCCAGTACAATTCTATCTAGAAATCACCATCTAGATAAGAGAAACCCATCTTAATTCCTAAATCACCTCAGTGATATCTAACAGTTACAATCTCCAGCAACTGCATCAATCTGTTCAATTGAAAAACACTCCTTCCAATAACAATACTCAGCCAAGACTCTTGACTAACAACAATACTCGATTTTGCTTAAAAGCTTCAACCAAGAACAATACTCAACTCTTGCTTCAAAGCTTCGAGTGAGAACAATTTAAAACAACCTATGTCAACCACATAGTATCAAAAGATACATGGGTGACTTACAAACTACACAAAAGACTCTCAAAACCCTGAACCCTTATGTTGCACCGACGGCTTGTTGTTGTGTGTGCTTGCTATTTTAGGTCTAGCAAGTCCTTATTTATAGACTCTTGCATTATGGGCTTGAACTCTTCAATCAGGTCCAATATTCTCGTTTTAATTCAGCTGCAAGATCTTCTCCCTAAAAATAGGAACAAATCTCCAAATAGTTTCCTAAAAAGTCTCCAAGATCCTTTTTATGAAATCCAATTAAATATGCACTTTGTTCCTAATAAATCTCCTTGACCTGCGTATAATGATGAGACATATCCAAAATATTCTCATCAAAACAAAATAAATCTGTCAAGAGATATACAACAGCAGTACATGCTATACCAGACAAAGATGTCGTGACATCTCCTTCGACATCTTGATTAAAAGTCATATGACAGCAAAACAGCAACACCTGTTGTACCAGACTAAGATGTCATGACATCTGTCTTCAAATCTGTCATAACAGCAGCACCTCCTGTACCAGACCAAGATGCCATGACATCTGTCATGATAGTAATATTGTCATGACAGTTGATGAAGATGCTTCAACATATTACTCAACATCTTACCAAGTATTATAACCATATTTGTACTGATGTCTGATAAACCATGTCAGGACATCTTTCCCAACATCTTGCTGTAAACTTGTTTAGCCAAAATGTAGCCAATCAAAGACCTAACAATCTCCCCCTTTGGAAAATTTGGGCTAAAACAACCTTTGGATAACACATCCAGCTCCCCCTTATGGAAACAACCAAAGAACACTACTACTACTTACTTCTCCCCCTTTTTAGCCATAATATGCCAAACCAAGCAACTATGCATTTAAGGGCAATCAATCCAAAAGCAAGCAAGTCAGTAGCAGAACACATCCATCTCAGAAGCTTGTACAGTCTGACAGGTTATAGTACTCTCCCTGTCATAGATAATCAGTGTTCCTTCGTAAGAACAACACCCTGAATGAATGGAAAACATAAGACGCATCTTCATGTCTTCAAGAGCGCACCCTCAGTTCAACACACTTGCTGAACACATTCATTTACTGCTTAACCTCCAAGAAAACCATGTACCATACCAGTACAAAAAATCAGAGAGAAGTTCTCCCCCTATCTCTCTCAACAGATGCTTCTTCATCAAGAACCACCCAAAACCACTACATGATATCCTATGACAACTTCATGATCATATATTTTTTGAATACCTAGAAGGCATCTGTGTACCACAACCAACAAACTTTTGGATTGAGATCAAAGCCCCATTGATCCCTCTCATCTAGAAACCATCCATACACCGTACGAACTCCTTCTGAATTCCCATGTATGATTCTCCTTGTTCCCTGAGATACAACCCAATTGAATCAGAATGCTTCACATTCCTCAAAGAAACGCACAGGGCCCCTTAGTTTGCTAGCTCACCTAGATATTCTTCGCACTTGAAGAATGTCAAACACATGCTCCAGAAATCTTCAGCGCATTTGCTCCACAAGCACCAACTGATTTACTTCTAGCATGACTTGCAGTAAGGGGCAGTATCCCCTTCACAAGATTTTCCACTGACCTTACCAAGGGCAACAACTGAGATAGATACCCCATAATCCAAGACAATCATTCCTTCATCATTCTCCCGTAAGATAACCTGGAATACTTCTGATTTTCTGGTGAATATCCATATTCAGACTTCCATGCAATCAACACATGATCCACTTCAGTCTTCTCCACACCATCCTCCCAAGGTAGTTCTTCTACTTCATCATTCTCCCGTATGACAAGATAGATACTCCTTAGCCATGATGTAGCCAACAAGTTCCTAGACCAGAACTTAATAATCCTCCACCAAGGATAACCAACCCAAAAATGTTTTAACATCAGTTAGGACATTCTTCACACATCATAGACACCACACACCATGGTTCTTTATATGCTCCACCACTGGACTTACTATCAGCATAGTAATCCAAACTGAAGATCTTCACATAACACTGCGCCACCAGCTTGAACAAAGAAAACTTCAGAAACCCATAGAGAAATAAACTCTCATCCACCAAAAGAAGGTAATCTTCCATAAACTGAGAACTTATGCCACAAACTCCAATATGAACCAGATCCTCCTTACGTTTTCAACTAACTACTCTTCTGCACAAGAGCAATCAGTTTCAAGCATCCTGCTTGAATGCACACTATGAAACCAACCAAATGCCACCTTTTAATTGATCTCACTCTTCTTCAGGACTCCCACAAGATACATTGATCTACCAATGAAATCAAATCTTCAAGTCACATGAACTACTTGCACCATAGCAAGACATCTTGGATCCACCAAGCCTCTAGACATGTAACATCTTCCCATCCATAACTCTCGCAAACTGCATGAGATAGACCTTTTTGAAGCATCCATAACTTCCATTCTCCTGTATATTACCTTATCTTAAGCTGATGTGCCACATCACCAGCCGAGCCTCTGATGTTAAGCTAGATGTCAGAACATTCTGAGACGACATTCAACTGCTGAATTCAGCTCCTCCTTCTACCACTTAGAAGAACCTCCTTCCTTTGCAGAACAAGAGTTCCATGCTCTCATATACTTGATTCAACAACCAAGTTTGAGTAGACAACCTCCATCCTGCTTTGAAACTCCAAAGACTTCACACCTGCCACGTCTGAATCTTCAGAAGATAAGTAGTCCAAGACTACACTATAGCCATACCAAAGAATGCCACTTTCCTTAGTAGAGCAGTTTGTAGAAAGTCAGAGATAACTGCCACTTAACTTTGACCTTCAAACTGAGCAAAATCCCATGCTCCTAAGTACCTAGATCAGAAATAAACTAATCCAAGCAGTAACCATCAAGATTATGATGTCTTCATCTTCATCTTCAACAACATCAAAGTCTAGACCAGTTTCTTGCCAGGAAACCCTCCAGAGAACACATGCTTCTGTCACACCCGACTAAAGCCCATTCTTAGGTCAACACCTAAGACTAAAACAGATGCTAAAGCGTATGCAGTACCCCTTCCATGATTCTGCACAAACTCTGATGATGAGATGTTCCAACATCTTGTTGAACATCAGCAATCTTGACTATCAAGGATAATCAATTAAATACTTGTGAACTCCACAAATAACAATTGATCTTAAATCCTTGTCCAATAACCCTTTTTCACTGCTGTAGCTAAGCTCCACCAGATCACTTCATAAACACTTATCAAGTATTCAATCTTTTGCAAGTATCTTCTTTGACAAACAGTGTTGAGATACCAAGGTTGCCACCCTTGACTCAAGTAACTAAGATTCTCTCTGAACGAACCTTATTTACCTCAACAATTCTGAATGCACCAATCAAATTAGATCCACCCTTAGGGTTAAGAGAGATGAATCCTTCCTTGCTGTTTTTGGATGGTGAAAATAAATCACCTTCACTTCAGATTGTGTTTCAAAGAAACACCTTCTAGTCAGAAGAATAACTAGAAGACTCCAGATGCACGACTGAGACGCCTTTATGAGTGGACTTGAGAGAATTCTCAAGTATCTTTGACAACCTAGCCAATCAATAATTTATCAAACTCCCAGAGCAAAGACTTAATAAACTTAAACTCAACTCCTCTCCTCTTCAACTGACTTCAACTGCACCAAGAAACCAAGCTTCCAAGTACCAAGTCACCATACCAGATATCTACCAACAACTCCCTTTATTCCATCGCTCCCGACTTTGGGATAAAAGAATGCAGATATCTTCACATATATAGGCCGACGATTGAGATCTTCCACCAACTATCTTCAGTAACAACTCCAGAATCTCATAATTCTAGAGCTCTTCCATCAGAAACACATGCAGCGGAACCACCAAGGAACAGATCCTGCTTGCCCTAATAAGATGTCAGAACATCTTATAAGACACCCCAACAAGAGAACTAGCCACTTCTCCTTCAGTTGTTGTAGAACCTCCTCAGCAACATAAACAACCTCTGGGTTGTTACCTTCGATCCAGAATATCCATCTCATCCATTAATACCCTTGAGTATGTCTGAGTTGATTGATCTGATCTTCAAAACTCCTCCATGTTTAAATGCCAAAAAGTATCTCCCAAAGATTTCATCCAGAACCAGATAGGATGCCTACTCTGATACCAATCAAAATTCTAGCATATGCAGACAACAGATGTCCTAACACATGTCAAGACATTGTGCTACATAATCATTTAAACACAAAGGCGCAACAGCAGACTGATACCTTGAATATCAGAACTGCAGGATCATAGATGTTACGACATCTGATCCAACATGTTAACCAAGACTGAATTGAAAAAGCAGAATGATAAACAACGCAGAATATGATGACCCAGTTCGGTGCAAATCACCTACGTTTGGGAGCTACCAAGCCAGGAATGAATTCACTATTAGTAGTATTAATTTAGAGCTAAACTCCCCCGTTTACAACTTCGCACTTAATCCCTACCCAGTATAATTCAATCTAGAAATCATCATCTAGATAAGAGAAACCCATCTCAATTCCTAAATCACCTCAGTGATATCTAACAATTATAATCTCCAGCAACTGCATCAATCTATTTAATTGAAAGACACTCCTTCCAATAACAATACTCATCCAAGACTCTTGACTAACAACAATACTCGGTTTTGCTTAAAAGCTTCAACCAAGAACAATACTCAACTCTTGCTTCAAAGCTTCGAGTGAAAACAATTTACAACAACCTATGTCGACCACATAGTATCAAAAGATACATGGGTGACTTACAAACTACACAAGAGACTCTCAAAACCCTGAACCCTTATGTTGCACCGAAGGCTTGTTGTTGTGTGTGCTTATTATTTTAGGTCTAGCAAGTCCTTATTTATAGAATCTTGCAGTATGGGCTTGGACTCTTCAATCAGGTCCAATCTTCTCATTTTAATTCAGCAACAAGATCCTCTCCCCAAAAATAGGAACAAATCTCCAAATAGTTTCCTAAAAAGTCTCCAAAATCCTTTTTATGAAATCCAATTAAATCTGCACTTTGTTACTAATAAATCTCCTTGAACTACGTATAATGATGAGACATATCCAAAATATTCTCATCAAAACAAAATAAATCTGTCAAGAGATATACAACAGCAGTACATGCTGTACCAGACAAAGATGTCATGACATCTCCTTCGAAATCTTGATTAAAAGTCATATGACAGCAAAACAGCAACACCTGTTGTACCATACTTAGACGTCATGAAATATGTCTTATCATAATAGCAGCACCTGCTGTACTAGACCAAGATGTCATGACATCTGTCATGATAGTAATACTGTCATGACAGTTGATGAAGATACTTTAACATCTTACTCAACATCTTGCCCAGTATTATAACCATATCTGTACTGATGTCTGATCAACCATGTTAGGACATCTTTCACAACATCTTGCTATAAACTTGTTTTAGCCAAAATGTAGCCAATCAAAGACCTAACAAATACCAAAAGAATCCAAAAATTTGCACAGTGCAGGGAGATAGGAATACCGATCGAAAACGGATTCGCAAACGAGGGTAGCGACCCTACTGGGGATTTTACAGGGACGCCTGGTCATAGACAGACTCACCAACCCAGCTTACCAACCAAGAGTTGGAATGAAAACAGAAACTGCTAACAAGAAGTTAGGGGTAATTGTAATACCCTAATTTTTACCCCTAAGATCCCACATGTCATTTGCATTTTTTGCATACCACAAACAAGATCACCAGTATCCATGTATTTTTATTACTTGCTTTATGTTTGTTTATATTTACTAACCTCTAACCAAAATACCAAAAAAAAAATGCTACCGTTTGCTTGTTTCTTCTCTGTGTGTTGTGCAGGTTTGTCAAAGGCAATTAAGTGATTTCAAGTCACATGTGGCTGCTCGTTCATGATCCAGTTCAGATGGATGTTTGACTTAATCTTGGTCAAACTATCAAGCAATTTGTTTCAAGGGCAAGTTATTAGTGCCAGTGGCTATTCTCTCAAGCAGTGACTGTCAGGTTGTTGTGTGGTGATATTCATCAGGTTCATCTGAGTTCATCAATCAAGACTGTGTTCATCTGTGGATTTATTTTCCAAGATAATTGATTCAGATGAATTTTGAAGTGATTCAGAACTTATTCAAATGGCCATTGTTCAGTTGTGGCTTGTTCAAGTGGTAGCTGTGTTTTATCAGAGGCTTGTGAAAAGGAGTCAAGATTGGTTTTGGGCTAAAAATAAAGATTGGTCATCCATGATCCATATCCATTCCCATTTTTGGCTATCCAATTTCTAAACCTTTTTTTTATTCACTTTTAATCTCCTTTGTCACCTTTCAATACTCACATTTTCAAATAACCACTTTTCATTTCCACTTTCTAAAATCCAATTCTATCCATATTTTAGAGTTTATCCATATTTTCCCATTAAACCAAATACCCAAATTTTATCCATATTTCTTAATCCAAGTTCCAATTTATTATCCATTTTTAATACCGTTCATTAAACCCATTTCAATTAGTCAATGGTCCACTTTCTAAACCATATCCAAAACAATATCCATTTTTTATATCCATATTTCATATCCAATCCCAAATTCATTTTTTTTTATATCCATAAATCCATTTATCCATATCCTTTTATTTTACTACCAATACCATTTTTCAACTATCCATTTACTTTCTAAAAACCATTTCAATTATCCATTTTTAAACCAATTTTCATATCCACATTTTAGTAACCAAATATCCATTTTTTGATCCATAGTTATCCACTTCAATTCTCCCATAACCATTTTAAATCCATTCTAAAGAAATCCATTTTTTTACTCACTTTATCCAAAATCCAATTGATATCCATATTCATAAACCATTTTTTTAAAATTTCAATTACCCATTTTTTTTAGTTTATCCAATATCATTTTTTAATCCATTTTTTATTATCCATTTTTTTCTTTAATCATAACCATATCCATTATCCATTATAATCCATGTTGACATCCAATTCTTAATGTCCATGTTCTTAAATATCTAATTCACATTTTTCATTGTCCATTTCAAATTTTCATTTACCATTATCTAATTACAATACATCTTATCATTACTAAGGCCCATTTAAAAAAAAAAAAGAAGAAAAAATAGGCCCATGAAGTGTTACACGGCCCATCACCAATTGCCACAAGCCAAAGCTATTTCCAAGTCAACAAGCTCATGGAAGCAACATTCCAAGCTTCCCAGTCGTCCAAAACTCATGCCATAATTTATGATATTCAAGCCAACAAAGTCGTTGAAGCTACAAAGAAGAGTGCTGCTACAAATTTCCAAAACAGCAGCAAATTAAAACGCAAGCTCTCAACGAACTCCAAGCCGTGTCCAAGAGTTCCAACTGCCATAAAGAAAAAAAAACAACAATAAGCCATCCAAGCCATCAACACATTAACAAAGAAAAATTAAAAAAAAGCTACATGAAAAACCACTTCCCAGCCGTGAAAAAAAACCGCAAGCCAAGCCATGCCAAATTACAAAAAGCCAGCTGCAAATTCCCAAGCTATTTCTTGCGAGCCATAACACGTCACACAAAAATTACAAGCTGCAAACGAATTGAATTACAAAATGCACAGAGCATCAAGCAAAACGCGAGAATACTCAAGGCCAAACGACATCGCAATTCAGCAAATAAGTCACACATTTCATACCAATGCAAAACGCAAGGAAAAATCACCAAACGGCAACAAATTGAAAGCAAAACGGCATTGAATTTTCTTCAATCAAAACTTGCAGCGCACACTTCCAATTCTCCTATAAATAGAGCTCTCCTCTCTTCCATTTTCTGAAGCTTTTGAAGCCCCAAAAACTCTGCCCAATTTCACCCTCAATCTTCCATAATCAAGCTTCGTTAATTTTTCTTCAACTCACTTCCATATTCCTAACCGAACCAGCTTCATCAACAATAATCAACATCAACGCGCAACAACAACACCATTAGTTTCGGATTCAAGAGGAGAAGAAGAATTGAAGTTGTTTTTCATCTGATTTGAAGGTAGTTTGAAGAGATTGTTGCTTTTCCGATTCGCTTTTGTTGACAGCAGTTCTTGAAATTGATTGTATCATCGTGTTCGTCTCTTGATTTCGATCACAACCGCGTGATTTTCATATCCCGTCGCTGTCGTGAAAATGAGTTCCGATCGCATTTCCCTTGCCGTGAATAGTACCGGCGGTGACGTTACAAGGAAGAAGATGATGAAATGCTGAGTTTCTTTTTCTTTTTAGTGTTTGTTTCTTTTTGGTTTATATTGGGCCTAGGGTCCGTTTAATCTCATTACTACGCATCACCACCTTATTTTTTATCTACACCTCCCTCTCACTTTCTTTTTTTCAAAATTGATATCTATTTTTTTAGATATTAATTTTCTTATGTTTTTTTTTTGGTTTCTCTGAATTTTGTTCTAAAAGAAATCTCCTGAAAATTGATTTGTTTTTTTTTTTTAGTCTTGTTTTTTATTTTCTTTTTGATTTTGGATTTGGATTACACTTTAAAGGCATTATTTCTCTTTAAATTCATTGGACTTAGGGTGTAGATGAAGTTGAATAAATATTCACTAATTCAAATCTATCTTTAAAGTGAATTATTTAATTCACTTTAGGTGCTTTGAGTTAATGATATATTTATCACTTTAATCCACCAAAATGAGTGAATGAACTTAAAGATGGAATTGTCTTGAATTTATAATTCAAACTTGGTTTCCTCTTTCTTCTATTTCTTTTATTTTTGATCGATGAAAGTCGAAGTGATCGTGAAATTCCTTTGTTGAATTTCGATCGAGACGAGATCATTACCACTTTTTCTTTTCGTGTGGCATCGCTTTAGGATAACGATCTCTATATCGTTTATCTCGCGTGCATTAACACATATATCTTATGGCCGGCCTCATTCGTAGGGTAATTGCTCGAACAAATTACTCGGCGTGCGCTTAACATAGACCAAAATTTGTCCCGCCTCGGAATAAATATCAAAAATAGTTGATTATTTGTCTTATGGTTCATAACTCATGAAACTTGTTGTTAGGAGGCTTTGGTCTTATCAATCCTCTAATGAGTTTCATCGACCTTGACCTAAGTGCAATTATTCAATTGTTATTGATCACTAACACTAACAACTAATCACTAATTACTAACTTACTAACATTACTCTTGTACTAACTTCTTTACAATTACTTCTCGCACCCTATCTCTTTTACTTTTATGCTTCATTTTATCATTTCATTTCATGTTTATGCTTCCGCAATTTTTCCTTTGTCCGTTGGACATATGTTTATGCTTCCGTAATTTTTCCTTTGTCCGTTGGACATATGTTTATGCTTCCGTAATTTTTCCTTTGTCCGTTGGACATATGTTTATGCTTATGCCATTTTTCTTTTGTCCATTTGGACTTAAAACATTAATAAATGTTTAAACCATAAAAAACTTAATGCTCTTAATCTTGGACTATTGGTTACTATCCTATGCTTCGGAGTGATCTCTTTATGGACCTCTTTTGAAGTGATATTGGACTTATGGACCTAGAATTAGGACTTCTCATCCCTTTGCTTGGAGTATTGATTGAAGACTTGCCCTTATTCGGCCAATTTGCTTAAGGATGGAATTCTTTTAATATTGCTTTGAAGTGGCTCCATTTTGGTTAGATCCTTCTTTTCCCTAGCTTTTACTTTATGCACTAGGATAGTCACTTCTTCTCCTCCCCATTCTTAAATTTTCAAAATCTTCTCCCTTTTTCAAAATCTTCTTCTTGTTTTCAAACTTAAAACCACTTTCATAATAAAACCTTGACTTTTGTCAAGTGACTTTTTAAACTTTGTTTTCTTAATAAATGTCAATCCATTTAACTATATTTTGACTATTTCATAAAAATAAATAAAAAATACAAAACTCATCCAAATTCTTTTGTGCTTTTATGCACCTTTTTCTTTTAAACTTTTCAAAAAGAATTAGACATGAGTCATTTTTTTGATGAGATGTAAAACTCCTAACCATGGTATTTTGTTGAAAGTATGGTCATTTTCCACTTAGATGTTGAAGTGATTAGTCTTGTTGATGTTAATCCAAGCAAATCATCCATCTTAATGTGAAGCAAATGTCACTTTCCCATACCTTTGGGTAATTAGTTGAGTATTCTCTCTTGAGAATGACAGGTTGTCTTTTTCAAGATAAAATAAACCATAACCAATCATTTTCATTCTTTGTACCACGAACTACGGGGTTTTGATCCTACATTGCACATCGTGGGTACGTAGGCATGAGGCGATAAGTCTCTCCAAACACAAAAATCTTAAAAAATATTTCTCCTCTCATCTCCTCAATCTCTTTACAAGCAAACCATTTTCAGACCAAAAAGCAGTGAATACATCAAAGGGCTCCTATAGAGTACTATAGATGTATTGGGTGCGTAAAACCTTCCCTTTACATAACCAACCCCCCTTACCCAGTCTCTGTTTATTCTTGTTGTTTTAGAACTCTTTAGGTTTTGTTCGCTCTTTTTTCCTTTCCTCTTTGGATAAAAATAAAAGTGCGGTGGCGACTCTTGCTTATTTTTGAGTTAAGTTAATCAATAGCTTACACTCATAAATTTCCCCGCTACAGAAAAGTGGCAACTCTGCTGGGGAACTTCTCCCTCGAGGGGTTTAGCCTACTTTGATTTATTTACTGCTTTTTGTTTGATTTGCTTGTTACTTGTTTGTTCTGTTTGGGAGTTCCTCTGTGTGTGAGATAGGTCCTATACCCGGATCAGAGTGCACTTTGAGATAGGGGATAGTATAGTCAAGGGAACTTTGAAGGAGTCGAATCCTGAAAAAGAAGAACTTGCAATCTATCCACTCGGTGGTTGCCTCTTTGGAATTACTGATGCCGATCGAGCGATCGAGAAGGCATTACTTTTTCCATTGAAGCCTATAACACTGAGGACCGTAGTAACCTTTAACCCATCCTAGCCTTTTTAGGATCGTAGCGCGGAAGCTATGAAGATGCAAATCTGACTTAGCTGTCACGCGATGCTACACTCAGGTTAGATTCTCTTGAGGATAACTACCAACCTCCGAGCAAATCGGTGTGCTGGTGTGTCTGATAGTGGATTGTGGACCCTGGGCACTCTGTTAGAACCGTTGTTTTCTGCAGGTACAATGAAGACAAAACCTTAGTAC
Source organism: Lathyrus tuberosus (assembly GCA_022829125.1). Lineage (NCBI taxonomy): Eukaryota > Viridiplantae > Streptophyta > Magnoliopsida > Fabales > Fabaceae > Lathyrus > Lathyrus tuberosus. The sequence continues at coordinate 6,409,843 of JALAZF010000177.1, read as the reverse complement.
ATACCTTTTCTGGGATTGGTTCTTACCCTTGGCTTTATGCTCGTGACTTGAACCTTGACCCGTGTGCTTTGTGTGATCTTGTTTGTGGTTGTTGCATTCATGCACTCATGCATTCATGAGCATTCTTTTGGAAGGTTTCAAGGAACTTAAAGGTGTTATTACAAACATTGCAGGTACTTTTGTTATGGATTTTGGAAGGAGAAGTACCAAGAAGTACACTTTCAAGAGTCCTAAGTTAGAGGGTTTGAGAAAGCTAGGATCTTTGGTTGTTGATACTAAGAAGTTTAAGTCCAGATATGGAAGGCTTTTATCTCTCTTGAAGGTTGATATGGATGAAGGATTGCTTGCTACTTTGGTTCAGTTCTATGACCCTTTGCTTCATTGTTTCACCTTTCCTGATTATCAGTTGGTACCTACGCTAGAGGAGTATTCTATCCTGCTTGGTTTACCTGTTTATGGTCAGATTTTCTCTGGTTTGGATCCCTTTCCTAAGCATGATGTTATTGCGAAGGCTACTCACTTGAAGGTTTCCGAAATTAAGGCTCACATGGATACCAAAGGAAAGATTCGTGGGTTACCCGCTAAGCTCTTGATGGATAGAGCTCATCATTTTGCTAGTGTGAAGAATACAGTTGCTTTCGAGGCTCTTCTTGCCTTGCTTATTTATGGACTATTCCTCTTCCCGAATGTTGAGAACTTTGTCGACATCAACGCTATTCAGATCTTCTTGATTGGGAATCCAATTCCCACTTTGCTTGCCGATGCTTATCATTCTATTCACCTTAGGAATTTCCATGGTGAAGGGATGATTATCTGTTGTACACCTTTACTTTACAAGTGGTTTATTTCTCACTTGCCGAAGTCTACAGCTTTCTGGAATCTCAAGGATGGTTTATATTGGTCGCGGAAGATCATGTCTCTCACTCATTCGGATATTGATTGGTGTAGCCGTATTCCTTCTGGAGCGATGATTATTTATAGTTGTGGTGATTTTCCCAATGTACCCCTTCTTGGTACAAAAGGGGGAATCAGCTACAATCCGGTGTTAGCTCGTCGTCAGTTGGGATATCCTTTGCGAGAGGTACCGAAGAACATTCATTTGGCCGGGCTCTTTTTCAAGGATGAAGAATCTCAGGTTGCTCTCAAGAGAGAAATTGTGGAAGCTTGGTCCAACATTCGTAGAAAAGGAAAGGAAAGTTTGGGAAATCCGAATTGTGTCTCTTCGGAACCTTACCTCCAGTGGGTTAAAAATAGAGCCATTACTTTGAAGATGCCTTATAAGCATCAAGAACCTTTGTCTCTAACTGCTAAGAAGCCTATTCTCTACTTTATGGAAGACAAAGAAAAGCTTCAGATTGCTTTGGACGAGATGCAACAAGAGAGAGATGCTTGGAAGAACAAGTATCAGATTGTTGAGTTAGAGAATGCAAGACTTCAAGAGCACTTCAAGAAGAAGAATGAAGAGGAAGTTGCCAACAAGAAGAGAAAGGCGCAAGAGGATTTATTTTCCTCTCGCATTCAGCTAGTTTCCGATATTCCGAAGAGTTCAGAATCTCCTTGGAAGTTGATCGTTGATAAGTTGCTGATTGAGAAGACTCAGATGCAGGCCCACATCAAGAAGCTGGAAGATAGAGCTGGGACTTCTTCTCATAGGATTCTTTAGGGATCTAGTTTTCTTTATTCTCTTTTGTTTTAGGATTCTTGAATTTGTACTTCCGAGATGTAATCTTTTCTATCATTAATGAATGAGATTTTGGTATTTCAGATAACAATGTTTGCAATATACCTTATATTTCCTTGAAACTATGCATTTGCATCTTGCATATCAAGCATCATTCTCTTGCATTGTTTCTTGCCTTTTCCAGGTGTCTTATTGTTTCTTTGGTCTTCATTCAGCCAAGCTGTCGCACCAGTATAATACTCGAGCTAATCTGAAGAAAAAGATGGATCAATTGCAACAAGAGAACCGTGAGCTTCGTGAAGAAGTATCAACTCTGAAGGATGGTTTGGAAAGACTCACTGCTATGATGGAAGCTCTGGTGGCTGCTCAGAATCAGCCACCACCACCACCTCCTCTGCTTTCAACTCCTATGCAAAGGACAGTCATTTCTGAGATTGTCTCTACGCCCATCTCTGTGGCGCCTGCTAGTGTTCCTCAGTATTCCATGCCTCCTGGCTACCCCTGGGGCATGCCTCTTAACTTTGTTCCTGAAGGTTATCAACCACCACCTCCACCTCCTGAAATTCCAGTTGTTCCTACTGTTCAACCTGTGATGACTGTGCCACCGCCTGTGGTGCATACTGTTCCTTTTGGTGAAGAGCAAATCTTCCATACTGCTCAAAGTGAGAATGGAAGTGCTTATGATAGAATGGAAGAGATTCAAGACCAGTTTACTGAAATGCAGAAAGAGATCAAGGCTCTGAGAGGTAAAGAGCTGTTTGGAAAGAATGCTCATGAGTTATGCTTGGTTCCGAATGTGAAGATCCCGCATAAGTTCAAGACCCCTGACTTTGAAAAGTATAAGGGTAATTCTTGTCCGTTGAGTCACTTGACTATGTTTGCTCGTAAGATGTCGGCTCATAAAGATAATGATCAGCTCCTTATTCACTGCTTCCAAGACAGTTTGTCTGGTGCAGCTTTGAAATGGTATATGGGACTCGATAGTGTTCGAGTTCGTACTTTCGAAGATTTAGGTGAGGCATTTGTGAAACAGTATAAATATAATGTGGATATGGCTCCTGACCGTGACCATCTTCGAGCAATGGCTCAGAAAGATAAAGAGACATTCAAAGAATACGCGCAGAGGTGGCGCGAAATTGCTGCTCAGATCAACCCTCCTTTGGAAGAAAAGGAGATGACCAAGATTTTCCTGAAAACTCTGAGTCCTTTCTATTATGAGCGTATGATTGCTAGTTCCCCAAGTGATTTCACTGAGATGGTTAATATGGGGATGAGATTGGAAGAGGGTGTCCATGAGGGGCGTTTGTCGAAAGATGGAAATTCTGCTGGAAATTCCAAGAAATATGGTGGAGTATTTGCCAAAAAGAAAGAAGGAGAAACCAATGCCGTTTCTCGAGAAAGGTATAGAAGACCTCGCAATAGAAACAATCAGTGTCAGCAACATGTTGCATCTGTCACTCCTGTTATCAGTTCAGCTCCTGTTGTTCAGACAGCTCTTGCTCAGCAACAACGTTCTACTCAACCAAACAATCAACGGGGCCGTTTTCAGAAGGATTTTGATCCGATTCCGATGACTTACACGGAATTGCTTCCTTGTTTGATTAAGAAGAATCTTGTTCAGACCCGTCCACCGCCTGCTATTCCAAAAGATTCACCCTGGTGGTATAAGCCTGAAGCTCATTGTGCTTTCCATCAAGGAGGAGCTGGACATGACACTGAGAACTGTTATCCATTGAAGATGGAAGTGCAAAGGCTGGCAAGAAGTGGTATTTTGTCTTTCGAAGATTCCAACCCTAATGTGAAATCGAATCCGCTGCCTAACCATGGCCAGGTATCTGTCAATATGGTGTATGGTTGTCCTGGTACATTCAAAATCTTTGATATCCGTTGGATCCGAAGGTCTCTTGTGGAAATGCATGCAGTTTTGAGTGAATACCATGATATTGATCATGACTATGCAGCTTGTTGTATCTGTTCTGTAAATCCTCGTGGTTGTGTGATAGTGAAGAGGGACATTCAAAGGATGATGGACGAGAATTTGATTGAGGTCACTGCTAAGAGGGACGAATATCAGAATGAGGTGAATGCTATTGAGCCACGCTTTAATATCCCTGAAAGAGTTGTTATCTCTTATGATAGTCGGAAGACAGCTGTTACACCTTTGGTTATTCGGTTGCCCGGACCAGTACCATATGAATCTGATAAAGCTGTTCCATATAAGTACAATGCTACCATGGTAGAAGATGGTAAGGAAGTGCCAATTCCTCCTTTGTCTTCTGTGGTAAGCATCGCTGATGTGAGTAGGGTAACTCGAAGTGGTCGTGTCCCTGAGCCTCCAAAGATTGTGGAGAATGTTAAAGCTGGCAAACAAATTCAAGATGAGAGTAATGTCGATGTTGCTGGTCAGTCCAGTGGTTTGAAAGTTTTTGAAGATGAAGTATTGAAGTTGATCAAGAAGAGTGATTACAGTGTTGTGGATCAACTCTTGCACACCCCGTCCAAGATTTCAGTGATGTCCTTGCTGATGAATTCTGAAGCTCACAGGAAATCTTTGCAGAAGGTATTGGAACAAGCATATGTTGAGCATGATGTGACTGTTAACCAGTTTGATGGCATTGTTGCCAACCTCACCGCATGTAATAATTTAAGTTTCTGTGATGAAGAGTTACCCGAGGAGGGGAGAAATCACAATTTGGCTTTACACATCTCTATGAACTGTCAAGAAGATGCGCTCTCTAATGTGTTGGTTGATACTGGCTCTTCTTTGAATGTGTTACCAAAATCTACTTTATCAAAGCTTGCTTACCAAGGTCCTCTCATGAGGTATAGTGGGGTTGTTAAATCTTTTGATGGATCTCAAAAGACTGTGATTGGAGAAGTTGATCTTCCGATCAAAATAGGACCGTGTTTCTTCCAGATTACTTTTCAAGTAATGGATATCCGTCCTGCTTATAGTTGTTTGCTTGGTCGACCCTGGATTCATGAGACTGGGGCAGTGACTTCGACTCTCCATCAGAAATTGAAATTTGTTAAGAATGATAAGCTGGTAGTTGTTGGAGGAGAGCAAGCGATGCTGGTGAGTCACCTTTCATCCTTTTCGTATGTTGACGCTGATGAAACTATTGGAACTCCGTTCCAAGCTCTTTCTGTTGATGACAAAGCTGTTAAGAGGAATGAGTTACCCATGTCTTCTTTGAAAGATGCTCTGCATGTGTTAGAAACTGGTCGGTCTGACGGTTGGGGCCGAGTCATTGATGTGGTTGATAACCTGGGCAAAACTGGTTTAGGCTTTACGCCTGGTATAGTCAGAAGGGATTTGAAGCGTATTAATGAGACCTTTCACAGCGCTGGATTCATCCACAAGGATCACTCTACTGCTGCCATCATTGAAGATGATGAAGAGGAAGAACTTCCCAATTTTGTTACACGTGGACAAGTCTGCCAGAATTGGATAGCTGTTGACGTTCCTACTATTGTTCATGTTTCAAAGTAATTTGTTTTTATTTCTTTCAAAAAAATCCTTTCACTCTGCCCAAGGTGAAAGTGAATTTGTGAGGGCTTTGTTTCAAATTTTATCATCATCAATAAAATGTTATTTTGTTTATCTCTATTATGTTTTCCCTTTTTGCTTTATTTCTGAAAAATGGTAACATAAAAAACCAAAATAATAATAATAATGTGATAATCACCTTTATCTGCATGATACTTACACTTTTGGTCATATTCTAAAATCATATAAATCATTGTGTAGATTGATTGTTAAACCCATTGAAAACAATGACCCTATGCCCCCTCCCAACTTTGAGTTCCCTGTGTTTGGAGCTGAAGAAGAGGGTATTGAGGAGATACCAGATGAAATTTCTCGGTTGCTTGAGCACGAGGAAAAGGCCATTCAGCCTCATAAAGAGCCGTTGGAATTAGTTAATTTGGGTTCAGAGGATGATATAAAAGAAGTCAAGATTGGGGCACTGTTTCAGTCAGATGTTAAGAAGAGGATTGTGGAGCTTCTTAGAGAATATGTTGATGTGTTTGCTTGGTACTATCAAGACATGCCTGGTCTTGATACTGATATTGTGGAGCATAGATTTCCGTTGAAGCCTGAATGTCCACCTGTGAAGCAGAAATTGAGAAGAACTCATCCCGACATGGCTGTGAAGATCAAAGAGGAGGTTCAAAAGCAGATTGATGCTGGTTTTCTTGTAACTTCTGAGTATCCTCAATGGGTGGCCAATATTGTGCCTGTTCCAAAGAAAGACGGAAAAGTCCGAATGTGCGTTGACTATAGAGATTTGAATAAAGCGAGTCCAAAAGATGATTTTCCATTGCCACACATTGATATGTTGGTAGATAATACTGCTAAATTCAGTATCTTTTCTTTTATAGATGGATTTTCCGGTTATAATCAAATAAAGATGGCACCCGAGGACATGGAAAAAACAACATTCATTACACCCTGGGGAACATTCTGTTACAGAGTGATGCCCTTCGGTTTGAAAAATGCTGGTGCAACGTACCAAAGAGCTATGACCACTTTGTTCCATGATATGATGCATAAAGAAATTGAGGTCTATGTGGATGATATGATTTGTAAGTCGAAGACTGAAAAAGATCATATTGAGTACTTATTGAAGCTGTTTCAACGTTTGAGAAAGTTCAAGCTTCGTTTGAATCCTAATAAATGCACTTTTGGTGTCCGTTCTGGAAAATTGTTGGGCTTTATTGTCAGCCAAAAAGGCATTGAAGTTGATCCTGGTAAAGTTAAAGCCATTCAGGAAATGCCTGCGCCCAAAACAGAAAAACAAGTAAGAGGATTCTTGGGACGTTTGAATTACATTTCCCGATTTATATCCAATATGACTGCCACCTGTGCGCCGATCTTCAAGCTTCTTCGCAAAGATCAGGGTTGTGTCTGGACAGAAGATTGTCAGAAAGCTTTTGAAAGAATTAAAGAGTATCTGCTTGAACCTCCGATTTTGTCTCCTCCTGTAGAAGGAAGACCTTTGATCATGTATTTGACTGTGCTGGAAGAGTCTATGGGTTGTGTTCTGGGTCAACAAGATGAATCTGGTCGGAAAGAATTTGCCATTTATTATTTGAGTAAGAAGTTCACTGATTGTGAGTCTCGGTACTCAATGCTTGAAAAAACATATTGTACTTTAGCTTGGGCTGCCAAGCGTCTCCGCCAGTATATGTTGAATCATACAACTTGGTTGATATCCAAAATGGATCCAATCAAGTATATCTTTGAAAAGCCTGCTTTAACGGGGAGGATCGCTCGTTGGCAAATGTTGTTGTCAGAATATGATATCGAGTACCGAACTCAAAAGGCGATAAAAGGAAGTGTTTTGGCTGACCATTTGGCACACCAGCCAATTGACGATTATCAACCGACCAGGTTTGATTTTCCTGATGAGGATGTGATGTATCTAAAGGTTAAAGATTGTGAAGAACCGTTACCTGGTGAAGGGCCTGAGCCTGGATCCCGTTGGGGTTTGATTTTTGATGGAGCTGTTAATGAGTATGGCAAGGGTATTGGGGCAATAATTGTTACTCCTCATGGTTCTCATATTCCTTTCACTGCAAGGTTGACATTCACTTGCACAAATAATGCGGCTGAGTATGAAGCTTGTATTATGGGCTTGGAAGAAGCTATCGATTTGAGAATCAAGATTCTCGATGTATACGGAGATTCAGCCCTAGTGATTAATCAGATTAAAGGAGAATGGGAGACACGTCAACCTGATTTGATTCCTTATCGAGATTATGCAAGAAGGTTGTTAACTTTCTTTAATAAGGTTGAGTTTCATCATATACCCAGAGCAGCAAATCGAATGGCGGATGCTTTAGCCACTATATCCTCCATGATTGTGGTGAGTCGGTGGAATGATGTGCCCAAAATCGATGTTATGCGTCTTGACAGACCAGCTCATGTGTTTGCGGTTGAAGAGGTTGTTGATGATAAACCATGGTATTATGATATTAAATGCTTTCTTCAAAATCAAGAGTACCCTCTTGGGGCATCCAAGAAAGATAAGAAGACTTTGAGAAGATTGTCTGGTAGTTTCTTCTTGAATGATGATGTGTTGTATAAAAGAAATTATGACATGGTCTTGCTCAGATGCGTGGATAGACACGAAGCAGACATGTTGATGAAAGAAATTCATGAAGGGTCTTTTGGTACCCATGCCAATGGGCATGCAATGGCTAAGAAGATGTTAAGGGCAGGTTACTATTGGCTGACAATGGAATCTGACTGTTGCAAATTTGTGAAGAAGTGCCATAAGTGTCAGGTTTATGCTGACAAAATTCATGTACCACCGACTCCTCTCAATGTTATCTCTTCTCCATGGCCTTTCTCCATGTGGGGCATTGATATGATTGGAATGATTGAGCCTAAAGCATCGAACGGACACCGTTTCATATTGGTGGCTATTGACTATTTTACCAAGTGGGTTGAAGCGGCATCATATGCCAATGTGACCAAGCAAGTAGTGGTCCGGTTTATCAAGAACCAAATCATCTGTCGGTATGGTGTTCCGAGCAAGATTATCACTGATAATGGGTCGAACCTGAATAATAAGATGATGAAGGAATTATGCGATGAGTTTAAGATTGAGCATCATAATTCTTCTCCTTACAGACCTAAGATGAATGGGGCTGTTGAAGCTGCTAATAAGAATATTAAGAAGATTGTTCAGAAGATGGTTGTTACTTACAAGGATTGGCATGAGATGCTCCCTTTTGCTCTGCATGGGTATCGTACATCCGTCCGCACTTCAACAGGGGCAGCCCCTTTCTCTCTTGTTTACGGTATGGAAGCAGTGCTCCCGGTAGAGGTTGAAATCCCTTCTATGAGAGTTTTGATGGAAGCTGAATTGTCTGAGGCTGAATGGTGTCAAAGCAGATATGATCAATTGAATTTGATTGAAGAGAAAAGAATCACGGCCTTGTGTCATGGCCAATTGTATCAACAGAGAATGAAGAAAGCTTTTGACAAGAAGGTTCGACCTCGTGTGTTCAGAGAAGGCGACCTCGTGCTCAAAAGGATCTCGACTTCTACCAATGATTCTAGGGGCAAGTAGACTCCTAATTATGAAGGCCCATATGTTGTTAAGAGAGCCTTCTCTGGCGGTGCATTACTTCTTACAACTATGGATGGTGAAGAGTTCACTCGTCCTGTGAATGCCGATGCAGTCAAGAAATACTTCGCCTAAAAAAAATAATAATAAAAGAACAGCTCGCTAAGTTGAAAACCCGAAAGGGCGGCTTAGGAAAAAATGAGCGTCTCGGTGGGCTGAAAACCCGAAAGGGCGGTCCAGGCAAAAATTAGAGACAAAAACAGAAATAATCATCCCGGTAGATTGAAAACCCGGAAGGGCAATCTAGGCAAAAGTTAGGGATTCTGGCAAGTAACTGCATCTGGCCAGTCTTGATAATTTGAAAGCAACATTGTCTATCAAGGATTCTGCTTCAATCATCTTCAACTGAAGTTTTGGGCACAGTGGAATTCAAAGTTGTTAGGGAGAATAGTGGTCATTGTATTTCAATGTAACCCTTTCCATGTATTTACCATTTTTCAAACTTTGTAATGATCCATGGAGTTACGCCATTTGCGGACTTCCATTCTATTAATAAAATTTGGGCCTTTGTCCCTTTGTTTGCAATTCTTATTTTGTTTCTGTTTACAAAATTTCATTTATTTTTTATGATAATTTTTTAAACAAAATGTGAATAATTGATTTAAATTTTTGAAAATTATAAAAACATTTTCTTTTGATTTATGAATATAAAAAGGAATGTCAATGGTTATTCCAAGAATGGTAGGATCAATGTCTTCCTCAGCAGGGTTCGTTCTCGCTCCTTTGGCAGAATTTATTGACAGATCCCCAGTAGAGTTTGTTGATATTTCCTCAGCAGAACTTGTGTCTATGAATGTGATCAATTGTTGACAAAGTGTTGGGTTTGTTATGATGTGTTAAATTAATAAGGTTCAATGTTGTTTGGTCTTTCCCCAGCTAGGTCTTGATCTGAATTTTCCCCAGCTGATTATATCATGGTCAGGCAGTTGAGTAGTTTTGAGGTCCATTTCTCCTTAATGGTGGTCCCCATGCAGAGATTCATTTTTGCTGTCCCCAACTGAAATCATATGAGAAATCTTCACTCAGAGTTTTACCCTCTAGACGTGTCGTTGTTGCTTTGGATATCCCCAAACAGAGAGCCATGTTTTTTCCTTTAAGAAGCATGGACTTGGTGGTTGTTTGTTGGATTATTACCTGTGGTTGTATTTCTCGCCAGGATGATTTATCCTTGCTGATTCCCCAGCGGAGACAGAGCATTACTGTTTTGTTTGCTCTCCAATCATAAAGCAGTGAGGTTAACTTCTCATTTCCCTGGCAGGTCCAAGGTGTACTTCTCTCCGGATTATTTTTCATAGATTTATCCTCCTAGTGAAGATTGTGTATCTCTAATGTGACTATTCCCCAGTGAAGTCGTTGATGATATCTCTTTTAGTCACCTGTTGGATTTTCTCTCACTCATGATGAGTATTGATCTAAAATCCCCCACAGTTTGAACTTTTGGTGTTTCCCGAGCAAGTCCAGGATGCTTTGCTCAGAATTGGTTAATCCTCAGAGAGCTTTTCTCTTGTATCTCCAGCAGATCTGCCTTGTATTCCCAATGGATTTTGCATAAGATGTTTATATGTCTGCAATCCCCAGCGGATTCATTATTTCTCCGCAGCAGATCTCTTCATCCTTTTGAAATAAAAGTTCCTGTGAATTTTTATGATCCCCAGGAAGATTCAGAAAGATTTGGGTTTGTATGATTCCCCGACAGATTTCCTGCCATCCTCAAAACAAAGTTTATGTTATTATCCTCTCTGTGGATCATCCATGTTAGAATATTGATATTTGGGTCTTTCCCTAAGGAGTATCTTCCTCTCCAGCAAGATTTGAGCCTTGTAGTAGGATTTATTTTCCTTTGATGACTTTTTGTTTATCTCTTGCAGGATTCCTTCAGCTAAATGCCTAGAAGAATTGCTAATGACATCTCCATCTTGTTGAGATTAGCCGAGTATTCAGTGGTGTTGTGATGTTTTTTCCGCCCTCTGCTTATCCTTTATGTCTGTTTTGTCAGCATATTCATACTCATACACATTGCGTGCGCATTCATTTTGTTGTGCATAGCATGTTGTTGTTGCATTTTTGCATTTTGCATTTGTGTTGGTGCTTCTTTGCTCTCTGGTGCTGTTATCCCCGCAGAGCGTGTGTCTTCTCTCCATTTAGAGCGTCGACCCGTAAGCAGAAAAATGCCTATCTTTGATAATTCCCCACTGAGTTTGTTTCTCGTGGAAGATCTTGATTCAGTTTCCTTCCCAGTTCATTATCTGGATGGAATTAGTCCCTAGTTGAGATATTTCCTCCTCGAGATGAGTCTTGTTTGACTGTTTCTCTCCAGCTTGTTCCTGGATTGAACTTTGGTCGCCTGCAATATTTGTTTGGATCTCTAGGCTGTGAAACCTAGATTGAGAGTGCATTTATTTTGCACCTTTGAGGATTTTGCGCCCTTCAGCTGAGATCTGCGTATGATTCCCTTTTGGAAGGTTCAATACTGTTTCGTGGCATTCCTTTATTTGAGAAGCCTGAGGCGATGCAGTTATTACCTTTTGTGACTCCGATGAATGGTAAGTCTCTTCAGTTTGACGGGACAGTTCGTTGTTGAGATTCTGTGACTCCGATGAATGGTAAGTCTCTTCAGTTTGATGGGACAGTTCGTTGTTGAGATTTTGTGACTCCAATGAATGGTAAGTCTCTTCGGTTTGACGGGACAGTTCGTTGTTGAGATTTTGTGACTCCAATGAATGGTAAGTCTCTTCGGTTTGATGGGACAGTTCGTGTTGAGATTTTGTGACTCCAATGAATGGTAAGTCTCTTCGGTTTGACGGGACAGTTCGTTGTTGAGATTTTGTGACTCCAATGAATGGTAAGTCTCTTCGGTTTGATGGGACAGTTCGTTGTTGAGATTTGTGACTCCGATGAATGGTAAGTCTCTTCGGTTTGATGGGACAGTTCATTGTTGAGATTTGTGACTCCGATGAATGGTAAGTCTCTTCGGTTTGATGGGACAGTTCGTTGTTGAGATTTGTGACTCCGATGAATGGTAAGTCTCTTCAGTTTGATGGGACAGTTCGTTGTTGAGATTTTGTGACTCCAATGAATGGTAAGTCTCTTCGGTTTGATGGGACAATTCGTTGTTGAGATTTTGTGACTCCAATGAATGGTAAGTCTCTTCGGTTTGACGGGACAGTTCGTTGTTGAGATTTTGTGACTCCAATGAATGGTAAGTCTCTTCGGTTTGATGGGACAGTTCGTTGTTGAGATTTGTGACTCCGATGAATGGTAAGTCTCTTCGGTTTGATGGGACAGTTCATTGTTGAGATTTGTGACTCCGATGAATGGTAAGTCTCTTCAGTTTGATGGGACAGTTCGTTGTTGAGATTTTGTGACTCCAATGAATGGTAAGTCTCTTCGGTTTGACGGGACAGTTCGTTGTTGAGATTTTGTGACTCCGATGAATGGTAAGTCTCTTCTGTTTGACGGGACAGTTCGTTGTTGAGATTTGTGACTCCGATGAATGGTAAGTCTCTTCGGTTTGATGGGACAGTTCGTTGTTGATATTTTGTGACTCCAATGAATGGTAAGTCTCTTTGCTTTGATGGGACAGTTCGTTGTTGAGGTTTTCTACTCTGATGGATGGTTAGTCTCTTCCGTATGCAAGAGATAGTTCATTGTTGAGGTATTTATTTTCTCCAGTGGAGCCTTGTTGTGCTAAGTCTTCCTTGTTGAGTTATATCCTTGTTGTGTTGTGGTTTATTTCCATATACATTTATCCCCAGTTTAAATCTTTTCCTCAGCTGAGTTCCAATAGCTGTGCGGTGTGTTCCCAGGCTAGTTGGTGGTCTCCTGTGATGTGTTTCCCCGGTGGAGTTTCATTCTCCCGTTCTTCGTTTTCTTTATCTCCTGTGGCATATTCTCCCCACAGTGGTCTTGTGTCTGCATATCATCTGCATAATCATATCATTTTGTGGTCTCTTAGGGCCAAAAATTGGGTTTATTGTTATATTTAAGTCTCTTTTATCTCGTCGAGACAAAGATGCCGATCTTCATATCTCCGGATAGAAGAAACTTAAATAGGGGCAGCTGTAATACCCTAATTTTTACCCCTAAGATCCCACATGTCATTTGCATTTTTTGCATACCACAAACAAGATCACCAGTATCCATGTATTTTTATTACTTGCTTTATGTTTGTTTATATTTACTAACCTCTAACCAAAATACCAAAAAAAAAATGCTACCGTTTGCTTGTTTCTTCTCTGTGTGTTGTGCAGGTTTGTCAAAGGCAATTAAGTGGTTTCAAGTCACATGTGGCTGCTCGTTCATGATCCAGTTCAGATGGATGTTTGACTTAATCTTGGTCAAACTATCAAGCAATTTGTTTCAAGGGCAAGTTATTAGTGCCAGTGGCTATTCTCTCAAGCAGTGACTGTCAGGTTGTTGTGTGGTGATATTCATCAGGTTCATCTGAGTTCATCAATCAAGACTGTGTTCATCTGTGGATTTATTTTCCAAGATAATTGATTCAGATGAATTTTGAAGTGATTCAGAACTTATTCAAATGGCCATTGTTCAGTTGTGGCTTGTTCAAGTGGTAGCTGTGTTTTATCAGAGGCTTGTGAAAAGGAGTCAAGATTGGTTTTGGGCTAAAAATAAAGATTGGTCATCCATGATCCATATCCATTCCCATTTTTGGCTATCCAATTTCTAAACCTTTTTTTATTCACTTTTAATCTCCTTTGTCACCTTTCAATACTCACATTTTCAAATAACTACTTTTCATTTCCACTTTCTAAAATCCAATTCTATCCATATTTTAGAGTTTATCCATATTTTCCCATTAAACCAAATACCCAAATTTTATCCATATTTCTTAATCCAAGTTCCAATTTATTATCCATTTTTAATACCGTTCATTAAACCCATTTCAATTAGTCAATGGTCCACTTTCTAAACCATATCCAAAACAATATCCATTTTTTATATCCATATTTCATATCCAATCCCAAATTCATTTTTTTTTATATCCATAAATCCATTTATCCATATCCTTTTATTTTACTACCAATACCATTTTTCAACTATCCATTTACTTTCTAAAAACCATTTCAATTATCCATTTTTAAACCAATTTTCATATCCACATTTTAGTAACCAAATATCCATTTTTTGATCCATAGTTATCCACTTCAATTCTCCCATAACCATTTTAAATCCATTCTAAAGAAATCCATTTTTTTACTCACTTTATCCAAAATCCAATTGATATCCATATTCATAAACCATTTTTTTAAAATTTCAATTACCCATTTTTTTTAGTTTATCCAATATCATTTTTTAATCCATTTTTTATTATCCATTTTTTTCTTTAATCATAACCATATCCATTATCCATTATAATCCATGTTGACATCCAATTCTTAATGTCCATGTTCTTAAATATCTAATTCACATTTTTCATTGTCCATTTCAAATTTTCATTTACCATTATCTAATTACAATACATCTTATCATTACTAAGGCCCATTTAAAAAAAAAAAAGAAGAAAAAATAGGCCCATGAAGTGTTACACGGCCCATCACCAATTACCACAAGCCAAAGCTATTTCCAAGTCAACAAGCTCATGGAAGCAACATTCCAAGCTTCCCAGCCGTCCAAAACTCATGCCATAATTTATGATATTCAAGCCAACAAAGTCGTTGAAGCTACAAAGAAGAGTGCTGCTACAAATTTCCAAAACAGCAGCAAATTAAAACGCAAGCTCTCAACGAACTCCAAGCCGTGTCCAAGAGTTCCAACTGCCATAAAGAAAAAAAAACAACAATAAGCCATCCAAGCCATCAACACATTAACAAAGAAAAATTTAAAAAAAGCTACATGAAAAACCACTTCCCAGCCGTGAAAAAAAACCGCAAGCCAAGCCATGCCAAATTACAAAAAGCCAGCTGCAAATTCCCAAGCTATTTCTTGCGAGCCATAACACGTCACACAAAAATTACAAGCTGCAAACGAATTGAATTACAAAATGCACAGAGCATCAAGCAAAACGCGAGAATACTCAAGGCCAAATGACATCGCAATTCAGCAAATAAGTCACACATTTCATACCAATGCAAAACGCAAGGAAAAATCACCAAACGGCAACAAATTGAAAGCAAAACGGCATTGAATTTTCTTCAATCAAAACTTGCAGCGCACACTTCCAAATCTCCTATAAATAGAGCTCTCCTCTCTTCCATTTTCTGAAGCTTTTGAAGCCCCAAAAACTCTGCCCAATTTCACCCTCAATCTTCCATAATCAAGCTTCGTTAATTTTTCTTCAACTCACTTCCATATTCCTAACCGAACCAGCTTCATCAACAATAATCAACATCAACGCGCAACAACAACACCATTAGTTTCGGATTCAAGAGGAGAAGAAGAATTGAAGTTGTTTTTCATCTGATTTGAAGGTAGTTTGAAGAGATTGTTGCTTTTCCGATTCGCTTTTGTTGACAGCAGTTCTTGAAATTGATTGTATCATCGTGTTCGTCTCTTGATTTCGATCACAACCGCGTGATTTTCATATCCCGTCGCTGTCGTGAAAATGAGTTCCGATCGCATTTCCCTTGCCGTGAATAGTACCGGCGGTGACGTTACAAGGAAGAAGATGATGAAATGCTGAGTTTCTTTTTCTTTTTAGTGTTTGTTTCTTTTTGGTTTATATTGGGCCTAGGGTCCGTTTAATCTCATTACTACGCATCACCACCTTATTTTTTATCTACACCTCCCTCTCACTTTCTTTTTTTCAAAATTGATATCTATTTTTTTAGATATTAATTTTCTTATGTTTTTTTTTTTGGTTTCTCTGAATTTTGTTCTAAAAGAAATCTCCTGAAAATTGATTTGTTTTTTTTTTTAGTCTTGTTTTTTATTTTCTTTTTGATTTTGGCTTTGGATTACACTTTAAAGGCATTATTTCTCTTTAAATTCATTGGACTTAGGGTGTAGATGAAGTTGAATAAATATTCACTAATTCAAATCTATCTTTAAAGTGAATTATTTAATTCACTTTAGGTGCTTTGAGTTAATGATATATTTATCACTTTAATCCACCAAAATGAGTGAATGAACTTAAAGATGGAATTGTCTTGAATTTATAATTCAAACTTGGTTTCCTCTTTCTTCTATTTCTTTTATTTTTGATCGATGAAAGTCGAAGTGATCGTGAAATTCCTTTGTTGAATTTCGATCGAGACGAGATCATTACCACTTTTTCTTTTCGTGTGGCATCGCTTTAGGATAACGATCTCTATATCGTTTATCTCGCGTGCATTAACACATATATCTTATGGCCGGCCTCATTCGTAGGGTAATTGCTCGAACAAATTACTCGGCGTGCGCTTAACATAGACCAAAATTTGTCCCGCCTCGGAATAAATATCAAAAATAGTTGATTATTTGTCTTATGGTTCATAACTCATGAAACTTGTTGTTAGGAGGCTTTGGTCTTATCAATCCTCTAATGAGTTTCATCGACCTTGACCTAAGTGCAATTATTCAATTGTTATTGATCACTAACACTAACAACTAATCACTAATTACTAACTTACTAACATTACTCTTGTACTAACTTCTTTACAATTACTTCTCGCACCCTATCTCTTTTACTTTTATGCTTCATTTTATCATTTCATTTCATGTTTATGCTTCCGCAATTTTTCCTTTGTCCGTTGGACATATGTTTATGCTTCCGTAATTTTTCCTTTGTCCGTTGGACATATGTTTATGCTTCCGTAATTTTTCCTTTGTCCGTTGGACATATGTTTATGCTTATGCCATTTTTCTTTTGTCCATTTGGACTTAAAACATTAATAAATGTTTAAACCATAAAAAACTTAATGCTCTTAATCTTGGACTATTGGTTACTATCCTATGCTTCGGAGTGATCTCTTTATGGACCTCTTTTGAAGTGATATTGGACTTATGGACCTAGAATTAGGACTTCTCATCCCTTTGCTTGGAGTATTGATTGAAGACTTGCCCTTATTCGGCCAATTTGCTTAAGGATGGAATTCTTTTAATATTGCTTTGAAGTGGCTCCATTTTGGTTAGATCCTTCTTTTCCCTAGCTTTTACTTTATGCACTAGGATAGTCACTTCTTCTCCTCCCCATTCTTAAATTTTCAAAATCTTCTCCCTTTTTCAAAATCTTCTTCTTGTTTTCAAACTTAAAACCACTTTCATAATAAAACCTTGACTTTTGTCAAGTGACTTTTTAAACTTTGTTTTCTTAATAAATGTCAATCCATTTAACTATATTTTGACTATTTCATAAAAATAAATAAAAAATACAAAACTCATCCAAATTCTTTTGTGCTTTTATGCACCTTTTTCTTTTAAACTTTTCAAAAAGAATTAGACATGAGTCATTTTTTTGATGAGATGTAAAACTCCTAACCATGGTATTTTGTTGAAAGTATGGTCATTTTCCACTTAGATGTTGAAGTGATTAGTCTTGTTGATGTTAATCCAAGCAAATCCTCCATCTTAATGTGAAGCAAATGTCACTTTCCCATACCTTTGGGTAATTAGTTGAGTATTCTCTCTTGAGAATGACAGGTTGTCTTTTTCAAGATAAAATAAACCATAACCAATAATTTTCATTCTTTGTACCACGAACTACGGGGTTTTGATCCTACATTGCACATCGTGGGTACGTAGGCATGAGGCGATAAGTCTCTCCAAACACAAAAATCTTAAAAAATATTTCTCCTCTCATCTCCTCAATCTCTTTACAAGCAAACCATTTTCAGACCAAAAAGCAGTGAATACATCAAAGGGCTCCTATAGAGTACTATAGATGTATTGGGTGCGTAAAACCTTCCCTTTACATAACCAACCCCCCTTACCCAATCTATGTTTGTTCTTGTTGTTTTAGAACTCTTTAGGTTTTGTTCGCTCTTTTTTCCTTTCCTCTTTGGATAAAAATAAAAGTGCGGTGGCGACTCTTGCTTATTTTTGAGTTAAGTTAATCAATAGCTTACACTCATAAATTTCCCCGCTACAGTAATAAAGATTACCAACCAAGAATAACAACCAAGAGTCGGGATAAAAACGGCGGAGACTAACCAAGAGTTGGGATAAAAACGGCGGAGACCAACCAAGAGTTGGGATACAACCAAGGGTACCAACCAATAGTTGGGATACAACAAAGGATACCAACCAAGAGTTGGGATACAATAAATGATACCAACCAAGAGTTGGGATACAATAAAGGGTACCAACCAATAGTTGGGATACAACAAAGGATACCAACCAAGAGTTGGGATACAATAAAGGATACCAACCAAGTGTTGGGATACAACAAAGGGTACCAACCAAGAGTTGGGATACAACAACGGATACCAACCAAGAGTTGGGATACAACAAAGGGTACCAACCAAGAGCTGGGATACAACAACGGATACCAACCAAGAGTTGGGATACAACCAAGGGTACCAACCAAGAGTTGGGATACAACAAAGGGTACCAACCAAGAGTTAGGATACAACAACTGATTTCAACCAAGAGTTGGGGTACAACAAAGGGTACCAACCAAGAGTTGGTATATAACAAAGGGTACCAACCAAGAGTTGGGATACAACAAAGGGTACCAACCAAGAGTTAGGATACAACAAAGGACAACAGGGAGTAGAAACAACATACTCACGACCTGACGGGGGATAAGACGATTCCGCTGGGGAATATAGAAGCTTGAACAGACGACTCTGTCGGGAAATACTAGTCAGATGAATGAA
This sequence comes from Lathyrus tuberosus, assembly GCA_022829125.1. Classification (NCBI taxonomy): domain Eukaryota; kingdom Viridiplantae; phylum Streptophyta; class Magnoliopsida; order Fabales; family Fabaceae; genus Lathyrus; species Lathyrus tuberosus. The sequence goes on along the minus strand of JALAZF010000177.1, from coordinate 6,391,268 downwards.
TCACTGGCAACTTCAATAGGGACCAAGTAAGATTGAATCTTCTAAAATACACCACTTTCTGTTGAGAAAACGTCTGGAAAAGACAACATCAAACCTGGCTTATGCTTCGGATGCATATGTTTGAATTTTTATATGGCGTAATGCTCCATACGAAATGGAAATGCTACGCGTTTGGGAGGATGCAGTGTAAATGATGCTTATACTATGCAAAAGAGACACCTCAGCGACATAAGTGCTGAAAACGAAGGCAACTCCACCGGGGATGACAAACTAAATTGTCTTCGAGGTCACAAACCCTGCTGAGGAAAAATCACACTGAACGACTTTCCTGACTAATATCTCTGCTGAAGATGAAACCCAAAGAGAACTTCCCCTCCGCTGGGGATTACAAATAACCCTTGTTAAAGATAGAACCCAAACTTGATACTGAAAAGTGCCAATAACAATTGGACTTAGAACCTACTAGGGATGTCAACCACCGTTGAACAAACCGTTGCGAGGATTAACACCAAACTTTGCTTGAAGAGAGGAGTCAGTAATACCAAACCCATCGGGGATATCATTGAACTTAACCTGCTGCTGGAGAAATGACTTTACCCTGCCGAGGATAAAACATACCGTTGCTGACGAGGCTATACTTCCTGATCCAATGAGGAAAGTAAATATCAAGACTCTGTGGGGAAAATAAAATCTCCGTCCAGGAAAGATATCCAACAAGTCTTCTGCTGGAGATGCAACATTGTCTTGAGTGGCTTCTGAATACTCGCTGAGGAGTAATAAAACAATCTGACTGGGGGAAAACGATCATCTTCACTCTTGCTAGGGAGAGAGAGATTCCCAATGCTCTGTAGAGGTCACTAAATCTTTTATACTGGAGAGAACCACTCTACTGGGGGAAGCAATCATGCTACCCTGCAAACACACAACAAACAACAGAATGTTCTATATGCAAAATGTCCACCTCGGTTACCATCAACAATATCCATTGCTCAAGCAATTTCCATTGTTTTCTGATATGCTCCGCAAAGCTTAACGTTTTCACATGCAATGTTTATCAAAAATATCAGACGTTTTTTGCAAACAAAATAGTAAAAGTAAAAACAGAAATGAAAATCTTTTTGAGTGAAATGAATACTTTATTGAATGAATCGGCCTGTAAATAGGCATTTACAATTAGAAGCAATTCCTGAAAAGAGGTAATTGTGCAAAAGTGAAAATAAAATACACATGTTGGCAATGAGGGACAGATATCCACCATGCTTCGATTCAGCTATGACCCATATGCCTTGCTTATCCGCATATGCTTTGACTTTCTAAGAGACTGACTGGACTGATTCCTTTCTTTCGAAATTCCCAAATGTCAAAAGTGCTCACAGATCGAACGTATACCGCGGCCTCTTGCTTTCAAATCCCTAACTTTTTCCTGGATCTCCCTTTCGGGTTTTCAATCCACCGGGATACCCATTTTTGCCAAAGTTGCCTTTTCAGATTTTCAACATTGCGGGTTTATTCTTTTCTTTTTATTTGTTCCCTAATTTTTGCCTGAACCTTTTCTTTTTATGGTTCGCCGGGATGCCTTTTTTTGCCTGGACTTTTCTTTTTATGTTCGGCGGGTCTCTTTTTATGCGAAGTATTTTTTTACTGCGTCTGCGTTCACAGGGGATGTAAAATCTTCGCCATCCATAGTCGAAAGTAATAAGGCTCCACCAGAGAAAACCTTTCTTACTACATATGGCCCTTCGTAGTTTGGAGTCCATTGGCCCTGTGATCTGTCTGGGGAGGAAGGATCCTTTTCAAAACCAACTCGCCTGTCTGAAAACACTGAGGACGTACTTTCTGATCAAAGGCCTTTTTCATCCTGCTCTGATACAACCGACCATGTGAAATGGCTGCCAATCTCTTCTCCTCAATAAGGTTCAGTTGATCCAACCTAGAACATACCCATTTGGCTTCATCAAGCTTTACATCTGCCAGAATTCTTAAAGACGAAATCTTAACCTTTAATGGTAAGACTGCTTCCATACCATACACCAGTGAGAAAGGAGTTGCCCCGGTCGATGTACGCACCGAAGTACGATAACTTTGTAGAGCAAAAGGCAACATCTCATGCCAGTCCTTATACGTTACCACCATTTTTTGCATAATCGTCTTGATATTCTTATTTGCTGCTTCCACAGCACCATTCATCTTCGGACGATATGGAGAAGAATTGTGATGTTCAATTTTAAAGCTCTGGCATAGCTCCTTCATCGTCTTATTATTCAAATTTGAACCATTATCAATAATGATTCTCTCTGAGACCCCATAACGACAAATGATGTCTTTTTTTATAAATCGGGCTACCACTTGTCTGGTGACGTTGGAAAATGAGGCTGCTTCCACCCATTTCGTGAAATAATCAACGACAACCAAGATGAAATGATGCCCATTGGAAGTAGTCGGCTCAATATTTCCAATCATGTCAATGCCCCACATGGTAAAGGGCCAAGGAGATGTCAATACATTCAGAGGAGTAGGTGGTACATGCACCTTATCAGCATAAATCTGGCATTTATGGCATTTCCTGGCGTATTTAAAATAATCAGACTCCATAGTCATCCAGTAATACCCTGCCCTCAACAGCTTTCTAGCCATAGCATGCCCATTGGCATGAGTACTGAAAGAACCCTCGTGAACTTCCTCCATCAACAGGTATGCCTCGTGCTCATCAACACAACGTAGCAAGCCATGTTGAAGTTCCTCTTGTACAGCACGTCGTCTTCATTCAGAAAGAAATTGCCTACTAACCTCCTCAGAGTTTTCTTATCCTTGGTAGATGCCCTAACTGGGTACTCCTGATTTTTGAGAAAACACTTGATGTCGTGATACCAAGGCTTGCCATCTGATACTTCTTCGACCGTAAACACGAAAGTCGGTCTATTAAGACGCATAATTCTGATTAATGGAGCTTCATTCCACCAATTCACCTTATACATAGAATCCAATGTTGCCAACGTATCGGCCATCTGATTCTCAGCCTAGGGTACATGGTGAAAGTCCACCCTATCAAAAAACGGTAACAACCTTCTGGCATAGTTCTTATAAGGCACCAAATTTGCCTGACGCGTCTCCCATTCTCATTTGATTTGATTAATCACCAACGCATAATTACCATACACATCGAGGTTCTTGATTCTCAAATCAATAGCTTCTTCCAACCCCATGACGCATGCTTCATACTCTGCCTCGTTATTGGTGCATATGAACGTTAATCGAGCAGTGAAGGGTATATGAGAACCTCTTGGAGTTGTAATGATTGCCCCGATTCTGTTGCCATATGAATTAACAGACCCATCAAAGACTAAGCTCCACTGAGATCCAACTTCAGTTCCTTCATCAGGCAAAGGTTCATCACAGTCTTTCATCTTCAGAAACATGATATGCTCATCCGGAAATTCAAACTTCATCGGTTGATAATCCTCGGTTGGTTGTTGAGCAAGATATTTTGACAAAACACTTCCCTTAATAGCCTTATGGGAAACATACTGAATATAGTATTCTGTCAAAACCATCTGCCAACGAGCTATTCTCCCAGAAAGTGCTTGCTTCTCAAACACATACTTAATCGGATCCATCTTTGAAATCAAAAGGGTTGTGTGGTTTAACATATACTGCCTCAAACGCTTAGCTGCCTAAGCGAGTGCACAACATGTTTTTTCCAGCATAGAGTACCTCGACTCACAATCAGTGAAATTTTTTCTCAGGTAGTAGATATCATGTTCTTTCTTACCTGTCTCGTCGTGTTAACCGAGCACACACCCCATTGAATCCTCAAGAACCGTAAGATACATAATCAACGGTCTTCCTGGCACTGGCGGCATGAGGATCGGAGGTTCCTGCAAATATTCTTTTATTTTATCGAATTCCTTTTGACAACTTTCATTCCACCTAACCTCTTGATCTTTTTTCATCAATTTGAATATAGGTTCACACGTGGCTGTAAGATGAGAGATGAATCTAGCAATGTAGTTCAATCTCCCTAAGAAACCATGAACCTCTTTCTCCGTTCTCGGTTCAGGCATTTCTTGTATGGCTATTACTTTAGCAGGATCTACCTCGATACCCCTTTCGCTAACAATAAATCCCAGCAATTTACCAGATCTCACACCGAAGGTGCACTTGTTCGGATTCAACCTTAGTCTGAACTTCCTCAACCTTTCAAACAGATTCTGTAAATTTACCAAATGTTCTTCCTCCATTTGTGACTTCGCAATCATGTCATCAACATAGACTTCAATCTCTTTGTGAATCATATCATGAAAGAGAGTCACCATCGCCCGCTAATAGGTTGCCCCAGCATTCTTGAATCCAAAGGGCATTACCTTACAACAAAATCTTCCCCACGCTGTTATGAACATCGTCTTCTCCATGTCCTCTGGGGCTATTTTGATTTGGTTATACCCAGAGAAGCCATCCATGAAGGAAAATACGGAATACTAAGCGGTGTTGTCCACTAACACGTAAATGTGGGGAAGCGGGAAATCATCTTTTGGGCTTGCTCTGTTCAAGTCTCGATAATCAACACACATCCTAACCTTTCCATCCTTCTTCGGTATAGCAACGATATTAGCAACCCACGATGGATAATTTGTTACAGTAAGAAAACCAGCGTCTAACTATTTTTGAACCTCTTCTTTGATTTTGACAGCCATGTCCGGTTTTGTTCTCCTCAATTTCTGCTTAACCGGAGTACAACCCTCTTTAAGCGGCAACCGGTGTACAACAATATCCATGTCAATCCCGGGCATGTCTTGGTAAGACCAGGCGAAGATATCCACATACTCTCGAAGCATTTCAACCAATCTACCCTTAACACTGTCCTCCAAGGCAGACCCAATTCTTACCTCTTTTCTCACGTCCTCGGTGCCCAGATTAACAGTCTCAATGTCCTCCTGATGTGGTAAAATAATTTGTTCCTCCTATTTCAGTAGTCTGGCTAATTCTTCAGGCAAGTCACAATCTTCGTCGGCCTCTTCTTCAACCTGATAAATGGGATTGTTGAAGTCATATCGAGCCATAGTTGAATCGTTATTGGTAGAATCTGAATAGATAGACCTGCATGATTGATGTTTTATGTTTATTATGAATGCAACAAACAAAAACACATTGCCATTATACTTTGAATAAATGCAAAAAGTAAAAAATAGAAAAACAGGGATCAAAACATTTGAATGCGAAAACGTCCTTTATTAATGATGAAATTAAAAGCAAAACATCATGGCCCTACAGAAAAGAATCACTACGTCTTAGATAGAACGTAGGACTTAACATATGCAAAAAACAAAAACAATTACTCTTTGCAAGTGACTTGGACGACTTCCTTAGTAGACCAGTTGCACAACCCCTGGCCAGGAATACAAGGACAGATCCACTTATCCATATCACATTCATTGTCTCCTTCATCATCCCCAATAACGTTGACTCTGTTGAAGAAAACTCCGGCACTTGTAAATTGAATCAAACCACTGTACCTTGGAGGCTCTTGAGACCGTTTGGGTGGCTTGTGTCCTAAACCATACGTATCCTTCTTCATCTGCACGTCTATCACCTAACCCCATTTATGGGAATTTCCAGCTTCTACCACTGCACGCGCATCCTTGAATGAAGACATTGAAACTTCAGGCTCATTAACCTCCACCGGAGGCTCCTTAGGAATCTGGACAGCCTCAGGGAGCTGACAACATGTGGGAGTTTGACTTGGCACATGTACAATGGAGCGACTTAAACCAGCTTGATCTTGTATAGATGTTACTGGAACAGAATTTAGAGGTTCTTGTGGAACAGTTATAATACTATGACTGGTAGAATCATATGTGGGAATTGTTTGGACAGGTGATGGTGTTACCATTGATTGATAAGGAAATGAATTTTCCACAAAGTTAACATGCCTAGAGACATAAACCCTATTTGACATTGGTTCTAGGTAGAAGTAGGCATGTTGAGATATAGAGTATCCTAGAAATATACAAGGTTTAGACCTAGGTTGAAGTTTATTTTGCATGTATGGTTTTAACCATGGATAGCACAAGCATCCAAATGAATGAAGTTTGCTATAGTCTGGTTTTATGTGAAACAAAACTTCAAAAGGAGATTTCATCTCAATGATTGGTTTTGGCATTCTGTTGATGAGATAAACTGCAGTAGTAAATGTAAATGGCCATAATTGAGGTGGTAGGTTAGAATGATGGAAGAGAGCACGACCTGTTTCAACAACATGTATGTGTCTCCCTTCAACTATATCATTTACCTCTGGTGTGTGTGGTGATGTGGTTAAATGAGAGATACCATTGTTATCCATAAAAGATTTTAATTTTATAAATTCTCCACCATTATCAGAGAAAAGAGAGACAATATGCAAGTTAAACTTTTTTTCAACAATGGACTTAAATTAAACAAAGATGGTAAATACATCTGATTTATGTTTCATTGGATACAACCAAACATATTTAGAAAAATGATCTACAATGATTAAATATTACAAATAACCATCAAAATATCTAACAGGAGCTAGTCCCCAAACATCAGAGTACAAAAGTTCCAATGGTTTGCTACTTGTGAGATGATGATTTGAGAAAGGAAGTTTGTGACTTTTGGCACAATGACATGAACTACACTTATGAGATGTTGGAAGCTTTATTGGTAGATGATGACTATTAATTAGATGCTTTATTATTTTGAAAGAAGGATGGCCTAACTTATGATGCCATGTAGATGCAGAATGGATGCTTGTATGCAATTCTTGAGGTGGACGTGATGAAATGATAGCCGCGGGTAGATGATAAAAAACTTGTTTAAGCGGACCTTGTAGTAGTGCTTGACCCGAATTCAAGTCCTTGACAACAAAATGGTTTGGAAAAAATTCAATAGAACAAGAATTAGATTGACATCAATTTGAAACAAATAATAAATTGGACTGAATTTTAGGAACACACAGGACTTGTTTGAGATAAAGGGGTTTAAAAGGGGTGTGAATGATAGAGTTACCAGTATGAGTAATTTTCAAACCTGTTCCAGCGTCGAAAATGACCTGATCTTCTCCAAGATATGAATTAGCTAACGTAAGTTATTGTAGATCTTGTGAAATATGATAAGATACTCCAGTATCCATGATCCAGCTAGGCCGCTGATTTTGAGCCAATTTTGCAGTCGATTTAGTGCCAATCCTTTTTGGAAAGCCCTTAATTCTATAGCAGTTCTTCGCAACATGTCATGGCTTGTCACAAAATTGACATACAATTTTTCTTTCACCATTTCGTTGAGTAGGGGAGGATCCGCGATTGTTGTTGGTCCTATATTGATACCCTTTATTTCTTGTGACAACATTAGCAGTGGAAACAATATCAGCAGCCGCTTGATCTGCACGATGATTAATGGTTTCAAAGTCCATAATCTTCTCATGTAATTCAGCAAAAACAATTGGAGATTCTCTACTTCTAAGTGCAATAAAAATTTCACGATACTCATCGGTCAAGCCATTAAGCGTGTGAATCATAAAATCAGTTTCATCAAGGGGGTGATCTATGATTGATAATTCATCTGAGATGGATTTAATTCCTTGAAGGTATTTAGCCATAGATTGATTTCCTTTTGGGAAATTGGAATTTTTTGTTTGAGTACCATTATATACACGTGAGAGCGGCCATCATACATGGTTTTCAGAATCTCCCATGCTTGATTAGAAGTTTTGACTGTGCCTAAGTGTGTGACCATTGTTGCACCCACAGAGGAAATGATGCTATGTAGAATGAGTTGATCTTGTCTAACCCAATGCGTAAAGACTGGATTAACAATCGCAATATTGTTCTCCAGTACTCTTGATGGACATGGTTTACTTCCATCAACATAGCCCAAGAGATCATAGCCTGTTAAGAGAGCCATGAAGTGAATTCTCCAAGCGGGATAATTGTCTCCATCAAGCTTGATACAGAGTTAAGAACTAGCATTCAAAATAATTAATTTGTCATCCGGTGATGACATAGTGGGTGTCCCTTGGGAAGTTTCGACATCAGAAGCTTGTGGTGCAATGAATGAAGGATCGAGAAAAAAAATCTTTTAAGCTAATTTGTTCTGATACCATAAAAGGGATGATTGTTCGTTGATTATAATTGCCAAAGTGATGGCTATTTATCGATACAAGAGTGAAACTAAAGCTCCAAATATTAAGGGAGCTCTTCCTTGAGACTAGGGATGTATAACCACTATCAGTTTCTATTAGATAGGAAACTAACTACTATTATTAAACAATATTATATTACAAATAAATGCACCTAAATTGTAGCAACTAGTTATAACTATATATTATCTCGATCCAATAACGACAATATGGCTCTGATCATTTAGTATTCCCTATGGAGCTCTTTACTCAAGTTTGAGGTTTCGTTGTCGTCTTCTTTTAAAATCGATATGTTTCAAGTTCCTTGTCCTTTTTCCTATAAATGTTACTTCTATTGGTGTGTTTTTTCTCAATACCTTTCCCTTTCCTTCAGTAATTGCATTCCTGGCTTCTGAACAATGAAAATGGTTTTATTCGCGGTGATTTTTTATGAATGCAATTCCGACTCCGATTTGGCCTCAAGTTCGAATCCTTAGAGGTTGTAATAGTAGTTGCTACAGAATTTGATTGATACTGGGAACACCGTTTTAGAAATCTCTAAAATGACATTGCTAGATCGAACATTTGTTAGTGTAATATTTTCGAAAACATCCGCATCAATGTCAGAATTGCAGATCTTGCCGCAAGGATTGACGCCTCAATGGCTTGTTCAGTTTGCTTTTGCTGCTTGTTAGAAAAAATCAGAGAGCATCTCCATTTAGGATTTGAGTTCTCCAACTTTTTGCTTGATTAGCCAAATATGATCAATTTTGCTAGCTCGCCTTGCCGACATGATAATTGTCTTGTGACTCAACCTTCCTATCAGCGGTTCAAATGCTGGAAAATGATGATGGATGAATTTATCCCCATCCATATCAACTATAGCTATAAAATTGGAATAAGATCATGACGATGCACTCAAAGAGGTAGTATTTCAATGGAAAATCAGTTTTGAGAATATTATTATTAAGGTATGGTTGTATGGCCCGGGAAAGTTTTACTGAAGCCACACGGTGGGCACCAAATGTTCTTGATAAACATTATTTGGAGAAATCTCCATGAAGCCAGTCAGGCGGGATCACAATCGTCTTGACTAGAAGGAGGTAAGTTAGGATGCATCAACGGCCACCATTGTTAGTGGTCCAAGGATTCTTGTATGATTTCTCCTTTTTGTATTATTCCTCGATCAACTGCCTTTTTTCCTTTCCCCTTATGTCTTTTATATAGTCTGCATTATAACTCCCAAAGCCATAATGAGTTGTCCATTCATTTTTAAAGCTTGAACATTAGAGGTAATATATGTCCTCTCACTAATGACTACTTATCACGAGTTATAACGATTCCAATATTAATTTCGGAACCATCATGTGACCCTTAGTCTGCCTCTTAACCGTTAAAGTGGGCTACTAACCTGGCCATTCGGCATCTACCAGGGTCATCCTATGTGTTTCATCTAGGCTCACGCACGACTATCTCGACTAGCCTTAAAAATAGATATCTTGGCCTCATAAAAATCCCAGGATGTACACTTATTAACTGTGGTATTTTTTACCTTGGCTCTTATGAAAAGAGGCTTTAAGTGACTTTTCATTCCCTAATTTGGTCTCTCAAAGAAATCATTTTGCTCCTCCATTATTCATCACAAAGTAGCACACAGGCTTATGCTTTTTCATCTCCTCCTCATCATAATGAAGGTGAGAAAAGTACACAAGAAGAGGGTTTGAATTGTGTTTTCCGTTTTATTAATTTGAGTCTTATCAGAGTTCAAAATATAAACTAGTGTTCAGATTCTGGTTATACTTAGCAGCGGAATTTTAACACAAGCAAATAAATAATGGCATAAGACACGAAGATTTATACTGGTTCCTCCCAAATGAGAGTAGTCCAGTCCCCTTCCTTCACAAGAGATTTTCACTATAATCAAATCATAATTACAATCGCTTATGCATTCTACATAAGACTTTTAAAATGCTCAGACCCTAAGTCCAAGACTTCTTACTTAAACCCCTAAGGCTCAAGTCTTCCTTGCTCAAGTCTTATAGACTCAAGACTTCTTTGTTTAGACCCTCAGCCTAAGGATTTCCTGCTCAGGTCCCTCATATCCGAGACTTCCTGCTCAAGCCCCACAAGCCTGAGACTTCTTTCTCAGACCCACGGTCCAAGACTTCATTATTTAGGTTCCACGAATCTAAAACATCCTGCTTAAACCCCTCAGGTTCAAGACTTCCCTGCTTAAATCCCACGCATTCAATACTTCTGCTCAATCAATCCACTTGATTAAGTCTTTCATTGCTCTAGCACATATCAAGAGACTTACATGGCTCAAGCATCTTGGCAAAAGGCTTAGTTGCTCAATCAATCTACTTGATTATGACTTTCAATGCTCTAACACATAGCAAGAAACTTGCATGGCTCAAGCATCTTGGCGAGAGCCTTAATCTAAACTGCTAAACAACATGTTCAGCAGAATAGAGAATAAGGTGTACTTGATACAAATATCAGAGGTACAGGGAAATCACCATTACAAATACCTAAAGCTCTTAAAATTTCTAAGATATTCAATGTTTAAGAAATCTTAAGGCTTTTACAATTACAACCTACAACATAAATTATGCATACTCGATTATGTTGATAATTGTTGATCTTGTTACTCCTCCTTCAGCTACTTGTATAGCATTTGCAGAAGACTAACCATTTGAGAGATAACACTATCAAGTGTCTTTGCTTTCTCCATAGTACAAGAGATGTTGAAGATAGATACACCAAAAGATCTTGATCCATTGTGTAACGTGTTTAACCATTGAGCCTTCAAAGATATCTTGTACTATAGAGTCGTTGAGAGTAGATATTCGTAAAGCATACTAACCTTTCTTGAACCTTGTGAACTAAGACGCTAGCTAAAAAACTGATTTGACAATGCAGCTTGCTTTCTGCAGTACGGATAGCTTCAGCTTTATCACTAACTTTGAATGATCACCAGAAGCCAATTTACATTCACTAATTGTAGAGACAATTATGTTGATTTTTCTGATGTTGAGACCTTCAGCTTCAGAGTCTACGTCATACATCACTTAGAGAGTGCTCTTCAGATTCTGCACCACCAGAAGCTAGCAATTCAACTTCTCTCAAGTGTTCCCTTGTATATCATATTCTGAATATATATCTATAAGTATTAGAACTTGCATACATGAAACACACATCAAATATAACCATTTTTCTTTTAATACTTTTTTATCATCAAAACCCAAGGAATATATGTCATGTACAAATCTTGTTCTAACAATCTCCCTGTTTTTTATGATGACAAACATAAGTATTTAAAGGACAATGTTGGGCATTTATAATTTTCTTTACAACATCATAGTATGAGGTTTGTAAGCTCCTCCTGAGTCTAATAGTCCAGAGTAGAGTTCTGTAAACCCACCCTATATACTACTTTCAAGAAAAAGTAATTTAATTTTCTTAGTAACATCAGATTCTGAGGTTTGTAAGCTCCCCCTGAGTCAAATAGTCCAAAGTTGAGGTTTGTAAGCTCCCCCTTATATTTATATTTAAGAAAACTAAAAATAATATTTTAACTTCCTTTGGAAACATCATAATACGAGTTTTGTAAGCTCCTTCTGAGTCTGATAGTCTAAGGCTGAGGTTTGTAACCTCCTCCTTAGTTCTATGTACGAGAAAGTTAAAATGTGTCGCCCAGGAAAAATACCATTATACACACAAAAATTAAATACAAAAATTATAAATGATCATTATGTACAAACTGAATGGGTTCAGTTTCTAATTAAATACTTACTATCTTTACAAGATCAGTTTCAAAGGAAGCGAAAATGATCAAGTCACAGGGATTAATAAAGGATCGTGCAATGCATGTTAAATATTTATTGGTCAAAACAGTCCCAAGAATCAAGCCAAGGATCTTATTGTGTCGATTAGGTTACTTAGAAGCCATTATAAAAGCAACCAAAACCTAGTTCATTTTCATCAACATCCACCAATATATCATGGAGTCATCAGCTGAGAGCAACAAAATATCTATTGTGACAAAAGTCACAGAGATCTCTACGAATCTAAATATCCAAAACCTTCAGAAGCCAACAATTCGGCCTATGCCATCTACCATGAACACTTTAGAAGAAGTTTCGTCAGCAGTACCTCAACAACCTACAGTAGCAGGTCCTTCGTTAACTGTGATGAAGCCAAAGAAGAAGTCCATGAAAAAGACAAGGAGAAAGAGGCTCGACGAGATGTTTTACCATCTTGTTGTCCCAGAGGCAGAAGAGGAGCACATAGATGAAGATGAACCAGATATTAATTATGGCAACTGCTTCTCCTACAAGGCAATGAATGACTTAGTTAGGAATTTATTCTAAGTTCATACTAATTCCTTTTATAATATTTATTTTATAATCCTTTAACTTGATTAATGAAGAAGAAGTTTTGACTAATGTATTTCTATATACATTGCATGCAAATAATCACTTTATTTTACCCTTAATGATTTTATGATTAAAAACATTAATGAAGTAATAAGATAACCAGAAGCAACAGTTAACATGTTAACAATACTATTTACAGTTGTTAAAAGAATCTTAATATGTCAGAATACTAGACATCATTTCCAAGAGTTAGTATTTAAAATTGATTTGACTTAATCAATAATAAAATGATGAATATTCAAAGGTAATGAATGTCACAATTCTATAAAAACCCCTTAGCAGACTCACTTTCATAACCACTTAATCTTCTGAACACCAAAATGTATAAGCAAAAGTAAATTTGGGTTCCAAAGAGAGATTTCAAAAAGATAGTCATGCTTAATGCAACAACTCAAGAAAACAAGAGTGATGCAGCAACTGAAGGATCTACAAGCAGATGATTTCAGAAGCACACACTTCTTTAGCAACCTTCGTTGAGACACACAGAAGAAGAAGAACTTCTAGGTCAAAACGCAGAAATCAACTGAGAAAGGAACCTGTAGAGTTTGCAAAGGAAGAATGGCAAGATTTTTTAGACAATCTAGTTATGTCAGATGATTCTAGGGAATACCTTAGGATAAATCTGAATGCCTAGAAAGTCTTAACAATTTGTAATAGCTTCCAATTAATGAGAATGTTGCATATTTAGAGTTTTTAATCCTATTTGTTTTATCATCTTGAACAACAATATAAATGAATATTTATAACAGTTAAGATGCACAAAAGCATGAACAAACTTGGATTAACAGTAAGATTGCTTAACACAAAAAGTCTTAATAATTACAAGACATAAATTTGCAGAAGTCAAACATCAGAATCTCTCATAGATAGCTTCAAACTTGTCTCTCTGGATTTTAGAAGAATCAGCCTTTGAACTTATGATAACTCCCTACTGGACCAGTAGTTCTGAAATAACTCGTCCATAAGGAATGAAGAAAGTTTTTCCCTTGTGAAAGGAAGAAAAAGTCCTCTTCAAATAGTCAAACACAACTTGAGGAAGATCAATCTGCAAGTCTGAATTAAGAAGTAGTAACAAATCCTTTTCAATAGGGTTCACGAGGTCTAGATCCTTATCCTTAGGAAGTAAGTTTGAGTTCAGAATCTGATTCCAAACAATTACATCAGGACAAAGATTTGAGACCAAAGATGTGTTAGATGGATCTACAAAGATACGCCAAGTAGGAAGATAGTGTTCCAAAACACGAGTTCCTGGGATTTCTCTAATCTCCTCACAATTGATCACATTAGAAATTGATTTAGAGGTTACTGTTATAGAAACACCAGTCACTTTAGAAAGAATAGTACACTAATAATTCAGCGCAACAATGGAAGCATTAATCTAAAACTCTTTGACAAGACTTGGATAAGTGAAACCACATTGCATCTCAAAGTATCCATTCCAACTTTTTTCAAACACAATCTTCCAGAAGTTAAAACCTAGCTTAAGCAACTCATCAAAATCCACAAAATTTTCATTGATGACAGTTAGTTAATTCAAAGGAGAATTGACTAAAGAATTCATCTCATGTTTGGTTTGATCAGAACACAACCAAAGAAAATAAAAAGAAAAGAAAAGAAAAGAACAAGACTCTAAAGGAATAAGAATCTTGTCATATAAAGAACACAAAATAATGTTTCACAAGACAGGGGATAGAGATAATAATAATAATAATAATAAAAATATAAAAAGAAAAACATCATTACCCAAAGGTTCTTATCTAGAAGATTTCCTGAATCCACTAGATGATTTTCCCCTTTATGAATATTTAAGTAATATAAAAGTTTTTGAAAAACCTTTTACTTAAACAGTTTTACCAGAAGTAAAGAATCCTTTTCTGAATCTCAGAGTCTGATAATTTTCAGAAACTATCATCCATCAGAGTCTAGTAGATCTAGACTTAGAGTGAGACATCTTCTGTAAGTCATGAGTCTTCAAGATTCTATTCAGAACCAAATATTTTCTCTTAAAACAAGAGTCGTGAGTGATTAATGAATATTGAATGGGTTTCTTTGACAACTAACAAACAGCAGTATCATCACAAAAAGTGAGGAAACTGTTTCCATAAATATTACCATCATCTAGCTAATGATATATTTGGTATAGACAAATACAACATAGTTTCTTCTTAAAGATCTATGAAGATTCTTTTATCAAAATAACTTCTCTACAAATCTAACTGAGATTTGTATTTACATATACACAAATATCTCATTGATTCAAGTAATAAGCCAGAAAAGAACAAACATACCTTCTTTTTGTTATTTTCTATGTCAAACTAGTATGAGTATTCAAATTTGACCATAGAATCTGAATACTGCTTTGAGTGGATTCTTATTCAATGACTATTAAACCATTGACTCCACTTCTTTCACCAAACTCAGTACCTCTAGCACTTAAGTATGGGTTGTAGGCTCTTCTTCCATCAAATGTTGTAAACAACCTTTGATAAGCAACATGGAAGATGCCTTTGCTCCTTACTTCGATATCTGCAGCAACTACATTTAAATAATGATACTCATGTTTCTATGAATCCATCCATGTTAGTCTAGACAGGATTTCCTTTACCTTATGCCTCAATCTGATAGCGGTACCATAATTCATTCCAGAGTATTAGTCTAGGATGAGTCATGATATAAACAAGATATTGTTCTTAGCAGAATCGTTGATTTCATTGTCTTGGATTAAATCTTTTGACTTTGAAATCTTTGACAAGCATAGAACCAGATAAAGTTAGCTATTAGAGATTGGCATAAAATAAATTAAAGCGCTGTCATATAATTGTTGGCAGAACACAAAGAAGAATTGAAGGTTTCTCATAGAATTGTCCTTTAACACAAATTCCATGATGACCCTCAATCAAGGAGCAATAGAGTCACTTAAGATATAACCTTAAAGAATAGACTCCTTATTATCAAATATTGAAGCAAGATAGATTTGGCATAATCTCTTTCTCTTCAAAACTTGATTTTTATTCCAGGATTTAGATGCTTCTTCACAAGCAGTAATGACCGGCAGAGCCAAATTACTCTTTATTTTGAATCATACATTAATGCCAGCTTCAGATGAATATGCAGCGAAGACCTCTGACATTAGGTTCTGGTAGTGTTTCTCCTTGTTCTTGGATTTGGGAAATCAGTTGAATTACGAATATCTCAGAAGCTTCTGAAGTTACTCTTCTAACAATAGATGTCACATTCCATTCAGCCAGTTAAATAAATCTTCTGATTAGGAAGGTTCATTCCTCATCATCAGACATTCCATAGGAAGTATCCTTCAACAGGCTTTAGGAAAGATGATATATTAGATAGCTTTTCATCATTTATTTCCATTTCTTTTCTTTGGAGATTGCAAGATAACCCTACAAGGCACAGTAAACTCAAGTTGTATAACTTCTTGAATAACTGTGACCTCAAGTTTGAATTCAAAACAATCTTCTCAGAATTTGCTTGGAAAGATTAGATGAAGTGTAACTGGACAAGCTTCATAATTGATTCCCACAAATATGAGCACAGGGATTCAAAGATAGTCTGAGCATTAGACGTATCAATGATGTTGATATACTCAGAATCGAGATAGAGCACCTTCCAGAATGCATCTACCTCTGAAGATATTTTTAATAAGCTTCTTTTGAGCTGGTGAGAGAGACTTTCAAACTTTGACCATCCCTACACCATCAACTTCTATAGTAATACCTTTTTCAAGGGTATTCTACAGACTTTCACAAAACCCTTTATCAATTCTAATTAATTAAAAATACATTTAACTTTTCCATCATTTAAATTCAGCGGAATCACCCTTTGAATATGGTAGGAAAAACAATGTAATATTTTTTCATGTGGTACTTGATTCCTTCTTGAAGGAAAGTCTTTAACATACATACTTTTCTCATTGGATCATTATCTGTGCCATTTTTAAGTGTTATGTACAAACCATGCTCTGATACCAGCTAAAGGTGAGAAAAGTACACAAGAAGGGAAGGGTTGAATTATGTTTTTTTGTTTTCTTAATTTGCGTCTGATCAAAGTTCAGAATCTAAACTAGTGTTCAGATTCTAGTTATACTTAGCAGTGAAATGTTAATAGAAGCAAATAAATAATAGAAGAAGACACCAATATTTATATTGGTTCCTCCCAAATGAGAGTAGTTCAGTCCCCTTGCTTCATAAGAGATTTTCACTATAATTAAATCATGATTACAATCGCTTATGCATTTTGTAAAATACTTTTACAATGCTCAGACCCTAAGTCAGAGACTTCTTGCCTAAACCCCTAAGGCTCAAGACTTCCTTGTTAAAGTCCTACAGACTCAAGACTTCCTTGCATAGACCCTCAGCCTAAGACTTTCCTGCTCAGGTCCCTCAGACCCGAGACTTCCTTCTCAAGCCCCTCAGGCCCAAGACTTCTTGCTCAGACCCACGGTCCAAGACTTCCTTTCTTAGGTTCCACGAACCCAAGACTTCCTTAAACCCCTAAGGTTCAAGACTTCTGCTCAGACCCTCGATCCGAGACTTCTTTGCTTAAATCCCACAGATTCAAGACTTTTGCTCAATCAATCCACTTGATTAAGTCTTTCATTTCTCTAGCACATAGAAAGAGACTTACATGGGTCAAGCATCTTGGAGAGAGACTTAGTGGCTAAATCAATCTAACTGATTAAGACTTTTAATTCTCTAGCACATAGCAAGAGACTTACATGGCTCAAGCATCTTGGCAAGAGACTTAATCTAAACTGCTAAACAACATGTTCAGCAGAATAGAGAATAATGTGTACTTGATACAAATGTCAGAGGTACAGGGAAATCACCATAACAAATACCTAAAGCTCTTAAGATTTCTAATATATTCAATCTTTAAGAAATCTTAAGGCTCTTACAATTACAACCTACAACAGAAATTCTGCATACTCGATTGTGTTGATAATTGTTGATCTTGTTACTCTTCTATCAGGTTAATCCTTATTAAAGATTCAATTTGAACCTTCAGCTACTTATATAGCATTTGCAGAAGACTAACCATTGGAGAGATAACTTAATCAAGTGTCTTTGCTTTCTCCATAGTACAAGAGATGTTGAAGATAGATACACCAAAAGATCTTGATCCATTGTGTAACGTGTTTAACCATTGAGTCTTCAAAGAGATCCTGTACTATAGAGCCATTGAGAGTAGATATCTGTAAAGCATGCCAACTTTTCTTGAGCCTTATGAATTAAGACTCTAGCTGACAAATTGATTTGACAATGCAGCTTGCTTTCTGCAGTACGGATAGCTTTAGCCTTATCACTAACTTTGCATGATCACCAGAAGCCAATTTACATTCACCAAGTGTAGAGACAATTATGTTTCTTTTTTTGATGTTGAGACCTTCAACTTCAGAGTCTACATCAAACATCACTTAGAGAGTGTCCTTCAGATTCTGCACCACCAGAAGCTAGCAATTCAGCTTCTCTCAAGTGTTCCCTTGTATATCAGATTTTGAATATATATCTATAAGTATTATAACCTGCATACATGAAACACACATCAAGTATAACCAATGTTCTTTTAATATTTTGTTATCATTAAAACTCATGGAATATATGTCATGAACAAATCTTATTCTAACAAATTATCCACCGGTTCTATCACCTCTCTGACATAATCGTACTCCCTTGGAAGCACTGAAACTACATTACATATGACGTTGAAGTCATCCTCCGATCCTGAATCGAAATTATCTATCACCAACTCGTCGTCTTTGAGTGGTGCCTCCTCTTTTGCCTTCCCTTTCGACTTGACCCGCATGTGGGAAAACAACTGCCTTCTTACTGGTTTCTTGACTTGATCAGTAACTTGGTTTTGATATGGTTTGTTGCTACTCAACTCAGCAACCTCCTTCCCCGCTTTCTTTTTCCTTTGGAACCTTCTCCATTGGGTCCTCGACTAGGATTTTCTCCCTTGTAGTCGTTAGGCTCATAAGAATGTTTCTACGACACCTGAAACTTATCACGATAAGTTAGTGAGGAACCTCAACCCATTTAAAAATTCTTCCATTTCTAGTGGCCAGATCTCTCCTTGTCTATAGGTCGCACCCACTTCCCCTGGGGAGTGTTGGATGTCGAAATATAGGTGCCTGGTTTGTTCCTCTGATGAGTCGGTAACTATTGTCTCTTCTGAGGTACTCCCGTTTTGTCAAAGTATAAATGAGGCTTGTTATTCCTCTATTTTGCCTTACCCTGTGTCTGTCGTACATTCTCTACCTACTTAGCATCCTTCTTGTCGAAAATTGCACTGCATCTTGGGCAGAGCATCACCTCCAATTCCTTAGCCTTACATATGTGAAGGAAATTGACCAGCCATTCCTCTGCTTTAGGGTAGACATATTTCATCTGATTTTCGCTACTTTTGACAACCTCTTCTTCAGCTTCCATGTCAAAATCTTCAGTTATTTTGACCACGTTAATCTCCAATGGTTCAACATAGCAGACTTCTTTGACTTCTAGTGGATCAGAGTCAATCTTCATAGGTGCCTTATTCTTAGCAAACTTCAGTCTTCCATCATTCAAAACACTTTGGACAAGATCCCTGATAATAAAACATTGTGAAGTTTTATGCCCCAAAAAATTGTGATATTTGCAAAAATCTCTTTTTTTTTTCTTTGTTCTAATGGTTACACTTTTGAGCCTTGTGGCACTAAAGTTTTTTTATCTGCAACCAATAAGTCGAAGATCTCATCACATTTGGTCACATCGAAAGTATAGGTTTTCTTGGGGAATTTATCACTCTTTTCATGCTCAACGGGATTCTTCCCATTTGTTGGTGTAAGAAGTTTACACACATATTGGGGCCCTGGCCTCAGCTCCTCCACATTGACCTCGTTTCCTTTGACATGATTGTATTTGACATCTGACCCTTGGTCATTATCATCCATGTCGACATAAGTCGTTCTCTCCCTCATACTTTTGTTCACTCTGGCTTTCTCGACCTTTAATCGTTCGACTTGTCAAACTCTGTCTGCCAGGTTGGCCATATCCCTTAGATATTATGTATCTAATTTCTTTCTAATGGAATAATCTAAGCCCCCAGCCGCCATCTCAATTAGTTCATGTTCAGGCACTTGGGTAAAACATCTCGTTTTCAAAATTCAAAACTTGTTTAGGTAATCGTCGATGGATTCAACAAACTTTCGCTTCACGCTTGACAATTCTTTCAGACTGATTTTAGATTGTCCCATATAGAATTGTTCGTGGAACAATATTTCTAAACGAGTCCAATTATTAATGGAATGTGCAGAGAGCATCGTAAACCACGTAAAAACGTTCTTTGTAAGAGAACTAGGAAAATATCTCATTCTTAAATTCTCGTTATTTGCTATATCCCCCGCTTTAGTCAAATATCCAGCGATATGTTTGACTATAGATTCATTAATGTCACGAGCAAATTTGGTGAACTTAGGGACTTTCCATCCCTTTGGGAGTTCCATCTGTAATACGTACTCCAACAACGGGGATGTATAATTTGGCCTTTACAGGCCTAGGTTCATACCATTTTGCGCAATTATTCTATCAATTATGGTTGCGAGATTATTCTCTCCTACTAGGTTTTCCTATCGGACTTGATGGGCCACTTGGTCGGCGTCCTGATTTCGATTAAACACTAAAACTGGTGTGCGATCTACTTCCCCGTGCCTCTGTTGTTCTAATACATGAGGCACAAACAGTTGGCCCTAACTAACCGTGTTTTCTTTAAGGACCATTCCCTCGTTTGAATTGGCCTAACCACTTGGGGTTGTATAACTGGTCGAACTTGCGCCTGAGGGGCGCCAAAAAAATCAGAAATTTTAGTCATTTGAGTCACGAATTGTTGGTAAGTGTGATTCTTATTTTGAATAAAAGGGTTAAATAAAGTACTCGTTTATCGGGTAAGCATGTTAACCATCTCATGGTTACTTTTGTCCATTTTTTATCTCATCGCCATCACAGAATTTATGGTGAAAGTCGGCATCTCTTGGGAACATAATCCCATCACTAATTGGGCTGCATGGTTCGACCAGGGTTACCTAATGCCAATCCTGATGCCAATAGTGGCGAATATGCAGTCAGCGTGTTATCAGCAAATGTCGAAGCATTCATATTCAAGTTTGCCATCATTGATGTTGGCATTCCATAAGGTTGTTCATGGCCAGGCATATGCATTATGAAACTTGTGGCAAAGGCCTGAAGTCACTGGCATTAGTCGGTCTAGGAGTCACTGGGTGACTATGTGTTATTGAGGGGGATAATACCACCATTTCTTGTGTAATCGACAGTATGGTCGTCGTACTAGCTATGGAGGCGATTGATTCAATCAAACTTGCAGCGACCGTGCCTGCCCCCGTGCTATTGAATGGTTGTTATCCATTATTGTTGTTTATAAAATTAACTATTCTCCTAGTGTATCTCTTCGTCGATTTTCTAACGTCTTTTTTGGTTATCCTACCACTCCTCAATCTCATGCACACTCACAAATTTGAGAAGTTTCATAAATGAAGAACTTATGCAAAATTTAGAATAAGAACGTAAATTTTCACACAAAGAGTCCCGTCGGGGTGCTAATTTGTTTATTGTGAAACTTGGTAAATAAAACAAGTTTGATTTCACTTAAGGGATTAAACTTGAAAAAAAACCCAAGACAAATTGTGTGAAAATCATAAATTTAAAATGATTTTGACATTAAAGTCGAAAATGAAAAGAGCTTAGAAATAATTTTGAAAGCAATTAATGACTTGAAAGTAAAGAATTCAATTCATAAAGTGGAACATAAATACATACATTGTCACAACTCTTTTCTCACTAAACACAGATACTTTGAGTTTACAAAATTTGTGTAACAATACAGACCTTTAAAAGTATAAGTGAACGCTACTTATATATTAGTTTTAACATAACCGCCTGCAACGGTCGAATAAGCAAATTATGCCACGTTTCTGTCTCCATGCAATCTTCATTCTCGACAAGCTTCCACGTGTTCTTAGATAACTTTCTGATATTATCCGTTTACGGCTCGTTCGACCACGTGGAGAATAACAACATTTTGGAAGCTCTAAATTTCACTAAGTCCCAACACTAATGAAATCCTTGGTCTTTACATAACTGATTGGAATTTCGACCAAAGCCATCAATATCATTCGATGGAATCGCCTCACCGAAGAATGCTTATTCTGATTTCATGGTTGAATGACCATTTCGACTTAAGTTAAAAACCTAAGTCATTAAACAATCTTCAATATTATTAAATCTTGACAATCAAGGCTTGTGTCAAAAATTCGAGGTAACAGTGGTTCACTGGTTTATTTGTCGAATTACTGACTCATTGGTTTAACTGCATGACTAAACTTAATTAAATTAGATCATTCAGTTGAATAAACCAGATAACTCAATTGAATAAACTGATCTCTATAACAAAATTGTATAATTATTATATCGGTTGAACCAGATGACTCGATCTCTAAAAAAATCATGACACCTTCCAAATTTCAAAATTTCAAAATATCATAATTTTACAAGTTCATTCTTTAAATTTAAATTCTAAACATAATCATCACACAACAAAATAGTACAAAATACAAAGTCTACTTATATTTTTATTGTATTTTTTTAATTATCCAAGCGGCGTCTTTTGGTTTGAGGAAAAAAACAAATATTTAATCCGTCGATTTTCTAAAATCATCAGTTCACCGTTATTTATCAGTTTTGATCGGTTATGTCTTAGTCTCACTGGTTTATAATAGCTTATCTGATTCAATAATCAAATCAGACTGATAACCCTTCTGATTCCTAGTTCGATTAGTCGGTCCAATTCGGTTTTTGAAACACTGTGACTACCTCTCAATTTTTTTTCGCAATTTTACATTTACTAATCCCTCATATTTGAGAGTCGGTCTTCATCATTAATGTATTAAACAATATTATTTATTATTTTTAATATAATTTAATTCATATTATTTTATATTTATTCACATGAATATGTAATGTTTAGATCCGCCCTGACAGTAACACTGCTTTATGTGGGAGGCGCATATTACCTACTAATTTAAAAACTAAAAATGATACAAAATTCTACTAAATTTATCACATGATTATTACTACTTCCATTCCTATTTATAAGAGACAAATCATTTTTTAGGTTCATTGAATAATGGGTTAAATATGTTTTTGGTCCCTATAAAATTACCAAATTTAGTTTTTGGTCCCTATTAAAAAAAAAAACGTGTTTTGGTCCCTGCAAAATAGTTATGCACGTAGTTTTAGTCATAGTTTTAAAAACCGGACCGGACCGGCCGATTGGACCGGGAACCGGCCAGGTAACCGGCCGGGTTCACTTACTCGATCGGCCATGTCTTCGAACCGGTGGGAACCGGGAAAACCGGCGGTTTTCTCAAACCGGCGGTTCAACGCTTATTTTAAAAAAAAAAAAAAATTTAATTTTTTTTTTACTCAAATACATAGGAGCTTTTCTCCAAGAACAATAGTGATCACTCATTTGATTTAAGTGATACACAAATTAAATTTCGTAATATCCACAAAACTATTTTTACTATTTTGTATTTATATTGATTGAAAAACCATCATACAAATATTTGTATAGAAATTTAATAACACAAATTAAAAAACTAAATATAATATAATTTTAGACTTAACTGATTTCCATTATATATATATATATATATATATATATATATATATATATATATATATATATATATATATATATATATATATATATATATATATATATATATATATATATATAGACTTGGAAAATTTATTATTTAGAATAATGTTAATATTTGTATTGTTTTAATTATTAACATTAAAACTGATTTTCTATTAACATTAAAACTATGAATTTAAATTAAACTCTGTTTAATTTAGACTCTGTTTAAAATTTACAATTAGACTCTGTTTAAAATTTGAATTTAAATTATGAACCTGTGAATTTATGATATGATATTTTTAAAAAATTTAAGTGCTAGTTATATTTTTTAGAGACTGAATCATCTGGTTCGACCGGTTTTACCGGTTTTATACCTATTATAATGACAGGTTTATTCAACCGAGATATCCGGTTTAATCTGGTTTGGTCATGCAGTTCGACCAATGACCCAGTGGTTCGACCGATAAACCAGTGACCCAGTACCCTCACCGGTTTGATGACCGGTCCGGTTTTTAAAACACTGGTTTTAGTCTCTACTATTAAACCAATATGTATTTTTGAATGATTATTTTGCATATATGTTTAGAACGTTATAAAAAGTTCCTCGAAAAAAAAGGAACTCAAAATTTGATTTATAAGTCGAGATTTTCATTACTTTTATCATTATGTTTTGAAATTTAAAAAATTCATATTTAATTCTTCTCATTTTAAAAATTTATATAATTTGGTAAAGAAACATTTTATAGTAATCTAAACACGTATGAAAAAAATTATTCAAAAATTTAAAAGTTTAGGGGTAATTAAATAGTTTTCAAAATTTTAGAAAAAAGCAAGGACTAAAACTACATGCATAAAAATTTTGTAGGGATCAAAATATGTCATTTTTTTTTATAAGGACTAAAAATGAAAAGTGATATATTTATAGGGACCAAAAATATATTTAATCCTTGAATAATCAATGTATCTAATTTATAAACTGACCAAATATATTGATTATTGAATGAACCTAAAAAATGATTTGTCTCTTATATAAAAAAACAGAGGTAGTATTAAACTAGTCGTCTACCCGTGCATTGCATGGTTATGTAATTATTAGATTAATATTCATGGTAAAATTGACTAAAAAATATTTTATTTATAATTTAACATAACTTTTCAAAAAAATAAGCTTAAATTGAAAATCTTCTAAAAACTTTTTTGCAATAAGTCCTTTCCTTCACATTTTTTTATACTACAGATAAAAAGATTAATACTATTGTAAAAAAATAAAATTAAATTTGAGTTAGTTTCTAATTATTTGTTAGTGGGTTAATGATTTTTTTTTTCTAATTTAAGTTAGTTTTTACGTGAATAATAATACTTGTGTGTATTTTTTATTAAATAATTATTAATTATAATAATGAGTGACCATTTTCTTATTTATCATTTTATTATTATTTTAATATTTTCTTATTTATCATTTTATTATTATTTTAATTAGTAATTACTATTAACTTAATTTAGAATATTTTCTTATTGTCTTTGAAGAGGCTATTAATGTTGTAGAAATTATTGTCAGAACAAATAAAGGGAGATCAAGATCATCCATATACTTTTTAAATATATCTATATAATGGAGAGAAATGGAATGTGAAAATTAAAATGAACGGTTAGAAAAATGATATGAGTGGAGAGAGGTTGTTTGAATATAAATAGAAAGTACAAGGTAATTTATAGAGAGTGGAGAGGGATTTGGCAGATGAAAAACATATTAAATATTTTAAGGAAAATTCTTTGGTAACCGTAAATTTAAATTGAGTATTAGTAAATTATTATAAGATTTTAATTTATTTTGAAATGAATAAAAATAAAAGGCGTAAATGCACTTTTGGCCCTCCTAGTTTGGGCATTTTATATTATTGGTCTTCCTATTATAAAACCTGCAATTTTGGTCCCTTAATTTTGATGGTCTTTGCATTTTTATAGTCTCCCTCCAATTTTGCATACGTGACAGTGATGACTAAGATTTAAAAATTATTTTTAATTACATGGCAAGATGACTAGGATATTTTATATTATTTTTAATTAATTTAATATTTTTAATTAATTTAATATTTTTAATTAATTTAATATTTTTAATTAATTTAATATTTTTAATATTTTTATAGAGAATTAATAATTTAAATTGATATTTAATTAATTAAAATTTTGAGAAAGTATTATGGGTCCAAAGCCCATTTCTTAACAGCCCACTTCCATCCCAAACTACTTATGCAATACTATAGATTTGATCAAGCTTTATAAACGCTTCCATAATACTAGAAAAAACGATGTGGGACTAAAGCTTTATAAACCTATGCATAACACCAGCAATACCACGCTTCAGTCAACACTGTAGTACTTCCTCATGTTGCAGTGCTTCCTCAAGCCATTGATTGCGCTTCCACTGCTTTTCCCTGCTATAATGCAACTATAATTCTCCATCTTCTCTTGCAACTATAATTCTCTATCTCTCATCAATATATCATCAAACACTTTACTCAAAGCTTCGTCCTCTCTTAAAAAGGATAATTATGAAATTTAGTTAAATAATTTTGTTTGAAATTCTATTATAGATTTGTGTGTTAACTTTGATTAGTGTGAAATTTAAAATTCCTCATATTTTCATTCGTGGAATATATATTGTTTCAATTTAAAATGGCCATTGTTTATATCCATAAGTTAGATAGACTCCAGTAATTGATTCAAATTGCATAGTACACTTGTAGTTGCCAAATTGAATAGTAAAATTGCATAGTAAACTTGCAATTTTCAATACTTGCATGCACCATTGTTTATATACAAATTGCATAGTAAACTTGCATAGTAAACAACAATTTGCAATTTGCAATAATTGCATGCACCATTGTTTATATCCAAATTGCATAGTAAAAGTTATTGCAATAATTCTATTGTAAATTTGCAGTTGTCAAACAAATAATCAAATCAGGAGTTTAACATCATCTATTTAATTAATTCTTCTAGATTCTATGTCAGTACCAAATCATTTTAGAAAAATAAAATAGAGTGTAGTGATATAGTGTAGTGTAAAATGGAACCTTGAGGAGAGTTGAAGAGAAGCTCTAAAAATTATGATTTGGATTGAAGATTATCTCTTATTGAAGTTCAATGCATAAAACAATTCTAATAAAGTTTAAATTGAAATTAAATTAACAAAACAGAGGAACATAATAGGATAAGAATAAGATAAGCTATGACTTTCTATATGGAAGGAATGGTAGTTTGGTATTAACTGAGCAATGCCTTTACAAATTTGGATAGAGAAGATTAGGATAGATTGAATAGGATAAGCCAAATTTTAAATGGAGCAATTTTTTCTGGGTCTGATGTAAATTAGAAGAACACGAGGAAGAGTGAAATGGCACAAGTTGGAAGATGCATATGTCACTTAAATGGAAGAAGCTTGTAATTGAGTCCCACATTGATTTATTTGCAAGTTATGTTAGAGTTTATAAAGCTTGAACATGTGGAGGTAATTGGATAAGTGTGTGAGATGAAAGTGGGTCATTGAGAATAGACATGTGCTGCAATTAAATGGGTTGTAGGCTCTTAGTGCTTTTTAATTAATAAATTTATTAAATAACAATTTATAAAATTATTAATTATGTAAAAAAATATTAAAACATAAATTATCCTAGTCATTGATTCCACATAATTAAAAATAATTTTTAAATCCTAGTCATCATTGCCAATTATACAAAAATGGAGGGGGACTATAAAAATGCAAAGACCACCAAAATTGAGGGACCAAAATCGCAGGTTTTGTAATAGGGGGGCCAATAGTATAAAATGTCTAAACTAGGGGGACCAAAAGTGCATTTAAGCCAAAATAAAAGAGTGATGTAGCATAAAATTATACTACTTAATTGATTGAGGGTATTGATACCCAATTAAATTTAAAGGTCCTGAAATGTTTTTTTTTTTTTGGAAATAAAGAAACTTTATTAATCAAAAGAAAGAATATTCACAAAGACTACAAAATCAGAAACAACAAACACCAAACTAGAGAAAAGACCAGACTAATCTAACATAAGATTTGCTAAATGCTTTCTAAGTTTAGGATTTCTCCACCCCCTATTAGTAATAGTATGAATCAATATATCCTTTATGACGATGTTATCCACAAAATTGCAAAAACTAATTTTGTTCCTATAGTTCCATATTTCATAGATAGTCTCCGCCGCAATACTACGGAGAATGCAAGCTCTCCATCCTTTTCCCTTTCCTTTTTTTATTAGCCATTTTATCTCTTCAAACCTCCCTTGCGGATCCCGTACAATACCAATCCAAAGTAAGATATGTTTCCAGATTTCCTTTAATTTTGGACATTGGAAAAACAGGTGTTCCGTAGTTTCTGGTTGTTGGCAAAACGAGCAATTATCATCTGTAATCATGCCAAATCTTTTCAGTCTCTCCCTAGTAGAAAGCTTTCCATGGCACACCAACCATAGAATGAACAAGGATCTTGGTCTAGCCAAATTCTTGTGGAAAAGACAACGCCAATCAACTTTGTGACCATCTTCAATAAGATGCAGATAGATCATTTTTGTACTAAATTTTCCAATCATCATGTGCCAACACTCCATGTTATTGACAATCTCTCGCTTTCTCAAAATAGATTTGAGAACCCATGACATATTCTGAGTCAGTTGCACATCATCAGTGGTTCTACCTTTGAAATAAAACAGTGTATCAATTTCACCCAAAGGGTATTTTTCTTCTTACTCAAGTTCCACAACAATTTCGCCATACTAGCATGATTCCACTTTGCAAGAGATATGATGTTCTGGCCTCCTTTATTCTTGGTAGTACAAACTTATTTCCATGCTACAAGAGATTTTCTATACGGTGCATCACCTCATGTCCAAAGAAAAGTTCTACAAACGGCCTCATTAGCATGAATGACTTTCTTTGGGAAATGAAGACATTGCATCCAATAAGAGGTCATCACTGTTAAAATACTGTTAATGAGTTGAACCCTACCTGCATAGGTAAGAAGTTTGGAACTCTAATGCCTAATACGACTCACTATACGATCCACTAGGCCCATGTAATGATGCACGAACAATTTTCTGCTCGTGAGAGGAACTCCAAAGTAGAGAAAAGGAAGGACGCCTTCAGAAAAGTGTGTAATGTTTTGAATAATATCCTTTACCTCATCTTGCACTCCACCATAAAAGACTTTGCATTTAGCAGGATTAACCACTAAACCAGTTGCACTAGAAAATTCATTGAATTTGTTCATGAGAAGTTTAACAGAGCCCGCATCCCCCTAGAAAACAGCAGCAAGTCATCAGCAAATGAGATGTTAATAATTTGATGTCTTTCGCATGTCGCATGATAATTGAAATCTGGAATTTTGTTGAGAGTATGCAAGGTCCTATGAAGATATTCCATAACAACCACAAAGAGAAGGGGAGAGATAGGATCACCTTGTCTAAGGCACCTTTTTGCTTTCAAGATTTTAGAATATCTACCACCAATGTTGAAACGGTAAGAGACCGTAGTAACCGCCAACATAATCCAAGATGTAAACTTTCTAGGAAAACCAATTTCTTTAAGAATACACTCTAGGCTGAACCAATCCATAGTATTATAGGCTTTTTGTATGTCTAGTTGAAACATGCATCTTGGAGTACCACCCTTCCTTCCATACCCTCTTATCAACTCATAGGCAATTAGAATGTGATCATGGATATTTTGGCCCGGAACAAACGCAGCTTGGCTCTGGTTTATGATACTAGGCAGGATCTTAGCCATTCTATTCGACAAAATTTTAGATATGATCTTGTAAACAGTAGTGCAACAAGAAATTGGTCTAAAATCTTTAACAGTTTTTCCATTATTACATTTTAGGATAAGGGAGACCAAGGTTACATTAATGGCTGGATACATATAGTTCTGCTCAAAGAACTCATTCACAGCTTTTATGACATCACATTTGACAATATTCCAAGTTTCTTTAAAGAATTTTTCCCCATATCCATCAATCCCAAGGGCTTTGAGGTTGCCTATGCTGTTAAGGGCTTGAAATATCTCCATTTCAGTAACAGGTAACTCCAACATTCTTTTATGTTCAACATTAACTTGAGGCCCTGCTCTCATAGCCACAATATATATACCATTCAACCTATCATTTCCTTTGCCCAATAAGTTTTCATAGAATGTCAGGATCTCAGCTTCAATTTCCACAGGTTTAGTAAGCATTCTGCCATCATCTTTGAGTATCTCATTGATATCATTCTGATTCTGCCTGGCTTTCTCATAAGCATGGAAAAAATTGTTGTTTCCATCCCTCAATCTCAGCTAGTTAAGTTTTTCCCTTTGTCTGAAGTTCTCTTCCTCAATAGTACTCCAATTGAAAACCTCAGCAGCGGTATTCTTAATATCTGCTAATAACTCAAGATCATCCCAATTATGAATCAGCTTATTTTGAAGTTCTACCAATCTCTGCCTGGCCTACCCTCAGTAGCTTCATTCCAGCTATTCTGAATTGCACCATGAAAGCCAGTTATCTCAGTAACACTATTGAGGATTTTAAACTAAAAATGTCTTACATTCCTGTCCTCATTCCTAGACTTCAGCAGTAGCAGATTATGATCAGAAACACCTGGAGCCATAATGTGTAAAGACATGTCCAAGTACTTCTGAAACCAATCCACATTTGCAATAACATGGTCAATTCTAGAGTAGATGGTGTTTCCACTATGTTTGTTAGACCATGTATAGTAATCACCAGTATTGCTCATTTCACTCAGGTGTGCTACATTCATAACATACCTCAGGTCTTTGTATTCATTTTCAGTCACTAAATTTCCACCTCTTCTGTCCATGGATTTAAGAACATTGTTGAAATCTCCAGCCAATAACCAAGGTCCTTGCTGATTAGTATGAATATGCAGAATTTCTTCCCATAATCTCCTCCTAAGGTCAAGTTGGTTGAATCCATAAACTGCAGTAAACCAGAATAGGAATTCTCCATGAGTATCATAGATTGCACAATGTATGAATTGAGCACCACTTATCACTTTTCTCACCTCTATTTTAGTGTTATTCTACCAAATCCACAATCTGCCATTTGAGTGGTCTTGGTAATTGTCCATAAATACACCTTTAAGCTTGAATTCCTTCCTAACATTTTCAGCCTTAACACTTTTTACTCTTGTCTCAATTAAAACAACAATCAAAGGATTAAGATTTTGAAGGCGGGAGCTGACCTCTTTAATCTTAATTGTTTTATTAAGCCCCTGTATGTTCCATGCTACAATCATGGCACCTTGGTTTGACTTCCTAAGGTATCATTCAAAATACCTAGGAGTCTAAAACCATTTTGGCAAGATATGGATGGTTCATCAGTTACAACATCCTTTCCTTTATCTCATTTACTGTCTGTTACAGTCTGCCAATTATCATTCTCCATAGTTTTGCCACAAAGCTCACCAGTAGGTTCATCTGTGACATTAGGATTAGAGTTCACCTTTGGCTCATCTTCATTTGGCTTGTTTACCTTCAGTTCCTTCGGTTCTACTACTCTTGGTCTCCATTCCTTGTGTGGTTTCTTTGGTTTGTCACAGTTATGCCCAACTTTATGACATCGATTGCAGTACAACGACTTCCACTCATATTCCACTTGTTGTTTCATACGATGACCTGCAGCATCCTTTATCATAATCTCTGTTTTCAGTTCCTGTGTAATATCAACTTCCACAAGAATTCACGCGTACGATACTCTAAGCTTGTTAGTCGTGCATTCATCCGTGACCAACGATGTTCCAATGGCGCTACCTATTTTGCTCAAGCTTCGAGCCCCCCATAAATGCAGAGGCAGTTGAAAGTCCTGAAATGTTAACCATATTTTAATTTAGCTATTATTTAATTAATAATAAATTAATTAATGGAATGAAAGGAAAGTTATTTGATAAATTTGTGAAGGAAAATTATTAAAAAAAGGCAATGAAGTTTTCTTTGGATGTCCTATTCATGTGGGATTTATAGAAATGGTACGTGGCTACTATTTCTTCATTTTTTAAAATTTTAAATTTAATAATAATTTAAAGCAGAAGGATGTGAGTTAGTGGGAAGTTTTAGTAATAGAATTAATAATTGTTATATTTATTATTAATAATTAATTAATTAATTAATTAAAAAAAATTGGCGGGACGTCTTGGATGGAGACATTCTAGGATTAGAAAAAAATACTAAAGTTGTTTTTGCAAAAGTAGAAAATTTTGACTACATAAAATAGGTTGCATCTAGAATAAGGGCCCTAAGAAATCCCTCATTGGTGGACCACTAAGAAGAGTAATAAGAGCCATTAGATTAATCTTGCTCACTTATTCTATTATACACTCTACATACCTGATTACACCTCTCTTCTTATTTCTTCTTCTCCCTTTCTATATTTCTAATATTTCATACCCATTCTATTATACACTCTACATACCTGATTACACCTCTCTTCTTATTTCTTCTTCCAATTTCTCCCTTTCTATAATTCTAATATTTCATACCCAGAGTCATTAGAAAACCGTTTTGCTATTCTCATATGACCGTCTTCCCTCAATTATAGTTGAAACTTGGTCATTTATTTGAAGTTAACTATTTATTTTGTATATTTGTACATGGCTTTAGCTTTCCTCGCGGAACCCCATATAACTATAAAAGCTTATTCTTCATCACTATCTTCTTCAAAGTCATTGAAGTTTCCACATAAAACCCGCAACACCAGCATATTCATTCCCACCTCTACTAACAGTGACAAACAAAAAACCTTTGTTTCATTTACAATGTAACTTGTGTACAGTGAAGCACCTTCATTAATGGTCACCAAAAAAAAATTGAAACTTTCGGTTGCTGCTAACCGTTCTCTTAAACCCCAACAGGTTAATTCATTGGGAAAAAAAGGCTCTTTTTGGTGCTTAAATTTAAGTGATTTGTTCATTTTTCTTATTCAATTGTTGAATGATTTCATAGTCTCGGTCGTGAGATTGATGAAAATTGAACATGGTAGTTCTTTTGCCGACCTTCATAAGGTTAAATTTTGAAGTACTTTTACTTTTAAAACTCCCTTTCATGTCATTAAGTATTCATGAACAAATTTGTTCACTGGTTTATTGTTTAGTACTTATATTTACATAGGTTGCAGACATTGTTGGGGTTACAATTTGTTGGAGGAGATCCTTGAAAATTTAATCAGTTCACTGTGTTATTTATTTGAAATTGTCAACACGCCACTAATAAGTCCTATTAAGTAGAGGTGGTTTGGTGTAGATCAAATACAGAAGGTGGTTGATGGATCGGTTTTAGCGAATGTGAAATGAATGTAGAAGATGGGCGAAATGTGAAAGATGAAAAAGATGGTGGAGTAGAGATTATATGAGGAAATACACACATGTTCTTCTATTATTTTTAAGTCATCTAGACCATTGGTTATTTTTTAATTAAATCCTATGGTGTAAAAAAGCTGGTCCACCCATGAATCACCTATTTAATGGTTCACCTTAGACATCACCCATAAAACTTGTGGCAAAAGGCCTGAAGTCACTTCCCATAGTCGGTATAGGAGTCACTAGGTGATTATGTTTCATTGAAGGGGAAAATACCACTCTTTCTTGCGCAATCGGCGGTATGGTCGTTACTGACGGTATGACCATCGTACTAGCTATGGAGGCGACTGGTTCAATCAAACTTGCACGACTGTGCCTTCCCCCGTGTTATTGGATGGTTTTTCTCCATTGTTTTTGTTTATGGGATTAATTCTCCTAACGTATCTCCTCGTCGATTTTCTAACATCTTTTTTTATCATCTTACCACTCCTCAATCTCATGCATACTCACAAATTTGAGAAGTTTCATAAATGAAGAACTTATGCCAAATTTAAAATACGAACGTAAATTTTCTCACAAAGAGTCCCACAGGGGGTACCAATTTGATTATTGTGAAACTTGGTAGACAAAACAAGTTTGATTTCACTTAAGACATTAAATTCGAAAATGAAAAGTACTTAGAAATATTTTTGAAATTAGTAAATGACTTGAAAGTAAAGAATTCGATTCATAAAGTGGAACGCAAATACATACATTCTAACAACTCTTTTCTCACTAAACACAGATACTTTGAGTTTACAGAATTTGTGTAACATTACGGACTCGTAAAATTATAAATGAACGCTACTTATATACTAGTCCTAACATAATCGTCTGCAACGGTCGACTAAGAATATTATGCCACGTTTCTGTCTCCATGCAATCTTCATTCTTGATAAGCTTCCATGTGTTCTCAGATGATTGTCTGACCTTATCCGTTTACGCCTCGTTTGACCGCGTGGAGAATAACAATATTTTTGAAGCACTATATTTCACTAAGTCGCAAAACTAACGAAATCCTTGGTCTTTAACTAACTGATTGGAATTTCGACCAAAGCCATCAATATCATTCGATAAAATCGCTCGTCGAAGAATGCTTATTCTGATTTCATGGTTGAATGACCATTTTGACCTAAGTTAAAAACCTAAGTCATTAAACAATCTTCAATATTATTAAATCTTGACAATCAAGGCTTGTGTCGAAAATTTGAGGTAACAGTGGGTCACTGGTGTATTGGTTGAATTATTGGGTCATTGGTTTAACCGCATGACTAAACTTAATTAAATTGGATCATTCAGTTGAATAAACTAGATAATTCAATTGAATAAACTGATCTCGATAACAAAATTATATAGTTATTATATCGGTTGAATCAGATGACTCGATCTCTAAAAAAATCACGACACCTACTAAATTTTAAAATTCCAAAATATCATAATTTTACAAGTTCATTCTTTAAATTCAAATTCTAAACATAATCATCACACAACAAAATAGTACAAAATACAAAGTCTACTTATATTTTTATTGTATTTTTTTTAATTATCAAAATGGTGTCTTTTTGTCTAAGGATAAAAAACAAACATTTAATTTGTCGATTTTCTAAAATCGTCGTTTCACCGTTTTTTATCCATTTTGATTGGTTATGTCTGACTCTCACTGGTTTATAATAGCTTATCTGATCCAGAAATTAAATTAGACTAATAACTCTTCTGATTCCCAATTCCGCTGGCCGGTGCAGCCCAATTTTTAAAACACTATTACTACCTCTCATGTTTTTCTCTCACTTTTACATTTGATAATCTCTCGTATTTGGGAGTCCATCTTCATCATTAATGTATTGTTTTAAATAATATTATTTAGGATTAATACACATTTTAGACCTTGCCATGTGGGGCGAATTCGAAAAAGGACTCTGTAAAAAAAAAACTTAGATTCCGTCTCTGCCATTTTGAGATTCTTTCATTTTGGCCTCTCAGTCCACACAGTCAACATTTTTTTATTTTATTTATTTTTTTAATGTGACGTGACGCTTACTTGGATTTTTATGTTTATTTTCTTTATATTTTAATTACACGTGTGGCATTTTACTATTATTTTATTATTTGAATGTTGAAATATTTAAAAATCAAAAATCAAAATTTTTACCCTCACCAAGGTTTGAACCCATGTTCTCATGGTTGCAAAGAGATACTCTTTCACTAAGCCATTTAGTTCTTCTTATCTATTTGTTAACTTCAAATGTATATATTACAACATTTCAATTAACAATTAAATTAACACTTAAATTAACATATTAAATATATAAATGACTTTAAATAAATACTATAACTTATTATTATTTTATTTTACGATCAATTTTTTATTTTATTTATTTATTTTGTTAATTTCAGTTTAATATTTTATTTTATTTATTTATTTTATTTAATTTCAGTTTTATTTATTTTATTTAAAAATATACGTTAATATTTATTTTCAGTTTATTTTCAGTTAATTTATTATTTAATATTTATATTTATATTCAGTTTATTTGTTACTAAATTTATTTTCAGTTTATTTATTATTTATTTTCAGTTTATATTTATATTCAGTTTATTTATTTAATATTTAGTTTATTTATTTATTTATTTAGTTTATTTATTTATATTCAGTTTATTTATTAATAAATTTATTTTCAGTTTATTTATTATTTATTTTCAGTTTATATTTATATTCAGTTTATTTATTTAATATTTAGTTTATTTATTTATTTAAACTAAATATTATTTTTTATTTAATATTTAATAAACAAACTGAAAATAAATAAACTAAATATAAATATAAAAATAAATAAATAAATAAACTAAATATTAAATAAATAAACTGAATAAATAAATAAATAAATAAATAAACTAAATATTAAATAAATAAAATAAATATTAAATAAATAAACTGAATAAATAAATAAATAAATAAACTAAATAAATAAATAAATAAACTAAATATTAAATAAATAAACTGAATATAAATATAAACTGAATATAAATAATAAATAAACTGAAAATAAATTTATTAATAAATTAACTGAATATAAATAAATAAACTAAATAAATAAATAAATAAACTAAATATTAAATAAATAAACTGAATATAAATATAAACTGAAAATAAATAATAAATAAACTGAAAATAAATTTAGTAATAAATAAACTGAATATAAATATAAATATTAAATAATAAATAAACTGAAAATAAATATTAACGTATATTTTTAAATAAAATAAATAAAACTGAAATAAAATAAAATAAATAAATAAAATAAAATATTAAACTGAAATTAACAAAATAAATAAATAAAATAAAAAATTGATCATAAAATAAAATAATAATAAGTTATAGTATTTATTTAAAGTAATTTATGTATTTAATATGTTAATTTAAGTGTTAATTTAATTGTTAATTGAAATGTTGTAATATATACATTTGAAGTTAAGAAATAGACAAGAATAACTAAATGGCTTAGTGGAAGAGTATCTCTTCTCAACCATGAGAACATGGTTTCAAACCTTTGTGAGGACAAAAATTTTGATTTTTGATCTTTAAATATTTCAACATTCAAATAATAAAATAATAGTAAAATGTCACGCGTGTAATTAAAATATAAAGAAAATAAACATAAAAATCCAAGTAAGCGCCACGTCATATTAAAAAAATAAATAAAATAAAAAAATGCTGACTGTGTGGACTGAGAGGCCAAAATGAAAGAATCTTCAAATAGCAAGGATGAAATCTAAGTTTTTTTTTTTACAGGGTCCTTTTTCGAATTTGCTCCATATGACAAGGTCTAAAATATGTATTAACTCTATTATTTATTATTTTTAATATAATATACTTTAAATTATTTTATATTTATCCAAATTAATATGTAATGTTTCGATCCGCCCAGGACCGCCTTTATGGGGGAGGCACATATTACCTACTAATTTAGAAACTAAAAATGATACAAAATTCTACCAAATTTATCACATGATTATTATTAAATAGTCCAAGTGAAACATTCCTTTAGTTTTTGCATCAACCTTAACATAATTAAAAAAAAAAAAACTAAAGTTGTTTTTACAAAAGTAGAAAATTTCCACTACATAAAATAAGTCAAACTAATTTTCTCAAAAAAACTAATTTACATCATCATCAGTTATTTTTAAGGTTGTTGATGTAAACCTATTTCTCTTTTTATAACACATCACACTTTTTTTTTTGGTCATGGTTCTTAAAAATAATATTAGAATAAGAAATAGCTTCCGTTGTAGACTTTAATTTGTTTAATCTTTATATTGAAAATTCTCCTGTTGAGTTTTGTAGGAAAAATATAACTGTTCGTTACTTATTTCTAATTCAACACCACGTGCCCACGGCTTGTTTTGTTTTGACGATGTAATTGTTAGTGCGTGAGGCACTTTTAGTGAGGAGAAAAAGAGAGAAAATAAGGAAATAAGGATTTGTATTATTTGAATTGTGTAAATAATAATACAAGTTAGATCTATTTATATATAACCCTAATTGGACTTTGGCCAACACAACTTGGATTATATCTAAATATTAAATCTAATCAAATCTAATAATATCAAATCAAATCTATTCTAATTTTTCAACACACCCCCATAATTCAAGTTGTCGAACATACGCTAGTCATAGTCGATCTGAACTATTCCTAATTTCTTTCTCAAATTCAGAAATCTGTCGATCTTCAATCCTTTGGTGAAAATGTCGGCCAACTGTGCTTCACTTGAGCAATGTCTAACTTCAAGTTCACCTCGATTTACCTTTTCCCTCAAGAAGTGAAATTTGGCTTCGATATGCTTACTTCTTCCATGCAGAACTGGATTCTTCGCCAGATTTATAGCTGACTTGTTGTCGATTTGCAACACAAGAGGTTTCTTCACTTCGACCTCCATTTCTTCAAGTACTGATATGATCCAAATTGCTTGACATGCAGCATAGGATCCTGCTATATATTCTGCTTCACACGATGACAATGCCACCATAGGTTGCTTCTTCGAACACCATGAGATTGGGGCACCAAATACTTGAAAGAAATAGTCAGTTGTACTTCTTCGATCTTCCTTATCTCCACACCAATCAGCATCTAAAAAGCAATTAACTATTGCCCATTTGCCTTCAGAATCTCATCGAAATATAATTCCAAAATCTGTTGTTCCTTTTAAGTATCTTAGAATTCTTCTTGCAGCTTTCATGTGTGACATTCTTGGTTCGCTCATGAATCTGCTCACTAATCTGACTGCGAAACCTATATCCGGTCGACTGTTGCACACATATCTCAGAGATCCAACTATTTGTTTGAACAAAGTTACATCAACTTTGTCTACCTCTCCATGCTTCTCCAACTTCAAGTTTGGTTCAATAGGTGAGGATGCAGGATTCGAATCATCCATTCTGAATCTCTTGAGTATCTCTTTGACATACTTCCTTTGATGTAGCATCATACCTTGCTTTAGCATTTGAAATTCCATGCCTAGGAAATAAGACAATTTTCCCAGATCCGACATTTCAAATTCCTTCATCATCAGCTCTTTGAACTTCGACAAGTTCTCCAAGCTATTTTCAGTTACCAACAAGTCATCGACATATAAGCAGATGATTGTTATATCTTGTGCTACAACCTGAACATAGACACCATACTTAGACTTGCATTTGACAAATCCCAATTCGACTAAGTATGAGTCGATCTTCTTGTTCATACCCTAGGTGCTTGCTTGAGGCCATAGAGCGCTTTGTGCAACTTATATACTTTACTCGCTTCCTTCTGAATCACAAACCCAGGAGGTTGTGTGACATAGACCTCTTCGTCTAACGGACCATTCAGAAAAGCTGACTTCACATCTAAGTGAAATGTCGACCAACCTTGGTTATATGCCAATGCTACCACTAGTCGAACAGTCTCCAGTCTTGCTATTGGAGCAAATACTTCAGAGTAGTTAAGTCCTTCTCTTTGAAGAAATCCTCGAACTACTAATCTTGCTTTATGTCTTGCTATCGATCCATCAACATTGTGTTTCAACTTGAACACCCACTTTACTTCGATAGCTTTTGTATGTGCTGGAAATTCGACTAACTCCCATGTGTTGTTTCTTTCGATTGTCTGTAACTCTTCAACCATAGCTAACTTCCACTGTTGAATTTTTAAAGCTTCGTTATGGTTGATTGGTTCAGCACCTGCAAGTAAAGCAAAATGAACTAATTCTCCATCTGGTGTGACTTCATCATCACCAGTCACTTCATAATCATGAAGTCTTGTTGGAGGAACTCTATTTCGCCGAGGTCTTTGGCTTGTTTCAGCCACAGCCTCTGTATCGGGAATGTCAGCAACTGCTTCTACTTCGACTTCGACTTGATTCTCAGCAATTTCTTCAATTTCGACTTCATCAGTTTCTTCGTCGAAATCAGAGCTCATAAATGGCTTGTTACTAGAATTCTAATCCCAGGCAGAATTTTCATCAATCACAATATCTCGACTTAACACAATCCTTTCATTAATTGGATTGAATATCCTATATGCACCTGTCTTATGATATCCTACCAGAATCATAGGTTCACTCTTGTCATCAAGCTTCCTTCTTCTTGCATCAGAAACATGCTTGTAACACATAGAGCCAAACACCTTCAGATGACTCACTGATGGTCGTTTTCCACTCTACACTTCTTCAGAAACCCCGTTCTTCTATTTCTTGGTAGGGCACCTGTTCAGGATATAAACTACAGTCGAAACAGCTTCACCCCATAAAGATTTTGGCAAATTCTTCTGCTTGAGCATACATCTCGCCATATCCACTATGGTTTTGTTTCTTCTTTCAGCAATTCCATTATGTTGAGGAGTATAAGGAGCAGTTACCTTATGATCAACACCATGTTCTGCACAGAATTTTCCAAACATCTTCGAAGTGTATTTGCCACCTCCATCTGTTCGCAGAATTTTGATCCTCTTCTCACTCTGGTTTTCGACAAGCATCTTGAATCTCTTAAAGATTTAAAATACTTCGTCCTTTCTCTTGATCACATAGATCCACAGCTTTCGACTAAACTCATCGACAAACGAAACAAAATATCTGTTTCCACCAATGGTATGTTCTTCGAACGGACCACATACATCTGAGTGTACAACTTCGAGTATGCAGGATGATCTCATTTGCATAGTCGAAACGAAAGAATTTCTGGATTGCTTTCCGACTAAACAACCTTCACAGAGTTTGTCAGGCATCTCAAGACTTGGAATACCAGATACCATATCTTGAGTAATCAGCTGGTTGAGTGATCGAAAGTTCAAATGTCCAAACCTCAAATGCCACAACCAACTATCCTTGTGGTCGACAACAGTTTTTAGAAATTGTACTTCAGTCGAACTGATCATGGTCTTAAACATCCTGTTCTTCGACAACGGAAATTTCAAGACCAAATTGTTCTGGGTGTCGAACAATTTCAATACTTCATCTTTCATGACAACTGAGAAGCCTTTTTCGACCAGTTGTCCAACACTTAATAGGTTGCACTTCATTCCATGTACATAGAACACATCTCTGATCATAGCTTTCACTTCATTACTCAGTTGAAAAACTATGTTACCAGTACCTTCTGCTTGCAACGAACTATTATCAGCAAGTTTTATCTTACTCTTCTTCGACTCATCAAAATCTGCCAACCACTCCTTTCGACCAGTCATATGATTTGAGCAGCCTGAGTCGAGGAACCAGATATTGGATTCGACATGGTTATCTGCTACTGCAGCCATAACCATTATACCACCTTCAGAATCATCTGAAACTTGGCGTGCAAGGTTCGCTCCTTCGTCCTTGACTTTTTCCGATCCATTGTCTTTCCTGTACCAACAATGTTTGGCCAAATGACCCCTCTTTTCACAGTTATAACACCGTATACCTTTCTTATCTTCTTTGTCCTTTCGATAGTTTCCCCCTCCTCTTTTCAAGGATTCAAAAGCTCTATCTTCGACCTGATTTTTGTGAGGGTTCGACCAAGACTTCTTTCCTTGAGTCTTGTCGGCTTTGCCTTTGAATTTGTTGGAACCACCATTCTTTTTCCATGACTGACCCTGCAATGCTTGTATCGAATCCTGAACTCCCTTTCTTTCGACAATCCTCATCTCATGCGCCTCCAACGAACCAACCAAATCTTCCACTTTTAGGGTTTCAAGATTGTTGGATCCTTGAATAGCTACAATAACGTGATCAAAGTGAGAGGTCAACGTTCTCATTACCTTCTTAACTATCATCTTATCAGTTATGGTTTCACCACAACCCTTCATGAGATGGATGAGTTTCTAAACCTTCGACACATATTCTACGACTTTTTCGTCTTCTCCCATCGACAACAACTCATATTGTCGACGCAAGGTTTGCAACTTGACAACCTTGACTTTCTCACCTCCTTCATAATACTTCATCAGAATATCCCATGACTCTTTCGTCGTTTCTGCATGAGAGATTCTGTCAAAGTTAGCAGCATCGACCGCCGTCTGAATGCAATAAGCTGCCTTGCAATCTTTCTTCTTGACTTCGTTGTGGGCTTTTTTCTGTTCTTCGGTTGCATTTTCAGCCAACACAGGAACACCGCCGGTAACCACTTCTAGGGTATCATGGAAGCCAAGTAAGGATTGCATCTGTTTTTTCCAACGGATCCAATTCTTGCCGTCAAGCATTGGAAGGGAACTCGGAATGCTCTTATCACCAGTCATCTTCGCAGCGGTTGATTCACTTGCCCTGAAAAACACGATCTCTGACGTGAAGTTCTTGAAAACTCGATCAAGAACAATAACCGGAAGCTCTGATACCAATTTGTTAGTGCGTGAGGCACTTTTAGTGAGGAGAGAAAGAGAGAAAATAAGGAAATAAGAATTTGTATTATTTGAATTGTGTAAATAATGATACAAGTTAGGTCTATTTATATACAACCCTAATTGGGCT
The DNA here is from genome assembly GCA_022829125.1 of Lathyrus tuberosus. Lineage (NCBI taxonomy): Eukaryota > Viridiplantae > Streptophyta > Magnoliopsida > Fabales > Fabaceae > Lathyrus > Lathyrus tuberosus. The sequence continues at coordinate 6,349,611 of JALAZF010000177.1, read as the reverse complement.
TGGGCCAACACAACTTAGATTATATCTAAATATTAAATCTAATCAAATCTAATCATATCAAATTAAATCTAATCTAATATTTCAACAGTAATATGGTTTGCGGTTTAATTCCTCAGTCCAACTTAGAGGAAAACATTCTACTGTTGCGATTGATTGGCTTTCAGCTACACATGAAAATGCTTAAAACTATATTTAATGGAAATATACGGTAAATATTTTTGAAAATTTTAAACATTCACGAACATAAAAATTATTACAATATAAGATGCCGAAAATATTAAGCAAATGCAAAAAGAAACCTTATTTAATAAAAAAAGTACCACTTATATTGTTTGTTACATTGTTTGTAATTGACTATAAATAACTCATTTGTCGACTAACTCATTGATTAAAAAAATTTATTGTGATGCTGACATGTAAGTTATCTAAATACAAATCCAAAATGTAGAAATGTCTAAAAATAGTAGAAAGATAAAAAGAGAATATAATTAAAAAACAACACAATAAACAAAACTCATGAAACCTTAAAAGAAATATATCATCAAGTAAACAAAACACTAACAATAAAAAAAATTGGGAAAAAAATACAATTACGAACCATTAGAAGAAACATATTTGATAGCATAGTAATACCAATTTTTCTCAAAAATGAAACCTCGTTGAATATTTCTTTTGAGACCTATAACATTTACTATGAACAACTTGAAGGAAAAATCATGTGCTATAGATTATTGAATTCATCACTTATTATGCATAGAGTATATTTGCATTTGAGAAAGTTAGGATATAAAAAAAAAAAAAAGATCTTCTGTTTTGACAACAATTGTTCAAAGAAAAGATACATACCATATAAAAATTGCAAAAAGAAAAAGAACTATCAAAGAAAAGAAAAGATCATAAGTTTAGTTAGTCAAAGGATAAAAATGGAAGGTGAAGAGCGGACGAAAAAAGCGTATTAGAGAAGGATTATTAGAAGATGTAATTTAGTATTTTAGTAGAAAAATTGTATTTGACATAGTGTTTTAAACAACATAGTTGAAGTAAGCTAAGTAGAAGTAAGTTGTGTTTAATAATGACAAATACAACATGTGTGTTGAAGTGTGTAAGCATGTATTCGACATAATCGAATACTGTAGTTAGTGAATTGTGTTTTGGTTGGTTATATATAGTTGCGATTGATTGACTTTCAGCTACACATGAAAATGCTTAAAACTATATTTAATGGAAATATACGGTAAATATTTTTGAAATTTTTAAACATTCACGAACATAAAAATTATTACAATATAAGATGCTGAAAATATTAAGCAAATGCAAAAAGAAATTTTATTTAATAAAAGAGTACAACTTAAATTGTTTGTCACATTGTTCGTAATTGACTATAAATAACTCATTTGTCAATCAAGCAAAAATGCCGACTAATTTATTGACTAAATAAATCTATATTGTGATGCTGACATGTAAGTTATCTAAAATGTCTAAAAATGGTAGAAAGATAAAAAGAGAATATAATTAAAAAAAAACACAATAAACAAAACCCATAAAACCTTAAAAGAAATATATCATCTAGTAAACAAAACAATAACAATAAAAAAATTAGGAAAAAAAAATACAATTAAAAACCATAAGAAGAAACATATTTGATAGTATAGTAATACCAATTTTTTCCAAAAATGAAACCTCATTGAATAATTTTTTTTTTTGAGACCCATAACTTTTACTATGAACAACTTGAAGGAAAAATCATGTCCCATAGATTATTGAATTCATCCCTTATTATCCATAGAGTATATTTGCATTTGAGAAAGTTAGGATAAAAAAGAAAGATGAGATCTTCTGTTTTGACAACAATTGTTCAAAGAAAAGATACATACCATATAAAAATTGCAAAAAGAAAAAGAACTATCAAAGAAAAGAAAAGATCATAAGTTTAGTTAGTCAAAAGATAAAACTGGAAGGTGAAGAGTGGGAAAAAAAGGGCACTTCTTAACACACCACCCAAGTTTTTTAGACACCTTGTGTGCTTACAAAAATACCCCTCGGTTTCGGATGTGTAAATCTGGACGCACAATTTTTTTGAATTTTTAAGTTTTATCCGGATCTGCACATCCGGTAAAAGTTCGCATTTGCAAATCCAGAATAAAACCAGATGCAGAACACCAAAAATCCAACAATGTTTCTCACATTCATAAAATAAAATCGGAATTACATTCAGAAATTCGGCATTACATCGACAGAAATTTAAATATTACAAGATCAATAGCCCGGTGGACGCTTGCACATCTCTAAGATGTCATCGAACGTTCTTTGGATTTTGACGGTCGCTTCGAACTCGAGCGAGAATCGTTCTTCGTAACCGAAAAAAGTTTGCCACATCGCTCTAACATCCTCTTGATTCTTGAGCTCAAAAAGGCTGTAAGCGACGTTCCCTTCGTTGTCAACCGAAGGTGAACGATACTCAAGCTTCGCAACCTTCTGTTTGTCTCAGTAAGGTAGGAGATGTTCGATGTCGTCAATGATCTCGCCGATGGAGATGTCCCTCATTAGCTTAAACGTGCGACCGCGTGTTTTACCGTCGGTGTAGGAGACACTTGCGACATACCAACGGAACTTGATTTCATACAATTGAGACATTTTGAGTTTGTGTGAAAGATATCAAATGAAACCCCTAATTTATAGAAAACTTAGGGTAATGTAATTTCTGCCTAAGTTCTTTCCGGATGTGCAGATACGGAGAAACCCTATAAATATTGGTTCCGGATGTGTATATCCGGAACTTTCCCGGATCTGCAAATCAGAATATTTTACTGATACATTTTTCAAGCAGCATTGACTATGTTATGCAACCAAATGCAATGCTTTCATTGGAATAAATTTAATAAGTGCATTAAAATGGCATATGAATAAAAATTCAATATATTTCACTTCAAAAATGTACATTTTGTCGTACGATTATACAAAAGAGTTAAAACAAAAGTCTCCGTCTAAATCTATCGGAGCTTGACCTTTGGAATTTTCCGCATTTGATGCCTTTTCAATTTCGTTCAATCTTTCGAATTAAAGCATCCTTTAACAAAACTATCCGGCCACGACTCGGCAATTGCGGTTACATGCGTCGCCCATTGCGGTGATTTAGGTGGTATGGGGCATCCGAGTTTCAAGATAACTTGTACAAAATGTCTTGATTTCGCAAGCCATCCGATACACATCATGCGATCATTTGGATTGGTCGGTGGTGCGGTGTGTAGTGGAAAAAAGGTTTCCAAAAAATCGTATCGCGTCAAATCAATACACACCATATCGTACGCGCATGCGATAAGATGACCCATCTCGGGGAAGCTCATCTATTTCGATACCGGGGCCGGACCACTCAACCACGGAACTAGTGACTCGTAAACCTTGCCATATTTTTCTTGATTTTCATACAAACGCAAGTATGCTTCTTTATGCGTCTCCAACTCTAGGATAAGTTGCTTCTTTATGCTCTATCGGAACCTACCGTTTCGGCACGGTTGGCCTCGTGAAAAATATATCCCAATCCCGCCCGAGACATGTTGCCGATCAATTGAGAATAAAGAAAGGTACCTTTAAAACAATGTTCCAAAACCGTAATACTCCGTAGACGTAACACCAACCATCTCAAATAATGGAAGTCGATACATGTTCGTCTTGTAGGTACAATCGAGAATGAGCACTGTCGAGAACGTGTTGAATAACTTTACGGAATTCGGATGAGTCCAAAAAATATCTCGGATCGTAACTCCATCATCGCGATATATGTACCGAGACACGTAATTGTTATCATCCAACAATTTCAACAGTTGTTGCATCCCACTTCTATCTCCCCTGATTGCTTTGTTCGTCTGATACCGAATGTTATACACTTGCTTTATATTTGCTACATTGTCGGATTGCTTCCGTTTCAACGTGGCAAATATATTTTTCGGTTGGACAAGATTCAAGGTCATGTCGGCAATACAAGTCTTCTCTTCCGACTTGAGCCGACATACACTAGGATGGCCTTGAAACTTTGAGCACAATTCGTGATTATGTATACCACAACGAACACTAAATCTCCATTTTTTGGAAGCTAACATGTAACCACCAATCTTAAAAGGGCACTCACATTTTCTACTACCGGTGTCATCTTTTTTTAACTTCCGTAGAGGAACCTGATATTTCCCGCTTCTTTCGCACCCCAAAATTACAAAAGTCTTTCTTCTTTCCAAACCATTATCCGATCTTCCGATATTTACACCGAAGCCAAGCCCAATAGCCGTCCTACGAATATATGTGAGCATGCTATCACGATCATCAAACTCTTGCTTGTTATTAAAGTCACCGCCAACATCAACCGACTTTACGATAATCCCTTCAACTTTCGGAGAAATCGGCGAAACTAATTCTTTTGAGATGTTATCGGGGTGCACCATATCTATTTATAAACAATAATAGAACAATAAATACATATAACTAAAACCTATTAAAAATTGCTGAAAATTAAAATTAATAAGTTCCAGGCATTTTTCCGGATGTGCACATCTGGACAAGTTCATGCTCAATACGTCCCGGATTAACACATCCGGAAGTAGCGTAACTTGTTTTTTCCAAAAATTACATTGATAATGTGAGCAATGTAGTGAATGAAGTGAATATTTACCCGAAATTCAATCTTCTCTTGCTCCCTTTGATTTGTTGCACCAAAAAGTATAAGTTTTTGAGTGAGAAATGGTATTGATGAAGTAGGATTTTTTAGGTTGGTGAGGGTGAGTGTGGAAGAAGAAAGGTTGAGAATGGGAAGGGGGAGTGATCATGCAGGTTCAAATATATCAAGAATTATTCCGGATCTGCATATCCGGATACCTTCCGCATATGCACATCCGGAACAAATCAACGTTTTTTATAAAAATGGTGCGTCCAGATGTGCACATCCGGAATCAGGGGGCAAAAAAGAAATTTCACGTAGTGTCTAAGAAACATGGGTGGTGTATTAAGAAATTTCCAAAAAAAAGGTAACAAGGATTATTAGAAAATGTAATTTACTGTTTTAGTAAAAAAATTGTATTCGACGTAGTGTTTTAAACAACATAGTCAAAGTATGCTAAGTAAAAATAAGTTGTGTTTAACGGAGTCAAATACAACATGTGTGTCAAAGTATAAAAACATGTATTCGACATAATCGAATACTGTTATTAGTGAATTGTGCTTTAGTTGGCTATATATGCGGGTGACAATATAAATTTAAGTACGGTAGTTTTTACTTTAATATATAAGTGAAAATTATTGAATAAGAAACAATCAGAAGAGCGTGGGACATGAAAATGAAAAATTGAAGAGGAAGAAGTAGATGCTGCGAAAACAGTTTGAGATAATACAGATGAAAAAAGATGAATCAGTTAATGATTTCTTCTCAATATTAGTGTTATTCGTGAATTAGATGAATGTGTGTGGTGAACCGATCAATCATTTGCAGAAAATTGAGAAAATGGTAAGATATCTGACTACAAATTTTGATTACTTTGAAGTGTCTATTAAACAGTCCACGAACATAGCTAAGATGAAGTTAAAAGAACTTCAAACTTCATTAGAATCTCATGAAATGAAACTAAAACAGTGAAATTCAAATAGGAAGAAAGTGTGACTGAACATACATATTGCAAGCAAGATTAATCGATGAGTCTAAAAAAAAAAAAAGGTAAACCAAAGAAAGATTTATTAGTGTGCATTAATAACCCATCTTCAATTTTTTAAACGTAAAAAAAAAAAGAGAGAGAGAAAGATATTCAAATTGTTTAAAAATAAAATAAAAAATTATTTTTTAGAATGGACTAAAATTTTGAGATCAAACCTATAATTTAACTAATAAAAAGTTAAATACATATAAACGTACATCTATTAAATGGATAACGATTTATAACAAAAATAAATGGCTTTTGTAGGTGTGTTTGAAACATTATGCTAAAAAATTTACACTTGCTCATTACAGCAAAAAGGCACACGAATCATATTTACAAAACGCTGTCGTTATGTTACTTTACTGCTAAAACAGATAAGTTCAAAAACTAAAACAGCAAATTCAAACACGCTTCAAAGCACAAACTAAGCAAATACTAGTGTGAAACAGTTACAAACAGTTATTCTACGCGCCACGTCATCTTTCAACAACTATTCAAAACATCGAGCCCAACGAACACACGCTAAAATTGGGCCCACGTGGCAGCCACCGAATTCAAACGGCGCCAAAACAAATCCTAATGTGAAGAGTTGATTTCAGCGTCACCTACTCCCCATGACTCGGACCGCCTCCCTGAGACGAACCGGTTCATTGAACCCAAACCGGGCGGTTCACTGTAAACCGATTCTTCAAACGACGCCTCGGTTCCTCTGGCCATCTTCTTTGAAGAATCTCCTGGTGGAAGATCCGTTTGCGGCGCTGATTTTCCACTCCGGTGGCTTCGGAAAATTGCGCAAACGCTTTTGATGAAACCGGTTTTCTTCTTTCTTTGACTACGGGAAGATTTTTGTCGAACGACGGTGACGGAGGTGGTGGTGGAGGAGACCGACCTCTGACGAGTTCTCAACCGGCGACTATAGCTGCGTTTGGATCTGACTCTTCCTATGCATGAAACCTTCGGAGACGAAGGTTCCAAAACGACAGAATCAGATTTTCCTCCGGTTGACGCGCTTCGTTTCGGAAACAACCTAGTGTTCCCCGGCCGATGATTACGCCGGCATCTAACTTCCGCGAAGGAAGCTTTCTGAGATTTCGGCAATCCAATAATCGTAGCCTTGGATTTCTTCATGTTCTTGGAGAATCGCTGTGAGTTTGAGGCTGAACTAGGGTTTAGGTTTATAGAAATTGAGCTTCCTTTGGTTGATTCATTTCGCTCGTAAACGGCGTTTCTGTCAAACCAATCGAATTCCGCCTCGTTGGAGAGCCAAAATGATTCCGGCGGCGAATCGAGATGGTGCTGTGGTTGTGATTCTTCCGTTGGTTCGCATGCGGTTTTATGGTCGGTGGCGACGCCGGATAAGGCGGAAACCAACGTTTCGAAATCTAACTGTGGCATAGTGGTTGTTGAATGTTGAAAGGTGAAAACTAACTTGTTAATAAAGAGAGAATGTAAAGTGTGTAGGTTTGAAAATTTGTTGAGTATGGTAGTGGTTTTCTTTTGGCGATGTATTTATATGAAATAACGAAGGAATGAATATTCGATTAACTACAAAGCTATCTTTATTCTTCTAGAGATATGGAAAAGTTTATTTATTATAATAATATTATTATTATTATTGGTCCGTCAAAAGAAGACGAAACCAATGTCAAAAGGAAACAAAGCACACTGATTAAACTGATCATTCGTGACGTGGGCTGTTGGTTTACAATTTGCATGTTTTTAATAGTTACTACTCCTCAGTTTCTTTTAAAATTTTTTTTTTTAAAATTGTAACTAGTAAAGTTTAAAATAGTAATAAATGTACTTTGGTCAAAATTATCATTAGATATTTATTATAGAAAGAAAAAAATTAAAATAAATGTAATATATAATTAAAGATATTATAGGTAAAAGGAGATTATTATTTAAAAAGTAATATCAATGATTAGTTTTTTTGTATGTGTAAAAACTAAAAAAAATTACATTTAAAAAAGGAAGAATTGAATATTTCAAAATTGTTACTACTTCTAAATTTCTAACTATTGTTGTTAGTACTTCTAGTTCATAGCAAATCAGAAACTAGAAATTATTGATTTATTATAATATTTTGATTTTAAAAAATAATTAAATTCATAGTTTGCAAGACAAATACTTCCCATTTAATTTTTAATTTATGTTCTTAAAGTGCAAATTGATATTGTTCTTGCTAAAATAGAAAGCTTTTTTGAAGCTAATTAGGTGAGACCACAATCGTTCTATTAGTCAGGAAATATTAGTTATTGTCTCATTCATCGTTTAGGAAGTCTGTTTTTAAACTCATTCCATCAGCAATGGTTCCTTTAAAAATGCCTCTTTGTATCTATGTTAAAGCCATCACTAACCTCTGTCGTCCTCCATAACTATCAAATAATGTTTCTTCTATTAATTTTCATAACCCCTATGCAATCGTGGAGACGTTTCGTAACCGTTTTATGTGACCACTCATGTTGCTTTCTAATACTTTTCAAGAGAATGAATCGACTTATTTCTCGACAGTAGTTACTCTGAGACCAGATACAACTTCTTATGGTTTGGTAGTACTGCTTTACCCTGATTGGCTCCGACTTGCCTAGGATCATGTTATTCGATTTGCTTGCTCTTATACTCGGCTTGCAAAAGCTCAGACCTTGGGAATTCCAGGATGTACATAACCCCCCCCCCCCCCGATCACGAGATCTGATTGGGTTGAAGTGTTCGGACAAGAAAGTCTTGGAATTCTTGTCGGTCACTTACTCAGTGAGTTACCGTTGTCATTTGACTTTCTCTGTCCTTGCCATGATGGCGTTTTTTATGGAGATTCTCACTTGTCATCATTATTTTTGTCCGATATAACTTCTTGACCGTTGTAACTTTTAATTCTATAAAAGGATTTTTTTCTTCATTTGCTTTTCATCAAAGCAAGTGATTCCTCTTTCAAGTGTTTTTTTCTACAAGCTCAAGTCTTGAGTATTTTTTTCCTTTTCCCTCTCCTTTTTCTTATTCTTTTTTATGGATATAATAAGATATGGTGATGATTTGGGAGAGTTTCTGATCTCTCTTACTACTAATGAGAGAAGTAAAATCTGGAATGAATGCATGATAGAATGTGAGGGTCATCTGAGTCGAGCAGAGTTTGACCAAATTATTAGGGAAGTTTATGGTGAGACCCCCTCACTCGATAGTAAAATTGACTCAGAGTCTTCAACATCAGGTTTCGTGGATATTTTGATGGAGAATACAGGATCTTTGATTGACAAAAAGGTTCTAAGTTATGACCACATCGTCATGGCGACAACTACATCTCGAAGCTGCGTTATAATATTCAAGTTTGCTCCATCGAGAATGAGAAGGATGTTGTTTTAGAACCCTACGTAGTTGGTGAGAGAGTTTGTATTACTCGGCCAAGAGGAGTGTCCGATGAATACTTTTATTTTTATACATGGGTAATCGAGGATTTAGAAGTCCGTATCCCCTTTAGTGATTTTGAATTCGACATGCTTAAAACTCTAAATATTGCCCCTTCTCAATTACGCCCAAATGGTTGGGGCTTTATAAAAGCTTTTGAACTTGTTTATGAGGCGGTGGACATAATCCACACCTTAGGTTTGTTATTCTCTTTCTTTGAACTGAAGGGAGCGGAAAAAGGTGGTTGGGTTTCTCTCAGTGGAATTCCTAGGAAGAGCTTCCTTTAGGCTTATACTACCAATTATAAAGGATTCGAGGATAAGTTCCTTCGAATGAAGAGTGCCCCCAGGTGATGTATGCTCTGGATGGAAATTATCGTTTACCGATCTATTGGTCGGATAACCCATTTCCAGTTTCCAACTTTGATTATGATAAGTTGAACTCCCAAGGTCCAAGACTTCTGTTCAAGCTCTTCACTCAAGACTTCCTGCTCAGGTTCCACGAACCCAAGACTTCCTTGCTCAGGCCCTCAGTGTAACACCCTTCTACCTCACAAAATACTCACGAATAAAATCACTTATTAAAGGTAAATAAATGAGAGTAAATCACCACAAGGGTGCCATATTTCGTCATAAAACATCTAAATAACATCCTGCTCCGTAACACGAGTTCCAAATCATTTATAACATTTATGTCATTAATACTCTCAATGGGCATTTTCAACCATCGCAGCGGAAATATTAGTCATCAAAACATCTTTATTTAATATACTTCAAAGAAGACTTCATAATAAGAAAAATAATAAAGAACAAATTGTTCCACTCAAACGTTCCCGACCCCGATGTTACATATCAGAGCAAGACACCTTCTAAATTCAACGAAAATAAAACTGAATAACTCCAAGGCTAAATCTTCACGCACCAAGAGAGCTAATCATAATCACCTGCACGTTACCCACGTGGAGGCAACATTCAAACAGGCATGGTGAGTAATCACAAATCATTATAAGAGATATACGGAACAAGATATAGTAGTCACGAACATCATTATTAATTTATTCACAACGTCATTATACTATCAAATCACAATCATCGCTAAAACATCAATCAATTTACAACATCATCAACACGCCATTTACTCAATAATTATGCAATGTCACATAGTATGAAATGCACCAACATAGACTTATGCATGTGGTACCAACTCATTTGATGGACACTGGGCCATCACCCTTTAAAGATCCCCACTATAGGATCGATTCCCCCTTGGAACCGGAGCACATCATAAACACTTCAATCTTCACAATAGGATTGAAGCCACCATTGGACCGAAGTCCTAACCTCGTCACTGGACCGAAGTTCTAACATATGCTATGAATGCATGATGCAAAACATCACAATAATCACCATCATAGAATCGTCAAAATGCATCATCAATCATGAGAATTTGCCAAAACATCATAGTATAACATCAATCACATACGTCACGATTCATCATAATACATCACAATTTATCATGTTATAATCATTAAGACACGACACCTCAATTTCCCACGACACAAAGTCAACAAAGAAACAAGACAACACAAAGAACAAATAAATAAAAGAATAAATAAATAAAAATCTACTCATGCTCGCCTGGTGCTCACCCGACGAAGTAGTTCGCTCGCCTGGGGTTCGCTCGGCGAAGGATGGGCGAAATCCCTACCCCATACAAATTCCAGTAGCACCTATTTTTCACCCTCCTTTTGCGTCTACTCTCGCCTGGCAAGGCTGGGGCGAAATTGCTTCGCCCGACGACACGGGAAGCTCGCGCCGAATCATGCGAAACTGCAACTTCTCAGTTGCGATTCTGCACCAGTTCAGATCCAAATTTCCTTACGATTCCAATACCATACAATCTGAAAATGCACATCAATCACAAGGCAATCATACTACAACAATAACACATCATAATAGACAACATATACATAATTTCCTCTCATCCTACACATCCCCAAATCACCAATTTCATCATATTTTCATCAAGCAACACATAACACATAAAACCTACATCTACCTTAAACCCCATATCACATATAATAACCCGGATCCCCCCTCCCGTACCTCAAATTCTTAGCAATTGACTTCTTTTTCCGCGTTCTACGGATGATCTTCTTGGTTCTCTATGCCCTAGCTCTCCCTTCACAAATTCTCTCCAACTTTTCACGATCGTACAAAAGTGAAACACTTTTCCCCTCTTTTTCTTGTTTAACCCTTAGACCCCTAATATGTCTTTCCCAACTTGCCCTCACTAATCCTCATGAATATTACCCCTTTCCCCTTGTCTTTTCTACACCATATATTATCTCTATTTTAATATTAAAACAATTCTAAATAATTAAAACTAATTGTCTAAAATATAAATAATCCTCATATTCGTCTTAGTTCATTCTACCCTACAACACAACATAGAAAACACATCATATTCCACAAAACACCATGTATTAACAAGGAATATTCTTAAAAATTCATCATAATCAATTAAATAAATAATCTAATTATTTTGGGGTGTTACAACTCTCCCCCACTAAAAGAATTTCGCCCTCGAAAATTACCTGAAGGAAACAGAGTCGGATATGACTCCCTCATATGATCTTCAAGATCCCAAGTCCAACTTTCACCGGCTGGTCCACCCCACAATACCTTCACTAAGGCAATCTCTTTACCCCGCAGTTGTTTCATTTCACGACCATCGATCCGTACGGGTGACACTTCAACCGTCAGGTTATCTCTCACTTGTACGTCATCCATTTGTATCACATGAGATGGATCTGGAATGTATTTCCTCAACTGAGATACATGAAACACATCATGAAGATTCGTAAGCGACGGTGGTAAAGCAACTTGATAAGCCACTTCTCCTATCCTCTGCATAATTTGATACGGACCAACAAAACACGGAGTAAGCTTTCTAGACTTCAAAGCTCGACCCACACCAGTTACCGGCGTAACTCTAAAAAACACATGATCTCTCTCTTGGAATTCAAGTGATTTTCTCCTCTTATCATGATAGTTCTTCTGACGACTCTGCGAAGCTCCCATCCTCTCTTGGATCATCTTAATCTTCTCAGTCTTCTCCTGCACAATCTCAGGTCCGAGTACATCACTCTCGCCCGACTCATACCAACACAATGGAGTCCTACACCTCCTACCATACAACGCCTCGTACGGTGCCATCCCAATACTAGCATGGAAACTGTTGTTGTATGTGAACTCAATCAACGACAAGTGGCTATCCTAAGATCCTCCTTGGTCCAGTACATAAGCCCTCAGCAAATCCTCCAAAGATTGGATAGTCCTCTTTGTCTGACCATCCATCTGAGGATGATATGTAGAACTCATCCTCAACTTAGTACCAAAAGCATCTTGCAAACTTTTCCAGAATCTTAACGTAAATCTCAGGTCTCTATCCGACACGATACTCGACGGTATCCCATGCAGCTTCATAATTTCCTCAATGTACAACTCAGCTAACTTCTGCATAGAATGATTAATCTTCATCGGCAAGAATTAAGCCAATTTAGTTAATCTATCCACAATCATCCAAATTGAATCATTCCCCTTCGCAGTCTTCGGCAACCCCGACACAAAATCCATGGAAATATTATCCCATTTCCATTCTGGAATATTCAACGGTTGCATCATACCCAAAGGCTTATGATGTTCAATCTTTGACTTATGACAAGTTAAACAGGCATAAACAAATTCAGCAATATCCCCCTTCATACTTGGCCACCAAAACAAACTCTGTAAATCCTGATACATTTTTGTAGCATCAGGATTAATACTCATCCTACTTCGATGTCCTTCCTCAAGAATACTCTTCTTAATTTCTGGAACACCCGGAACACACACTCTATCTCTGAACCTCATCACGCCATCCTCATCAATCCAGAATTCACCTCCGTTACCTTGGTTAATCAAGGCCAATTGGTCCACCAATTTCAAATTAGACTTCTGACCTCTCTTGATTTCTTCGAGAATGACACTCGTCAGTTTCAACATTCCTAACTTTACACTGCCAGGAGTTCTCTCACATATCAAACTCAGATCTCGAAATTGCTCGATTAATTCCAATTCTTTCACCATAAGCATCGACATATGCAATGACTTCCTCCTCAATGCACCAGCCACCACATTTGCTTTACCAGGATGGTAACTCAAATCAAAATCATAATCCTTCAATAATTCCAACCACCTCCTCTACCTCATATTCAACTCTTTCTGATCAAATAAGTACTTCAAACTCTTATGATTACTGAACACTTCAAATTTAGAGCCAAAAAGATAATGTCTCCAAATTTTCAACATGAACACCACAACTGCCAACTCTAAGTCATGTGTAGGATAATTCCTTTCATGAACCCTCAATTGTCTCGAGGCATAAGCAACAAATTGACCATTCTGCATCAATACTCCACCAAGACCCATCTTCGACGCATCACAATATACCACAAAATACTCACTCAGTTTAGGTAAGATCAATACTGGAGCGGTCGTCAGCTTCTTCTTCAATTCTACAAAACTCTCTTCACATGAAACATCCCACACATAAGCTTGACCCTTCTGAGTCAACTGAGTCAAAGGTAGTGCTAACTTATAAAAACCTTCGATAAACTTGCGATAATATCCTGCCAACCCAAGAAAACTTTGTATTTCCGTAGCAGAATTTGGAGTCTCCCACTGTAACACAGCGTCAATATTAGAAGGATCCACAATAATTCGACCACTAGATATCACATGGCCAAGGAAACTCACTTCCTTCAACCAGAACTCACATTTAGACAGTTTTGCATATAACTTCTTCTCTCTCAACACTTGCAACACCGTACGCAAATGTTCCGCATACTCTTCTTCTGATTTCGAGTATATCAGAATATCATCAATGAAAACCACAACAAACCTATCCAAATATTCATGAAAAATCTTATTCATATACTCCATGAACACACCAGGTGCATTAGATACACCAAACGGCATCACACTATATTCATAGTGACTATACCTCGTCCTGAAAGCTGTCTTCGGAATATCATTTGGCTTAACACGAATCTGATGGTAACCAGACCTCAAATTAACTTTGCTAAACACACAAGCGCCCACTAATTGATCCATCAAATCGTCGATTCTCGGAAGTGGATACTTATTCTTGATAGTCACTTTATTCAACTGCCGATAATCCACACACAACCTCATACTTTCGTCCTTCTTCTTAACTAACAACACATGAGCACCCCACAGAGAAACACTCGTTCGAACAAACTTCTTTTCAAGTAATTCTTCCAATTGTTTCTTCAGTTCTCCTAACTCGGAAGCTGACATCCGATAAGGAGCCATTGACACCAGCCTCGTACCTAGTATCAAGTCCACCGCAATCTCTACTTCACGCTCAAGAGGCAAATCGCTTATGTCATCTGGAAACACATCTAGAAATTCATAGACAACAGGTAATTTGACACTCGCAGCTTCACGATCAAATTGCAACGATGCAAACAGTGCAAACATCGAGGCTTCGTCTTCTAGGAGTTCGTCTACTTGCTTAGCAGACAAGAACATTACCTCTCCATTATCACCAAACTCAGGAAACTCCACGGTCTTATTATAATAGTTTATATGAACATAGTTGAACTCTAACCAGTTCATTCCCATGATTACATCGATTTGGTGTAAGGGTAAACACACCAAATCCATCACGAAACTCTTTCCAAATATCGTTAAAGGACATCTCGAACACACAAAAGTAGTAGTAACAGAACCATTAGCAGGAGTTTCTATCACCATACTACCATTCATATCAGACAATTTCAAACCCAACCTATTAGCACTTTCAAGCGAAATAAACGAATGAGTAGCACTAGTTGTTAGAGTAAGCCCTAATAGCCAATCAGTATTGGTTGTATATGCTTTTGTATCCTGACCTTGATATATATTGTTTTTTAATATATATACTTACTAGGCATTGTATTTATTATGTTATTTGTATATGACATAATAAAGTCCTTAGAATAATTAGTCTATTAATGACCTGTTAAGTGTGACTTAATCGTGAGACCTCATTAAACATAAAGACGTTATTCTTAAAGTATCCGTAGTCAAACTTTACTGTCAAATAGGACAACAATAATGCATAGAGACTATTAAGTGAGCAGACTGATGACTGTATCTCACAAGTCATGGATATGAGATATCAAGTCTTCACGTAGGTATAAATATTAGGAGTAATATTTATATTGGATTGACCCACCATGAGAATACTACATAGTTTGTTATGTAAGTGTCATAAGTTATTCTCATAGTAATAGTGATGTATTCCACCCTTCGACCTGAAACCACAATGGACCCTAGATGTGGAGTCGAGTACTTTATTGCCAATCAAACGTTGTCCGTAACAGGATGACCATAAAGACGGTCTATGGGTGCTTTACAAATCATGCTGAGGGACATGAGTGACCTAGATGGGATTTGCCCCTCATACATATACGGGAGTAATATCTGTGGGCCCCTTGATAGAGTATGACTGTAAAATGCATGGCCATGCTCAAATGAGTCGATATCAGATATTGGACTTATTTGATGTTATCAAGTATACTTAGAGATCAAGGAATAAAATATTGGACTATACAAGGGTGACACATTCTATGCCTTGTGTTCAATATAGATATAAGGGCAAAAGGGTAATTATACATATGATCATTATCACATAAAAGTTATGTCAGATCACACGACATTCTCGTGACTTGGGTAGCAGTGATGTGTTGCTAGATACCGCTCACTGTTTATAATATTAAATAGGTAATTTAATATTATTGCCAACGTTATGAGAACCTATAGGGTCACACGCAAAGAGTACTGATAATGGAATTGACGATTAAATTAAGTAAGATTTAATTTAATTATGTGTTAATAGTATTTAAATTGTTTAGTACATTAACACATATATCATTTATTTGATTTAAATAAATAAATGAGAATTGACAGTTGATTAAATTAAATATGATTTAATTTAATTAATATTTTATTTTATTAAAAGATTTTAGTTAAATATAAATAATATCTATTTAATTAAAATAGTTTTAATTAAATAAGATTGAGCTTATTTTGGGAAAACCCAACATAAGAGCATTAGGGTTTTAGAAGCTCTTTATAAATAGAGGAGCTCTTTCCCCTACCAATCCTAATTGTCAATTTTCTCAGAAATAGAGACGGCTAGCACCGCCTTACACTTTGTACTCACGTGGACTTCGTAGAGACGATGATATTTTCCACGTTCGTGATCAAAGTTAAAGCACGCTTCAAGAGGTAATTCAGAATCCTTATTTTGTGTTTGATTTGTGATTGATGGTTTAATCAAGACCCGTTCATTGAGATTATCCCGTTAAGAGGATAAAATTTTGAAAAACCCCTCTTAAAATCCCAACAGTGGAATTAGAGCTTCGGTTTTGATTAAATCATTAATTTAATTTTGTTTGACTTTTATGATGTTGATATATTCATCACTATACAAAATCCTTTTGAAATTGTTTCAATATATGTGCCGTAAGTGTGATATAATGTTCTTGGATTGTGTTATGTGATTAAGAACATTATCATTTATGTATATGAGGCCCCTTATATGTTGTAACCATGTTTCTATTTATTTTGCCAAATTATTATATCACGCTTCAATTGCTGCATTGTTTGTTACGTTGATGGCAACTATAAGAGAAAGCTTTTGTAAAGCAATTGGATCAAATGCTTTTAAGAGGTATTTTATCTATATTCCTATCAAAATTACGGTAACCGGACAATAGCTACATGCTGTTACGGCAAAGGTTAAAGTTTGTTAATTATTATAATATATATATAATATATATATATATATATATATATATATATATATATATATATATATATATATATTAACAATATTTATAATAATAGTTTATTATTATAAATAATAATAAAGTGTTTATTATTTAAAATTAAATATTGATATCATGTGTTTGTATAATTTGGATGTTCGTTGTTGACTATGCTTCGGAATTCGACATTAGTATGGTGAAGCAGCGATACTTCGATCATCCATAAGTGATACAAATATAATTGATAAATTTATATACGATATAAATATTTCTAATGCGAAGTCAGTGTATTTGATACACTATTTTGTTTTATCCATTAATTAGTGTAATGATTGTTATACATTTGAAAGATCAATGTGCATTCTGCTTTGGAATCCGACATTTGTATGGTGAAGCAATGACATTTTGATCAATCATATTGAATAGTCGATCATTACGTTTTGATGGTATGAACATTTTGCATTAGGGTTTGTGACAACGCAAGAGTTGTGCCTTTAGGGTTTGCAAAAAGCGTCATGTGCTGATGCATCAATAGTTATAATTTGATAATCTATTATTATTTATTGTTTAATTATTTATTATTAAATAAATTGGTATACGGTTATGACCTTAGATTTTGGCGTTTGTTTATTTTAAATACGACACGTGTGTCGTGGTTTATTGTAATTAAATACGACATGCGTGTCGTGCCATTTAATTGTTATTTTATTTATTTAAATATTATAAATTATTCGAATTCAAGAGTTAAATAGAAGACAAAACCAAACGATGACGCCGGTGGAAAGGCTTGAGAAGCTTGCTCGTGGGTCAAAGAATTGTAATAAATTAGTTTATTTAATTCTTGCATTTTAGGTGGTCATAATCGTATTACCAAGTTTTATTTTATGTATGTGATGCGTGAAATGTATGTTTATATGCATGTGTATAAGATACACAATTATGTGAGTGTATGAGATACACAAACCAGTAAGATTAAATTTAGGTAAAATATCCTTTTAGGTCCCTTAAGTATACCCTCTGATTCACTTTGGTCCCTTAATTTTTTTTCGTGCCATTTTGGTCCTTTAATTGTATAAACGTATCCACGTTAGTCCTTCCGTTAATGGAACGTTAGTGAATTTAAAAAAATAGCCTCCAGCTGGTAGTTTGTATGCTGAGGTGGATAAGTGACTTCCAAGATGGCATTTGATCCTAGGAATTCAATAGCACCCAGCCTTTCTTCAACAATCCACCGCCGGAAACCCTAACGCGGCGACCCTTTCTTCCATTCTCCCTATCTTCTTCTTCGTCCAAAACTCACCATCATCACCCTATTCTTCTTCATGTCTCACTCTCCTTCTCCACTGAAATGTTGCCATGACTCTACCTCGCCATTAATTCCAGGTGGAAATCGCACAAAACAATAGAATAACTTGTGAATCTCCCCCCACGGCGAAGAGAATGGACGGAACCAGTAAATCAGAAACCAGACGACCTCGCCACTAATTTGCAGGTCCGATGCTTTGGTGAGGATTGAGGTTGCAAAAGATTCGCAGCAGTTATTGAATATATTTGTGCGAGAAGCCGGATCGAAATCCTAGATGGAGCCGGAAGGAGAATGAGGAAGCTTCGACTTGAAGCCGAAGGAAGTTTTTTTATGAATCTCCTATCAGTGATCGTTCACGAGTCCTTCTATTGATAAGCTTCCTTCTCCTTGATACAAGTTTTTTTCTTGAAAATTTTCTGTAGGAGTTTTATAAATCTACCTATTTTCTGTTGCAGATGGAAGAATATAGGAGAAAAGAAGGTTATAGAAGTTGTTGAATGGTTTCTGAAGATGGAGAATTTGGAGATGAATGAAGATTGGTGAAATGGCAGCATAAAGTTAATCGATGAAGAGGAAGATCAAGTTCTGATTTTGAGCGGCAGGGAGGATTCGATGTTGTTTTCTGGTGTTGTACATTTCCGGTGAGGTTGCATATGGGATCAAAGAATATTTTTTTTTGTATTTTCGATGCTGAAGATTGAAAGTTGAAGATGAATTAGGGACTGGAGGATGAAGATTTGGGGAGTGTTTTCTGTTAGTTCTTTGTAACTGTTATGAAGAGTTACTGGAAACAGTGAACGATGAAGACGATATAAACATGAACGTGCCAGCTCAGACGCCAGCTTGACAAAACAAACGTCCGTCTGCATCCAATGGACGGAAGTGGCTCTTTTGCAACTTTTATACAATTAAAGGACCAAAATGGCACGAAAAAAAATTAAGGGACCAAAGTGAACCAGAGGGTATACTTAAGGGACTAAAAAGGGTATTTTGCCTTAAATTTAATTAAAATCCTTCAATTAAATATTAAGTTAATTGCTTTCCAAAATTTAGCACTCATCAAGACTAGTATCGAATAATGTAGGTTTCGCCTAACGCGAGGTGCAAGTTTTATATTAGTAAGGTGCGATGGGATAAATGTAATATCCAAATGCTAAATTTTTTGGTTTGACTTAACTAAACTAATTATAATAGGATTATATATGTTTAGAAGCAAAAGTTGAGAACAATCCATAAGATGGATTAGAATAAATAGTTATTCACTCAACTGATAAAATTCGAGAGTTGTATTAGATACAATTAGAAAGAGTTCCTACCTAAATAACAGAGTTTTGTGTAATCCGCCTACGCGGACTTAAAACAAAGTGAAATATGGATCTCGACCCTCTAGAAAATCTTCCAACAGGATTTTCCGAATCAAATGTTGAGGGTCATTTGGTTTGAGTAAAAATAGTGGGAGCGTTTTAATAAAAGTCCTTATTAAAATGATTTTGATACAATTTTTTTTACACGTTTTGTATTTAGAATTACTTTTGCATTTTATTTTAATTTACTGTGAAATGTCCTTATGAAGGATGTAGGGATCAGAAAGGAGTTTCTGAATTGGTACATAAATTGAGAATTATTCTTAAGCACAAGAAAAATTGTATGTTCTCAAACAACCAATTCCTAACAACCGAATATATCTAGATTTTGAGAACGATACTTATGAGAAAGATCAATTCAAATGTCTAGATATAACATATCTCATAATTGTAGTCGTCACGGAGAATGATATGATCATTAACCTCAAACCTTTTCTTTTAAATAAGAAATACGAGATATGAGAAATGTAAAAACTTTCCAAGGTCTTTTCTATACAAGTTAAGAATCCGAATGGATCTAAAATAGTTTTGAGATTTAAAATTTGGATTTCCTTATAGACCAAATAGTTGGTCACAAGTGTTATTTGATATTGTCTCGAATATGTATATTAGATTCATTATGAATGAATTTTAAATATATCCACCACATCTTATTGAAAAGAAAAGAAAGTAGTTTATGATGCTAAATAGATGAATTATAAAAGGAATGAGATTCATTTTATATTCCTTTGAATTTTGACAGAAAAAACACGGTTCTAAAGGAAGACAGTGATTTCATGTGTTGAAAGAAGGAAACTGTTAATGGTTATAAAAAGTGTCAAAGTAGAAGAAAGAAGTAATATTTTTTCTTCAAATGATTTGTTATAGAAAATCAAATTGTCTACTTCTACATCTTGGGTATGTGATATTAGATATTGATCTCACATTTATAAGAATATGATGAGTCTTTTAAGAAGTAGGAAATTGATTATAATTTGAGTCAGCTTACGTATAAAATGGAACAATGTGTTTCATTGACTATAAGAGCTTATGATTAGACTTATATTAGAGCTCAGAATGAATCCAAATAATTATTATTAAGTTTCATTTAGTAATAAAAAATAATTCTAAGTCTTGTATTGAAAAGATGAGGAGTGCATGTTTTAATAATGGACAAGTGTTATTATGATTATCTAAAACAGTGGTTTCAATACTAAATCAAGTAGTGTATTTGAGTTATGCGATCTTGATAAGCTCATCTATAACAAATGTGGGATGGATCAAATAAGATTTGAATCTTATGTATATAAATAGCATTAATGTTTAGTCCAATAAGTGAGATATGCATTTTCAAAGTCTATGAGAATAGATTGTTGGATTCATTTGGTTTTGTATCATTTGATATATGCAAGTCTTGATTTTGGAAGATATATCTAATGTCTCAAATCATCGACTAAGTGAAAGGACATATGATATATCTTGATTATATACATGTGTGATGTATATGGACCTCTAATCATATTTTCTAGATAAATTTTGTTTCTCTTACTTCATTTATATTACTGACAAACTCAGTAATTATGGATTTGTGTATGTGACACGAGTTAGAATTCTTTTGAGAAGAGTTCAAGAATGAAGTAGAAGGAAACAACTCGAAAAGGTATTAAGACCATAAGAATTGTTCGTTGTGGTAAATACTTATAAAAAGAATATAATGACCATTTAAATCGTATCATGTTTGACATTGTTCGATCTAATATAATTCAATTATATCTTTGTGACTCTTCTTTATAAATTATTTTTCATACAATTATTCCTATCCACAACTCATTCCATTTAAAGTAGTCGTAGAGGCACCATACTTGATATGGAGGTAAGAGTACCTAGTTTGTCTTTATGATCATTTGGGTTGTAAGGTTTATTAAGTAAACTTGATCACAATCTAGATGAATATGTATTTATGGATATATCCCAATTGAAATAAGGGGCACATATTCTATATCACGTTATGGGAAAAAATTGTTTTGTCAATGGAACTGAAGTTTTCCTTTAGAGACATTATGTATCTAAAGGAACCAGTGGGAGTGATACAGAACTTGAAGAAATTTAAGATCTAGAAAATACATATATTTATGAGAATGGAATATGAACCAATTCAACAAGGAAGTTGTTGTTGGACCATTGGTTCATGTAGCACAATATCCAGAGAAGATCATAAATGATCTTGATTCTAAAAGAAGTATAAGTTGTTTAAATCCAATTATGGATTATTATAACACCCCAATTCCCATTGCGGATAAATAATACATAAATAAATCAGAGTGAATAAAAATTTATTCTTAGACAGAAACAAGGACACCACATTTAAAGAAAGAAAACACAATCCCTGCTCATAAATTTGATACATAACACAAAATAGAATAAACATAAAAGGGAAACTTTTTCCAACAAAAGGAAAGTTCAATTATGGAATAAAGCGGAAAGATCCATAACTGACTTGTTTTACAAAATAAATTGTTTTATAACATCAAAATATTCATACAAAGGTAATACAAAATAGATCCAACAAATGTATACATATATAACAAAAGCGTTCCCTGACTCCCGTGTTACGTATCAGAGCAGACAGACCGACAAAAGGATGGAGAACTAATCTTCACAAAAGCCTCCAAGATACTAATCTGCAATTGCCACATAGGGCATCAAACCACAGCAGAAGGGTGAGAAATAACAACTAAATCAAGATTGCATAATAATATGCAAACACATATAAATTCACATGCATAATTATTCTCACCACAAGCATCACATACTAATACATATAGCATGCCACATATACATAACATATTTCTAATAATCCAACCACATAGCATATATCAATTATACCAACATAATCACATATTCACACATAAGGCATACCAAAGTTATGACATATGGAAACACACCACCACATCACATATATTCATATATAGCATATCATAGATAATTAATACAATCATTGTAATGTACAACATCCCCACAAAACATAACACATGTCTATACATAAAACATATCATCCACAACCAATGCATTTATCACAAATGCATATCAATTCACCAATCCAATCATAATTCTCAACACATAATCATTCAATTCACAATTTCCCACACATAATCAATCCATTCACAATTTCCCACACATAATCAATCCATTCATAATTTCCCACACATAATCAATCCATTCATGATTTATGCAAATGCACAGAGACCGACACAACGACTCTATGCATGCGGTACCATTCCATCCATCATTCTCATCATCATTAATTCACTCAAGAATTATTGGAACCATCGCTTGTTACTTAGTGTAACTCCCCGTCGGGCAAACGATGTTCCCCGCCGCTTTAGGTCCTCTTGGTATAAGGCTCACGATGTTTATGGATCGCTTTAGGTCCTCTTTGTATAAGGCCCATGATCCGATCCCTTTAGGTCCTCTTTGTATAAGGCTCACGATCATCTATAACGTCGCTTTAGGTCCTCTTTGTATAAGGCTCATGACCGTTACAGCAGATTCCCTCTGGAATCGTTTCGTCGCTCACACCCCACAAGGGCACACGACATCACAAGGTACATATCATGATGCATGGCATACTAATGACTCATGATAATCAAATTCATATACATATATAACCATGTGAACCATCTCAACATCAATAATCATGCATTGGAAACCAATTCAAACAATGTCGTTACTTGCCATAAGGCCACCAAATAACACACATTGAATTTCACATAAATAATGCATTTCATCATAATCCACAAACCACAACAATTAGCATTTTAGCATATACACTCATATCAATTCACATCAAGAATTACTCACCATCAGCCACAACAATCCTGCAATCATACAATGATACTCACAACACTATGATTCACGCCACGAAGGCTACCCACAACAACATACATTAATACCATACATTTGTATTCAAGTCAAATAAGTATTTTTCCATAAGGCCACAACAATTACAACAACTTATCACATGTTTCAACATCATATAAACCACATAAAAGCTCCACGTCATATAACAATAGCACAACACATTGTAAAACACCGACCGCACGCATTTAACGCGATAAAAACCCGACAACCCAACACTTTTACATAACCACGACTTACATAAATCATCTACTTCCCTCCAAACCATTTTTAATAGAAAGAATATTTCATTAGCTTTCCAACGCTTCGAACAACGACCAAAACGGACTTACGGTTCAAAAGTTATGAAGAAAACAAAATCTGACATTTTGGAAAAATTCAGTGATCATGAGCCGACGCATGGTACTATGAGTCGACGCATAAACCTGGAGATTTCGCCCAGGTCAGCGCACACAGATCATGAGTCGACGCATAATCTTGGGGGGTCGGCGCATAATACGCAGATTCTGCTAAAAACTCAGTTTTCGACCGTTAAATGCCTTCCAGACCTCCGATTTCGATTCCGTAAAAAGCCCCGGTCTCAGAATTCAACATACTACAATATTTTCACCATTAAAAAGCCATCCAACACATTTTCCATTTTTGAAATATTTTGAAACATAATTTTATCAATTTATCCCAACTCCAAACTCGATCAAAACCACTCGAAAACACACAAACAACCATTCCCGATTAATTCCTATCCTCACCCGACTATACTACACGACTTATTCCGCATTCCAATCGTGAAAACATCGATTTCTACTCATATTGCTCATTTTCAACCTAGAAATGAAAACTATGGAAAAACAAGTAAACATTCAACCACATACATACATATACATATACAAGCAAGATATAATCGAAACTTCTCGCCCTTACCCGATTAATCGAAGATGAGTTTGAAGAAGATGATGAATAGTGAAGATGATGAATCCATGTTTCTTCTTCTCTTCTCTTTTCCCACGCTTTTCCTTTCTCTTTCTTTTCTCTCTTTTTCTCTCAAATCTCTATTTATAAAAATATCTAATTTTTCTAAAATATCTAACCCCTTAAAATGACCATTTTACCCCTCAGCTCAAATATCTCGCAAACGCTCTCAAAACGCGATAAAACATAATAACGATGAAAAATAATATATTGTCAAATAAAAGTCAAGAATAAAATAATATAAAAACAAAAAATAATTAAATCGACTCGATTAAATAAATCGGACAAAACGGGGCGTTACAATTCTCCCCCACTTAGACATTTTCGTCCTCGAAAATATACTCGGTGCATACAACTCCGGATACGACTCTCGTATCCTACTAACCCACTCTCATGCCATTAAAGGAAACACCACAAATAACACAAACCGACAAAACACCTCGCCAACAGCAACTACTACAACGACACGACAACGGTAAGATGCAATGCCCATGAATAATATTTAAACCTTTCACCTAACATTTCCATTCTGAAACGTCCAACGGTCTCATCATTCCTACATGTTTTCAATGTTCAACCTATGAACTCTTACAAGTCACACACGCATATACGAATTGTGCCACATCACGCTTCCGTTGCGCATTCTGATTACTCGTAACCATCAAAACTATCAATCCCACGTCCAAAGTCTAACTCTTTCTCATATTCGCCAAAAATCACTGTTCACTTTTAATATACCCAACCTCCCACTCTGCTGTGTTAGCTTACACACCAGATACAAGTCTCTGAACTGCTCAACCAACTCTAATTCTCTGACCATCAAAATAGACATATGTAAAGACTTTCAAATTAACTCATCAGGCACAACATTAACTTTACCAATAGGATAATTCGAGCCAAGGTCATAACTAATCAGGAATTCCAACCATCTTCGTTGTCTCATACTTTATTCCTTCTGACCAAACAAGTACTCTAAACCCTTGTGATTACCAAACACCTTGAACCTAAAACCCTCAAAATAATACCTCCAGATTCTCAACACAAAAACAACCAACTCCAAAATGAGTAGGATAATCCTTTTCATGAATCCTCAATTGTTGTAAAGCATAAGAAATAACTTTACCCTCTCGCATTAACACACTAACTAAACTCATCAAGGATGCATCCCAATATTCCATAAACAGTTTATTAGGATCAGGTAGAATCAAAATTGGAGCCGTAGACTATCTCTACTTCAGCTCACCAAAACTTACTCACAACGAACATCCAAAACAAACGACTCACCCTTTGCAAGTCAACTGAGATAACAGAAGTACTAACTTAGCAAAGTCTTCCATAGCCTGCAGTAACAACCAACTAAGCCCAAAAGTTTCTAATCTCCTTAACCAACTTTGGAGTCTCTCAATGTAGAACTGCATCTATTTTGGATAGATACACAATAATACCATCATCAGAAATAACATAACCAAGAAAACTAACCTCTTTCGATCAAAATTATCACTCGATAATTTAGCAGAAAACTCCCTCTCTTTCAACCCTTGTAACTCAATCCTTAAATACTCTACATACTCATCCTTTGATTTAAAATAAATCAGAATATAATCCAATAAACATCATTATGAACTTATCCAAACAAGTATGGAAGATACGATTCATATACTCCACAACAATAACATATACAACCCATAACCAAAGTAATACCATCAAGGAATTTCAAATCATTCGCGATTCGTCACAATTCAAAACTCAAGCTATCCAGAACACAACTGCAAGTTTCCATACTACTCACTGATTAACATGCAACCTCATGCTATCATCCTTTTCCTTACCAACCATGCTGGACCTCTTCAAGTCGACATACTAATGTTTCATCCAAAAACACATCTGAAAACCATGCACAACTGACGGCCCATCACTGTGGCTTCCTGCCAATTTCCAGAACACTATCATCACAAACATGACAAACATCTGACTTTCACTTCCTAAAAGTTCTTCTACTTACTTAGCAGATCCAAACCTCAAATCTTCACCTTCGTCAAATTTGAGTTCACACTCTACTCTCTGAGAACAACCATTAACAATACCCAATCGTTCTCTCTCAATGACTTCCCAACTAGACCAACATACCAAAACCTCTAATCCGCCCCATCTTCCGATATTAGAATCTTCATCGACTCAACAAAATAATCTGTACTCACTTGGCTTAGCTCCAAACGATTCACAAAACATACTATCTAAGCTGGAAAGACACATATATTCCATCCAACATAATTCCGTCTACTATCAACAAGAGATTAAGGGTGATCAGTTCCTCAATTTGTCAATAGACAGCCGACAATCATGATGAGGCATAGACCATCTTTACCAAACTATAATAGCATTTCTTGCATCTTGTGCACAAAACTACCTAAGGCACAAATCCTTAGTTGACATAAACCTTACCTCTGTATTCCCTCCGAAACCGGGAACAACACTATCTAAACAACACTTACAATCTTGCAATCTACAACACACTGAGCCAACACTCCACACCTGAAGCAACTTGGAGAAGCACAAGCTTCCCCCCCACTTATCTCATTCTAAATCCCACAGACAAGGGATTAGAAAAACCAGAAAGTACTGACAGTGTTTCACACACATATCACATACTAAGGAACAAACAACATCGATAGTATTCAACTGTCACACCAACTGACTCAACAACTTGGCTGAACGACCCGATCTGCTCTGATACCACTAATGTAACACCCCAATTTCCATCGCAGATAAATAATACATAAATAAATCAGAGTGAATAAAAATTTATTGTTAGACAGAAACAAGGACCAACGCGATAAAAACCCGACAACC
The DNA here is from genome assembly GCA_022829125.1 of Lathyrus tuberosus. NCBI lineage: Eukaryota > Viridiplantae > Streptophyta > Magnoliopsida > Fabales > Fabaceae > Lathyrus > Lathyrus tuberosus. The sequence continues at coordinate 6,322,266 of JALAZF010000177.1, read as the reverse complement.
CAACACTTTTACACAACCACGACTTAAATAAATCATCTACTTCCCTCCAAACCATTTTTAATAGAAAGAATATTTCATTAGCTTTCCAATGCTTCGAACGGCGGCCAAAACGGACTTACGGTTCAAAAGTTATGAAGAAAACAAAATCTGACATTTTGGAAAAATTCTGTGATCATGAGCCGACGCATGGTACTATGAGTCGACGCATAAACCTGAAGATTTCACCCGGGTCAGCGAACGCAGATCATGAGTCGACGCATAATCCTGGGGGGTCGGCGCATAATACGCAGATTCTGCTAAAAACTCAGTTTTCGACCGTTAAATGCTTTCCGGACCTTTGATTTCGATTCCGTAAAAAGCTCCGGTCTCAGAATTCAACATACTACAATATTTTCACCATTAAAAAGCCATCCAACACATTTTCCATTTTTGAAATATTTTGAAACATAATTTTATCAATTTATCCCAACTCCAAACTCGATCAAAACCACTCGAAAACACACAAACAACCATTCCCGATTAATTCCTATCCTCACCCGACTATACTACACAACTTATTTCGCATTCCAACCATGAAAACATCGATTTCTACTCATATTGCTCATTTTCAACCTAGAAATGAAAACTATGGAAAAACAAGTAAACATTCAACCACATACATACATATACATATACAAACAAGATATAATCGAAACTTCTCGCCCTTACCCGATTAATCGAAGAGGAGTTTGAAGAAGATGATGAATAGTGAAGATGATGAATCCATGTTTCTTCTTCTCTTCTCTTTTCCTACGTTTTTCCTTTCTCTTTCTTTTCTCTCTTTTTCTCTCAAATCTCTATTTATAAAAATATCTAATTTTTCTAAAATATCTAATCTCTCAAAATGACCATTTTACCCCTCAGCTCAAATATCTCGCAAACCCTCTCAAAACGTGATAAAATATAATAACGATGAAAAATAATATATTGTCAAATAAAAGTCAAGAATAAAATAATATAAAAACAAAAATAATTAAATCGACTCGATTAAATAAATCGGACAAAACGGGGCGTTACAATTATAGTAAGCTTCTTGGAGTTGAATCCTTTTATTAATTAAGTTTTATGTAAATTAGGATTAATAAATGTCATGTTTAAATCTTGTGCACACAAAAGGTTAGTGGGAGTATTTGCATAAATCTAGTATAGTATGCAGGCGTCATAATAATCATGAAAACAAATTCCCTACAACACCAATGTAGGACATGGTTAAGGAAATGATTTTGATGAAATGCTTAAGCGAGACTTCCTAAAAGGTTAGGAATCAGAATCTATAGAGATAGATGGTTGATGAATCTATATCCTAGCACAAGTACATATTTTGATGAAGTTTTGAGACACTTAATATGCATAATATCATATTAAGATTATTGCATGTGTGGCATGAATTTTGTCTAATAGACAATGTCTTACCTCATTGGATGAAAAATAAAGACACCATGATATGTACTACACTAGATGCACTATATGCTATGAGCATAAACAATAAGTACCAAAATAATTGAAGTGTTCATCACTAGATCACTATTACGAAGGTATGTGGATATCTTAAAAGGACCTAGTGTTCCTTTTCTTAAGAGTAGATGGTAATAATCATTGTAAAGGAGTTACAATGATGTTATTCCAAAATTTTATGAACTATATATTCACATCACAGTATAAATGAAATGTTATGCTTAGATGACAACTGTATAAGTTGAAAAAGGCTTCAGACAATTGTCGTTTATACTACAAAGGTCATATATATGATTTGGATCGCTTTGCTAATTCTTAGGAAGAAAGTTGTGTTTCTTGTATTGTAGATCATGTTGATCTCATTCACGATGATAATGGGTTAATCTTGCAAGCTCAGAAAACTAGATCTCACTAGGAATCCATGTATATATATTTTGACACATCAATTTATTTTGATAGAAGATTGAAAGTTGAAATCGGAAGAGGTGTATATTACCAACATAGGAATGAGTTCCTTATAACCTAACAAAGTATCATGCTTAAATAATGCTCGACGTACACAATGGGCAGATAGATGTGAAGTTCATATCTGATTGGCTCTAGTGCTAGTGGGAGATTGTTGGAGTAAGCCCTAATAGCCAATTAGTATTGGTTGTATATGCTTTTGTATCATGACCTTGATATATATTGTTTGTTAATATATATACTTACTAGTCATTGTATTTATTGTGTTATTTGTATATGACATAATAAAGTCCTTAGAATAATTAGTCTATTAATGACCTGTTAAGTGTGACTTAATCGTGAGACCTCATTAAATATAAAGACGTTATTCTTAAAGTATCCGTAGTCAAGCTTTACTGTCAAATAGGACAATAGTAATGCATAGAGACTATTATGTGAGTAGACTGATGACTATGTCTCACAAGTCATGGATATGAGATATCAAGTCTTCACGTAGGTATAAATATTAGGAGTAATATTTATATTGGATTGACCCACCATGAGAATACTACATAGTTTGTTATGTAAGTGTCATAAGTTATTCTCATAGTAATAGTGATGTATTCCACCCTTCGACCTGAAACCACTATGTACCCTAGATGTGGAGTCGAGTACTTTATTTCCAATCAAACGTTGTCCATAACAGGATGACCATAAAGATGGTTTATGGGTACTTTACAAATCATGCTGAGGGACATGAGTGACCTAGATGGGATCTGTCCCTCCTACATATACGAGAGTAGTATCTGTGAGCCCCTTGATAGAGTATGACTGTAAAATGAATGGCCGTGCTCAAATGAGTTGATATGAGATATTGGACTTATTTGATGTTATCAAGTATACTCAGGGATCAAGGAATAAAATATTGGACTATACAAGGGTGACACATTTTATGCCTTGTGTTCAATATAGATATAAGGAAAAAAGGTTAATTATACATATGATCATTATCACATAAAAGTTATGTCAGATCACACGACATTCTCGTGACTTGGGTAGCAGTGATGTGTTGCTAGATACCGCTCACTGTTTATAATATTAAATAAGTAATTTTATATTATTGCCAACGTTACGAGAACCTATAGGGTCACACTCAAAGAGTACTGATAATGGAATTGACGATTAAATTAAATAACATTTAATTTAATAATGTGTTAATAGTATTTAAACTGTTTAGTACATTAACACATATATATTTTATTTGATTTAAATAAATAAATGAGAATTGACAGTTAATTAAATTAAATATGATTTAATTAAATTAATATTTTATTTTATTTTATTAAAAGAGTTTAATTAAATATAAATAATATCTATTTAATTAAATAAGATTGGCCTTATTTTGGAAAAGCCCAAAGTAAGAGCTTTAGGGTTTTAGAAGCTCTTTATAAATAAAGGAGCTCTTTCCCCTACCAATCTTAATTGTCGATTTTCTCAGAACTATAGACAGCTAGCATCGCGTTCCACTTTGTACTCGCGTGGACTTCGTAGAGACGATGGTATTTTCCACGTTCGTGATCAAAGTTAAAGCATGCTTCAAGAGGTAATTCAGAATCCTTATTTTGTGTTTGATTTGTGATTGATGGTTTAATCAAGATCCGTTCATCGAGATTATTCTGTTAAGAGGATAAAATTTTGAAAAACCCCTCTTAAAATTCCATCACCAGTATCAATAATAGCAACCAACGCCGTATTGTTAATAAAACAAGTACCTCGAATCAAGTTATCCTTCTTAGGGACTTCTGAACCACTCAAAGCAAACACTCTGCCAGTAGTTTGAGCAGTAGTAGCAGTCTTCTTCGGCATCTAACACTGGGTACTGATATGACCCTGTTCACCACAGTTGAAGCAAGTCGGACCTTCATCCTTGCAATCGGTAGCTATATGGTCTCTCTTACGACATTTGTAACACCTCAGCACATTATTGTTGCAATCCTCAGCATAGTGTCCTTGTTCGCCATACCTGTAACACTTAACAGAAGTGGGAGCTGCTCCCCCACTTGTCTTCTTCCAATCTGAAGCCTTCTGCTTCCCTTTGTCAGCTGAAGTCACATAAGGTTTTCCTCGAAACTGTCCTTTCTCTTTCTTCTTACTAAGATGTTTGTAGTGACCCGATCGAACTCTGCTATCCTCATCATAGATCCTACTTTTATCCACCAGCTCAGCATACCTACGAATCTGTTGGTATCCAATACCTTGTTTGATCTCTGGTCTCAGCCCATTCTCAAACTTAAGGCATTTGGAAACCTCAGCATCAACACGGTTGTAATGCGGACAAAACTTCACCAGCGCCTCAAATTTTGTAGCATACTCCGCCACAGTCATGTTTCCTTGCTTCAATTCAAGGAACTCTATCTCCTTCTTACCACGAACATCCTCAGGGAAATACTTCTCAAGGAACTCTTTCTTGAATACATCCCAAGTTATTTCAGTTCCAACATCTTTCAATCTCTGACAGGTGTTATCCCACTAATCTTCAGCTTCTTCCGACAACATATGAGCACCAAATTGTACCTGCTGAGCGTCAGTGCATGCCATCACTCAGAAGATCTTCTCAATCACTTTGAGCCACTTCTACGCACCCTCTGGATCATGAGTACCCATGAACGTTGGCAGATTGTTCCTCTGGAACTTCCCCAAAGCACGAAATTCATCAAGAGCCCCTCTATTCTGATTGTTCAGTGCATTCTGGGCCATTGCTTGAGCAAGCGATTCCAACGCGTCAACAATAACACGGTTGTTTCTCCCAGCCATTCTCCACATCATTAACAATGTTAGAAGAAATAATTCATCGACAGTGTACACACACTCATCGACTGACAGTGGACTAACATCATACAAAAACCTGGCCGAACGGACCGACCTGCTTTGATACCAATAGTGTAACACTCTTCTACCTCACAAAATACTGACGAATAAAATCACTAATTAAAGGTAAATAAATCAGAGTACATCACCACAAGGGTGCCACATTTCGTTATAAAACATCTAAATAACATCCTTCTCTGTAACATGGGTTCCAAATCATTTATAACATTTATTTCATCAATACTCTCAATGGGCATTTTCAACCATCGCAACGGAAATCTTAGTCATAAAAACATCTTTATTTAATATACTTCAAAGAAGACTTCATAATAAGAAAAATAATAAAGAACAAATTGTTCCACTCAAACGTTCCCGACCCCTGATGTTACATATCAGAGCAAGACACCTTCTAAATTCAACAGAAATTAAACTGAATAACTCCAAGGCTAAATCTTCACGCACCAAGAGAGCTAATCATGATCACCTGCACGTTACCCACGTGGAGGCAACATTCAAACAGGCATGGTGAGTAATCACAAATTATTATAAGAGATATACGAAACAAGATATAGTAGTCACGAACATCATTATTAATTTATTCACAACGTCATAATACTATCAAATCACAATCATCGCCAAAACATCAATCAATTTACAGCATCATCAACACGACATTTACTCAATAATTATGCAATGTCTCATAGCATGAAATGCACCAACATAGACTTATGCATGTGGTACCAAATCATTTGATGGACACTGGGCCATCACCCTCCAAAGATCCCCACCATAGGATCGATTCCCCCTTGGAGTCGGAGCACATCATAAACACTTCAATCCTCACAATGGGATTAAAGCCACCACTGGACCGAAGTCCTAACCTCGTCACTGGACCGAAGTCCTAACATATGCTATGAATGCATGATGCAAAACGTCACAATAATCACCATCTTAGAATCGTCAAAGTGCATCATCATTCATGAGAATTCTTCAAAACATCATAGTATAACATCAATCACATACGTCACGATTCATCATAATACATCACAATTCATCATGTTATAATCATTAAGACACGACACCTAAATTTCCCATGACACAAGATCAATAAAGAAACAAGACAACACAAATAATAAATAAAAAAGAATAAATAAAAAAATATCTACTCATGCAAGCCTGGTGCTCGCCTGACGAAGCAGTTCGCTAGTCCAGAGTTCGCCTGGCGAAGCAGGGGCGAAATTCCCCCCCCTTACAAACTCCAGTAGCACCTATTTTTCACCATCCTTTCGCCTCTACTCTCGCCAAGCGTGGCTGGGGCGAAATTGCTTCACCCGGCGACACGGGAAGCTCTCCCGACGAATCATGTGAACTGCAACTTCTCACTTGCAATTCTGCACCAGTTCAGATCCAAATTTCCTTACGATTCCAATACCATACAGTCCGAAAATGTACATCAATCACAAGGCAATTATACTACAACAACAACACATCATAATAGACAATATATACATCATTTCCTCTCATCCTACACATCCCCAAATCACCAATTTCATCAAGCAACACATAACACACAAAACCTACATCTACCTTAAACCCCATATCACATATAATAACCCAGATCACCCCCCCTCGTACCTCGAATTCTTAGCAATTGACTTCTTTCTCTGCGTTCTACGGATGATCTTCTTGGTTCTCTGTGCCCTAGCTCTCCCTTCACACATTCTCTCTAACTTTTCACGATCGTACAAAAGTGAAACACTTTTCCCCTCTTTTCCTTGTTTAACTCTTAGACCCCTTATATGTCTTTCCCAACTTGCCCTCACTAATCCTCATGAATATTACCCCTTTGCCCCTGTCTTTTCTACACCATATATTATCTCTATTTTAATATTAAAACAATTCTAAATAATTAAAACTAATTATCTAAAATATAAATAATCCTCATATTCGTCTTAGTTTGTTCTACCCTACAACACAACATAGAAAACACATCATATTCCGCAAAACACCATGTATTAACAAGGAATATTCTCAAAAATTCATTATAATCAATTAAATAAATAATCTCATTATTTTGGGGTGTTATAACTCTCCCCACTAAAAGAATTTTCGCCCTCGAAAATTACCTGAAGGAAACAGAGTCGGATACGACTCCCTCATCTAATCTTCACACTCCTAAGTCCAACTTTCACCGGCTGGTCCACCCTACAATACCTTCACTAAGGAATTCTCTTTACCCCGTAGTTGTTTCATTTCACGACCATCGATCTGTACGGGTGACGCTTCAACCGTCAAATTATCTCTCACTTGTACGTCATCCATTTGTATCACATGAGATGGATCTGGAATGTATTTCCTCAACTGAGATACATGAAACATATCATGAAGATTTGCAAGCGACGGCAGTAAAGCAACTCGATAGGCCACTTCTCCTATCCGCTGCATAATCTGATACGAACCAACAAAATGCGGAGTGAGCTTTCTAGACTTCAAAGCTTGACCCATACCAGTTACCGGCGTAACTCTTAAAAACACATGATCTCCCTCTTGGAATTCAAGTGCTTTCCTTCTCTTATCATGATAGTTCTTCTGACGACTCCGCGAAGCTCCCATCCTCTCTTGGATCATCTTAATCTTCTCGGTCGTCTCCTGTACAATCTCAGGTCCGAGTACATCACTCTCGCCTGACTCATACCATCACAATGGAGTCTTACACCTACTACCATACAACGCCTCATACGGTGCCATCTCAATACTAGTATAGAAACTGTTGTTGTATGTGAACTTAATCAACGACAAGTGGCTATCCCAAGATCCTCCTTAGTCCAGCACATAAGCCTTCAGCAAATCCTCCAAAGATTGGACAGTTCTCTCTGTCTGACCATCCGTCTGAGGATGATATGCAGAACTCATCCTCAACTTAGTACCCAAAGCATCTTGCAAACTTTTCCAAAATGTCGACGTAAATCTCGAGTCTCTATCCGAAACAATTCTCGATGGTATCCCATGCAACTTCATAATTTCCTCAATGTACAACTCAGCTAACTTTTGCATAGAATGATTAATCTTCATCGGCAAGACATGATCCAATTTAGCTAATCTATCCACAATCATTAAAATCGAATCATTCCCCTTCGCAGTCTTCGGCAACCCCGACACAAAATCCATGGAAATACTATCCCATTTCCATTCCAGAATATTCAACGATTGCATCATACCCAAAGGTTTCTGATGTTTAATCTTCAACTTCTGACAAGTCAAACATGCATAAACAAATTCAGCAATATCCCTCTTCATACCTGGCCACCAAAACAACCTCTGTAAATTCTGACACATTTTTGTAGCATTGGTATGAATACTCATCCTACTTCGATGTCCTTCCTCAAGAATACTCTTCTTAATTTCTGGAACATCCGAAACACACACTCTATCTCTGAACCTCATCACGCCATCCTCATGAATCCGAAATTCACCTCCGTTACCTTAGTTAATTAAGGCCAATTGGTCCACCAATTTCAAATCATACTTCTGACCTCTCTTGATTTCTTCGAGAATTCCACTCGTCAGTTTCAACATTTCTAACTTCAAATTGTCAGGAGTTCTCTCACATATCAAATCCAGATCTCGGAATTGCTCAATTAATTCCATTTCTTTCACCATAAGCATCGACATATGCAATGACTTCCTACTCAATGCATCAGCCACCACATTTTCTTTACCAAGATGGTAACTCAAATAAAAATCATAATCCTTCAATAATTCTAACCACCTCCTCTGCCTCATATTAAACTCTTTTTGATCAAATAAGTACTTCAAACTCTTATGATTACTGAACACTTCAAATTTAGAGCCAAAAAGATAATGTCTTCGTATTTTCAACACGAACACCACAGCTGCCAACTCTAAGTCATGTGTAGGATAAATCCTTTCATGAACTGTCAATTGTCTCGAGGCATAACAACAACTTGACCATTGTGATCAATACTCCACCAAGACCTATCTTCGACGCATCACAATATACCACAAAAGACTCACTCGGTTTAGGTAAGATCAATATTGGAGCGGTCGTCAGCTTCTTCTTCTATTCTATAAAACTCTCTTCACATGCAACATCCCACACATAAGCTTGACCCTTCCGAGTCAACTGAGTCAAAGGTAGTGCTAACTTAGAAAACCTTCGATAAACTTACGATAATATCTTGTCAACCCAAGAAAACTTCGTATTTCTGTAGCAGACTTCGGAGTCTCCCACTGTAACACAATGTCAATCTTAGAAGGATCCACAATAATTCCACCACTAGATATCACATGGGCAAGGAAACTCACTTCCTTCAACCAGAACTCACATTTAGGTAGTTTTGCATATAACTTCTTCTCTCTCAATACTCGCAACACCGTACGCAAATGTCTGTATGCTCTTCTTCTGATTTCGGGTATATCAGAATATCATCAATGAAAAACACAACAAACCTATCTAAATATTCATGAAAAATAAAATTCATATACTCTATGAACACACCAGGTGCATTGGATACACCAAACAGCATCACACTGTATTCATAGTGACCATACCTCGTCCTGAAAGCTGTCTTCGGAATATCATATGGCTTAACATGAATCTGATGGTAACCAGACCTCAAATCAATTTTTCTAAACACACAAGCGACCACTAGTTGATCCATCAAATTGTCAATTCTCGGAAGTGGATACTTATTCTTGATAGTCACTTTATTCAACTGCCGATAATCCACGCACAACCTCATACTACCGTCCTTCTTCTTAACTAACAACACAGGAGCACCCCACGGAGAAACACTCATTCGAACAAACTTTTTTTCAAGTAATTCTTTCAATTGTTTCTTCAGTTCTCCTAACTCGGAAGCTGACATCGGATAAGGAGCCATTGACACTGGACTCGTACCTGGTATCAAGTCCACCGCAAACTCCACTTCACGCTCTGGAGGCAAATCGCTTATGCCATCTGGAAACACATCTAGAAATTCACGGACTACACGTAATTTGACACTCGCAGCTTCTTGATCAAATTGCAACGATGTGAACAGTGCAAACATCGAGGCTTCGTCTTCTAGGAGTTCGTCTACTTGCTTAGCAGACAAGAACATTACCTCTCCATTATCACCAAACTCAGGAAACTCCACGATCTTATTATAACAGTTTATATGAACATAGTTGAACTCCAACCAGTTCATTCCCAGGATTACATTGATTTGGTGTAAGGGTAAACACACCAAATCCATCACGAAACTCTTCCCAAATATCGCCAAAGGACATCTCGAACACACAAAAGTAGTAGTAACAAAACCATTAGCAGGAGTTTCTATCACCATACTACCATTCATATAAGATAATTTCAAACCCACCCTATTAGCACATTCAATTGAAATAAATGAATGAGTAACACCAGTATCAATAATAGCAACCAACTCCGTATTGTTAATAAAACAAGTACCTCGAATCAAGTTATCCTTCTTAGGGACTTCTGAACAACTCAAAATAAACACTCTGCCAGTAGTTTGAGAAGCAGTAGCAGTCTTCTTTGGCTTTTGACACTGGGTACTGATATGACCCTGTTCGTCACAGTTGAAGCAAGTCATACCTTCACCCTTGCAATCGGTAGCTCTATGGCCTCTCTTGCCACATTTGTAACACCTCAGCATATTATTGTTGCAATCCTCAGCATGATGTCCTTGCTCGCCACACCTATAACACTTAACAAAAGCGGGAGCTGCTCCCCCACTTGTCTTCTTCCCATATGAAGCCTTCTTCTTCCCTTTGTCAGCTGAAGTCACATAAGGTTTTCCTCGAAACTGTCATTTCTCTTTCTTCTCACTAAGATGTTTGTAGTGAGCGGATCAAGCTCTGCTATCCTCATCATAGATCCTACTCTTATCCACCAGCTCAGTATACCTACGAATCTGTTGGTATCCAATACCCTATTTGATCTCCAGTCTTAGCCCATTCTCAAACTTAAGGCATTTGGAAATCTCAACATCAACACGGTTGTAATACGGACAAAACTTCACCAGCGCCTCAAATTTTGCAGCATACTCCTCCACTGTCATATTTCCTTGCTTCAATTAAAGGAACTCTATCTCCTTCTTACCACGAACATCCTCAGGGAAATACTTCTCCAAGAACTCTTTCTTGAATACAACCCAAGTTATTTCAGTTCCAACATCTTCCAATCTCTGACGGGTGTCATCCCACCAATTTTCAGCTTCTTCCGACAACATATGAGCACCAAATTATACCTGCTGAGCGCCAGTGCATGCCATCACTCGGAAGATCTTCTCAATCACTTTGAGCCACTTCTGCGCACCCTCTGGATCATGAGTACCCATAAACGTTAGTGAATTGTTCCTCTGGAACTTCCCCAAAGCACGAAATTCATCAGGAGCCCCTCCATTCTGATTGTTCTGTGCATTCTGGGCCATTGCTTGAGCAAGCAATTCCAACGCGTCAATAATAGCACGATCGTTTCTCCTAGCCATTCTGCACATCATCAATAATGTTAGAAGAAATAATTCATTGACAGTGTACACACACTCATCGACTGACAGGGGACTAACATAATACAAAAACCTGGCCAGACGGACCAACCTGCTCTGATACAACAAATGTAATACCCTTCTACCTCACAAAATACTCACGAATAAAATTACTAATTAAAGGTAAATAAATCAGAGTAAATCACCACAAGGGTGCCAAATTTCGTCATAAAACATCTAAATAACATCCTGCTCCGTAACACGGGTTCCAAATCATTTATAACATTTATTTCATTGATACTCTTAATGGGCATTTTCAACCATCGCAGCGGAAATCTTAGTTATCAAAACATATTTATTTAATATACTTCAAAGAAGACTTCATAATAAGAAAAATAATAAAGAACAAATTGTTCCACTCAAACGTTCCCGACCCCGATGTTACATATCAGAGCAAGACACCTTCTAAATTCAACGGAAATAAAACTGAATAACTCCAAGGCTAAATCTTCATGCACCAAGAGAGCTAATCCTGATCACCTGCATGTTATCCACGTGGAGGCAACATTCAAACAGGCAGGGTGAGTAATCACAAACCATTATAAGAGATATACGAAACAAGATATTTTAGTCACGAACATCATTATTAATTTATTCACAACGTCATCATACTATCAAATCACAATCATCGCCAAAATATCAATCAATTTACAACATCATCAACACGTCATTTACTCAATAATTATGCAATGTCACATAGTATGAAATGCACCAACATAGACTCATGCATGTGGTACCAACTCATTTGATGGACACTGGGCCATCACCCTCCAAAGATCCCCACCATAGGATGGATTCCCCATTGGAACCAGAGCACGTCATAAACACTTCAACCCTCACAATGGGATTGAAGCCACCGCTGGACCGAAGTCCTAAACTCGTCACTGGACCGAAGTCCTAAAATACGCTATGAATGCATGATACAATACGTCACAATAATCACCATCATAGAATCGTCAAAGTGCATCACCATTCATGAGAATTCTTCAAAATATCATAGTATAACCTCAATCACATAAGTCACGATTCATCATAATACATCACAATTCATCATGTTATAATCATTAAGACACGATACCTCAATTTCCCACGACACAAGGTCAACAAAGAAACATGACAACACAAAGAATAAATAAAAAAAGAATAAATAAAAAAACATCTGCTCCTGCTCGTCTGGTGCTCGCCGGGAGAAGCAGTTTTCTCGCCAGGGGTTCTCCCGACGAAGCAGGGGCGAAATCCCTCCCCCATACAAATTCCAGTAGCACCTATTTTTCACCCTCCTTTCGCCTCTACTCTTGCTTGGCGAGGCTGGGCGAAATTGTTTTGCCCGACGACACGGGAAGCTCGCCCGACGAATCATGCGAAACTGCAACTTCCCAGTTGCAATTCTGCACCAGTTCAGATCCAAATTTCCTTACGATTCCAATACCATACAGTCCGAAAATGCACATCAATCACAAGACAATCATACTACAATAACAACACATCATAATAGACAACATATAAATAATTTCCTCTCATCCTACACATCCCCAAATCACCAATTTCATCATATTTTCATCAAGCAACACCTAACACACAAAACCTACATCTACCTTAAACCCCATATCACATATAATAACCCGAATCCCCTCCCCCGTACCTCGAATTATTTGCAATTGACTTCTTTCTCTGCGTTCTACGAGTGATCTTCTTGGTTCTCTGTGCCCTATCTCTCCATTCATAGATTCTCTCTAACTTTTCACGATCGTACAAAAATGAAACACTTTTCCCCTCTTTTCCTTGTTTAACCCTTAGACCCCTAATATGTCTTTCCCAACTTGCCCTCACTAATCCTCATGAATATTACCCCTTTGCCCTTGTCTTTTCTACACCATATATTATCTCTATTTTAATATTAAAATAATTCTAAATAATTAAAACTAGTTATCTAAATTATAAATAATCCTCATATTCGTCTTAGTTCGTTCTACCCTACAACACAACATAGAAAACACATCATATTCCGCAAAACACCATGTATTAACAAGGAATCTTCTCAAAAATTCATCATAATCAATTAAGTAAATAATCTAATTATTTTGGGGTGTTACACTTAGCCCAAGACTTCTGCTCCAAGTCCCATGAAACGAGCCTCTCTGCTTGCCCCCCCTCAGGTCAAGACTTACTTATCTAATTCCATGTAATGAGCATTCCTGCTCAAGCCCCTCAGGCTCAAGACTTCTGCTCCAGGTTCCATGAAACGAGCCTCTCTGCTTGCACCCCGCCGGTCAAGACTTACTGCTCCAAATTTCATGAACCAAGCTATCATGCTCAAGCCACATTGGCTCAAGACTTTCCTGCACAATCAATCTACTTGATTAAGACTTTCACTGCTCAAGCACATAGCAAGAGACTTACGTGGCTCAAGTACTTGGCTCGAGACTTCCTTGATTGTATCACAATGATACAAGACTTCTGCTCAATGAATCAACTTGATTAAGACTTTCACATCTCAAGCACATAGAAAGAGACTTACATGACTCAAGCATCTTGGCTCGAGACTTCCTTGCTTGTATCCCAATGACACAAGACTTTTATCTAAACTGTTGAACAAGCTTAGCAGAATAGAGAATAATGTATACATGATACAAGTATCAGAGGTACAGGAAATCACCATAACAAAGACCTAAAGCACTTAAGATTTATAATATATTCAATGAGTAAGAAATTTTAAGGCTTATACGATTACAACCTACATCAGAAAAATCTGCATATACAATGAGTTGATAATTGCTGATCTTGTTACTCCCTCTTCTGGTTGATCCTTGTTAAAGATTTAGTTTGAACCTTCATCCATATTTATAGCCTTTTCATAAACTAGCCTTTGAAGAGGCAACTCGATCAAGAGTCTTGCTGATACTCCATAGTACAAGAGCCGTTGAAGATAGATACACCAGAAGATCTTAATCCAATGTGTAACATGTTTAACCTTTGAGTCTTCAAGAGATTCTATACTATTAGAGCCGTTGAGAGTAGATATCCATAAAGTATCTCAGTCTTTCTTGAGCCTTGCAATCTATAGACTCTAGCTGACAAACTGATTTGACAATACAACTTGCTTTCTGCAGTACGGACATCTTCAGCTATATCACCAACTCTAAATGGTACCAGAAGCCAATTTACATTCACTATGTGTAGAGACAATTATGTTGCTTCTTCTGATGCTGTGATCTTCAGCTTCAGAGTCTACGCCAGACATCACTTAGCAAGTGTTCTTCAGATTCTGCCACCAAAAGCTAGCAATTTAGCAACTCTCAAAGTGTGCTTAATGTAGAACAGATTCTAACAATAATATTTACAAGTATTAGAACCTGCACACATGTAACACACATCAAATAAACCATTGTTCTTTCAATACTTTGTTATCATCAAAACCCAAGGAAAATATGTCATGAACAAATCTTGTTCTAACAATATCCCCCTTTTTGATGATGACAAACACAAGTATTTAAAGGGCAATTTTGGGCAGTTATAATTTTCTTTGCAACATCATGGTATGAGATTTGTAAACTCCACCTGAGTGTAATAGTCCAAAGCAGAGTTCTGTAGATATCATACTAGATACTACTCTCAAGAAAAAGAAATCCAGTTTTCTTAGTAACATCAGAGTCTGAGGTTTGTAAGCTCCCCCTGAGTCAAACTGTTCCAAGGTTGAGTTTTGTAAGCCCCTTTAGTTCCTTATTTAAGAAAACAAAAAATAATATTTTAACTTCCTTTGGAAACATCAGAATACGAGGTTTATAAGCTCCTTCTGAGTCTGATAGGCTAATGCTGAGGTTTGTAAGCTTCTCCTTAGTTCTATGTACAAGAAATTTAAAATGTGTCGCCCCAGCTAGATAACTATAAAAACAGAAATATAAATAAAAAAATTATAAATGACAAATATGTACAACTGAATAGGTACTCAACGTGCTCAGTTTCTAATTAAATACTTACCATTATTTCTCCCCCTTTTGTCACATAAAAAAGAAAATAAAAAGATAAGAAGAAAAGAATTACAGTCATAAATACATCACATATCATCATTACAGGATCAGTTTCCAAGGAATTGAAAAATGATCAAGTAACATGGGGTTATTAGGGATTGTATAGTGCATGCTTTAAATTTTTAGTGGTTGTTATTGTTCCAAGAATCAAGCAGGATTAAATCAGTCATTTGAGTTGCTCAGAAGTCATTATAAAAGCAGTTCAAACCTAGTTCATTTTCATTAACATCCACCAGAGTCATGGAGGCATCAGCTGAGAGTCATAAGACTTCTGTAGTAACACAAATCTCTAAGAGATCTACAAGACAAGATGTCCAGAACATACAGAAATGAGTTGTTTCTGAATCCTCTACCACTGGGCATATGCCCTCTGTAAGACTCACTTCTGAAGAAGCAACGTCAGTAACTCCAACACAACCTACAGGAGTAATTTCATCAGAAGCTGTGATGAAGCTCATAAGAAAGATAATGAAGAGGTCAAAGAGATGAAAACGATCCAACGAGATGTTCTACCGTCCAATCCCAGAGGCAGAAGAGGAAGAAGTGGATGTGGATGAGCTAGACATATACTATGACAACTGTAATCATCATAAGGCTCAGGATGACTTAGATAGGGATCTATACTAAGCACTAGCAGTTCCTTATGAATCAATGTTTTGTAATCCTCTGATTCAATTAATGAAAAAGTACCTTTTTGACCAAATTTAGTTTATTGAATGCAAATACTTTCAATAAATTCCTTTAGATTTACTGAAAGACATTAATGAAGTAAAACTGATACAAGAAGCAACAGTTAAACGTGTTAACCATAAGATTCATAGCTGTTAAAGAATCTTTAATATGTTAGACTGTTAGATAACATTTCCAAGATATATCATTTAAGATATTGATAAGACTTAATCAATATTAAAACAACATATACTTGAAACAATGTATGTAACGCATCTATATAAGAACTCATAACAGATTTACTTTCATAATCACTTAATCCTCAAAACACCAAGATGTACAAACTGAAGCAAATTTGGGTTCCAAAGAGTGATTTCAGAAAGACAGCCATACTAAATGCAGCAACTCAGGCAAGTGAAAGAAAATCATTAGCTGAAGGATCTACTAGCAAAAAGATGACTTCAGAAGCTCTCACCTCTTCATCATCCTTTGTGAAGATACACAAAAGAAGAAGACCTTCTGGGTACAGACGCAGAAATCAACTGAGAAAGGAGGCTTTGGAGTTTTCCAAGGAAGAATGGCAAGATTACTTAGATAATCTGGACATGTAAGATGATCTTAGGGAATACCTTAGGGCCAATCCAACATACTAGAATGTCTAAATACGTTGTATCCCTTCCTTCTTTAATAATGATAAAAGTTGCAAACATTAAGTTCTTACTCCCATTACTTTTAATTCTTTTGAACAACCATAAATAAATATAATAAACAGTTAACTGAACAACAACATAAACAAACTTTGAATTAATAATAAGGTAACTTAATACAAAGGTTCTAACAATTACAAGGCATAACTATGCAAAAATCTAACATCAGAATCTTTCATAGATAACTTCAAACTTGTCTCTCCAGATTTTAGACAAATCAGCCTCTGAACTTATGATAACTCCCTGCTGAACAAGTAATTCTGAAAGAACTCATCCAAAAGGAATGAAGAAAATCTTTCCCTTATGAAAGGAAGAAATAGTCTTTTTTAAATAGTCAAACATAAATTGAGGAAGATTAATCTACAAGTCTGAATTAAGAAGTAGAAGCAGATTCTTTTCAATAGGGTCCATAAGGTCTAAATCCTTATCCTTAGGAAATAAGTTTGAATTCAAAATCTGATTCCAAACAATAGTATCAGGAGGAAGATTTGAGACCACTGATGTATTAGATGGATCTACAAAGATACGCCAAGTAGGAAGATAGTGTTCCCAAACAAGAGTTCATGGGATTTCTCTAATTTCCTCATAATTGATTACATTAGCAACCGCTTTAGACATTACTGTTATAGAAACACCAGTTACTTTAGATATAATAACACACTCAGAATTCAGCTCAACAATGGAAGCATTAATCCAAAACTCTTTGACAAGATCTGGATAAGTCAAACCACAGAGCATCTCATAGTATCCATTACATCCTTGTTCACACATAGTCTTCCAGAAGTTAAAGCCTAACTTAAGTAACTCATCAAAATCCACAAACCTTTCATTGATGACTACCAATTGATACAAAGAAGAATTGACTAGGAAGCTCATCTCAAGTTTGGCTTGATTAGCACACAACCACAGAGAAAATAAAAAGAAAAACAACTAAACACGATTCCTACAAGAATAAGAATCTTGTCAGAAAAAGGACAAAATGATGTTTCACAAGACATGGGATAGTGACAATAAGTATCCAAAACGAAAGCATCATTACCCAAAGGTTCTTATCCATCAGATTTCTTGAATCCACTAGATGAATTTCACCATTGTGAAAATTTAAGTATTATAAAAGTCTTTGAAAACCTTTTACTTAAACTGCTGTATCAGAAGTAAAGAATCCTCTTCTGAATATCAAAATCTGACAACTTTCAGAAGCTATCATCCATCAGAGTCTAGTAGAACTAGACTAAGAGAGAGATATATCTTCTATCAGTCATAAGTCTCCAAGATTCTATTTAGAACCAACATTTCCTCTTGAAACAAGAATCATGAGTGATAGATGAATATTGGATTGTTTCCTTTGACAACTAACAAACAACAGTAACATCACAAAAAGTGAGGAAACTGTTTCCATAAATATGATCATCATTTATCTTAATGAAATATTCAATATAGATAAATACAACAGAGTTTCTTCTTAAAGATTTCTAATGATCATTTCAAAAGAGATTCTCTAGAAATCTAACAGAAACTTTGTATTTACACCTACAAAAATATCTCGTTGAATCAAAAGATAAGCCAGAAAAGAACAAACATAAACTTTTTTTTTTGTTATTTTCTCGGTAAGACTCGTATCAGTATTCAGACTTGACCATAGAGTCTGAACACCACTTTGAGTGGATTCTGATTCAATGGTTGCTAAACCAATGACTCCACTTCTCTCACCAAACTCAGTACCTCTAGCACTTGAGTCTGGGTTATGGGCTCTTCTTCCATCAAATTTTGTAAACAACCTTTGATAAATGTCCTGGAAGATGCCTCTACTCCTTTCTTTGATATCTGTAGCAAATATATTTAAATCATGACACTCATATTTCTATGAGACCATACATAAATGTTTAGACAGGTTATACTTCGCCTTATGCCACAATCTGATAGCAGTACCATGATTAATTCCAGAGTATCAGTCAAGAATAAACCATAATATTAACAAGATCTTATCCTTAGCGGAATCATTAATTTCATTGTCTTGACTCAAGACTTTGATATCTTTGATAAGCAAAGAACCAGATGATGTTAGCTATCATAGAATGGCATAAAACAAATTAAAACACCATCATTTAATTTCCTGCAGAACACAAAGAAAATTTGAAGGTTTCTCATAGACTTGTTCTTTAATAAAAATTCCATGATGACCCTCAATCAAGGAGCAATGGAGTCTCTTAAGATATCACCTTAAAGATCATACTCCTTTTATCAAATATTGAAGCAAGATAGATTTGGCATAATCTCTTTCTCTGCAATACTTGAGTTTTATTTCAGGACTCAAATGCTTCTTCAGAAGCAGTAATGACTGGCAGAGCCAAATTACTCTTTTATCTGAATCCTGCACGAATGTCATCTTCAAAAGAATATACAGTGAAGATTAACTGACATTAGGTTCTAGTAGTGTTTCTCTTTGCTTTAAGATCCGAGAAATCTGTTGAAATACAAGTATTTCAGAAGCTTCTGAAGTTACTCTTCTATCAACAGATATTACAACCCATCCAGCTGGTTAAGAAGTACTTCTAACAAGAAATATAAGTCATTTGTCATCAGACATTTCAAAGAACCAAGCTTTAGGAAAGGTGATTTGTTAGATAGCTTTTCATCATCTAATTTCATTTCTTTTCTTCAAAGATTTGCAAGACAAACCAAAGACCACAATAAATTCAAGTTGTATAACTTCTTGAATAATTATGACCTCAGGTTTGAATTTAAACCAATCTTCTCAGAATTTGCTTGAAGATGAAGTGTAACTAAACATGCTTAAAACCTGACTCCCACAAATCTGAGCACAAGGATTCAAAGATAGTCCGAGCATCAGACATATCAATGATGTTGACATACTCAGAAGTGAGATAGAGCACCTACCAAAATGCAACTACCTCTGAAGATGTTCAATAAGCTTCTTCTGAGCTGGTGATATAGACTTTCAAATAGATTATTTCTACATCATCAACTTCTATAGTAATAATTTTTTCAAGGATATTCTATAGACCTTCAGAAACCCCTTTTATCAAGACTAATGAGTTAAAAATATATTTTGATTTTCCATCATTTAGATTCAGTACAATCACCCTTTGAATATGGTAGGAAAAACAATATAATATTTTTCATGTGGCACTTGATTCCTTCTTGAAGGAAAGTCTTTGACAAACATACTTTTCTTATTGGATCATTATTTGCGCCACTGTTAAGTGTTAAGCACATACCAGACTCCGATACCAATTGAAGGCGAGAAAAGTACAAAAGAAGGGGGTTGAATTGTGTTTTCCGTTTTCTTAGTTTGCATCTGATCAGAGTTCAGAATCTAAATTGGTGTTCAGATTCTGGTTAATTCTTAGCAGCAGAATGTTAACAGAAGCAAATAAATAATAGTAGAAGACACAAATATTTATATTGGTTCCTCCCAAACTGAGAGTAGTCCAGTCCCCTTGCTTCACAAGAGATTTTCACAATAATCAAAACATGATTACAATCGCTTATGCATTTTGCATAAGACTTTTACATTTGCTCATACCCAAGGTCCAAGACTTCTGCTCAAGCTCCTCACTCGAGACTTCTTGCTCGGGTTCCATGAACCCAAGACTTCCTTTCTCAGGCACTCAGCCCAAGACTTATGCTCTAAGTCCCATGAAATGAGCCTCTTTGCTTGCACCCCTTAGGTCAAGACTTACTGCTCCAATTCCATGTAATGAGTATTCCTGCTCAAGCCCCTCAGTCTCAAGACTTCTACTCCAGGTTCCATGAAACGAGCCTCTCTGCTTGCACCCCACCGGTCAAGTCTTACTGCTTCAAATTTCATGAATCGAGCTATACTACTTAAGCCACACTGGCTCAAGACTTTCCTGCTCAATCAATCTACTCGATTAAGACTTTCACTGCTCAAGCACATAGCAAGAGACTTACGTGGCTCAAGCATCTTGGCTCAAGACTTCCTTTCTTGTATCCCAATGATACAAGTCTTATGCTCAATCAATCCACTTGATTAAGACCTTCACAACTTAAGCACATAGCAAGAGACTTAGGTGGCTCAAGCATCTTGGCTCGATACTTCCTTTCTTGTATCCCAATGACACAAGACTTTTACCTAAACTACTGAACAAGCTCAATAGAATAAAGAACAAGGTGTACATGATACAAGTATCACAGGTACTGGGAATCACCATAACAAAGACCTAAAGCACTTAAGATTTCTAAGATATTCAATGCGTAAGAAATCTTAAGGCTTTTACAATTATAACCTACATCAGAAAAATATTCATATACAAATGAGTTGATAATTGCTGATCTTGTTACTCCTTCTTCTGGTTGATCCTTGTTAAAGATTCAGTTTGAACCTTCATACATATTTATAGCCTTTTCAGAAACTAGTCGTTGAAGAGGTAACTTAATCAAGAGTCGATGCCGCTAGTCCATAGTACAAGAGCCGTTGAAGATAGATACACCAAAAGATTTTAATTCAATATGTAACATGTTTAACCTTTGAGTCTTCAAGATATTCTGTACTATTAGAGTCGTTGAGAGTAGATATCCATAAAGCATCTCAGCCTTTCTTGAGCCTTGCAATCTGTAGACTCTAGCTGACAAACTGATTTGACAATACAACTTGTTTTTTGCAGTACAAAGGGCTTCGGCTTTATCACCAACTCTGAACGGTACCATAAGCCAATTTGCATTCACTAAGTGTAGAGAAAATTATGTTGCCTCTTTTGATGTTGAGATCTTCAACTTCAGAGTCTACGCCAGACATCACTTAGCAAGTGTTTTTCAGATTCTGCCACCAGAAGCTAGTAATTCAGCAACTCTCAAAGTGTGCTTAATGTAGAACAGATTCTAACAATAATATTTATAAGTATTAGAACCTCCACACATGTAACACACATCAAATAAACTATTGTTCTTTCAATATTTGTTATCATCAAAACCCAAGGAAAATATGTCATGAACAAATCTTGTTCTAACAAAGCTCTTACTTGGAAGACAACTGATTGGCACCCAACCACCTTTCTCAACACATTTGATTTCAAAGAAGGAGAAAAATAAAACTATGGTAGGTTCTATATCTATGGACTCACAGACTATTTCGAAATCTTTTATAAACACCCAACTATTTGGACGGAGTTGAGAAGGGGAGGTATTCAGGACCCTTAACAAGTCAGATTCGAAGTCGGTAAAGGGAAGTTGAATCTTAAAATCTTCCAATACCCTAGCATAAAAATGGAAATACTCCTCTATAACCCCCCGGGATGAACTATACAAACACACTCCCCGGGGATACAAGATTTCAAAATGACACCATCTTCGTTCCCAGTGGGGGAAATGTTCCTCAAAGACCGAAGTTTAGCAATCTATAAATCGTCAACAAAACTATGATCATAACTCATCACTTCTGGGTCAAATGAGTCTGTAATATCCATCAACACCTCTACTGATGAACTGATAAAGAAGATTCGGAATCAGAATTACTAAAAGAGACAGAAATATTTCCATAAACATCCTTTATAATACAATCTAAATTAGTTTGAGTTAAAGTGCCCCTATGACCTCTCACATAAAAGTCCTAAAGTTTTTTTATTTCTCGAGCACTCGAGGTTCTTAGTATATTTGTATCATCATAACATACATCAAAAATAGCCATTTCAATAAAAGAACATAGACCAAAGAAATAAAAAGCGTATGTAAATGATCTTGAAAAGTGAACGAAAATTCTTATACTTGCTTCGGAAAAGACTATGATGAGCTAGAAGATAAATATGTAACTTCAATCAGGAGAAAATCCTCTTAAAATCCCATGAAACTCGAAATGTTTGGAATTGTTGAAGGGGATCAAATTCACATAAAAGTCATCATTACTGAAGTAAAAAGGAAATCGGCGAAGATACACTTTCAGACATTAAGACACATCACTAAAATATGAGTACAGTAGCATGGAGAGACTGAAAGAAAATCTTGATTTAAGGTTTATACGAGAATGGTGTTTCTGGGCTTCTTTGTCCGAACATTTCAACCCTTCGAACATCATTCCCCGGGGGCTTATGTACATCCTAGAAATTTAGTTGGCCAGCCGAGGCATAAGCTCAGAAAAGCCGTTTATATGTCTTAAAAAGTCTCTGAGGCCGAGTTGGAGGGAAAGCCAAGCATGAGGAGACTAACAAGTCGAAAGGTCATGTTCCTGCCTATAAATCAGATTCCGGTTAAAGGTATCCAAATAAACAAGGCAGAGCCGACCTCATATGAACTGAGAACTATATCACTCATACAAGTCAGGTCCGATGACAGGGTTCGAATTCCATGTGAAGGATCACAAGAGACGGTTATGGAATAAGGAATTATGAATGAAGAGTTAGAGTTATTGAAGAGATAGGCATTACATAGCAATTATAAGAGACGACAAACGTTACTTGAGGGATATTTATGAGGAATATGAAGAGTAAAACGAAGGGGAAGAGAGAAGAAGATGAGATCTATAAATAGGAGAGGGTTTGGAAGGAAAAGGGAAGCAGCAATCTGCAAAAATACACATAACAGACACCTAAACCATACTTTTAAGGCTCTCCTCGAGTTAGAACGAGGAAGTCAACCTTTTAGTGTTTTTAGCAAGAACACCAGGGTTTATTTGAAGTTGGTGACACTTATGAGCAGAATGAGATTCATATCAACAAAGACCTGACCTAGCTGAAGGATGATTTGAAAGTCTAAACTGACAAGGAAAATGAGTAAACCAAACAGCTATCAGAGATTAAAAAGTAGAAGGAGGCTGCAGAGTCTCAGTTGTCAGAAGTGAAGAAACAAAAGGAAACTGCAGAATCTAAGGGCTAGGAGCTTGAAGTGTCCAATTTCGGTTTGATCCAAGAAATAGAGAAAATTTGGGCTCTTAATGATACTTTAAAGAAGTCATTACAAGATGCCCAAGTAGATTTGTTCTCAGCCGGTGATGAAGCTTTTGAGAGAGCTATAGCCCAAGAATTATGTATCATGCCTGATCATGATGTGACAAAGATGGACTTTTTTAAAACTGTGGTGGACGGCCAACTTGTGGACATGGAAGAAGCTTCACCTGAAGCAGAGGTTTTGAAGGACGCAGAGATTAATGACTCGACTCCCGAGGCTCAAGAGGATGAGCATCATGATGTTTAATTTTATTTATGCTTGTTGTTGGCCATCAATAGTGATGTGCCATTTGTAATTTTTGAACAATGTCTACCTTTCTGACACATGTTTAAGCTCTTCAAGGGCCCCTTTTCATTTTTGACAATGTTATTTTGTTAACCCATGACTGATTTTATTTGGCATGTTTCAGAGGTTGGTTTTAATACTTAATTTCTTTAATAATTTAGGCTTTATGATTAAATGACTTAATCAAGTCGTCTGTAATAGGCTCCTCATACTTTTAAGTTTAATAGTCCAACAGGAGACTTGTATGACATGTTTTATTAGTCATGTGATTTGTTATCATACTCTAGCCATATTTCTTCATTTATTTGGTCGACTACTTAAGTCACAACCTGGCCAAAGGTTCTATGACTTGGCCAGAGATTTATCCTTTATTTAGCCGATTTCATAAGTCAAAGGTTTTATTAACTTAAACCGGCCCTATGTTTCTCATTTATATGGTCAATTTCATAGGTTAGAGGTTTTATTAATTTAACCTGGTCAAAGGTTTCTCATTTACATGGCCGATTTCATAGGTCATAGATTTTATTAACTTAATCCGACCAGAGGTTTCTCATTTACATGGCTGATTTCATAGGTCAGAGGCTTTATTAACTTAATTCGGCCAGAGGTTTCTCATTTACAAGGCCTATTTCATAGGTCAGAGGTTTCATTAACTTAACCCAACCAGAGGTTTCACATTTACATGGCCGGTTTCATTGGTTAAAGCTTTTATTAACTTAACCCGGCCAGAGGTTTCTCATTTACATGGCCGATTTCATAGGTCAGAGGATTAACTTCCACTGGTATCATCGCATCAGACCCATACACCATTCGAAAGTGTGTTTCCTTAGTGGTTGAATGAGGAGTAGTGTGATAGGAACATATGATCTCATGCAAATACTCACCCCAAAGCCCTTTTTCTTCATCTAGCTTTTTCTTCATGCCTTATAGGATGATCTTATTTGTCGCTTTAGCCTAGCTATTAGCTTGGGGATGTTCGAAAGATACAAATCGATTATGAATGTCGAGGTGCCTATAAACTCTATGATAGACGAGCTCGCAAACTGCATGCCATTATCAGATACAATGATTCCTAGTAAGCCAAAACGACATATGATATTTTTCCAGTAAAAGCATCTTACCCTTTCTTCTGTGATACGGGATACGGCCTCAGCTTCCACCCACTTGGTGAAATAGTCAACTGCCACTATAAGAAACTGTAATTGCTCGACAACTAAAGGAAAAAGACCAAGTATGTCTGCCCCTCAATGATAGAAAGGCCACATGGAAATTACTGAATGCAACAATTCTGCTGGAGAATGAATGAAGGGAGCATATATCTAACATTTTTCATAACTGTTTACAAATTGTGCATAATCTTGTAGCAGACTTGGCCGATAGTACCCGACCATGAGTATTTTTTCAGATAAAGTTTTTCCTCCAATGTGGCTTCCGCATACTCCTTCATATACTTCCTTTATTATGAGTCTTACTTCTTCTTTAGTGACATATCTCAACATTAGGAAAGATCTACCCATCTTATACAATTGATTGGCTACCATGAGGTATCAGGAAGATATCCTTTTGATGCTTCGTGCCTTAGTCTCTTCATCTAGTAACTTATCCCGTGTTAAATATTGAATTATGGGTGCCATCCAGCTCTTTGCGTTTTCCAACACCATCACCTCCTCCACTTCCATGCTTAGTTCTTCTAAAGTTTCTTGGATTATCGTCCTGTTCAGCCTCAGGCCCTTAGTGATGGCTAATCGGGCTAACAAATTGGCTCTGGTATTTTACTCTCAGGGAATATGGGTTACCTCTAACTTTGTACAGCTTTTGGCTAGTTGCAATGCTTATTGTAGGTTCTTGAACAATAATATATCCCTTGTCTAATAGACTCTATTGATTTGACTAGCTACCAATAGTGAGTCAGTTTGAACCAACAGATGGGTAACTACGACTTCCTTGGCTAGCTTCAAACCAATAATCAATGCCTCGTATTCTGCTTGATTGTTGCTGGCTTGAAAATTGAAGCAAACAGATTGCTCTAGTATCAGTTCCCCTGGTCCTTCTAGCACTATTCCTACTCCATTACCCTTAAGGTTAAACGAGCCATCCACTGATAGGATCCATTGTTCTGGTATTTCATTCCGGGTGAGTGAGCTCAACTTTATTAAGAAGTCTGCCAATACTTGTGATTTAATGCTGTTTCTGAGGGTGTATGTGATATCATACTCGGATAGTTCCACTACCCATGCTACCATTCTGCCTCCCAGATTCAGCTTCTTCAAGATCCGCTTTAAGGGATAGTTTGTCTTAACTATTATAGGATGTTCCAGGAGGTACTGCCCGAGTTTCCTAGAGGTAACCACTACTGCCAAAGCTAATCGTTCAATCTTCTGATAGTGAATTTCTGCGCCTTTAAGAACCTTGCTGACAAAGTAGGCTGGTCTTTCATCTCCCTCATTGTCCTAAACTAAAATCGAGCTAATTACTTTCCTGGATACTGCAGAATATAAGATAAGCGATGAATTTTCTTTCGGACGGATCAAGATCGGTGGAGCAGATAAGAATTGCTTCAACTCCTCAAACGCCTTCTCACACTCTTCCATTCATCTGAATTCTGCCGACTTATTTATAGTTGTAAAGAAGTGTATGGATTTATCACCTGCACAAGATAGAAATCAGGATAAGGCAACTAGCCTCCCTGTTAGTTATTGGACTTCTTTCACATATGTCGGACTTCTCATATCAATGATAGCTTGGAATTTGTGTGGATTTGCTTCTATTCCTCGGTGGGTTAACATGAAGCCGGGGAATTGTGAATGTAATATACTCTTAAATTATTTTGAATGATGTCAAAACTAGGTAGCTTAGATCTTTGTGTATGTTGGACCTCATAGTCGTTGTCTAGGTGGCATCATCATCATAAAACATGTAAAATTATATTACATATGCCATCACATGCTAAAAATATGATTTTTCATGAAAACTTATGAATGGGTCAACACATCTTTGATATGTATCGATACATACTAAGCTGATTTTCAAAGTATTTGAATCTGCCTCTGACGCATTAATACATAGGCAAGATGAGTCGATACATCCTGCGAATGGGTCGACTCATCCATAGTTGGAGTCAACTCCATTTGAAAGGTGTTTTCAAGGAATTTCCACTGCCTTCAATGTATCGATACATTGAAGGGGTGGGTTGATACATTAAACCAATAAGTTGACTCCCCCGTGTTTGGAGTCCACTCCTTTTGAAAAAATATTGGCAAATTTGCTACTGCCTTTAATGTATCAACTCTGTTTGGCTTCGTATTGACTCATTAGTGAAATTCTGGTACAGATGTGTGATATCATAGTGTAATGTCACAACATCGCAATCTGCTGAACAAGGCAATAATAGAAACAATAACACACTGAATTGTTCACCCAGTTCGGTTCAACAACCTACATCTGGGGGCATACCAAGCCAGGAAGGAAGTCCACTATTAGTAGTATCAAATTACAGACTCAACAAACCAGTTGACAATCTACCTAATTTAATCACTACCCAATGACCCTTCTACCTAAGTCTTCCCTAGGTAAGAGACTCCATCTCACTTCCTATCATTACTATGATGTCTAGCAGTCAACTACACCGTCACTGCATCAACAACTTGATTACCAACAACTGTACAATCATAGAAGATACCCTTCCATGACACCCTTTCATGACACCCTTTGGAGTTGCTTCAAAGCTTCCTCCAAGAACAATACCAAACACAAACTCATTACCTACAGGTTTCTGAGTTACACATAGTGACCATCTCACAACCCGAGTGGTTCACTTTGACAAAGCCCTAAAGATCTACATCTTGGACCCGTACCTATTCTAGGTTACAAGCACTCTATTTATAATGTAATCCCAACTGGATTTGGGCCTTCAAATCAGATCATATCTTCTGTAACAAATCTGCTTCTAAATAGATCTTCAATCATATCTACAATTAAATCTTCAATTATTAACTCTGAATATTCTCCATATCTTTAAGCTTTAAATGCGCAACAAACTGATCTGATTATAACAGAATATCTCTCCCTTGATCTTCGCCTATATTCTCTGATTCTCTATAGCAGAATTTCTCATTCACACCAGAAACACGTGCAGCCCTAATCACATAACTGTCTGATGTTTTAATGTTCTGGTATAGTGATGTTAAGACATCGCATGTGACATCACTCTTCAGTACTTTAACTCTTCTTCAGCAATAAACCAGAATGTTAGCTATACTGTTAGAAGCTCATGTTGCAACATCAATCATGACATCAACATTGTTTTAACAAAATTTCAGCCAATAACTAGAACTTACAATCTCCCCCTTTGGCTAATTTTGGCTAAAACAACTATACAACCATTACAACTTAAACCATCGCTTACAACTCTATACTACTGTCAGTAGTTAACAGTAACCACTGAACCTATTAGTAACCATCAGTAGCTACTGTGCGCAGTAATCCTGGAGAACATCTTCTAGGGAATAGTTGAATGATGTTAAGACATCATGTCTGACACCTTCTTTTGGCAGCACAACCCACCACAATCACTTCAGGCAGCACATCAGGAGGAAGAAGTAGAAAGTCCCGAAGTTGTGCACTCAGATTACAGAGATCTGGTGTACATGAGGAAGAAGATTTTAGACACTCCCCCTTGATGTAGCACATTTCTTTTTCCTTTCAACTCAGACCTGGAATCATTGTGGAAGACTCCCCCACAAAAGAAGTGTGTGTCTGTTCACCAAAGACCAATGGTGGCATGAGAGAATTTTGCACACCTTCTTTGATCAGACCCCCTGGTCAATCTGTGGCATAACATGACACGTTGAGAAGTGTCATTCTGCCAGCCCAGGTAACTCAGAACACAGGTCACAACTGTGTTCATAACTCAGGACACAAAGCTTCAACATCAACTCAAGGATGTACCATCATCTTCTGCTGCATCAGGAATTGTAGGTTCCCATATAGACCATCTCTCTCCTTTCTCCCCCTTTTTAGCCACAAATTGGCAAAGGAAACCCTCACAAAACCAGACCCAAGAAGTGCTTACCCAAACACGAATAAAAGCCATAAGACTTATGAGATATAAACACTCACTGGCTGAAGGAGAACAAACTAACCCCTATAAATAGCTGACCAGTAACTTGGGAATTAACAAGCCTTGAATATGTCAATGTTCTTGGTCAAACAAACGCTATTTTAGGTATCAAAAACTGTATTCAAATTCAATGCCTTCCTTCCAAAAACTGCCTTGACTGCCTTAAATAATTTACAACTGAATCTTACCATAAATTAGGCCAATAACGCTCCATGCACAGTCTAAGCCACGTGTTTCACTTTATCCTAACACCACCGTCCAAAATACCACCCTGTTTGGCTCAAGCAAAAACATGTCTTATATCATGTTCTGACATCTCTTCAGACATTGCCTGCTGGCTCCTTAACCACATCTTCTTATTTAATAGATGCAACTTCACAACTTCTTCTAGATTGCTTCCAACCATCAGCCAAGTACACCACTTTTTCTTTTCAGACTATCTTTACACAGCTATGACAGGTCCCATCATCACACTGCACAAGTTTGATCAGTACACATGCTGCAATAGGCTATAGTAATCAGTTTTACACTCAACGCCCTTCATGATATCCCACCAATAATGCCACATTCCTCATGGGGATTATAGGTACAAGATATGCCAAGTCCAAAGGGCAACAACCCATTTGATTGGAATTTTTCAGACAAGATAAACTCCTTTCTGTCCTTACATACACCAGCTCTTAATGAAGTCTTCAATATGATAGTAGCCATGTATTTCCTGAACTACTTACCATCAAGATTAGAATCTGCCCATTCTAATCCACACTATGTCAGAACTGCCACTTCAGACTATAATGCTGCTTCTTCAAACTCCATAAGTATGGTACATACCCAACCATTAATGTTGTAACAACATGTAGGACATCAGCATAAGTAGTTATACCAGAAGGAATAACATCAGACAACTAGACAAGACCTAGCCTCATCCTACTAGGTCCACTTCCACCCAGGCACCAAGCACGAAGTTCTGGTAACCAATATGTCAAGAAACGCAGGTTCCCAAGAAAAACAGATTCCCACACCAGAGACTACTCTGACTGGTCAGGCGATACAAACAATGCCATATTATAAATATTAAACCTCCTTGCTCCTATCAGCACACCAAGGAAGGAAACATGAGTCAGTCTAACAAGAATGAAGCAAAGAGGCGCATGCAAGAGGACAAGAAGCCAGATCCTCAGAAGTTGAAGGACACAACCCTGTCCAAAGCTGGATCATCTTCTGGAGCAACAAGAACACGTAAGACATCAGAAACCAGGATGAAGACTATCAAGAAAAACCAAGTGCAGCTTCAAGCAACTGAAGATGAATGGGATGAAGATTGGAAGACTTTTCTTGATTCGGGGGGTTGGGATAATCTTTAGACACTTTGTTTGTTGTTTTTACTAATCTTGTAACCTTTCATCAATGCAATAAATTTCGGTTTTACTTCTGTTCCACAGCTGTACAAGACACTAAAAAAACTTTTCAATTTACTTTAACCTAAGTGCCAACACCAAAAGCTCCCATAATATCATTCTCCCCCTAAGAAGAACACCTTCCATCACCACAAGCCATCCAACAGCCTAATGTCATAACATGTTATCTGACATTTTCTCCTAACCAATCTTCACAATCTTGATCAGCATGCAATCTTCACAATATATATACCTTTGTAGCCTAAATCCATAGACAAGTATTCCCCCTGTCATGGTTATTAATGCTCTAGATGAGAATGAACATTTGAGCACACTTCTGAGCACATGCATTTTGGTACCACTGTCCCTTTCTCTCAAGGCAGTCATTCTCTATTAACCTCTTCATCTAAGGCAGACCTTCTACTTCATCATTCTCCCGTATGATTACGTAGACGCTCCTTAAGCATGATGTAGGCATCAATCTTCTAAACCAGGGCATAATCTTCCCCTCATCCTTCTTCAAGAAGAATAGTCTCCTTGAGTCTTTCACTCATTGTCCTACTGCCCAAGAGTAACTCAAACTCATCCCTGACAAATTGGTCATCAATCAACCCCACCAGTTGACTCATCTCCAAAGAGTAACCTCAGACAAATACAAAGTCTCCCGTCAATGTATATTGTCATTAGTTGAGAGCACAACACCATCCTAATCAGACAAACATGCAAGATACAACATTTTATCTGGTCTGACATCCTTTTCCTGCAGACTTGAGGCACTGGTTGATCCTTCTTTCGCTGATCACATTAGATTCGGAAGTGGCTTGACCTGATACTTCACCATGAGCACCCCTAACTTCCTTTGGCGGGGAAAGCAAAGAACTGAAATGATGTTTCAACATCAGTCTGTATCATATAAACTAACTGCTATGGCTTTGGAGACAATACCCATAATAATGCACACAAATCTCCACACGAGGCCACATCACCATCTGATCAACTTCCAAGATCAGACCAACAACCATGCAGTAACTTGCATAACACACTCTTCCAGAAGCTTCTTCTTATAAGCACAAGGTTCAGACCTGCCACCCTTCTGCAGAACCATACCACAGACAATCTGCTCCTTTGAATCCTTCAAGGCACAAAACTGAAAAAGCTCAAGCAAACACTAATAGACCACAAGCTGATTTACACTGCTACTGTACACAGACTCTTGGATGCATTTTCCCTAAAATATTATCCTCAGACAGTTTAGCTCAACCAAGGATCATCTCCTTCTCTTCTGCTATCAAGATTTCTACCTTTCTTCAACCAGCTCCAGCTGAGATGTTATGACATTATGAACAACATCTCAAAAATTGTTCAACTTCATAGCTTCAGTGATCCTTCAAAATAGGTCCTTGACTAGGCATTTACAATAATCTGCTCATGTGTAGCGCGATGTCGAGACATTAGAATTGACGTATTAAGCTCAGCTTCTTTCTTGATGAAACTTCCTCCTCATTCGATCATCATAACTAAGCTTAAGAGATAACTTGTCAAGATCTTCACTCCCGCATAAAAGATTTGACAGTGATACTCTTTTGCTTTGTCTCCACCCTCATCAATGTTCTGGACAGATTGGTCTTCAAAACACTGAAACTTCTATGCCATACTATCTTTACTAAGATACATTCACCTTTTGATCACTTCTTCCCCAAAACACAGATAAGAGATAGTCCTCATGCAAACTGCAACATCATAGAATACCCTGTTGAGGAGACCAAACCTTAATGTCTTTCCAAGAGCATTCCTTTCTAGAATCTCACCACCAGAGATACAAGAACCAACCAGGGTTACATCAGATACCAAGCAGCGGAACAACAACTCCTCAACAACCTTCAGGCACTACTCAAGTGCCAACAAATCAAACTCACAACAGCAGTTCTCCTGATATCAACAGACAGGTCCAATACATACTCTATCATGAATAGTCCATCCTTCACTTCAAGGGATCATACAAACACCTATATAAACAGACCAAGTCCATACTATCTTCCTTGCTCATGAACCAGAAAGTATCTTCCCTAGATATCATCCAGAGACAGACAGGATGCCTGCTCTGATACCAATTGAAATTCTGGTACAGATGTGTGATGTCATAGTGTAATGTCACAACATCGCAATCTGCTGAACAAGGCAATAATAGAAACAATAACACACTGAATTGTTCACCCAGTTCGGTTCAACAACCTACATCTGGGGGCATACCAAGCCAGGAAGGAAGTCCACTATTAGTAGTATCAAATTACAGACTCAACAAACCAGTTGACAATCTACCTAATTTAATCACTACCCAATGACCCTTTTACCTAAGTCCTCCCTAGGTAAGAGACTCCATCTCACTTCCTATCATTACTATGATGTCTAGCAGTCAACTACACCGTCACTGCATCAACAACTTGATTACCAACAACTGTACAATCATAGAAGACACCCTTCCATGACACCCTTTCATGACACCCTTTGGAGTTGCTTCAAAGCTTCCTCCAAGAACAATACCAAACACAAACTCATTACCTACAGGTTTCTGAGTTACACATAGTGACCATCTCACAACCCGAGTGGTTCACTTTGACAAAGCCCTAAAGATCTACATCTTGGACCCGTACCTATTCTAGGTTACAAGCACTCTATTTATAATGTAATCCCAACTGGATTTGGGCCTTCAAATCAGATCATATCTTCTGTAACAAATCTGCTTCTAAATAGATCTTCAATCATATCTACAATTAAATCTTCAATTATTAACTCTGAATATTCTCCATATCTTTAAGCTTTAAATGCGCAACAAACTGATCTGATTGTAACAGAATATCTCTCCCTTGATCTTCGCCTATATTCTCTGATTCTCTATAGCAGAATTTCTCATTCACACCAGAAACACGTGCAGCCCTAATCACATAACTGTCTGATGTTTTAATGTTCTGGTATAGTGATGTTAAGACATTGCATGTGACATCACTCTTCAGTACTTTAACTCTTCTTCAGCAATAAACCAGAATGTTAGCTATACTGTTAGAAGCTCATGTTGCAACATCAATCATGACATCAACATTGTTTTAATAAAATTTCAGCCAATAACTAGAACTTACAATTAGCTTATGTATTGACTCATTCCATTTTAGAGTCAATACATTCTGTACCAAATTTTAAAATGTGCATTTTTGGCTAAAAATCTGGTTTTCTCTATTCTTTTCTACACATACACACATACATATAAATACACATTCATGCATCATTTCTAAGCATTGAAAGCTTAAAGATACAAAGAATTCTCACCATCTTCAACATTTCTTTGATGTATTCAACAACTACACACAATCATTTTTGTTGTTTGTTATCAAGACACGATTGATAAGGATAAAACCTTTAGGGTTTTTATTCCAATATCTATGGTTGATTTGGAGTTTTTTGCATAAGTCTTTGCATTTGGATTCAGCCAAGTGAAATTTTTGAAGAACTATAGTTCTAGCAAAGGAGTAACGATAATCGGAGGATCATTTGAAAGGCTTGGGGCAAGATTTCACAATTTGGATTCAACAAAGTGAAATATTTGAAGAACGGAGGTTCTGTCAAAGGAGTAGTGGTAAACAGAGGATCATATTAGAGATCTTGTGTGACTTGATCTTGCTAAGATTAAGGGAAGAGAATGAGCTAGGATCCACATCTAACATAGGTTTTAGGGGTTTGAATTTCTACTACTTCTCTTGTAGACTGATATTCCAAAGGTCAATTACAACATCTCAATTCAATTTCGAATTGAGGGCAGACAAACCCAGACTGAGGACAATTGGGGAACTGCCTAAACAAATCTTGGTGTTCTCTCTCTCTCTCTCTCTCTCTCTCTCTCTAGATTTTGAGAACAATTAGAGTGTAATTTGTGTTGTTGAAAATTTTGGTTGTGCTGAAGTGTTTAAAACTGTTTTTGTGAAACCATTGCAATCTAAACCATTGCAATTTATTTGTTATAACTTCAACACAAAAAGAATCAAGCTTAGTGTATTGTACACCAAGTGTATGATAAAATTATTGCACACTATGTGTTAGACAAAATTCCTTAGTCAAGTTTATTTTTACTTCTCATTAGAAATCGTTTAGCTTAAGTGTGGTTTATATTCAAACTAATTATGTTGAACTTGTTGATTGGATATATCCAATCCTACCAATAACAGTTCGGATATACAAAAGTCGATCCGAATTCGCTTCTGCTTGCCTTAGAAAAATATTTTTCAAAATAGAATTTTTAATAAGAAAATTTTATTAGGCGATATATTCAACCCCCCTTCTAGATCGTTGTCATCGTCTAACAAGTGGTATCACGAGCACCAGTTTATCTTGAGCTTCAAATTCGCTTATTAGATTATGGCTTCCGAACCAAAGGGGCGTATAATAAAGCGCCGATTTTCTACAATCAGAACTATGGTTATTGGAAGGATTGCATGCGTATCCATATCAATTCTATTAATAGAAAAGTATGAAGCGCCATCCAAAATGATCCATTTGAAATTTCCATGACTAATGCGGATGGTGTTGTTGTACCTACACCGGAAGCACAGTGGAATGAGGAAGATGAATAAAAGTGGTCTAATGATTGGAAAGCAAGGAATATTCTAATCTACGCTTTATGAGTTGATGAATATTACTGTGTTTCTCATTGCGAAACCGCTAAAGCAATGTGGGATGAATTACAAGTTGTCCATGAGGGTAAAAATGAATTCAAACAAGCAAGAATCAATACTTTAAATCAAGAGTTTAAACTCTTTCACATGAATCACGGTGAAACCATTTCCGATATGCAAAAGAGATTCACTCGTCTTGTAAACCATTTGAATGCACTTGGTAAGCCAGTTTCCAATGATATTGCTACTAACAAAATTTTGAGAAGTCTTAATAGGGAATGGCAACCTAAGGTCACAACCATCAAGGAAGCTAACAACCTATTGACTTTGGATACTACTACTTTGTTTGGTAAGCTTGAAGAACATGAGCAAGAGCTCATTAGCTTAGAGAAGCATGAGAAGAAAGAAAAGAACAAGGAAAAAGAGGTGGAAAAGAAGTCAATTGCTCTTGTGGCTTCTAGTTCCAAGTCCTCAACAAAAGATCAAGATGATAGTGGAACTAGTGATGATGAAGGTTTAGATGATGAAGAAATGAGGTTTTTCGTTATAAGTTACTATGAGTACATTAAAAAAAATGGAATAAAGCATTCAGATAAGAATCTTGTAAAGCCCTGTATAATATATATCTAGAATAATATCATATAAGTTTTATCATTTGGTACTGACATCATCATAAGTTCCTATTGGCAACATTTACATACTTGACAATTTCTAAAACAATGAAACAACCAATGGTACAAAATATGGAAAGTTCCAAAACAATAAAATTTAAGATCTAAGTACAATATCCTTCATTGTACAATATACACAGAACACATTAGAATAATCATAATTTAATCTTTCCTTGAAACATCCATGCATAGCTCCACTTGTAAACTAAACCTACAAAAATATACCTGAAAAACAACAACAATAATGGGGTGAGATAATAATCTCAGTGAGTTCCCCTATCTTATGGGTGAAGGTGAGAAAAGTACACAAGAAGGGGGTGTTGAATTGTGTTTTCTGTTTTTTAAATCTGCGTCTGATCAGAGTTCAGAATCTGAACTGGTGCTCAAATTCCGATTATACTTAACAGTAGAAGTTAACAGAAGCAAATAAATACAAACAGAAGGCACAAAGATTTATACTAGTTCCTCTCCAACTGAGAGTAGTTCAGTCCCATTGCTTCACAAGAGATTTTCACTATAACCAAATAACGATTACAATCGCTTATGCATTCTGCACAAGTCTTTTACACTGCTCAGACCCTAGGTCTGAGACTTCCTGCTTAAGTCCTCCAGGCTTATTCTCCAAGTACAATGAAATGAGCCTCCTTGCTTAAACCCACCAGGTTCAAGACTTACTGCTCCCAATTTCATGAACCGAGCCAATCTGCTCAAGCCACATTGGCCCAGGACATCTTTGCTTGTATCCCCACGACACAAGACTTTTGCTCAATCAATCCACTTGATTAAGTCTTTCATCGATAAAACACATAACATGAGACTTACTGTTAGAACAAGATTTGGTTATGCATCTGTATCTCTAAGTTTTGATGATAACAAGTCAGTATTTGTGTGAGAACAATTTTGGTACCCTAACGGTTTGTTATTGTGTATCTTTAGAAAACAACTTTGATTCTGAATCTTGAACGTGAAACGTTACAAGTTTCTGAATATATTGATCTAAATTACTTCTGCTCAAACTCACAGATGAGAAGCTTCTAAGAAAACTGTATGTTGATGCTGCAACGTTCACTTGGCTCTTGCTTTTGACGTGTGACTCTAATCAATTCACTTCTGAAGACTGCTCAAGCTTGCGAAGATTAAATGCTAAAGGTTCTAAAAAACTCTGAAGAATCTCAAGTCAGATATTGATGTGATTAAGCTTCTGATTGATGATTGAAGTTTCTGAACTCAAGCAAAATCAACTCTTCTAACTCATGCTTCAAACAACTATTTATCCAGAAGCCACTAAAGAATAGAAGATAAGAACGATTTTATACGTGAGAAAAATAGTACATGGTACAAACCAATATTCCTTCCACTAAGTGGATTTCGTGGAGTAAGGAAATTGAGGTAGTACGATTCTTGTCCTCTCCATATCAAACTGTTACTCAAGTCGCCAGCTCATTCAAGAAGAATACCAGATCTACCCTTCAACGGATCTTTTTTTCTGGCTATATAAAGACTTGAAGACTTGAAGAATTACTGCAAGTAAGCAATTAAGCAAGCAAGCAAGCAAACAAGTATTAAAAGACCGTTGTCTAAATTTGTGCATAATTTTCTTTAAGTGTATTGTGCTTTTAACTTGTTTATACTTGCTTGTGTAGAAGCAATCTTTGTAAACACAACTTTGTAATCAAACTGTTGTTTGTATTTTCGTAAGGGACCAGTTAGGTCAGAATCCTTGAGAAGACATAGACTGTTTGTCTTTGTGGTTTGTTAGTCACCAGCGGTTGCTAATGCAGTTGTAATCAAACTGTTGTTTGTATTCCCTTAAGGGACCAGTTAGGTCAGAATCCTTGAGAAGACATAGATTGTGTGCCTTTGTGGTTTGTTAGTCACCAACGGTTGCTAGTGCAGTTGTAATCAGTTGATTATAGTGGATTAAGTCCTTGAGTATTAGGTGAAATCACCTTGGCGGGTGGACTGGATTAACTTTGAGATTTTCAAGTGAACCAGTATAAAAATCGAAGTGTATTTCTCTTTGTTGTTCATTAGCGGTGATTTTTATTGAGTGAGTAAAAAGCTTTTATTTTTGAAAACCCCAATCCAAACCCCTCTTTCTTGTGTTTTTCTTACCTTCAATTGGCATCAGAGCTCCGGTTCTGATTGTGATAAAAGTTTATCAAACACTTAACCGTGTTCAGTATCGATCTAGTGTGTGTGTGAGAAACAATGGCGGCCACCGCTATTCCAGTAGAGAAAGATCACTACAGTTCCAAAACACCAGTCTTTGATGGTGTTAATTTTGACTATTGGAAAGATAGAATCAAATTTATCTTTCTTGGCTATGATGTAGATCTTTGGGATCTTGTTGTTGATGGCTACAGTCATCCTATTAATGCTGCAGGAGAAAAAGTGTAAAGAAGTGCTATGACTGATCAACAAAAGAAAGATTATAAGAATCATCACAAGGCAATAACTATACTGCTAAATACTATCTCTTATACTGAGTATGAGAAGATAACAAATAGAGATACTACTAAGTCCATTTTTTATTCTCTAAGAATGAATCATGAAGGAAATGCTCAAGTTAAGGAGACAAAGGCACATGCCCTAATCTAGAAATATGAGGCATCCATAATGGAGGATGATTAAATAGTTGAAACTATGTTCTCAAGGTTTCAAATGCTAGTCGCGGGACTCAAGGTTCTGGACAAAGGATACTCAACTGCTGACCATGTCAAAAAGATCATCAGAAGCCTTCCTAAGAAGTGGAGACCTATGGTAACTGCCTTGAAACTATCTAAAGATCTGAACAGTATATGTCTTGAAGAACTTGTTAGTTCTTTAAGAAGTCATGAGATAGAGCTTGAGGGAGATGAACCTCATAGGAAAGGAAAGTCAGTTGGTTTGACATCCAACTCCGAAAAAGTCAAGGGCTTATCAAGATGAGGAAATCTCAAAAGATTCTGATGAAGACTCAGAAGATGATGAACTTTCATTAGTTTTTAGAAGGGTCAACAGGCTCTGGAAGAACAGACAAAATGGTCATGGAAAGTTCAAAGGAGCTAGAAGGACTGCCGGTCGTTCTGACTCAACATCTGGACAAAGGAAGTCGAGTTTTGCAAAAGAAGTTATTTGGTATGAATGCAAAGAGCCAGGTCATT
Organism: Lathyrus tuberosus; assembly: GCA_022829125.1. Taxonomy (NCBI): domain Eukaryota; kingdom Viridiplantae; phylum Streptophyta; class Magnoliopsida; order Fabales; family Fabaceae; genus Lathyrus; species Lathyrus tuberosus. The sequence continues at coordinate 6,283,287 of JALAZF010000177.1, read as the reverse complement.
TCAAGAATGAATATCACATGCTCAAAAAAGATAGAAAGCATAAAAAGAATTATGTCAAAGGCAAGAAAGGACTCATGGCTACCTGGGACGACTTTGATTCAGAAGAAGAAGATTTTGAAGAAGAACAAGCTAATGTTGCATTGATGGCAACAACCTCTGATGCTAAAGTCTCTGGAGAACCCAAAGACAAAGTATCATCAGACTTAGAAGCAGAATCTGATCATGGTTCTGAAGAGGTATTTTCTAATCTCTCCCGTTCTGATTTAGAATCACATCTTTCTAAAATACTGGAGAAGTATCAAAGTCTTCAAAGCAAATACAAAGACCTTAAACAAGTCCAAGTAATTGCTTCTGAAACTTCTGAGAAGCATGAAGAGAATATTTCTTCTTTAAATGAAAAAATATTTTCTTTAGAAAGTAAAAACTCTACTTTGAGAAGTCAAATCTCAAAATTAGAAGACGAAATAGGTCCAGATGCTTCCGGTACCAACTGTGTATTTAGATATGACAGAGCTTTTCAGCACTTTCTGATTAAAAGCATAGATAGAAGCACAATTGCTTCCTTAATCTATGGAGTTAGTAGAAATGAAAAGAAAGGTTTAGGTTGTACAGATACTTCTAAGATTGATGAAAGTATCGTGGTAAAACCAAAACCTCTCTACAAGCACTTTGTACCTGCTGGTACAAAACCTGTTTATTTTGAGCTTGAACAGAAACCTCCACCGACACAGAAATCTGTTTCTAAACCTAAATACCATGCACAAATTCCACTTGATTATCCTGTTGCACATAAACCCAAAGTTGTTAAACACTCTACGAAAAACAAAAAAGGACCCAGAAAGTGGGTGCCTAAGGAAAAGATAGTTTATGTTGCAGACATCCTTAGCGGTTCAATTGAAACACCAATCATGGTACCTGGACAATGGTTACTCGCGACACATGACGGGAAGAAGGCATATGTTCCAAAGTTTGGAATTTAAGCCTGGAGGCTTCGTTGGTTTTGGAGGAAACCAGAAAGGAAAAATCATTAGCTCTTGAACTATCGGTAATGGTAAACTTCCCTCAATTACTAATGTTCTTCTGGTCAATGTTTTAATGCATAACTTATTGTCTATCAGTTAGCTTAGTGACAATGGTTATGATATTGTCTTTAATCAAAAGTCCTATAAGGCTGTCAGTCAAAAAGATGGCTCAATCCTTTTTACCGGAAAGAGGAAAAACAACATTTACAAGATTATACTTTCTGATCTCAGTGAACAGAATGTTAAATGCTTAATGTCTGTTAATAATGAGCAATGGGTATGGCATATACGTTTGGGCCATGTTAGCATGAGGAGGATTTCTCAGCAAAATAATCTTGAACTGGTCAGAGGCTTACCAAACCTGAAGTTTGCTTCAGATGCTCTTTGTGAAGCATGTCAGAAAGGCAAGTTCTCTAAAACTTCCTTCAAAGCAAAAAATGTTGTTTGCACCTCTAGACCGTTAGAACTTCTACACATTGATTTGTTTGGACCAGTGAAAACTGCTTCAATCAGTGGAAAGAAGTATGGATTAGTTATCGTTGACTATAGTCGTTGGACATGGGTAAAGTTCTTGAAACACAAGGATGAGTCGCATTTTGTGTTCTCTACCTTTTGCTCTCAAGTGCAAACAGAGAAGAATTGCAAAATAGTCAAAGTCAGAAATGATCATGGTGGAGAATTTGAGAACAGATATTTAGAGGATCTATTTGATTCTCATGGCATTTCTCATGATTTCTCCTGTCCTAGAACTCCACAACAAAATGGAGTTGTAGAAAGGAATAATAGGACTTTGCAAGAAATGGCTCGTACCATAATCCAAGAAACTTATATGGCTAAGCATTTCTGGCCAGAGGCAGTAAACACAACATGTTACATTCAGAATAGGGTTTCTGCTAGACCTATTCTGGGTAAGACTCCTTATGAATTGTGGAAGAACAGAAATCCCAACATATCTTATTTTCATCCTTTTGGTTATACATGTTTTATGTTAAACACTAAGGAGAATCTTGGCAAGTTTGATTCTAAGGCTTAAAAGTGTTTGTTGTTAGGATATTCTGAACGCTCAAAAGGCTACAGAATCTATAACACAGAAACACAAATTGTTGAAGAATCAATTCATGTTAGATTCGATGATGAGCTTGACCCTAAAAAGTCAAAGCTAGTTGAGAAACTTGCAGATTTAGAAATTGCTTTCTCAGAACCTAAGGATAAAGACTCTAGAGATAAAGACACAGCTGTTGAACCTAAAGACTCAGAAACAACTCAATCAGAAACTGTTGTTGGTCCATCTCATCAGAAGAAAAGCAGACCAAGAACTTCTCATTCTGAAGAATTGATTCTGGGAGATAAAGACGCATCAGTTAGAACCAGATCATCATTCAAACCTTCTGAAGAAACTCTTCTTGGCTTGGTCTCTCTCATTGAACCAACCTCTATAGATGAAGCTCTTCAAGACAATGACTGGATTCTAGCTATGGAAGAAGAACTAAATCAATTCACCAGAAATGATGTTGGGGATCTTGTTCAAAAACCAAAAGGTGTCCACGTCATTGGAACCATTGGAACCAGATGGGTATTTAGAAACAAGCTCAATGAAAAAGGTGAGGTCGTAAAAGATAAAGCACGACTGGTAGCACAAGGTTATAGTCAGCAAGAAGGAATAGACTATACAGAAACCTTTGCACCAGTTGCCAGGTTAGAATCTATTCGTCTCTTAGTTTCTTTTGCTGTAAATCATGACATCACTTTATATCAGATGGATGTAAAGAGTGCATTCTTAAACGGGTATATTTCCGAAGAAGTGTTCCTTGTCAATTTCTGGGAGACAATCTGATCTCAGGGTCTAGCAAAAGACAACCCACAATTGCTTTATCAACTGCTGAAGGTGAATATATTGCAGCTTCCGGATGTAGCACACAAATTCTTTGGATGAAAAGTCAATTATAAGATTATCAGATTTCTGAGAGTAACATTCCTATCTTCTGTGATAATACTTCTGCTATTTGTTTATCCAAGAATCCTATTATGCATTCTAGGGCTAAACATATTGAAATAAAACATCACTTCTTACGTGACTATGTTCAAAAGGGCATTTTTCATTTAAAATTTGTAGATACAGACCACCAGTGGGCTGATATTTTCACAAAACCCCTTGCTGAGGATAGATTCATATTCATTCTGAAAAATTTATTTATAAAACCGTGTCCAGAATGAGTTGATGAAATTTGAACATGTCAAGTTACCAGAATTTCTGAAATAAGATTATGATGAATTTATTTATTTATTTGTTTATTTTATTTTTAAATTTCGTGTTTGATTCTGAAACATGAGCTTTCCGAAGTAAGGGAGTTTCATGAATTAGAACGTTTCTTTTCAGAAGGAAATCCTTTGATTTGTCTTTTGGATTGTGAAAAATTACAACATTAATTGTTGTTTTTTCATCTGGGAACGTGTGAACGATAGTGGTGACAACTGTCCTATTTGACGAACATACGTAATCATGATTTAACGCATTGGGTTTCGTAACCTTCTTGAGAATAGGTTAAATCTTTACGCCTTCCCCCTATTACTGTGCATTTACTGTGTGTAATTGTGATTAATTGTTTTAATTGTTTTTTTTGTGCCTATATAAAATCACATCATTTACACTTCACACTACGCTCACTTCTCCCACACTTTTAGTTTTCAAACCCTAAAACTCCTCAGAACAATTGTTCGCTTAAAACCTTCCGTCTTCATTCCTTCAACTTAATCTCTTATCTCCCTAACAGGAAAATTGAGATAACAGAGAAAACCATTGCGGGGTTCATTTCTCACATCAGTAAAGGAAATAGAGTTGCTTTTATCTCGCCTAAACGTAAACGAGATACAATGATAGCTCTAACACATTACTTCAAAAAGATTGAAAACATCCTAAAAATATGGTTCAAAATAGTTATTGGTGTAGCGTGCGATTTTTGTCGGTGACGCGACCACTTTACCGCAATGTAAGAATTGGGTGCTACTTTTTGATTTCTTATGAAGCTGGAAAGGAAAGCGAAGATATCTAAAACTAACCTTGCACGCAAATGTTTTCTTTAACAAATGCTAAGAGATCGGGGATCGGGGTCTGATTATACAAAGGAAAGCTATTAACACCCATTGTATCTATGGTAATCCATAGGAACCTTTTATTGCATGTATTTTTCTGGTATCTTAAAATGCTTTCTTGTGTTTATCTGCTGTGGCTTGGGAAAGTTTCTCCTTTGGGAGAATTGAGAGAATGTTTTCGTTTCTTTCAGATTTTCTGTTGTTTTTGGGAAGGTACTGGACCTAAGGTTTTTGATTGGTGTGCTCGCTAAGATTCCGCAATCTTATGCCTACGTATTCCCGTAAAGAAATTTGGGAAATCAGAGCAATCATAGTTCCTCCTATTTCTATGGGAGGAAAGATGTGTGGTATCTTGTTCAAAGCCCAAGATTGAAGCTATCAGAGTATTTATATCTTGTTCAAAGCCCAAGATTGAAGCTAAAAGCATGACTGAGAGAGAGAATTTGTCATCCCTAAAGGGAGAATATCTCACCTATTCATCACAAATGTTGAATAATTGGTTATAACGGAAAATACTTTAACTGGGATATATGGAATCCAGTAATGCCGTAATTTCCTTTATAAGGGTGATGTCATGAAGGAAGAAAGCTTTAACTCAGTGTAGAGCAATGCCATTTTTTCCTTATGAACCTTTCATGCTAAGAGAAGGACATTGGCTTGGATGTTAGGGATCCAGAGGCTTATCACTTACAGTTGTTAGATGAAAGATGAATTTTAGCCAGAATAAGAGAAGGACTCCAGCTTGGATTTTGAATCAACAAGTGTGCCACTTGCAACAATTATCTGGACAAAAGTTTTGATTGTTTGTTTTGAAATGTGATGTATAGAGGAAGTATATTCCTGCAGAGTGGACTCATGGTCTCATCTGAGGGGATATTGGTTTTTTTGTGTGCCTTGTTCAAAGCCCAAGGTTGAAGCTAAAGGAAAATGACTCCACTAGGGAGGGTTTTATCTGTCTTGTTTAAAGCCCAAGATTGAGGCGGACTGGGGAAAGTTCTTATATGAAGCCTAAGAGGAGGCTATCTCTTGCCAAGGATTATTGAAATCCAAGAGCAAGTCCAAATTATATTGGGGAATCCAAAAGTTTTACTCTTTCTGGAGATCAGGGAAGAGTTGAAATATCAGATGCCATGAGGTTCTGATTCTCTTGGGGATTTGTTGATGGTTAATTGACCCTGGTTGGGGATTTTTAAGGTAAAAGTTTAAACCTTATTGGGGGTCAGGGAAGTTTAGAGTTGAGTTTGAAAACCTTATAGGTTTTAACTCCTGTGGAGATTAGTATTGGTAAACTGATCAGAGTTTTTTTTTGTGCTTTTAGGAAACTTGAGGGTCTCTGTGGGAGATCCAAGAGGAAATGAGACTTTCCAAGTCTACTTGAATGAAGCCCAAGAGGAGGCTGAGACTGTCCAAGTCTCTCAAGAAGTGGTAGGCTCTGGTGTAGTGAGAGGTCTTTGTACGATGCCCAAGAGTAGGCTTTTGGTTTAAGGGATAAAGATCAACCTTTGGATGATAAGATGTTCTGGAAATTTGACTCTCCTGGGGATTGGACTAGCAGAGATGAATAATTTTTACCATATGCTTTTAGGAAGCCTTTGGGTCCTTGTACTAAGCCCAAAAGGAGGCTGGGGAACTTCTAAGAAGCCTGTTGGTCCTTGTACTAAGCCCAAGAGGAGGCTGAGGATGCTTTTAGGAAGCCTGTGGATCCAAGATTAAGAAAAGTTCAAGAAAGGTTTCACCCGGAGTTAATCCTTTCTCTGTTTGAATAGTTCTAAAGTTTGAAGAAATTCAAAAGAGGTTTCATCGGGAATTAATCCTCTCCGGGGAAATGAATTTTCTTGTATACACATATATTTCTAAGTTTGACAGTCTTGAGAAAAGTTTCACCGGGAATAATTCCTTTCTTTGTTCCATTTTGTATAAGCCCAAGAGGAGGCAGGCCGTATAGGGAATTTCCTATGAGGGAACTAGTTTTTACTAAGTTGAAAGTAACCTCTGGTTTGACCTAAACATATACCTAACTGTTGGGGAAACTCTGTAGCGAGCGATTTTGGACGCGGTTCTTAAGCGCTGGTCGCTCTCTGCGGTTGAGCTTAAACTACAGGTCAATTCATTTTTTATCCTATTGTGAGCTGAATAATGAAGGGAAATAGATGTCTCCAATTAACCCTGCTTGCATACTGAGTTTAAACAGCGGTCTGTTAAGTTACGGATGCTATCAATGTGGGGGGGCCTTTGTACTGGTTATTTGTATTTTCGCCAATACTGTTTTCTTTTTATCTAGGCAGAAGGTTTCTGGCGGGGAACAAGGGTTAGGATGTTAGGACTGATGTTTTTGAATTACTGCTTTTGATGGATGGAGATATGGGATTTGGGTTTTTTGTTGATTGTGCTCGCTAAGATCTTTTCTTTCGATCTTATGCCTACGTATTCCCGTTTACCGAAACAGGGAAATCAGAGCGTTCGTAGTTCCTCCTATTCTATGGGAGGAAATGGGTGTTTTGGTGTTTTGGTATCTTGTTTAAAGCCCAAGACGTGAAGCGAAAGGTGGTTTGTATCTTGTTCAAAGCCCAAGATGTGAAGCTGAAAGGTCTATTTGTGTCTTGTTCAAAGCCCAAGACGTGAAGCTGAAAGACCTCGACTTTAGAGAGAATTTGTCATCTCTAAAGAGGGGGAAGGAGAATTACTTTAACTGGGATACGCGGATCCGAGCAATGCCATAATTTCCGAAGAAATGGTTTTAACCTGAAGGAGAAGACTTTAACTCAGTGTAGAGCAATGCCATCTTTCCTTAGGAATTTCTCATACTAAAAGAGGGACAGTGGCATGGATATCGATGATCCAGAGGCTTGCCGCTTACAGCGATTAGATGAAAGGAAAGGAGTTGTTGATGTTTGTGTACTGTGAACGAGGCACAGCTTTGATGCTAAAAGGTTGATTGGATCAACCAGTGGTTTTCTTATACAAAAGCCTAAGAGGAGGCTAATTTCCGCTAGGAAAATCATTATACAAAGCCTAAGAGGAGGCTATTTTGTGTCTCGTACAAAGCCCGAGAGAGAGGCTAAAAGTTTTTGACCCGACGATAGAGTCTTTTAGTCTCGTACGAAGCCCGAGATAGAGGCTATTGTTTGTTTGACTCTACGAGGGAGTCTTTGATACTCAACAAGAGAGTGTTTTTGTATCTCGTACGAAGCCCGAGATGGAGGCTAAAGTTTGTTTGGCTCAAAAAAAGAACCTTTTTGTATCTCGTATAAAGCCCGAGATGGAGGCGAAAAGGTGATTGACTCAACGAGGGAGTCTCTTATGTGTCTCGTACAAAGCCCAAGAGAGAGGCTAAAACGTTGTTTGATTCCGCTGGGGAGAATCATTGTACAAAGCCCAAGAGAAGGCTAAGGTTACTGTGTCAGTTAAGTGACAGGTCCAGTATACTGATTTTGAAAGAGAAAATCAGTTCTTATATGAGCATCACTGTACTCATGGGTTAGATCTGAGGATCGGGGTTGTTTCCTTTTCTTTGAGGAAACTGGAAATCCAAAGGGTATTGAGACTGTCCGAGTCTGCGGGTTTCCTCCCTATTTAACGAAGGGGTCACTTGAGAATGTCTTTTGAGACTCAAGGAAGTTAGACTGTCCAAGTCTAGAGTTTTTTTCTTTTGTACTATGCTTTGAGAAACAGTAGTAGACTCTATGAAAGGACTGTTCTATGAGGATGACTAGGTTCTGTTCCTATACCTCTAGGAGGTCGTCGGGACAATTTGTACGAAGCCCAAGAGGAGGCTGGAAACTTTTAAGAAGCCGACGGGTCCTTGTACGAAGCCCAAGAGGAGGCTATCATTCCCAAAGGAAGAGATCATTATACGAAGCCTAAGAGGAGGCTGTGAATACTTCTAAGAAGCCGTAGTGTCCTTGAATAATACCCAAGAAGAGGCCGATGCTTTTAAGAAGCCCGTGGGTCTATCATCTCCTTTCCATTAGGAGAGATAACTCTTTTAAAGATAAAAACCACTGGTAAACGTGCGAGGTTTACTATCCAGCGATTTTTAGCTTTTAAAGAGGGTTCCTTAGTTAAGGTCCAAGATTATGACCGTAGTGGGTACCCAAACCCCGAGACATTCAAGGCAAGCTATCCACAAGGAATAGATCAAGTCAGGAAAGTTCGAGAATTTGGAAGAAACTCAAAGATGCCATTCACGGAGAATACATTCATCTTGGGGAGTAGAGCTTCTTGACGATTCCTAAGGAGGACAGCCGAAGAGAAGACTGTATCTGGTGCTCCTATTGGGGATCTAGGCGTCTATTTCTACGAATAAATGAAACGACGTCACCTAGTTCTAGACGTAGTTGCCGGGGAAACTCGAAATATCTATACTATTATTACACAGTAGATATGAGTTTATGAAAGGAGACTTACAGTGAGCAGCCCCACAATACAGTTATATATATATGAGTTTATGAAAGGAGACTTACAGTGAAACAACCCCACAATACAGTTTATAATATGGAAGCAGTAAATGAAAGCGATAACCACTTACTCGGTTGTAGTGCTTCCATGCTGTTTGGTTAGTTGTTCAACAAAGAAAGATTGAAAACAACAGTATATTCAAAATCAAAGGAGAAAGTGCTTTGAAAAAGAAGGATTTGGGGCTTACAGCTCAAGGAGAGGCCCAGGGTTTTATCAGTGAGCACACTGTTTGACTTTGTACAGCGGGACTTATACAAGTGACTGGGGCCCAAAAAGGTTTTCTGTACAAAGGGATGGGTCTTACACTCTCTCAAGAGGCCCAAAAAAGGTTTAAAGAAAAGAGATGGGCTTATAACACGAGGGTAGGCCCAAATGATTTTTCGTTTAAAAATGGCGATCGCACCGAGGTTTTCTTTTAACGTAGAGGGACTTATACAATAAGTGAGGCCCAAAATGTTTTGGTTAAAAGGGGGATTGGGTCTTACACTCTAATAGAGGCCCAAAGTGTTTTGAATGGGTCTTATAGCTCAAGGAGAGGCCCAAATGATTTTTATTTTTAAACGGGCGACGATCGCGCCGTTTACTTGTACAGAGGGACTTATACAATGAGTGAGGCCCAAAAAGTTTTTGTACAAGGGGGGATGGGTCTTACACTCTCTCAAGAGGCCCAAAGTGTTTTGAAAATGATTTATGAGGGTTGAATTAATCCAAAACCCTAATTTGTTTTCAAAATGTATTTAATTGAATAAAAATTCAATTAAAATGATCAAAAATTGTTTAACAAATGGAAAACAAATTGTGATCTTGGATTAATGCTTCAAAAATTAAGTATTGACCTACAAAATAATTAGAAAGCATTAAAAGTTGCAAAATCAATGTAGAAAAAATATTTAAAATGCCAAAAACAATCAAAAAATTAATTCTTTACAAAAATATCAATTATATGAAATAAATAATATTTTTGGGATTTTTTGTTAAAATAAAATATTTTAACATTTTTGTGAATTATTAAAAAAAGAATCAACTCAAAATCATTAAAACTCAGAGAGAAATTAATTTTTGAATCAATTAAACAAAATCACAAAAATTCAAATATTTGAATTTTTGAAAAATGGCGCCAAGAACAGCTGAAGAACACGCGCGTGTTCTTGGTTTCTCAGATTTGCGTTTTCTATCCAATCTCCATGAATACGTAATCATATCATGCAATCCACATATCATTATGCTCGTCTCAACCTCACGATCATGTCTATGTACTTTAATTTCATTTAAATTAAACATACAACAAGAAATCACGAAGAAACCTCAAGAACCCTAATTTCTGCATGAAGGCTAGGATTTTTGATACACGATTCAAACAATGCAATTAATTGAGGGAAAACATTCCATGCATGATTATGAACATATGGCCAAATTATTATGCGAGGAAATATGCATAGATTGAGAGATGACCAAGTATGTGCTTACCTCCAAGTCCTGACAGCAAGTTCAAAGTGATTTTTGATTTGGAGGTGTTACAGATGAGTGGTGATGATCTGAACAGCTTCCCTACACCCTATGGATCGTGTTTGGATGTTTGGACTTGATTGAAATTGGCTGGATCATTTTGTGGTACCTCGGCCGCACTTTGGTTGAAAATTTGAGCAACCAGCTGGTGATTTTGTGAAATTGATGTTTCAGAAGTAATCTAAGTGTTTGATCAGCTCATATGTGATGTATGTGAGGTGTGTGAGTGATTGGTTTGATTGGAATTGCTCTCAAACTCAAAACCCGATAGTGACTTGCCTTAGAAGGAAAAATTGGAGTGAAAGAAGAGATTTTGAGGAAAGCATCTGTTAGATGGCTTTGGTGTACTCAAACTGACCACAATTGAGCTCTATTTATAGTAGAGCAAGTTTGTTTTGCAAGGAATAGTGCATGGCAGCTGGTAAGTAGGTTTGGCCAATGTTGGCAAATGAAAATCCAAGTCTCCTCTAGCCATTGACTAGAGGTTAGGGCACAGAGCTTTGGTCCCCTTGGTCTTGGATAAGTCTTGACTGATTTCAGATGAGAATGGCTCAGTCCATGCCACCTTGATGGTTTCATTGAATGCCTCATTCCAAATTTGAAGTCTTGTCCCTATTTTGGCCATTCTAGGTTCAACATGCTATTTCTTGTTCCATGGACTTTGGAGGCTTGGCTCAGTGATTGTCCCCTTTAGATTCAATCCTCTGAGGTGTCCAAGTGGATAGGAGCAATTGAATTTGGCTGATTTTGGCAAATCGACCAAAGTTGCAAATTCTGCCTTGCCTTGACAGATTTCAGCAAGGCAACTTGGCAATCTTGTATCTCATGGTGTAGGTTGAATTTGGCAATGTTCTTGGCCATTTTGGAAAGCTCTTACATGATACAACAACTGTTTGAACAAGTTTGGTTTTGATCTCTTTTGATTCCAAGTGAAAAATCCCCCTACATTTGGCAAAAAGTGAGGCAGAATCTGACTTAGTGAAAATTTCACTAAGTGTTGGAAAAAGTGACATTTTCACTTTTCAGCCACTTTGATCACTCCATAACTCAAAATCCTTAATGAATTGGAATGACTTGTAGTTGAAGTTTTTGTAGGTGATAATGAGGGTTACAAATCCATCTTTGGATGAGAAAAAATGGCCTTGTGGTTTAGGAGTTATGGTCCTCCAAAGTTGGTACCTTTGCCACTTTATTTTTAACTTAGAAAAATTTCTAAGTTTTATGGTTACCCCTTTTACAAGTTATCTCACTTTTCTTGATTTTTCTTGATGAATGATGATTCAAATCATACATTAACATCATTTTAGGGTTAAAAATCCATTTTGGTGAAAAATCTCAAAAAGTCAAAGTTGACTTTTGTGCACAGTTGACTTTTTATCAGATGAATTTCAAACTGTGCAATTCTTCAGGAAATCATGTCCTTGACCTAAATCAAACTTGATGGACATGTTCCATGGGTGTCATAGGATATATTCAATCATGTATTAGGGTTTGGGAGCATGTCTTGGTCAAAAGTCAAAGTTACAGTTGACTTTTCTCTTAAAACCCTAATTGTGGTGCAGATGAAATTGAGACTTGTTGCTCAAGCTTCTTGGATCAATCCATTGTTCCAAATGGATCAATATGGTATATTAGAGACCCTCAAATCATGTCTTGAGGTCTTGGCTCATGGTTTGTCCCAAAAGTCAACTTAGGGGGAAATTAGGTCAAGAAACCCTAATTCCTGATTTTTGATGAATGCATCCCCTGAGGCAAAATTGACTTGATGCATGGGTTCATGAGGTTCCATGAAGTATATTAGGTCATGTTTTGGATCAATGCCTTGTGCCCAGATGAAAATTTCCATCTGGAGGCCCTGGTCGACCAAAACCCTAATTTGGTGACACTGTCGATCTTGAGATTTGATCCACCTAGAAGGGAGCAGCCTTGTGCTTAATCCTTGAAGTGGGAGTCCTTTTGATCCTTTGTAGTTACTTGGGAGGTTAGACAAGTTGAAGATCATGTCATTTCTTGATTGATCCTTTGTCTAAGCACTCAGAGAGGGCTTGAAACCCTAAGTCTGATTGTAGTGGATGCTCACCCATCTTTGGGGAGACTGATGAAGCATGATGATTCATCCATATTGTGATGATGATTTTCACAATGATGGGAAATCTAAGTGGTCAAAATTTGGGGTATTACAGATGCCCTTATTTAATCTTCTTGGACCCGAAGGTGTGAATGACGAAGCGATTCGGGCATTCGGAGTGCAAGAGGATTAAATATCGGAATACCCGAAATTTTGATGGTGGTTATGAATGGTAGCTTACGCATTCATCTTCTTTAGCTAAGCAATGATGCTTAGAAAAGGTAAACTTCCCCTCGATCCTGGTCTCCTACCAAGGAACTGGTCTCAGTTGTGGAAACAAACTTCCCCTCGATCCTGGTTTCCTACCAAGGGAATGGTCTTAGTTTCTGATTTAAACTTCCCCTCGATCCTGGTTTCCTACCAAGGAACTGGGCTTAGTTTCTGATTTAAACTTCCCCTCGATCCTGGTTTCCTACCAAGGAACTGGTCTTAGTTTCTGATTTAAACTTCCCCTCGATCCTGGTTTCCTACCAAGGAACTGGTCTTAGTTTCTGATGTAAACTTCCCCTCGATCCTGGTTTCCTACCAAGGAACTGGTCTTAGTTTCTTTTGTCAATAAACTTTACTGACAAGGGACGCTATGCGTAGCGACTTTCCTTCAAACTTCTCGCCGAATTTTCCTGGGGAGATGCCATTTGAGTGGAAAAAGTTTTGATGTCAGACTTGCTGGGGAACCCATTCGTCTGAGTTGTAGAGGTACACAAACTTCTCTGTTTTGGAGACGCCATTTGTCGATTCTACTGGGGAAAACGAGTCTCTTGAGAGACTGTTTTCGTTTGGGGTTACATCATACTTTTCTCGGGATTTTCCCAGAGAAATTCCATATGATGGGGTCCAATTTTGAGGTGCCGATGACCTTCACATCAGTGGTTTTTCGGAGCAAAACTGGCGTGCTGCCGAATCTCTGATCACGAGGCTTTCTCTGTGGATTTTCCTTAATCCGGGAAAGAAAGGATATCATCTTCAATGGCGAAGAGTGATGCTTATTGAAAGTTTTCTCTGGCTTTTCAGAGGTTCAAGTTATCAAAGTGATCAATGACCAACTTCTTTCCAGAATTAAACTGGAAGCGAGGTTGTTCAGACACAGTATTTCCTGACGAGGCAAGAACTGACAACTCGATTGAGAGGACTTCTACCACTAGGGGACAGAACCGACTAGAGTGATAGTGATGCAATATGAAATGTGAATGCAAATAAAAAATGCATGATGTATGTATGTATGTGCTGACAAAACAGACACAACATACAGACTAAGAGATGAACACAATTGGATACTCGGCCATCGCGGGGCGAAGAAGTACCGTTGATTCAAAATAGCAATTCCAACTTGCTTAGGAGAGATAGTCCCGTTGGGAACTATGTTGATCGGGCTTAGGAGATGAGAACTCGGCCGAGGATGTCAGATGAAACAGGGTCTCTGACACAGTTGATCCCTTCATTCAGGCGAACTGGTTTAGAAGGAGTACTTTGATTCTGCACTTTGAAGTTCGCTTACTTCGGGAGAAGCGATCGATGTTCTTCTGATGTTCAACAGTCAAAAGAAATGCCATCTTTAATTTTAAAGCATAAAAAGTTTAACAAGTAAATTTATTTTTGTTTTATTTCAAGAATCGCTGATTAAGTTTAAACAACGTCGTTCTGTAAAGCTAAAACAAGTAAAGAATTACAAACAAAAGCACAAGGGCTCAAATTTTATTGATAAGATGGAGATCAGCCAAATGCGTGATTCCAAAGAGTATATATAAAGTTAGAAAACGGTAATTTACAGGGAAAAGGGCTACGTTGAAACATAACGACCACTATCCTTCTACCAACTTTGAGTTCGGGACATCCTGAGCTTCCGTCGAAGATGACCTCTGACTGGAGATTTCCTCCGATGGATGATGTAACTGCTGCTGAGGGACTTGCCTCTGTTGAACATAGTTACTTGCCATTATCCCTAATTTTTGCCTGGATTGTACTATGAGATTTCCAATCCATCGGGATGATTTTTTTTCATGTCTCTAACTTTTGCCTGGACCGCCCTTTCGGGTTTTCAATCCACCGAGACGTTTTTTTTTAGGCGAAGTATTTCTTGACTACATCAACATTCGTGGGGTAGGCAAATTCCTCTCCGTCCATGGTTGCAAGTCTCAAGGCGCCGCCTGAGAAAGCTTTTGTGACCACATAGGGGCCATCATAATTTGGGGTCCATTTGCCCCGAGAGTCAGTGAGAAATGATTGTATCTTCTTGAGCACGAGGTCTCCTTTTTTGAAAATACGAGGTCGGACCTTTTTGTCGAACGCCCTTTTCATTCTCTGTTGATATAACTGACCGTGGCATAGTGCCGTGATTCTCTTCTCCTCAATCAGATTTAGTTCGTCATGTCGACTTTGACACCATTCGGCTTCGGTGAGCTGAGCTTCCATCAATACCCGGATTGATGGGATCTCTACTTCTATGGGGAGAACTGCCTCCATGCCATATACTAGAGAGAAAGGGGTTGCCCCTGTTGAAGTGCGGATAGATGTTCGATAACCGTGAAGAGCAAAGGGTAGCATCTCGTGCCAATCTTTATAGGTTACAACCATCTTTTGAACAATCCTTTTGATGTTCTTGTTAGCCGCTTCTACCGCTCCGTTCATCTTGGGTCGGTAGGGAGATGAGTTATGGTGTTCGATCTTGAACTCTGCACACAATTCTTTCATCATCTTATTGTTCAAGTTAGATCCATTATCAGTAATGATCTCGCTTGGAACACCATAACGGCAGATGATATTGTTTTTGATAAATCAGACCACCACTTGTCGGGTTACATTGGCGAATGACGCTGCTTCGACCCACTTGGTGAAATAGTCAATGGCGACTAGAATGAACCGATGTCCGTTTGAAGCCTTAGGTTCAATCATGCCAATCATGTCGATTCCCCATATGGAAAATGGCCACGAGGAAGAAAGAACTTTGAGATGTGATGGCGGTACATGAATTTTGTCAGAGTATATCTGACACTTGTGACACCTCCTCATGTACTTGTAGCAGTCGGATTCCATGGTCAACCAATAATACCCGGCCCTGAGAATTTTTCTCGCCATTGTGTGTCCGTTGGCATGAGTGCCAAAGGATCCTTCATGAATTTCTTTCATGAGCATGTCTGCTTCTGGGCTGTCGACGCATCGGAGCAAGACCATGTCAAAATTTCTCTTATAAAGAGTGTCACCGCTCAGGAAGAAGCTTCCAGCCAATCTTCTGAGGGTTTTCCTGTCTTTTCTGAGTGCCCCAGATGGGTACTCTTGGTTCTGAAGGAAGCACTTGATATCGTGATACCAAGGTCTGTCGTCTATGACTGCTTCAATCACGAAGATGTAAGCGGGCCGTTCAAGGCGCATGATGTCGATCTTAGGTATGTCATTCCATCGACCTATACTAATCATGGAAGAGAGAGTGGCAAATGCATCAGCCATGTGATTCTCATCACGAGGGATGTGATGAAAGTCGACTCTGTTGAAGAAGGGTAACAACCTTCTTGCATAGTCTTTGTAAGGAATCAATCCTGATTGGCATGTGTTCCAATCTCCTTTTATCTGATTGATAACCAAGGCTGAATTGCCGTATACGTCCAAGTTCTTGATCCTTAAATCAATCGCTTCTTCGAGACCCATGATACAAGCTTCATATTCGGCCTCGTTGTTCGTACATTTGAACATAAGTCTGGCAGTGAAAGGAATGTGGGTACCCTGAGGGGTAACAATGATTGCCCCAATTCCATTTCCATAATGATTGACTGCTCCGTCAAAGATAAGTCCCCACTGGGAACCTGGTTCTGGCCCTTCACTGGGTAACGGTTCATCGCAATCTTTCATTTTTAGATACATGACATCTTCGTCTGGGAAGTCAAACCCGATTGATTCCTGATCGTCAATCGGTTGATGAGCCAAATGATCGGCTAAAATACTTCCTTTAACGGCTTTCTGAGCATGGTACTCTATGTCATATTCTGATAGTAACATCTGCCAACGGGCAATCCTTCCCGTGAGAGCAGGTTTTTCGAAAACGTACTTGATTGGATCCATTTCGGAGACCAACCAAGTAGTATGACGAATCATGTACTGGCGAAGACGTTTGGCTGCCCAAGCCAAAGCGCAACAAGTTTTCTCAAGCATTGTGTACCGAGTTTCACAGTCGGTGAATTTCTTGCTCAAATAGTAAATGGCAGACTCTTTCCTTTTAGTTTCGTCTTGTTGGCCAAGTACACATCCCATTGAGTCCTCTAGGACTGTGAGGTAAATGATCAGTGGTCTTCCTTCCACTGGAGGTGATAGGATCAGAGGATTCAACAGATATTCCTTGATACTGTCGAAGGCGGTTTGGCAATCTTCTGACCAAACGCAATCCTGGTTCTTTTTGAGTAATTTGAAAATCGGCGCACATGTCGCGGTCATAAGGAATATGAATCTGGAGATGTAGTTCAAACGTCCCAGGAATCCTCTGACTTGTTTTTCAGTTTTCGGAGAAGGCATTTCTTGAATGGCCTTGACCTTGTCAGGATCAACTTCAATTCCTTTCTGGCTGACGATGAACCCTAGTAATTTCCCCGAACGGACACCGAAGGTGCACTTGTTAGGATTCAAGCGGAGCTTGAATTTTCTTAGACGTTCGAACAATTTTGACAGATGTTCAACGTGCTCATCCTCTGTTCTTGATTTTGCAGTCAAATCATCGACATATACCTCGATTTCTTTGTGTATCATGTCATGAAACAGAGTAGTCATGGCCCTTTGATAGGTTGCCCCGACATTATTCAAACCGAACGGCATTACCTTGTAACAAAAGGTACCCCATGGGGTAATGAACAAAGTTTTCTCCATGTCTTTCGGCACCATTTTAATCTGATTATAGCCCTAGAATCCATCCATGAAGGAGAATACTTTGAACTTTGCTGTGCTGTCAACCAGCATGTCAATGTGTCGTAAAGGAAAGTCGTCCTTTGGACTTGCCTTGTTTAGATCTCTGTAATCAACACACATTCTGACATTTCCATCCTTTTTGGGAACGGGTACGATGTTGGCTAACCATTGAGGATATTCAGATGTAGCGAGGAAACCCGCGTCAATCTGTTTTTGTACCTCCTCTTTGATTTTGATGGCCATGTCCGGGTGAGTCCGTCTCAACCTTTGCTTTACTGGCGGACATTCCGATCTCAACGGTAAGTGATGTTCCACGATGCTGGTATCTAACCCTGGCATATCCTGATAGGACCAAGCGAATACATCGGGGAATGCTTTGAGAAGCTTTATCAAACTTTCTTTGACAGTTGGACTGAGCAGTGCTCCAATCTTGATTTCTTTTCTCTCTTTTTCTGAACCCAAGTTTACCGTTTCCAACGGCTCTTTGTGAGGTTCGATGAACCTTTCCTCTTGTCTGAGTAGTCGGGAGATCTCTTCTGGAATTTCGTTGTCAACTTCTTCTTCAGCCCCAAATACCGGGAACTCAAAGTCGGGAGAAGGCATCGGATCATATGTTTCAACGGGGTATAAAACAAGCAATCTGCATGACGTGATGATTTGTGTTTAGAAGAGATAGAGAAAATGTAAGTGTGTGCAGTGTATTTATTTTACTGCTTGTTTTTATCATTGAATGTTTTTTAGGATTACCATTTTCAGAAAAAGCAAAAAAAAGAAAATAGCAATTGATGCGGAAATTACAGAACGACGTTATTTTATTAATGAACAAGTCGAATCTTGAAATTACAGCCCTATAAAACAAAACTCACTCGCTCTGGGCAAAGCGAAGAGGGAAATTTACAAAAAGCGAGCCCTATCAAAACATCCGTTTCACCTGAGCAGGGTGAAAGGTTAAAGATGGCAATTACTTTGACTGATGAACGACCTTCGGAACCTCGACGACAACCCATTGGCGGAGAACTCCTCGGTGAATCACAAAGTCTGGCACCTTCCTTGATTTGTCTTCAGAAATGACGATGATTTCTGGTGGAGTAGGATCATTGGAATCTGTCTCCCAAGCAGAGTTGTCGTAGGAGGATTCCTCTGTTGTATTTTGCATAGCATTTGTGCTCTCAGCTGTATCTCCCCATCCAGTTGATTGGATATCTTCGAGCCTGATACGAGAGCTTTCAGGAGCAGTGTACTTGACCATAAAGTCGTATTTTCCACTTGGTTGTCCCAAAGTGTCCCAAACTTCTTTGGAACTGGAGAAGTCATCCCGCTCGATGACGTTGACCTCAGGAAAAACATAGCTGATGAATTCTAGTCCTGCAAACGTTGCGAATTCATCTTCATGTTGAGTAGTTTCTGAATGACCTGA
Organism: Lathyrus tuberosus; assembly: GCA_022829125.1. Lineage (NCBI taxonomy): Eukaryota > Viridiplantae > Streptophyta > Magnoliopsida > Fabales > Fabaceae > Lathyrus > Lathyrus tuberosus. The sequence continues at coordinate 6,264,782 of JALAZF010000177.1, read as the reverse complement.
GTGTTGATCCCATGACATGGTGGGGACATAGGTATTCTGTTCAATGACGCTCAGCTGAGTTTCATTACTCGGCTGACTTTCTTGCCCCAAGTTTCCCGGGTAAGGCTGCCACATTAGCCGGCCATCCATCGGGCCATAGTAATTGTGATCAAAATTTTCTTTCATCAGAGTGTCTTCCTCTAATGAATTTGGCGGAGCACGGCATCCTTCCGGATCACAATCTCCGTAGATCATTTCGACATCTGATCTTGGTATAAATCTCGGACTTTCTGTAGGAAAGCAAAAAGGCACAGGCACCTCTTCCTGAGACATATAGCCGTCCTTGTTAAGGTAGGACTTCTATTCTTCATCTGTGTCAGAGGGATCTTCCTCATTGATAGCATGAACTGTCTGAGACACTGGGTGAAGAAAACCTCCACTGTGGAAGAAGTTTTGAAGGGGATGAAGACTTTCATCGTTGGCGACTGTCTGAGTACAGGTCGCAGAAAAACCAAGACCCTTCTTTGTTTTATTGTCAGTGGGAATGACAAGCTGTCCCCATCCTTTTGTATCGGTACTCTCGACCGCTTTGATAGCATCGTTGTATGAAGAAATTGAAGTTCCTTCTTCGGATTGATCATTCTTGTCACTGATAGTGCTTGGAACTGAGTTCCAATAACCTCCTCGGGTTCTACATAAGTAGATGATGATAGGTTACTCACAAGCAGGGCTTGTTCCCCACAAACCGTGACAAGTTGATCGTTCTTGACGAACTTTAGCTTTTGGTGGAGGGTCGAAGTAACCGCTCCAGCCTGATGTATCCAAGGTCTTCCTAATAAACAACTGTATGTTTCCCGGATGTCCATGACCTGGAAAGTGATTTGGAAAGTGTGAGGACCAATAGTTATGGGAAGATCAACTTCGCCGATAACTGTTTTTCTGGATCCGTCGAATGCTTTGACGACGACCTCGCTGACTCTCATCAGAGGGCCCTTAAATGATAATTGCGTCAAAGTGGACTTCGGCATAATATTCAGGGCTGACCCTGTGTCTACCAGTACATTGGCTAAAGCATCGCCCTGGCAGTTGACTGTAATGTTGAGCGCCATGTTATGAAGGCGACCCTCTTCGGGTAATTCCTCATCACAAAATCCCAAATTGTTGCAGGAAGTGATGTTAGAGACAATACTATCGAACTGTCTGATTGTTACATCCTGTTCCACAAAGGCTTGCTCCAATACTTTCTGTAGAGCCTCTCTGTGTGCTTCTGAACTGAGTAACAGTGATAATACTGAGATCTTTGAAGGAGTCTGTAACAGTTGATCAACAATGTTATATTCACTCCTTTGGATGAGCTTTAGCATCTCATCTTTGTCTTTTGAAAGATCAGGATTACTGGATTGACCGACTGGTGGATCAGGAATTTCTGCCTGAAGTTCCTTTTCTTTGTTGGATTCTCCAACCCCTCGGTTGAAGATTCGACCGCTCCGTGTTACACGACTGATGTCGGCGATATTCACGACGGAGGGTAATGGAATTTCCTTTCCATTCTCGATTATTGTTGCACCGTATTTGTAAGGGATTGCCTTAGCTGATTCATACGGTAGTGGCCCCGGTAGATAGATGACTATGGGGACTTTCCGATTTTTCTGACCATCATAGGTAACCTTGATCCGTTCCCGGTTGGGAACTCTAGATTCGTCAAGTAGAGGGATGATGGCAAAAACATCCCTGGTCCTGTGATGACCAGAGATCGTGACAACATCCTCAACTTGCTCGGCAAGGTAGTTCGGCGACTAAATGATAGGTCCTGAACCGGGATATGGGAGAATTTCTCCATGATCGACCTGACCCTGAAGAGCTGCTCTCACAAGGTAACACCCTTGGTTACTTTCTGCACAGACGCTACAACTGTCATAGTTGTGTGGTGGCACCTGGCCACGCCCACTTTGAATACAATGTAACCTCACTAGGTTACCTTCCATTGATCGGACATCCTGACTTTGACGACGAGTAGGATTCCTGTTATTGATACTAATCTGCTGAGTATCTTCGTCCATATAGATTGGCATCCACCAGTGATTTAACAAGTGCTGAAGTGCCTCCTGGACAAGGGTACAACCTCGATCGTTTTCGCAACCCGCTTTACAATTTTGATAGTCATGTGATATTAAGAATCTAAGTCGGACCTGCTCAGCATGTAACTCTACCAGGTTGGTATCCATTACGCGAATGTCGAAGATCTGAACCATGTTGATTTGATAGGAGTTCCTATCATGGTAGTCTTGGATCCATCCAAGATCCATCTGACGCTGGAGGGTCTCTTGTATGAAAGAGCATCCCTGTTTGTTTACCGAGCAAATCAGACAGGAACTGTAATCGTGCCGCGGCAGATTATGATACTGGCTTTGCCTTGAGTGCATCGCCACCAAGTTGACATTCATCGCACGGATGTCGTGGTTTTGAATGACGTTGGAATTCGTGCAAACCATGTTAACTCCACGAACTCGGTGCTCTTGGATCCATCCAAGATCCATTTGTTCCTGTAGAGCTGCTTGCACTACAGAACACCCCTGGTTGTCTTTAGAGCAGATATCACACTGGTGATAATTATGAGGTGGCACATGACTATATCCACTCGGTCTACAATGCATCTTGACCAGATTGGTCCCCAATAAGAGTACATCGTGAATTTGATAGACATTGTTAGTCTCTTTCTCAATCAGATTGACTGCAGTTTTCTCGTGTTGAGGCAGCGGGTTCGTAAGAACATTAGGATTCGTATCTTTGAAAGATAAGAGCCCGCTCCTAACAAGTTTTTGCACGTCGGATTTGAAATTGAGACAAGTCTCAATGTTATGCCCTGAACCTCCTTGATGATAAGGGCATGTTTGATCCGCTTTAAACCAAAAAGGCGGATTTTCCAGAACTGAAAGGGGAGACTTAGTCTGGATGTGCCCCTTAGCCAGCAGTAACGGAAACAGCTCTGCGTACGTTACGGGTATAGGATCAAATCCTGGTGGCCGTATTGTACGGTTGTTTATATATGTAGGACGAGCCTGCTGAAGAGGTTGTTGTGTCCTTTGTTGGTCAGGTTGGCTCTGCGCAACCTGAGGTCGATACATAGGAACAGGCGCGGGGCCGATAGCAGGAGTAACAGCTGCTACTGGCTGATAACGACGCCTTTGCTTTCTGAGAGAGATATTCCCAATATCTTGCTCTTTTTTCTTAGGGAGAGCACTACCGTATTTTTTAGTACTGCTCGTTGATCCAGTGTCTTTTACCAAACGCCCTTCTCGGACAGCTTCCTCAAGACGTACACCCATGCCGACCATTTCGGTGAAATCACTGGGTGCACTGGCAATCATTCGGTCATAGTAAAATGAGCTTAAGGTCTTTAAGAAGATTTTTGTCATCTCTTTTTCCTCAAGAGGTGGACAAATTTGAGCGGCAATTTCACGCCACCTTTGAGCATACTCCTTAAAGGTTTCCTTTTCCTTTTGCGACATTGATCTGAGTTGATCTCTGTCGGGTGCCATGTCCAAATTGTACTTGTATTGTTGGACGAAGGCAGTACCAAGATCTATGAATGTACTGATCATAGTACGGTTTAAACCCATGTACCATTTGAGTGCGGCACCGGTTAAACTATCTTGGAAGTAGTGAATCAGCAGGTCCTGATTCTCCGTCTGAGCTGACATCCGCCGAGCGTACATCATCAGATGGCTCTGAGGGCAAGAGTTACCCTTGTATTTTTCCAAGTCGGGCATTTGGAACTTGTGCGGGACTTTCACATTTGGGACCAAGCAGAGGTCTGCGGCGTCCTTTCCAAATAGATCCTGACCGCGAATGGCTTGCAGCTCCTTCTGCATTTCCAAGAATTGCTCCTGGAATTCATCCATTCTATCGAACATAGTTTCCTTCTTACCAGAAGGTGTCTGTGGAATCTGTCCTTCCGGGACAGTGTGCACCACAGGGGGTGGTACCGTGACTACGGCAGTAAGTCTTGGCACTTCCCGAAGTTTGTAACCTTCAGGAGTCTTCAGTATGCCCCTGGCATCTTCGCTTTCCCGAAGTTTGTAACCTTCAAGCCCAGCGGCTTCTGTTGCGATTCCCTGATCTTCAGTGATCGGCGGAACATATCCTTCCGGGATATAGTTAACAGGCATGCCCCAAGGACGATCTTTCGGCATCTGATACCTAGGATCATACTTTTCTATGATGGGCATTGAAGTGATATCTGAGATCACAGTTCTTTGTAGCTGAGCTTCTGCCATGGCTTGCATGTCGTTACGAAGCTTTCTCATATCCTCTCTCAGAGCGTCGATCTCTTCTTTCAAATCTCTATTTTCTTCCTCAAGATCATCCATCTTTTTCTGACGATTGGTCCGAGTATTATACGAATGAGACAGTTTGACTCTAGAATCGAGACACAAACGTGAGATTCGTAGGGAAGAAGAATACGCGATGTGAGAATGATGAATGCAATGATTATATTAATTGTTGTTTTCTGGTTTAATCAAAATAAACTTCGACAATTAGATTGCAAATATCAAACAGTGGGGAAACCCCTTTTTATTGAAATGATTACAGAAATGGAAATACAGTAGATTACAAAGTGCAGAAACAGAAACCTAAACTAATGGGTCCCGAGTCCTCTTCTTTGACCGGGGCGCTTGGGTCGTTGTCGGGTTGTCATTCCTTTGGCAAGTGAAAGGAGTGAGCAAATTACTTTGGTCATCTTGATTCTCTACAGAATGTTGCTCCAAAATTTCGATCAGAGCATCTTTCTCTTTTAGTAGTTGCTGTATTTGGATACACTCTACGTCGAGGGTGCGGTACTTGTTCTTCCAAGATCTTCTTTCCTTTTGAACTTTGTTGAGAGTAACCTGAAGCTTTTCAGTTTCCGTCATGAAGTACATGACAGTTTCCCTCGGTGGAAGAATTCCGTAACGAGGATAAGGCATTTTTAGCTTGAGAGCTCTGGTTTGTACCCAATGGAGATAAGGCTCCACCGAGACACAATCCGGTTTTCCCAGAGACTCTCGTCCTTTCTTCTGAACCTGTTTCCAAGCTTGCACTATTTCCATCTTTAGTGCTCTGTCATTTTCTCCTTCTTTGAAGAAAAGACCTTCCAGATGAACACCCAGTGGGATGTGTCTCATCGGGTATCCAAATTGACGAAGAACCAATATCGGATGATAGTTGATTCCTCCTTTAGTTCCTATGAGGGGTATGCTGGGGAAGTTTCCACAACGGTCAATGATTCTGATTCCCTCATAAATCCTATTACACCAATCTATATCGGAATTGGTGAGAGACATGATCTTCTGCGACCAACGTAAGACACTCTTGCAATCCCAAAAAGCAGCAGACTTGGGCAAGTGAGAGATAAACCATTTGTAGAGCAAAGGTACACAGCATATGATCTCCCCTCCGCTGTACAAATTTCCCAAGTGTACAGAATGATACGCATCTGCGAGCAAAGTCGGCACAGGGTTTCCAATGAGAAAAACCTTAATAGCGTTGATATCGACGAAGTTATTGATGTTGGGAAACAAAAATAAACCGTAGGTGAGCAAGACAAAGATGCTTTCAAAAGCAGTCTCGTTCCCTATACTAGCGAAGTATAGAGCCTTTTTTGTCAAGAACTAGGCTGGCAAACCTTGGATGCCACCCATAGTAATCATGTGAGTCCTGACCTCAGACTCGTCCAAATGAATTGCTCTTGCAATAGTCTGATTCTTTGGAATTTCTTCCAGTCCAGAAAATGGAGCTCGATCTGTGATATGTAAATCAGCCAGATGAGAATACTCCTCCAGCGTTGGTGATAACTGGTAATCCGGGAATGTGAAACAGTGATAAACCGGATCGTAGAACTGAATGAGCGCGTCCATGATCCCCTCAATCACATGGACTCTTAACAGTGGTAGCAAACCACCGTGCTTGGCTCTAAAAGCCTTTGGGTTAACGATCATCCTTGCTAACCTTCTCAAATCCCCTAGTTTTGGAACCTTGAAGGTATACTGGCGAGTTCTCCTTCTACCGAAATCCATTAGCGTAATCCTCCTCTCTCCTATTTGCAATCACAGTCTTAGTTTAATTTGAAAAACAGAGAGACTAGAAGAGAAAGTTTTTTGAATGTTTTAATGTTTTATTAAATGGATGCATGAATGCAGCACACAAAAACATAGAAAAAACATGGGGTCAGAGGGTCGTTGTCATGAAGTCAAGGCTCTACCCATCCCCAAAGGTTTATACTAGGGTGATTTTTGTACCTGTACTCATTATCATCAGCTCCTCCCAGGAAGGCAGACAACAAGCGGATCGCCAACGAGTTGTGTGCAATCTTAGAGTAAGTGCTATTCACCGAGAATAGATCACCAGCCTCAAATGAGGGTAGTATCGCGTAACAACTATTTCCGATAGCTTCCGCACTACGAAAGGGTTGGCTTTTCCTAAGTGTATACTCAATCTCACCACATACGGCATCACCCGCATTCCCATTAGCAGAAAAATAAACACGTATAGCAATTAGGAAAAGCAGTATATATATTTGTCCTAAACATCCTAGACCTTTTAAAGCTAAGAATCCTAAGTTCCTGACAGAAAATGGGTTCCCCGGCGGAAGCCCCAATCTGTGGTATTCACACAAGAGGTGAAAAGGGAAACCGTGCCTAGATCTAACTTTGATCGGCCCCACGGTAGGCGCCATTTTTCTGTAGCGAGCGATTTTGGACGCGGTTCTTAAGCGCTGGTCGCTCTCTGCGGTTTGAGCTTTGACTACAGGTCGATTCATTTTTTATCCTATTGTGAGCTGAATAAGGAAGGGAAATAGATGTCTCCAATTAACCCTGCTTGCATACTGAGTTTAAACAGCGGTCTGTTAGGTTACGGATGCTATCAATGTGGGGGGGCTTTTGTACTGGTTATTTGTATTTTCGCCAATACTGTTTTATCTAGACAGAAGGTTTCTGGTGGGGAACAAGGATTAGGATGTTAGGACTGATGTTTTTGAATTACTGCTTTTGATGGATGGAGATATGGGATTTGGGTTTTTTGTTGATTGTGCTCGCTAAGATCTTTTCTTTCGATCTTATGCCTACGTATTCCCGTTTACCGAAACAGGGAAATCAGAGCGTTCGTAGTTCCTCCTATTCTATGGGAGGAAATGGGTGTTTTGGTGTTTTGGTGTCTTGTTTAAAGCGCAAGACGTGAAGCGAAAGGTGGTTTGTATCTTGTTCAAAGCCCAAGATGTGAAGCTGAAAGGTCTATTTGTGTCTTGTTCAAAGCCCAAGACGTGAAGCTGAAAGACCTCGACTTTAGAGAGAATTTGTCATCTCTAAAGAGGGGGAAGGAGAATTACTTTAACTGGGATACGCGGATCCGAGCAATGCCATAATTTCCGAAGAAATGGTTTTAACCTGAAGGAGAAGACTTTAACTCAGTGTAGAGCAATGCCATCTTTCCTTAGGAATTTCTCATGCTAAAAGAGGGACAGTGGCATGGATATCAATGATCCAGAGGCTTGCCGCTTACAGCGATTAGATGAAAGGAAAGGAGTTGTTGATGTTTGTGTACTGTGAACGAGGCACAGCTTTGATGCTAAAAGGTTGATTGGATCAACCAGTGGTTTTCTTATACAAAAGCCTAAGAGGAGGCTAATTTCCGCTAGGAAAATCATTATACAAAGCCTAAGAGGAGGCTATTTTGTGTCTCGTACAAAGCCCGAGAGAGAGGCTAAAAGTTTTTGACCCGACGATAGAGTCTTTGTGTCTCGTACGAAGCCCGAGATAGAGGCTATTGTTTGTTTGACTCTACGAGGGAGTCTTTGATACTCAACAAGAGAGTGTTTTTGTATCTCGTACGAAGCCCGAGATGGAGGCTAAAGTTTGTTTGGCTCAAAAAAAGAACCTTTTTGTATCTCGTATAAAGCCCGAGATGGAGGCAAAAAGGTGATTGACTCAACGAGGGAGTCTCTTATGTGTCTCGTACAAAGCCCGAGAGAGAGGCTAAAACGTTGTTTGACTCCGCTGGGGAGAATCATTGTACAAAGCCCAAGAGAAGGCTAAGGTTACTGTGTCAGTTAAGTGACAGGTCCAGTATACTGATTTTGAAAGAGAAAATCAGTTCTTATATGAGCATCACTGTACTCATGGGTTAGATCTGAGGATCGGGGTTGTTTCCTTTTCTTTGAGGAAACTGGAAATCCAAAGGGTATTGAGACTGTCCGAGTCTGCGGGTTTCCTCCCTATTTAACGAAGGGGTCACTTGAGAATGTCTTTTGAGACTCAAGGAAGTTAGACTGTCCAAGTCTGGAGTTTTTTTCTTTTGTACTATGCTTTGAGAAACAGTAGTAGACTCTATGAAAGGACTGTTCTATGAGGATGACTAGGTTCTGTTCCTATACCTCTAGGAGGTCGTCGGGACAATTTGTACGAAGCCCAAGAGGAGGCTGGAAACTTTTAAGAAGCCGACGGGTCCTTGTACGAAGCCCAAGAGGAGGCTATCATTCCCAAAGGAAGAGATCATTATACGAAGCCTAAGAGGAGGCTGTGAATACTTCTAAGAAGCCGTAGTGTCCTTGAATAATGCCCAAGAGGAGGCCGATGCTTTTAAGAAGCCCGTGGGTCTATCATCTCCTTTCCATTAGGAGAGATAACTCTTTTAAAGATAAAAACCACTGGTAAACGTGCGAGGTTTACTATCCAGCGATTTTTAGCTTTTAAAGAGGGTTCCTTAGTTAAGGTCCAAGATTATGACCGTAGTGGGTACCCAAACCCCGAGACATTCAAGGCAAGCTATCCACAAGGAATAGATCAAGTCAGGAAAGTTCGAGAATTTGGAAGAAACTCAAAGATGCCATTCACGGAGAATACATTCATCTTGGGGAGTAGAGCTTCTTGACGATTCCTAAGGAGGACAGCCGAAGAGAAGACTGTATCTGGTGCTCCTATTGGGATCTAGGCGTCTATTTCTACGAATAAATGAAATGGCGTCACCTAGTTCTAGACGTAGTTGCCGGGGAAACTCGAAATATCTATACTATTATTACACAGTAGATATGAGTTTATGAAAGGAGACTTACAGTGAGCAGCCCCACAATACAGTTATATATATATGAGTTTATGAAAGGAGACTTACAGTGAAACAACCCCACAATACAGTTTATAATATGGAAGCAGTAAATGAAAGCGATAACCACTTACTCGGTTGTAGTGCTTCCATGCTGTTTGGTTAGTTGTTCAACAAAGAAAGATTGAAAACAACAGTATATTCAAAATCAAAGGAGAAAGTGCTTTGAAAAAGAAGGATTTGGGGCTTACAGCTCAAGGAGAGGCCCAGGGTTTTATCAGTGAGCACACTGTTTGACTTTGTACAGCGGGACTTATACAAGTGACTGGGGCCCAAAAAGGTTTTCTGTACAAAGGGATGGGTCTTACACTCTCTCAAGAGGCCCAAAAAAGGTTTAAAGAAAAGAGATGGGCTTATAACACGAGGGTAGGCCCAAATGATTTTTCGTTTAAAAATGGCGATCGCGCCGAGGTTTTCTTTTAACGCAGAGGGACTTATACAATAAGTGAGGCCCAAAATGTTTTGGTTAAAAGGGGCATTGGGTCTTACACTCTAATAGAGGCCCAAAGTGTTTTGAATGGGTCTTATAGCTCAAGGAGAGGCCCAGATGATTTTTATTTTTAAACGGGCGACGATCGCGCCGTTTACTTGTACAGAGGGACTTATACAATGAGTGAGGCCCAAAAAGTTTTTGTACAAGGGGGGATGGGTCTTACACTCTCTCAAGAGGCCCAAAGTGTTTTGAAAATGATTTATGAGGGTTGAATTAATCCAAAACCCTAATTTGTTTTCAAAATGTATTTAATTGAAAAAAAATTCAATTAAAATGATCAAAAATTGTTTAACACATGGAAAACAAATTATGATCTTGGATTAATGCTTCAAAAATTAAGTATTGACCTACAAAATAATTAGAAAGCATTAAAAGTTGCAAAATCAATGTAGAAAAAATATTTAAAATGCCAAAAACAATCAAAATATTAATTCTTTACAAAAATATCAATTATATGAAATAAATAATATTTTTGGGATTTTTTGTGAAAATAAAATATTTTAACATTTTTGTGAATTATTAAAAAAAGAATCAACTCAAAATCATTAAAACTCAGAGAGAAATTAATTTTTGAATCAACTAAACAAAATCACAAAAATTCAAATATTTGAATTTATGAAAAATGGCGCCAAGAACAGCTGAAGAACACGCGCGTGTTCTTGGTTTCTCAGATTTGCATTTTCTATCCAATCTCCATGAATACGTAATCATATCATGCAATCCACATATCATTATGCTCGTCTCAACCTCACGATCATGTCTATGTACTTTAATTTCATTTAAATTAAACATACAACAAGAAATCACGAAGAAACCTCAAGAACCCTAATTTCTGTATGAAGGCTAGGATTTTTGATACACGATTCAAACAATGCAATTAATTGAGGGAAAACATTCCATGCATGATTATGAACATATGGCCAAATTATTGTGCGAGGAAATATGCATAGATTGAGAGATGACCAAGTATGTGCTTACCTCCAAGTCGTGACAGCAAGTTCAAAGTGATTTTTGATTTGGAGGTGTTACAGATGAGTGGTGATAAACTGAACAGCTTCCCTACACCCTATGGATCGTGTTTGGATGGTAGGACTTGATTGAAATTGGCTGGACCATTTTGTGGTACCCAACCGCACTTTGGTTGAAAATTTGAGCAACCAGCTGGTGATTTTGTGAAATTGATGTTTCAGAAGTAATCTAAGTGTTTGATCAGCTCATATGTGATGTATGTGAGGTGTGTGAGTGATTGGTTTGATTGGAATTGCTCTCAAACTCAAAACCCGATAGTGACTTACCTTAGAAGGCAAAATTGGAGTGAAAGAAGAGATTTTGAGGAAAGCATCTGTTAGATGGCTTTGGTGTACTCAAACTGACCACAATTGAGCTCTATTTATAGTAGAGCAAGTTTGTTTTGCAAGGAATAGTGCATGGCAGCTGGTAAGTAGGTTTGGCCAATGTTGGCAAATGAAAATCCAAGTCCCCTCTAGCCATTGACTAGAGGTTAGGGCACAGAGCTTTGGTCCCCTTGGTCTTGGATAAGTCTTGACTGATTTCAGATGAGAATGGCTCAGTCCATGCCACCTTGATGGTTTCATTGAATGCCTCATTCCAAATTTGAAGTCTTGTCCCTATTTTGGCCATTCTAGGTTCAACATGCTATTTCTTGTTCCATGGACTTTGGAGGCTTGGCTCAGTGATTGTCCCCTTTAGATTCAATCCTCTGAGGTGTCCAAGTGGATAGGAGCAATTGAATTTGGCTGATTTTGGCAAATCGACCAAAGTTGCAAATTCTGCCTTGCCTTGACAGATTTCAGCAAGGCAACTTGGCAATGTTGTATCTCATGGTGTAGGTTGAATTTGGCAATGTTCTTGGCCATTTTGGAAAGCTCTTACATGATACAACAACTGTTTGAACAAGTTTGGTTTTGATCTCTTTTGATTCCAAGTGAAAAATCCCCCTACATTTGGCAAAAAGTGAGGCAGAATCTGACTTAGTGAAAATTTCATTAAGTGTTGGAAAAAGTGACATTTTCACTTTTCAGCCACTTTGATCACTCCATAACTCAAAATCCTTAATGAATTGGAATGACTTGTAGTTGAAGTTTTTGTAGGTGATAATGAGGGCTACAAATCCATCTTTGGATGAGAAAAAATGGCCTTGTGGTTTAGGAGTTATGGTCCTCCAAAGTTGGTACCTTTGCCACTTTATTTTTAACTTAGAAAAATTTCTAAGTTTTATGGTTACCCCTTTTACAAGTTATCTCACTTTTCTTGATTTTTCTTGATGAATGATGATTCAAATCATACATTAACATCATTTTAGGGTTAAAAATCCATTTTGGTGAAAAATCTCAAAAAGTCAAAGTTGACTTTTGTGCACAGTTGACTTTTTATCAGATGAATTTCAAACTGTGCAATTCTTCAGGAAATCATGTCCTTGACCTAAATCAAACTTGATGGACATGTTCCATGGGTGTCATAGGGTATATTCAATCATGTATTAGGGTTTGGGAGCATGTCTTGGTCAAAAGTCAAAGTTACAGTTGACTTTTCTCTTAAAACCCTAATTGTGGTGCAGATGAAATTGAGACTTGTTGCTCAAGCTTCTTGGATCAATCCATTGTTCCAAATGGATCAATATGGTATATTAGAGACCCTCAAATCATGTCTTGAGGTCTTGGCTCATGGTTTGTCCCAAAAGTCAACTTAGGGGGAAATTAGGTCAAGAAACCCTAATTCCTGATTTTTGATGAATGCATCCCCTGAGGCAAAATTGACTTGATGCATGGGTTCATGAGGTTCCATGAAGTATATTAGGTCATGTTTTGGATCAATGCCTTGTGCCCAGATGAAAATTTCCATCTGGAGGCCCTGGTCGACCAAAACCCTAATTTGGTGACACTGTCGATCTTGAGATTTGATCCACCTAGAAGGGAGGAGCCTTGTGCTTAATCCTTGAAGTGGGAGTCCTTTTGATCCTTTGTAGTTACTTGGGAGGTTAGACAAGTTGAAGATCATGTCATTTCTTGATTGATACTTTGTCTAAGCACTCAGAGAGGGCTTGAAACCCTAAGTCTGATTGTAGTGGATGCTACCCATCTTTGGGGAGACTGATGAAACATGATGGTTCATCTATATTGTGATGATGATTTTCACAATGATGGGAAATCTAAGTGGTTAAAATTTGGGGTATTACAGATTTTTCTGTAGCGACCAATTTTGGACGCGGTTCTTAAGCGTTGGTCGCTCTCTGCGGTTTGAGCTTTGACTACAGGTCGATTCATTTTTTATCCTATTGTGAGCTGAATAAGGAAGGGAAATAGATGTCTCCAATTAACTCTGCTTGCATACTGAGTTTAAACAGCGGTCTGTTAGGTTACAGATGCTATCAATATGGGGGGGCTTTTGTACTGGTTATTTGTATTTTCGCCAATACTGTTTTATCTAGACAGAAGGTTTCTGGCGGGGAACAAGGATTAGGATGTTAGGACTGATGTTTTTGAATTACTGCTTTTGATGGATGGAGATATGGGATTTGGGTTTTTTGTTGATTGTGCTCGCTAAGATCTTTTCTTTCGATCTTATGCCTACGTATTCCCGTTTACCGAAACAGGGAAATCAGAGCGTTCGTAGTTCCTCCTATTCTATGGGAGGAAATGGGTGTTTTGGTGTTTTGGTGTCTTGTTTAAAGCCCAAGACGTGAAGCGAAAGGTGGTTTGTATCTTGTTCAAAGCCCAAGATGTGAAGCTGAAAGGTCTATTTGTGTCTTGTTCAAAGCCCAAGACGTGAAGCTGAAAGACCTCGACTTTAGAGAGAATTTGTCATCTCTAAAGAGGGGGAAGGAGAATTACTTTAACTGGGATACGCGGATCCGAGCAATGCCATAATTTCCGAAGAAATGGTTTTAACCTGAAGGAGAAGACTTTAACTCAGTGTAGAGCAATGCCATCTTTCCTTAGGAATTTCTCATGCTAAAAGAGGGACAGTGGCATGGATATCAATGATCCAGAGGCTTGCCGCTTACAGCGATTAGATGAAAGGAAAGGAGTTGTTGATGTTTGTGTACTGTGAACGAGGCACAGCTTTGATGCTAAAAGGTTGATTGGATCAACCAGTGGTTTTCTTATACAAAAACCTAAGAGGAGGCTAATTTCCGCTAGGAAAATCATTATACAAAGCCTAAGAGGAGGCTATTTTGTGTCTCGTACAAAGCCCGAGAGAGAGGCTAAATGTTTTTGACCCGACGATAGAGTCTTTGTGTCTCGTACGAAGCCCGAGATAGAGGCTATTGTTTGTTTGACTCTACGAGGGAGTCTTTGATACTCAACAAGAGAGTGTTTTTGTATCTCGTACGAAGCCTGAGATGGAGGCTAAAGTTTGTTTGGCTCAAAAAAAGAACCTTTTTGTATCTCGTATAAAGCCCGAGATGGAGGCGAAAAGGTGATTGACTCAACGAGGGAGTCTCTTATGTGTCTCGTACAAAGCCCGAGAGAGAGGCTAAAACGTTGTTTGACTCCGCTGGGGAGAATCATTGTACAAAGCCCAAGAGAAGGCTAAGGTTACTGTGTCAGTTAAGTGACAGGTCCAGTATACTGATTTTGAAAGAGAAAATTAGTTCTTATATGAGCATCACTGTACTCATGGGTTAGATCTGAGGATCGGGGTTGTTTCCTTTTCTTTGAGGAAACTGGAAATCCAAAGGGTATTGAGACTGTCCGAGTCTGCGGGTTTCCTCCCTATTTAACGAAGGGGTCACTTGAGAATGTCTTTTGAGACTCAAGGAAGTTAGACTGTCCAAGTCTAGAGTTTTTTTCTTTTGTACTATGCTTTGAGAAACAGTAGTAGACTCTATGAAAGGACTGTTCTATGAGGATGACTAGGTTCTGTTCCTATACCTCTAGGAGGTCGTCGGGACAATTTGTACGAAGCCCAAGAGGAGGCTGGAAACTTTTAAGAAGCCGACGGGTCCTTGTACGAAGCCCAAGAGGAGGCTATCATTCCCAAAGGAAGAGATCATTATACGAAGCCTAAGAGGAGGCTGTGAATACTTCTAAGAAGCCGTAGTGTCCTTGAATAATGCCCAAGAGGAGGCCGATGCTTTTAAGAAGCCCGTGGGTCTATCATATCCTTTCCATTAGGAGAGATAACTCTTTTAAAGATAAAAACCACTGGTAAACGTGCGAGGTTTACTATCCAGCGATTTTTAGCTTTTAAAGAGGGTTCCTTAGTAAAGGTCCAAGATTATGACCGTAGTGGTTACCCAAACCCCGAGACATTCAAGGCAAGCTATCCACAAGGAATAGATCAAGCCAGGAAAGTTCGAGAATTTGGAAGAAACTCAAAGATGCCATTCACGAAGAATACATTCATCTTGGGGAGTAGAGCTTCTTGACGATTCCTAAGGAGGACAGCTGAAGAGAAGACTGTATCTGGTGCTCCTATTGGGGATCTAGGCGTCTATTTCTACGAATAAATGAAACGGCGTCACCTAGTTCTAGACGTAGTTGCCGGGGAAACTCGAAATATCTATACTATTATTACACAGTAGATATGAGTTTATGAAAGGAGACTTACAGTGAGCAGCCCCACAATACAATTATATATATATGTGAGTTTATGAAAGGAGACTTACAGTGAAACAACCCCACAATACAGTTTATAATATGGAAGCAGTAAATGAAAGCGATAACCACTTACTCGGTTGTAGTGCTTCCATGCTGTTTGGTTAGTTGTTCAACAAAGAAAGATTGAAAACAACAGTATATTCAAAATCAAAGGAGAAAGTGCTTTGAAAAAGAAGGATTTGGGGCTTACAGCTCAAGGAGAGGCCCAGGGTTTTATCAGTGAGCACACTGTTTGACTTTGTACAGCGGGACTTATACAAGTGACTGGGGCCCAAAAAGGTTTTCTGTACAAAGGGATGGGTCTTACACTCTCTCAAGAGGCCCAAAAAAGGTTTAAAGAAAAGGGAAGGGCTTATAACACGAGGGTAGGCCCAAATGATTTTTCGTTTAAAAATGGCGATCGCGCCGAGGTTTTCTTTTAACGCAGAGGGACTTATACAATAAGTGAGGCCCAAAATGTTTTGGCTAAAAGGGGCATTGGGTCTTACACTCTAATAGAGGCCCAAAGTGTTTTGAATGGGTCTTATAGCTCAAGGAGAGGCCCAGATGATTTTTATTTTTAAACGGGCGACGATCGCGCCGTTTACTTGTACAGAGGGACTTATACAATGAGTGAGGCCCAAAAAGTTTTTGTACAAGGGGGGATGGGTCTTACACTCTCTCAAGAGGCCCAAAGTGTTTTGAAAATGATTTATGAGGGTTGAATTAATCCAAAACCCTAATTTGTTTTCAAAATGTATTTAATTGAATAAAAATTCAATTAAAATGATCAAAAATTGTTTAACACATGGAAAACAAATTGTGATCTTGGATTAATGCTTCAAAAATTAAGTATTGACCTACAAAATAATTAGAAAGCATTAAAAGTTGCAAAATCAATGTAGAAAAAATATTTAAAATGCCAAAAACAATCAAAATATTAATTCTTTACAAAAATATCAATTATATGAAATAAATAATATTTTTGGGATTTTTTGTTAAAATAAAATATTTTAACATTTTTGTGAATTATTAAAAAAAGAATCAACTCAAAATCATTAAAACTCAGAGAGAAATTAATTTTTGAATCAATTAAACAAAATCACAAAAATTCAAATATTTGAATTTATGAAAAATGGCGCCAAGAACAGCTGAAGAACACGCGCGTGTTCTTGGTTTCTCAGATTTGCATTTTCTATCCAATCTCCATGAATACGTAATCATATCATGCAATCCACATATCATTATGCTCGTCTCAACCTCACGATCATGTCTATGTACTTTAATTTCATTTAAATTAAACATACAACAAGAAATCATGAAGAAACCTCAAGAACCCTAATTTCTGCATGAAGGCTAGGATTTTTGATACACGATTCAAACAATGCAATTAATTGAGGGAAAACATTCCATGCATGATTATGAACATATGGCCAAATTATTGTGCGAGGAAATATGCATAGATTGAGAGATGACCAAGTATGTGCTTACCTCCAAGTCGTGACAGCAAGTTCAAAGTGATTTTTGATTTGGAGGTGTTACAGATGAGTGGTGATGAACTGAACAGCTTCCCTACACCCTATGGATCGTGTTTGGATGGTAGGACTTGATTGAAATTGGCTGGATCATTTTGTGGTACCCAGCCGCACTTTGGTTGAAAATTTGAGCAACCAGCTGGTGATTTTGTGAAATTGATGTTTCAGAAGTAATCTAAGTGTTTGATCAGCTCATATGTGATGTATGTGAGGTGTGTGAGTGATTAGTTTGATTGGAATTGCTCTCAAACTCAAAACCCGATAGTGACTTGCCTTAGAAGGCAAAATTGGAGTGAAAGAAGAGATTTTGAGGAAAGCATCTGTTAGATGGCTTTGGTGTACTCAAACTGACCACAATTGAGCTCTATTTATAGTAGAGCAAGTTTGTTTTGCAAGGAATAGTGCATGGCAGCTGGTAAGTAGGTTTGGCCAATGTTGGCAAATGAAAATCGAAGTCTCCTCTAGCCATTGACTAGAGGTTAGGGCACAGAGCTTTGGTCCCCTTGGTCTTGGATAAGTCTTGACTGATTTCAGTTGAGAATGGCTCAGTCCATGCCACCTTGATGGTTTCATTGAATGCCTCATTCCAAATTTGAAGTCTTGTCCCTATTTTGGCCATTCTAGGTTCAACATGCTATTTCTTGTTCCATGGACTTTGGAGGCTTGGCTCAGTGATTGTCCCCTTTAGATTCAATCCTCTGAGGTGTCCAAGTGGATAGGAGCAATTGAATTTGGCTGATTTTGGCAAATCGACCAAAGTTGCAAATTCTGCCTTGCCTTGACAGATTTCAGCAAGGCAAATTGGCAATGTTGTATCTCATGGTGTAGGTTGAATTTGGCAATGTTCTTGGCCATTTTGGAAAGCTCTTACATGATATAACAACTGTTTGAACAAGTTTGGTTTTGATCTCTTTTGATTCCAAGTGAAAAATCCCCCTACATTTGGCAAAAAGTGAGGCAGAATCTGACTTAGTGAAAATTTCACTAAGTGTTGGAAAAAGTGACATTTTTACTTTTCAGCCACTTTGATCACTCCATAACTCGAAATCCTTAATGAATTAGAATGACTTGTAGTTGAAGTTTTTGTAGGTGATAATGAGGGCTACAAATCCATCTTTGGATGAGAAAAAATGGCCTTGTGGTTTAGGAGTTATGGTCCTCCAAAGTTGGTACCTTTGCCACTTTATTTTTAACTTAGAAAAATTTCTAAGTTTTATGGTTACCCCTTTTACAAGTTATCTCACTTTTCTTGATTTTTCTTGATGAATGATGATTCAAATCATACATTAACATCATTTTAGGGTTAAAAATCCATTTTGGTGAAAAATCTCAAAAAGTCAAAGTTGACTTTTGTGCACAGTTGACTTTTTATCAGATGAATTTCAAACTGTGCAATTCTTCAGGAAATCATGTCCTTGACCTAAATCAAACTTGATGGACATGTTCCATGGGTGTCATAGGGTATATTCAATCATGTATTAGGGTTTGGGAGCATGTCTTGGTCAAAAGTCAAAGTTACAGTTGACTTTTCTCTTAAAACCCTAATTGTGGTGCAGATGAAATTGAGACTTGTTGCTCAAGCTTCTTGGATCAATCCATTGTTCCAAATGGATCAATATGGTATATTAGAGACCCTCAAATCATGTCTTGAGGTCTTGGCTCATGGTTTGTCCCAAAAGTCAACTTAGGGGGAAATTAGGTCAAGAAACCCTAATTCCTGATTTTTGATGAATGCATCCCCTGAGGCAAAATTGACTTGATGCATGGGTTCATGAGGTTCCATGAAGTATATTAGGTCATGTTTTGGATCAATGCCTTGTGCCCAGATGAAAATTTCCATCTGGAGGCCCTGGTCGACCAAAACCCTAATTTGGTGACACTGTCGATCTTGAGATTTGATCCACCTAGAAGGGAGGAGCCTTGTGCTTAATCCTTGAAGTGGGAGTCCTTTTGATCCTTTGTAGTTACTTGGGAGGTTAGACAAGTTGAAGATCATGTCATTTCTTGATTGATACTTTGTCTAAGCACTCAGAGAGGGCTTGAAACCCTAAGTCTGATTGTAGTGGATGCTACCCATCTTTGGGGAGACTGATGAAACATGATGGTTCATCTATATTGTGATGATGATTTTCACAATGATGGGAAATCTAAGTGGTTAAAATTTGGGGTATTACAGATTTTTCTGTAGCGACCAATTTTGGACGCGGTTCTTAAGCGTTGGTCGCTCTCTGCGGTTTGAGCTTTGACTACAGGTCGATTCATTTTTTATCCTATTGTGAGCTGAATAAGGAAGGGAAATAGATGTCTCCAATTAACTCTGCTTGCATACTGAGTTTAAACAGCGGTCTGTTAGGTTACAGATGCTATCAATATGGGGGGGCTTTTGTACTGGTTATTTGTATTTTCGCCAATACTGTTTTATCTAGACAGAAGGTTTCTGGCGGGGAACAAGGATTAGGATGTTAGGACTGATGTTTTTGAATTACTGCATTTGATGGATGGAGATATGGGATTTGGGTTTTTTGTTGATTGTGCTCGCTAAGATCTTTTCTTTCGATCTTATGCCTACGTATTCCCGTTTACCGAAACAGGGAAATCAGAGCGTTCGTAGTTCCTCCTATTCTATGGGAGGAAATGGGTGTTTTGGTGTTTTGGTGTCTTGTTTAAAGCCCAAGACGTGAAGCGAAAGGTGGTTTGTATCTTGTTCAAAGCCCAAGATGTGAAGCTGAAAGGTCTATTTGTGTCTTGTTCAAAGCCCAAGACGTGAAGCTGAAAGACCTCGACTTTAGAGAGAATTTGTCATCTCTAAAGAGGGGGAAGGAGAATTACTTTAACTGGGATACGCGGATCCGAGCAATGCCATAATTTCCGAAGAAATGGTTTTAACCTGAAGGAGAAGACTTTAACTCAGTGTAGAGCAATGCCATCTTTCCTTAGGAATTTCTCATGCTAAAAGAGGGACAGTGGCATGGATATCAATGATCCAGAGGCTTGCCGCTTACAGCGATTAGATGAAAGGAAAGGAGTTGTTGATGTTTGTGTACTGTGAACGAGGCACAGCTTTGATGCTAAAAGGTTGATTGGATCAACCAGTGGTTTTCTTATACAAAAACCTAAGAGGAGGCTAATTTCCGCTAGGAAAATCATTATACAAAGCCTAAGAGGAGGCTATTTTGTGTCTCGTACAAAGCCCGAGAGAGAGGCTAAATGTTTTTGACCCGACGATAGAGTCTTTGTGTCTCGTACGAAGCCCGAGATAGAGGCTATTGTTTGTTTGACTCTACGAGGGAGTCTTTGATACTCAACAAGAGAGTGTTTTTGTATCTCGTACGAAGCCTGAGATGGAGGCTAAAGTTTGTTTGGCTCAAAAAAAGAACCTTTTTGTATCTCGTATAAAGCCCGAGATGGAGGCGAAAAGGTGATTGACTCAACGAGGGAGTCTCTTATGTGTCTCGTACAAAGCCCGAGAGAGAGGCTAAAACGTTGTTTGACTCCGCTGGGGAGAATCATTGTACAAAGCCCAAGAGAAGGCTAAGGTTACTGTGTCAGTTAAGTGACAGGTCCAGTATACTGATTTTGAAAGAGAAAATTAGTTCTTATATGAGCATCACTGTACTCATGGGTTAGATCTGAGGATCGGGGTTGTTTCCTTTTCTTTGAGGAAACTGGAAATCCAAAGGGTATTGAGACTGTCCGAGTCTGCGGGTTTCCTCCCTATTTAACGAAGGGGTCACTTGAGAATGTCTTTTGAGACTCAAGGAAGTTAGACTGTCCAAGTCTAGAGTTTTTTTCTTTTGTACTATGCTTTGAGAAACAGTAGTAGACTCTATGAAAGGACTGTTCTATGAGGATGACTAGGTTCTGTTCCTATACCTCTAGGAGGTCGTCGGGACAATTTGTACGAAGCCCAAGAGGAGGCTGGAAACTTTTAAGAAGCCGACGGGTCCTTGTACGAAGCCCAAGAGGAGGCTATCATTCCAAAAGGAAGAGATCATTATACGAAGCCTAAGAGGAGGCTGTGAATACTTCTAAGAAGCCGTAGTGTCCTTGAATAATGCCCAAGAGGAGGCCGATGCTTTTAAGAAGCCCGTGGGTCTATCATATCCTTTCCATTAGGAGAGATAACTCTTTTAAAGATAAAAACCACTGGTAAACGTGCGAGGTTTACTATCCAGCGATTTTTAGCTTTTAAAGAGGGTTCCTTAGTAAAGGTCCAAGATTATGACCGTAGTGGTTACCCAAACCCCGAGACATTCAAGGCAAGCTATCCACAAGGAATAGATCAAGCCAGGAAAGTTCGAGAATTTGGAAGAAACTCAAAGATGCCATTCACGAAGAATACATTCATCTTGGGGAGTAGAGCTTCTTGACGATTCCTAAGGAGGACAGCTGAAGAGAAGACTGTATCTGGTGCTCCTATTGGGGATCTAGGCGTCTATTTCTACGAATAAATGAAACGGCGTCACCTAGTTCTAGACGTAGTTGCCGGGGAAACTCGAAATATCTATACTATTATTACACAGTAGATATGAGTTTATGAAAGGAGACTTACAGTGAGCAGCCCCACAATACAATTATGTATATATGTGAGTTTATGAAAGGAGACTTACAGTGAAACAACCCCACAATACAGTTTATAATATGGAAGCAGTAAATGAAAGCGATAACCACTTACTCGGTTGTAGTGCTTCCATGCTGTTTGGTTAGTTGTTCAACAAAGAAAGATTGAAAACAACAGTATATTCAAAATCAAAGGAGAAAGTGCTTTGAAAAAGAAGGATTTGGGGCTTACAGCTCAAGGAGAGGCCCAGGGTTTTATCAGTGAGCACACTGTTTGACTTTGTACAGCGGGACTTATACAAGTGACTGGGGCCCAAAAAGGTTTTCTGTACAAAGGGATGGGTCTTACACTCTCTCAAGAGGCCCAAAAAAGGTTTAAAGAAAAGGGAAGGGCTTATAACACGAGGGTAGGCCCAAATGATTTTTCGTTTAAAAATGGCGATCGCGCCGAGGTTTTCTTTTAACGCAGAGGGACTTATACAATAAGTGAGGCCCAAAATGTTTTGGCTAAAAGGGGCATTGGGTCTTACACTCTAATAGAGGCCCAAAGTGTTTTGAATGGGTCTTATAGCTCAAGGAGAGGCCCAGATGATTTTTATTTTTAAACGGGCGACGATCGCGCCGTTTACTTGTACAGAGGGACTTATACAATGAGTGAGGCCCAAAAAGTTTTTGTACAAGGGGGGATGGGTCTTACACTCTCTCAAGAGGCCCAAAGTGTTTTGAAAATGATTTATGAGGGTTGAATTAATCCAAAACCCTAATTTGTTTTCAAAATGTATTTAATTGAATAAAAATTCAATTAAAATGATCAAAAATTGTTTAACACATGGAAAACAAATTGTGATCTTGGATTAATGCTTCAAAAATTAAGTATTGACCTACAAAATAATTAGAAAGCATTAAAAGTTGCAAAATCAATGTAGAAAAAATATTTAAAATGCCAAAAACAATCAAAATATTAATTCTTTACAAAAATATCAATTATATGAAATAAATAATATTTTTGGGATTTTTTGTTAAAATAAAATATTTTAACATTTTTGTGAATTATTAAAAAAAGAATCAACTCAAAATCATTAAAACTCAGAGAGAAATTAATTTTTGAATCAATTAAACAAAATCACAAAAATTCAAATATTTGAATTTATGAAAAATGGCGCCAAGAACAGCTGAAGAACACGCGCGTGTTCTTGGTTTCTCAGATTTGCATTTTCTATCCAATCTCCATGAATACGTAATCATATCATGCAATCCACATATCATTATGCTCGTCTCAACCTCACGATCATGTCTATGTACTTTAATTTCATTTAAATTAAACATACAACAAGAAATCATGAAGAAACCTCAAGAACCCTAATTTCTGCATGAAGGCTAGGATTTTTGATACACGATTCAAACAATGCAATTAATTGAGGGAAAACATTCCATGCATGATTATGAACATATGGCCAAATTATTGTGCGAGGAAATATGCATAGATTGAGAGATGACCAAGTATGTGCTTACCTCCAAGTCGTGACAGCAAGTTCAAAGTGATTTTTGATTTGGAGGTGTTACAGATGAGTGGTGATGAACTGAACAGCTTCCCTACACCCTATGGATCGTGTTTGGATGGTAGGACTTGATTGAAATTGGCTGGATCATTTTGTGGTACCTAGCCGCACTTTGGTTGAAAATTTGAGCAACCAGCTGGTGATTTTGTGAAATTGATGTTTCAGAAGTAATCTAAGTGTTTGATCAGCTCATATGTGATGTATGTGAGGTGTGTGAGTGATTAGTTTGATTGGAATTGCTCTCAAACTCAAAACCCGATAGTGACTTGCCTTAGAAGGCAAAATTGGAGTGAAAGAAGAGATTTTGAGGAAAGCATCTGTTAGATGGCTTTGGTGTACTCAAACTGACCACAATTGAGCTCTATTTATAGTAGAGCAAGTTTGTTTTGCAAGGAATAGTGCATGGCAGCTGGTAAGTAGGTTTGGCCAATGTTGGCAAATGAAAATCGAAGTCTCCTCTAGCCATTGACTAGAGGTTAGGGCACAGAGCTTTGGTCCCCTTGGTCTTGGATAAGTCTTGACTGATTTCAGTTGAGAATGGCTCAGTCCATGCCACCTTGATGGTTTCATTGAATGCCTCATTCCAAATTTGAAGTCTTGTCCCTATTTTGGCCATTCTAGGTTCAACATGCTATTTCTTGTTCCATGGACTTTGGAGGCTTGGCTCAGTGATTGTCCCCTTTAGATTCAATCCTCTGAGGTGTCCAAGTGGATAGGAGCAATTGAATTTGGCTGATTTTGGCAAATCGACCAAAGTTGCAAATTCTGCCTTGCCTTGACAGATTTCAGCAAGGCAAATTGGCAATGTTGTATCTCATGGTGTAGGTTGAATTTGGCAATGTTCTTGGCCATTTTGGAAAGCTCTTACATGATATAACAACTGTTTGAACAAGTTTGGTTTTGATCTCTTTTGATTCCAAGTGAAAAATCCCCCTACATTTGGCAAAAAGTGAGGCAGAATCTGACTTAGTGAAAATTTCACTAAGTGTTGGAAAAAGTGACATTTTTACTTTTCAGCCACTTTGATCACTCCATAACTCGAAATCCTTAATGAATTAGAATGACTTGTAGTTGAAGTTTTTGTAGGTGATAATGAGGGCTACAAATCCATCTTTGGATGAGAAAAAATGGCCTTGTGGTTTAGGAGTTATGGTCCTCCAAAGTTGGTACCTTTGCCACTTTATTTTTAACTTAGAAAAATTTCTAAGTTTTATGGTTACCCCTGTTACAAGTTATCTCACTTTTCTTGATTTTTCTTGATGAATGATGATTCAAATCATACATTAACATCATTTTAGGGTTAAAAATCCATTTTGGTGAAAAATCTCAAAAAGTCAAAGTTGACTTTTGTGCACAGTTGACTTTTTATCAGATGAATTCCAAACTGTGCAATTCTTCAGGAAATCATGTCCTTGACCTAAATCAAATTTGATGGACATGTTCCATGGGTGTCATAGGGTATATTCAATCATGTATTAGGGTTTGGGAGCATGTCTTGGTCAAAAGTCAAAGTTATAGTTGACTTTTCTCTTAAAACCCTAATTGTGGTGCAGATGAAATTGAGACTTATTGCTCAAGCTTCTTGGATCAATCCATTGTTCCAAATGGATCAATATGGTATATTAGAGACCCTCAAATCATGTCTTGAGGTCTTGGCTCATGGTTTGTCCCAAAAGTCAACTTAGGGGTGAATTAGGTCAAGAAACCCGAATTCCTGATTTTTGATGAATGCATCCCCTGAGGCAAAATTGACTTGATGCATGGGTTCATGAGGTTCCATAAAGTATATTAGGTCATGTTTTGGATCATTGCCTTGTGCCCAGATGAAAATTTCCATCTGAAGGCCCTGGTCGACCAAAACCCTAATATGGTGACACTGTCGATCTTGAGACTTGATCCACCTAGAAGGGAGCTGCCTTGTGCTTAATCCTTGAAGTGGGAGTCCTTTTGATCCTTTGTAGTTACTTGGGAGGTTAGACAAGTTGAAGATCATGTCATTTCTTGATTGATCCTTTTTCTAAGCACTCAGAGAGGGCTTGAAACCCTAAGTCTGATTGTAGTGGATGCTCACCCATCTTTGGGGAGACTGATGAAGCATGATGGTTCATCCATATTGTGATGATGATTTTCACAATGATGGGAAATCTAAGTGGTCAAAATTTGGGGTATTACAGATGCCCTTATTTAATCTTCTTGGACCCGAAGGTGTGAATGACGAAGGGATTCGGGCATTCGGGGTGCAAGAGGATTAAATATCGGAATACCCAAAATTTTGATGGTGGTTATGAATGGTAGCTTTCGCATTCATCTTCTTTAGCTAAGCAATGATGCTTAGAAAAGGTAAACTTCCCCTCGATCCTGGTCTCCTACCAAGGAACTGGTCTCAGTTGTGGAAACAAACTTCCCCTCGATCCTGGTTTCCTACCAAGGGACTGGTCTTAGTTTCTGATTTAAACTTCCCCTCGATCCTGGTTTCCTACCAAGGAACTGGTCTTAGTTTCTGATTTAAACTTCCCTTCGATCCTGGTTTCCTACCAAGGAACTGGTCTTAGTTTCTGATTTAAACTTCCCCTCGATCCTGGTTTCCTACCAAGGAACTGGTCTTAGTTTCTGATGTAAACTTCCCCTCGATCCTGGTTTCCTACCAAGGAACTGGTCTTAGTTTCTTTTGTCAATAAACTTTACTGACATGGGACGCTATGCGTAGCGGCTTTCCTTCAAACTTCTCGCCGAATTTTCCTAGGGAGATGCCATTTGAGTGGAAAAAGTTTTGATGTCAGACTTGCTGGGGAACCCATTCGTCTGAGTTATAGAGGTACACAAACTTCTCTGTTTTGGAGACGCCATTTGTCGATTCTACTGGGGAAAGCGAGTCTCTTGAGAGACTGTTTTCGTTTGGGGTTACATCATACTTTTCTCGGGATCTTCCCGGAGAAATGCCATATGATGGGGTCCAATTTTGAGGTGCCGATGACCTTCACATCAGTGGTTTTTCGGAGCAAAACTGGCGTGCTGCCGAATCTCTGATCACGAGGCTTTCTCTGTGGATTTTCCTTAATCCGGGAAAGCAAGGATATCATCTTCAATGGTGAAGAGTGATGCTTATTGAAAGTTTTCTCTGGCTTTTCAGAGGTTCAAGTTATCAAAGTGATCAATGACCAACTTCTTTCCAGAATTAAACTGGAAGCGAGGTTGTTCAGACACAGTATTTCCTGACGAGGCAAGAACTGACAACTCGATTGAGAGGACTTCTACCACTAGGGGACAGGACCGACTAGAGTGATAGTGATGCAATATGAAATGTGAATGCAAATAAAAAATGCATGATGTATGTATGTATGTACTGACAAAACAGACACAACATACAGACTAAGAGATGAACACAATTGGATACTCGGCCATCGCGGGGCGAAGAAGTACCGTTGATTCAAAATAGCAATTCCACCTTGCTTAGGAGAGATAGTCCCGTTGGGAACTATGTTGATCGGGCTTAGGAGATGAGAACTCGGCCGAGGATGTCAGACGAAACAGGGTCTCTGACACAGTTGATCCCTTCATTCAGGCGAACTGGTTTAGAAGGAGTACTTTGATTCTGCACTTTGAAGTTCGCTTACTTCGGGAGAAGCGATCGATGTTCTTCTGATGTTCAACAGTCAAAAGAAATGCCATCTTTAATTTTAAAGCAGAAAAAGTTTAACAAGTAAATTTATTTTTGTTTTATTTCAAGAATCGCTGATTAAGTTTAAACAACGTCGTTCTGTAAAGCTAAAACAAGTAAAGAATTACAAACAAAAGCACAAGGGCTCAAATTTTATTGATAAGATGGAGATCAGCCAAACGCGTGATTCCAAAGAGTATATATAAAGTTAGAAAATGGTAATTTACAGGGAAAAGGGCTACGTTGAAACATAACGACCACTATCCTTCTACCAACTTTGAGTTCGGGACATCCTGAACTTCCGTCGAAGATGACCTCTGACTGGAGATTTCCTCTGATGGATGATGTAACTGCTGCTGAGGGACTTGCCTCTGTTGAACATAGTTACTTGCCATTATCCCTAATTTTTGCCTGGATTGTACTATGAGATTTCCAATCCATCGGGATGATTTTTTTTCATGTCTCTAACTTTTACCTGGACCGCCCTTTCGGGTTTTCATTCCACCGAGACGTTTTTTTTAGGCGAAGTATTTCTTGACTACATCAACATTCGTGGGGTAGGCAAATTCCTCTCCGTCCATGGTTGCAAGTCTCAAGGCACCGCCTGAGAAAGCTTTCGTGACCACATAGGGGCCATCATAATTTGGGGTCCATTTGCCCCGAGAGTCAGTGAGAAATGATTGTATATTCTTGACCACGAGGTCTCCTTTTCTGAAAATACGAGGTCGGACCTTTTTGTCGAACGCCCTTTTCATTCTCTGTTGATATAACTGACCGTGGCATAGTGCCGTGATTCTCTTCTCCTCAATCAGATTTAGTTCGTCGTGTCGACTTTGACACCATTCGGCTTCGGTGAGCTGAGCTTCCATCAATACCCGGATTGATGGGATCTTTACTTCTATGGGGAGAACTGCCTCCATGCCATATACTAGAGAGAAAGGGGTTGCCCCTGTTGAAGTGCGGATAGATGTTCGATAACCGTGAAGAGCAAAGGGTAGCATCTCGTGCCAATCTTTATAGGTTACAACCATCTTTTGAACAATCCTTTTGATGTTCTTGTTAGCCGCTTCTACCGCTCCGTTCATCTTGGGTCGGTAGGGAGATGAGTTATGGTGTTCGATCTTGAACTCTGCACACAACTCTTTCATCATCTTATTGTTCAAGTTAGATCCATTATCAGTAATGATCTCGCTTGGAACACCATAACGACAGATGATATTGTTTTTGATAAATCAGACCACCACTTGTCGGGTTACATTGGCGAATGACGCTGCTTCGACCCACTTGGTGAAATAGTCAATGGCTACTAGAATGAACCGATGTCCGTTTGAAGCCTTAGGTTCAATCATGCCAATCGTGTCGATTCCCCATATGGAAAATGGCCACGAGGAAGAAAGAACTTTGAGATGTGATGGCGGTACATGAATTTTGTCGGAGTATATCTGACACTTGTGACACCTCCTCATGTACTTGTAGCAGTCGGATTCCATGGTCAACCAATAATACCCGGCCCTGAGAATTTTTCTCGCCATTGTGTGTCCGTTGGCATGAGTGCCAAAGGATCCTTCATGAATTTCTTTCATGAGCATGTCTGCTTCTGGTCTGTCGACGCATCGGAGCAAGACCATGTCAAAATTTCTCTTATAAAGAGTGTCACCGCTCAGGAAGAAGCTTCCAGCCAATCTTCTGAGGGTTTTCCTGTCTTTTCTGAGTGCCCCAGATGGGTACTCTTGGTTCTGAAGGAAGCACTTGATATCGTGATACCAAGGTCTGTCGTCTATGACTGCTTCAATCGCGAAGATGTAAGCGGGCCGTTCAAGGCGCATGATGTCGATCTTAGGTATGTCATTCCATCGACCTACACTAATCATGGAAGAGAGAGTGGCTAATGCATCAGCCATGTGATTCTCATCATGAGGGATGTGATGAAAGTCGACTCTGTTGAAGAAGGGTAACAACCTTCTTGCATAGTCTTTGTAAGGAATCAATCCTGATTGGCATGTGTTCCAATCTCCTTTTATCTGATTGATAACCAAGGCTGAATTGCCGTATACGTCCAAGTTCTTGATCCTTAAATCAATCGCTTCTTCGAGACCCATGATACAAGCTTCGTATTCGGCCTTGTTGTTCGTACATTTGAACATAAGTCTGGCAGTGAAAGGAATGTGGGTACCCTGAGGGGTAACAATGATTGCCCCAATTCCATTTCCATAATGATTGACTGCTCCGTCAAAGATAAGTCCCCACTGGGAACCTGGTTCTGGACCTTCACTGGGTAACGGTTCATCGCAATCTTTCATTTTTAGATACATGACATCTTCGTCTGGGAAGTCAAACCCGATTGATTCCTGATCGTCAATCGGTTGATGAGCCAAATGATCGGCTAAAATACTTCCTTTAACGGCTTTCTGAGCATGGTACTCTATGTCATATTCTGATAGTAACATCTGCCAACGGGCAATCCTTCCCGTGAGAGCAGGTTTTTCGAAAACGTACTTGATTGGATCCATTTGGGAGACCAACCAAGCAGTATGACGAATCATGTACTGGCGAAGACGTTTGGCTGCCCAAGCCAAAGCGCAACAAGTTTTCTCAAGCATTGTGTACCGAGTTTCACAGTCGGTGAATTTCTTGCTCAAATAGTAAATGGCAGACTCTTTCCTTTTAGTTTCGTCTTGTTGGCCAAGTACACATCCCATTGAGTCCTCTAGGACTGTGAGGTAAATGATCAGTGGTCTTCCTTCCACTGGAGGTGATAGGATCAGAGGATTCAACAGATATTCCTTGATACTGTCGAAGGCAGTTTGGCAATCTTCTGACCAAACGGAATCCTGGTTCTTTTTGAGTAATTTGAAAATCGGCGCACATGTCGCGGTCATAAGGAATATGAATCTGGAGATGTAGTTCAAACGTCCCAGGAATCCTCTGACTTATTTTTCAGTTTTCGGAGAAGGCATTTCTTGAATGGCCTTGACCTTGTCAGGATCAACTTCAATTCCTTTCTGGCTGACGATGAACCCTAGTAATTTCCCTGAACGGACACCGAAGGTGCACTTGTTAGGATTCAAGCGGAGCTTGAATTTTCTTAGACGTTCGAACAATTTTGACAGATGTTCAACGTGCTCATCCTCTGTTCTTGATTTTGCAATCAAATCATCGACATATACCTCGATTTCTTTGTGTATCATGTCATGAAACAGAGTAGTCATGGCCCTTTGATAGGTTGCCCCAGCATTCTTCAAACCGAACGGCATTACCTTGTAACAAAAGGTACCCCATGGGGTAATGAACGAAGTTTTCTCCATGTCTTTCGGCGCCATTTTAATCTGATTATAGCCCGAGAATCCATCCATGAAGGAGAATACTTTGAACTTTGTTGTGCTGTCAACCAGCATGTCAATGTGTGGTAAAGGAAAGTCGTCCTTTGGACTTGCCTTGTTTAGATCTCTGTAATCAACACACATTCTGACCTTTCCATCCTTTTTGGGAACGGGTAAGATGTTGGCTAACCATTGAGGATATTCAGATGTAGCGAGGAAACCCGCGTCAATCTGTTTTTGTACCTCCTCTTTGATTTTGATGGCCATGTCCGGGTGAGTCCGTCTCAACCTTTGCTTTACTGGCGGACATTCCGATCTCAACGGTAAGTGATGTTCCACGATGCTGGTATCCAACCCTGGCATATCCTGATAGGACCAAGCGAATACATCGGGGAATGCTTTGAGAAGCTTTATCAAACTTTCTTTGACAGTTGGACTGAGCAGTGCTCCAATCCTGATTTCTTTTCTCTCTTTTTCTGAACCCAAGTTTACCGTTTCCAATGGCACTTTGTGAGGTTCGATGGACCATTCCTCTTGTCTGAGTAGTCGGGAGATCTCTTCTGGAATTTCGTTGTCAACTTCTTCTTCAGCCCCAAATACCGGGAACTCAAAATCGGGAGAAGGCATCGGATCATATGTTTCAACGGGGTATAAAACAAGCAATCTGCATGACGTGATGATTTGTGTTTATAAGAGATAGAGAAAATGTAAGTGTGTGCAGTGTATTTATTTTACTGCTTGTTTTTATCATTGAATGTTTTTTAGGATTACCATTTTCTGAAAAAGCAAAAAAAAGAAAACAGCAATTGATGCGGAAATTACAGAACGACGTTATTTTATTAATGAACAAGTCGAATCTTGAAACTACAGCCCTATAAAACAAAACTCACTCGCTCTGGGCAAAGCGAAGAGGGAAATTTACAAAAAGCGAGCCCTATCAAAACATCCGTTTCACCTGGGCAGGGTGAAAGGTTAAAGATGGCAATTACTTTGACTGATGAACGACCTTCGAAACCTCGACGACAACCCATTGGCGGCGAACTCCTCGGTGAATCACAAAGTCTGGCACCTTCCTTGATTTGTCTTCAGAAATGACGCTGATTTCTGGTGGAGTAGGATCATTGGAATCTGTCTCCCAAGCAGAGTTGTCGTAGGAGGATTCCTCTGTTGTATTTTGCATAGCATTTGTGCTCTCAGCTGTATCTCCCCATCCAGTTGACTGGATATCTTCGAGCCTGATACGAGAGCTTTCGGGAGTAGTGTACTTGAACATAAAGTCATATTTTCCACTTGGTTGTCCCAAAGTGTCCCAAACTTCTTTGGAACTGGAGAAGTCATCCCTCTCGATGACGTTGACCTCAGGAAAAACATAGCTAATGAATTCTAGTCCTGCAAACGTTGCGAATTCATCTTCATGTTGAGTAGTTTCTGAATGACCTGAGTGTTGATCCCATGACATGGTGGGGACATAGGTATTCTGTTCAATGACGCTCAACTGAGTTTCATTACTCGGCTGACTTTCTTGCCCCAAGTTTCCCGGGTAAGGCTGCCAGATTGGCCGGCCATCCATCGGGCCATAGTAATTGTGATCAAAGTTTTCTTTCATCAGAGTGTCTTCCTCTAATGAATTTGGCGGAGCACGACATCCTTCCGGATCACAATCTCCGTAGATCATTTCGACATCTGATCTTGGTATAAATCTCGGACTTTCTGTAGGAAAACAAAAAGGCATAGGCACCTCTTCCCGAGACATATAGCCGTCCTTGTTAAGGTAGGACTTCCATTCTTCATCTGTGTCAGAGGGATCTTCCTCATTGATAGCATGAACTGTCTGAGACACTGGGTGAAGAAAACCTCCACTGTGGAAGAAGTTTTGAAGGGGATGAAGACTTTCATCGTTGGCGACTGTCTGAGTACAGGTCGCAGAAAAACCAAGACCCTTCTTTGTTTTATTGTCAGTGGGAATGACAAGTTATCCCCATCCTTTTGTATCGGTACTCTCGACCGCTTTGATAGCATCGTTGTATGAAGAAATTGAAGTTCCTTCTTCGGATTGATCATTCTTGCTCACTGATAGTGCTTGGAACTGAGTTCCAATAACCTCCTCGGGTTCTACACAAGTAGATGATGATAGGTTACTCACAAGCAAGGCTTGTTCCACACAAACCGTGACAAGTTGATCGTTCTTGATGAACTTTAGCTTTTGGTGGAGGGTCGAAGTAACCGCTCCAGCCTGATGTATCCAAGGTCTTCCTAATAAACAACTGTATGTTGCCCGGATGTCCATGACCTGGAAAGTGATTTGGAAAGTGTGAGGACCAATAGTTATGGGAAGATCAACTTCGCCGATAACTGTTTTTCTGGATCCGTCGAATGCTTTGACGACGACCTCGCTGACTCTCATCAGAGGGCCCTTAAATGATAATTGCGTCAAAGTGGACTTTGGCATAACATTCAGGGCTGACCCTGTGTCTACCAGTACATTGGCTAAAGCATCGCCCTAGCAGTTGACTGTAATGTTGAGCGCCATGTTATGACGGCGACCCTCTTCGGGTAATTCCTCATCACTAAATCCCAAATTGTTGCAGGAAGTGATGTTAGAGACAATACTATCGAACTGTCTGATTGTTACATCCTGTTCCACAAAGGCTTGCTCCAATACTTTCTGTAGAGCCTCTCTGTGTGCTTCTGAACTGAGTAATAGTGATAATACTGAGATCTTTGAAGGAGTCTGTAACAGTTGATCAACAATGTTATATTCAATCCTTTGGATGAGCTTTAGCATCTCATCTTTGTCTTTTGAAAGGTCGGGATTACTGGATTGACCGACTGGTGGATCAGGAATTTCTGCCTGAAGTTCCTTTTCTTTGTTGGATTCTCCAACCCCTCGGTTGAAGATTCGACTGCTCCGTGTTACACGACTGATGTCGGCAATATTCACGACGGAGGGTAATGGAATTTCCTTTCCATTCTCGATTATTGTTGCACCGTATTTGTAAGGGATTGCCTTAGCTGATTCATACGGTAGTGGCCCCGGTAGATAGATGACTATGGGGACTTTCCGATTTTTCTGACCATCATAGGTAACCTTGATCCTTTCCCGGTTGGGAACTCTAGATTCGTCAAGTAGAGGGATGATGGCAAAAACATCCCTGGTCCTGTGATGACCAGAGATCGTGACAACATCCTCAACTTACTCGGCAAGGTATTTCGGCGACTAAATGATGGGTCCTGAACCGGGATATGGGCGAATTTCTCCATGATCGACCTGACCCTGAAGAGCTGCTCTCACAAGGTAACACCCTTGGTTACTTTCTGCACAGATTCTACAACTGTCATAGTTGTGTGGTGGCACCTGGCCACGCCCACTTTGAATACAATGTAACCTCACTAGGTTACCTTCCATTGATCGGACATCCTGACTTTGACGACGAGTAGGATTCCTGTTATTGATACTAATCTGCTGAGTATCTTCGTCCATATAGATTGGCATCCACCAGTGATTTAACAAGTGCTGAAGTGCCTCCTGGACAAGGGTACAACCTCGATCGTTTTCGCAACCCGCTTTACAATTTTGATAGTCATGTGATATTAAGAATCTAAGTCGGACCTGCTCAGCATGTAACTCTACCAGGTTGGTATCCATTACGCGAATGTCGAAGATCTGAACCACGTTGATTTGATAGGAGTTCCTATCATGGTAGTCTTGGATCCATCCAAGATCCATCTGACGCTGGAGGGTCTCTTGTATGAAAGAGCATCCCTGTTTGTTTACCGAACAAATCAGACAGGAACTGTAATCGTGCCGTGGCAGATTATGATACTGGCTTTGCCTTGAGTGCATCGCCACCAAGTTGACATTCATCGCACGGATGTCGTGGTTTTGAATGACGTTGGAATTCGTGCAAACCATGTTAACTCCACGAACTCGGTGCTCTTGGATCCATCCAAGATCCATTTGTTCCTGTAGAGCTGCTTGCACTACAGAACACCCCTGGTTGTCTTTAGAGCAGATATCACACTGGTGATAATTATGAGGTGGCACATGGCCATATCCACTCTGTCTACAATGTATCTTGACCAGATTGGTCCGCAATAAGAGTACATCGTGAATTTGATAGACATTGTTAGTCTCTTTCTCAATCAGATTGACTACAGTTTTCTCGTGTTGAGGCAGCGGGTTCGTAAGAACATTAGGATTCATATCTTTGAAAGATAAGAGCCCGCTCCTAACAAGTTTTTGCACGTCGGATTTGAAATTGAGACAAGTCTCAATGTTATGCCCTGAACCTCCTTGATGATAAGGGCATGTTTGATCCGCTTTAAACCAAAAAGGCGGATTTTCCGGAACTGAAAGGGGAGACTTAGTCTGGATGTGCCCCTTAGCCAGCAGTAACGGAAATAGCTCTGCGTACGTTACGGGTATAGGATCAAATCCTGGTGGCCGTATTGTACGGTTGTTGTTATATGGAGGACGAGCCTGCTGAAGAGGTTGTTGTGTCCTTTGTTGGTCAGGTTGGCTCTGCGCAACCTGAGGTCGATACATAGGAACAGGCGCGGGGCCGATAGCAGGAGTAACAGCTGCTACTGGCTGATAATGACGCCTTTGCTTTCTGAGAGAGATATTCCCAATATCTTGCTCTTTTTTCTTAGGGAGAGCACTACCGTATTTTTTAGTACCGCTCGTTGATCCAGTGTCTTTTACCAAACGTCCTTCTCGGACGGCTTCCTCAAGACGTACACCCATGCCGACCATTTCGGTGAAATCACTGGGTGCACTGGCAATCATTCGGTCATAGTAAAATGAGCTTAAGGTCTTTAAGAAGATTTTTGTCATCTCTTTTTCCTCAAGAGGTGGACAAATTTGAGCGGCAATTTCACGCCACCTTTGAGCATACTCCTTAAAGGTTTCCTTTTCCTTTTGCGACATTGATCTGAGTTGATCTCTGTCGGGTGCCATGTCCAAATTGTACTTGTATTGTTGGACGAAGGCAGTACCAAGATCTCTGAATGTACTGATCGTAGTACGGTTTAAACCCATGTACCATTTGAGTGCGGCACCGGTTAAACTATCTTGGAAGTAGTGAATCAGCAGGTCCTGATTCTCCGTCTGAGCTGACATCCGCCGAGCGTACATCACCAGATGGCTCTGAGGGCAAGAGTTACCCTTGTATTTTTCCAAGTCGGGCACTTGGAACTTGTGCGGGACTTTCACATTTGGGACCAAGCAGAGGTCTGCGGCGTCCTTTCCAAATAGATCCTGACCGCGAATGGCTTGCAGCTCCTTCTGCATTTCCAAGAATTTCTCCTGGAATTCATCCATTCAATCGAACATAGTTTCCTTCTTACCAGAAGGTGTTTGTGGAATCTGTCCTTCCG
This sequence comes from Lathyrus tuberosus, assembly GCA_022829125.1. Taxonomy (NCBI): domain Eukaryota; kingdom Viridiplantae; phylum Streptophyta; class Magnoliopsida; order Fabales; family Fabaceae; genus Lathyrus; species Lathyrus tuberosus. Next base: position 6,229,561 of record JALAZF010000177.1, on the reverse strand, counting down.
GGACAGTGTGCACCACAGGGGGTGGTACCGTGACTACGACAGTAAGTCTTGGCGCTTCCCGAAGTTTGTAACCTTCAGGAGTCTTCAGTATGCCCCTGGCATCTTCGCTTTCCCGAAGTTTGTAACCTTCAGGCCCAACGGCTTCTGTTGCGATTCCCTGATCTTCAGTGATCGGCGGAACATATCCTTCCGGGATATAGTTAACAGGCATGCCCCAAGGACGATCTTTCGGCATCTGATACCTAGGATCATACTTTTCTATGATGGGCGTTGAAGTGATCTCTGAGATCACAGTTCTTTGTAGCTGAGCTTATGCCATGGCTTGCATGTCGTTACGAAGCTTTCTCATATCCTCTCTCAGAGCGTCGATCTCTTCTTTCAAATCTCTATTTTCTTCCTCAAGATCATCCATCTTTTTCTGACGATTGGCCCGAGTATTATACGAATGAGACAGTTTGACTCTAGAATCGAGACACAAACATGAGATTCGTAGGGAAGAAGAATACGCGATGTGAGAATGATGAATGCAATGATTATATTAATTGTTGTTTTCTGGTTTAATCAAAATAAACTTCGACAATTAGATTGCAAATATCAAACAGTGGGGAAACCCATTTTTATTGAAATGATTACAGAAATGGAAATACAGTAGATTACAAAGTGCAGAAACAGAAACCTAAACTAATGGGTCCCGAGTTCTCTTCTTTGACCGGGGCGCTTGGGCCGTTGTCGGGTTGTCATTCCTTTGGCAAGTGAAAGGAGTGAGCAAATTCCTTTGGTCATCTTGATTCTCTACAGCATGTTGCTCCAAAATTTCGATCAGAGCATCTTTCTCTTTTAGTAGTTCTGTATTTGGATACACTCTACGTCGAGGGTGCGGTACTTGTTCTTCCAAGATCTTCTTTCCTTTTGAACTTTGTTGAGAGTAGCCTGAAGCTTTTCAGTTTCCGTCATGAAGTACATGACAGTTTCCCTCGGTGGAAGAATTCCGTAACGAGGATAAGGCATTTTTAGCTTGAGAGCTCTGGTTTGTACCCAATGGAGATAAGGCTCCACCGAGACACAATCCGGTTTTCCCAGAGACTCTCGTCCTTTCTTCTGAACCTGTTTCCAAGCTTGCACTATTTTCATCTTTAGTGCTCTGTCATTTTCTCCTTCTTTGAAGAAAAGACCTTCCAGATGAACACCCAGTGGGATGTGTCTCATCGGGTATCCAAATTGACGAAGAACCAATATCGGATGATAGTTGATTCCTCCTTTAGTTCCTATGAGGGGTACGCTGGGGAAGTTTCCACAACGGTCAATGATTCTGATTCCCTCATAAATCCTATTACACCAATCTATATCGGAATTGGTGAGAGACATGATCTTCTGCGACCAACGTAAGACACTCTTGCAATCCCAAAAAGCAGCAGACTTGGGCAAGTGAGAGATAAACCATTTGTAGAGCAAAGGTACACAGCATGTGATCTCCCCTCCGCTGTACAAATTTCCCAAGTGTACAGAATGATACGCATCTGCGAGCAAAGTCGGCACAGGGTTTCCAATGAGAAAAACCTTAATAGCGTTGATATCGACGAAGTTATTGATGTTGGGAAACAAAAATAAACCGTAGGTGAGCAAGACAAAGATGCTTTCAAAAGCAGTCCCGTTCCCTATACTAGCGAAGTATAGAGCCTTTTTTATCAAGAACTGAGCTGGCAAACCTTGGATGCCACCCATAGTAATCATGTGAGTCCTGACCTCAGACTCGTCCAAATGAATTGCTCTTGCAATAGTCTGATTCTTTGGAATTTCTTCCAGTCCAGAAAATGGAGCTCGATCTGTGATATGTAAATCAGCCAGATGAGAATACTCCTCCAGCGTTGGTGATAACTGGTAATCCGGGAATGTGAAACAGTGATAAACCGGATCGTAGAACTGAATGAGCGCGTCCATGATCCCCTCAATCACATGGACTCTTAACAGTGGTAGCAATCCACCGTGCTTGGCTCTAAAAGCCTCTGGGTTAACGATCATCCTTGCTAACCTTCTCAAATCCCCTAGTTTTGGAACCTTGAAGGTATACTGGCGAGTTCTCCTTCTACCGAAATCCATTAGCGTAATCCTCCTCTCTCCTATTTGCAATCACAGTCTTAGTTTAATTTGAAAAACAGAGAGACTAGAAGAGAAATTTTTTTGAATGTTTTAATGTTTTATTAAATGGATGCATGAATGCAGCACACAAAAACATAGAAAAAACATGGGGTCAGAGGGTCGTTGTCATGAAGTCAAGGCTCTACCCATCCCCAAAGGTTTATACTAGGGTGATTTTTGTACCTGTACTCATTATCATCAGCTCCTCCCAAGAAGGCAGATAACAAGCGGATCGCCAGCGAGTTGTGTACAATCTTAGAGTAAGTGCTATTCACCGAGAATAGATCACCAGCCTCAAATGAGGGTAGTATCGCGTAACAACTATTTCCGATAGCTTCCGCACTACGAAAGGGTTGGCTTTTCCTAAGTGTATACTCAATCTCACCACATACGGCATCACCCGCATTCCCATTAGCAGAAAAATAAACACGTATAGCAATTAGGAAAAGCAGTATATATATTTGTCCTAAACATCCTAGACCTTTTAAAGCTAAGAATCCTAAGTTCCTGACAGAAAATGGGTTCCCCGGCGGAAGCCCCAATCTGTGGTATTCACACAAGAGGTGAAAAGGGAAACCGTGCCTAGATCTAACTTTGATCGGCCCCACGGTAGACGCCATTTTTCTGTAGCGAGCGATTTTGGACGCGGTTCTTAAGCGCTGGTCGTTCTCTGCGGTTTGAGCTTTGACTATAGGTCGATTCATTTTTTATCCTATTGTGAGCTGAATAAGGAAGGGAAATAGATGTCTCCAATTAACCCTGCTTGCATACTGAGTTTAAACAGCGGCCTGTTAGGTTACGGATGCTATCAATGTGGGGGGGCTTTTGTACTGGTTATTTGTATTTTCGCCAATACTGTTTTATCTAGACAGAAGGTTTCTGGCAGGGAACAAGGATTAGGATGTTAGGACTGATGTTTTTGAATTACTGCTTTTGATGGATGGAGATATGGGATTTGGGTTTTTTGTTGATTGTGCTCGCTAAGATCTTTTCTTTCGATCTTATGCCTACGTATTCCCGTTTACCGAAACAGGGAAATCAGAGCGTTCGTAGTTCCTCCTATTCTATGGGAGGAAATGGGTGTTTTGGTGTCTTGTTTAAAGCCCAAGACGTGAAGCGAAAGGTGGTTTGTATCTTGTTCAAAGCCCAAGATGTGAAGCTGAAAGGTCTATTTGTGTCTTGTTCAAAGCCCAAGACGTGAAGCTAAAAGACCTCGACTTTAGAGAGAATTTGTCATTTCTAAAGAGGGGGAAGGAGAATTACTTTAACTGGGATACGCGGATCCGAGCAATGCCATAATTTCTGAAGAAATGGTTTTAACCTGAAGGAGAAGACTTTAACTCAGTGTAGAGCAATGCCATCTTTCCTTAGGAATTTCTCATGCTAAAAGAGGGACAGTGGCATGGATATCAATGATACAGAGGCTTGCCGCTTACAGCGATTAGATGAAAGGAAAGGAGTTGTTGATGTTTGTGTACTGTGAACGAGGCACAACTTTGATGCTAAAAGGTTGATTGGATCAACCAGTGGTTTTCTTATACAAAAGCCTAAGAGGAGGCTAATTTTCGCTAGGAAAATCATTATACAAAGCCTAAGAGGAGGCTATTTTGTGTCTCGTACAAAGCCCGAGAGAGAGAGGCTAAAAGTTTTTGACCCGACGATAGAGTCTTTGTGTCTCGTACGAAGCCCGAGATAGAGGCTATTGTTTGTTTGACTCTACGAGGGAGTCTTTGATACTCAACAAGAGAGTGTTTTTGTATCTCGTACGAAGCCCGAGATGGAGGCTAAAGTTTGTTTGGCTCAAAAAAAGAACCTTTTTGTATCTTGTATAAAGCCCGAGATGGAGGCGAAAAGGTGATTGACTCAACGAGGGAGTCTCTTATGTGTCTCGTACAAAGCCCGAGAGAGAGGCTAAAATGTTGTTTGACTCCGCTGGGGAGAATCATTGTACAAAGCCCAAGAGAAGGCTAAGGTTACTGTGTCAGTTAAGTGACAGGTCCAGTATACTGATTTTGAAAGAGAAAATCAGTTCTTATATGAGCAACACTGTACTCATGGGTTAGATTTGAGGATCGGGGTTGTTTCCTTTTCTTTGAAGAAACTGGAAATCCAAAGGGTATTGAGACTGTCAGAGTCTGCGGGTTTCCTCCCTATTTAACGAAGGGGTCACTTGAGAATGTCTTTTGAGACTCAAGGAAGTTAGACTGTCCAAGTCTAGAGTTTTTTTCTTTTGTACTATGCTTTGAGAAACAGTAGTAGACTCTATGAAAGGACTGTTCTATGAGGATGACTAGGTTCTGTTCCTATACCTCTAGGAGGTCGTCGGGACAATTTGTACGAAGCCCAAGAGGAGGCTGGAAACTTTTAAGAAGCCGACGGGTCCTTGTACGAAGCCCAAGAGGAGGCTATCATTCCCGAAGGAAGAGATCATTATACGAAGCCTAAGAGGAGGCTGTGAATACTTCTAAGAAGCCGTAGTGTCCTTGAATAATGCCCAAGAGGAGGCCGATGCTTTTAAGAAGCCCGTGGGTCTATCATCTCCTTTCCATTAGGAGAGATAACTCTTTTAAAGATAAAAACCACTAGTAAACGTGCGAGGTTTACTATCCAGCGATTTTTAGCTTTTAAAGAGGGTTCCTTAGTTAAGGTCCAAGATTATGACCGTAGTGGATACCCAAACCCCGAGACATTCAAGGCAAGCTATCCACAAGGAATAGATCAAGTCAGGAAAGTTCGAGAATTTGGAAGAAACTCAAAGATGCCATTCACGGAGAATACATTCATCTTGGGGAGTAGAGCTTCTTGACGATTCCTAAGGAGGACAGCCGAAGAGAAGACTGTATTTGGTGCTCCTATTGGGGATCTAGGCGTCTATTTCTACGAATAAATGAAACGGCGTCACCTAGTTCTAGACGTAGTTGCCGGGGAAACTCGAAATATCTATACTATTATTACACAGTAGATATGAGTTTATGAAAGGAGACTTACAGTGAGCAGCCCCACAATACAGTTATATATATATATGAGTTTATGAAAGGAGACTTACAGTGAAACAACCCCACAATACAGTTTATAATATGGAAGCAGTAAATGAAAGCGATAACCACTTACTCGGTGGTAGTGCTTCCATGTTGTTTGGTTAGTTGTTCAACAAAGAAAGATTGAAAACAACAGTATATTCAAAATCAAAGGAGAAAGTGCTTTGAAAAAGAAGGATTTGGGGCTTACAGCTCAAGGAGAGGCCCAGGGTTTTATCAGTGAGCACACTGTTTGACTTTGTACAGCGGGACTTATACAAGTGACTGGGGCCCAAAAAGGTTTTCTGTACAAAGGGTTGGGTCTTAAACTCTCTCAAGCGGCCCAAACAAGGTTTAAAGAAAAGAGAGGGGCCTATAACACGAGGGTAGGCCCAAATGATTTTTCGTTTAAAAATGGCGATCGCGCCGAGGTTTTCTTTTAACGCAGAGGGACTTATACAATAAGTGAGGCCCAAAATGTTTTGGTTAAAAGGGGGATTGGGTCTTACACTCTAATAGAGGCCCAAAGTGTTTTGAATGGGTCTTATAGCTCAAGGAGAGGCCCAGATGATTTTTATTTTTAAACGGGCGACGATCGCGCCGTTTACTTGTACAGAGGGACTTATACAATGAGTGAGGCCCAAAAAGTTTTTGTACAAGGGGGGATGGGTCTTACACTCTCTCAAGAGGCCCAAAGTGTTTTGAAAATGATTTATGAGGGTTGAATTAATCCAAAACCCTAATTTGTTTTCAAAATGTATTTAATTGAAAAAAAATTCAATTAAAATGATCAAAAATTGTTTAACACATGGAAAACAAATTGTGATCTTGGATTAATGCTTCAAAAATTAAGTATTGACCTACAAAATAATTAGAAAGCATTAAAAGTTGCAAAATCAATGTAGAAAAAATATTTAAAATGCCAAAAACAATCAAAATATTAATTCTTTACAAAAATATCAATTATATGAAATAAATAATATTTTTGGGATTTTTTGTGAAAATAAAATATTTTAACATTTTTGTGAATTATTAAAAAAAGAATCAACTCAAAATCATTAAAACTCAGAGAGAAATTAATTTTTGAATCAATTAAACAAAATCACAAAAATTCAAATATTTGAATTTATGAAAAATGGCGCCAAGAACAGCTGAAGAACACGCGCGTGTTCTTGGTTTCTCAGATTTGCGTTTTCTATCCAATCTCCATGAATACGTAATCATATCATGCAATCCACATATCATTATGCTCGTCTCAACCTCACGATCATGTCTATGTACTTTAATTTCATTTAAATTAAACATACAACAAGAAATCACGAAGAAACCTCAAGAACCCTAATTTCTGCATGAAGGCTAGGATTTTTGATACACGATTCAAACAATGCAATTAATTGAGGGAAAACATTCCATGCATGATTATGAACATATGGCCAAATTATTGTGCGAGGAAATATGCATAGATTGAGAGATGACCAAGTATGTGCTTACCTCCAAGTCGTGACAGCAAGTTCAAAGTGATTTTTGATTTGGAGGTGTTACAGATGAGTGGTGATGATCTGAACAACTTCCCTACACCCTATGTATCGTGTTTGGATGGTTGGACTTGATTGAAATTGGCTGGATCATTTTGTGGTACCTCAGCTGCACTTTGGTTGAAAATTTGAGCAACCAGCTGGTGATTTTGTGAAATTGATGTTTCAGAAGTAATCTAAGTGTTTGATCAGCTCATATGTGATGTATGTGAGGTGTGTGAGTGATTGGTTTGATTGGAATTGCTCTCAAACTCAAAACCCGATAGTGACTTGCCTTAGAAGGCAAAATTGGAGTGAAAGAAGAGATTTAGAGGAAAGCATCTGTTAGATGGCTTTGGTGTACTCAAACTGACCACAATTGAGCTCTATTTATAGTAGAGCAAGTTTGTTTTGCAAGGAATAGTGCATGGCAGCTGGTAAGTAGGTTTGGCCAATGTTGGCAAATGAAAATCCAAGTCTCCTCTAGCCATTGACTAGAGGTTAGGGCACAGAGCTTTGGTCCCCTTGGTCTTGGATAAGTCTTGACTGATTTCAGATGAGAATGGCTCAGTCCATGCCACCTTGATGGTTTCATTGAATGCCTCATTCCAAATTTGAAGTCTTGTCCCTATTTTGGCCATTCTAGGTTCAACATGCTATTTCTTGTTCCATGGACTTTGGAGGCTTGGCTCAGTGATTGTCCCCTTTAGATTCAATCCTCTGAGGTGTCCAAGTGGATAGGAGCAATTGAATTTGGCTGATTTTGGCAAATCGACCAAAGTTGCAAATTCTGCCTTGCCTTGACAGATTTCAGCAAGGCAACTTGGCAATGTTGTATCTCATGGTGTAGGTTGAATTTGGCAATGTTCTTGGCCATTTTGGAAAGCTCTTACATGATACAACAACTGTTTGAACAAGTTTGGTTTTAATCTCTTTTGATTCCAAGTGAAAAATCCCCCTACATTTGGCAAAAAGTGAGGCAGAATCTGACTTAGTGAAAATTTCACTAAGTGTTGGAAAAAGTGACATTTTCACTTTTCAGCCACTTTGATCACTCCATAACTCAAAATCCTTAATGAATTGGAATGACTTGTAGTTGAAGTTTTTATAGGTGATAATGAGGGCTACAAATCCATCTTTGGATGAGAAAAAATGGCCTTGTGATTTAGGAGTTATGGTCCTCCAAAGTTGGTACCTTTGCCACTTTATTTTTAACTTAGAAAAATTTCTAAGTTTTATGGTTACCCCTTTTACAAGTTATCTCACTTTTCTTGATTTTTCTTGCTGAATGATGATTCAAATCATACATTAACATCATTTTAGGGTTAAAAATCCATTTTGGTGAAAAATCTCAAAAAGTCAAAGTTGACTTTTATGCACAGTTGACTTTTTATCAGTTGAATTTCAAACTGTGCAATTCTTCAGGAAATCATGTCCTTGACCTAAATCAAACTTGATGGACATGTTCCATGGGTGTCATAGGGTATATTCAATCATGTATTAGGTTTGGGAGCATGTCTTGGTCAAAAGTCAAAGTTACAGTTGACTTTTCTCTTAAAACCCTAATTGTGGTGCAGATGAAATTGAGACTTGTTGCTCAAGCTTATTGGATTAATCCATTGTTCCAAATGGATCAATATGGTATATTAGAGACCCTCAAATCATGTCTTGAGGTCTTGGCTCATGGTTTGTCCCAAAAGTCAACTTAGGGGGAAATTAGGTCAAGAAACCCTAATTCCTGATTTTTGATGAATGCATCCCCTGAGGCAAAATTGACTTGATGCATGTGTTCATGAGGTTCCATGAAGTATATTAGGTCATGTTTTGGATCATTGCCTTGTGCCCAGAAGAAAATTTCCATCTGGAGGCCCTGGTCGACCAAAACCCTAATTTGGTGACACTGTCGATATTGAGATTTGATCCACCTAGAAGGGAGGAGCCTTGTGCTTAATCCTTGAAGTGGGAGTCCTTTTGATCCTTTGTAGTTACTTGGGAGGTTAGACAAGTTGAAGATCATGTCATTTCTTGATTGATCCTTTGTCTAAGCACTCAGAGAGGGCTTGAAACCCTAAGTCTGATTGTAGTGGATGCTCACCCATCTTTGGGGAGACTGATGAAGCATGATGGTTCATCCATATTGTGATGATGATTTTCACAATGATGGGAAATCTAAGTGGTCAAAATTTGGGGTATTACAGATTTTTCTGTAGCGAGCAATTTTGGACGCGGTTCTTAAGCGCTGGTCGCTCTCTGCGGTTTGAGCTTTGACTACAGGTCGATTCATTTTTTATCCTATTGTGAGCTGAATAAGGAAGGGAAATAGATGTCTCCAATTAACTCTGCTTGCATACTGAGTTTAAACAGCGGTCTGTTAGGTTACGGATGCTATCAATATGGGGGGGCTTTTGTACTGGTTATTTGTATTTTCGCCAATACTGTTTTATCTAGACAGAAGGTTTCTGGCGGGGAACAAGGATTAGGATGTTAGGACTGATGTTTTTGAATTACTGCTTTTGATGGATGGAGATATGGGATTTGGGTTTTTTGTTGATTGTGCTCACTAAGATCTTTTCTTTCGATCTTATGCCTACGTATTCCCGTTTACCGAAACAGGGAAATCAGAGCGTTCGTAGTTCCTCCTATTCTATGGGAGGAAATGGGTGTTTTGGTGTTTTGGTGTCTTGTTTAAAGCCCAAGACGTGAAGCGAAAGGTGGTTTGTATCTTGTTCAAAGCCCAAGATGTGAAGCTGAAAGGTCTATTTGTGTCTTGTTCAAAGCCCAAGACGTGAAGCTGAAAGACCTCGACTTTAGAGAGAATTTGTCATCTCTAAAGAGGGGGAAGGAGAATTACTTTAACTGGGATACGCGGATCCGAGCAATGCCATAATTTCCGAAGAAATGGTTTTAACCTGAAGGAGAAGACTTTAACTCAGTGTAGAGCAATGCCATCTTTCCTTAGGAATTTCTCATGCTAAAAGAGGGACAGTGGCATGGATATCGATGATCTAGAGGCTTGCCGCTTACAGCGATTAGATGAAAGGAAAGGAGTTGTTGATGTTTGTGTACTGTGAACGAGGCACAACTTTGATGCTAAAAGGTTGATTGGATCAACCAGTGGTTTTCTTATACAAAAGCCTAAGAGGAGGCTAATTTCTGCTAGGAAAATCATTATACAAAGCCTAAGAGGAGGCTATTTTGTGTCTCGTACAAAGCCCGAGAGAGAGGCTAAAAGTTTTTGACCCGACGATAGAGTCTTTGTATCTCGTACGAAGCCCGAGATAGAGGCTATTGTTTGTTTGACTCTACGAGGGAGTCTTTGATACTCAACAAGAGAGTGTTTTTGTATCTCGTACGAAGCCCGAGATGGAGGCTAAAGTTTGTTTGGCTCAAAAAAAGAACCTTTTTGTATCTCGTATAAAGCCCGAGATGGAGGCGAAAAGGTGATTGACTCAACGAGGGAGTCTCTTATGTGTCTCGTACAAAGCCCGAGAGAGAGGCTAAAACGTTGTTTGACTCCGCTGGGGAGAATCATTGTACAAAGCCCAAGAGAAGGCTAAGGTTACTGTGTCAGTTAAGTGACAGGTCCAGTATACTGATTTTGAAAGAGAAAATCAGTTCTTATATGAGCATCACTGTACTCATGGGTTAGATCTGAGGATCGGGGTTGTTTCCTTTTCTTTGAGGAAACTGGAAATCCAAAGGGTATTGAGACTGTCCGAGTCTGCGGGTTTCCTCCCTATTTAACGAAGGGGTCACTTGAGAATGTCTTTTGAGACTCAAGGAAGTTAGACTGTCCAAGTCTAGAGTTTTTTTCTTTTGTACTATGCTTTGAGAAACAGTAGTAGACTCTATGAAAGGACTGTTCTATGAGGATGACTAGGTTCTGTTCCTATACCTCTAGGAGGTCGTCGGGACAATTTGTACGAAGCCCAAGAGGAGGCTGGAAACTTTTAAGAAGCCGACGGGTCCTTGTACGAAGCCCAAGAGGAGGCTATCATTCCCGAAGGAAGAGATCATTATACGAAGCCTAAGAGGAGGCTGTGAATACTTCTAAGAAGCCGTAGTGTCCTTGAATAATGCCCAAGAGGAGGCCGATGCTTTTAAGAAGCCCGTGGGTCTATCATCTCCTTTCCATTAGGAGAGATAACTCTTTTAAAGATAAAAACCACTGGTAAACGTGCGAGGTTTACTATCCAGCGATTTTTAGCTTTTAAAGAGGGTTCCTTAGTTAAGGTCCAAGATTATGACCGTAGTGGGTACCCAAACCCCGAGACATTCAAGGCAAGCTATCCACAAGGAATAGATCAAGTCAGGAAAGTTCGAGAATTTGGAAGAAACTCAAAGATACCATTCACGGAGAATACATTCATCTTGGGGAGTAGAGCTTCTTGACGATTCCTAAGGAGGACAGCCGAAGAGAAGACTGTATCTGGTGCTCCTATTGGGGATCTAGGCCTCTATTTCTACGAATAAATGAAACGGCGTCACCTAGTTCTAGACGTAGTTGCCGGGGAAACTCGAAATATCTATACTATTATTACACAGTAGATATGAGTTTATGAAAGGAGACTTACAGTGAGCAGCCCCACAATACAGTTATATATATATGAGTTTATGAAAGGAGACTTACAGTGAAACAACCCCACAATACAGTTTATAATATGGAAGCAGTAAATGAAAGCGATAACCACTTACTCGGTTGTAGTGCTTCCATGCTGTTTGGTTAGTTGTTCAACAAAGAAAGATTGAAAACAACAGTATATTCAAAATCAAAGGAGAAAGTGCTTTGAAAAAGAAGGATTTGGGGCTTACAGCTCAAGGAGAGGCCCAGGGTTTTATCAGTGAGCACACTGTTTGACTTTGTACAGCGGGACTTATACAAGTGACTGGGGCCCAAAAAGGTTTTCTGTACAAAGGGATGGGTCTTACACTCTCTCAAGAGGCCCAAAAAAGGTTTAAAGAAAAGAGATGGGCTTATAACACGAGGGTAGGCCCAAATGAATTTTCGTTTAAAAATGGCGATCGCGCCGAGGTTTTCTTTTAACGCAGAGGGACTTATACAATAAGTGAGGCCCAAAATGTTTTGGTTAAAAGGGGCATTGGGTCTTACACTCTAATAGAGGCCCAAAGTGTTTTGAATGGGTCTTATAGCTCAAGGAGAGGCCCAGATGATTTTTATTTTTAAATGGGCGACGATCGCGCCGTTTACTTGTACATAGGGACTTATACAATGAGTGAGGCCCAAAAAGTTTTTGTACAAGGGGGGATGGGTCTTACACTATCTCAAGAGGCCCAAAGTGTTTTGAAAATGATTTATGAGGGTTGAATTAATCCAAAACCCTAATTTGTTTTCAAAATGTATTTAATTGAATAAAAATTCAATTAAAATGATCAAAAATTGTTTAACACATGGAAAACAAATTGTGATCTTGGATTAATGCTTCAAAAATTAAGTATTGACCTACAAAATAATTAGAAAGCATTAAAAGTTGCAAAATCAATGTAGAAAAAATATTTAAAATGCCAAAAACAATCAAAATATTAATTCTTTACAAAAATATCAATTATATGAAATAAATAATATTTTTGGGATTTTTTGTCAAAATAAAATATTTTAACATTTTTGTGAATTATTAAAAAAAGAATCAACTCAAAATCATTAAAACTCAGAGAGAAATTAATTTTTGAATCAATTAAACAAAATCACAAAAATTCAAATATTTGAATTAATGAAAAATGGCGCCAAGAATAGCTGAAGAACACGCGCGTGTTCTTGGTTTCTCAGATTTGCATTTTCTATCCAATCTCCATGAATACGTAATCATATCATGCAATCCACATATCATTATGCTCGTCTCAACCTCTCGATCATGTCTATGTACTTTAATTTCATTTAAATTAAACATACAACAAGAAATCACGAAGAAACCTCAAGAACCCTAATTTCTGCATGAAGGCCAGGATTTTTGATACACGATTCAAACAATGCAATTAATTGAGGGAAAACATTCCATGCATGATTATGAACATATGGGCAAATTATTATGCGAGGAAATATGCATAGATCGAGAGATGACCAAGTATGTGCTTACCTCCAAGTCGTGACAACAAGTTCAAAGTGATTTTTGATTTGGAGGTGTTACAGATGAGTGATGATGATCTGAACAGCTTCCCTGCTCCTTATGGATCGTGTTTGAATGGTTGGACTTGATTGAAATTGGCTGGATCATTTTGTGGTACCTCAGCCGCACTTTGGTTGAAAATTTGAGCAACCAGCTGGTGATTTTGTGAAATTGATGTTTCAGAAGTAATCTAAGTGTTTGATCAGCTCATATGTGATGTATGTGAGGTGTGTGAGTGATTGGTTTGATTGGAATTGCTCTCAAACTCAAAACCCGATAGTGACTTGCCTTAGAAGGCAAAATTGGAGTGAAAGAAGAGATTTTGAGGAAAGCATCTGTTAGATGGCTTTAGTGTACTCAAACTGACCACAATTGAGCTCTATTTATAGTAGAGCAAGTTTGTTTTGCAAGGAATAGTGCATGGCAGCTGGTAAGTAGGTTTGGCCAATGTTGGCAAATGAAAATCCAAGTCTCCTCTAGCCATTGACTAAAGGTTAGGGCACAGAGCTTTGGTCCCCTTGGTCTTGGATAAGTCTTGACTGATTTCAGATGAGAATGGATCAGTCCATGCCACCTTGATGGTTTCATTGAATGCCTCATTCCAAATTTGAAGTCTTGTCCCTATTTTGGCCATTCTAGGTTCAACATGCTATTTCTTGTTCCATGGACTTTGGAGGCTTGGCTCAGTGATTGTCCCCTTTAGATTCAATCCTCTGAGGTGTCCAAGTGGATAGGAGCAATTGAATTTGGCTGATTTTGGCAAATCGACCAAAGTTGCAAATTCTGCTTGCCTTGACAGATTTCAGCAAGGCAACTTGGCAATGTTGTATCTCATGGTGTAGGTTGAATTTGGCAATGTTCTTGGCCATTTTGGAAAGCTCTTACATGATACAACAACTGTTTGAACAAGTTTGATTTTAATCTCTTTTGATTCCAAGTGAAAAATCCCCCTACATTTTGCAAAAAGTGAGGCAGAATCTGACTTAGTGAAAATTTCACTAAGTGTTGGAAAAAGTGACATTTTCACTTTTCAGCCACTTTGATCACTCCATAACTCAAAATCCTTAATGAATTGGAATGACTTGTGTTTGAAGTTTTTATAGGTGATAATGAGGGCTACAAATCCATATTTGGATGAGAAAAAATGGCCTTGTGGTTTAGGAGTTATGGTCCTCCAAAGTTGGTACCTTTGCCACTTTATTTTTAACTTAGAAAAATTTCTAAGTTTTATGGTTACCCCTTTTACAAGTTATCTCACTTTTCTTGATTTTTCTTGATGAATGATGATTCAAATCATACATTAACATCATTTTAGGGTTAAAAATCCATTTTGGTGAAAAATCTCAAAAAGTCAAAGTTGACTTTTGTGCACAGTTGACTTTTTATCAGATGAATTCCAAACTGTGCAATTCTTCAGGAAATCATGTCCTTGACCTAAATCAAACTTGATGGACATGTTCCATGGGTGTCATAGGGTATATTCAATCATGTATTAGGGTTTGGGAGCATGTCTTGGTCAAAAGTCAAAGTTACAGTTGACTTTTCTCTTAAAACCCTAATTGTGGTGCAGATGAAATTGAGACTTGTTGCTCAAGCTTCTTGGATCAATCCATTGTTCCAAATGGATCAATATGGTATATTAGAGACCCTCAAATCATGTCTTGAGGTCTTGGCTCATGGTTTGTCCCAAAAGTCAACTTAGGGGGGAATTAGGTCAAGAAACCCTAATTCCTGATTTAGGTCAAGGAATTGACTTGATGCATCCCCTGAGGCAAAATTGACTTGATGCATGGGTTCATGAGGTTCCATGAAGTATATTAGGTCATGTTTTGGATCATTGCCTTGTGCCCAGATGAAAATTTCCATCTGGAGGCCCTGGTCGACCAAAACCCTAATTTGGTGACACTGTCGATCTTGAGACTTGATCCACCTAGAAGGGAGGAGCCTTGTGCTTAATCCTTGAAGTGGGAGTCCTTTTGATCCTTTGTAGTTACTTGGGAGGTTAGACAAGTTGAAGATCATGTCATTTCTTGATTGATCCTTTGTCTAAGCACTCAGAGAGGGCTTGAAACTCTAAGTCTGATTGTAGTGGATGCTCACCCATCTTTGGGGAGACTGATGAAGCATGATGGTTCATCCATATTGTGATGATGATTTTCACAATGATGGGAAATCTAAGTGGTCAAAATTTGGGGTATTACAGATTTTTCTGTAGCGAGCAATTTTGGACGCGGTTCTTAAGCGCTGGTCGCTCTCTGCGGTTTGAGCTTTGACTACAGGTCGATTCATTTTTTATCCTATTGTGAGCTGAATAAGGAAGGGAAATAGATGTCTCCAATTAACTCTGCTTGCATACTGAGTTTAAACAGTGGTCTGTTAGGTTACAGATGCTATCAATATGGGGGGGCTTTTGTACTGGTTATTTGTATTTTCGCCAATACTGTTTTATCTAGACAGAAGGTTTCTGGCGGGGAACAAGGATTAGGATGTTAGGACTGATGTTTTTGAATTACTGCTTTTGATGGATGGAGATATGGGATTTGGGTTTTTTGTTGATTGTGCTCGCTAAGATCTTTTCTTTCGATCTTATGCCTACGTATTCCTGTTTACCGAAACAGGGAAATCAGAGCGTTCGTAGTTCCTCCTATTCTATGGGAGGAAATGGGTGTTTTGGTGTTTTGGTGTCTTGTTTAAAGCCTAAGACGTGAAGCGAAAGGTGATTTGTATCTTGTTCAAAGCCCAAGATGTGAAGCTGAAAGGTCTATTTGTGTCTTGTTCAAAGCCCAAGACGTGAAGCTGAAAGACCTCGACTTTAGAGAGAATTTGTCATCTCTAAAGAGGGGGAAGGAGAATTACTTTAACTGGGATACGCGGATCCGAGCAATGCCATAATTTCCAAAGAAATGGTTTTAACATGAAGGAGAAGACTTTAATTCAGTGTAGAGCAATGCCATCTTTCCTTAGGAATTTCTCATGCTAAAAGAGGGACAGTGGCATGGATATCGATGATCCAGAGGCTTGCCGCTTACTGCGATTAGATGAAAGGAAAAGAGTTGTTGATGTTTGTGTACTGTGAACGAGGCACAACTTTGATGCTAAAAGGTTGATGTGATCAACCAGTGGTTTTCTTATACAAAAGCCTAAGAGGAGGCTAATTTCCGCTAGGAAAATCATTATACAAAGCCTAAGAGGAGGCTATTTTGTGTCTCGTACAAAGCCCGAGAGAGAGGCTAAAAGTTTTTGACCCGACGATAGAGTCTTTGTGTCTCGTACGAAGCCCGAGATAGAGGCTATTGTTTGTTTGACTCTACGAGGGAGTCTTTGATACTCAACAAGAGAGTGTTTTTGTATCTCGTACGAAGCCCGAGATGGAGGCTAAAGTTTGTTTGGCTCAAAAAAAGAACCTTTTTGTATCTCGTATAAAGCCCGAGATGGAGGCGAAAAGGTGATTGACTCAATGAGGGAGTCTCTTATGTGTCTCGTACAAAGCCCGAGAGAGAGGCTAAAACATTGTTTGACTCCCCTGGGGAGAATCATTGTACAAAGCCCAAGAGAAGGCTAAGGTTACTGTGTCAGTTAAGTGACAGGTCCAGTATACTGATTTTGAAAGAGAAAATCAGTTCTTATATGAGCATCACTGTACTCATGGGTTAGATCTGAGGATCGGGGTTGTTTCCTTTTCTTTGAGGAAACTGGAAATCCAAAGGGTATTGAGACTGTCCGAATCTGCGGGTTTCCTCCCTATTTAACGAAGGGGTCACTTGAGAATGTCTTTTGAGACTCAAGGAAGTTAGACTGTCCAAGTCTAGAGTTTTTTTCTTTTGTACTATGCTTTGAGAAACAGTAGTAGACTCTATGAAAGGACTGTTCTATGAGGATGACTAGGTTCTGTTCCTATACCTCTAGGAGGTCGTCGGGACAATTTGTACGAAGCCCAAGAGGAGGCTGGAAACTTTTAAGAAGCCGACGGGTCCTTGTACGAAGCCCAAGAGGAGGCTATCATTCCCGAAGGAAGAGATCATTATACGAAGCCTAAGAGGAGGCTGTGAATACTTCTAAGAAGCCGTAGTGTCCTTGAATAATGCCCAAGAGGAGGCCGATGCTTTTAAGAAGCCCGTGGGTCTATCATCTCCTTTCCATTAGGAGAGATAACTCTTTTAAAGATAAAAACCACTGGTAAACGTGCGAGGTTTACTATCCAGCGATTTTTAGCTTTTAAAGAGGGTTCCTTAGTTAAGGTCCAAGATTATGACCGTAGTGGGTACCCAAACCCCGAGACATTCAAGGCAAGCTATCCACAAGGAATAGATCAAGTCAGGAAAGTTCGAGAATTTGGAAGAAACTCAAAGATGCCATTCACGGAGAATACATTCATCTTGGGGAGTAGAGCTTCTTGACGATTCCTAAGGAGGACAGCCGAAGAGAAGACTGTATCTGGTGCTCCTATTGGGGATCTAGGCCTCTATTTCTACGAATAAATGAAACGGCGTCACCTAGTTCTAGACGTAGTTGCCGGGGAAACTCGAAATATCTATACTATTATTACACAGTAGATATGAGTTTATGAAAGGAGACTTACAGTGAGCAGCCCCACAATACAGTTATATTTATATGAGTTTATGAAAGGAGACTTACAGTGAAACAACCCCACAATACATTTTATAATATGGAAGCATTAAATGAAAGCGATAACCACTTACTCGGTTGTAGTGCTTCCATGCTGTTTGGTTAGTTGTTCAACAAAGAAAGATTGAAAACAACAGTATATTCAAAATCAAAGGAAAAAATGCTTTGAAAAAGAAGGATTTGGGGCTTACAGCTCAAGGAGAGGCCCAGGGTTTTATCAGTGAGCACACTGTTTGACTTTGTACAGCGGGACTTATACAAGTGACTGGGGCCCAAAAAGGTTTTCTGTACAAAGGGATGGGTCTTACACTCTCTCAAGAGGCCCAAAAAAGGTTTAAAGAAAAGAGAGGGGCTTATAACACGAGGGTAGGCCCAAATGATTTTTCGTTTAAAAATGGCGATCGTTCCGAGGTTTTCTTTTAATGCAGAGGGACTTATACAATAAGTGAGGCCCAAAATGTTTTGGTTAAAAGGGGCATTGGGTCTTACACTCTAATAGAGGCCCAAAGTGTTTTGAATGGGTCTTATAGCTCAAGGAGAGGCCTAGATGATTTTTATTTTTAAACGGGCGACGATCGCGCCGTTTACTTGTACAGAGGGACTTATACAATGAGTGAGGCCCAAAAAGTTTTTGTACAAGGGGGGATGGGTCTTACACTCTCTCAAGAGGCCCAAAGTGTTTTGAAAATGATTTATGAGGGTTGAATTAATCCAAAACCCTAATTTGTTTTCAAAATGTATTTAATTGAATAAAAATTCAATTAAAATGATCAAAAATTGTTTAACACATGGAAAACAAATTGTGATCTTGGATTAATGCTTCAAAAATTAAGTATTGACCTACAAAATAATTAGAAAGCATTAAAAGTTGCAAAATCAATGTAGAAAAAATATTTAAAATGCCAAAAACAATCAAAATATTAATTCTTTACAAAAATATCAATTATATGAAATAAATAATATTTTTGGGATTTTTTGTGAAAATAAAATATTTTAACATTTTTGTGAATTATTAAAAAAAGAATCAACTCAAAATCATTAAAACTCAGAGAGAAATTAATTTTTGAATCAATTAAACAAAATCACAAAAATTCAAATATTTGAATTAATGAAAAATGGCGCCAAGAATAGCTGAAGAACACGCGCGTGTTCTTGGTTTCTCAGATTTGCATTTTCTATCCAATCTCCATGAATACGTAATCATATCATGCAATCCACATATCATTATGCTCGTCTCAATCTCTCGATCATGTCTATGTACTTTAATTTCATTTAAATTAAACATACAACAAGAAATCACGAAGAAACCTCAAGAACCCTAATTTCTGCATGAAGGCTAGGATTTTTGATACACGATTCAAACAATGCAATTAATTGAGGGAAAACATTCCATGCATGATTATGAACATATGGCCAAATTATTGTGCGAGGAAATATGCATAGATTGAGAGATGACCAAGTATGTGCTTACCTCCAAGTCGTGACAACAAGTTCAAAGTGATTTTTGATTTGGAGGTGTTACAGATGAGTGGTGATGATCTGAACAGCTTCCCTACACCCTATGGATCGTGTTTGGATGGTTGGACTTGATTGAAATTGGCTGGATCATTTTGTGGTACCTCAGCCGCACTTTGGTTGAAAATTTGAGCAACCAGCTGGTGATTTTGTGAAATTGATGTTTCAGAAGTAATCTAAGTGTTTGATCAGCTCATATGTGATGTATGTGAGATGTGTGGGTGATTGGTTTGATTGGAATTGCTCTCAAACTCAAAACCCGATAGTGACTTGCCTTAGAAGGCAAAATTGGAGTGAAAGAAGAGATTTTGAGGAAAGCATCTATTTGATGGCTTTGGTGTACTCAAACTGACCACAATTGAGCTCTATTTATAGTAGAGCAAGTTTGTTTTGCAAGGAATAGTGCATGGCAGCTGGTAAGTAGGTTTGGCCAATGTTGGCAAATGAAAATCCAAGTCTCCTCTAGCCATTGACTAAAGGTTAGGGCACAGAGCTTTGGTCCCCTTGGTCTTGGATAAGTCTTGACTGATTTCAGATGAGAATGGCTCAGTCCATGCCACCTTGATGGTTTCATTGAATGCCTCATTCCAAATTTGAAGTCTTGTCCCTATTTTGGCCATTCTAGGTTCAACATGCTATTTCTTGTTCCATGGACTTTGGAGGCTTGGCTCAGTGATTGTCCCCTTTAGATTCAATCCTCTGAGGTGTCCAAGTGGATAGGAGCAATTGAATTTGGCTGATTTTGGCAAATTGACCAAAGTTGCAAATTCTGCCTTGCCTTGACAGATTTCAGCAAGGCAACTTGGCAATGTTGTATCTCATGGTGTAGGTTGAATTTGGCAATGTTCTTGGCCATTTTGGAAAGCTCTTACATGATACAACAACTGTTTGAACAAGTTTGGTTTTGATCTCTTTTGATTCCAAGTGAAAAATCCCCCTACATTTGGCAAAAAGTGAGGCAGAATCTGACTTAGTGAAAATTTCACTAAGTGTTGGAAAAAGTGACATTTTCACTTTTCAGCCACTTTGATCACTCCATAACTCAAAATCCTTAATGAATTGGAATGACTTGTAGTTGAAGTTTTTGTAGGTGATAATGAGGGCTACAAATCCATCTTTGGATGAGAAAAAATGGCCTTGTGGTTTAGGAGTTATGGTCCTCCAAAGTTGGTACCTTTGCCACTTTATTTTTAACTTAGAAAAATTTCTAAGTTTTATGGTTACCCCTTTTACAAGTTATCTCACTTTTCTTGATTTTTCTTGATGAATGATGCTTCAAATCATACATTAACATCATTTTAGGGTTAAAAATCCATTTTGGTGAAAAATCTCAAAAAGTCAAAGTTGACTTTTGTGCACAGTTGACTTTTTATCAGATGAATTCCAAACTGTGCAATTCTTCAGGAAATCATGTCCTTGACCTAAATCAAACTTGATGGACATGTTCCATGGGTGTCATAGGGTATATTCAATCATGTATTAGGGTTTGGGAGCATGTCTTGGTCAAAAGTCAAAGTTACAGTTGACTTTTCTCTTAAAACCCTAATTGTGGTGCAGATGAAATTGAGACTTGTTGCTCAAGCTTCTTGGATCAATCCATTGTTCCAAATGGATCAATATGGTATATTAGAGACCCTCAAATCATGTCTTGAGGTCTTGGCTCATGGTTTGTCCCAAAAGTCAACTTAGGGGGGAATTAGGTCAAGAAACCCTAATTCCTGATTTAGGTCAAGGAATTGACTTGATGCATCCCCTGAGGCAAAATTGACTTGATGCATGGGTTCAGGAGGTTCCATGAAGTATATTAGGTCATGTTTTGGATCACTGCCTTGTGCCCAGATGAAAATTTCCATCTGGAGGCCCTGGTCGACCAAAACCCTAATTTGGTGACACTGTCGATCTTGAGACTTGATCCACCTAGAAGGGAGGAGCTTTGTGCTTAATCCTTGAAGTGGGAGTCCTTTTGATCCTTTGTAGTTACTTGGGAGGTTACACAAGTTGAAGATCATGTCATTTCTTGATTGATCCTTTGTCTAAGCACTCAGAGAGGGCTTGAAACCCTAAGTCTGATTGTAGTGGATGCTCACCCATCTTTGGGGAGACTGATGAAGCATGATGGTTCATACATATTGTGATGATGATTTTCACAATGATGGGAAATCTAAGTGGTCAAAATTTGGGGTATTACAGATGCCCCTATTTAATCTTCTTGGACCCGAAGGTGTGAATGACGAAGGGATTCGGGCATTCGGGGTGCAAGAGGATTAAATATCGGAATACCCGAAATTTTGATGGTGGTTATGAATGGTAGCTTACGCATTCATCTTCTTTAGCTAAGAAATAATGCTTAGAAAAGGTAAACTTCCCCTCGATCCTGGTCTCCTACCAAGGAACTGGTCTCAGTTGTGGAAACAAACTTCCCCTCGATCCTGGTTTCCTACCAAGGAACTGGTCTTAGTTTCTGATTTAAACTTCCCCTCGATCCTGGTTTCCTACCAAGGAACTGGTCTTAGTTTCTGATTTAAACGTCCCCTCGATCCTAGTTTCCTACCAAGGAACTGGTCTTAGTTTCTGATTTAAACTTCCCCTCGATCCTGGTTTCCTACCAAGGAACTGGTCTTAGTTTCTTTTGTCAATAAACTTTACTGACAAGGGACGCTATGCGTAGCGGCTTTCCTTCAAACTTATCGCCGAATTTTCTTGGGGAGATGCTATTTGAGTGGAAAAAGTTTTGATGTCAGACTTGCTGGGGAACCCATTCGTCTGAGTTGCAGAGGTACACAAACTTCTCTATTTTAGAGACGCCATTTGTCAATTCTACTGGGGAAAGCGAGTCTCTTGAGAGACTGTTTTCGTTTGGGGTTACATCATACTTTTCTCGGGATCTTCCCGGAGAAATGCCATATGATGGGGTCCAATTTTGAGGTGCCGATGACCTTCTCATCAGTGGTTTTTCGGAGCAAAACTGGCGTGCTGCCGAATCTCTGATCACGAGGCTTTCTCTGTGGATTTTCCTTAATCCGGGAAAGCAAGGATATCATCTTCAATGGCGAAGAGTGATGCTTATTGAAAGTTTTCTCTGGCTTTTCAGAGGTTCAAGTTATCAAAGTGATCAATGACCGACTCTGATCTAAAGATACACTGGTGGCGAGATTGTGCAGACGCAACATTTCCTGACGAGGAAAGAACTGACAAACTCGATTGAGAAAACTATTTATCACTAGGGGACAGGACCGACTAGAGTGATAGTGATGCAATATGAAATGTGAATGCAAATAAAAAATGCATGATGTATGTATATATGTGCTGACAAAACAGACGCAACATACAGACTAAGAGATAAACACAATTGGATACTCGGCCATCGCGGGGCGAAGAAGTACCGTTGATTCAAAATAGCAATTCCACCTTGCTTAGGAGAGATAGTCCCGTTTGGAACTATGTTGATCGGGCTTAGGAGATGAGAATTCGGCCGAAGCGTGTCAGATGAAACAAGGTCTCTGACACAGTTGATCCCTTCATTCAGGCGAACTGGTTTAGAAGGAGTACTTCGATTCTGCACTTTGAAGTCCGCTTACTTCGGGAGAAGCGATCGATGTTCTTCTGATGTTCAACAGTCAAAAGAAATGCCATCTTTAATTTTAAAGCAGAAAAAGTTTAACAAGTAAATTTATTTTTGTTTTATTTCAAGAATCGCTGATTAAGTTTAAACAACGTCGTTCTGTAAAGCTAAAACAAGTAAAGAATTACAAACAAAAGCACAAGGGCTCAAATTTTATTGATAAGATGGAGATCAGCCAAACGCGTGATTCCAAAGAGTATATACAAAGTTAGAAAATGGTAATTTACAGGGAAAAGGGCTACGTTGAAACATAACGACCACTATCCTTCTACCAACTTTGAGTTCGGGACATCTTGAGCTTCCGTCGAAGATGACCTCTGACTGGAGATTTCCTTCGATGGATGATGTAACTGCTGCTGAGGGACTTGCCTCTGTTGAACATAGTTACTTGCCATTATCCCTAATTTTTGCCTGGATTGTACTATGAGATTTCCAATCCATCGGGATGATTTTTTTTCATGTCTCTAACTTTTGCCTGGACCGCCCTTTCGGGTTTTCAATCCACCGAGACGTTTTTTTTAGGCGAAGTATTTCTTGACTACATCAACATTCGCGGGGTAGGCAAATTCCTCTCCGTCCATGGTTGCAAGTCTCAAGGCGCCGCCTGAGAAAGCTTTCGTGACCACATAGGGGACATCATAATTTGGGGTCCATTTGCCCCGAGAGTCAGTGAGAAATGATTGTATCTTCTTGGGCACGAGGTCTCCTTTTCTGAAAATACGAGGTCGGACCTTTTTGTCGAACGCCCTTTTCATTCTCTGTTGATATAACTGACCGTGGCATAGTGTCGTGATTCTCTTCTCCTCAATCAGATTTAGTTCGTCGTGTCGACTTTGACACCATTTAGCTTCGGTGAGCTGAGCTTCCATCAATACCCTGATTGATGGGATCTCTACTTCTATGGGGAGAACTACCTCCATGCCATATACTAGAGAGAAAGGGGTTGCCCCTGTTGAAGTGCGGATAGATGTTCGATAATCGTGAAGAGCAAAGGGTAGCATCTCGGGCCAATCTTTATAGGTTACAGCCATCTTTTGAACGATCTTCTTGATGTTCTTGTTAGCCGCTTCTACCGCTCCGTTCATCTTGGGTCGGTAGGGAGATGAGTTATGGTGTTCGATCTTGAACTCTGCACACAACTCTTTCATCATCTTATTGTTCAAGTTAGATCCATTATCAGTAATGATCTCGCTTGGAACACCATAACGGCAGATGATATTGTTTTTGATAAATCGGACCACCACTTGTCGGGTTACATTGGCGAATGACGCTGCTTCGACCCACTTGGTGAAATAGTCAATGGCTACCAGGATGAACCGATGTCCGTTTGAAGACTTAGGTTCAATCATACCAATCATGTCGATTCCCCATATGGAAAAAGGCCACGGGGAAGAAATAACTTTGAGATGTGATGGCGGTACATGAATTTTGTCGGAGTATATCTGACACTTGTGACACCTCCTCATGTACTTGTAGCAGTCGGATTCCATGGTCAACCAATAATACCCGGCCCTGAGAATTTTTCTCGCCATTGTGTGTCCGTTGGCATGAGTGCCAAAGGATCCTTCATGAATTTCTTTCATGAGCATGTCTGCTTCTGGTCTGTCGACACATCGGAGCAAGACCATGTCAAAATTTCTCTTATAAAGAGTGTCACCGCTCAGGAAGAAGTTTCCAGCCAATCTTCTGAGGGTTTTCCTGTCTTTTCTGAGTGCCCCAGATGGGTACTCTTGTTTCTGAAGGAAGCATTTGATATCGTGATACCAAGGTCTGTCGTCTATGACTGCTTCAATCGCGAAGATGTAAGCGGGCCGTTCAAGGCGCATGATGTCGATCTTAGGTATGTCATTCCATCGACCTACACTAATCATGGAAGAGAGAGTGGCTAATGCATCAGCCATGTGATTCTCATCACAAGGGATGTGATGAAAGTCGACTCGGTTGAAGAAGGGTAACAACCTTCTTGCATGGTCTTTGTAAGGAATCAATCCTGATTGGCATGTGTTCCAATCTCCTTTTATCTGATTGATAACCAAGGCTGAATCGCCGTATACGTCCAAGTTCTTGATCCTTAAATCAATCGCTTCTTCGAGACCCATGATACAAGCTTCGTATTCGGCCTCGTTGTTTGTACATTTGAACATAAGTCTGGCAGTGAAAGGAATGTGGGTACCCTGAGGGGTAATAATGATTGCCCCAATTCTGTTTCCATAATGATTGACTGCTCTGTCAAAGATAAGTCCCCACTGGGAACCTAGTTCTGGCCCTTCACTGGGTAACGGTTCATCGCAATCTTTCATTTTTAGATACATGACATCTTCGTGTGGGAAGTCAAACCCGATTGATTCCTGATCGTCAATCGGTTGATGAGCCAAATGATCGGCTAAAATACTTCCTTTAACGGCTTTCTGAGCATGGTACTCTATGTCATATTCTGATAGTAACATCTGCCAACGGGCAATCCTTCCCGTGAGAGCAGGTTTTTCGAAAACGTACTTGATTGGATCCATTTCGGAGACCAACCAAGTAGTATGACGAATCATGTACTGGCGAAGATGTTTGGCTGCCCAAGCCAAAGCACAACAAGTTTTCTCAAGCATTGTGTACCGAGTTTCACAGTCGGTGAATTTCTTGCTCAAATAGTAAATGACAGACTCTTTCCTTTTAGTTTCGTCTTGTTGGCCAAGTACACATCCCATTGAGTCCTCTAGGACTATGAGGTAAATGATCAGTGGTCTTCCTTCCACTGAAGGTGATAGGATCAGAGGATTCAACAGATATTCCTTGATACTGTCGAAGGCGGTTTGGCAATCTTCTGACCAAACGCAATCCTGGTTCTTTTTGAGTAATTTGAAAATCGGCGCACATGTCGCGGTCATAAGGAATATGAATCTGGAGATGTAGTTCAAACGTCCCAGGAATCCTCTGACTTGTTTTCCAGTTTTCGGAGAAGTCATTTCTTGAATGGCCTTGACCTTGTCAGGATCAACTTCAATTCCTTTCTGGCTGACGATGAACCCTAGTAATTTCCCCGAACGGACACCGAAGGTGCACTTGTTAGGATTCAAGCGGAGCTTGAATTTTCTTAGACGTTCGAACAATTTTGACAGATGTTCAACGTGCTCATCCTCTGTTCTTGATTTTGCAATCAAATCATCGACATATACCTCGATTTCTTTGTGTATCATGTCATGAAACAGAGTAGTCATGGCCCTTTGATAGGTTGCCCCGGCATTCTTCAAACCGAACGGCATTACCTTGTAACAAAAGGTACCCCATGGGGTAATGAACGAAGTTTTCTCCATGTCTTTCGGCGCCATTTTAATCTGATTACAGCCCGAGAATCCATCCATGAAGGAGAATACTTTGAACTTTGCTGTGCTGTCAACCAGCATGTCAATGTGTGGTAAAGGAAAGTCGTCCTTTGGACTTGCCTTGTTTAGATCTCTGTAATCAACACACATTCTGACCTTTCCATCCTTTTTGGGAACGGGTACGATGTTGGCTAACCATTGAGGATATTCATATGTAGCGAGGAAACCCGCATCAATCTGTTTTTGTACCTCCTCTTTGATTTTGATGGCCATGTTCGGGTGAGTCCGTCTCAACCTTTGCTTTACTGGCGGACATTCCGATCACAACGGTAAGTGATGTTCCACGATGCTGGTATCCAACCCTGGCATATCCTGATAGGACCAAGCGAATACATCGGGGAATGCTTTGAGAAGCTTTATCAAACTTTCTTTGACAGTTGGACTGAGCAGTGCTCCAATCCTGATTTCTTTTCTCTCTTTTTCTGAACCCAAGTTTACCGTTTCCAACGGCTCTTTGTGAGGTTCGATGGACCTTTCCTCTTCTCTGAGTAGTCGAGAGATCTCTTCTGGAATTTCGTTGTCAACTTCTTCTTCAGCCCCAAATACCGGGAACTCAAAGTCGGGAGAAGGCATCGGATCGTATGTTTCAACGGGGTATAAAACAAGCAATATGCATGACGTGATGATTTGTGTTTAGAAGAGATAGAGAAAATGTAAGTGTGTGCAGTGTATTTATTTTACTGCTTGTTTTTATCATTGAATGTTTTTTAGGATTACCATTTTCTGAAAAAGCAAAAAAAAGAAAACAGCAATTGATGCGAAAATTACAGAACGACGTTATTTTATTAATGAACAAGTCGAATCTTGAAACTACAGCCCTATAAAACAAAACTCACTCGCTTTGGGCAAAGCGAAGAGGGAAATTTACAAAAAGCGAGCCCTATCAAAACATCCGTTTCACCTGGGCAGGGTGAAAGGTTAAAGATGGAAATTACTTTGACTGATGAACGACCTTCGGAACCTCGACGGCAACCCATTGGCGGCGAACTCCTCGGTGAATCACAAAGTCTGGCACCTTCCTTGATTTGTCTTCAGAAATGACGCTGATTTCTGGTGGAGTAGGATCATTGGAATCTGTCTCCCAAGCAGAATTGTCGTAGGAGGATTCCTCTGTCGCACTTTGCATAGAATTGGTGCTCTCAGCTCTATCGCCCCATCCAGTTGACTGGATATCTTTGAGCCAGATACGAGAGCTTTCGGGAGCAGTGTACTTGACCATAAAGTCGTATTTTCCACTTGGTTGTCCCAAAGTGTCCCAAACTTCTTTGGAACTAGAGAAGTCATCCCTCTCGATGACGTTGACCTCAGGAAAAACATAGCTGATGAATTCTAGTCCTGCAAACGTTGCGAATTCATCTTCATGTTGAGTAGTTTCTGAATGACCTGAGTGTTGATCCCATGACATGGTGGGGACATAGGTATTCTGTTCAATGACGCTCAGCTGAGTTTCATTACTCGGCTGACTTTCTTGCCCCAAGTTTCCCGGGTAAGGCTGCCACATTGGCAGGCCATCCATCGGGCCATAGTAATTGTGATCAAAGTTTTCTTTCATCAGAGTGTCTTCCTCTAATGAATTTGGCGGAGCACGGCATCCTTCCGGATCACAATCTCCGTAGATCATTTCGACATCTGATCTTGGTATAAATCTCAGACTTTCTGTAGGGAAGTAAAAAGGCACAGGCACCTCTTCGTGAGACATATAGTCGTCCTTGTTAAGGTAGGACTTCCTCATTGATAGCATGAACTGTCTTATACAATGAGTGAGGCCCAAAAAGTTTTTGTACAAGGGGGGATGGGTCTTACACTCTCTCAAGAGGCCCAAAGTGTTTTGAAAATGATTTATGAGGGTTGAATTAATCCAAAACCCTATTTTGTTTTCAAAATGTATTTAATTGAATAAAAATTCAATTAAAATGATCAAAAATTGTTTAACACATGGAAAACAAATTGTGATCTTGGATTAATGCTTCAAAAATTAAGTATTGACCTACAAAGTAATTAGAAAGTATTAAAAGTTGCAAAATCAATGTAGAAAAAATATTTAAAATGCCAAAAACAATCAAAATATTAATTCTTTACAAAAATATCAATTATATGAAATAAATAATATTTTTGGGATTTTTTGTGAAAATAAAATATTTTAACATTTTTGTGAATTATTAAAAAAAGAATCAACTCAAAATCATTAAAACTCAGAGAGAAATTAATTTTTGAATCAATTAAACAAAATCACAAAAATTCAAATATTTGAATTTATGAAAAATGGCGCCAAGAACAGCTGAAGAACACGCGCGTGTTCTTGGTTTCTCAGATTTGCGTTTTCTATCCAATCTCCATGAATACGTAATCATATCATGCAATCCACATATCATTATGCTCGTCTCAACCTCACGATCATGTCTATGTACTTTAATTTCATTTAAATTAAACATACAACAAGAAATCACGAACAAACCTCAAGAACCCTAATTTCTGCATGAAGGCTAGGATTTTTGATACACGATTCAAACAATGCAATTATTGAGGGAAAACATTCCATGCATGATTATGAACATATGGCCAAATTATTGTGCGAGGAAATATGCATAGATTGAGAGATGACCAAGTATGTGCTTACCTCCAAGTCGTGACAACAAGTTCAAAGTGATTTTTGATTTGGAGGTGTTACAGATGAGTGGTGATGATCTGAACAGCTTCCCTACACCCTATGGATCGTGTTTGGATGGTTGGACTTGATTGAAATTGGCTGGATCATTTTGTGGTACCTCAGCCGCACTTTGGTTGAAAATTTGAGCAACCAGCTGGTGATTTTGTGAAATTGATGTTTCAGAAGTAATCTAAGTGTTTGATCAGCTCATATGTGATGTATGTGAGATGTGTGAGTGATTGGTTTGATTGGAATTGCTCTCAAACTCAAAACCCGACAGTGACTTGCCTTAGAAGGCAAAATTGGAGTGAAAGAAGAGATTTTGAGGAAAGCATCTATTTGATGGCTTTGGTGTACTCAAACTGACCACAATTGAGCTCTATTTATAGTAGAGCAAGTTTGTTTTGCAAGGAATAGTGCATGGCAGCTGGTAAGTAGGTTTGGCCAATGTTGGCAAATGAAAATCCAAGTCTCCTCTAGCCATTGACTAGAGGTTAGGGCACAGAGCTTTGGTCCCCTTGGTCTTGGATAAGTCTTGACTGATTTCAGATGAGAATGGCTCAGTCCATGCCACCTTGATGGTTTCATTGAATGCCTCATTCCAAATTTGAAGTCTTGTCCCTATTTTGGCCATTCTAGGTTCAACATGCTATTTCTTGTTCCATGGACTTTGGAGGCTTGGCTCAGTGATTGTCCCATTTAGATTCAATCCTCTGAGGTGTCCAAGTGGATAGGAGCAATTGAATTTGGCTGATTTTGGCAAATTGACCAAAGTTGCAAATTCTGCCTTGCCTTGACAGATTTCAGCAAGGCAACTTGGCAATGTTGTATCTCATGGTGTAGGTTGAATTTGGCAATGTTCTTGGCCATTTTGGAAAGCTCTTACATGATACAACAACTGTTTGAACAAGTTTGGTTTTGATCTCTTTTGATTCCAAGTGAAAAATCCCCCTACATTTGGCAAAAAGTGAGGCAGAATCTGACTTAGTGAAAATTTCACTAAGTGTTGGAAAAAGTGACATTTTCACTTTTCAGCCACTTTGATCACTCCATAACTCAAAATCCTAATGAATTGGAATGACTTGTAGTTGAAGTTTTTGTAGGTGATAATGAGGGCTACAAATCCATCTTTGGATGAGAAAAAATGGCCTTGTGGTTTAGGAGTTATGGTCCTCCAAAGTTGGTACCTTTGCCACTTTATTTTTAACTTAGAAAAATTTCTAAGTTTTATGGTTACCCCTTTTACAAGTTATCTCACTTTTCTTGATTTTTCTTGATGAATGATGATTCAAATCATACATTAACATCATTTTAGGGTTAAAAATCCATTTTGGTGAAAAATCTCAAAAAGTCAAAGTTGACTTTTGTGCACAGTTGACTTTTTATCAGATGAATTCCAAACTGTGCAATTCTTCAGGAAATCATGTCCTTGACCTAAATCAAACTTGATGGACATGTTCCATGGGTGTCATAGGGTATATTCAATCATGTATTAGGGTTTGGGAGCATGTCTTGGTCAAAAGTCAAAGTTACAGTTGACTTTTCTCTTAAAACCCTAATTGTGGTGCAGATGAAATTGAGACTTGTTGCTCAAGCTTCTTGGATCAATCCATTGTTCCAAATGGATCAATATGGTATATTAGAGACCCTCAAATCATGTCTTGAGGTCTTGGCTCATGGTTTGTCCCAAAAGTCAACTTAGGGGTGAATTAGGTCAAGAAACCCTAATTCCTGATTTTTGATGAATGCATCCCCTGAGGCAAAATTGACTTGATGCATGGGTTCATGAGGTTCCATGAAGTATATTAGGTCATGTTTTGGATCATTGCCTTGTGCCCAGATGAAAATTTCCATCTGAAGGCCCTGGTCGACCAAAACCCTAATTTGGTGACACTGTCGATCTTGAGACTTGATCCACCTAGAAGGGAGGAGCTTTGTGCTTAATCCTTGAAGTGGGAGTCCTTTTGATCCTTTGTAGTTACTTGGGAGGTTAGACAAGTTGAAGATCATGTCATTTCTTGATTGATCCTTTGTCTAAGCACTCAGAGAGGGCTTGAAACCCTAAGTCTGATTGTAGTGGATGCTCACCCATCTTTGGGGAGACTGATGAAGCATGATGGTTCATCCATATTGTGATGATGATTTTCACAATGATGGGAAATCTAAGTGGTCAAAATTTGGGGTATTACAAACTCCAAGCAAGATATGCACAAGTATTTACAGATAATTGAATTGACAGATATATATATATATATATATATATATATATATATATATATATATAAACAAATATGCATTGAAAAAGATAGTGGGACTTACCTGCTGAGAGGAAGCCTAAGTGTATTGTGATATGTTGTATTGACTACAACTGCATGCTTAATTAGGGTTTTAAGAAATTGAAGAAAGTTTTGAGAAAAATTTGAATTTGAGTTTGAATTAAAAGAAATTGGTTTGAAAGAAAAGAAATGTTTGGGGCTTATAACTCAAAGAGAGGTCCAAGTTGTCTAAGAGCAGTTTCACCGGGAATAATGCTCCTCTTAGTACCAGTTTAAAAACAGATAGATGATTTTGAAAAATAAAGGTATGGGGCTTATAACTCAAGGAGAGGCCCATAAAAGTTTGTTTAATGTTTAAAACAAAGTTTATGTACAAAATATTGGGGCTTATACTCAAGGAGAGGCCCATATGACTTATTTGAAAACATTGATCACACTGCGATACCGAAAGACATTGTGGGACTAATAGTATAGCAGAGGCCCAAAAAAATGTTTTTGTATAAAGGGGTTTGGGTCTTACACTCTATTAGAGGCCCAAAAGTGTTTGTGAAGAAAGAAAAATGGGGCTTATACTCAAGGAACGGCCCAGATGAAAATTTTGAAAAGGCGACGATCGCGCTGTGATTTTGAAAACCACGGAGAGACTTATACAATGACTGAGGCCCAAAATTATTTATGTACAAGAAGGAATGGGTCTTAAACTCTAATAGAGGCCCATAAAGTTATTTTTATACAAGATATGAGGTTTACAACTCAAGGAGATGCCCAGATCAAAAACAGCGATCATACCGTTTATTTTGAAAATCGTATCGAGAATTATACAATGACTGAGGCCCAAATTTTTTGTATTTACACTGAAATCCTATACACGATAGATACAAATCAATTGATTGAGGGGAAACACTCTACATAAGTGCAGAAACATATTTGTAACTTGAAAACACATTTATGATGCATGGATCATAGAGTTTGAGAGTGTCAAGCTTACCTCTGTAAGAGGAAATCGAATCCTCAGTTGTAGGTGTTACAAATGTTGTGTGATGATCTGGACAGCTTCCTTGGACCTCAAGTAGTGTGTTTGGAAGCTTGGAATGGATTGAAACAACCTGGAACTTGTTGTGGTACCCCAACTGCAAATAGGCCAAGAAGCTTGAGCAAATGGATGGTGACTTTGTGATTCTGGTGTTCCAGATGTGTTTTGAGGTTATGGATCACTTGTATATGACATATGTGAGGTGTTAGGATGGTTAGTTTGTGTGGAATTGCTCTCTATTTGAAAATTCGAATGTGACTTTTAAGAGAAGCAAATTCTGGTTTTTTTAGAGTGATTGGAAGGAAAGCATGAGTTGTTATGCTTTGGTGTACTTGAATTGATAAGAAAGAACCTCTATTTATAGTAGAGAAACTTTGTTTTGGGAGCAATAGTGATTAGAGGCTGGATCACTCCATTATCCATTGAACTTTATCATGTAGCCAAAGTCTCCTCTAGCCATTGACTTTGGTCAATCTTGCAGGCCTATGGTCTTCTGATGCTTGAGTTCATCTTGACTCATTTACAATGTTGTGGGCTGATACATGCCAGCTCCATGCATCCCTTAAACGCTTCATGACAAAATTGAAAGTTTTGGATTTTGAACTTTGAATGTCGCATGCCTAAAGGATAAGGTTTTTGACTTGGGGGCCTTGTGATCAGATTATTCATCATTCAAGTTGATTTTGGACAGAAATGAAATGATGCAAGTGTCCAAAATTGGCTCAAGAAATCGTGAGAACCAAGTTATGTTTTCATGCCTTTGTGTGGGCAGGGTGAAAAATGCCATTTTTGGAGGCTTATAACCCCTTGCTCAAGTTGAACCATAGAAGGCTCTTGTACTTTTTGGAAAGCCCCTATAACATACTCCAACTTTGATGTCCAACTTTGGTCTTGAATCATCTTGGATCATAATGAAAAATGGCCTCAAAGTTGGTGAAAATGCAAAACAGATTCTGTCCAAAATTTCACTAAGTGTTGGAAAAAATGGCCATTTTCATATTTTTGTGATTTTGATCAATCCATAACTCAAAATCCATGAGGATTTGGTATCTGTTGTAGTTAACAATCTTGAAGTATGTAAGGAGAGCTTTCATTTGAGCTTTAGATGGAAGAAAAAGGTTACTTGGATCACAAGTTATGATCTTGCAAAGTTGGGTATAAATCACTTTTTCTCATAACTTAGTGAAAATTCAAGTTTCTTATGGTTGCCCCTTTTGCAAGCAACCCCATTTTTCTTGATTTTTCTTGATGGATGATGATCCAAACCATAATTTAACATTGTTTTTGACTTAGGGAAGCCTTGTTTGTCAAGAAATTCAAAAAGTCAAACATGATTTTTGCCACAATTGACTTTTTGTCAGATGGATTTCAAACTTTGTGATCCTCTATGAAATCAAGTCCTTGACCTAATTCAAACCAAATGGATGGATTCCATAGATGTTTTAGGGTGTCTTGAATCATGTCCCAGGGTTTGGGATCGTGTCTTGGTCAAAAGTCAAAGGTACAGTTGACTTTTCATCAGGAAACCCTAATTGGTCCAGATGAATTTGAATCATTGTACTGCTTATGAACCAAGTTCTTTAAGTCAATCAAATCTTATAAAATGGATCAATATGATGTAGAGGAGGTCTCCCAAACCCTTCTTGAGGTTTTCTCTCATGCCTTGCTTCAAAAGTCAACTTAGGGGTGAATTAGGTCAAGAAACCGTAATTCCTGATTTTTGATGAATGCATCCCCTGAGGCAATTTTGAACTTGTGATTGGGTCCATGAGGTCCCTTTAAGCTTCTCGGATCATGTTTTTAAGTATTGGCTCATGCCCATATGAAAATTTCTCTCTGGAGGCCTTGGTCGACCAAAACCCTAATTTGGTGACACTGATGATCTTGAGGCTTGATTAGCTTAAAGTGTTGCATTCTCATGCTCAATTCTTAATGTGGGAGACCTCTTGATCCTTCATGGATGTTTGAGAGGCTTTGATAAGTTGAGGATCATGTCCATTCTTGATTGATCCTTTGTCTGAGTACTCTGAGAGGGCTCAAAACCTTAATTCTTGATTGCAGTGAATGCTCAACACTCTTTGAGAGGATTGATGAGATATGAAGGTACATCCATATTGTAGTGATGATTTGCACAATGATGGGAAATCTTGTGGTCAAAATTTGGGGTATGATAGATGCCCCTATTTAATCTTCTTGGACCTGAAGGTGTGAATGGCGAAGACGCTCAGACATTCAAGGTAAAAGTGGATTAAATATCGGAATACCCAAAATTTTGACTGTGGTTATGAATGGTAGCGGTTTGCTCACCCATCTTCTTTTGCTAAGTATGTAACTTAGAAAAGGGTGAAACTTCCCCTCGATCCTAGTCTTCTGCCACAGAACTGGTCTTGGTTTCTTTGAAATAAACTTCCCTTCGATCCTGGTCTTTAGCCATGGAACTGGTCTTAGTTTTCTTTGAAATAACCTCCCCTCGATCCTGGTCCTCAACCATGGAACTGGTCTTAGTTTCTTCTTGTCGAGTTCCTTCCTCGACAAGGAACATTATTTATAGCGGTCTTCATTAAACTTCTCGCCGAGTTTTACTGGGGAGGCGCCATTTGATGGAAAAAGATTTGATGTCAGACTTGCTGGGGAAACCCATTTGTCTGAACTGCAGAGGTGTGCAAACTTCTCCGTGGGAGATGCCATTTGTCGACCTACTAGGGAAAGCAAGTCTCTTTAGAGATTGCTTGTTGCTTGGTGATATTACATCATACTTCCATTTGAGACCTTTTCGGAGAGACGCCATGTGATGTAATCCAATTTTGAGGTGCTGATGACTCCATTGAAAGCAAAAATTTCGGAGAGAAACTGCCGTATTACCAAGAATCTTCTGTTGAGAGGCTTTCTTTGGGGATTTTCTTTAATCCGGGAAAGAAAAATATCATCTTCAATGGTGAAGAGTGATGTTCCAAAATGTGCATGTCCAAATGACTTATTGCCTTTCAGAGGTTCAAGTTATCAAAGTGGTTGAGGACCGATTTCAATCCAGGAGTACACTGGAGATAGATTGTTTAGACGATACATTTTTCTGACGAGGAAAGAACTTAAATAGGAATTTTGTCCTATATGACGTAGTAAGGAAAATTGACAACTCTATCAGAGAGATATTAATGCAATATGAATATGAATATGAATATGAATCAATCATGCATGATATATGTATGTTTATGCTGACAAAACATATACGACATACAGACTGGTGATTGTTCAACTGGATACTCAGCCACTCTGAGAGATGGGGGTATCACTGGAGATTTTGAAAGTTGTACTTTTACTCAAGAATAAGGATTCCTGCATTCATTCTGGTTTCCGGAGATACAAACATGCTAGGGATAGAAATCCGTCCTTGTTTTTCAGAGGTGGATCCTACTGGGGAGAAAAACCAACAATTGGTTTTCAGAGGTAAGAACTCTGTCGAGGATGATAAATGGGTCATTCCGTCTGAAGTAATTGATCATTTATTCAGGAAGTACTGATCAAAAGGAGTAATTTGATTATGCATTTTGAAGTTAGACCACTACCGGAGAAGCAACTTATATTCCTTTTCATGCTCATTAATCAAAAGGAAATTGCCATCTTTGTTTTAAAAGCAGAAGTAAATTTGACAAGTAAATTCATTTTTTTTCAAGAATCGTTGATCATATGAAAATGTCATTTTGCAAAGCAGAATAAATGAGAATTACAAACAAAAGGCACACAATCTCAAATTTTATTGATAGAATGGCAATCAGCTTAATGCGTGATCCTATAGAGCTTTATATAGTTTAGAAAATGGTAATTTAAAGGGAAAGGGGCTACGTTGAAACATAACGACCGCTATCATTCCACCAACTTTGAATTCTGAACATTCTGAGCTTTTGTCGAAGATGACCTTGACTGAAGTTTTCTCGACGGATGACGTTGCCTTTGAGGAGCCAAACTTTGTCGGATGCAGTTACTTGCCATGAATCCCTAACTTTTGCCTGGACCGCCTTTTGAAGTTTTCAATCCATCGGGATGGTTATTGGTTATGTCTCTAATTTTGGCCTGGACCGCCCTTTCGGGTTTTCAATCCACCGAGACGTTTTTTTTATTTTTATTTTTATTAAGGCAAAGTATTTCTTGACTACATCAACATTTGTGGGGTAGGTAAACTCCTCTCCATCCATGGTTGTGAGTCTCAAGGCACCGCCTGAGAAGGCTTTCTTAACAATGTAAGGGACATCATAATTTGGAGTCCATTTGCCCCTAGAATCAGTGAGAAATGATTGTATCTTCTTGAGCACGAGGTCTCCTTTTCTAAAGACACGGGGTCGGACCTTTTTATCAAACGCCCTCTTCATCCTTTGCTCTTCGATCAGATTCAGTTCGTTGTGTCGGCTCTGACACCATTCAGCTTCTGTTAGCTTGGCTTCCATCAATACCCTGATTGATGGTATCTCTACTTCTATGGGGAGCACTGCTTCCATGCCATATACTAGACAAAAGAGGTTGCCCTTGTTGAAGTGCGGACAAATGTGCGATAACTGTGAAGAGCGAATGGCAACATCTCATGCCAATCTTTGTAGGTTACAACTATCTTCTAAATGATCTTCTTGATATTCTTGTTAGCCGCTTCTACCGCTCTATTCATTTTGGGTCGGTAGGAAGATGAGTTATGGTGTTCGATCTTGAACTCAACACACAACTCTTTCATCATCTTGTTGTTCAAGTTGGATCTATTATCCGTAATGATCTGGCTTGGAACACCATAACGGCATATGAGATTGTTCTTGATAAATCGGACCACCACTTGTTGGGTTACATTGGTGTATGACACTGCTTCGACCCATTTGGTGAAGTATTCAATGGCTACCAGGATGAACTGATGTCTGTTTGAA
The DNA here is from genome assembly GCA_022829125.1 of Lathyrus tuberosus. NCBI lineage: Eukaryota > Viridiplantae > Streptophyta > Magnoliopsida > Fabales > Fabaceae > Lathyrus > Lathyrus tuberosus. Next base: position 6,192,778 of record JALAZF010000177.1, on the reverse strand, counting down.
GCTTTGGGTTCAATCATGCCAATCATGTTGATTCCCCATCTAGAAAAAGGCCATGGAGAAGAAAGAACTTTGAGATGCGTTGGTGGTACATGGATTTTGTCAGCGTATATCTGACACTTGTGACACCTCCTCATGTACTTGTAGCAATCGGATTCCATTGTCAGCCAATAATATCCTGCTCTCAGAATTTTTCTTGCCATTGTGTGTCAATTGCCATGAGTACCAAAGGATCCTTCGTGGATTTCTTTCATCAGCATGATTGCTTCTTGTCTGTCTACGCATCTGAGCAAAACCATGTTGAAGTTTCTCTTGTAGAGTGTATCATTATTCAGGAAGAAGTTGTCATCCAGTCTTCTGAGTGTCTTCCTATCTTTTCTTGATGCCCCAGGCGGGTATTCTTGTCTTTGAAGGAAGCACTTGATATCATGATACCATGGTTTGTCATCTATGACTATTTCAATTATGAAGATGTAAGCAGGCCTATCAAGGTGCATTATGTCAATCTTAGGTACGTCGTTCCATTGACTTACACTAATCATGAAGGACAAGGTGGCCAATGCATCAGCCATGTGATTTTCTTCACGAGGGATGTGATGAAACTCAATTCTGTTGAAGAATGGTAACAACCTTCTCGCGTAGTCTTTGTAAGGAATCAATCCTGATTGGTGTGTATTCCACTTTCCTTTAATCTGATTTACAGCCAGGGCTGAGTCACCATACACATCCAAATTCTTTATCCTTAAGTTGATAACTTCTTCGATACCCATGATACAAGCTTCGTATTCGGCCTCATTGTTTGTGCATTTGAACGTCAATCTGGCAGTGAAAGGAATATGGGTACCCTGAGGTGTTACGATGATTGCCCCAATTCCATTTGCATGAATGTTAATAGCTCTGTCGAAAATTAGTCCCCATTGGGAACCTGGTTCTGGCCCTTCGATGGGTAGTGGTTCATCGCAATCTTTCATTTTCAAGTACATGACATCTTCATCTGGGAAGTCAAATTCGACTGATTCTTGATCGTCAATCGGTTAATGAGCCAAATGATCGACTAAAATACTTCCTTTTACGGATTTCTGAGCATGGCACTCGATGTTGTATTCTGATAACAACATCTGCCAACGGGCAATCCTTCCCGTAAGAGCAGGCTTTTCAAAGACGTACTTGATCGGATCCATTTTGGAGATTAGCCAAATAGTGCGACAAATTATGTACTGGCAAAGACATTTGGCTGCCAAAGCCAGAGCGCAGCAAGTTTTCTCGAGCATAGTGTATCGAGTTTCACAGTCCGTGAACTTCTTGCTTAAGTAGTAAATGGCAGACTCTTTTCTTTTTGTTTCGTTTTGTTGGCCAAGTACACAACCCATGGAGTCTTCCAAGAATGTTAGGTAGATGATCAGTGGTCTTCCTTCCATTGGAGGAGACAAAATAGGTGGATTCAACAGATATTCCTTGATGTTGTCGAAAGCCTTTTGGCAATCCTCTGTCCACACACAACTTTGGTTCTTTTTTAGTAGTTTGAAGATCGGCGCGCATGTCGCTGTCATGAGGGATATGAATCTTGAGATGTAATTCAAATGTCCCAAAAATCCTCTAACTTGTTTTTCAGTCTTCGCCGAAGGCATTTCTTGAATGGCCTTGACCCTGTCAAGATCAACCTCAATTCCCTTTTGGCTGACGATGAATCCTAAGAGTTTTCCTGAGCGGACACCGAACGTGCACTTATATGGATTCAAACGGAGTTTGTATTTTCTCAAACGCTCAAATAACTTCGATAGGTGTTCCACATGCTCTTCTTCTATTTTATATTTGGCAATCATGTCATCGACGTACACTTCAATCTCTTTGTGCATCATGTCGTGAAACAGAGTTGTCATGTCCCTTTGATAGGTTGTCCCTGCGTTCTTCAGACCGAATGGCATTACCTTGTAACAAAAAGTGCCCCATGGGGTGATGAATGAAGTTTTCTCCATATCTTCTGGCGCCATTTTGATTTGATTATAGCCCGAGAATCCATCCATGAAGGAGAAGACTTTGAATTTTGCTGTACTGTCTAGCAGCATGTCTATGTGTGGTAGGGGAAGTCATCCTTTGGACTTGCTCTATTCAGATCCCTGTAGTCCACACACATTCTGACTTTTCCGTCCTTTTTCAGGACTGGCACTATGTTGGCTAACCATTGAGGATATTTTGAGGTGGCGAGGAAACCTGCGTCGATCTGCTTCTGCATTTCCTCCTTAATTTTGATGGCCATATCTGGATGTGTGCTTCTCAGTCTTTATTTTACTGGAGGATATTCTGTTTTCAGTGGTATGTGATGTTCCACGATGCTAGTATCCAACCTTGGCATGTCCTGATAGGACCAAGTAAATACATCTGGAAACTTTTTGAGAAGTTTTATCAAGTCTACTCTGACAGTTGGACTGAGCAGTGCCCCAATCTTAACTTCTTTATTTTCTTCTTCTGAACCGAAATTGACAGTTTCCAATGGCTCTTTGTGAGGCTCAATTGACCTTTCCTCTTGCCTGAGTAGTCGGGAGATCTCTTCTGGAATTTCTTCGTCCTCTTCTTCTTCAGCTTCAAATACAGGGAATTCAAAGTTGGGAGAAGGCATTGGATCGTATGTTTCAATGGGGTTTAAAATAATCAATATGCATGACGTGATGATTCCTTTTTTAGAAAAGACATAAAGAATGCAAGAGTGTGTGCAGTGTATTTTCTGAAAACGCTTGTTTTTATTTTGGGTTGTTTTTTAGGATTACCATTTTCTGAAAAATGAAAAGTGAAAACAGTAATAAATGTAGGAATTCAGAATGACATTATTTATTCATGATTTGTTTATTCTAGAAACACAACCATATAAAAAAAATTCTACCGCTTTGGGCGTAGCGGAGAGGGACATTTATAGAAAAGTGAGCCCTATAAAACACCCATTTCACCCGGGCAAGGTGAAAGGTTAAAACAAAGATGGTAATTACTTCAACTTATCGACGACTTTCGGGACATCGGCTGCAATCCAATGGTGACGAACTCCTCGGTGAATCATAAAGTCTGGTACTTTCCTTCTTGGTTTGTCTTCAGAAATGACACTGATTTCTAGCGGAGTAGGATCATTGGAGTCTTCTTACCATGCAGAGTTATCATAAGAGGACTCTTCTGTCGCATCTTCCATAATGTTTTCACTCTCAAGAGGATCTCCCCATCCAGTTGGCTGGATGTCCTCGTATCTGATGCGAAAGCTTTTGGGAGCGGTGTATTTGACTAAAAAGTCGTACTTGCCGCTTGGCTGTCTCAAGGTATCCCAGGTTTCTGTGGGAATAGAGGAGTTATCTTCCTCAATGACGTTGACATCAGGAAATGCATAGTTAATGAATTCTTGTCCTGCAATCTTTGCAAATTCATCAACATGGTGTTGAACATTCCCAGACTATTCTGGGTAAGTATTTCATGACTCTGTGGGAACATGGGTATTCTTTTCAAAATTACTCAGTTGATAGGCATGGTCCGGCTGACTCTTTTTCCCCAAGTCCTCTGTGTATGGCTTCCAGATAGGCAAGTCATCCAGGGGATCATAATAGTCGTAGTCAAATTTATCTTTCATCAGATTGTCTTCCTCTAATGAGTTGGGTGAAGCATGTCATCCTTCGGGGTCACAATCTTCATAGATCATTCTGACGTCTGATCTTGGTATATATCTTGGGCTCTGCTTTGGAGAGCAGAATGATAGGTATGTTTCTCCCTGAGATATATAACCTTCATCGTTGAGATAAGATTTCTATTCCTCTTCTATATCAGAAGAGTTGTTCCCATCGATAGTGTGTACTTCTTGAGATACTGGGTGGAGGAAACCTCTGATGTGGAAGAAATCCTGAATGGGATGAAAGATTTCGTCCTTCTTTGTAGTCTGGGTACAATTTGGAGAGAAACCAAGACCTTTTCTTGTCTTGTTATCAGTAGGAATTACAATCTGTCCCCATCCTTTTATGTCATTACTCTTCATTACTTTAAAAGCGTCATTGTATGAGGAAATCGACGTCCCTCTTTCTTGTTGATTCTCATTGCTCACCGAGAGCGCTTCGAACTGAGTTCCAACAACCTCCTCTGGTTCTACATAGGAGAACAATGATAAGTTGCTTACAATTAAGGCTTGCTCTCCGCACTCCGTGACTAATTTGTCGTTCTTGACAAAATTCAGCTTCTGGTGAAGTGTTGAAGTGACTGCCCCAGCTTCGTGTATCCAAGGTCTTCCTAATAAACAACTGTATGCCGCTCGGATGTCCATGACCTGGAAAATGACTTGGAAAGTGTGAGTACCGATGGTTATGGGAAGATCGACTTCGCCGATAACTGTTTTTCTGGATCCGTCAAAGGCTTTGATGATGATCTCACTGCCTCTCATGGGAGTACCTTAAAAAGATAGTCGTACCAAAGTTGACCTTAGCATGATATTTAAGGATGAACTTGTGTCTACCAGTACGCTGGCTAGAGCATCGTCTTGGCAATTAACTATGATATTGAGTACCATATTATGGTTCTTGCCTTCCTCTGGAAGTTCTTCATCACAGAATCCCAAGTTGTTATAGGAAGTGATGTTGGAGATGATGCTATCAAATTGTCCTACTGTCACATCTTGTTCCATAAAGGCTTGTTCTAAGACTCTCTGTAGAGCTTCTCTGTGAGCTTCTGCACTAAGTAGGAGAGATAGTACAGAAATCTGAGACGGAGTTTGCAACAATTGATCCACAATGTTGTACTCGCTTTTCTGGATGAGCTTTAGCATTTCATCATTGTTTTTTTGCAGGTTCTGTATTGCTGGATTGACCGACTTGTTGGTTAGGAACTTCGAATTGAGGTTCCTTTTCTTTGGTAGGTTCTCCAACTCTTCTGTTGAAGATCCGACCGCTCCGGGTAACTTGACTGACGTCGGCAATGTTCACAAGGGAGGGTAATGGAGTTTCTTTTCCATTTTCTATGGTTGTTGCACCATACTTGTACGAGATAGCCTTTTCTGACTTGTATGGTACCGAACCTGGCAGGTAGACGACCACAGGGGCTTTTTGGGCCTTTTGACCATCGTAGGCCACCTCAATTAACTCTAAGTTTGGAATCTTTCTATTGCCGAGAGAGACTTTTGATTCATCGATTAGAGGAATTATGGTACAAACATCCTTGGTTATTCCATGATTGGAGATTATGACAGTGTTTTTGCATTGACCAGGGAGGTAGTCTTGTATCATGTTGATTGATTCAGAATTCGAACATGGTTGAATCTCCTTTCGGTCTAACTGATGCTGGAGGGCTGCTCGCACTAGATATCATCCTTGGTTATATTCCGAGCATACTCTACAACATTCATAATTGTGAGGGGGGACCCGACCGTATCCACTTTGTATGCAGTGCATCCTTACTAGATCCGTTTCCAATTAGCAGACATCACGACTTTGATGTCTACCAGGATTCCCATCATTCATGCTAACTTGTTGCGTGTCTTCATCTAGGTAGATCGGAAGCCACCAGTGGTCCAACAGATTTTGAAGAGTCTTTTGCACAAGCACACACCCTTGGTCGTTTTCGCAGCATTCTTTACAGTCTTGATAATTATGTGAGGCCAGAAAACCAAGTCTGACCTGCTAGGCATGCAATTCCACTAGACTGGTATTCATTAAGCGAATGTCAAAGATCTGAACCATGTTAACCTGACGATCACTTCTTTCATGGTAGTCTTGGATCCATCCGAGATCCATTTGATGTTGGAGGTCCTCTTGCACAAAAGAGCATCCTTGATTGTCTTTTGAGCAGATCGGACAAGTGTTGTAATCATGCCGTGGTAGATTATAATACTGACTTTGTCTCGAAAGCAATGCCACTATATTGACGTTCATTGCACAGATGTCGTGGTTCTGAACAATGTTAGGATGTGCATGGGCCATGTTTACTTCACGAATCCTGTTATCCTGAATCCAGCCTAGATCCATTTGTTCTTGCAGAGCTGCTTATACTATGGCACACCCTTGATTGTCCTTGGAATGGATATCACATTGATGATAGTTTTGAGATGGCACATGGCCGTACCCGCTATGTTTGTAATGTATTTTCACCATTATTGTTCCCAATAAGCGTACATTGTGAATTTGATAACTGTTGACATGCTCTCCTTCTACTAGATTTACTGTAGTCTTCTCATGTTGTAGTAATGGGTTCGTCTGAACATTTGGATTAGTATCTTTGAAGGATAAAACCCCATTCCTGACGAGCTTCTGTACATCATACTTGAAGCTGAGACAATTCTCAATGTTAGGTCCTGATCCTCCTTGATGGTAAGGGCAAGTTTGATCTGCTTTGAACAAAAAAGGTGGATTTTTTGGTACTGTGAGAGGCGTCCTGGTTTGAACGTCCCCCTTGGCCAATAGAAGTGGAAATAGTTTTGCGTACAACATCGGTATAGGGTCGAACCCTGACGGTCGTGTAGTACGATTGTTATTATTGTACTTAGGGCGAGCCTGCTGAAGAGGCTATTGCGGCCTTTAATGATATTGTTGTTGATTTGGTTAGCTCTGAGCAACCTGAGGTTGATATGTCAGAGCCGACGCTGGGTTGATAGCGGGAGTTACCGCTGCCACCGGTTGATACCTTCGCCTTTGTTTTCCCAGAGAGATATTACTGATATCTTGCTCTTTCTTCTTTTGGAAAGCACTACCGTATCTTTTGGTACTGCTGGATGGCTTTGCATCTTTGACCAATCATCCTTCTCGAACTGCTTCTTCAAGGCGTACTCCCATGTTCACCATTTCAGTGAAGTCGCTGGGTGCACTGGCGACCATTCGGTCATAATAAAACGAGCTCAATGTTTTCAGGAAGATCTTTGTCATTTCCTTTTCCTCGAGAGGGGGACAGATTTGGGCGGAAATTTCACGCCATCTTTGAGCATATTCCTTGAAAGTTTCTTTATCCTTTTATGACATTGCTCTGAGCTGGTCTTTATCTGGTGCCATGTCCAAGTTGTATATATACTGCTAAACAAAAGCTGCCCCGAGATCTCTGAAAGTACTGATCTTGGTGCGGTTTAAACCCATGTACCATTTGAGTGCGGCACCGGTTAAACTGTCTTGGAAGTAATGGATTAGTAGCCGTTGATTGTCTATCTGGGTAGACATTTTTCGAGCGTACATCACCAAATGACTTTGAGGGCAAGAGTTGCCTTTGTATTTTTCAAAGTCAGGCACCTTTAATTTGTGCGGTATCTTTATATTGGGGACCAAACAGAGGTCGGTCGCATCTTTTTCGAATAAGTCTTGACTGCGAATGGCATGTAGTTCCTTCTGCATTTCCAAGAATTGTTCCTGGAATTCATTCATTCTTTCGTATACGTCTTCGTTTCTGCCAGAAACCGCTTGCGGAATCTGTCCTTCTAGGATAGTGTGTACCACTGGTTGTGGAATAGACATTACGGTAGTAACTCTTGGCGCTTCAGTGACCTGAAGTTTGTAACCTTCAGGAGTTTCTGTTGTAACTCTTGCATCTTCATTTACCTGAAGTTTGTAACCTTCGGGTCTGGCTGTTCCTACTACGACTTCATGGTCGTTAGTGACCGGTGGGATGTATCCCTCAGGTATAAATTTGAGAGGCATGCCCCAGGGAAGTCGTTTAGGCATGTTGTACTGAGGATGACTGTCAGGTGTCTCAAATGTTGGTGTGGATGTAACCTCCGAGATCACAGTCCTTTGATGTTATTGTTCCTGGGTTGCTTCCAGGGATTACATGTCATGGTGGAGTTTCTCCAAACTCTCCTTCAGAGCGTTGATTTCTTCTCTTAGTTCTCTGTTCACTTCCTCAAGATCGTCCATTTTCTTTTGTCGATTGGCCCGAGTATTGTACGAATGAGACAGTTTGACTCTAGAGTGCGACACATATACGAGACTCAAAGACAAAGACGTGTTATGAGAGAATGATAAATGATATGCAAAGAATGATATATATTTTTAGTTTTTTTTTCAAAAGAACTTTTAACAATCGTATTGCAAATATCACACAGCGGGGGTGACTCTTTTATTGAATTTTAAAGATTGCAGTATTTTACAAGGAAAAATACAGTATTTTACAAAGTGCGAGAAAGGAAATTAGGCCTATGGATCCTGAGTTCTCTCTGAGGAGAGCTCAGATGCTGGTTCCTGAACTTTTCTTTTCTTTGATTGGGCTCCTTCAGCCGTTGTCGGGTTGACAATTCTCTGCCAAGTGAATGGAGTGAGAAAATTTCTTCGTTCCTCCTGACTTTCCATAACATGCTGCTCTAGTATCTCAATCAGAGTGTCCTTTTCCTTTAGCAGTTCCTGAATCTTGGTACATTTCAAATTAAGGATCTGGTATTTGTTCTTCTAAGAGTTTCTCTCACGTTGGACTTTTTTGAGAGCGGCCTGGAGTTTTTCTGCATCAGACATGAAATAAAGGACAAATTCCTTTAAGGGAAAAACTTATTGACGAGGGTAAGGCATCCTTAGTTTGATGGCTCTAGTTTGCACCCAATGGAGATAAGGTTCCGCAGAGGAATCATTTGGTCTTCCCAGGGATTCTCTCCCTTTCCTGTGAATATGTTGCCAGTCATGCACTATTTCTTTCTTTAGTGCTCTGTCATTTTCTCCTTCCTTGAAGAAAAGACCTTCCAGATGAGCATTGTGTGGGATATTCTTCATCAGGTATTCAAGTTGACGGCGAGCTAAAATCGGATGATAGTTGATCCCTCATTTAGTACCAATGAGGGGTACACTGGGGAAATTTCCACATATGTCGATAATATTTATCCCTTCTTAAATCCGATTGTACCAATCTATGTCTGAATTGGTAAGAGACATAATCTTTTGTGACCATCGCAGATTACTCTTGTGACCCCAAAAAGCAGCAGACTTGGGTAAGTGGGAAATAAACCATTTGTAGAGTAATGGTACACAACATGTGATCAACCCTCCACTATACAAATTCCTTAAGTGACAGAATGATAAGCATCCACGAGTAAGGTTGGTACTGGGTTTCCAATTAGGAATATCTTAACAGCATTGGTGTCGACGAAGTTGTCGATGTTGGGAAAGAGGAATAACCCATATGTGAGCAGAACAAAGACATCCTCGAAAGCAGATATATTTCCTATACTAGCAAAGTATAGAGCTTTCTCCATCCTCGAAACCCTGGATTCCTCCTTTGGTGGTCATGTGAGTCCTAACTTCTAACTCATCCAATGAGATTGCTCTTGCAATGGCTTGATCTTTTGGAATTTCTTCCAGTCCAGAAAATGTATCTTGATCAGTGATAGGTAAGTCAATCAGGTGGGAGTATTCTTCCAGTGTTGGTGTGAGCTGGTAATCCGGGAAAGTGAAACAGTGGTAAACCGGATCGTAGAACTGAACCAACGTAGACAGGATCCCTTCAACCATGTTGACCTTCAGAAGAGATAATAATCCTCCGTTCTTAGCTCTGAAAGCCTCGGGATTAGTAATCATCCTTCCCAATTTCCTTAGGTCTTCCAGTTTTGGAACCTTGAAGGTGTACTTGTGCGTTTTTCTTCTTCTGAAATCCATAACACAACCTCTCTGATATTTGCAATTATTATTTTAGTCCTTTTAGAAAAGGATTTTTTTCTTGTTTAAAAAAAGGTTTTTTAATGAATGCATGGATGCATGACTGCAGCATACAAAAACACTTGAAAACATGGGTTTTGGGGTTCATCGTCATGAGCATGGAGCCATGGATCTACCCATCCCCAAAGGTGTGTACTAATTGGTCAATTTTTATACCTGTAGAACGGGTTCTAACAAAGGTTCCCAAAATCATTGACCCCTCTTAGGGATATTAACAGCAAACCGATTGACTCAGTAGAGCTGTAATATCCTAGGATGAATCTCCTTCGAATGTAGTATCGCATATCAACTATTCCCGATAATCATCGCACTACCTAATGGTTTAATGGTTAAGTCTCTAGTAAATCCTCAGTATCATGGGTACCGCACTGGGAAACCTATGCTATCACGACGTGGTCGTTCAACATTCGCAAGTCCACACGTGTACCTCAACTGATTCGGTGGACTGCCAGGTTAACTTGGTCGGGAATCACTCCCTATAAGCCTTCCTGGAGACGCCACCACTTATCTTAATGTTTTCTTAAACTTTCCACATGCGTATTAATCGCATTCCCAGATAACGGTAAATTAAACACGGGTATCAAGTAAGGTGGAAAAATATGATATATATATATATATATGCGTAGCAGAAAAATGAGAAAACAAGTAAATAAACAGAGAAATAAATGCAAAGCAAGGCCTAGATCTCTTAGGAACTCTAATCCTAATAAATCCCCAACAGAGTCACCATTTTTCTGTAGCGTGCAATTTTTGTCGGTGACGCGACTACCTTACCGCAATGTTGGAATTGGGTGCTACTTTCTGATTTCTTATTTATCCTATGAAGCTGGAAAGGAAATGGAAGATATCTAAAACTAACCTTGCACGCAAATGTTTTCTTTAACAAATGCTAAGAGATCGGGGATCGGGGTCTGGTTATACAAAGGGAAGCTATTAACACCTAGTGTATCTATGGTAATCCATAGGAACCTTTTATTGCATGTATTTCTCTAGTATCTTAAAATGCTTTCTTGTGTTTATCTGCTATGGCTTGGGAAAGTTTCTCCTTAGGGAGAATTGAGAGAATGTTTTCGTTGTTTTCGGGTTTTCCGTTGTTTTTGAGAAGGTATTGAACCTAAAGTTTTTTATTGGTGTGCTCGCTAAGATTCCGCAATCTTATGCCTACGTATTCCCGTAAAGAAATTTGGGAAATCAGAGCAATCGTAGTTCCTCCTATTTCTATGGGAGGAAAGATGTGTGGTGTCTTGTTCAAAGCCCAAGATTGAAGCTATCATAGTATTTGTATCTTGTTCAAAGCCCAAGATTGAAGCTAAAAGGGTGACTGAGAGAGAGAGAATTTGTCATCTCTAAAGGGAGAATATCTCACCTATTCATCACAAATGTTGAATAATTGGTTATAAGGGAAATTACTTTAACTGGGATATATGGAATCCAGTAATGCCATAATTTCCTTTATAAGGGTGATGTCATGAAAGAAGAAAGCTTTAACTCAGTGTAGAGCAATGCCACTTTTTCCTTATAAACCTTTCATGCTAAGAGAAGGACATTGGCTTGGATTTTAGGGATCCAGAGGCTTGCCACTTACAACTGTTAGATGAAAGATGAATTTTAGCCCGGATAAGAGAAGAACTCCAGCTTGGATTTTGAATCAACAAGTGTGCCACTTACAACAATTATCTGGACAAAAGTTTTGATTATTTATTTTGAAATGTGATGTATAGAGGAAGTATCTTCCTGCAGAGTGGACTCATGGTCTCATCTGAGGGGATACTGGTTTTTGTGTGTGCCTTGTTCAAAGCCCAAGGTTGAAGCTAAAGGAAAATGACTCCACTGGGGAGGGTTTTATCTGTCTTGTATAAAGCCCAAGATTGAGGCTGATTGGGGAAAGTTCTTATATGAAGCCTAAGAGGAGGACATCTCTTGCTGAGGATTATTGAAATCTAAGAGCAAGTCCAAATTATATTGGGGAATCCAAAAGTTTTATTCTTTCTGGGGATCAGGGAAGAGTTGAAATATCAGATGCCATGAGGTTCTTATTCTCTTGGGGATTTGTTGAGGGTTAATTGACCCTTGTTGGGGATTTTTAAGGTAAAAGTTTAAACCTTGTTGGGGGTCAGGGAAGCTTAGAGTTGATTTTGAAAACCTTAGAGGTTTTAACTCTGGTGGAGATTAGTATTGGTAAACTGATCAGGGTTATTACTGTGCTTTAAGGAAACTTGAGGGTCTTTGTGGGAGATCCAAGAGGAAATGGGACTTTCCAAGTCTACTTGAATGAAGCCCAAGAGAAGGCTGAGACTGTCCAAGTCTCTCAAGAAATGGTAGGCTCTGGTGAAGTGAGAGGTCTTTGTATGATGCCCAAGAGGAGGCTTTTGGTTTAAGGGATGAAGATCAACCTTTGGATGATAGGATGTTCTAGAAATTTGACTCTCCTGGGGATTGGACTAGCAGAGATGACTAATTTTTATCCTATGCTTTTAGGAAGCCTTTGGGTCCTTGTACTAAGCCTATGAGGAGGTTGGGGAACTTCTAAGAAGCCTGTTGGTCCTTGTACTAAGCCCAAGAGGAGGCTGAGGATGCTTTTAGGAAGCCTAAGAAAATTTCAAGAAAGGTTTCACCGGGAATTAATCTTTTCTCTGTTTGAACAGTTCTAAGGTTTGAAGAAATTCAAAAGAGGTTTCACCGGGAATTAATCCTCTCTTGGGAAATGAATTTTCTTGTATACACGTATATTTCTAAGTTTGACAGTCTTGAGAAAAGTTTCACCGGGAATAATGTCTTTCTCTGTTCCATATTGTATAAGCCCAAGAGGAGGCAGACTGTATAAGGAATTTCCTATGAGGGAACTAGTTTTGACTAAGTTGAAAGTAACCTCTGGTTTGACCTAAACATAGACCTAACTGCTGGGTAAACTCTAAGCAAGATATGCACAAGTATATACAGACAATTGAATTGACAGATATATATATATATATATATATATATATATATATATACACAAATATGCATTGAAAAAGATAGTGGGACTTACCTGCTGAGAGGAAGCCTAAGTGTATTGTGATCTGTTGTATTGACTACAACTGCATGCTTGATTATGGTTTCAAGAATTGAAGAAAGTTTGGAGAAAACTTAATTTGAATTTGAATTAAAAGAAATTGGTTTGAAAGAAAAGAAATGTTTGGGGCTTTTAACTTAAAGAGAGGCCCAAGTGGTCTAAGAGCAGCTTCACCGGGAATAATGCTCTTCTTAGTACCATTTAAAAACAGACAGGTGATTTTAAAAACAGAGGTATGGGGCTTATAACTCAAGGAGAGGCCCATAAAAGTTTGTTTAATGTTTAAAACAAAGTTTATGTACAAAAGATTAGGGCTTATACTCAAGGAGAGACCCAGATGACTTATTTGAAAACAATGATCGCATTGCGATACCGAAAAACGTTGTGGAATTATACTACAACAGAGGCCCAAAAAAATGTTTTTGTACAAAGGGGTTTGGGTCTTACACTCTATTAGAGGCCCAAAAGTGTTTGTGAAGAAAGAAAAATGGGGCTTATACTCAAGGAGAGACCTAGATGAAAAATTTGAAAAGGAGACGATCGCGCCGTGATTTTGAAAACCACAGAGGGACTTATACAATGATTGAGGCCCAAAATTATATATGTACAAGAAGGAATGGGTCTTACACTCTAATAGAGGCCCAAAAAGTTATTTTTATACAAGAGATGGGAGTTACAACTCAAGGAGATGCCCAGATGAAAAACAGCGATCGCATCGTTTATTTTGAAAATCGTATCGGGACTTATACAATGACTGAGGCCAAAAAAATTTGTATTTACAAAGGGGATGTGTCTTACACTCTATTAGAGGCCTAAAAGTGTTTCAAATGAAGTTTGAAAAAATCAAAATTAAGAAAAAACCTAATTTTAATTTTAAAATATAATTTTCAAAAGAAATTAAATAAAAAATGATATAAAATATCAAATATATTCAAAAACAAGTTGTAAACTTTGAAAAATGTTTTGAAAAATCATGTTTGATCACATGACAACTTGGAATTCATCTGAATTTGAAAAACCAAGGTGGAAATTTCATTTAAAAATGTTTTAAAACAAATAAAATGAAATTATTAACAAAAATTAAAACTATATCAAATAAATAATATAAATTTGAATTTTTTGTAGAATAAAATATTTTAACATTTTTGTGAATTTTTAAAAAAAGAACCAATCAAAAATGATAAAAAAATGAGTGAGAAATTAATTTTTGAAATCAATTAAGAAAATTACCTAAAAATTCAAAAATTCAAAATATGGCGCCCACGGTCATCTTCTTCCTCACGACCTCCCTCCATTGTCGTTTTTCAAAACCTCACATATCTCTCTCAATACATAATGGTTTTGACTTTTGTAAACACGAAAGTTGTGTATTTTTGAACAAGGATTTCAATGATATAAATTAATTGCATTTATATTAAGTGTGGAGTGAGAAATTAAAAGATGAACATAAGAACCCTAATTTCTGCAAGAACACTATGAAATCCTATACACGATATCTACAAAGCAATTGATTGAGGGAAACACTCTACATAAGTGCATAAACATGTTTGTAACTTGAAAACACATTTATGATGCATGGATCATAGAGTTTGAGAGTGTCAAGCTTACCTCTGCAAGAGGAAATCGAATCCTCAGTTGTAGGTGTTACAGATGTTGTGTGATGATCTGTACAACTTCCTTGGACCTCAAGTAGTGTGTTTGGAAGCCTGGAATGGATTGAAACAACCTGGAACTTGTTGTGATACCCCAACAGCAAATAGGCCAAGAAGCTTGAGTAAATGGATGGTGACTTTGTAATTCTGGTGTTCCAGGTGTGTTTTGAGGTTATGGATCACTTGTATATGACATATGTGAGGTGTTAGGATGGTTAGTTTGTGTGGAATTGCTCTCTATTTGAAAATTAGAATGTGACTTTTAAGAGAAGCAAATTCTGGTTTTTTTAGAGTGATTGGAAGGAAAGCATGAGTTGTTATGCTTTGGTGTACTTGAATTGATCAGAAAGAACCACTATTTATAATATAGAAACTTTGTTTTGGGAGTAATAGTGATTAGAGGCTGGATCACTCCATTATCCATTGAACTTTGTCATGTAGCCAAAGTCTCCTCTAGCCATTGACTTTGGTCAATCTTGCAGGCCTATGGTCTTCTGATGCTTGAGTTCATCTTGACTCATTTACAATGTTATGGACTGATACATGCCAGCTCCATGCATCCCTTAAACGCTTCATGACAAAATTGAAAGTTTTGGATTTTGAACTTTGAATGTCACATGCCTAAAGGATAAGGTTTTTGACTAGGTGGCCTTGTGATCAGATTCTTCATCATTCAAGTTAATTTTGTACATAAATGAAATGATGCAAGTGTCCAAAATTGGCTCAAGAAATCGTGGGAACCAAGTTATGTTTTCATGCCTTTGTGTGGGCAGGGTGAAAAATGCCATTTTTGGAGGCTTATAACTCCTTGCTCAAGTTGAACCATGGGAGGCTCTTGTACTTTTTGGAAAGCCCCTATAACATACTCCAACTTTGATGTCCAACTTTGGTCTTGAATCATCTTGGATCATAATGAAAAATGGCCTCAAAGTTTGTGAAAATGCAAAACAGATTCTGTCCAAAATTTCACTGTGTTGGAAAAAAATGGCCATGTTCATATTTTTGTGATTTTGATCAATCCATAACTCAAAATCCATGAGGATTTGGAATCTGTTGTAGTTGAAAATCTTGAAGTATGTAAGGAGAGCTTTCATTTGAGCTTTGGATGGAAGAAAAATGTTACTTGGATCACAAGTTATGGTCTTGCAAAGTTGGGTATAAATCACTTTTTTTTTCATAACTTAGTGAAATTTCAAGTTTCTTATGGTTGCCCCTTTTGCAAGTAAACCCATTTTTCTTGAATTTTCTTGATGGATGATGATCCAAACCATAAGTTAACATTGTATTTAACTTAGGGAAGCCTTGTTTGTCAAGAAATTCAAAAAGTTAAACTTGATTTTTGGCACAGTTGACTTTTTGTCAGATGAATTTCAAACTTTGTGATCCTCAACGAAATCAAGTCCTTGACCTAATTTAAACCTAATGTATGGATTCCATAGGTGTTTTAGGGTGTCTTGAATCATGTCCCAAGGTTTGGGACCATGTCTTGGTCAAAAGTCAAAGGTACAGTTGACTTTTCATCAAGAAACCCTAATTGGTCCAGATGAATTTGAATCCTTGTACTGCTTATGAACCAAGTTCTTTGAGTCAATCCAATCTTGTAAAATGGATCAATATCATGTAGGGGAGGTCTCCAAAACACTTCTTGAGGTTTTTGCTTATGCATTGCTTCAATAATCAACTTAGGGGTGAATTAGGTCAAGAAACCCTAATTCCTGATTTTTGATGAATGCATCCCCTGAGGCTATTTTGAACTTGTGATTGGGTCCATGAGGTCCCTTTGAGCTTCTTGGGTCATATTTTGAAGTATTGGCTCATGCCCAGATGAAAATTCTCTCTGGAGGCATTGGTCGTCCAAAACCCTAATTTGGTGACACTGGCGATCTTGAGGCTTGATTAGCTTGAAGTGTTGCATTCTCATGCTCAATTATTGATATGGGAGACCTCTTTATCCTTCATGGATGTTTGAGAGGCTTTGACAAGTTGAGGATCATGTCCATTCTTGATTGATCCTTTGTCTGAGTACTCTAAGAGGGCTCAAAACCCTAATTCTTGATTGTAGTGAATGCTCAACACTCTTTGACAGGATTGATGAGATATGAAGGTACATCCATATTATGGTGATGATTTGCACAATGATGGGAAATCTTATGGTCAAAATTTGGGTATGACAATTGGAAGCGTGTATCACCGATCTAGCTCTAAAAAGGGTGATCAAATTTTCACTGGACACAAGTGCATGATGTTTTTTTAGAAGAAGGTGTTCAAATAACACTCCTAACACTTCTATTTAGATTCCTCATAGATTCAGTGGTTCTTATGAGGAGTAACACCATGATGAAGATATCTGTTAGGATGCATGTTGAGAAGACTGGGAACAATGCTTTTATCAACCTGGTTCCTTTTCTTGTTGATGACATTGTTTGGATTATTCCAAGAGAAAACTTGAAGGAAGGTGCCAAGTACAAGATGTGTACGTGTTACACTGATCGAATAAATTGAAAAGAAATAAAAGAAACTAAAAAGGAGCCTTTTGAAAATTTAAATACTGCTGCTGGAACTTATACATCTGGAGTAATTCCAGAAATTCTGAAGACTC
This sequence comes from Lathyrus tuberosus, assembly GCA_022829125.1. Lineage (NCBI taxonomy): Eukaryota > Viridiplantae > Streptophyta > Magnoliopsida > Fabales > Fabaceae > Lathyrus > Lathyrus tuberosus. Next base: position 6,175,849 of record JALAZF010000177.1, on the reverse strand, counting down.
TTGCTAAGCTGAAGGAAGACAAGGACAAAATGAAGGAACATTTGGATAATCAAGAAAAGATGTTTTAGATTATTCTCTCCAGACTTCCCCCATCCAACCCTAATCCTTAGTTGCACTTAGTTGTTTGTTTGTTTGGGTTGTTATCTTGTTTTGTTCTTTGTCTATGTACTTTTGCGCCTCTGGAATTATTTTTTATCGAATGAATATTATCTTTTTTTTGCATCTGATTGCATGTTATTGCATATTTTCTTTTTGATTGCTGACAAAAGGGGGAGAATAGTATTGATTTTGATATACCTAATTTCTCTTGAATCAAAACCCAAACATTTCAAATGTTTGCACTAACCCTTGTTTAAAAGGATATTATGTTAGTTGTTTTTCTTTCAGGAAAAACTTACTATATATCAGAAACACCTGAAAAATCAGAACATAACGTATGAAGCCCCATCTCTGAAGATATGCTAGCTTTTTAAAAGTTCTGAATCATCTTGAGTGAGAAAATACTTCAAAGACTATTCTAGTTTATCCAACTGATCAGAAGTAAAACTCATCAGAAGTTGATATGCGTTGCTGTGTGTTAAATCCTTGTTAAAATGCTTAACAATAGTAAGGACAAGTTCAAGAAACTTCTGAAAGATAAACCAGTTCTTTTGAACAGAAGGTTCGTCTACTCCAACAAAAAGGTTAATCAAGGAAGTGTTCTTTCATTCTAATTATCATTTTAGAGTTGCTCATCTCAGGGGGAGCTTTGTGCTTCTTTCTGATATATGTTTTGGTGATTACCCGACAAAAAATTGTACATCAAAATACAGTGTTTTGTCATCATCAAAAAGGGGGATATTGTTAGAACAGGATTTGATTCTGCATATGTATCTTTAAGTTTTGATGATAACAAGTTAGTATTTGTGTGAGAACAATTTTGGTACCCTAACGGTTTGTTATTGTGTATCTTTAGCAAACAACTTTGATTCTGACTCTTGAACGTGAAACGTTACAAGTTTCTGAATATATTGATATAAATCGCTTCTGCTCAAACTCACAGATGAGAAGCTTCTAAGAAAATTTTATGTTACTGCTGCAACGTTCTCTTGGCTCTTGCTTCTGACGCGTGACTCTGATCAATTCACTTCTGAAGACTGCTCAAGCTTCCGAAGATTAAACACTGAAGGTTCTAAAAAACTCTAAAGAATCTCAAGTCAGATATTGATGTGATCAAGCTTCTGATTGATGATTGAAGTTTTTGAACTCAAGTAAAATCAATTCTTCTAACTCATGCTTCAAATAACTATTTATCCAGAAGCCACTGAAGAATAGAAGATAAGAACGAGTTTATACGTGGGAAAAATAGTACGTGGTACAAACCAATATTCCTTCCACTAAGCGGATTTCGTTGAGTAAGGAAATTGAGGTAGTACGATTCTTGTCCCCTCCGTATCAAACCGTTACTCAAGTCGCCAGCTCATTCAAGAAGAATACCAGATCTACCCTTCAATGGATCTTTTTTTATGGCTATATAAAGACTTGAAGTCATGAAGAATTACTGCAAGCAAGCAAGCAAGCAAACAAGTATTACAAGACTGTTGTCTAAATTTGTGCAGAATTTTCTTTAAGTGTATTGTGCTTTTAACTTGTGTATACCTGCTTGTGTAGAAGCAATCTTTGTAAACACAACTTTGTAATCAAACTGTTGTTTGTATTTCCTTAAGGGACCAGTTAGGTCGGAATCCTTGATAAGACATACACTGTTTGTCTTTGTGGTTTGTTAGTCACCACTTGTTGTTAGTGCAATTGTAATCAAACTATTGTTTGTATTTCCTTAAGGGACCAGTTAGGTCAGAATCCTTGAGAAGACATAGACTGTGTGTCTTTGTGGTTTATTAGTCACCAGTGGTTGCTAGTGCAGTTGTAATCAGTTGATTATAGTGGATTAAGTCCTTGAGTATAAGGCAAAATCACCTTGGTAGGTGGACTGGATTAACTTTGAGATTTTCAAGTGAACCAGTAAAAAATCGAAGTGTATTTCTCTTTGTTGCTCATTAGCGGTGATTTTTATTGAGTGAGTAAAAAGCTTTTGTTTTTTAAACCCCAATTCAACCCCCCCCCCCTTTCTTGTGTTTTTCTCACCTTCACTTACATGGCTCAAGCATTTTGGCGAGAGACTTTCTTGCTTGTATCCTAATGATACAAGACTTTTGCTTAATCAATACACTTGATTAAGACTTTCATTGCTCAAGCACATAGCAAGTGACTTACATGGCTCAAGCATCTTGGCGAGAGACTTAACCTAAACTGCTAAACAAGTTTAGCAGAATAAAGAACAAGGTGTACATGATACTAATATTAGAGTTACGGGAAATCACCATAACAAAGACCTAAAGCTCTTAAGATTTCTAAGATATTGATTGTGTAAGAAATCTTAAGGCTTTTACAATTACAACCTACAACAGAAAATATGCATAAACAATGAAGCTGATAATTACTGATCTTGTTACTCATTCTTCTGGTTAATCCTTGTTAAAGATTTAGTTTGAAACTTCAGCCACTTATATAGCAGTTGCAATAGACTAGCCATTGGAAAAGATAACTTGATCAGTGTCTTTGTTTTACTCCATAGTACAAGAGCCATTGAAGATAGATACACCAAAAGATCTTGATCCATTGTGTAATATGTTTAACTGTTGAGTCTTCAAGAAGATCCTATACTATAGAGTCGTTGGAGAGGATATCCGTAAAGCATGTCAACCTTTCTTGAGCCTTGTGAACTCAGACTCTTGCTAACAAACTGATTTGACAATGCAGCTTGCTTTATGCAGTACAGATAGCTTCAGCTTTATTACCAACTCTTAACGAAACCAGAAGCCAATTTACATTTACCAAGTGTAGATACAATTATGTTGCTTCTTCTGATGCTGAGACCTTCAGCTTCAGATTCTATGACAGACATCACTTAGCAAGTGTTCTTCACGTTCTGTACCATCAGAAGCTAGCAATTCAGCTTCTCTCAAGTGTGCCTTTGTATATCAGATTATGTATCTAAATATTTAAAAGTATTAGAACCTGCATACAAGAAACACACATCAAATAAAACCATTGTTCTTTAAATACTTTGTTATCATCAAAACCCAAGGAATATATGTCATCAACAAATCTTGTTCTAACAATCCCCCCTTTTTTATGATGACAAACATAAGTATTTAATAGAACAATGTGGGGCAATTATAAGTTTCTTTACAACATCAGAGTATGAGGTTTGTAAGCTCCCCCTAAGTCTAATAGTCCAAAGTTGAGTTCTTTGACCCACCCTAAGTACTACTTTCAAGAAAAAGTAATTTAGTTTGCTTAGTACCATCAGAGTATGAGGTTTGTAAGCTCCCCCTAAGTCAAATAGTTCCAAGGTTGAGGTTTGTAAGCTCCCCCTTAGTTCTATATTTAAGAAAACCAAAAATAATATTTTAACTTCCTTTGGCAACAATAGAATACGAGGTTTGTAAGCTCCTTCTGAGTCTGATAGGCTAAGGTTGAGATTTGTAAGCTCCTCCTTAGTTCTATGTACAAGAAAGATAAAATGTGTCGCTCGGGCAAGATAACCATAATTAATAACATAAATTTAAATAACAAAATTATAAATAACCATTATGTACATACTGAATAGGTTCAATGGGTTCATTTTCTAATTAAATACTTACTATCATTTCTCCCTATTTCGTCACATAAAAAAGAATAGAAAAGAGAAAGAAAAAAGAATTACAATAATAAATGCATAACAGACCATCATTACAAGATCAGTTTCGAAGAATTGAAAACGATCAAGTAACAAGGGTCATTAAGGTATGTACGGGGCATATTGAATACCTATTGGTCATAACGATTTCAAGAATCAAGCAAATGATTTTTTCCAAACGTTTAGATTGCCCAGAAGCTATTATAAAAATAACCAAAATCTCGTTCATTTTCATCAGCATCAACCAAAACATTATGGAGTCAATAGCTGAGATCTATACAACTTTTGTTATAATAGAGGTTACACAGAACTCTACAAGCCTGAATATCTAGAACCCTCAGAAGCCAGCAACTTCAAAAGCTTCTGCTATTGGTCCTACGCCTTCTTCCCTGAACACTTCAGATGAGACTTCATCAGCAGTACCTCAAAAACCTACAGAAGAAGGTTCATCAGTAGCTGTTTTGAATCCACTGAAGATATCCATGAAAAAGCCAAAGAGGAAGAGGCTGAACGAAATGTTTCACCGTCTTGTTGTCCCAAAAGTAGAAGAGGAGAACATTGATGAAGATGAGCCACATTACGATTATGGCAATAGCTTCTGCTACAAGGCCTTAGATGACACTGATAGAGCTCAATCTTAGTTCAAACCAGTTTCTTATGTTATTTGTAATCCTTTAAGCTCGATTAATGAAAAAAAAGTAATTTTGACTAGTAAATATTATGCAATCGTAAAAACACCTTATTTACCCATTAGATTTTCTGATAATCACATTAATGAAGTAACACTGACACCAGAAGCAACAGTTAAACATATTGACTATAATATTTACTATTATTAAAGGAATCTTAATAGGTCAGACTGTTAGATAACATTTCCAAGAGTCATCATTAAAACATTGATTTGACTTAATCAATATTAAAATAACGGATACTCAAGACAATGAATGTAACAAGTCTATAAGAACTCATAGCAGACTCTCTCCCTTAATCACTTAATCTTTAGAACACCAAGATGTATACACAACACCAATATGTATACACAAAAACAAATATGGGTTTCAAAGAGATATTTCAGAAAGGCAGTCATACTAAATGCAGTAACTCAAGCAACCAAAAGCAAAGCAGCAACTGAAGGATCTACTAGCAAGCATATGACTTCAGAAGCGTACACCTCTTCAGCATCCTTTGTGAAGACTCCCAGAAGAAGAAGAACTTCTGAGTCCAAACACAGAAATCATCTAAGAAAGAAGATCCTAGGGAATACCTTAGGGAAAATCCAACAGACTAGAAAGTCTAAATAATTTGTAATATCTTCCAGTTTATTAATGAGAATTGTTGCACGTTTTGAGTTCTTAATCCCATTTCTTTAATCCTTTATAACAATAATAAATATATATATAATGAACAAACACGAAGTATTAATAAGATTGCTTAATACAAAGGTTCTAACAATTACAAGGCATAACTATGTAGAAATCTAACATCAGAATCTTTCATAGATAACTTCAAACTTGTCTCTCAAAAGTTTAGACAAATCAACCTCTGAACTTGTGATAACTCCCTGCTGAACAAGTAATTCTGAAAGAACTCGTCCATAAGGAATGAAGAAAATATTTCCCTTGTGAAAGGAAGAACGAGTCCTCTTCAAATAGTCAACCATAACTTGAGGAAGATCAATCTGTAAGTCTGAATTGAGAAGTAGTAGCATATCTTTTTCAATAGGGTCCACGAGGTCTAAATCCTTATCCTTAGGCAGCAGGTTTGAATTCAGAGTCTGATTCCAAATAACTGCATTAGGACGAAGATCTGAGACCAATGATGTATTAGATGGATCTACAAAGATACACCAAGTAAGAAGATAGTGTTCCCAAACAAGAGTTCCTGGGATTTCTCCAATTTCCTCATAATTGATCACATTAGCAATCACTTTAAAGGTTACTATTATAGAAACATCAGTTACTTTAGAAAGAATAACACACTCAGAATTCAGCTCAACAATGGAGGCATTAATCCAAAACTCTTTGACAAGATCTGCATAAGTGAAACCACAGAGCATCTCAAAGTATCCATTCCAACTTTATTCAGACATAGTCTTCCAGACGTTAAAACCCAACTTAAGCAACTCATCAAAATCCACAAACTTTTCATTGATGACAACCAGTTGATTCAAAGAAGATTTGACTAGGAAACTCATCTCATGTTCGGCTTGATCAGCACACAACCAAAGAGAAAACAAAAAGAAAAAGAACTGAACAAGATTCTAAAGGAGTAAGAATCTTATTAGAAAAAGGACACAAAATGATGTTTCACAAGACAGGGGATGGAGACATCAAATATATAAAAAGAAAGCATCATTACCCGAAGGTTCTTATCCAGCAGATCTCCTGAATCCACTAGATGATTTTCAAAGTTATGAAATTCAAGTAATATAAGAGTTTTTGAAAAACCTTTTACTTAAACTGCTTTATTAGAAGTAAAGAATCTTATTCTGAATCTCAGATTCTGACAATTTTTCAGAACCTGTCATCCATCAGAGTCTAGTAGATCTAGACTAAGAGAGAGATATCTTCTTCCAGTCATCACTCTCCAAGATTCTATTCAAAACCAAAATTTCCTCTTGAAATTATAGTCACGAGTGATTAAAGAATATTGAATTGTTTCCTTTGACAGCTAACAAGCAGCAGTACCATCACAAAAAGTGAGAAATCTGTTTCCATAAATATGATAGTCATCTAGCTTAATGAAATTTTTAGTATAGATAAATACAACAAGTTTCTTCTTAAAAATTTCTGAAGATTCTTTCAATAAAAGAACTTCTCTAGAAATCTAGCAGAGACTTTGTATTAACATATACATAAACATCTCATTGAATTAAGAGACAATCTAGAAAAGAACATAACCCTTTTTTTGTTGTTTTCTTGGTCAGACTCGTATCAGTATTCAGAATTGACCATAGAGTCTGAACACCGATTTGAGTGGATTATGATTCAATGGCTGTTAAACTATTGACTCCATTTCTCCCACCAAACTCAGTACCTCTAATACTTGAGTCTGGGATGTAGGCTCTTCTTCCATCAAATGTTGTAAACAACCTTTGATAAATGCCATGGAAGATGCCTCTGCTCCTTTCTTTAATATCTGCAGCAAATACAATTGAATGATGGTACTCATATTCCTATGAGACCATACATAAATGTCTAGACAGGCTTTCCTTCGCCTTATGCCACATTCTGATAGCAATACCATGATTTATTCTAGAGTATCACGCTAGGATAAATCATAATATGAACAAGATCTTGTTCTTAGCAGAATCATTGATTTCATTGGCTTGGATTAAGACTTTGAAATCTTTGATACACAAAGAACCAAATGATGTTAGCTATCAGAGAATAGCATAAAACAAATTAAAGCGCCATCATGTAATTGCCTGCAGAACACGAAGAAGAATTGAAGGTTTCTCTTAGACTTGTCCTTTAATAAAAATTTCATGATGACCCTCAATCAATGAGCAATGGATTCTTTTAAGATATCACCTTAAAAAATAAACTTCTTACTATCAAATATTGAATCAAGATAGATTTCCATAATCTTTTTCTCTTCAATACTTGATTTTTATTTCAGGACTCAGATGCTTCTTCAGAAGCCGTAATGACTAGCAGAGCCAAATTACTCTTTCATCTGAATCCTGCACTAATGCCAAATTCAAATGAATATGTAGTGAAACCCTTTGACATTAGGTTCTGGTAGTGTTTTCTCCTTGCTTTAAGATTTGGGAAATCAGTTGAAATACTAATATTTCAGAAGCTTTTGAAGTTACTCTTCTATCAAGAGATCTCACATTTCACTCAGCCAGTTAAAGAAGTCTTCTGATTAGGAAGGTTAATCCCTCATCATCAGACATTCCATAGGAAGTATCCTTCAATATACTTTATAAAAGATAACCTGATAGATAACTTTTCAACATCTAATTCCATTTCTTTTCTTTGAAAATTGTATGACAAACCGACAGAGCACAGTAAATTCAAGTTGTATAACTTCTTGAATAACTGAGAGCTTAGGTTTGAATCCAGAACAATCTTCTCAGAATTTTCTTGGAGAGATTAGATGAAGTGTAACTAGACAAACTTCAAAACTGATTCCCACAAATCTGAGCACAAAGATTCATGCATCAAAAGTGAGATAGAGCACCTACCAGAATGCAACTACCTTTGAATATATTCAATAACCTTCTTCTGACCTGGAGATAGAGATTTTAAAACAGTGATCATCTCTACACCATCAACTTCTATAATAATACATTTCTCAAAGATATTCTATAGACCTTCATCATAACCCTTTATCAAGACCAATGAGTTAAAAATATGTTTTGCTTTTCCATCATTTAAATTCAGTGGAATCACCCTTTGAATATGGTAGGAAAAAATATGATTTTTTTCATGTAGCACTTGATTCCTTCTTGAAGAAAAGTCTTTAACAGACATACTTTTCTTATTGGATCATTATCTGCACCACAGTTAAGTGTTAAGCACAGACGATGCTCGGATACCAATTGAAGGTGAGAAAACTACACAAGAAGGGAGGTTGAATTGTGTTTTCCATTTTTTTAATCTATGTCTGATCAGAGTTCAGAATCTGAACTGGTGTTCACATTCTGATTATACTTAGCAGCGGATGTTAATAGAAGCAAATAAATAAAAACAGAAGACACAAAGATTTATACTGGTTCCTCTCCAACTGAGAGTAGCCTAGTCCCCTTGCTTCACAAGATATTTTTACTATAACCAAATCATGATTACAATCGCTTATGCATTTTGTATAAGTCTTTTACACTGCTCAGACCCTAGGTCCGAGACTTCTTGCTTAAGTCCTCCAGACTCAAGACTTTTGCTCCAAGTCCCATGAAACGAGCCTCTTTGCTTAACACCCCCCCCCCCCCAGGTTCAAGACTTATTGCTCCCAATTTCATGAACCGAGCCAACCTGCTCAAGCCACACTGGCCCAATACTTCTTTGCTTGTATCCCCACGACACAACACTTTTTCTCAATCAATACACTTGATGAAGACTTTCAATGCTCAAGCACATAGCAAGAGACTTACATGGCTCAAGCATCTTGGCGAGAGACTTAATCTAAACTGCTAAACAAGTTAAGCAGAATAGAGAACAAGGTTTACTTGATACTAATATCAGAGTTACGGGAAATCACCATAACAAAGACCTAAAGCTCTTAAGATTTCTAAGATATTCAATGTGTAACAATCTTAAGGCTTTTACAATTACAACCTAAAACAGAAAATCTGCATAAACAATGAAGTTGATAAATGCTGATCTTGTTACTCCTTCTTCTGGTTAATCCTTGTTGAAGATTCAGTTTAAACCTTCAACCACTTATATAGCAGTTGCAGTAGACTAGACATTGGATGAGATAACTTGATTAGTGTCTTTGTTTTACTCCATATTACAAGTGTCGTTGAAGATAGACACACCAAAAGATCTTGATCCATTATGTAGCATGTTTAACCGTTGAGTCTTCAAGAAGATCCTGTACTATAGAGCCGTTGGAGAGGATATCTGTAAAGCATGTCAACCTTTCTTGAGCCTTGTGAACCCAGACTCCAGCTGAGAAACTGATTTGATCATACAGCTTACTTTATGCTGTACAGACAACTTCAGCTTTATCACAAACTCTAAACGATACCAGAAGCCAATTTACATTCACCTAGTGTAGAGACAATTATGTTGCTTCTTCTGATGCTGAGACCTTCAGCTTTAGAGTCTACGCCAGACATCACTTAGCAAGTGTTCTTCAGGTACTGTACAATCAAAAGATAGTAATTCAACTTCTCTCAAGTGTGCCTTTGTATATCAGATTCTGTATCTAAATATTTACAAGTATTAGAACATGCATACAAGAAACAAACATCAAAGAAAACCATTGTTCTTTAAATACTTTGTTATCATAAAAACCCAAGGAATATATGTCATGAACAAATCTTGTTCTAACAATCCCCCCTTTTTGATGATGACAAATATAAGTATTTAATAGAATAGTGTTGGGCAGTTATAAGTTTCTTTGCAACATCAGAGTATGAGGTTTACAATCTCCCCCTAAGTCTAATAGTCCAAAGTTGAGTTCTTTGACCCACCCTAAGTACTACTTTCAAGAAAAAGTAATTTAGTTTTCTTAGTAACATCAGAGTCTGTTGTTTGTAAGCTCCCCCTGAGTCAAATAGTTCCAAGGTTGAGGTTTGTAAGCTCCCCCTTAGCTCTATATTTAAGAAAACCAAAAATAATATTTTAACTTCCTTTGGCAACAAAAGAATACGAGGTTTGTAAGCTTCTTCTAAGTCTGATAGGCTAAGGTTGAGATTTGTAAGCTCCTCCTTAGTTCTATGTACAAGAAAGATAAAATGTGTCGCTCGGGCAAGCTAACCATAATTAATAACATAAATTTAAATAACAAAATTATAAATAACCATTATGTACATACTGAAGAGGTTAAATGGGTTTAGTTTCTAATTAAATACTTACTATCATTTCTCCTCCTTTTGTCACATAAAAAAGAATAGAAAAGAGAAAGAAAAAAGAATTACAGTCATAAATGCATAACATGCCATCATTACAAGATCAGTTTCGAAGAATTGAAAACAATCAAGTAACAAGGGTCATTAAGGTATGTACGGTGCATATTGAATACCTATTGGTCATAACGATTTCAAGAATTAAGCAAAGGATTTTATCCAAATGTTTAGATTACCCAGAAGCTATTATAAAAACAACCAAAATCTAGTTCATTTTCATCAACATCAACCAAAACATTATGGAGTCATCAACTGAGAACGATACAATTTCTGTTGTAACAGAGGTTACACAGAACTCTACAAGCCTAAATATCCAGAACCCTCATAATAGCTTTCACTACTACGAAAAACTCATTTAACAAAGGGTTAAATATATTTCACCCCCTGCCAATGTAGCAGCTTTGGTTTTACCCCCCTGAAGTATTTTTTTTATCCCCCCTCATCAAACCAAGATTCTATTTTCACTCCCCCCCTGTTGCTGACTGGACGACGAAATCTACTGACTGGACGACGAAATCTGCACATGTGGCCTATATTAATTTGCTGACTGGATTAATTTTGAATTAATTTTTTTTAAATTTTCATTTTGTTATTATTTTTTTTTTAATTTTCGTTTTGTTTTTAAATATTATATATTAATATTGATTTTTTTTATAATTTTTTTTTTGTTTTTGTATATTATATATTAATATTTTTTATGAATCATTATTTTAAATTATCAACACTTTTAATTTTGAATTTCAAAATAAATATTTTGCGCTTAACACCCATGGTTAACACAAGTAGCCCATCACTTCCAATTGAGTCATAAGTACTTGTGTGAACTTGATATATAAACATTACTATTTCAAAACCCACAAACGATGTGGGACTAAGAATATAATAAAATTCTGCTGCAGCTCTTCTTCCAACTCTTCAAAACCCACAAGTGACAGAGTTGGAACAACTCTTCAAAATTCTGTTGTTTATTTATATACATGACATATCACGGTATGGGCTTATGGCCAGTGGTGGTGCTCCATTTAATCATTCATAAAGCATTCTCTCACCATTCTAAAATTAACATCATCAACCATAGTTCCATATTCAGTTGTAACAGCAAAATCTTGGCAAATGGATGGATTGTCTCTACTACTTTCAACCAACACTTAGTAACATAATTGTTAATAAGCAAAATCCTGTCATAAGCTCATTAACATTGTTAATAACTTTTGGATCCAAATAAGCTGGAAGAAGTTCATTTTTCACACCTACATAAGAAGCTGCAAAAAATGCATTCACACAAATAAGCTCAATTCATTGCTGAAATCATTGCTGAAATAAGCTCAATTCAGAAGTTTGAACTTATTACAGTGAAATGATGATATTGCTGTTGTGTTGTAACAGGCCAGGTATTTATAACATTAAATAATATCACTACATTTATGAGATAGCAATCAATAAATTTTAGTTTCTCATTATGATTGTAACAGGCCAAGTATTTTACATTCTTGCAACAAAGTTATAATGTTTTTAAAACCTGAATAGTTTCTCATTAATTTAGTGGATGTTTTATTAGTTGGAAAATTAAATCAAAGTGTGTCCTTCTGCTTATGTGACAACTCTTTCTCAACTACCAGTGCAGTATAATTAATCATATGGATAACAAATGTTTTATCTAGAGCTTTTGATTCTTGTATTGAAAGATATTCTCATATTTATGGAAGTGATGCTAGGGTGTTCTCTTGTTGTATTATTTTCTTGACAGTATACAGACCTGCGAAGAAGAAAAAATAGAGGAAAGAGTAATGAGCATAAAGGAAGTTTTCAAGAGTAACAGTGTGTTTCTCATGCCCCACATCAGCTGGTACAAAAATCATTTTAGGCTTTATATAACTTACTTGTGCATTATGCTTCAAACCGAAAAAACATATGGGCCAAAAAGAGTAATGAACATGATGGGTTATTGGATGTTTAGAGTGGCCCATCAAAGTAATTTAAAAAAAAAATAAAGAATTAGAATTAAGAATAAAGAAAAAAAATTAAAAAAAATAATCCAGGTACAATTAAAAATAAATTTAAAATTAAATAAAAATAAAAATATATAATATATAATATATAAAAACAGTTAAAATGTTAAAATATTAAAAAAAAGTGAAGTGTATGCCACATGGCAAAACATGGCATTTTTTAATCCAGTCGGCAATTTAAGATAGGCCACATGTGCATATTGCTTGATACAGTCAGCAACAGGGGGGAGTGAAAATAGAATCTTGGTTTGGTGAGGGGGGGATAAAAAAAAAATACTTCAGGGGGGTAAAACCAAAACTCGCTACATTGGCAGGGGGTGAAGTATATTTAATCCTTTAACAAAGGTTGAGAAAGATATATAATCACGCGGGCCCAAGCGTTGTTATGTAGAGTGTGGTTGTATATATGATACTTACAATCACGGCCCAGTAACCGTTGTAATAAACTGGAAAGCGTGCGCCCTATCACAATGAGTTTTCCAAAAGGTCGTTGTGATAAAAATAATGGTCCTAGGTTCGATTCCCAGCTGCACCGTTTTGATATTTATTTTCTTCTAGATAGCGCACGAGATATTATAACGGTTATGATATATAACCGTTGTTACATTTTCTGCAGAATTAACAAATATTATCCTGCGTTTATAATTAATCCCATTTTTTAACCTGTATTATTGTTCACCATATCACATCAAAAAATACAACTCAAATTTGTGATAAAGTTATCATTATAATATTAATTGTATCATATTCATAATATCACATAATTGTATCATATTCAATACACCATAACATCATCATATAAATCCAAGGTAACCAATACATCAACCATTACACCATCAGTCAACATACAAACCAAATCAACTATAAACTATTTCGTCATTGTTGTTACAACAAATGCAATGAACACTACAAATAAAAAAATCAGGTAATCTTCAACTTTTTCTTCAGGATCTTCACCTTCAACTTCAATTCGTCCTCCATGGCTTTGTAGGTGTTAACCATCTCCTTCTCCTCATTCAAGTTCTTTACCAGTGAAGAAATTATTTATTTTGCCATAGGATCCATATCCTCATCAACCAAGCAAAGTGAGAGCATTTTTTTATCCTTGAATCTTATACATCCGACAACCAAAGAAATGGTGGCATGGGTTCGAATCGGTCCATACCGTCATCAACGGAGCGTCGAGACCACACTTGCATACGTACCTTGAACGAATTGAGGACCTTCTTCCATGGATACAACCGGACTGCTGAGACATTTTAATGGAAGGATTTGATGGAAACTTGAAGAAACTAGGTAAGAAGAAGACGAACAGTGACTCGAGGGAAAAGAAGACGAAAAACAATTCAAAAGGATTTGATGGAAACTTTAATCTGATGTAATTTTAATTTCATATTTCATAATTTATAAACAATTATATTCCAATTTATATGTAATTAAAAATCATGACATGGAAAACATTTGATGACATGTGAAACATTTGGTGATATGGAAAAAATATAGGACTGCCGCCTCATTAAAAAACATGACACATCATCAGAATTGAATGGGGGACCAAGTAAATCCAAAGTGGATCTAACTTAAGGGACCAAATTCGCTGGTTTTGTAATAGGGGGATCAATTGTTTAATTTTCCCAAACTAGGGGGACCCAAAGTGCATTTAAGCCTATAATATATTAGCTAGTCATAGAACCACACAATTTTATATACAATGTTTTTTTTACACATGTATAACTTTTATTACTTGCAAAAAGTAAAATAATACATATTAATATTAGCTAGTCATAGAGCCACAAATAAATTGCAGTCGGTTACACGTGGTGCTTTAGCCTTTACGTTTATACCTCATTGTGAGGCCGCTAAAGATATGTGTGACGCATTAGAAATTGCACATGAGGGTACAAATGATGTGAAACAAGCTAGGATCAACACATTAAATCAAGAGTTTGAGCTATTTCGTATTGAGTATGGTGAAACCATTACGGATATGCGAAAATGGTTCACACATCTTATCGATCGATTAAATGCACTAGGTAATCCTATTTCCAATGAACTTGCTACTAACAAAGTTTTGAGATTGTCGTAACCCAAAATTTGACCTCCCTCTTTTACCTTTTGCATGAACATGAGCATTGGCATCGTCGGCATACGCATTCACACTTTTATCTGTGTGTTTCTTGTTACAGGATCTGCAGGTTTTTTAAGCCCAATTAATCGCGTCCTCTCAAGATTATTTCATCACCAAAATAAGCTCAAAATAAAGGTTTCCATGTTTAATCATCAAGACAAGAGTTGGAAAATCAATAACGGGACTTCAACATCATTTTTTTTGGCAAATTTGTGGGAGTTTGGCTAAAGTAACCGGTTACAACATATCTGCTAACCGGTTACTCAGTGTATTTTTCTCCAGAAACGCAGTTTTTCAAGCAAGTAACCGGTTAACAAATATGCAGTAACCGGTTACTCAGTACAAAGTTGCAGATTCTGCTGCATTTTTGGGACAACACCTTTGCACACTCTTTGGTCATTGATTCTACATTATTCTAGCAGCATGTGGAATATTCTTGACTTCTCTAGACATTTCAAGGCTATTCAAGACACTTCACTTGCATTTATTCCAAGGCTTCACTCTAATTTAAGTGCACCATGTTCCTTGCTTCCCAAGCATGTCAACCTTTGGATGTTGGAGCTCACCTTGGGATTGTTACCTAGTTGACCCTAACTAACCGAGTTAACCGCCTTGACTCAGTGAGTCCAGCCTAACTAACTTCAACCCTAACTCCAAACCTCCCAAAGCTAAGTCCAAACCAAAGTCCAAAGCTCTCACCCTCCAAACCTAACGTCTATATAAATTCACCTTCACTCACTTTTCAAGGCACCACCATTTCATACACACACAAACCTTCAACCATTTGCACAATTCACTATCAATTCTCTCACATTCTCCTCTGTAATTTTCTGCAACTTCTACACATTCTACTCTATCTTCTTTCCAAAACCTCACTAAAAGCTCTTAATTCTTGAAGGATAATCACTTTTCACATTGAAAGTGATTATTTCTTGAGCTTAAGCTCCATCAACTTTGCAATTCTACTTGGATTTCTGGAGTTATCATAGCTTATGGATTAATCTCAAGTATTTGCTTCAACATTCAACGGTTCGAATTCGCATTTCGGAGTTTCGACGTATTTTCCTCGGTTCCAATACGTTTCGTCTACAAATTGAAGATTCCTCGGGTTTTCTTTAATTTTCTGCATCAAGAACACTTTGCAACAATTACCAAGGCACATCTGAGCCTTGTAGGATGGTGGATCTTACTTTACTCTCTGTTTCGATTGTTTCTGCGTGTTTCCGATAGTGAATCCTCCAAAGTAGGTAGCTCAAGTGAAAGTGGTGAAATGGAAAATCTTTGCTTCATGACCAAGCACAAGAAGACCAATGTAAGTTATTCCAAGCGCAAAAAGAAGAATGTAAGTCATTCTAAATATGAACCTATTTATGAAATGTCTTATTCCGAATTACAAATTGCTTTTGAAAATCTATATGGTGAATCCATAGATGCTTTTAAGTGGTTGGCTTCAAACAAAAGAATATTTTCATATTATGAAGCTTAAATTTTAGAAACAGAAAAACAATTGGAAGCTCTTAAGCGAACCATGTTAGATGCTAAAAAGGATAAGATTGAGGATGAGAAACTTTCTTGGTTTGGTTGTGAAACTTGTTACATTTGGCAAAAAGAGATTAACACTCTAAAAGCCAAATTAGACAAGGCTTTAGAACCAAAAGTTACCTTCACTATTAATCCTACAAAATTCTAAAGATCTTTAAAAGTGTTGTACAAGAAGTACAATTTTGTTGTAAGGGAATCCAATAGCGAAAGTCACTTTCATCATCACTTGACTTGTCACTATTGTTGTAAGAAATGTCATACCATTTCCAAATGCGAATTTAGGAGATAATTGATGCCTAAAGGTGTATTTCAATGGTTGCCCAAGTGCAGCAATATTTCCACTCACTCTCAAGGATCTAATAAAAATTGGGTACCTAGAATTATTGATTGAATTTGTAGGGAAAATGTCTTGACTCCTTGAAGAGAGTATGAGATCTTAACAAGGGAAGCTCAAGGCATATAAAAGGTAACACCTCCTTGTTCATTGATTTTGTGGCAAAGAAGAAGGATGTTGTAACCTATGAAGCTATCAAATATTTGTGTTAAATCATGTAACAGGTAGTGTAGGTAAATCCCCCTTTCACTACTATCTTTGAAATTTTGATTGCTTGAGAATGCTTATTGTTTTTAAGGTTGAATACATCACTTGTGATGTATTGTATCCAATAAATGTCGAAAAAGGTTTTTTTGATGTAGGTGAATCTTCAGAAGACATACTCAAGTCACAAAAGATGGAATGATCACCCGAAAATGGTAGCACTTGTGGAAGAGAAAAGATGACCATCAAGTTAAGAGAAGACAAGTATTCTACAATATCTTGGAAACATGACCAAAAACATGACTATACGCTTTTAGATAAGTATTTTTAGTTATCTTTTAAATTGTGTCTCAATTGTTGTCCTAAATCACTTAATTGTCCTCTTTGATGATCATTGTCCTAAAGGCATGTTATTTGAGTTAAAATCATTTTGTGGGACTTTTGTTCTACATTCGCGAGATCATCAAAATATAAGTACCAAGTGTATTTATGAAAATGAATTGGAAAAAATCAATTTGATAAGTGAGGGATTTCATCATTGGCTATACAAGTAAAAGAAGTGTACATAATTACTCCCTCGGTCTCTCGTCTAAGAGGTAATATTGTTTCACTTCTCTCTTTGTGCTTAAGTTTATTTTAAACTTCATGTACTACTTGTATGCCATGCCTTATGTTATTACTTGTTATGCTCAAAATTTTACGATATAATTGATGTATAATGAATGTAGTATGTGTTCACTTCCAAAAAAATTTATTGATGAAAATTGGTTGTTCTCAATCTATATGCTTATAGTGGCATCATGTTTGGATTCTTCATCACATGGATTTCATGTCATAAAATTCTTCATCATAAGTGTTTAAGCATGTTGGTTACTTATTTTTTCATGGAAGATATCATTTATGCATAAATCCTACCATGTCCACAATGTATGCATTCATCTTAGGTTTAGAAAATATATTCAATATAGGTTTATAGTTGATACATAGAAGTTTAGAGTTGATGCATAGAAGTTATGAGTTGATACATAACTTAGGATTATATCTTTTACAAGCCATTTTCCAAGTTATATCGACTCCAAGTGAGGACGAGCCGATACTTAAGCTTAAAAATAAATTTGGCTTAAACGCTTGCTTCAGTATGTAGCGGCTCATACGATGGATGAGTCGATACATCACAAAATTTTCAATTTATCTTTTACTTTCGGTTTAGTATGTATCGGCTTCATATGTTAATGAGCCGATACATAAAAAATCTACTTTTCATCTTTTAATCTCTTGTATCAACACATGTGCCTCCATAACATTATTTTCCTTCTCTTTTCCTTTTCTCACACGATTTTGACTACCTACCAACCACTCATTTCCTACTCTCCACTCACACTTCTCAACTAACATAGATTAAATTCATTTTCTTTTTCAAGAACAACCCACTCATCTCTCATAATTTCAAAAATATCCTCAAAACCTAATCTTAATTCCTCTTCCACAAACCCTTATTTTCTTGTTCTTTCTTCAAATTGGTGTGATTGGCAACATAGTTTCATATTTTGGGTTGAAAGTATCTCTCATTTCACTCAAAAATTAACTTCCTTCATTCACACATTTTGTCAAACACTTGGTGAGCATCTCTTCAAATTCAAACCTCATGGCTCCCAAAATGAAGAAAGGTAAAAAGTTTGAAGGCACTTCATCCTCAACACCTATAAGTTCTTTATCTCTTCTACCTCCCTTTTATCTTGAAGACTTTGAGAAATCTTTCCGACATAGACTTATTGTGAAGCAACATGTTTACGATCCCTCTGTCGCCAACATATTACACATTCCTGAGATAGTTGAGCTTATGGAATAACAAGAATTTAATAATTTCTTGAAGGTTTCCACTGACTATAATGAAAATCTAATACATGTCTTTTATGATGGATACAATCAAGGATTGGATATACATTTCTTTTCAACATGGGAAAGGATGCTTATTAATGACTTCTCAGCATGTGTACTGATAATGTAGAGGTAATAAAAAGATTAAACCCATAAGGACTGTGTTCTAAAAAGATAATGATTTGTGAAATTTAATTTAAAATAGTAAAAAGGGGGGATTTTGCAAGTTTCAATGCAAAAAGTAGAGAAAACAATGTCACGAAAGCGGGCAGGTTGTGTTTTAGAATCCCCTTATCCTCTCTTGTTGATGTATGATACCTTGTATGAATGGTCTTATCCTTATAATCTCACAGTGAATTAACAAAACCGTTATAGACAGCCCCCCATGAAATAACTCACTAATAACTACTCAGATCTTTTTATCCCTTGTCCGCCAGCGTAAGTAGTTTTAGGAGATGTACAGACCGTTAATTCCCTATGCCACTACTTGGGGTCTCCTATCCCTATTCATCCAACGTAAGTAGAACAGTTGCCATAGGTCTAACACATAGGTTACACGTCAGGAATCCCTATGTATTTAATAACAAATTAATAGAGTGTCTCAAATAAAAAATATTAAGCATATGCAGTAACTAAATAAATTTATAATTCAAAGGATTCATACAAATTCAAACCAACATATAATACCAACAAGATTGAATAAGGTTCATCATCACACAACCTAACCTAAGAGAATTTAGCTACACATTATTTAGAAAAGGATACCACAATCGATAGATAAAAATAACATGAGAAGTCCCTTGAAGAGATGGACTCCAATGGCTTTAAATGCTCTAAAAATCACATTTTGTGCTCCAAAATTCATGCTCTAGCCTCCACAATTCATAACCCCTATCAAATAGCAAAAAATCCCCTTTTAAAGCAGTTAGAAAGGGTCAGAACGCGTCAGAGAAAGCCCAAAAAAAGAACCCATCTCGTGCATTATATAAGCATCGCGCGCGCGACGGGTCTTTATTTCCTCTATCGCGCATGCGATGGCGCACAATGGTGTGCATGATTATTCCAGTAGTTGAGTGGAAAACACCCATTTGCACCAGAATTTTCACTAAGTCTCATTCTTCCATACTTGGCTATTTTTCACTCATTCTTGGGTCTTTCTTCATCATTTTGGCTCATCTTTCGCTCGTTTCCCCCCGATTCTTCAACTAAATATATGCAATGACAGTCTGTCATCACCTATTATGTCACACAAGACACGTGGAGACAAGTTTTTAGTATTGATATACTTTCTTGGCACGCCACTTTGTCTGATCATTCTTATCATCCTGAATTTGATCTGAGAAGTTATCTCAACTCATGCCTTAAAGCTCCACATCCAGATGACTCTATGGATATCGTGTCAATAGGAACCTTAAAGATAATTCCTCGTATCTTTCATTGGATTGTAACTCATGTGTTACATCCAAGGAAGGGGGGCCACTCTCGACTTGACCAAGTTGAAGTATATTTGATGTATCTTCTTCAAAATAAAAAGTTTATAAGTTAGCCTAACTATTTTGTGGCATGGATGTTTTCTATTAGGGAATGCAACCAAGGATCGTCCTTTTGTTATGCTTCAATGATTGTAAAAGTTCTTAGGCACTTTGATGTTGGTGTGCCAAACCTCCCGAAGATCATTTTAATTATGATGATCCAGCTGAATTTGATTTTGAAAGACCATATGTAGAAGAACAAGTTCCACATGGAGATGCTGATATGGATGAACCTGACGATGTAAATGAAGACCCTCCTGAATGGCAAGGTTTTGCATGCCTACATGACAACTTACAAAGTTGGGGCCACTAGCAACAAAGCTCATGGACCCAACATGGCAGTACGTATGAGAACCCTTTCGGTATTGGCTTGTCTGGTGAAGAATTATCCATTCTTACCTTGCTCAAGAACATGCACGTTAAGCAACGCGAGTTCCATGAAGAGGATTCCCATAGGCATGATGAGTTTGAGGCCACTCAAGAGGAGAGTTTCAGAGTTATTCATGATCATCTAACTGCCCAAGATGACACTTTTCATAGTTTTGCCTCGTATGCTACAGAGAAATTCAATGAAATTTGTCACAACGTGGCTTCAAACTATGCTGCAACTCAAGTTGGCATTATTCAAATTATTCGTGATCAAAATGACAATAGTGATCATTATCTTCAGTTTTACCCAAAGATGTGTGAGGTGTTAGATGATGAGCATGGTGCTGCTTAGTTCCATGGTAAAGTTAGAGGTCGAGGTCGTGGACGTGGTCGTTATTAGACGTTGTTGTGGACATAGTTTTTTTAGGCATGTATTTCTATTTTAATGTCTTTATTATTGTGGACCTAGTTTATCTTTATTGTGTTTTATTGATGCAACCCTTTATGACAATTATGTAATGAATATAATTTATT
Organism: Lathyrus tuberosus; assembly: GCA_022829125.1. Classification (NCBI taxonomy): domain Eukaryota; kingdom Viridiplantae; phylum Streptophyta; class Magnoliopsida; order Fabales; family Fabaceae; genus Lathyrus; species Lathyrus tuberosus. The sequence goes on along the minus strand of JALAZF010000177.1, from coordinate 6,155,018 downwards.
TTTCTATATTTGGTTGTTTATTTATTGTTGTAACCCAAAATTTAACCTCCCCTTTTGTCTTTTAGCAAGAGCATCTGCACCTGCATTCCTAGCACATGCATTAGCGTTCTTTATCTGTGGTTTTGTTGTAGGCATATCCAAAATTTTAGAAAGTTTCAAAGCTATAATTAGTCACATCCCCTCTAAGTCGTCAAAGCCTCGATACAGGCCAAACAGATGGATTACTATACCTATATATCAAAGTACAAGGTTGGAAGGCAAAACCACAGTCAAAGAGCTCCATTGCAAGCCAAAAAAGTGGAATTTTTCCTGTGGTAACCGGTTATCAGATTTGGGGTAACCGGTTACAACATCAGTTTTCAGCCTAAGAAGGCCTTTTTGCGCGCCTGTAACCGATTACCATAATGCCTATAACTGGTTACAGCTATGAATTCTGCAATTTTCAGCATTTCCTTCACACTGCAGCGACTCTCATCTCATTCTTTTGGTCTACATTATTCTAGCATTGTGTGGAATATTCTAGACACTTCAAGATATCACTTGCATTTGCTCCAATACATCACCAAAAATAAAACTCATCATGCACCCTCATTTCCACTCATGTGAACCATTTGATCTTGGAGCTGCATTGGGATTCTCCAACTGAGTTAACAAATAACTAACCGAGTTAGACTCCAACTTAGTGAGTTGAGTCTAACTAACTCCAAACCAAATGCCAAACCACCCTTAGCTAACTCCAAACCAAGTTCCAAGTCTCCACTCACTCCAAGCCTATGCTCTATTTAAACAAAACCCTCCCATTGATTCAAGGGGACATTCAATTTTCACCAAATTCTCTCATTGTGCTCTGAATTTTCACTCTCACTCTCTGAATTTTCTATGGCACTCTTTCTCTTCTTCTTCCTTAACCTCACAAAAGCTCATTCACAATTAAAGCTTAGCAAGCTTTGCATTGAAACTAGCTAATCTTTGAGCTAGACCTCAATTCCACTATATTTCTTCTTTGAATTCTGCAGCAACATCAACTTTTACTTCATTTCAAGCTTTGAAAGTTGATCATTGCAAGAGTTTTGGTGCAAATTCATATTTGAAGCATTTATCGCATTTTCTTCGTTTCTCGCTAAAGATTGCTAAGGATCTTTGGATTCTCTGGTTTTCTTAGCTTCTTTGCATCACATTTCATGCACAATAATCACCAAGGCAAACCTCAGCCTTGTAGGTTAGTGAATTTCTACTTAATTTACCGCTTTCAAATTATTTCGCGTTTTCGCAATGTAGCGCTTAATTGCTTTTCTGCTATTTGAACGATTGTTTTGCATGATTGATTTTATTGATTCCTAATTGTTGTTAATTAACATAAATTTTGCATCTACTTCTATGCTATGATACACTGTGATTACATGCAATAAGTGATTCTGAAAAGTGCTTATGAACTGCAGTTTTTTGCTGTTTTCGCAGGCGTAACTGGGTACGGTATTTGGCATAACCGGTTACGCCCCTTGCCTGCGCCTCTGGGATGCATTTTCATGCACTGGTAACCGGTTACCGCTATTCCTGTAACCGGTTACACCTACGTTTTTTTCCAAAAACTTGTTGTTTGGGGCTGTTTTGTATGCTTTATTCATCTACTTCCCCATGCTTACTCATATTGATGTACATGCTACTGTTTTAGCTCATCACATGCTTGCAATAATTTTTGCTCGATTAATTGCATGATTTCCTTCGATTATTTTGCGATTTTATCACATGTTTGAGGCATTTTTACTCATTGTTGCTTACGTGTTGATATGAACAAATGCATGCTAATATGTCTTGTTAATGATTTGTAATTTGTCTTGATGCATTAGATTTGTTCTTGCTTGAGCAAATTCAATCATGTTCAACATTATTCCCACACTTGCTTTGATAATCTTTCGACTTGTTTGAAAGATTAATGGCAATTTCCTCCCTTCAATTAGTTGATTGAAACTTTATTTCGATTAATTAATTGTCCCCTACTGTTCTCTTTAGGATTTCCTTAGAGCATCTATCTCTTAATCCTGTTAGGAGTCGGACACCTGCACAACAAGCTGGAGCACTGTACAAATTGCGTCGTTACTCTGTTGATTTTAATTTCCGCAATATGCTTTGAATGCTAGAGAAGGGATGAGAATGGAGAATTCATATACTCATTCTGGTTATTTTGGGTAGGGGACGAATGACCATGTGCCTGGAATAATCATCTCTATCTCTAGACTGTAGTGTCTCCCGATCTTCAGCGGAGTCGATCCTTGATCACTCATTCTTGATACCATCTTTCCTTGGGTTAATCACCTCTTGGTTTATCACCTATTCTTTTGGTTGATCATAGTTTGTCTGTTAAAACCAATCTTTCGTTGGGTTAATCACCTCTTGGTTCATCACCCGTTGTTTTGGTTGATCACAATGACACTAAGTTTTCCTTCCTTCTCAGACAATGGGTTTTGTGACACGTGGATTACTGATCAGGCATATCTTTTCCTGGCCAAGCTTGTTTCTCCCCCACCAGAAAAGCCTCTTAAAACGGTATTGATTGTGTGTTGAGCGATTCGAGCTTAACGCACTTGTTCAGTATTCTATCTTTTTTTTTGTAGAAACATTATCTGGGTCCGGTTCTCTCCTGGATGGGTTCCTCTTCCCTGCTAATCCTTTTGTCTCCTTCACATATGATAGTAGCCGACCTCTTTGGATTAAAGTCTCGATTTCTCTTTTCAAGTGATGACAATCATCGGTGTGATGGCCTCTCATGCGATGGTAGGCACACCATGCTCCTTCATCATTTCCTAGCACGACATCAACCCTCTTGGGATGATTATGTTCAGGTATCAACTTCAGATGGTACACTTCCCTTAGAATGTTCGCACGCTTCTCATTGAGAGGGGTGAAATTCTCGGGGGAAGTTATCATAGGGCCTCCGGGAAGGTTTTGTTGTTGACCTCTCCCTCGACCCATGCTCGTGATGTTCTCTTCTAGGCCCAGATCTTTCATGTCTAGATTATGTTTTCTCCTTAGCATCCCGAGACCTTCTCTCCATGTTACTCTCTTCCCCCTTGACATAACATTCTACTCTGCTCATGACTTCCTCCATGCTAGTGGTCAGCTTTTGTGCCAATGACTCGTTGAAGTGGTTGGCCTTCAGACCCTTTTAGAAAGCTCCTATGAAAATCTCCTGATTTGGGTGGGAGACTCTTATGGTTTCTTCATTGAATTGCGCCATGTATTCTCGAAGGGACTTGAAGGGCCGCTGTCGAACATTGAACAAGCTAGTGGTAGTCACCTTTTTATGCTTGTTGGTTGAGAAATGTTGTACCATCTTTTTAGCCAAAGTCTTGGTAGCTAGTAACCGATAGTCTCGGCGGACTTATGTACCAACATATTGCTACGTCTTTGAATGTTCCCGCCATGAGTTTGCATTTCAGGGAGTCGAAAGCCCCGACTATTGGCATCTGATTGTTGATTGATATTATGTGTTCCCGATGATCACTTTTTCCATCGAAGGATGGCAAAGTTGGTGGTTCGCAATTTTCTGGAACTTGATCACCCCAAATAATTTCCGATAGAGGTTGAGGATCAAGGAGTTCTTCCTCCTTACCCCGCTCCTTTGTACTTTGTGACGTTGTAATGTATGGACACTTTCTTGTAGAGACTTATTCTACTGGTGCAAGTTCTCCGCAATTGCCAAGAGATGTGCCATGTCTGGGGGAGTTTGATCTTCACTCCTGCTAGGAGATTATCTAGACATTGCTTAGTTGTAATAAGATGCACGGTTTTTGTGAGGCATTGGAAAATTTTACCAAGACCCCACTGTGGGCGCCAAATGTTCTTACTAAACAATATTTGGAGAAATCTCCTTGAATCTAGCCAGGTGAGACCTTAATCATCCTATTATTTAGGATGTATTAGTTGTTGTCCCCTTCCTCGTTAGGGAAGTCTCATTTTATACTCACTTCATCATCAATGGTTCCTTTAAGGAAGCCTCTTCATATCCTATGTTAAAGCCACCCACAGTAACGCCTATCGTCCTCCATAACTATCAAGTAACGTTTCTCCTATTAATTTTTGTAACCCCTATGAAATCATGGAGACGTTTCGTAACCGTTCTATATGAGTATTCATGTTGCTTTCTAGTACTTTTTAAGAGATCAGGCCGACGTATTCCTCGGTTGTAGTTACTGTGAGACCAGATCCGACCTGCTATGGTTTGGTAGTATTGTTATACCATGACCAGCTCCAACTTGCATATGATCATGTTATCCGAGTTGCTTGGTCTTGTACTCGGCTTGCAAAAGCTTGGACCTAGGAAATTTCAAGATGTACAAATATTAATCATTTTTTTAATTATTAATATATAAATATTAATAATGTAATTATGCATTATAAAACTATTTACAATAATACATAAATATAAATAAATATTTTCATCAAAAATTAAATCATTAATCATCTATTTACAGTTATTTATTTCAATTGACATTTACTAATTGAGCTACCCAATCACCTTTAATCATTTCTAGTTAATCTGTTGAATTTTTTGATTAATTTTCTCTTTATATAGATAGTGCTAGCTTTCACAAGAGAATAAAGAATTTGGTATTTAATAAAACAAATTCGAACTTTTGATATTGATTATGTATTTATATTAAATATGAAATTCTTTTTGTTAAGCATGTTTGTAGATGCAAGATTCGACAGTCAAAATTGCAAGTATACAATAGAGCCAAATACAACTTGTAGTAGTAGAAGCTGCATGTATTTGACATAGTCGAATACAACTTGTCGAAGTTAGTTAGTTAGTTAGAGATTTCTTAATGTGAAAGTAATCTCACTATAAATAGGAAGGCACTTTCAATTTGAAAAAAAATATCAATACATTATTCCTTTCTCTTTCAAAACCAATACTCTCTTAATACTATCTTCTCCTATAACTCCAAATTATCTTTTTCAAATTATTGTGTGTGGGAATCATCTAGAAATCAAGGGTTTGGTTGACTCATTCGAGTGAAGAGTTTAGAACAAGAATCTTAGATCAATCAAGAGAGAATTGAATCTCATTCCATCAAGATCGATTCCAACATGTGGTATCTAGAGTACTGGTTGTGATCTTTGGGACATATCGAGCCATGATTTCTCATCCAAACGAGCATTTTCCAACAAATCTTCCAATCTTGAATGGAAAGAACTATGATAATTGGTGTAAGAAAATGAAGGTTGTCTTCTACTATCAAGATGTTTGGGATCTTGTGAAGAATGAAGTGACACCAATTAGTGAATATACCTATAAAAATGTTTGGGATCTTGTGAAGAATGGAGAGACGCCAACTAGCGACAATACCACTGATGAACAAAAGGCTTCACATAAATATTTAAAGAAGAAAAATTATAAAGCTCTCTTTATAATCCATAAATGTTTTGATGCAGATAATTTTGAGAAGGTGTGTGATGTAGACTCATCGAAGGAAGCATGAGACATCTTAGAAAATTCTTTTGGAGGAGTTGAGAAGGTGAAATAAGTGAGGTTACAAACTCACAAAAGAATGTATGAGTTGCTTCACATGGAAGAAAATGAAAGTGTGGCTGGTTTCTTTACTAGGGTAACAAGACTGGTGAATCAAATCAAGATGTATGGAGAAGTGTTGACATCAAGATCAATAGTTGCAAAGATCTTGAGGTCATTGCTTCCGAAATTCAATCATATGGTTGTAGCCATTAAAGAATCAAAGGACCTGTTGAGCATGAAAAAAGAAGATCTTCAAGGGACGCTTGAATCTCATGAGAAAAGAATGAATGAAAGATATGCAAGCAAGACAAAAGGCGATGTTCCTTTCCAAGCACAAGCGGCAAAAGAAAGGAAAAACAAAGAAAGATGGAATAACCACAAAGGTAGAGGAGGTTACAATAGTTGAAATGATAGAAGTAACAAAAAAGAAGGAAACACTTTGAATCAGAGACGACCCTCAAATAAAAGCAATCACAGAGGTGGTGCTGCAGGTAGAGGAATAGGTGGTAGAAGGAAACCTGATAAAGTCATATTCAGTGTTACAATTGTCAGAAGCATGGTCACTATGCTAGTGATTGTCCTAAAAATAAAATAAATAATGAAGAAAGTGATGTAAGACTTGTAGGACAAGACGAAGAAGAAGTGTTGTTGATGACCACACCAAAAGAAGAAGAAAGATTCAAGGGTCAATTGTACTTAGACTTCTTATCACACATGATTAGAAAAAAGAGATTGGTTTGTCAACATTAGTCCCTCTATGAAGAACAAGGTGAAATTTTCAAATGACAATACCATAGCTGCTGAAGGTCTTGGAGATGTTTTGATCATGAGGAAAGATGGGAAAAATCACTAATTTCCAATGTATTGTATATACTAGGCATGAAAAAAAACCTCTTAAGCATATGCCAACTGTCGAGAAGAATTGCAAAGTGTTGATAGAAGACAAGATGATGAAAGTATATGACTCATGTGGCAATTTGATCTTGAAGACACCTATGTCTCAAAATAGAACCTTTAAGATTAGACTTGATGTGATGGAACACAAATGTCTAGCAATTGCAACTAGCAGGGATGAATGGCTATTGCACTACAGACTTATCACCTAAATTTTAAAGACATCAATAATCGCAAGAGAAGGAACATCGTCTAAGGTCTACCAGAAATCCATATTCCAAATGAAGTATGTGAAAAATGTGTTCAGGAAAAACAACCTAAGAATAACTTCAGCAAAGATGTAAGAAGCAATTCTAAAGCCACCATTGAGGTCATATACTCAGATGTGCATGGTCTTCTTCAGGTATATTCAATTGGAGGTAACAAGTACTCTGGTAGATTTATAGATGACTATAGAAGAAAAGAATGAACTTACCTGATCAAGAAGAAAAATGATGTGATTAAGGTATTCACCAAGTTCAAAGCCATGGAAGAGAGACAAAGTGACCACAAAATCAAGACCTTAAGGACTTATGATGGTGGATAATATGCGTCAAGGGACTTTGATGCATTATGTGAAAGAGAAAGGATTGTGCATGAGGTGGTGCCACCATACACTCCTAAAAAAAGGAATTGCCACTATATATATATATATATATATATATATATATATTAATATTATACAAAAATAGCAGACAAACAAGTTGTGTCGTGATCTTTTTTAAATGACAAAATTAAGCATCTTAAAAATTATACCATTGTCCTAGGTGAGACAATATTGCTATTCATGAGCCTTTGCACTCTTTGTAAAAGACCAACTGTTTTTGGTACTATAAAATCAAAAGTGTCAATGAAAATGGAATGAAAGCATGTTGATTGTCGAAACACGCTTTCTTATGCTTGGCCACTTTACAAGAAGCGGCTTTGAGAGCTGTCTATACCACAATAAAATCTCCAATCCCCAGTCTCACCAATGGGAAAACCTTAGTCAAGTCTACACATGCATGTTTCCCTCTACCCACCCAAGTAAAATCTCTTGTCCTTTGAGGTATGTTTGTGCCTGCTTCCTTATGATTGAATTCCATTGCCAGCTTCACTAGTTGTTTTATCACATAAGATTCTTATTGAATCCTTCTTCGCGTTTTCATTCCAATCCCACTCTTTCAGCTCATTTATGATCACATCTCTGTTGATCACAACTTGTTTGTTCAAGGGATCAAACAACTTGTATCCACCAGTTGAGTGATATCCATTCAGGATCATCTGGCTCGACTTGTCATCAAGTTTCCTTCTCAACTAGTCAGGCACATGTTTATGTAATATGGATCCAAACACCTTCAGATGACTTAAGTTAGGCTTGACACCAGACCAACATTCTTCTGGTGTGATTCCTTCCAGCTTCTTGATTGGAGATCTATTCAAGATGTATGTTGTAGTGGACACAACCTCGCGCCATAACTCATTTAGAAGATGTTTTCCCTTCAACATACTCCATCAACATACTCGGAGTATGTTGAAGGGGAAACATCTTCTAAATGAGTTATGGGGCGAGGTTGTGTCCACTACAACATACATACATACGTGTGTGTATATATATATATATATATGGCCATTGATATTTGTATTCAAATGTCCACTAATCATCCAAAAAATATCAGTTAAGTCTAAGTGTGATCTGTTGCCAAAGTTTGTCAAATATTTCTAACATGTTGATGAATTATTTTTAACTTATTTTCATAATTTTTAAATATATATATATATCATAAAACTAATCTATAGCTTTCATAAAATAAAATTATTTTATTTTATATATTATTATATATATTATTTATATATAATTGTCCATATTTTTTTGTTGTTGTTAACCCATCCGTTTTTAAGAAAATAAGGTCAGGATAATCTTGAGTTTGACAGAAATGTAAATAAAATTTGATCAATACTTTTCTATCTAAAATTAGAATTTGGATTCTCATGAATGACTTATATTTAAAATAATAATTTTTGGTTAGGATATTTAAAATAAGTTTATTAACTACTTGAACTCATTTACTTGATTAACATAATTGCTTATATGATAACCACTTGTGCTCTAAATATTTGATTAAATTGTTTAAGCAAACATAATCTTATATCAGGTTAGAATAAAAAATTATATTTGACACATGAATCAAATGCAGGGACGGAGAAACCTTGATAAATACAAGACAACTTTCCTTTTAAAAAGAAGAACGAGGTAACTTTGTTGCGATGGATAAGACCTTAATTTGTTAGGCTGAAATTTGAGAGGGACGTGGTATAGTAAGCTAGTGCTATTTCTGGAAGTGTTGAAGTCAAAGCACGCTGCATGAGTATTATACTCACCCAAGAAAGTAGCTCGAAGCAGAATAGAAGCCGCCAACACTACTCAGCCTGTCAGCCACATGTCTTATTTTGAAGAGTTGTCGGTTGCTATATGTTCACACCAGTGAAACTTCCTCACCATGCTGCTTCTAGATTCAAGATGAATTAATAATTGAAATTTTTAAATCAATGCTTAAAAAAGTATTAATTAAATAGGAGTTCGAAGGTGATGAGCGCGCAAGTATTATGTTTGTTGATGACAAGTAGTGGTATTCGTAAACACTCAAACGTTTAAGTCAATGAATAAATGAGAAGTTGAAGGTATATTAAGTAGAAATTTTGTATGTCTTTATTTATGTTATATGTTGGAAATTCACCACAACCTATGGTGATTCCGCTTTAATCTTGATCTTAAGATTGATAACCAACTCACAAACAATACGTAATGACAATGAAAGAAGAAGAACAAACAAGAACAGCAAGGAAGAAAAGAGAGAGAAGAGAAATATTTGGAGGAGAAGTGTTACCCACGAACTGTGGAATTTCTGAATATATTGCACTTTCACTACTAAATCTGCAACTGTGAATACAATACAATGTTATTATTACAATGCAAGGATACTTCCTATTTATAGATATAGATTTGCAAAGACCCAAAATTAAAGCCCAAAATATCAAATTTAATCTAAACAAATCTAAATCCAATCAAATCAAATCTAACACGATTCTGTCGAAACAACCTAAACAATTCGACACGGCACTAAGCCATGAATGCTTCGACTTCGACACTATGAATTACATTTAACACACCACCTAATTCATTGTGTCTAAACTATCTACATTCATCATAGCTCTTAGTCTTCTGAAGGCTTCGACCTGCACTCCCTTCGTCATGATATCTGCAATCGGATTCTCAGTTCTGCAGTGTTCCAAATTCATCTTCCCTTCTGCTACATGCTCTCGAAGATAATAGAACATCATTTCGATGTGCTTGCTTCGACCGTGTGCTATTGGATTCTTCGCCAAGTTGATAGCTGACATGTTGTCGATCTTCATGGTAATTGTTCCATGATTCTTCCCTGTAATCTCTTCGACCAAGTTCACCATCCAGGTTGCTTGACATGCACAAAGAGAAGCAGCTATATATTCTGCTTCGCATGATGACAATGCCACTACTGGCTCCTTTCTCGAACTCCAAGCAACTGGTGCACCACCTAACATAAACACGTATCCAGCTGTGGATTTTCTATCCTCAGCATCACTACACCAACTAGAGTCAGTGTATCCCACTAACTTGCATTTTTCCCTTCATCAGCTGCAGGAAACAAAATGCCATTGTCGAGAGTCCCCTTCAGATACCTCGGTATCCTCTTTGTCGCTATTAGGTGTGATACCTTTGGCTTCTGCATGAATCTACTTACCATACCCACACTGTATGCTAAGGCATGCCTTGTGTGACAAAGGTATCTAAGTGACCCAATAAGTCTTCTATATTGGGTTGGGTCGACATCATCTTCGTCTGGATCCTTCGAAAGTTGTAGTCTGGTCTCAGCTGGAGTCGAAGTTGAGTTGCAATCTTGCAACTCAAATCTCTTGAGTATTTCGTCTGCATATCTTCGTTGGTGCATCATCAAACCTCTACTAGTCTTGTAGAATTCGATGCCAAGGAAATATGAGAGATCTCCCAAGTCTAACATTTCAAACTCCTTACTTAGGTCATGTTTGAAATCTTCGATCTCTTTCCTGCAACTTCCTGCTATCAACAAATCATCGACATAGAGACATAGTATAAGCAATTCGCCATTGCTTCTTCTTACATATACTCCATGCTCAGTCGTACACTTCACAAATTCCTTTTCCCTTAAGAAGCTGTCGATTTTCTTATTCCAAGCTCTTGGAGCTTGCTTAAGTCCATACATGACTTTATGCAGCCTGTACACCTTTCTTTCTTCGCCTTGTTTCACATACCCAGCTGGTTGTGCGACATAAACTTCTTCGTCTAAGGGGCCATTAAGGAATGCACACTTCACATCCATCTGACATGTGTGCCAATTGTTCATATTTGCTAGACCAACAACCAACCTGGTTATTTCAATTCTAGCAACAGGTGCGAACAAATCATCGAAGTCGATTCCTTCCTTCTGAAGAAATCCTTTCGCCACAAGTCTCGCCTTGTGTCGAGTTACTTCCCCTCTAGGATTCACCTTTACCTTGTAAACCCACTTCACATCAATTGCCTTCTTGCCTTGAGGCAATTCGACAAGTGACCATGTGTTGTTTACTTCGATGGACTCTAACTCTTCATTCATTGCTTTCACCCACTTCGAATCTTTCAATGCCTCAGCTGCATTGACTGGTTCGACATTTGCGTAGAAAGCATAAACTACCAGCTCACCCTCTTCATCGACCACATCATCTGATGTAATTACACATTCTTGCAACCTTGCAGGCATGTGTCTTGTTCGTCAAGGTCTGCTTGAACCTGCTTCATCTGCAACTGGTTCCTGTCGAACTTCTCTTTCGACTTCAGTGGTTGGTTCTTCACAAGAGATTCTCACTGAATCCTTCTTGGCATTCTCAGTCCAATCCCATTCTTTAAGCTCATCTATGATCACGTCCCTGCTGATCACTACCTGCTTATTCACTGGGTCGAATAACTTGTAACCTCCAGTCTAATGATATCCTATCAAGATCATCTGATTCGACTTGTCATCAAGTTTCCTTCTCAACTGATCTGGCACATGTCTATGTGCTATAGATCCAAACACTTTCAAGTGACTGAGGCTAGGCTTGACACCAGACTAACATTCTTCTGGTGTGATTCCTTCAAGCTTCTTCGTTGGACATCTGTTCAAAATATATGTTGCTGTCGAAACTGCTTCTCCCCATAATTCTTTGGGTAGATGTTTTCCATTCAACATACTTCTCACCATGTTCATGATGGTTCTGTTCTTTCGTTTTGCAACTCCATTTTGCTGTGGTGTATAGGGTGGCACCACTTCATGCACAATCCCTTCTTTTTCACATAATGCATCGAACTCTTTCGACACATACTCTCCACCACCATCTTTCCTCAGAATCTTCAACTTTCGACCACTCTTTCTTTCGACCATGGAAAATACCTCAATCACATCACTTTTCTTCTTGATGAGGTAAGTCCACAACTTTCGACTGAAATCATCTATAAATGTGACAAAATATCTGTTGCCACCAATCGAATCCACCTGGATTGGACCACATACATCAGAGTATATGACTTCAAGAATTTCCTTCGAATTCCTTCCTGCATCCTTGCTGAAGCTATTCTTGTATTGTTTCGACAGAACACACTCTTCACAGACTTCACTTGGAATGTCGATTTCTGGTAATCCTGAAACCATATTTCTTCTCTTCAGTTCTCTGATGTCATTGAAGTTGAGATGGCCTAGTCGAAAATGCCATAACCACTCATCTCTGATGGCTGCCGTTGCTAGACACTTGTGCTCCATCACCTTGAGTTCAATCTTGAAGGTCCTATTCTGAGACATTAGAGGCTTCAAGATCAACCTACCATCTGCGTCGAGAACGCTCATCATCTTGTCTTCGACAACTACCTTGTAGTTCTTTTCGACTAGCTGCCCTATACTGAGCAAATTACTCTTCATACCTAGAATGTACAACACATTGGAAATTGTTGACCTTTTGCCATCTTTCCTCATAATCAGAACATCACCAACACCTTCAGCTGCTAGAGTGTTTTCATTTGCAAACTTCACCGTGTTCTTCGATGAGGGCTTCATGTTGACAAACCAATCTTTCCTCCCAGTCATGTGTGATGAGAAACCTGAGTCCAAGTACCACTGATCTTGGAATCTTTCTTCATCTTTTGTTGTGACCATCAGCAACGTCTCTTCTTCTTCATGCTTCGCCAGATTTGCATCAGTTTCTTGATTTTTCTTCTTTTCTGGACAGTTACTAACATAATGGCCATACTTCTGACAATTGAAACATTGAATGTGACTTTTGTCAGATTTTCGATCACCACCTTTTCTTCTACCTGCAGCACCACCTCTTTGGTTGCCTTGGTTCCAAGGTTTCTTCTGATTCGACTGGTTTCCTCCTTTGTTGCCATTCCAGCTTCCTTTACCTTTCCTTTCCTTTTCTGACTGGGCCTGCAAGGCCATATCACTCTTCGACTTTCCTGCAGCTCTCTCAGCCATCCTTTGTTCATGAGACTCGAGCGTCCCTTGAAGCTCTTCTTTCGTCAATACTGACAAGTTCTTCGATTCTTCTATGGCTACTACCACGTGGTCGAATTTTGGAGCCAATGACCTCAAGATCTTTGCAACAACTAATCTTGATGTCAACACCTCTCCACATACTTTGATTTGATTCACCAGCTTTGTAACTCTTTTGAAGAAATCTGAAATACTTTCGTTATCTTCCATCTGAAGCAACTCATAGGTTCTCTTGTGAGTTTGTAGCCTCACCTCTTTCACCTTCTCTGCGCCTCCAAATGACTTTTCAAGAATCTCCCACGCTTCCTTTGCTGAATCTACATCGCTAACTTTTTCAAAGTTATCTGGATCAACACACTGGTGGATTATAAAGAGTGCTTTATAATCTTTCTTCTTCAACTCTTTGTGTGCAGCCCTTTCTTGATCCGTCGCTACTTCTGCAAGCGGTGCCACTCCTTCCTTCATAAGATCCCAAAGATCTTGATAACAGGAAATCACCTTAATCTGCTTGCACCAATTCTCATAATTATCTTTCTTGAGAATTGGTAGGGTCGCCGGAAAGTGCCCATTTGAATGATTCATAGCCATCACGATTTTCCTCCTTGAATCGCAACCGGAGCTTTAGATACCAGATGTTGGAAATTCACCACAACCTATGGTGATTCCACATCAATATTGATCTCAATATTGATAACCAACCCACAAACAATACGTAATGACAATGAAAGAAGAAGAACAAACAAGAACAGCTAGGAAGAAAAGAGAGAGAAGAGAAATATTTGGAGGAGAAGTGTTACCCACGAACTGTGGGATTTCTGAATATATTGCACTTTCACTGCTAAATCTGCAACTGTGAATACAATACAATGTTATTATTACAATGCAAGGATACTTACTATTTATAGATATAGATTTACAAAGGCCCAAAATTAAAAGCCCAAAATATCAAATCTAATCTAAACAAATCTAAATCCAATCAAATCAAATATAACACGATTCTGTCAAAACAACCTAAACAATTCGACACGACACTAAGCCATGAATGCTTCGACTTCGACACTATGAATTACATTTAACATTTTAGAGGTCTATTTATAAGACTTTGAGGACATTGACTTTATGGCTTAGGATCATATCTATTGGATCAATTATGTGAGTTGTTGGATCGAACTCTAATTAAGTATTTTGTCGACGTCTGTTCACATGCTGTTGTCGAATACGTAAATGCTGTAGTCGAATTGTGTTCTAGTATGTAGCTGTCGTTTTGGGCCTTGTGTTAAAGATCCAATTGTTTAAGTTAACTTGTACCCTAAGTTAGCTTGTAATGGGTAATTGTTAAAAAGCACATTAGTTTAGTATGTTAGGTTTTATTATAAATAGCACACTAGTCTCTCATCTTAAGTATGGTGTGACAAATCATAATTAGGGTGAGAGGGTTATTTGTTATTCTTGAGTACTTGTAATCTGTTTTATAGAGAAAGTAAAGAATAACAGTTATAACCAATCCTTATTGTTCTTCTTGCTCGTTTTTCCTTACTAACCCTAACACTTGTGTGTTTCTTGCCTATAAAGAAACCGAGTATATTTTGTTTTAAGGCATCCTAATTCACAACAAATTGGTGCGGTGAGCGTGGAGGAAGATGCCATCAACAAATTATTAGATTGAAAAGTTCACCGGAGTGAACGATTTCAGTCTGTGGTGCTTGAAGATGAAAGCGCTACTGGTTCAACAGGGTTGTTTGGAAGCGTTGAAGAGAGAGACAGCCATGGATGTTGCGTTAACAGAAAAAGAAAAGTAGGTCATGGTAGAGAAAGCCCACAGCGCAATATTGTTGAGCCTTGGTGATAAGATTCTTCGACAGGTATCAAAGGAGACTACGACATCGGGGTTATGGTTGAAACTTGAAAGTTTGTACATGACCAAATCTCAGGTGAATCGACTCTACCTGAAGCAAACTTTGTCTTCATTCAAGATGAGTTAAGACAAAGTGTTGGCTGAGCAGTTGGATATGTTCAACAAGCTGATTCTTGATCTTGAAAATATTGATGTAAAGATCGATGATGAAGATCAAGCACTGTTGTTGTGTGTGTTTTTCCTAGAACACACGCTCACTTCAAAGAAACCCTCCTGTATGGAAGGGAGTCCCTGACCTTTGAAGAAGTTCAATCAGCCTTGTTTTCTAAGGATCTGAACGAACGAAAGGAGCATAAACCTTCGACGGTGGGCGAAGGTTTGGATGTTAAGGGAAAATTCTTGCGAAAAGATGGTAAGTTTGATAATAAGAAAGGTAAAACTCAGCAGAAGTCTTATAGTAGCGAGACATCTGGTATTCGATGCTATCACTGTAAGAAGGAGGGCCACACAAGAAAAGTGTTCCCTAAACGCCTGAAAGATCATGGAGGTAAAGATAATGGCAACGCAGCCATTGTTCAAGATGACTTCGAATCATCTAATGCTCTTGTGATTTTAAGCGGCGACTCAAGAAAAGAGTGGATTATGGATTCAGGTTGCACTTGGCACATGACTCCAAACAGAGAATTGTTCGAGGACTATGTGATCAAGATGGTGGATCAGTGCTACTGGGAAACAACAAATCTTACAAAATTGCAGGTATTGGATCTGTGAGATTCAAGCTCCATGATGAGTCAATAAAGTTATCGACTGAAGTTATGTATGTACCTGATTTGAAGAGAAATTTGATTTCTCTTGGTGAATTCGACAGGAAAGGATATGTTTTTCATGTAGAGAAAATTATCCTAAGAGTCATGAAGGGGTTGAAGGAAGTCTTGAGAGGCGTGAAGAAACAAGGGTTGTATACCCTTGAGGTTGAAGTTGTAAGTGGTTCGACAAATGTTGCATCCACGAAACCTCTGTCGAAGACACAAATTTGGCACATGAGATTGGGCCATGTAAGTGAAAGGGGTTTGGTCGAATTGGGGAAACAAAATTTGCTTGGAGGAGACAGAGTCGAAAAGCTGAAATTTTGTGAACCCTGTGTACTTGGAAAATCTTACAGAGTGAAGTTCAACAAAGGCAAACAAAGAACTCATGGATCCCTTGATTACACCCATTCTGATCTTTGGGGGCCTGCAAGGTGTCCATCACATTCAGGAGCAAGGTATTTTCTATCCATAGTCGATGATTATTCCAGAAAGTTATGGGTATTCATCCAGAAGACTAAGGATGAAACTTTTGAGAATTTCAATGGTTGGAAGACTCTGGTCGAAAATCAGACTGGTAGAAAGGTCAAGAGGTTGAGAACCGACAATGGCCTTGAATTTTGCAATGAGGCGTTCGACAGCTTTTGTGCTGCCTCAGGTATTACAAGGCACAAAACTACTACAGGTACTCCACAACAAAATGGTTTGGCGGAAAGGTATAATCGAACTATTTTGGAAAGAGTTAGATGCATGTTGACTAGTGTTGGGTTAAAGAAGGTGTTTTGGGCTGAGACTGTTTCGGCGGCAACATATCTGATAAACAGATGTCCTTCTACTGCGTTAGATATGAAGACACCTGAAGAAGTTTGGTCAGGACATCCACCTAGTCTCGACAGGCTGAGAGTATTTGGTTGCGTGGCCTATGCTCACATAAGGCAAGACAAGGTCGAACCTAGAGCTCTGAAATGCATGTTCATGGGATACCCTGAAGGAGTCAAAGCTTATAGGCTATGGTGCCTAGAGCCCGGTCACAGGAGGTGTATCACCAATCGAGATGTAGTTTTCAATGAAGCTGAGATGACTTTCAAGAAAACTGATGATGCTGATGAAGAGCTGGAACAAGGAGAGATTCCTGTTGAGGTGGAGCAAGTTGATGCTGAATTGCGTATATATGTAAAAATTTACACCAGATTTCTATAAAAAAAAAGTAATATAACATCAAATTTTCACCCGTTTTAAATCGGGTGTAAATTTGTCAAACATTTCTCACCCGTTGAATTTACACCCTCCAATAACGGGTGCTAAATATAAAAAAAAAGGGTGTAAATTACCCTTTATGCACTAGTGATTTCTTGTTAGTTGGGACAAATATGGTAATTAGTGAACTCATATGAGTATAATTCTTATTCAATTCCATTGACCTTTATTAATTTGTAAAATAAGGAACATTTATAATCGGTCAACTGCTTTCTAGAAAAAAAATATAATTTAAGATATTTTATCTTCTCTTTCTTGCTAACCACTTGCCTTTGGTAGTAAGAAGAAAGAAGATAAGTTGGGAGAAGAAGAAGAAGAAGAAGAAGAAGAAGAAGAAGAAGAAGAAGAAGAAGAAGAAGAAGAAGAAGAAAACTTAAAAGAAGAAAAAGAAGAAAACTTAAAAGAAGAGGAAAACTTAAAAGAAGAAAAAGAAGAAAGTGAGAGAGAGAGAGTAAGAGAGAGAGAGAGAGAGAGAGAGAGAGAGAGAGAGAGAGAGAGAGAGAGAGTGAGAGTGAGAGAGAGAGAGAGAGTAAGAGAAGAGGAAAACTTAAAAGAAGAAAAAGAAGAAAGCTTGGATCAACAAATAACTCATTTCCATCTCTCATCATCTTCTTAATTCAAGGTGGTTTCCTAGTTAGACATAGCTTTGGTGGGGAAAATCCATGAATGAGAGATTAAGATTTGTGTGTTTTACTATGATCATGAAATTTCTATTAATACATGATGTTCTAGTTGTTTTCCATGTTTACTTGTGATAATCCATGTTGTTGGTATCGTTTTGTGTGATATGTTATTAATTGATCTTGTTGTTGCTTGTTTTCTACTTCCTGTTATGTTTTGTTACTGGTTCTGTTATGGATTTCTCGCTAGGCGAGGGAACAACTCACTAAGCGAGTGTTTCAGCTACTATGTAGAAGTTGCTATTCAAATCTTACTAGGCGAGGACAGGTCTCACTAAGAGAGACAAGTGATTTTGAAAGAAAATGACATTCTGGAATCTCTCGCTTGAGCCTCGCTAGAAGCTCGTTGGGAAATAAATTGCTTGGACGCTTCACTTGGAGCTTGCTAAGCGAGGAAAGGAAAATCTCTTATTTCGAGCGTACTACCTCGTCTCGCTTGGAGCTCGCCCCGAGCGAAAGTTCCATTACATTGAAAAATAGCTAGTGTTATTGTTACCACCATAAAATGGGAACCGATACTCCGTTTAATGCAAGGTTTAATATGTTGGAAAGCTGGTCAAATACTCTATCTAATGGTGAAGGAAATCATGCTTGTATTTCAATAATGTTTGATGAGTGATGTTAAACTATTGTGTTTATGATTTGAACTATACTATGAATTAATGCTTGCATTGAATGCATAATATTTGGATTAAACTACGGAGATGAATGAGGTAAACCTAGGTTGATAACTAGGTGAATGAATTAGAAAGATGACTTAGGTTATGGTAAATAATGTGGGTTGCGATACTCGAATGTAAGAGGTGTCTTGGTGTCCATCAGTGGTCGAGTAGTCGTTAGAGGTGAGTCGTCCCATCTATGAGAATGTCGAAGGCATGGATGGTGCACGATATCATAAGTTGTGATTCAACTAGCTTGTATAGAAACACATTGTAATATTGTGATTGTGATAGAATCACATGGTATCTATGATATAAACCCATGGTGATTGTGATATGATCACATGGTGTTTGATGAGAATAATCATGTGGTGATTAATGAGGCAATCGTGTATTCAAGAATAACGCATATTCGTGTGTGTCCCGAGTTTGAGACTCATATAGAGTAGTAACCGGGAAGACGAAAGATTATTTAATGAAAGATGTGACCCATGTCAATAAAATATGTGGATTTGGATGGTCGGGAAAAGAAATATTCCATGCTATAGAAAAGTTCGTGAACCGTGAAAAAAATCTATGGATTTAGATTACCAGGGACACAATCTTTGTAATGCGGACAACCGTGACCCGTGACCATAGTTCATGGATTCACATGATTCCGTGGAGAAATTATCCGAGGAAGCAGAGATCCATGATCTGTGTCCATAGTCCTAGACGTATGATCGGATGGGGTGAGATACTTTGTTGTGAATTCCCAAATAGTGATTCATTGAGTTTATGTGAACTCATGTTGTATGTTTTCCATACGAATCGTAAATTCTCTTATATGCTTAAGTCCTAGTTCTATTGTGTAAGTGTGCACAAGTAGGACGAAGCTGAATGACTTAAGTTGAATGACGAAGTTGAATAACTTAAGTCACTGAGATTATTATCTCACCCCACTATTATTATTGTTGTTTCAGGTAGTTTTGTGCAGGGTAAAGGCAATGATTGCTTGATGATGTTTTGGCGATCATACTTTTTGGATTGTGTTCTTCCATTATGGATCATATGGACTCTATTTTTAAATCCTAGTTTTTTAGGAACCTTTGTATATCATGTGCCATTTATGTATATTATTTCTTTTGGACATGTATATATAACGTTGCTGATATGCTCTTATGTGTATCAGTACCAATTACACTGTGTATAATGTATTTTTAAGATGTAAATGTATAATGTATTTTCAAGATGTAAATTATATATGGGAGTTACAAATATACTACAAGAGCTTAGTACTCTTGTTATTTTGTAATTGACTTAAAGGTTGCAAGTTAAACTCACTACCTAATATCTTCTTTTGCTTTCTTCTTAAAATCATTCAACTTAAAATTAATATTTTGCGAAAAGTTTTTCAAAAACCAGTTAACACAATTCTCTTCCTTTCGTGTTTGAGTTCATTGTTGGGAAAAAAAATCATAGAGAAGAAAGAGAAACATAATAATAACACAAGAGATTAACTTGGAAACTCCAAATCTGGAGAAAAAACCACGATCATTGTAAAATGACAACCAGAGAATTAGGGGTGTTCGCGGTGAGGTTTGGGCAGTGTTGACGCTAAAATTCATCCGAACCGCAAGAGAAAAACGTGTGTGGTTGGGTTTGGTTTGGTTGGCTTTTAGAAATAAAACTCAACCAATGCGGTTTGAGTTGGTTTGGCTGGTTTGGTTTTTTATAATATTTTTATTGAGCTATACATACGAATATAGAGAACAACATAACTTTGTGTTTAGCCCTTCTTACATTACTAAATAACATTAAAACTCATCATATTTTGACAACAACTTCCCATTCAATATACAAAAATTAGATTAGACAAAAGTGGAACAGAGAACATAAAATAATATCAAAAATATTATAATGAAATAGAAAAAAAAACAGAGGAGATGAGAGATTATAGGAGATGCAAAAGAAAGAATAGAAGAGATGCAAGGTTAGAGAGGAAATGTGTGATAAAAATGTAATTGGGAGATACAATAGTAGCATAAAAATGAGACAATAGTAGCATAAAAATTTGAGAAAGCTAAATCTGAAACCATAAGTGTGAGTAAGAGAAAATCCCTCGTAATAGTAAGGCTAATGCATAATATGTTTTAGTTTTGGGTTGGATGTGGGATAAATGATGTTCGGGTTGTAACGTAATTAGGTTTGGTTCGGTTTGCAAAATACAAACCAAAAACCAAACCGAACCATGCGGTTTTGTTAAATGATGATCCAAATACATCCGAATCAAATGCAGTTTTTTGCGATTTTAGTTTAGTTTGGTTTGGTTAGTGATTTTCTATTGGGTCGATTCGGTTTTGAACACCCCTACAGAAAATAATATTATGTCAAAATCATTACAACACATTGTCATACCCTAATTTTTTACTATAAGATTCCACCCCTGTGTGCATCATCTTGCATGTTAGCATATTTTATTACTAACGGGTTCGTGCAGGTGCAATGATTTCAAGTGTGTATGGTGTTTGTTCTCACAGTCAAGGGTTTCAAGATGTGACCAACAGATTCTGGTTCAAAGAGGTCCTAGGATCTTCTTTTAGTTACTTTCATCAGAGTTTCTCAACAGTTTCAGAATATATGTCCAAAGAGAATCAAGGTGCTGAATATGGTCATGGCAAGATGAATTTCAAGATTATATCTTTATTTACAAGATTCCCCTAAAGCTTGGTCCCTCATCACTGTTTCCACTTAATACTTGGAATTGGGGTTGTGATTCTTGTCAAAGTATTTCCTTGTCAGAGCCACCAAGTAAGGAAAGATATGTTGAAGCAATGGCTTTGTTTGATTAAAGTATGGCGCAAAAGGATGAAGTTGTGGACTCATTGTGATTAAGGTGATAAAGTAGTGTGATTTGGTTTATGGATTCGAAACTCGGTTCTTAATGTTGAATTCAAAGCGGTTCAATTTGATTGGATCCAAGTTGATAAGCCTGGTAAAATTAGAAAGCCCATTTATAGAGATTCCTAGGAACTCAAAGCGCAAGTTCAAAGTTTCAAAGTCCAGACATATTCTTACATTGTTCAAGTTCAAGTTCAAGCAAATTCAAATTCTTTCAAGGATGATAAATTCAAAGAAGTCGACTAGGAGATTCATATTTTAAGGACGGGAAAATTGAGTTTATAAAAGAACTTTGAGTTACAAGTCAAATTCAAGAATTCTTTACAAAAATGTCCAAGAATTCCTTACACTTCAAGCACAACTCAAGGTACAATTTAAGACATCAAGAAGGATCAAATTTTGGATGTGGCCAAAGCTCAAAATTATTCAACATCATTTGAGTTCCAAGTTACAAATTCAAGGAGGTTCTACATGCTAATATTTTCATGTAACGAAGGTGTTCCTGTAGGCAAAAGAGGTGGTACTACTCTAATATGGAGGGATCATCCTACATTAAAAATATTGGCAAAAGTTCAATGCTGGTAAATGACAGATTTGTATAACTCTTTTCATCCCCCTGTTCCTTCGCCTGCTAGAACGGATAACACGGCAGTTTGAGAGTGGATCTGCAGTTATGGCAACAACCGTGAAAATCCCGCAAGATATCGAATCCTTCACCTTTATCTTTCCAAAACAAGAGCCGGCATAAGGAAAAATCTGAATCTTCAATCAAAATTAATTCAAGGATCATGAGATAAATGAAAGGAATAAGTTCCCAGTAATGCCCAAAACCAAAATGGCAAAGAATCAAAAGCGATAATCAATTTCCAACCATTCTCAGACACAATCACGCATTTACGGCAAGTCTCGAATTCGCTCAATACTAAATCAGACATGTCGGAATCAAAACGGAAAGCTTTATCAAGCCAGAATCAACACCATGATCTCACGATTTAATGCCAGAATCAACACATTTGATCCCAAATTCCTATAAAAAGACGGACAGAGACAACCCGGGGGACGGAGTGCAAAGAATAACAATCACATATACACAACATCACAGATTCACACAATTGGAGAGGAACAAAGGCGAAATTACCCGGAAATCGTCATTTGTCGAATTTTTGTGTCGATATTCTTCGAAGCTGAACCGTACCCATTAGAGACAAATGCGAGCAAGTGGAACCTTCGTACGTGAAAAAAGGCGACGAGAGTGAGTAAGTCGCGGCAAGCTCCTAATTTTCCGACGAGAAACCTGACGTGCGCAGTACCGCCGTGAGAACCCTCCATTTTGCCGCCGCAAAAGCTACCTCGACGTAACCAAATCTGCCGCTGAAAACAGTTATCGTCGGCGTGCGTTTCAGGTTCGACTTCTTTGTTCCCTTCTTCGTTTCTCTTGATTTGTCATTTGTGTGATTGGGATTGTTAGGTTTGAAATAATTTGAGTATTGAGAGAGACTGAGATATAGCTTTGCACCATCAAGAGAAAGAGACGTTTGGATGATGGGGGAGAGTCCGTGTGACTCTTTGTTTTTGTTCTTTCTATTATATATTTTTTAATGTTTTAACTGATAGTTTTTTTATTAATACTAATTAGTTATAATATCTCACACTGCCAAATACATGATTCACTTATTTTTCTTTTAATAACATAAGATTTTGTGTTACTTTTTCATTTTTATTCCTTGCATGTTGACCGAAGGATCTGCGACGGGATTGTTTCGGAAAGTGGAGTTTGGCTCCACAAAGTTTTGTCAGGCCCTTTTGGTTTTTTTCTTTTTTTTTTAATTTTTATTATTACTAAAAATTAGGAGAAGCTTAGACAATGTTTTTTTAAGATTAGTTTAGTTTTAGATTTTTTATATAATATTGATAAAACTTTTTTTTTGGTGTCTTCTTGTTCATTCCTGATTGTCATCATTTATGTTTAGATCCTTATCCCTTGTCCCCTGTTCTCCTTTATTAATTCCAAAGGAAAGGATCCCATCCTTATCGACTGTCATGTCATATCTTAGGAAAACTTTGGAACCTTCCCCTTATCCTAACCTTAGGATTGGAGCCACCGTGCTCTATGTCTCACTGTAGACATTCAGTTTCCCATTTATCCTAACCTTAGGATCGGAGTCACCATACCCTGTACATGTGTTCTGCCATGGACACCTTCTACCCCTTTTAACTTGATTTTAACTTTAGAGTCACCGCACTCTATGTAGCGTCTTGCCATAGACGGTAACCGCCCTGGAACCTTGACCACCGTCAAGAGTTCCTCACCCTCTTTGAGGGGAACTACGAATACTCTGATTCCACTCCCGTCAGGATAAGTAGGCACAAGATGCGACGTCTTGACCAGTATACTTAGAAACTAACCCTTAGGTCATTCCCTTAGCACATACCCTTAGCAAGTGAGCAATAAATAACATAAATAATAACAAGAGGTTCCTGTAGAGTACTATAGACGTTTAGGATGCTAATACCTTCCCTAGGCGCAACCAACCCCCGAACCTTTAGACCTCTTAGGTTTTTTCGTTCTTGAACTTTTCCTTTGAATAAATCAAAGACGGTGGTGAATTAAGAATTATGATTTAAGTTAATCCAATAGCTTGGCATCCGATTCTCACCGCGACACACATAGACTACCCTCAACCACTCGTAAGGCCCTAACACACCCGTACTCTCCAAAGAAAATATTTAACTACCCCTCACAACATTCTAACACAAGAGTATAAGAGAAAGTATAAAAAGTCAAATACAGGCTTAAAGTGTTTTTCACTTATACATCTTGTAACGAAGAACTTCCATCCTATACATAGCCTTGGACTCTCTCTTCCTGCACAAAACTAAGCGATAAGGGACTTCGAAAAACTTGAATCTGATATATAGCTTTAGACTCCGTCATCCTTCACAAAACTAAGCGATGTGGAACTTCTTTAACATGTATATTTTTAACCAACCCCAACAATTTCCACATTGATTGAAAATAATACATTAACTTTTATTTTCTTCACTGACAATCATACTTCACCATAAATAGTATAATGACTTCAAGCTACACCTCTCCAAGAATTTTCACATTATCTTCTGCGACAATCATAGTTTTAATAAACTATCATATTCCACATAAAGAAGAGTATAGTTCACTTGAAGGTAAACCACTTCAAGAATTTCCACATGTTGAAAAACAGGTTGAAAACTTATGGTGCAACTTCCATGTTAGTATGAAGCTTTTCAACCATCGAAATAATCACACAACACGCTTTGAATCAGTGCCCATGTGTTAATCCTCTAGCAATAACTTGTCCTTTGTCATGACAGCAGAAATTTCATTAGGACACACTTCATAATTTTGAGAGATGGTCATTCTCTCTCACAGCTAGAGAGACATTGCTAGCATTTGACTTAGTGCTCTTCTGTGACACTGCCCCATCAGGACACTTATACTTTATATGTCTAATATTTCCACATTTCCAACATTTCACACTTGTTTCATTGTTTTTCTTCACATAAGACCTTCCTCTAGAAAGCAATATTGAGTTTGATGAAGTATTAACCTCATCCTTTAATCTTCTTTCTTCATAAATAATTTTACTAGCAACTTATTCAAAACTCAAAATTTCCTTCCCATATGTTAAAACAAGTTTAATATGCTCCGAGAAAGATGGAAGAGACCATATGAGTCTCAAAGCTTTATCTTCATCATCATTCTTAACTCCAATAGTTTTTAATTCATAAACAATACCATTAAGAACACTTAGATGATTAGATACTTTCGTATGTTGATCCATACACAAAAAAATCACTCCATCATCTTTTTCATCTTCAACCTTGTGCTCCAACAAGTTGAACATATCCATTTAAGAAACTTGACATTAATCATGCATTCAATCCTTTAACAATTAAAGCTTTATATCATTTCATTTGGAAGAGGAAGGATCTCTAATAATTGGGACCAACTGCAAAAGCCTTAGTATCACTGACCTAGGATCGTAGAGCATCTCCAATGGTGCTACCAACTTTTAGATTCTTTCTGAGACTCATTAAGCCACATCATTGGAAGTAACTCATTCAATTTTTCATTCCAATGGTACAACTCTAAAGAACCATACACAAAGAAATGACTAATTATAAATTTTATGTTTATTCACTATTAAGATTGACAGAATGCGAGATCAAAAGTGAGTGAGAGAGAAGAAACTCGGCCTTCTATCAAGGTGGCCGCGTGCGCCTTCGTATTTCGATGGTAAGAAACATTTGGGAGCACAATCAATCCTAACAAAAAGAAACAATGTGGTGAATTCTCGATGCAAGAGAGCGTTTACACATGCAGTTCATAACCATTGCAAAGATGGAGAGTACATGAGGGATAATATGGACATATTATAGAGGGTAAAACAAGTTATAAAGACCTCACAACAAGTAATGGAGACGTTTGAAAGGTAAAGATCTGTAACGAATATGGATGAAGGGATTCAAGTGATTGAACACGCTTCACAGAACATCAATAAGGCATGTAACAGGTTGCAACATACAACTTCAATAACTGATGTTTGGGCTAAGAAAGGAATCATGCGATTGTTTTTTTTTTAATGTTGAACCAATCCCATTGTTATAAATGAGTTTCATTGATGTGGGTTTCCTCTCTTACAAATGAATAAACCAAGTATTTATCTATCGTAAAGATAATGATGAGATGAAAAAATCTAAATAAGACCACAAATGAACTAGCAATGCTAAGGCATCTGCAGTTGGTCCCAGCTGTTAGAGATCCTTCCTCTTCCGAATGTAAGGATACAAAGCTTTAATTGTTGAAGGATTGAATGCTTGTAAGTTTGATTATTTGGTAGCCTCTGATTGTTTCCATCAATGTTTAGGTATAAGGTTCAGTCCAATGAGAAGGTGCACAATCACCACGTCATATTAATAAGTAGAATTAAGCATTTTTCCATATTTAATAATAATTTAAGTATCAAAATACATTCAAGGAGAGAGGTGGCACTCATGTTTAAATCTTAAAATAACCTTAAATTTGTCTTCATAAATTTCTTTACTGCAATTTTGGGTCTGTTTGTTTTGTCTTTTTTTTTTTTTAAATGATTTTTATAGTGTAACATAATTGTGTAAAAAAAATTTACAAAAATTTTTTTTATGAAAGTTTCAAATAAAAATTTGGTTTCAATAGTTATTTTTAAATGTTATTTTAAATATTTTATCATTTTATCGAAACTTTTTTTTATTATCAACATTTCAAAAAATCACTTAATTTTGAAGTTATTTCAAATAGATTTTCATAAAAAACATTTTTGAGATACAACTTTTTGAAAAAATTGCAATTCCAATTATGTTTTGATCTTACATACTGTATGTTTATCTTATAGGATATTAAAATTAGTCTTTTAATTTTAAAAAAATAAATATTAAAAACGTGTAATATTTTAAAAAACAATTTTATAAAATTCATTTTTGAAAATACAAAGAAAAACATAGTCTATAATTAATTTTTGTATATATGCTCAATTTCTCAAAACCTTGTCACATTTATGCTTAGGAAGTTAAAATGAAAGTAGTAATCAACAATTTCCTGTTGTTGGAGGCAATGAACTTTCATGCGATTTTTATTTCTCTTGGTTGTATAGTACTTGTCAATCACTTGAATTTCGTTTTATTAAGAGTTAGATTAATTTCAATTTTGATATATTTGTGGCAGTTAATCTTGGTGTTGAATGGTTTAGCATGGGAGCAGCTACTGCCCTTTACTCTACATCCTGCTTTACTACTGAAAAATATAGAAATGGCAGTGCTTATCCAGCCAATATAAGTGCAGTTGTTGGTTTAAGTGGCTAGCTTCCATGTTAAAAGTATGTCATTATTCTACTTCAACTCATCATGTTGCAAAGAATTCACTCTTTGTACAATGAAATTGTTATATTTATGTTCTTGCCTACGAGGTGTGCTTGTTAGATCCGTTCAAAACCTTAAGATTTCTACGATATAAAAATTAAGAACAAAACTCTAAAATAGTTCCTATAAGTCAATATAGCATCAACTTGTATCCCCTAAACCCATATCTGAATACAATTATGAAAATGAAGGTGGAAGTATACCTGAATTTTCCATTGAAGTCGTTGAAGGTTCCAGGTATGTGATCTTCCGATTTGTAGAGTTCTTAAGGTTCTTTGAATCTCCTCTGATAGGGATGAAGAGAAAAAACCTCATAAACTTTATTTTGTTCGTACTCTGCAATTGGGGACCATAACCCATTTAAATAACCCTAGGGTTATTTCTTAGTTTTCAATATTCTAATTTGGCCCCTCATCAAATTAGATATTGACTTACGATATCTACACAATAACCTGACTTTTCATGACATTTATGGTTTTAGCCACAAACTTAATATTATATTAATTAGACCCATTTAAGTCTTGACTAATTAAAATAATGACACTAACACCTTAAATGTTACATTTGTGACCCAAAATTTTAACAATCTCCCACTGGTCACATATGTAACTTTACACATGTGTTAGACTTTATGAGCTCAAAAATTTCCATTATATTCTTTAAGCATATCTAAAGTATATCGTCCATTAGTCATGCCAATATACAGAATCAAGGTGATTTTCATTATATCAATCATAACTAAACCCATCAATGATCACCGATAGTGACACAACTAAATGACATAGATCCATCATGAAATGTATAGCATGAAAATCACATGAAGTTGGTCTTTATATGTCGATTTTCAACTGGTCCTACTTTACTGTAGTGAGATCATTCAATAACTTTATTGTACAAAATGTAAACTATTGAATATCAAACTTTATTAATTGAAAAATATCCAAATCATAGTATGCATACATAATATCAAACACATAACATAAAATTCATAATCGACTAACTCCCACTAAACAAAAGACTCCTCTAACGATAAAACACTCATGCGAGCAGTGTGCTCATGAAAGACCTT
Source organism: Lathyrus tuberosus (assembly GCA_022829125.1). Lineage (NCBI taxonomy): Eukaryota > Viridiplantae > Streptophyta > Magnoliopsida > Fabales > Fabaceae > Lathyrus > Lathyrus tuberosus. The sequence continues at coordinate 6,126,873 of JALAZF010000177.1, read as the reverse complement.
GGGTGGAAGACCTTTTGTAAGAGGATCTGCTATCATGGAGTTTGTCCCCAAGTGTTCTATGGAAATCTATCCACTTTGTACCCTTTCCTTCACAACTAGGAACTTGATGTCAATATGTTTTGACTTAGTCGAGCTCCTATTATTGCTGGAATACAGGACGACTGATTTGTTGTCACAGTATAACTTAAGTGGCCTTTCAATTCCTTCTGAAAGCTCTTGTGGTTTGACTAAATTTTGGTTAAAACATGATGAAGAACAAGATGACCAAACATGAAGAATGCTGCAGAAGACAAGGATGTCGAATGGAATGTCCTAATATGAAGACTCGACATCTGGACAAATACAGCAGGTTATTTTAATTCTGTTCCAAGATTCAAGGCGCGATTGGCAGTGGATCAAGTAAAGAAGATTCAAAGCCCAAGGAAGCAGAAGACTATATAAGAAGACATAGACCTAGGAGAGAATGACAGAGACTTAGGAATCCATATTGTAATACTTGTAAAGTAGAAAATAAGGTTTAGGGGTTTTGAGATTTTTAGACTTTCTTGTGTTGTAAGTCTCCCTTTGTATCGGTTTGATACATTATGGAAGACATAAATGCTTGTACAGATTCAGAAACCTATAGGTAATGAATCGTGTATTGTTCTTGGATGAAGCTTTGAAGCAAATCCAAGTTGTGTCGTTAGTCAAGGTTGCTTAGTTGAACTTTGCATTGAAAGAGGATTCTTTCAAGTAGGATGATATAGTTGTTGTCGATTGTAACTGTTATATAATCACAGGGTGTGATTTAGGGAGTGAGATGGGTTTCTTTTATCAATTAGATGTGAATTCTAATGATAAAGTCTCCATTGGGTAGTGATAGGTAAACCAGAGGTTGTTTACTATAAACCAAAGGTTGTTTACATAAAACTATACTACTGATAGTGGATTCTTCTTCCTGGCTTGGTATGCCCCCCAGATGTAGGTGATTTGCACCGAACTGGGTCATCATATTCTGTGTTGTTTATCATTATGCATTTTTAGTTCAGTTTTGATTAACATGTTGTAACAGATGTAGAAACATCTGTCTTATTGCTGTTGTTGATATTCTGAATATTAGCTCGTTTATTCTGCCTTATTTTAAATTTATGCAGAGAACAATGTCATGACATGTGTTAGGATATCTGCTATCTGCTATACTAGAATTTCAATTGGTATCAGAGCAGGCATCCTGTCTGTTTCTGGATGAGATCTTGGGAGATACTTTTTGGTTTTTAAACAACGAGGAGTTTGGGAGATCAGGTCATTCACTCGGACATACTCAAGGGTATTAATGGATGGGATGGATGTTCTGGATCGAAGGTAACAACTACTGGTGGTTGTTCAAGTCTCCTGAGGAGTTTCTATAGCAACTACATGAGGAGTGACTAGTTCTCCTGTATGGTGTCTTATAAGATGTTCTGACATCTTATTAGGGCATGTTGAAGATTTTCCTTGGTGGTTCCATTGCATATGTTTCTGATGAAAGAACTCTAATATTTATGGGATTCTGGAGTTATGATAGAAGAAAGATGGTGGAAGATCTTGACTGTTAGCTTCTGTTCTTGAAGATATCAACATATATGAAAGCTCTAGCCGTTCTAAAGTCGGGAGCAACAGAATGGAGAGAGTTGTTGGTTGATTTCTGTCATGTTGACTTGGTACTTGAAAGCATGGTTCTAGCTTGTATCTTGAAGTCAGGTTGAGACAGTGTTTATCAAATTCATGATCTATGAATTTGGTAAAAAAAAAATTGAATTGCCAAAGATACTTGAGTTTTCACTCAAGTCCACTCATAAAGGCATCTCTGGTCGTGTTTAAGAGCTCCTTCATAAGGATAATCGGGTTTTCATGCTGAAGATGGATTTCTAAAGATCTCTGGTGCTGATGGATGTTATTCAACTTGGATATAATGGGAGGTGATTTATTTTCACCACTCATGATTTGCAAGTATTCTGTTAGCAAAGGATAGTCATAGGCAGGTTGAGTCAAGGGTGACAGACTTGATGTCTTAACATGTTGTTTGACTAGAAAGATGTTGACACAAAAATTCTTGATTTGTGTTGATATATGGTAGTACATATATCCTACAAGATGTATGGTTTGTGGACAAGGATTTAAGATCAATTGCTGTTTGTGGAATCCAAAAATATTTAATTGATTATCCTTGTATTTTGGAGTACAAGATTACTGGTGACAAGTTGGTACATCAGGAAGGGCAACATCTCTAGTTGCATTTGCTCAAGGATCTGTTCTTTGGAGAATGGGTACAGTCAAGAGAAGGAACTGATGTTCTATCAGATGTTGAAACATCTTGACAACAGAGATTGTGCAGAATCTTGTTAATTCAAGGAGTAAATCTCTGGGGCAAAGGAGTTGTAGCTGATGATCTTGGTACCATACACGTGTGTGTGGTAGGATCTGTTTTTGGTGTTGCAAAGGCACATATTCTGACTAGGGAGTTTTGTGGCAGGAAGCTTCTCTAGAATGTAGTGCTAATGGAAGTGAAGATGAAGACATGTTTCTTGGATCAGTTTATTTCTGACCTAGGAATATTGGGGTGCGGCAGGTGTGTTCCAGTTTCTACTAGAAGTGTCTGATCTTTATATAGAAAGTTTCCTAGCAAGAAACTTGTCTAGAATATGGTGTTGGAGATAACACTGCTTGGGTCAGTTTATTTCTGATCTAGGTGCATATGAGCATGTGATCTTGATCATCTTGGAAGTCAAGGATAAGTGGCAGTTATCTCTGACTTTTTGAAGAATTCTCTACTTAAGGAAAGTGGGATTCCTTTTGTAAAGATCTTTGTGACTAATCTTTTCTGAAGAATTAAGCTTTGGCATGTTTGGTTTTTCTGATGATGAGGTGGTTGTTGTAGTGCAGTAAAGCATGATGGAGGCTGTCTACTCTAACTTGATATCATTAATTAAGTCTATGAGAACATGGAACTCTTGTTCTGTTACAGGGATGAGGTTCTTCTAAGTGGCAGAATGAAGAACTGAACTCTCCAGCTGGATGTCTTATCAGATGTTCTGACATCAAGTTGAACTTCTGGGTCTTAATTGATGTTGTGGCGCTCCATAATAAGATAAGTTGATCTTCTCTGAAATAAATGGAATTAATGCTTCAAAAAGGTCTATCTCATGCAGTTTGCAGGAGCTGCAAGAAGGAGTAGATGTTACATGTCTGAGTCTTGGCGTATCTAAGATGGCTTGCTATGGAGTAGGTGGATTATGTAACTTGAAGATTAGGTTTCATTGGTGGATTAGAAGATTTTCTGGAGCTCTAAAGAAAGTTGAGATTAACCAAACAGTGGTATTTGGTTGATCTTTATTATGAATTCAAGCAGTATGCTTGGAACTAACTACTCTTGTGTAGAAGGGTAGTTGGTTGAAAATCAAAGGAGGTTATGGTTCTGTTCATATCTTGGAGCTTGTGGTAGAAGCCCTAAGTTGCTTATGGAAGATTACCTTCTTTGGGGAGATGTATGAGAGTTTATTTCTCTCTTTGGGTGTCTAGAGTTCTTATTGATCAAGCTGGTGGACCTGTGTTCTCTGAAGATCTTCAGTTGGATTACTATGCATATAGTAAGTCCAGTGGTAATTGTATCAAGAACCATTGTGTATGGTGTCTGTGATATGATCAGGATGTCATAACAGATGTTAGAACATCATCATGGTGTATGAACTTAGAGTTCAGATTGTGGAAGTTGATATTCACCAGTTGAGTCAGAAGTGTTCTATCTTATCATATGGGAGAATGATAAATTGAAGACTGTCTTGGATCATGGGGTGTCTATCTGGTAGACTGACTCTTGTTGAGGTCAGAATGCTTTTCGAGAGGTGATTTCTTCTGCTACAAGTCATGCTAGAGAAAAGTGGATCAGTTTGGTGCTTGTGAAGCAAGTAAGATGAGAATTTCTAGAGCATGGATTTGATGTATTTCAAGTGTGAATTACCTCTGGGCAAGCTAACAAACTAAGGGGCTCTGTATGTCTCTTTGAAGAATGTGAAGGATTCCAGATTCAATTGGATTGTATCTCAAGGAACAAGGATATCTATGGCTGTGAAATTCAAGGTGGATTTGTACAGGGTATAGATGGTTTCTGGATGAGAGGGATCAATGGTGATTTTGGTCTCAATCCAAGAGTTTGTTGGTTGTGGTACAAGGATGTGATCCTGGTACTCTCTCACTATATGATCATGAAGTTTGTCATGGGATATCATGTGGTGATTTTGGGGGTGTTTCTTGTTGGAATGAGCATCTTTTGTGAAAGATAGGGGAAAACTTCTGTTTGTTAAGTGTACTAGTGCGGTACATGGATTGCATGTGGATTAAGCTTTGAGTGAATATGTTCAGCAGGTGTGTTGAACAGGGGGTGCACTCTTGAAGACATGAAGATGAGTCTTATGTTTTCCATTAATTTTAAGGTGTTCTTCTTGCAAAGAAGCACTGGTTATCTACGACAGGGGGAGTTTGACTTCTGTTTTGGATCTGTTGCTGTAGTAGTGCAGTTGTTTATCAAGATTGTTTGTGGTTTCAAGCAGTCTGTGATAGAATACCTCTGGTGAGGGTGTAATGTCAGATAAGATGTCGTGACATTGTGCTATTGGTTTAGTTATGGGTGGACTTAACAGGTTGTTTTTTATTATATCATTGGGTGTCAATGGATTGAATCAGTTTTGTACAAGCATCTTGGGAGTGTCTTGAGAGTTGTTGCTTGTTTCCGGGAGAATTTATTTTTCTCTGCAGAAGTTGATAAAGCTTCTTAGAAGTCTTGGTTGCTATCTGGGAGATGTTTGAAGAAATGTATTAACATCTTGGTCAGTTATTCTTTTTCTTCTGGTTGAAAGGATTATTCTTGGGGCTCATTGAAAGAGACTGTGACTATGCTTCAGATGGATTAAACAAAGTCTAACAAAGTGACAGGACATTGGTTAGGACGTATGGCTATTTCCTAGTTGATTTTCTTGGACGGTGGAGAGAATGTGTCTTAGGGAACACGTGTTAAATATGTGTCTCGGTAAATGTACATTCCATGGACGGTTCTTGTTAAAAGAAGAAACATTCAATTGTGCTTTGGCCGGTGCACATTTGTTTGTGAAGTTACATCCCACATTTAATGCGCTTATTGAACTAACTTGCGTTATTTTCAATGGTTCATTACATCCTAAGGAATTCGTTCAGATATATAAAGTGGGTTATTGGCTTCATCTTGTCTCAGGTTGTCTTTTTGTTGTTCTGGGTTCTCATGGGATTTATCCGCTTCTGGGTTTATTCAGTGTGGGTATGGGTTTGTCTTGGACATGTTTGTTAATTTTTGGCTAAAAAAGGGGAAAAAAGTACAGGGGTTGAGTCTGTCCTTGCAATTGGTTTGCAAGGATGTTGGATAAAATGTTTTGACATTTTGTTTGGGTCTCAGGTTTTTCTTCTGTTCTGAGTCCTCCCTTCGTGTCATGTAATTTGAGTCATGAACATAGTTGTGTCTTGTGTCCTGAGTTACCCACGTTGGTGTTTGGTTGCTTCAGTAGCAAAATTCTTCCCCCAGGTGAGGAAGTATAGATTCATAGGGTAAGGGGGAATGTTCCATCCTCTTCCTCATGTACACCAACATGAGTGGAGTCACATCAGTATTCTAATCATAACCGCCACTCAGGGTGAAGATACGTCAGGAGCATCCTGGGTTTATTGTCTAAAAGGAGTTTTAGCCAAAATTTGTCAAAAGGGGGAGATTGAAAGCTCATGTGGTTTAACTAAATTTTGGTTAAAACTTGATGAAGAACAAGAGGATCAAACATAAAGAATGATGCAGAAGATAAGAATGTCGAATGGAATGTCCTAACATGAAGACTCGACATCTGGACAAATACAGCAGGTTGTTTTAATTCTGTTCCAAGATTCAAGGCGTGATTGGCAGTGGATCAAGGAAAGAAGATTCGAAGCCCAAGGAAGCAGAAGACTATGTAAGAAGACCAAGACCTAGGAGTGAATGCCAGAGACTTAGGAATCCTTAATGTAATACTTGTAAAGTATAAAATAAGGTTTAGAGTTTTGAGAATCGTAGGATTTCTTGTGTTGTAATTCTCCCTTTGTATCGATTTGATACATTGTGGAAGACATAGATGCTTGTACAGATTCAGAAACCTGTAGGTAATGAATCATGTATTGTTCTTGGATGAAGCTTTGAAGCAAAACCAAGTTGTGTCGTTAGTCAAGGTTGTTTGGCTGAACTTTGCATTGAAAGAGGATTCTTTCAAGTAGGATGATACAGTTGTTGTTGATTGTAACTGTTAGATAATCACAGGGTGTAATTTAGGGAGTGAGATGGGTTTCTCTTATCAATTAGATGTGACTTCTAATGATAAAGTCTCCATTGGGTAGTGATAGGTAAACCAGAGGTTGTTTACTTTAAACCAGAGGTTGTTTACATAAAACTATACTACTGATAGTGGATTCTTCTTTCTGGCTTGGTATGCCCTCAGATGTAGGTGATTTGCACCGAACTGGGTCATCATATTCTGTGTTGTTTATCATTCTGCATTTTCATTTCAGTTTTGATTAGCATGTTGTAACAGATGTCGAAACATCTGTCTTGCTGTTGTTGTTGATATTCGGAATATTAGCTTGTTTATTCTGCCTTGTTTTAAAGTTATGCAGAGAACAATGTCATGACATGTGTTAGGACATCTGCTATCTGCTATACCAGAATTTCACCTTCCACAATTCGCAGCCCAGTGACAAGATTCCTCAGCCAAATCCCATGGTTGGATGCCTCATAACATGCTATAAACTCTGCAGCCATGGTGGATGAAGCCGTAAGAGTTTTCTTAGCACTGCGCCAAGAAACTACACCACCAGCAAACATGTAAATATAGCCTGAAATGGATCTTTTACTGTGTTGGCATCCAGCAAAATCTGAGACAGAGTATCCAGTGATCCCTAACTGGTCTGACCTCTTATATGTGAGAATATAGTCGTTTATTCTCTTTAAATGCCTCATAACCTTTTTTGCTGCTTTCCAATGATCCATTCATGGATTGCTCAAATATCTTCCTAACATTCCAACTATGAACGCAATATCCAGACGCGTGCACATTTGGGCATACATCAGACTCCCTACTGATGACGCATAAGGAATCTTTTGCATTTCTTGAATTTCTAAATTTCCTTTTGGGCACTGACTGAGACTGAATTTGTCTCCCTTAGCAATTAGAGTATCTCTTGATTTACATTCTTGTATGCCATACTTTTTTAAGTACATTTTCGATATAGCTCCTTTGTGATAATCCTAGAATACCATGAGATCGGTCTCGGTGTATCTGAATTCCTAATACAAAGGAGGCATTGCCAAGATCTTTCATTTCAAAATTTCTTGATAGAAATTTCTTAATTTTGTACATTATTCCTATATCATTTATGGCAAGCAGTATGTCATCTGCATACAAGACCAAGAAAATGTACTTGCTCCCACTGAATATGTGATACACATAAGCTTCAACAACATTCGCCTCAAAACCAAATGAGAGAATTACTTCGTGAAACTTGTGATACTACTGACGAGACGCCTGCTTTAGTCCATAAATGGATTTTGTCAATTTGAAAATCATATTCTTTGAGTCTCTTGACACAAAGTGTTTTGGTTGCATCATATATATTGTTTCATCAACGTTGCCATTGTGGAAAGCTATCTAGACATCCATTTGATGGAGTTCCAAATCATAATGTGCAACAAGAGCCATGATTGTGCTAAAAGAGTCTTTCGAAGAAACAGGAGAGAAATTCTCTTTAAAGTCAATCCCTTCCTTTTGAGTATAGCCCTTAGCCACAAGACGAGCCTTATACCTCTCCATATTACCGTTAGAATCCCGTTTGATCTTAAAAATCCATTTGCAACCAATGGGTTTCACACCTTCGGGTAATGGGACAAGTTCCTAAACTTTATTGTCTTGCATGGACTTATACTACTTCTTCATTGCTTCAATCCACTTTTTCGAGTTGGAATCCTGCATGGCTTGACGGAAGTTGATTGGATCATCTTCCAGCATACCATTATTTTCCTCATGTTCTTGGAGAAATACTATGTAATCATCCAGAATAGCATTTCTCCTTTCTCTAGTGGATCTCCGCAAAGGTATTGGTTCTTGTAACACTTGTTCTTGAGTATTTTGATTTTGTTCTTCATGAATTATCAAATCATCTTGAGTTTGAGGAATTGCAACAATGTCTTGTGCAGGTTCTATACTTGCTTGATCAAAAGCAACTATATGAATCAGTTCTGGAATTGTTATTGATTCTTCCTCAAAGACAAAGTCTCTAACCTTATTCTTCCCCCCAAACTTAATATCCTCAAAGAATGTGGTTATTCCCATCTCAAAAATTGAATTTAATTTGGGATCATAAAATTTGTAGCCCCTAGATCTTTCAGAATAACCAATAAAGTAGCAGCTCATTATTCGGGAGTCTAATTTCTTTTCATTTGGCCTATAAGGCCTTGCCTCAGATGGGCATCCCCACACATGAAAATGTTTGAGACTAGGCTTTTGCCCGGTCCAAAGCTCATAAGGTGTTTTGGTAGCTGCTTTTGTTGGTACTCTATTTAGAATATAAGTTGTAGTCTTTAGTGTCTCTCTCCGGAGTGACTCTAGCAAGGTAGAATGACAAATCATACTCCTTACCATATCTTTAAGAGTCCGATTTCATCTTTCAAAAACACCGTTCATGCTAGGAGATCCTGGCATGGTGTACTGTGCGACAATTCCATATTCCTCTAGGTATTTGGCAAAAGGCCCTTGACGTTGTTCACCTGAACTGTAATATTCACCGCCACGGTCGAATTTGAATTTCTTAATTCTTTTGTCAAGTTGATTATCAACTTCAGCTTTAAACGATTTGAACACATCCAATGACTGAGAATTTTCATGTATAAGAAATATGTATGCATATCTAGAATAATCGTCTATGAATGATATAAAATATTGTTGACCATTCCAAGAAGGTGTCGGAAATGGTCCATAAATGTCTGTAAGTATCAACTCTAAGACATTTGTAGCTCTATATGCACCAAATTTCTTTGTTTTGGTCTGTTTTCCTTTAACGCATTCAACACAAACATCAAAGTTTGTGAAGTCAATGGAATCCAAAATTCCATCTGACACTTGTCGCTCAACTCTATTTTTAGAGATGTGACCTATGCGTTTGTGCCATAATGCTCCTGAATTTTTATCCTCAATTTTACGCTTAGTACCACGTGATTCCACATTCAAGGATTCGCCATAGGTAGCTATTGTGTCAAGCAAATATAGATTATCATGACCCATAAGTGAACCAGCCCCAACAATATTTGAATTGAAAGACAACTTGAAAATATTGTTTCCAAATGAACAAAAATAACCTGATTTGTCCAAATAAGAAACTAAAATCAAATTCTGTCTAAATGACGGAACCACAAAAGTGTCTTTCAAATCCAAATAAAATCCGATACACATTAATAATCTAAAATGCCTTATAACTTCCACCTCCACCGACTTGCCAACTCCAACATAGATGTATCTTTCAACATAATTTGGCTTCCGGTAGTTCAGGTAACCCCTCATTGAAACACTGATGTTAGTAGTTGCACCAGAGTCTAACCACCAAGTGTTTCCAAGTACTAAGCTAAATTACCCTCAGAACAAACCAAACCATGACTCATGCGATTGGAGTGATCCCACTTCTCATAATCTTTCCTCTGTTCAGAGCTACCAAATTCCATAGGAGAAGGAGGTTGCCTCATCTATAATGCAAGGTCAATATCCATGCAGCCAAGAACAATTTCCATGTTCTCATACCAATCCTTAAAATTTATCACATTCAGGACCTAAACCTTATTCATATTAGCAGATATTGAAGCAATTGTAGCTGAAAAAAAGAACAAAAAGCAAACATTTTAAATATACTCACATAAATAAAAACTGAATCATCAATGTTGTTTAAATAAAGGCATAATCCATTCCAAGATACCCAGTGCACCACCAATATCAAGTCTTTGGACAGTAATATGGACTGCTAGTGGTACTCTTGTCGTAACGATCAAACATTGATAATAAAAATATGTTGAATAATAAACCCCTCTTTGTATTGATTTATTATTCACATGTAGGACCTCATAATTATCATATGTTTACCATCACAGGCGCGTATGAAAATCGGCCAACCACTAATTATCCTTTGGGTCAATTGATACTCGTATGGACAAACATACACACAAACCATAAAAATATTTAACATTTTTCATTAGCAATTGTTATAAAAGAGGTCACTTTGGCGACTTTTTCATTTCAACTACTTACCTAAAAAATGTTAAATTATTGTATAAAAATACATTCCGTAGCCATATTCGAACAAAATTGAACCAAAGAAAAATTGAAATTAAATCCAAATAAGAAACACCAAAGTATTTTATTGTATTGTTATGACATTATACTAAATTTAATTTCAAAATATAAAATCACATATATTATTTATAATAAATAATAAATAATATAAAAAAACATATAATTCTTTTAAACTAAAAAATTTTATAATGCAGTTATTAAAAAGAAAATTGATCATTGTTTTTAACCTTATACACCGCATAGAAAGACTTGTAGAAAAATTCAACAAAACTATAAACAGTTTCATTAAGCACTGAAGATGGAACCATATCGTCAGTTTTATTACCTTTAGCTGCAGAAGTGTTGGTTGTTAGGTACAACAACTCTATATATATATAGCATTATCCTTTGATATGCATCTAAGTGCAATTTACATAGGAAATATTTATTTGATAAAAAAATATAATATTTAATAATGGTTAGAATATAAACAGAAGAAAACAGAGAGATAAGGATGAATCTAGTCGTCCAACAGAATGATTATTATTTGGAGATTATAAATTGCAAAGAGTATTCTAGTCAAAACCAACAAAAGGCACTATTATAATAATAACAAAAGAGTGTAAAAGCAAAAAAGTTTTCGTATAAGAGCAAATAAAATTGACGATAAATTCAACCTCACATTTAATTTCATATTCAAGATTTTGGGCACAAAAATTTTGTAAGATAAAAATGGATCTCAATTTTAAAACCCTAATAAAAACCTCATAAACGCAACATATATTGATTTATACAACTGGAATATCAAAATATCCTAAATAACCCAAAAACAAATTGAATCAGATATGGGTGGCTCTGATACCACTTGTTAGATCCGTTCAAAATCTTATAATTTCTACCGATATAGAAATCAAGAACAGAACTCTAAAATAATTCCTATAAGTCGATATAGCATCAACTTGTATCTCTTAAACCCATATCTGAATACAATTATGAAAATGAAGACGTAAGCGTATCTGAATTTGTCATTGAAGTCGTTGAAGGTTCTGGGTATGTGATCTTCCGATTTGTAGAGTTCCTTAGGGTTCCTTGAATCTCCTTTGATGGGGATGAAGAGAGAAAACATCATAAACCTTATTTTGTTCGTACTATACAAATGGGGACCATAAACCATTTAAATAACCCTAGGGTTATTTCTTAGTTTTCAATATTCTAATTTGGCCCCTCATCAAATTACATATTGACTTACGGTATCTACACAATAACCTGACCTTTCATGACATTTATGGTTTTAGCCACAAACTTAATATTATATTAATTAGATCCCTTTAAGTCTTTACTAATTAAAATAAGGGTTAAATATATAATACCCCCTGCCAATAGGGCGACATTTGATATTGCCCCCCTGAAGTATTTTTTTTTTAACCACCCCTTATAAAACCAAAAACCATCTTTTACCACTCCTTTTTACTTGGTTTGCTGACTGGGCAGTGGTTAAGTGGCTAATTGGGATTATAGATAAATGGTTAGTGATATGAGGAACATTGTTGTTTTCCCCCCCGTGAAATTAGGTTTTGCATTTGGAAGATTGGAGGGAGAAGCTGATAGCAAGACGTAGGCATGGAAGCGAGCAAGGTCGAAGACGAAGCCATGGATGCGAACTTCGAATTACAGGTAATGTCAAGCCTCTTGCTTCTTTGCATTACGTTTCTCAGTGTCGTGGGTTTTCATATGTTAATTTCTTATTCCAGAAAAATGCACTGTTTAACGTTGTTTTTCGGCATGGATGGGAGTTTGTAATGCTTAGTGATGGAGAGACGATATATAGGGGTGGTGTGTCTACTGTGATTTCTGGGGAACACTTAGATATGTTTAGCATGACTCACATTCACAACATACTCACTGGGTGAGGTTACGTTGAAGGGTCGTATAGAATATGGGCGAAAATCACTGAAATTGATCCAAAGCATTTTCAGATTAAGAATGATGAGGATGCATATGATTTCGCTTCTTATCATTATGCGAATCAAGTGGATGGGGAACTGTTTGTGGAACATAATGCAAGTGGAAGTGGAAGAAGCCCTAAGTGTGTCAATCAAACGACTGATTTAGAAGTCAGTGATGAAGAGATTATTGAAGGCTTGAACGATAGTGAGGATGAGAGGACCACTGCTCTTGAAGATGGGTTTGAAGGTATTGATGTGAATATGCCAATTAGTCAGGGTCCAATAATAAGAGGGTTCTTAACTTGTTCTAGTCAGAAAGATGTGAATGATGAGGAGTATGTTAGTGAAGAACTATTGAGTTCTGATGTTGATAGCTCAGAAGATGAAAAAAAACTAAGGTTTGAGAAGTTTAAGAAAGAAGAACTGAATAAGAATTTCAAGTTTAAGTGGGGTATGGAGTTCAATTCCCTAGATGACTTTAGGGAGGCAATTCGTGAGTGGACTATTTTAAATGGGAGGGAAATAAGATTTGTGAAAAATGAGGGGTATAGGGTGAGAGTGGAATGTAAGTCAAAGTGTGGTTTTTTAATACTTTGTTCCAAAGTGGGCCATAAGCACACTTATGCAATTAAGACTATAAAGGACACCCACACATGTGCTAGGGTTTTGGATAACAAAATTGCAAGTTCAAAATGGGTGGCCAAGGTTGTGGTAAAGAAAATGCAAACTTCAGAAAAAGTTAGGATCACTGATATTATACAAGACATGAGGCAAAACTATTCAGTTGGTATAACTGTGGCAAGGGTTTGGAAAGCTAAGATGATTGCAAGAAAAATCATTGAAGGAGATGCAGATAAAGAGTATGCAAATCTATGGAGATATGCAGCTGAGTTGCATAGGGCAAATCCTGGGAATACAGTTAAGATAAACCTTGATAGACCATCACCTTCCATTCAACCCAGATTTGGTTCCTTTTATTTCTGTTTTGATGGATGTAGAAAAGGGTTCATCAATGGTTGTAGACCCTTCATTGGGGTTGATGGGTGTCACTTGAAGACTACATATGGAGGTCAACTTTTGATAGCTGTGGGGAGGGACCCCAATGACCAGTATTTCCCACTTGCCTTTGGTGTTGTGGAAACCGAAACAAAGGAATCATGGAGGTGGTTCATAAAGCTGCTCATGGAAGATGTTGGAATAGAGAATAGATATGTTTTTATTTCTGACCAGCAAAAGGTAATCCAATTAAAAGTATGCTAATTGTTTTCATTATTTCAATTGTGTTTTGTTTCCTACTAATTGTTTTCTTTGTTTTAGGGTTTGGTTGCAGTATTTGAGGAAATGGAAGCTAGAATCGAGCATAGGCTATGCTTAAGGCACTTGTATGCTAATTTTAAGAAGAAGTTTGGTGGTGGAGAACTCATAAGAGATCTTATGATGGGAGCAGCCAAGGCAACATACCAGCAAGCATGGATGCAGAAGATGAATGAGTTAAAGGCAATAGATGCAAAGGCTCGGGCTTGGCTTATGGGAGTTCCTAAAGAAAGTTGGTGTAAGATTGCTTTTAGCTTTTATTGTAAGTGTGATGTATTGATGAACAACATTTCAGAATCTTTTAATGCCACAATTTTACTTGCTAGAGATAAACCCATACTGACCATGTGTGAATGGATTAGGATGTATCTCATGAATAGGTGTAGTAACTCTACTTTGAAACCTGATAAGTGGCCACACAAAGTAATGCCCATTCCTAAGAGAAGATTAGATAGTGAGGTTGCTAAGAGTGGTCATTGATTACCTACTTGGGCTAAGGAAGAAACCTTTCAAGTAACTCATTCATTTAACAGACAAGAATTTATAGTGGATATATCTAAAAGGTCATGTAGTTGTAATTTTTGGGACTTAGTTGGCATCCCATGCAGGCATGCTATAACTGCTTTAGGATTTAGGCAGCAGGACCCTGAAAAGTTTGTTCATGAGTGTTACACAAGGGATAAGTATGCCATGGCTTATGGATTTTCTATTAGCCCTATAAATGGAATTGATATGTGGCCTGAAGTTGAAAGTCCAGATCTCCTACCTCCTAACTACAAAAAGGGGCCTGGTAGACCAAGGAAATTAAGAATTAGGGAGAGTGGGGAGGAAGGTACAAGAAGGAGGTTGCCTGGTGTATCTTATAGATGCACTAGGTGTGACAAGATTGGGCATAATGTCAAGTCATGCAAGAACAAGAAACAGAATCCAGAGGCCCCGAAAAGAAAGGTATGCCACACTAATTATTGATATCTCACTAAATATAGATGCACTACTGTTATTGATATTACACAAACTAATTAGATGCACTACTGTTATTGATATCACTACTGTTATTGATATCACACAAACTAATTAGATGCATAATGTTATTGATTGGTCATTGATGGAAATGTTGGTATGTTATGTGTAGAAACTAAATAGTTCAAAAGGTGGAAATGTTGCAGAGCCATCAACTGGGCCATCTGCTGCAAGTGTTGAGCCAAGTCAAGCAACTGTTGAGCCAAGTCAAGCAACTGTTGAGCCAAGTCAAGCAACTGTTGAGCCAAGTCAAGCTGAGGATTCACTGTATGGGGACATCACAGATGACATGATATCAAGCCTACCCGACATAATTTCTAAAAACAAAGGCAATGCAAAGGTCAAAGAGAAAATCAAACCATTGAGAAAGAGACAAAGTGAGAGAATTAAGGAGAATTGGTTTAAAAAACCAAAACCATTCAAAGGCCCTGGTTCAGACCCACATCAACCACTGTGTTTGACTGAAGAGGATGAAGGACATGCCTCACATACTACAAGAAGTACTCCTAAGAAGGCACCAAAAAGTTCACCCAAAAAGGCTTCAAAATCTACTCCTAAGAGGGCTCCAAAGGAGAAATTTATCAATGATCTTTAACTTTTCTGCTGTGATCACCTTTTGTAATGATTTGCAATGTTTTCTGCTACTTATTTCAAGCACACTTTTGGTGCTATTATGTTATTCTTCTACTTAATTCAGGCACACTTTTGGTGCTATTATGTAATGACAACTGCTAGTTAATTCAGGCACACTTTTGGTGCTATTATGTAATGACAACATACTATTTTGTTATGTTATATTATGTGTTTTGGTACTATTATACAACTTGTTTTGGCATTGTTATGTTTTGCTTATGTTAGACAACATCTTTACATATAACCAGAAAAACTTGTGACAAAAATAATGAACAACTTGTTTCAATAATGAACAACATATCTTTCATATAACCAGAAAAACTTGTGACAGAAAAATAATGAACAACTTATTTCAATAATGAACAGCATATCTTCCATATAACTAGAAAAATACAATATCTTTCCATTGACATACAGAACTTTCAAAATACATATAACCAGAAAATAAACACCTATTGAACCTACTTAGCATTACATAAATTTATACAATATGGCAATAATCAAACAAAGCATCACAATTGCAATCTTCAGCTTAAAATTAACCCTTCTTTGAACTTCAAGCTTCATCTTCACTTTCTCTAATTTCTTTGTCATTGATTCAAAATTCACTTCTTCTATTACACACTTCTTACAAAATGATTCAATAACACTACTCCCTTTGATTGAGTCTTCAATTTCATCATCCCATAAAAATAATTCACATCCATTCCCAGCATTGCGACATTTCCAGAACTTTCTGTTGCGGTTTTTACTTGTATTGGAGACCCACATCTTCATTGCTCTACCACAACCACAAACGGGTAAACCTGGAAATGAAACTGAATTCTCACTGCTTCCACAATACATGCTACCAACAAACTTACAGACACACGATCTTGAACGAAGAATAAGAAGAACGAAGAGGAAAAGGAAAAAATCGACCGAAGAAGATGAACAAAGAAGAAACCGACGGCTGGAAATGGTAGAAGATGAACGAAGAAGAGGGTGGGGAAACGCAGAAAAAATTAAACAAACCCTAGCAATTGGGGATTTTATTGAAACGTTAATTAGCTAATTAATCACTAACCATTTATCTATAATTAGCCAATTAGCCACTTAATCACTGCCCAGTCAGCAAACCCAATAAAAGGGAGTGGTAAAAGATGGTTTTTGGTTTTATAAGGGGTGGTTCAAAAAAAAAATACTTCAGGGGGCAATTTCAAATGTCGCCATATTGGCAGGGGGGTATCATATATTTAACCTTTAAAATAATGACACTAACACCTTACATGTTACATTTGTGACCCAAAATTCTAAAAGTGCTCGGTTCTTTCCGATTTTGATGTGTCATGGAAAAGGTAACCTCGTTGAATATTTTAAATTTCTACAAGGGCTTGGACCATGCAAATCTATTTTAAAAATTAATACATATTATACATAATAAAGTATGGTTTCATATCACTTGTCATTCTCTTTGTAATGGTAAGTATTTGCAATTTTATCCAATGAAAATAATGTTCTGGGACATGTGAATCTATCCTTGGAAAGAGAAATCAAAGATTGAGAACCTTATAAATTTATTCTTCATTGACATATGTATTTTATCCTTTCCTCTACATTTTTCTTTTCAACTACATGATACTTCACTAATAGTTGGATTAAATATTTGGGGATATAACCAATATAATTGTTGCATGAGATAATACGCTTTTTCACTAGATTATGTGGGATGGATTTTCTTAAATCCACATGCTTAAGTAAAACAAGTATTTTTATTAGTAAACTCTACTTTTCAATTGTGTTTTTATTAGTAAACTCTACTAACATTGATGAGTGAAAAAGTCTCTTCCACACACACTTACTCTTTGATCATCATTTTGGTTATTACTATAAATGTGTCTCATATGATTACTATACTACACTTATTGAGTATTTTGAAAATAAGACAAAATAAGATAAAGTGCAGTGAATTAGAGCTAGCTTAAACTTATGGTTATGCTTTTTTGGAGTGAAAATGAGAAAAGTGCGGTGAATATGTTTTTTTAGAGTTATTCTTGGAGAAAATTAATATATTCATATTCATGAGAATGGAGATGCTGCAACAATTAGAGAGGTGTACATCAAAGAACAATTAGAAACAATGAAGACGAAACTATGGACCACTATCTGAATTTGGTATTCAGCCAGTTGTTATAGACTTCACGCACTAAAAAGACGTTTTGGGAACCCATTTTCCAGCTTACCAAATCCGCAGCTCCCAACATTGGCGCTACGTTCTGCAACGAACTTCTCAAGGTCTGCAGGAGAGTAGAGTCTGCAGGGCATAACTCCTTGGAAACTCCAAGGTCTCCCCAAGACCAAACACCGTTGATGAATTCACCCATGGAACGCACAAACTTGTTCTTATTTCTGCAGCCATCAAACAGACTCACAAAGTTAACAGCCAGAGAAGAACTAGAAATCCAAGGAGCATACCAGAAAGGGATTGTGAATCCTTCTCCCAATGAATGAGAAACAAATCCTGCAAAAGAAAAACTAAAGTTAGTAGTAACAGCCTTCAAGTTGATTATATCCTTCCACCAAACCGAAGAAGATTTCGACGATGTTCCACCCTCCGCCAAGACCTTTCCCTCTATGAAACCATATCTTCCTCTAAGCACCTCCTTCCACAAAGATTTCTTGTTTTACAGGATCTTCTACTTCCATTTGGTTAGGAGAGCAAAGGTGAAATCGACCAGTGAAATGTCACTGATGAAAACCTTGAGCAGTGGAATGTCACTGATGAAAAGAAGCAACAATGTGAGAAAGATTGGTAAGATGACTACCATCCATTTAGCTTTCTTCGGTATAAGGTTAGATGCCACCCCACCAAAGCAACATCTAAGTTCAGTATCCATGAAGCTTGATTAATATTTGACATTATTTTTTAATAAAATAAGAAATGAATTCGATAATTGAAACTTCTCATAACAAAAACTACTACACAATGTAGCAAGTCATATGATCAGATATCTGTCCAGATAATTTCCAAGAATAATAGATCTCAGATGCTTCGAATTTGTACAGGAGAATTCATTTACAAACTCGTTAATTTTATTTCTACAGAATTAACTACAATAGTTTTTTCCATTCCAAAGGAAAGAGGTTTCTCAACTATCTCATATGCAATAGGATTTACTTTTCTGAATTGTTATACTAACTACTAAGAACTAAAAATGTTTCACTGGCCTCTGATATGTTTTCTTCATCCAGGAAAAAATATTTTATAAGACATCCAAAATAAGATTTAACCCCAAATAATATAAACTAAATTAAAAAACAAATTAAAGTTCAATATGAAGATGATAGTACTTCTAAAGAAGAAGATAGTAATTGTAAAGCTTACTTTTACATGAATCAAAATCTTGGACACACAAAATATTGTTGAAGGTGAAAGATGGTTTTAGGGTTTCAATCGATTTCTTGAAACAAATAACTTGAATTTTAAGCAATGGGTTCAATCAATTTCTAGGGGTTTAACAAATTTTTGGGATTTCTGAGTCATGGGTTAAATCAACTAAGGCCTTAGGGTTTCTAAGATTGTGAAGAAGCTGGTTTTGACAGACAGAACAACGCTTCTGAGTTCGAAAGAGATAATAATGGACAAGAAGGAGGTTTTTAAGTTCAGGGGGAAAAGAAGGCGAGGGAAGATGATAGTGAGGAAGAAGGTGGATAGGTAAAGGTGAGAAAGTAAGTTCGGTGAGAAATACGCTGAGCTCGTGAGGTTTGAGTGTAAGTTCTGTGATTTTTGGATTAATAACATTTTGGTAAAATAACATGCTGGTAGCAAGATGTTAAACCAGATGTTCTGCCATGACAGTCAGACATCATGTTCAGCATGATGTTGTGATATGTGCCAGGACATGTTATACCAGAAAGTTAGGGCATGACTGTTTTGGTATTTTTAATGTGATTTTTAAGTGTGTTTTAATTCACATGATTGCGTTATCCAAAGGAGGATATTGCGAGAACTTCTGTTTTGACAAATTATGTTAGTTTTCATAAAAAGGATCCTTGAGCCTTTTTAGGAAACTTTGTATTTTGTTCCTATTATTGTGCAAGAGATTATGCTTATTATTTAAAGCTGATTCCTGGTGTTTTTGTGCTTCAAGAGCTCAAACCCAAGTGGACAGAAGGCTATTTAAAGAGAAGACCTAACCCTATTGAAAGTTGAGTATCACGTGACGTTTGAAGCATAAGAATTAGTCGTGTTTTGGCAGGTCTTTAGGGTTTAGTGCGTGTTAATTATATGTCACTCATGTATCTTCTGATGCATTGAGGTAGACTGATTGTTCATTGTTAATTGTCTACCGTAAAACTTTTAAGCAAGAGTGTATTATTCTTGGTTGAAGCTTTTAAGAAAAACCAAGTATTGTAGTTAGAAGAATGTTCTTCTTCTTTTTGGTTTCTTGAGGTATTGTCACTGGGATTGTGACTGATTAGGAAGTGAGAGGGGGATCTCATATCTAGAGGGTGTCTAGGTAGAAGTTGCACAAGGTAGAAGTTGTAAAAGGGGGAGTTTAGCTTTGAACTAATACTATCATAGTGAATTTCTTTCCTGGCTTGGTAGTCCCCAGATGGTTGCACCGAACTGGGTTAACAACTACTAGTGTTATTTTACTGTTCTTTCATTTAATTTTTTTCATTTTTTATTTGTGTGATCAAAGTGTTTTGATCCCAGTGTTGTGATATTTGGTATCTGCGTGCCAGAATTTTAATTGGCATCAAAGCAGGTCACCCTGTTCTATTTTTGGGTGAGCTCCAAGGAGTTTGTATTCTAGTACTATGGACAAGGAAGAAGGAGGAAATGTAAATAGACCACCTATCATAGATGGCGCTAACTATGACTATTGGAAGGCATGTATGGTGGCATTCTTAAAATCTATGGATAGCGAAACTTGGAAGTCTATTATTAAGGGTTGGGAGCAGCCTGTGGTTAAAGATAAGGATGGAAAGGAGACCTTGAAGCCAGAAGAGGACTGGACCAAGGAGGAAGATGAGACTGCTTTTGGAAACTACAAAGTCTTGAATGCTTTATTCAATGGAGTTGACAAGAGCATGTTTAGGTTGATCAACACTTGTACTGTGGCTAAGGATATTTGGGAAATTCTCAAGACAAAACATGAAGGAACATCCAAAGTAAAGATGTCTAGACTTCAGCTTCTCACTACCAAATTTAAAAATCTAGAGATGAGGGAAGATGAAAGAATTAATGACTTTCACATGAATGTGCTTGAAATAGCTAATGCCTTTAGTGCCTTGGGAGAAAAGATATTAGAAGAAAAGTTGGTTAGGAAGATTCTTAGGTCTCTCCCTAAGAAATTTTACATGAAGGTCACAACCATTGTAGAAGCCCAAAACATCAGCAGTATAAGAGTTGATGAATTAGTGGGATTACGTCAAACATTTGAATTGACCTTGAATGATAGAATAGAAAAGAAGAACAAAAGCATTGCTTTTGTATCCAATACTGAAGATAAAGAGGGTCAAGCTAACTTGGATACTAATGAGGGACTGTCAAATACCATGGTTTTACTTGGGAAGCAGTTCAATAGAATTCTAAAGAGAATGAACATAAAAGGAAGATCGGGTGTCAAAGACATCACATCTAACATCAGGAATAACTATGAGTCTCAAAGGAATACCAAAATTGGAGAGAAATCAAATCAAAGTAAAGAGATTCAGTGTTATGAGTATGAAGGTTTTGGTCACATTAGGCCAGAATGTCCCAACTATCTCAAGAAGCCGAAAAAGGGGTTGACTGTTTCTTGGTCTGATGATGATGAGTCAGAAGATGAATCCAACACAGAGACTTTTGAATATGTTACGGGTCTCTCTGGCAGATGGGCTAATGAAGTAGAAGCTTATGATAAAAATGATCTCTATGAAGATCTGGATATGGGCTACAAGGAAATCTACAACGGGTGTGAGGAACATCAGAAGACAGAGGAAAATCAGAGAAAGGCCATAGTTGAATTGGAGAATAAGAATAAGGAACTTTTAAGTGTTGTCTCTCATCTTCAAAGTGAGATAACCCTATTAAATTCCAAGCTCAACAACGTGACAGATCCCTTAAGAAGGATGAAAAATAGGGCTGATCCAGTAATAAACAAAGAAGGATGTCTGAAGAAAAGTTCTTTCCTTTTGAAAGGAAGAAGATGGTCACTATGTGTAACCACATGTTACAACATTCTGGCAGACATAATGAACCTCTAAATAATTACCAATCTTGTTAGAGATGTCATTACTGTGGAGAGTATGGTCATATAAAGCCTTTGTGTTATAAATTATATGGAAATCAAATATCCCCATTCCAGTCCAAGGATAAGCCAATTAGCAAAAAAAAGGAGTGTTAAAGATAAGGGTGTTAACATTATAGCTCACACATCCTTGAGAGCTTTAACTAAAGAAGGCTGGTACTTTGACAGTGGATTCTCTAGACATATGACAGGGTTTCAGAAGTTGTTGATGGATATTAGGTCCCTGCCCACAGGTGCTGTCAGATTTGGTGGTGGTGTTAAAGGAGAAATTAAAGGAGTTGGTAAATGAATGGGTGCTGGATAACCTAGTTTGGAATGTGTTCTTCTTGTGAAAGGACTGACTGTTAATCTCATCAGAATTAGTTAGCTATGTGATCAAAGTTTATTGGTCATTTTCTCCAAGTCAGAATGTATAGTCAAAGATGAGAAAAATGTTGTTCTGATGAAGGGTATAAGGTCTAAAGACAACTGTTATCTTTGGGAACCTCATATAACTGCTTACTCTTCCACATGCTCAAAAACCCAAGAGGATGAAGTGAAGTTGTGGCACCATAAACTTGGACATCTTCATCTCAAAAGAATGAAGGAAATTATATCTGGAGGAGCCATTAGAGAAATTCCAGAACTCAAAGTTGAAGAAGGGAAAGCCTGTGGTGTGTGTGAAATTAGGAAGCAAACCAAGATGTCACATCCAATGTTGCACCATCATACTGCTTCAAGAGTATTGGAACTTCTCCATATGGGGGTTATGGGACCTATGCAGGCAGAAAGCCTAGGTGGAATGAGGTATGTCTATGTGGTTATAGATGATTTCTCACAGTTTACATGGGTAAATTTCCTTAAAGGAAAATCATACATCTTTGAAACGTTTAAAGATTTATGTCAAAGTCTTCAAAAGGAGCAAAAGAGTAGGATTGTTAAGATTAGAAGTTATCATGACAAGGAGTTTGAGAATACCAAATTCACTTAATGTTGTGAGTCTGAAGACATCAATTATAACTTTTCTTCTCAGCTAGATGGAATTTTTTAGCAACAGACCTGGGATATACGAGAATCAGCTAAAGTCATGCTTCGTGATAAGCAAGTACCGAGTCATTTTTGGGTTGAAGCCATGAATACTGCTTGCTATATTCATAATAGGGTCAGTCTGCGAGAGGGCATTTCAATCACTCTATATGAGCTATGGAAAGGAAGGATGCCTACAATGAAATACTTCCATATTTTTGGAATCAAATGCTATATCCTGACTAACAAAGACCAAAAAGGTAAGATGGGTCCCAAAAGAGATGAAGGGATGTTTTTGGGGTACTCTTCAAGCAGTAGCGCTTTTAGAATCTTTAACTCCAGAACTGGGATGACAATGGAATCTATCAGTGTGGTGATTGATGACTCAGTTACAAAACAAAGGATGGATGTTATGGACAATGTTGGAACATCCTCTATGCAGACTAGTCAGACAAAAGAGGAAAGTTGTAATTTCTCTAGCATTATGTTGGATAACTCTCAAGTCACTTCAGAGAGTCATTCAGATCAATCCAAGGATCTCAGTGCTAGACACACTGTTGAAAGAAACATTACTGGGTTTACAAAGGAAATATCAAACTCATGTCTTGATTGCAAGCTTGAACCAAGAATGAGTTCTATTATTCTAGAGAAGAAGATCTTGAATTGCATCATTGGAGCAAGGGATTATGTCATGTATTACTCTTCCAGCTCAAATGTTATGCTGAAAGAACTAGGCAAGGTAGAATGGGTTAGTGATGTATGGTTGTTTATCTCCAACAAACAGTCAGATTGCTTGCATCAATAAAAAGAAAGTATGTGCTTCTTGGTGGACTGTTGTAGATGAAGGAGGTGAAACCAGAGGAATTTGTCTGCAGCTAGTGAGACAGATATTGAAGAAACTTGAGGACAAGGCTGATGTTCTGACATTATATTGTAAGGATCTAAATGATATCAGATATTTCATCCAATATGTCTGGAACAAAAACCCTAACAGGTATAGTCAAATAATCAGGAATCTTGATGAAGGAAAGGTAAAGGGTGTTATTTTGAAGTGTTTGGACACTAAGGATCAGCTGAATGTTATGTTTACTAATGCCTCATTTGGAAATGTTTTTGAAAACATAAGTTGTGAAATGAGAACTGACATTGTTGAGGAGTTGTAGCAATTACAGAAATGGAGGAATGCAACACATAATGCATATTTCCTTTATTCTCTGGTGCTTGGTAGGCCCGAGGAAGTGAAGGTAGTTAATGGATGGAATAAAAGATCCCTACAAGATAGAATGACTGATTTTAAGAAGACATATTTTAAGGCTGTGACAAGGGAGTTCAGTATTAACACTCCTAAATTATATGACCACTTCAAGGAGTGTAGAAGGGTCTTTGATAGGGGCAAGAGGTAAAAGATCATCTAAAATGATCTGAATTTGTGTTTCCACTTGTTTATGCTTCCATTAGAACTGATTGTAGCCTTTGCTACTGTGTGTTTTCGTTTCGTTTACATTTACTTTATTTTTTGTCAATTTTTTGCTAAAAAGAGGGAGTAAAGTGTTAGTAGTATGCTTGCTGTTTCTAATGTTGGATCAGATGACATGACATCATGTCATGTTTTAGTGTGATTTGTGGTTGCCTGCTGTATGCATTTATTTTGGGGGGAAGATGATAGTCTGTCATGCTTGTTATTGCTGCTGCTACTGATGTGGAACCATATGTTCTGACATCATTTCATGTGTCTGGGAGAATGTATTTTCTCTCCAGAAGGTCGTGATGTTCAGGGGGAGTGTGCTTGTGTTTGGTGTTTTTGAAGTTTGGTTCTATTGTAAGAACTTGCAAGAGTTCATGTGTATTTTTCTTGTGTTTTTGGTTTTCCTCTTCAGGGGGAGTACTGGTTATGTATGACAGGGGAGCTTTGTACCTGTCTGATCTGTTTCTAAAAATTTGCAGTTTGTACAAAGCTTACATGTTCTAATGTAGCATGTGTTGTTCTGATTGATTTGTGATGTCAGACTAGATATCTTGACATTATGCTGTCAGGTGTGCTCTATTATTTGATAGCATTGTGGTTGGGTTTGTGGTTCTTGTTGTCTGTGTTTGTTTTTATTCTGATGTGTTTTCCTCTGATGTGTGATGAGATTGTTTTAGCCAAAATTTTCCAAACAGGGGGACTGTAAGCTCTGTGATTTTTTTATTGACAACACTTTGGTAAAACATGTTGGTAGCAAGATGTGAAACCAGATGTTTTGTCATGACAATCAGACATCATGTTCAGTATGATGTTGTGACATGTGCCAGGACATGTTATACCAGAAAGTTAGAGCATGACTGGTTTGGTATTTTTAGTGTGATTTTTTAGTGTGTTTTAATTCACACGATTACGTTATCCAAGGGAGGATATTGTAGGAACTTCTGTTTTGACAGATTATGTTAGTTTTCATAAAAAGGATATTTAGAAAACTTTGCATTTTGTTCCTATTATTGTGCAGGAGATTATGCTTATGATTTAAAGCTGATTCCTGGTGTTTTTGTGCTTCAAGAGCCCAAGCCTAAGTGGAGAGAAGGCTATTTAAAGAGAAGACTTAACCCTATTGAAAGTTGGATATCACGTGAAGTTTGAAACATAAAGATTAGCTGTGTTTTGGTAGGTCTTTAGGGTTTAGTGTGTGTTAATTGTATGTCACTCATGTATCTTCTGAAGCATTGAGGTAGACTGATTGTTCATTATTAATTGCTACTGTAAAGCTTTTAAGTAAACGTTTATTGTTCTTGGTTGAAGCTTTTAAGCAAAATCAAGTATTGTAGTTGGAAGAATGTTCTTCTTCTTTTTGGTTTCTTGAGGTATTGTCACTGGGATTGTGACTGATTAGGATGTGAGAGGGGGATCTCATATCTAGAGGGTGTCTAGGTAAAAGTTGCACATGGTAGGGATTAGGCGAGAAGTTGTAAACGGGGGAATTTATCTTTGAACTAATAATATCATAGTTAATTTCCTTCCTGGCTTGGTAGCCCCCAGATGTAGGTGAGTTTCACCGAACTGGGTTAACAACTACTGGTGTTATTTTACTATTTTGTCATTTAAGTTTCTGCAGTTTTTATTTGTGTGATCAAACTGTTTTGATCTCAGTGTTGTGACATCTGTCTCGACATTTGGTATCTGTGTGCCAAAATTTCATTGAGTTTTTTTAAATAAGGAGGCAAGTGTTTTTTTAATACATTGCTGAGTGTGTTGAGGTATTGGTTGGATGATTTTTTTTCACATTAGAAATATTTTTTGTAGAAAACACTATGGTAGTGTTTTTTCAAAAGGTGCTAACAAAGAGGCGTCCATGTAATAGTGTGTTTCCAAAGACCGCGATTAAGTGCTATCATATGTTTCACTCTATAATAGCGCCCAATTAAAAAGCGCTATAATATGCCTCTGTGTAAGAGTTTTAATAGCACTTTATTAAAAAGCGCTATTAATTTTGCGCTATTATATGTGAAAAATGTATTAGTTTATTCGAAGGTAGCTAAAATTTGCATAAATAAAGCTCAATCAGCTTGATGGTAAAATTGTGGATTGTGTCTTCAAAGGTTATCCAAGAGGAATGAATGTTTATGAATTGTTGTGAGTGGAATATGGAGGATCGAAGTTCATAAATTATAGATGTATTAATTTTAGTGAGTCCACCAGGATAAGAAAAGTTAAAACCTGTGGATGAAGCTTTTAGAAACTATGGCTAATAAGACTCAGTTTGAGATAAAATTTCCTACTATGGATACTAGTAGTAGTAAGTGAACGATTATAGAAGATTTTGATTTTCATTTGATTCGTTATAAGGTAAGAAGGGAGATAGTATCATCTCAAAGGAAAAATTATGCTAGCCATGGGTGTTATGCTTTGAATGTGCCTAAAAGGTTGCAAAACTCATAAACAATAACCTTCAAGAAGGCATTCAAAAGCACATAAAGTCAAATACGGTTGAAGAACCGTGCTTAAATCAGAAAATGTGGTTGGAAACAAGTGGATACAAGTGGCGAGATCAAGATTCAAGGATGACTTGAACTTAATTAAGGTTGTTGAATATTGTTTCAACATGGTATAGAGCAACAAGTTGGTTGATGAATAAATTGACATCACAACAATTTCAAGTCAAGGTAAAAAATTGTAGAAGTATGCATTAAACTTCTGAGTGATGAAGAAAAAGAAAACATGTTTTGAGATGGTTAGAAATTAGAAAGCCAAAAGGCGGATTCGATACGAACGGTTAGGGGTATCAAATTTGGTTGGTTCGGTTCATGGATCTATTCATTAATGTTAGAATGTTTTATATTAATTTAGAGGTAGTCTAAGATACTCTAAATTAATATAAAGTATATTATAAGATATTTATAATATTCTAAGTTAATATAAGATATTGTAATATATTTATTATATTTTTATTCTAACAATTAATAGGTTATGGTTTGGGTCCATATCCATCGGCTTTCGGTCGTTATAAATATGCATATATATCTTTCATGCCTTAACAACTTTCAGATTTTATACATCAAAGACAAAGAGAAGGGTTGAGAATCACAAATAAACTTAAAAAAGAAGAATTAGAACTCTATAGAGTTTTTCAAATTTGAGTAACTTTTGGAGATATTTAGTGTCGTAACCCAAAATTTGACCTCTCTTTTTGCCTTTTGCATAAGCATGTGTGTCGCTCCCGGGATTTTCATCCTGGTACGAACGCGAAAGTGGCACCGAAACAGAGTCGCCAACAATGTGTATTTATCCCAAGAGAGGGAAAGGAAACACTGCGTAAACCTAAAGGAAGGATAGAGCATGGTCTTGCGACCAAGAGAATGGGTAAGGGAGTCGGTTACGCGAGAGGAAGGTATGAGCACCCCCTCGCGTCCATCGTACCCGATGGGGTCCACGCTTGCTGCTTCAATCAAAGGGTGTAAGAAAAGAATACTGAAAAAAGAACTGCTAGCTGGAGAACTGGAAAAGGAAAGGAGAGAGAGAAAGAGAAACAAATGTAGGGAAAATAAAAGAAGTGCTCGAATGGGCCCTACCCCACTGCCTACGTATCTCATCGGGAACATGAGAATCAGAGCGACGTAGTTCCCCTCACTAGGGATGGATTGTGTTTTTTAGAGAACGGCTTACGTTCTAGCTCAGGTGTTGCAGGCTCGCTGGTCCGAGTGCGTTACCATCTTGCAAGAGAACGAGTAGAAGCACGTTCGTACGCTGAGAGTGAATGAGATGAGAAAAGAATTCCCGAAGGAAAAGACATTATTGTTTGTTTTTGTCTTTTAAGAGTTTTTTCATTTGTTTGCATATGATAGTGTATCTGAATCTTAGTCATTGGAATGTGTACATTCTCACATTCCAAGATGGAATGAACAAGAAGACACACTAAGAGCGAAGAAGACCCCCACACTTAGTTCCAATTGTCAAGGTTCAAACACACTAGCATACTTGTGTTTATTAAGTGTTTTATTGATTATAAAATGAAGAAGTGTTTTTTATTATTTGCACCTTCGACAAGTATTGCATTTAAGTCCCTCACACAAGATCAAATGTTTAACACATTGACCCAAGATGGGCTATATGCTATACATTTTAAGGTTACAAGAGAAAACCCCTTATAATCTTTTCTTTATGTGAAAGGCCTAAATGCAATAAATGCCTACCTTTATTAGATATTTTGAGTTTTCTTTAAGAGATGAGAAGAGAGACTCAAGAGAGGAGAAAAGGTAAAACCTATGTGGACTAAGACTCAATCCTAATTGAAGATTAAAGGGAGTGATCCTAATGGTTTGTGAGGTTTCAACCTAAAGTCTAAAGAAAGGATGATTTAAACAATTCACTTCTAAAGTAGAAGATGAATTGTAATCCAAAAAGGGAAGGTGATGACTTATTAAAAGAAAGCACATAGGTGCTTAACAAAACACAAAATGGAATTGTAAAAGAGATGAGAGGAAAAAACTTTAAATGTGGATTCCTTATCCACACTCAATTGAAACTTACCAAAGCCCCTACATGGTTAGTAAACATGTGTACAAGTATAGGAAGCAAAAAACCATTTAATGCACCATAAAACTCAAAAGAATTAGATGAGACATCAAATCCTATAACCACAACCAGAATGTTCATCATATGGAAAACAAATGATTATTATCATGCAAGTCCAAGTGGATAGGCAACAAACATCAATCATGGCATTAGAACATGCTACCATAAGAAAAGGGAGAATGAAAGATGAAAGGAAAAAGAAGAAATGTGCATAAATGGAACATGTAATCCATGGATCAGAATTGAAATGAAATGAAAAATGATTCACAAACATCTCACAAGTATTCATGCATGACACATCAAAACAATTAAGAAGTGATAGAAGAAGTAGAATTGAAATGGGAGTTCAAAAGAAAACACAAGTACAAACACAACATGTTAAAGGTGCACAAGGATCAAATGAAATTCAATATGCAAGGATGACATATAATATGTACCAATGACCTATAATGTCAAGTGAATAGCTCACTAAAGTATGAAAATGATCATGCAAGTATACACAAAAGAAATCATGTAAACATGCACAAAGATTACAAGGATGTGACATGTTGTAATGCTTCAAATGAAAAGTATTAAACAAAAATCAAATGGCCTCATGGAAATTAAAAAAATATGGTTTAAAGGTATACAAATCAGAGGTGAATCATATACCAAAATATCATGCAAGAAACCAAAGCAAAATGATGTCAAACAATGCACTTAGGTCAAGTATACACATCATACCAAGTAACACAACAATGAACACCAAACATGCCATAAAATGACCTAAAAAAATCAAATAAAAATCACTTAACATACCTCAAGATGCTAATGACTCAATACAAAAAGAAGAACATCAAAACAACTTTTAATGATTGAGAACAAAAATGCACAAATTTATGTATCACATTAAGCATGCACACCAAAGAAATTCAAAGAAAATTAAAGAACAGGGGCAACAAGGTCATAAAATCAAGAAATAAAATCATGGAAAATTTCCTAAATGTTTTAATGAAACCCTTGAATTTTTGTGAAATTTTATGATGAGGTTTGGTATTTTTAAAAATTAAAAAGAAAACGTGTAGCAAAAATAAAAAATAAAATGCAATGCAAAAATGAATGGGGGTGCATGACTAGTAATTACTCAGTTCAAAATCATTGGGCCTTAAGATGCAAGGGTGTGAATAGCAATTTGGTCTAGGTCCATCAAACGCGTGGAACATAATAACTAGCATGGAGTTTCAGTCAAAGCAAGGAAAACCCTTGGATCAGGTCAAGTCAACAGCCAAGTCAAAGTATACAAGATCAACACACACACGTGAGGGAATACATTAGTTAGCATGCACCGCGCCACAAAACATTTAAATGAAAATCAGAAAAAAACACGTGAGGAGCACACTCTTTTTAATGTGCTGGCATGTTTGGGAACGCACGATCATGAACAATCAACGGACAAGATTAAAACTGGAAGAAAACCCTAGCTTTCAAGACTACCGGCCGGAGAGGGACTTCTAGTCACCTTCTCCGGCGAATCACCACCGTCTGCAACTTAAATCTTCTCAGAATTTCGCAAGCAATGTACCAAAATGAAGAGGAAGTAACACTCATCATGAATTTACCAACGAAATCACCAAACCATTCACATACAGCAAGAAACAAGCATGAACATGTTGCCCTAAATTTTTGGATCTAAACTTCTAAGAAGCTCTATCAACTAGCCGGAGTTCAAATGCTTCTATTAAGCTCAAATCATCATGAAAACAACAAAATAAACAAGTAAACGTGAGAGAAGAGTTTGTAAGCTTCGGAACCTGGTCTCGCAGTTCTTGTAGAGTATGAGAAAACCAAAGGAAATGCTTGCTTCTTTCTTAAGCTTCACTTGGCCAAATAAAGGCTTTGATGAAGATGATGATTCAGTGGAGAAGAAATGAGATCCAAGTTCCAAAATCAGTTGCTCTTTGGTGAAGTTGAGAGAGAATCATAGAAGATTTAGGAGGAGGATGAACAATGTGAACTCGAAGATTCCTTGCAATGGTGATGTTGAGAGTAGAGCAGAGAGAGTTTTTGGAGAGAATGTGGAAAAATGAAGCTGACCATGAAATTAGAGAGTGAGGTTTGGTTTTATAGTAAACTCTAACCATGGTTTAATGAGTGAGTTAACTGAGTTATGTGGAGTTAAGTGAGTCATCCCTAACTAACTGAGTCAAGTTAGTTAGGGAGAGCCATGATATGGTGTGGCTGGTTCATAATGTGTTACCATGTTCTTGCTGCTAAACTTCTATAGCAAGCTTCCAACCTTTCCCTTTTCATGTATGACTCGAGCAAGTGTGTAAAGAGTGCAGGCATGTGTTGGTCTCAATGAGGAAGCAAACATACAACTTCTGTCATGTATTTGATGTGTGCTTGAACCAAAATTATGCAGCAAGTCATCATTGTAACAGTGGGTGTTTGAGAATGGAATTCTCCATGTTCATGGCATTAAACTGTATGGTTTTGGAATCAATGAAAAGAGGGATCATAATAGAACAACTTTGGTATGAAAAATGAGTTGACATAATGCTTGGGAAAGGTTGAAAAATGACTTGAAACACAAAGGTTTGGAAACTAGTTATGGACGAGGAAATGAGGTTGGTTGGCAAGGTGTGCATGGCATGGATTTTCAGCAAGATCATCACAACTTGGACTCAACATAACTTCTTGACCTTTGATCAAATGAAAAAAACATGAACACCAATCTTAAAGATCTCACATAGAGGACCAACTTTCATGTTGAAAGATTTTTCATTTGAGGCCTTTAACCATGAGTAATTGATCTAAACATTTGGCCCACCATGTGTTTGTGAAAATGACACGCGCGTGACCTGAAAATTGACCAAGCTGACTTGCATTTTGCCCTAGTTTTCCCCAACTTTGATCATCCATATCTCACTCAATTTTTATCCAATGGAGATGTTCTACACATGGATTTGAAGCTTGAAACAAGATCTTTTGTTATGGCCGAGTGGAATTTTCATTTGATGCCCCAATTTTAAATGGCCTTGGCTCAAACTCTGATGCAAAATGGCCAAAACTTGCTATATTTAGTAACCCTTCTTCATCCAAAAATGGCAACTTTCCACATCTTGATTTTTTCATGATTCCTTTGGAGTTTCTTGACCAAATTTTGTACATTGGACACATATAACATGAATTTCATGATTTTGGGCTCAAAAAGTCAAGAGTTGACTTTTTCTTCTGATTATTTGACTTGGCCCCAAATTTCCTGATTTTTTATCTTTTTTCCAATTGAACCACTTCTTAAACCAATTGAGAGGCAATTTTCCATACATATACACTTAAGAACATGTAGAATACCATGACATCAAGTTTTGTCCAAAAAATCAAAGATTCCCTGATTTAATGGGAAACCCTAGTTTTGGTGCCCACCTCCTAGGAGAAAAATGTGCAATCTTCAATTTCAAATTCCTCAGAGTATGTTGTGTATCCTCTTAAAGGATGATGAGATATGCCATTTGAGGATGATTTTGGATCAATGGGCTATCTCTTTTGAGGGTTTTCCTTCAGTTTTTGAACCTCTTGCATAGTGAAAGATGTAGTGCTTCAATCTCCCATTGTATCTCACTTCCTTGAGGTTTTGGATGATCAATTGAGATGGTATGAGACATGAAAGACCTCTTGGCTTGCCTTGAGGAAACTTGATTGACCTTTTTGTGCTTTGAATGATCCCTTGATTGTCCACCTTCCACCTGATCACATGCCCTGATGGTAAGAAGGATGCCATGCTTCATTTTTCTATGTTAAATGCAATGCAATGCTAATGAGATGGATATGATATGATAAATGATAATGCCATGCTATGATGACAAAGAGGGAGAGCAAATTTTGGGGTATTACAGCTGCCCCTATTCAAGCGCTGTAAACCTGAATGCCTGAAAGCAATTGCTTTTGGACTTTCAAGGTATATAGTGATTGAATACCAAATATAACCAAAAATTTGCTCTGGATAATGAAGAAGAAAACCCCCGACATTGCTGGATTGAGTCTTCAATGAAACATTGTCGGAGAAATCCGTCTTTTGAACGACACCAGACGACTACTGGCTCGCCGCATTACTGTTAAACTTTAACAATGTCTTTTGTGCAATTCCAGACGACTACTGGCCTGCCACGCTACTGGTGGACTTTGATAACGTCTTTTGTACAATGCCAGACGACTACTGGCTTGCCACGCTGCTGGTGGACTTTAATAATGTCTTTTATGCAACTCCATACGACTACTGGCCTGCCACGCTACTGGTGGACTTTAATAATGTCTTTTATGCAACTCCAGACGACTACTGGCCTGCCACGCTACTGGTGGACTTTGATAACGTCTTTTGTACAATGCCAGACGACTACTGGCTTGCCACGCTGCTGGTGGACTTTAATAATGTCTTTTATGCAACCCCAGACGACTACTGGCCTGCCACGCTACTGGTGGACTTTAATAATGTCTTTTATGCAACTCCAGACGACTACTGGCCTGCCACGCTACTGGTGGACTTTGATAACGTCTTTTGTACAATGCCAGACGACTACTGGCCTGCCACACTGCTGGTGGACTTCAGAAATGTCTTTTTGAACGACGCCAGACGACTACTGGCTTGCCACACTACTGGTGGACTTTGCAGCTTCGTGCCACCCGAAGACGGACTTTTGCCAATCCACTGTTGGACTTTTAGAATTTTCCACCCTTAGATGGACCTTTCGCCAATCCACTGTTGGACTTTTGCCCCCCGAAGACGGACTTTTGCCAATCCACTGTTGGACTTTTGCCACCCGAAGACGGACTTTTGCCAATCCACTGTTGGACTTTTGCCACCCGGAGATGGACCTTTTGCCAATCTACTGTTGGACTTTTGCCACCCGGAGATGGACCTTTCGCCAATCCACTGTTGGACTTTTGCCACCCGAAGACGGACTTTTGCCAATCCACTGTTGGACTTTTAGCTGCTTTGCCACCCGAAGATGGACTTTTGCCAATCCACTGTTGGACTTTTAGCTGCTTTGCCACCCGAAGATGACTTTTGCCAATCCACTGTTGGACTTTTGCCACCCGAAGACGGACTTTTGCCAATCCACTGTTGGACTCTTGCCACCCGAAGACGGACTTTTGCCAATCCACTGTTGGACTTTTGCCACCCGGAGATGGACCTTTCGCCAATCCACTGTTGGACTTTTGCCACCCGAAGACAGACTTTTGCCAATCCACTGTTGGACTTTTGCTAACGTCTTTTAACAATGCCAGACGACTACTGGCTTGCCACACTACGGGTGGACTTTCGCAAAATTCTAATACTGGATTACACTCTGCATCCGTGTCAGACATCTCTGCCGACTTTGCTGAGGAACAATGATCAATGACTTGACTTTAGAGGTTCCTGAGAGGATAGTATCTCTGCTGGAGAATGAATGAACAATCCGTCTGCTTCGAATTGTCAAGTTTGCCAAAAATAAATTGGACTTGAAGAATAATAAATCTGCCAGTAATCACTTCATCTGCTGGGGGAATGAATTCTGGTCACAGCGACTCCGCTGGGGATGAGAATTTCTTTGCATGGCATCTTGCTAAGGAAGAAAAGTCATAAAAAAAACTCTGCTTGGGGATCTATCCAATCCAAGACCCTTTGTAGGGGTTATTCACCTTCTGACCCGGCTGGGGAAAGACTGTACCATCCTTGTTGAGGAATAGATTCTGCCGATCTTATAAACCTCTGCGGGGAGAACAACAACTCAGCTGGGGAGTTTTGCTGACAAGATTCGATGCTAACCTCTGTGGGGGATCATTACCAGAGACACAATCTTGTTGGGGATCAGGGCTACTCTGCCAGGGATATGCAAATCCTGGTTAGAACATTCCACTGCAACTTGCTAAGAAAGAGTCCTTAGAGATCTGTTGGGGAAACCCAAAGCAACTCCACAGTAGTCTGCTGAAGAATATGACTGTCGAGCTTAGGATAAGTACCACAATGCACCATGTTAGACGAGCTTCCCTTTAGACAATTCCGTTAGGAATGACGAGTTTATAACCAACTCTACTGGAGGAAACTGCTTTAAAACGCCTCGTGCTGGGGAATACCTTTTGAGAGGATTTTACAGAAGACCAACTGTCTTCAAACTCTACTAGGGGTGATCAACACTTCATGTTGGGGAAACAAACATGCCCCATGCTTGGACAAACCAACAATTTGTCCCCGAAGAGGGTGTCATAAGAGGATTTTACAGAAGATTTAGCCTCTTCAAACTCCTGCGACTTCGCTGGGGGTAATGACCATCAGTTTCGGTATCGGCGAGACCACTCTTTTGGGGAACTTGTGACCGTTATCGACACAGAAAAGCTTGTAGCTGTTGGAAGTACTGTATGAGAGAATCGGCTTAATAAGATACAACGGTACCCAGTTGAACTTAATTCAATGATACCGAACCGTTATGAACGATCGTCGACCGAGCGATGAATGCCGACCTCCTTACCCGTAATTGCCCCGGTCTTTTGCGTGGGGTAGTTGATTACTGGTCTTGTGCTTAAAATCATCTGCACCTGCTACCTGCAACAAAAGAATATGCACACATGCCCCGAATATTGCGTGGCTAGAATCCATCATCCGGGAGTATTCAACATTCAAAGTAATTTCAAATGTTTTTTCTGCGCATGTTATTGCAAGGCCACCATGTTTTCACATGCATTGTTTTATCAAAAATTAGGACGTTTTTGCAAACAAGGCAATAAAACAAAAAATAGAAAGCCTTTTATTGAAATTCAATTTATTGACTGAGAGCCCAGAATAGGCAATTACATCAGGAAGCAATCCCTGGAAAGAGGTGATCGCTGAAAATTGAGAAAAGAAACTATCCTAACGGCAATGTGAAAACGGAATTCCACTGAGTTTCCATTCTGTTATGACCAGTATGTCTTCAAAACTCCCCGAACTTGCCTTCTGAGGAATGATCAGACCGATTCCTATCTTTCAGAACGTCAGTTGTTCAAACGGTAATTGGGTACAGATAACTCAGACCGTAGTCATTCGCTTAAATCCCTCTTTTGCGTGGACCGCCCTTTCAGGTTTTCGATCCACCAGGATACCCTTTTTTGCCTAAGTTGCCCTTTCGGGTTTTCAACTTACCGGGTGTACAATTTTTTCAATTATATCCCTAATTTTTGCCCGAACCTTATTCTGTTTTTGGTTCGCCGGGATGCCCTTTTTTGCCTGGATTTTTTATTTTTATTATCCAGCGGGTCTATTCATGCGAAGTATTTTTTGACTACGTCCGAGTTGACAGGGGATGAAAAGTCTTCGCCATCCATGGTTGTAAGCAATAAGGCTCCGCCCGAAAAGACCTTTTTAACCACGAATGGACCTTCATAGTTAGGAGTCCATTTGCCCCTGTGATCTGTATTGGGAGGAAGGATCCTTTTGAGCACTACATCTCTGACTTTGTAAACCCGAGGACGCACCTTTTGGTCAAATGCCTGTTTCATTCTGCGCTGGTATAATTGCCCATGACATACAGCCGCCAATCGCTTTTCCTCAATAAGGCTCAGCTGATCAAATCTGGCTCGTACCCATTCAGCCTCATCTAGCTTAACATCAATCATGACTCTGAGGGACGGAATCTCTACTTCAACCGGTAGCACTGCCTCTATACCATATACAAGTGAGAATGGGGTTGCCCCAGTGGACGTGCGTACCGACGTTCGATACCCATGCAAAGCAAACGGTAACATCTCATGCCAATCTTTGTACGTGACAACCATCTTCTGCACAATCTTCTTGATATTTTTGTTGGCCGCTTCGACCGCGCCATTCATCTTTGGGCGGTACGGAGAAGAATTGTGATGTTCGATTTTGAAGTCACGGCATAACTCAGCCATCATCTTATTATTCAAATTAGAACCATTATCAGTAATGATTCTTTCGGGAACTCCAAATCGGCAAATGATATCCCGTTTTAAGAAACGAGCGACCACTTGTTTCGTAACATTGGCATAGGATGCAACTTCAACCCATTTGGTGAAATAATCAATTGCCACCAAGATGAAAAGATGACCGTTAGAAGCTGTAGGCTCAATCTTTCCGATCATATCAATGCCCCACATGGCAAACGGCCAAGGCGACGACATGATACTCAACGGATTTGGAGGCACATGCACTTTATCTGCATAGATCTGGCATTTATGGCATTTGCGGGCATATTTGCAACAATCTGACTCCATAGTCAACCAATAATATCCCGATCTTAACAACTTTTTAGCCATTACATGTCCTCCGGCATGGGTACCAAAAGAGCCTTCGTGCACTTCAATCATCAACAGGTCTGCTTCGTGTCTATCCACACATCTAAGCAGGACCGTGTTAAAATTCTGCTTGTACAGCACGCCATCTTTGTTCAAGAAGAAACTACCAGCTAGCCTTCTCAACGTCTTCCTGTCCTTAGCGGATGCCCCTGGCGGGTATTCTTGACTTTTCAAGAAACACTTAATGTCATGAAACCATGGCTTGTCATCAGACGCTGCATCAACAGCAAACACAAACGCCGGTCTGTCAAGGCGGGATACTTCAATCTTAGGTACATGGTTCCATCCTTGCACTTTGATCATGGAAGACAAAGTGGCCAAGGCATCAGCGAACCTATTCTCATCTCGAGGAATATGGTACAGTTTCACTGTTGTAAAAAATGTCAGCAATCTCCTTGTATAATCTCTATACGGCACTAGATTTGCTTGGTGCGTGTACCAACTCCCTTTCACCTGATTGATTACCAAAGCTGAATCACCAAATATATCAAGGGTCTTAATCCGTAGATTAATCGCCTCCTCGATCCCCATTATACAAGCTTCGTACTCTGCTTCATTGTTGGTGCATCCGAAAGTTATTCGAGCAGTGAAAGGCATATGAACACCTTCCGGCGTGATAAGAACTGCTCCAACTCCGCACCCATTCATATTGACAGCCCCATCAAACATCAGACTCCATTTGGATTCAGGATCTGGCCCCTCCTCCGGAAGTGGTTCCTCGCAGTCTTTAGCTTTGAGAAACATGATGTCCTCATCAGGGAAGTCAAATTTCATGGGTTGGTAATCATCAATCGGCTGTTGCGCAAGATAGTCGGACAAGATACTTCCTTTGATGGCCTTTTGTGAAGTGTACTGAATGTCATACTCTGTCAAGACCATTTGCCACCGTGCAACTCTGCCTGTCAGTGCTGGTTTCTCGAAGATGTACTTGATAGGATCCATTTTTGAAATCAACAAGGTTGTGTGCCTGACCATATATTGCCTTAATCGCTTAGCGGCCCATGCAAGTGTACAACATGTCTTTTCAAGCATGGAATACCGGGACTCACAATCATTGAACTTTTTGCTCAGGTAGTAGATAGCATGCTCCTTCCTACCTGTCTCGTCATGTTGACCGAGAACACAACCCATGGAACCTTCAAGCACTGTCAGATACATTATCAGCGGTCTCCCTTCAACTGGAGGCATTAGAATCGGAGGTTCCTGCAAGTATTCTTTTATCTTATCGAATGCCACTTGGCAATCATCATTCCACCTGACCGTTTGATCTTTTCTTAGCAGTTTAAATATTGGTTCACACGTGGCTGTTAGGTGAGATATGAACCTTGCAATGTAGTTCAATCTACCCAAGAAACCACGAACCTCTTTTTCTGTTCTCGGTTCAGGCATTTCTTGTATTGCTTTCACCTTGGCAGGATCAACCTCAATTCCTTTTTCGCTCACAATGAAACCCAACAACTTTCCAGATCGCACACCGAAAGTACATTTGTTTGGATTTAATCTCAGACGGAACTTTCTCAACCTTTCAAACAGTTTTTTCAGGTTAATCAGATGTTCCTCTTCTGTTCTCGACTTGGCAATCATATCATCTACATAACATTCGATCTCCTTATGAATCAAGTCATGAAACAATGTCACCATCGCCCGCTGGTACGTTGCCCCTGCGTTTTTCAACCCAAAAGGCATTACTTTATAGCAATATATACCCCACGGAGTAATGAACGTGGTCTTCTCCATATCTTCAGGTGCCATCTTGATCTGGTTGTACCCGGAGAACCCGTCCATAAAGGAGAACACTGAAAACTGAGCTGTATTATCGACCAGCACATCAATATGAGGTAGTGGAAAATCATCTTTTGGGCTAGCTTTATTAAGATCTCGATAATCCACACACATTCTCACTTTTCCATCTTTCTTCGGTACTGGCACGATGTTGGCTACCCACGGAGGATATTTAGTCATAGCAAGAAACCCAGCATCCCACTGCTTCTGGACTTCCTCCTTAATCTTTAAAGCCATGTCGGGGTGAGTCCGACGAAGTTTCTGCTTGACGGGCGGACATTCTTCTCTCAATGGTAGCCTGTGTACAACAATATCCGTGTCCAACCCCGGCATGTCTTGATACGACCAGGCAAAGATGTCAACATACTCGCGCAACATTTCAGTCAAAGTTTTCTTCACATCTGCTTGCAAGCTGGCACCAATCCTGATCTCTTTCTTGGCATCCTTGGAACCAATATTGATGATTTCTACAGTCTCCTAGTGAGGCTGGATGACCCTTTCCTCTTGTTTCAACAATCTGGCCAGTTCTTCAGGGAGTTCACCATCTTTCTCATCCCCTTCTTCGGCTTGATAAATCGGATTGTCAAAGTCATACATAGCCATATCAAAATCGTTATCAGTGGTATCCGGAGGATCAAGTCTGCATGAACGGGTTCATGCCTTATTTTAGAATTTATTTTTAAGCAAAACAAAAGAAAATGAAACATTGCCATTTTATTATTTTTATGCAAAAATAAAAACAGAAAGACAGAGAACAAAATTTGATTGCAAAATGTCCTTTATTAATGATTAAAAATTGCAAATGCAACCAGGGTGGCCCTACAAATGAATCTATACGCCTTGGGCAGAGCGTAAGATTTTGACATGCATTATGGTTAGAAAAAACAAAGAAAAATTACTCTGTCTGAAGAGTAACCCGGATGACTTCTTCAACGAACCAGTTCTGCACTTGTTGTCCCGGAGCATGAGGGTGTACCCAGTTGTCCAGGTCACAATCACTGTCAACACTATCCTCTGTGGCTGCACAAGACTGGTCCGTGTAGATAATTCCCCCACTATTGAAAGTAATGGGTCCCCTGCTCCCCGCATCTGAAGTTGTAGAGGGATGATAACCAATACCAAATTTGTCTTCCTTCATTGGGGTCTCTATCAACCTGCCCCAACCTTGGGCGTTGCCTGCCCTGACGACTTCGACAGCTTGTTTGTAAGATGAAATGGAGGTACCGGCCCCAGCTGGTACGGAAGAAGACTCAGGTGCATCGTCAATATTGACCGCTTCAAATGATTGGCACAGCATCTCATGAATTTCCCCATCCATTTCAACGTACTTGAACGTGGATAAGTGACTGACAAAGATGTCTTCTTCACCGCACACCATCACAACCTGCCCTTCAAACTCATACTTCAACTTTTGGTGTAAAGTGGAAGTAACAGCCCCGGCTCCGTGAATCCAAGGGCGTCCCAATAGGCAGCTATATGCAGGTTGTATGTCCATTACATGGAACGTGGATTTGAATACCTGTGGTCCAATTTGTACGGGCAATTCCACCTCACCGAACACAGATCGTCTAGTCCCATCGAATGCTCTGACCACCAATTCACTAGGCCTTAAGATCAAACCATCAACTTCCAGCTTCATTAATGCCTTCTTGGGTAAGACGTTAAGTGATGAACCAGTGTCTACCAGTACATGAGACAACACTGCGCCCTTACACTCCATCGTGATATGCAAAGCCTTATTGTGGTTTCTTCCTTCCACAGTCAAATCTCTACTTGTAAAGCCCAAGCCATGGCTAACGTTAACATTGGAGATTACGCCCTCGAGCTGATTAACAGTAATTTCCTGTGGCACGTATGCACTCTTCAATACTTTCAACAACGCCTGCCGATGCGCATCAGAGCACATCAATAGTGACAAGATTGAAATCTTTGAAGGGGTCTGATTCAGTTGGTCCACAATCTTATAATCGCTTTTCTTGATTATCTTCATGAATTCTTCCATCTCCTTATCAAAAGTAATCTTTGTCTCTGCTTCAGGTGTAGGCGCATTTTCAACCACCTGTTTACCCTTAGCCTTTGCTGCAGCTTCTGCCTCTTTATCACTTCTCAAGGTTTGGGGAGCGAACAACCTTCCGCTTCTTGTAAATCCCCCTACACCTCCTACATTATCAATATTTGGGCTAACTGACGACTCAAATTCCTGCTTTTTACCTTCGCAATACACATCTGCCCCATAGTACCATGGGATAGCCTTC
Source organism: Lathyrus tuberosus (assembly GCA_022829125.1). Classification (NCBI taxonomy): domain Eukaryota; kingdom Viridiplantae; phylum Streptophyta; class Magnoliopsida; order Fabales; family Fabaceae; genus Lathyrus; species Lathyrus tuberosus. The sequence continues at coordinate 6,085,917 of JALAZF010000177.1, read as the reverse complement.
GTAGATGTGAATGGAATTGGTCCTGGTACCGTGATAGTGACAGGACGGGGCCTTTCTTGCGCAACGCTCTCCACGGGAACTGCATTGACCGGCATTTGAATCTCAGCGGGAGTATAATAGATGGTCACGGTTGATACCTCATCAGTGTCTTTCACGACTCTGTCGAACTGTAGACATCCTTCATCGATCAGATTCTGTAAACCCATCTTCAACTTATCACAGCCATTCTCCTGATTCATACACTCAGAACAATCTTGATTACAGCCCGGGAACACCTGTCCCTTCAATAAACGATCTTTTACAACCAACAAAGAAGTTTTCACCTGATGGATGTCTACCACCAAATTCAATCTCCTCCCATCTTCAATAGCATATACATTTGCTGCACTATGATCAGGCATGGGATGCTGAGTAATATTAGGAGCGGGAGAGAAATTGATGGCTTTAGCATCAATCAAATCTTGTACTTTATGATGGAAAGCCCAGCATTTTTCAATGGAGTGCCCCTGAGCACCTGAGTGGAACTCACAACGAGCATTAGCATCGAAGTTAGGTGGCAGGTTTCCAGCAACCGGAGCTTTCATAGTACGGAGTTCTACCAACTTTAACTCGAGTAGCTGGGGCAACAGCGCGGCATAAGTCATAGGGAGAGGATCCATCTTACGATCCCTCTGCCTAGACCTTTGTTGGAAAAAAGGTTGTTGTTGTTGCTGCTGAACTTGTTGTTAGGGTTGTTGTTTCTGAACGGACGGTGTGGGGATTGTTACAGCATCTACCTGATAATAAGCTTGAGAACGCCCTCTGCCTCGTCCTTTAAACACAGCATTCGTATCACCTTCTCTTCTTTTCTGGCTACTAGCAAACGGTTTCTTCGTCCCCGAAGAGCCAGCCCCACTCACATCTTGGATCTTTCCAAGCTTTAACAGACTTTCTATTCTTTCTCCCGCAATCACAATATCAGCAAATCCAGTTGACGGACAAGCAGCTAATCTATCAAGATAGGCCCCTTGCAAGGTGCCCATAAACATATCTGCCATCTCTTTGTCTGACAAGGGAGGTTGAACCTGCGCAGCCATTTCCCTCCACCTCTGTGCATATTCTTTGAAACTCTCCTTGGAATTCTGTGACAACCCCTGCAATTGGGTGCGGTTGGGCGCCATGTCAATATTGTACTGGTATTGCTTCAGGAATGCTTCTGCCAGATCCTTCCAACTCTTCACAGCAGCTCTATTCAACTTCATATACCAGGTCAAGGACGCCCCAGCCAGACTGTCCTGAAAATAATGCATCCATAGCTTCTCGTCCTCTGTATGGGCTGAAATCTTCCCAAAGTAAGCTTGAAGATGCATTTGGGGACACACATTGCCGTGATACTTATCAAAAGTGGGAGGCTTGAATTTAGGAGGAATTCTGACTCCTGGGACCAGCCCCAAGCTAGTAACATCAATACCCATAGAGTTCTTGCATTCTATGGCCCTGATCTTTTCTGCTAACTCATCATACCTTCGATCACCGTGATTACCCACATCTGCATCCAGCAGAGTAAATTGGTCTTCCAGAGGATCTTCAAGAGTAACACCAGCATGCCTACCATTTCCATTACCCCGATTGTTACCACCAGGAGGAGGGTTGCCACCGGGAGGAGGAATTCCATGTCCCTGTGAATTGTCATGCTGATCACCTTCGGGCCCATTGTCTGGACGCTCGACCAAAAGTCTCAATCTCTCCTGAGTTTGTGCCATGCCAGTCATGAGGGTCATGAACTGGTCCATACGCGCCCTCATTTCAGCTAAATCACTTTGCACTTGGTCCATGATTCTTACTTGATTTCTTCGCGTTGAATATCGGTGAATATAATTCTCAGCTATACTGCCTGAAACCAAATAAAGGTTAGAGACCCCGCAACGAGTACCTGAAAAACAAGTAACAAAAATGCAGAATGATATGCAATGCCATGCAATGTTATGTTTATCATTTCCAAAGTGCTTTACACCCTGATTCCCATCCAAACCACAGAAATCTGAAGACCAGAAATCGTGATATAAAGAGACGTATCGTGGTCATGTGCTTGTGTACAGATATCTGATAAAGAGTAATTCTGAATAAACTGCTCATACTCATTCAACAAAGTATTCAAGTATTTAAGAAAGGCTCATCCGCCAATGCAATACAAGAAAAAAAAATGAAAATGGATCCATCAACAAGCCTGATGGTAACCATTAACAACAAAATACAGGGAAAAGAACATCAGTCTGACAATTCCACATCCTTCAGCTTATCACTTGAATACTTGATCTCCTCAAAAAGTATACGGGTACGCTGGTGATTCAGCTTTTCAATCATTTCTTTGATCAAGACATCCCTTTTATCAATAGCTTCAGTTAAAGAACCCATATGCAGCATCAGAGCTTCGTCATCACACACTCCTTTGTGTCTCTTTATGCCAGCTTGCGTCTTAAGTATCTCTCTTTCTATCATGGCTTCTTCAAGCTCTTTCTTGGTATTCTTCAGCTGGCTTCTAGCTTCTTCTAACTGTTCTTGAATTTTACCGAGACTTTCCCGATACCTTCTCCTCTGCTCATGTGCCTTTTTAAGCTCCTCGTCTTTAATCTTCGACTGATCCTTTAACTCGGCATTTTCAATTCTGACTTCATCCCAAGCTTGACGAAGTTGAGCTAACGAATCCTTGCTTCGGGCTAAAGCCTGTTTTGTAATCTTGTGAGCCTGACTAGTGTCATCTGCTCCCAAAGTAAGTTTCCGAAAGTAACGAGCTCTGTCATCAAAATCTTCCTCTTTGTCAGCCAAGGTTTTTTCCGCTTTCAATGCTCTCTTTTCCCACTCTTTGTTGTCAACTAGAGCTTTCTGAAGACATCTGCTCATTCCAGAATTCTCTATCTGCAGCTCTCTGACCATTTTCTTCCACTTCTCACATTCTTCAATAGCAACCATGGTGGGTTGTTCTGGCTGTACTGAACATAAAAGAGGTCCCCTTGAAAAGGGTAAAAGCAATTCCTTTACTTTCGTCTCAATCCATCTATCATATTCAGGATAAGACCTACAATCTCCTTTCCCAAAAACTGCTTTTCCAATTTTGTGCTTATCTTTCCAAGCATTCACTACTTCTACCACCTTCGCATCTTTAGTTCCTGTAAAGAATAAAGATTCTTCCACATCTTGCTCGGTAGGAGGATCCCTGGAAGCATACCCAAACTGTCGGATGGCCAAAATTGGATTATAATTGATCCCTCCTTTTCTGCCGATCAAAGGTACATTTGGAAAATTTCCGCATCTTGTGACAAGCTCTATTCTCAACAACCGGTGGTCAAACCATACAATGTTATCAGCAGTTAAACCCATCAATCGTTTAGACCATTTCGCCACATCTTTGGTTTCCACAAAGGCACCTGTCTGGGGCAAATGTTTGAAAAACCAATGACTCAGCAGTGGGGTACAACAACTAACAGATCCTCCCCTTCTTTTCTCGTTCTTGTAATGCACGGAATGATAAAAATCTCCTAACAAAGTAGGGACTGGATTTTTAAGGACAAAGACTCTCGCTGCTTGCATATCCACAAAGTCTTGCTGATTGGGAAAGAGAACTAGGCCATATATGCAGAGAGCTAGAATGGAATTGTAGACCGTCCAATTTTTAGCACTTGCAGCCTCTTGGGCTTGTCCAGACAGAAATTCTAAATGAAATCCGCTAACTCCATTTTTACTGCTCACACCCCTCTTTACCACTGCCTGATCCATTTGTAACGCAGCAGCAATTTCTTTTACGCTAGGGGAACTACCAGAGAAGAACGGTATTGCCGGCGTGATCGGAATTCCCAAAATAAATGAGAATTCTTCCAGTGTTGGCATCAAAATATAATCTGGGAAGAGAAAGCATCTCAACGAAGGCTCGTAGAACTGCAGCAGAGTGTGCAAAGCATCATGTTCATACTTGGTGATTGTACGGACCATCCCAACCAAATTCCCGTAGCTCTTCTGAAACCTATCAAGAATACCCGGACCAGCCATATCTATAACTTTGAGCAATGAATCCAAAACAGGGTCTGGAAACTTGTAAGACACATTGTTCTTTCTCTCGGCAACGATCTCTGTTGAACCCATGGATTGGAATCAGGAACGTATTATGCACCTGAAAATGACAAACATAATTGTTATGATATGATAATGCAATGCAAAAGGGCATGTGATCAGGTAATCAAGTGTCTGTGTCTGTATTGAACTGTGTGCACTGTGTCTCTGTATCGAATCTGGCAATATCTGAGATGAACACTCAAATCACTGTCACAGGATACAATGTCTGAAATCATCATAGAATCACAAGTAAGGTAGGTAGGAGGCTGGGTTTCCTGCAAACCTGTAAACATCTCACCCATACTCACATGTGGTTCTTAGAAAATAAGGCTTGTCAGCTTCGGAGGTTTGAGAAACAATAGCACATTCAGCCCGTAGGATACAATGCTATGCCAAATCAAAGAGGTCGTCCACTGACTCCCCTTAGAAAATAAAGGTCATCCTATGCAAGTTCCAAAGTGGGCCCTCGGGTGCAAATGGGTTTGCCACAGAATGTGGTCTGCCACTGTCACCGCTAAAGAGGGATGTTTCCACTAAGGTCCTCATGATCGGTCACTAGAGTTGACAGCTCTCTAGATCTACATCCTGGAATGCGCAAGATGCACATGCCACGACGTGTCCCAAGATAGCCTCGTCTAGCTGTGAATTTCGTGAACACCCAACGAACTCCAAACGGCACGTAGGTCCCACTACTCTCCACTCTAATTCTAAGTGTATACTCAAGCCTGTGTAATGGGCTTGTCTCTCAGAAATCCCATCCCGCCAAACAGACAAAGCAGTGCAACACAATATAATATATGATATGTAATGCTAAAGTGCAGTAAATACAGTAGGGTGCAGTAAGGCAATAAATAACCATACAAAAAAATGGTAAATACAGCACAACAATAAACACCCAATGAAAGAAAAACAGATAAGCGTTAGGATTGGCTCGCTTAGGATGGACCAGCACTAGGTCAACCCCTCCCCAGCAGAGTCGCCAGCTGTCGCTCCCGGGATTTTCATCCTGGTACGAACGCGAAAGTGGCACCGAAACAGAGTCGCCAGCAATGTGTATTTATCCCAAGAGAGGGAAAGGAAACACTGCGTAAACCTGAAGGAAGGATATAGCATGGTCTTGCGACCAAGAGAATGGGTAAGGGAGTCGGTTACGCGAGAGGAAGGTATGAGCACCCCCTCGCGTCCATCGTACCCGATGGGATCCACGCTTGCTGCTTCAATCAAAGGGTGTAAGAAAAGAATACTGAAAAAAGAACTGCTAGCTGGAGAACTGGAAAAGGAAAGGAGAGAGAGAAAGAGAAATAAATGTAGGGAAAATAAAAGAAGTGCTCGAATGGGCCCTACCCCACTGCCTACGTATCTCATCGGGAACATGAGAACAGAGCGACGTAGTTCCCCTCACTAGGGATGGATTGTGTTTTTTAGAGAACGACTTACGTTCTAGCTCAGGTGTTGCAGGCTCGCTGGTCCGAGTGCGTTACCATCTTGCAAGAGAACGAGTAGAAGCACGTTCGTACGCTGAGAGTGAATGAGATGAGAAAAGAATTCCCGAAGGAAAAGACATTATTGTTTGTTTTTGTCTTTTAAGAGTTTTTTCATTTGTTTGCATATGATAGTGTATCTGAATCTTAGTCATTGGAATGTGTACATTCTCACATTCCAAGATGGAATGAACAAGAAGACACACTAAGAGCGAAGAAGACCCCCACACTTAGTTCCAATTGTCAAGGTTCAAACACACTAGCATACTTGTGTTTATTAAGTGTTTTATTGATTATAAAATGAAGAAGTGTTTTTTATTATTTGCACCTTCGACAAGTATTGCATTTAAGTCCCTCACACAAGATCAAATGTTTAACACATTGACCCAAGATGGGCTATATGCTATACATTTTAAGGTTACAAGAGAAAACCCCTTATAATCTTTTCTTTATGTGAAAGGCCTAAATGCAATAAATGCCTACCTTTATTAGATATTTTGAGTTTTCTTTAAGAGATGAGAAGAGAGACTCAAGAGAGGAGAAAAGGTAAAACCTATGTGGACTAAGACTCAATCCTAATTGAAGATTAAAGGGAGTGATCCTAATGGTTTGTGAGGTTTCAACCTAAAGTCTAAAGAAAGGATGACTTAAACAATTCACTTCTAAAGTAGAAGATGAATTGTAATCCAAAAAGGGAAGGTGATGACTTATTAAAAGAAAGCACATAGGTGCTTAACAAAACACAAAATGGAATTGTAAAAGAGATGAGAGGAAAAAACTTTAAATGTGGATTCCTTATCCACACTCAATTGAAACTTACCAAAGCCCCTACATGGTTAGTAAACATGTGTACAAGTATAGGAAGCAAAAAAATATTTAATGCACCATAAAACTCAAAAGAATTAGATGAGACATCAAATCCTATAACCACAACCAGAATGTTCATCATATTGAAAACAAATGATTATTATCATGCAAGTCCAAGTGGATAGGCAACAAACATCAATCATGGCATTAGAACATGCTACCATAAGAAAAGGGAGAATGAAAGATGAAAGGAAAAAGAAGAAATGTGCATAAATGGAAAATGTAATCCATGGATCAGAATTGAAATGAAATGAAAAATGATTCACAAACATCTCACAAGTATTCATGCATGACACATCAAAACAATTAAGAAGTGATAGAAGAAGTAGAATTGAAATGGGAGTTCAAAAGAAAACACAAGTACAAACACAACATGTTAAAGGTGCACAAGGTTCAAATGAAAGTCAATATGAAAGGATGACATATAATATGTACCAATGACCTATAATGTCAAGTGAATAGCTCACTAAAGTATGTAAATGATCATGCAAGTATACACAAAAGAAATCATGTAAACATGCACAAAGATTACAAGGATGTGACATGTTGTAATGCTTCAAATGAAAAGTATTAAACAAAAATAAAATGGCCTCATGGAAATTAAACAAATATGGTTTAAAGGTATACAAATCAGAGGTGAATCATATACCAAAATATCATGCAAGAAACCAAAGCAAAATGATGTCAAACAATGCACTTAGGTCAAGTATACACATCATACCAAGTAACACAACAATGAACACCAAACATGCCATAAAATGACCTAAAAAAATCAAATAAAAATCACTTAACATACCTCAAGATGCTAATGACTCAATGCAAAAAGAAGAACATCAAAACAACTTTTAATGATTGAGAACAAAAATGCACAAATTTATGTATCACATTAAGCATGCACACCAAAGAAATTCAAAGAAAATTAAAGAACAGGGGCAACAAGGTCATAAAATCAAGAAATAAAATCATGGAAAATTTCCTAAATGTTTTAATGATACCCATGAATTTTTGTGAAATTTTATGATGATGTTTGGTATTTTTAAAAATTAAAAAGAAAACGTGTAGCAAAAATAAAAAATAAAATGCAATGCAAAAATGAATGGGGGTGCATGACTAGTAATTACTCAGTTCAAAATCATTGGGCCTTAAGATGCAAGGGTGTGAATAGCAATTTGGTCTAGGTCCATCAAACGCGTGGAACATAATAACTAGCATGGAGTTTCAGTCAAAGCAAGTCAAAACAAGGAAAACCCTTGGATCAGGTCAAGTCAACAGCCAAGTCAAAGTATACAAGATCAACACACACACGTGAGGGAATACATTAGTTAGCATGCACCGCGCCACAAAACATTTAAATGAAAATCAGAAAAAAAACACGTGAGGAGCACACTCTTTTTAATGTGCTGGCATGTTTGGGAACGTACGATCATGAACAATCAACGGACAAGATTAAAACTGGAAGAAAACCCTAGCTTTCAAGACTACCGGCCGGAGAGGGACTTCCGGTCACCTTCTCCGGCGAATCACCACCGTCTGCAACTTAAATCTTCTCAGAATTTCGCAAGCAATGTACCAAAATGAAGAGGAAGTAACACTCATCATGAATTTACCAACGAAATCACCAAACCATTCACATACAGCAAGAAACAAGCATGAACATGTTGCCCTAAATTTTTGGATCTAAACTTCTAAGAAGCTCTATCAACTAGCCGGAGTTCAAATGCTTCTATTAAGCTCAAATCATCATGAAAACAACAAAATAAACAAGTAAACGTGAGAGAAGAGTTTGTAAGCTTCGGAACCTGATCTCGCAGTTCTTGTAGAGTATGAGAAAACCAGAGGAAATGCTTGCTTCTTCCTTAAGCTTCACTTGGCCAAATAAAGGCTTTGATGAAGATGATGATTCAGTGGAGAAGAAATGAGATCCAAGTTCCAAAATCAGTTGCTCTTTGGTGAAGTTGAGAGAGAATCATAGAAGATTTAGGAGGAGGATGAACAATGTGAACTCGAAGATTCCTTGCAATGGTGATGTTGAGAGTAGAGCAGAGAGAGTTTTTGGAGAGAATGTGGAAAAATGAAGCTGACCATGAAATTAGAGAGTGAGGTTTGGTTTTATAGTAAACTCTAACCATGGTTTAATGAGTGAGTTAACTGAGTTATGTGGAGTTAAGTGAGTCATCCCTAACTAACTGAGTTAAGTTAGTTAGGGAGAGCCATGATATGGTGTGGCTGGTTCATAATGTGTTACCATGTTCTTGCTGCTAAACTTCTATAGCAAGCTTCCAACCTTTCCCTTTTCATGTATGACTCGAGCAAGTGTGTAAAGAGTGCAGGCATGTGTTGGTCTCAATGAGGAAGCAAACATACAACTTCTGTCATGTATTTGATGTGTGCTTGAACCAAAATTATGCAGCAAGTCATCATTGTAACAGTGGGTGTTTGAGAATGGAATTCTCCATGTTCATGGCATTAAACTGTATGGTTTTGGAATCAATGAAAAGAGGGATCATAATAGAACAACTTTGGTATGAAAAATGAGTTGACATAATGCTTGGGAAAGGTTGAAAAATGACTTGAAACACAAAGGTTTGGAAACTAGTTATGGACGAGGAAATGAGGTTGGTTGGCAAGGTGTGCATGGCATGGATTTTCAGCAAGATCATCACAACTTGGACTCAACATAACTTCTTGACCTTTGATCAAATGAAAAAAACATGAACACCAATCTTAAAGATCTCACATAGAGGACCAACTTTCATGTTGAAAGATTTTTCATTTGAGGCCTTTAACCATGAGTAATTGATCTAAACATTTGGCCCACCATGTGTTTGTGAAAATGACACGCGCGTGACCTGAAAATTGACCAAGCTGACTTGCATTTTGCCCTAGTTTTCCCCAACTTTGACCATCCATATCTCACTCAATTTTTATCCAATGGAGATGTTCTACACATGGATTTGAAGCTTGAAACAAGATCTTTTGTTATGGCCGAGTGGAATTTTCATTTGATGCCCCAATTTTAAATGGCCTTGGCTCAAACTCTGATGCAAAATGGCCAAAACTTGCTATATTTAGTAACCCTTCTTCATCCAAAAATGGCAACTTTCCACATCTTGATTTTTTCATGATTCCTTTGGAGTTTCTTGACCAAATTTTGTACATTGGACACATATAACATGAATTTCATGATTTTGGGCTCAAAAAGTCAAGAGTTGACTTTTTCTTCTGATTATTTGACTTGGCCCCAAATTTCCTGATTTTTTATCTTTTTTCCAATTGAACCACTTCTTAAACCAATTGAGAGGCAATTTTCCATACACATACACTTAAGAACATGTAGAATACCATGACATCAAGTTTTGTCCAAAAAATCAAAGATTCCCTGATTTAATGGGAAACCCTAGTTTTGGTGCCCACCTCCTAGGAGAAAAATGTGCAATCTTCAATTTCAAATTCCTCAGAGTATGTTGTGTATCCTCTTAAAGGATGATGAGATATGCCATTTGAGGATGATTTTGGATCAATGGACTATCTCTTTTGAGGGTTTTCCTTCAGTTTTTGAACCTCTTGCATAGTGAAAGATGTAGTGCTTCAATCTCCCATTGTATCTCACTTCCTTGAGGTTTTGGATGATCAATTGAGATGGTATGAGACATGAAAGACCTCTTGGCTTGCCTTGAGGAAACTTGATTGACCTTTTTGTGCTTTGAATGATCCCTTGATTGTCCACCTTCCACCTGATCACATGCCCTGATGGTAAGAAGGATGCCATGCTTCATTTTTCTATGTTAAATGCAATGCAATGCTAATGAGATGGATATGATATGATAAATGATAATGCCATGCTATGATGACAAAGAGGGAGAGCAAATTTTGGGGTATTACAATGTGCATTCGCATCGCTGGCATACGCATTCTCATTTTTTCCCTGTGGTTTTGTTGTAGGAATATTCTGGTTTTTCTAGCCCGATTAATTGCATCCTCACGAAGTCATCACATCATCAAAACAAGAACAAAATAAGGGTTTATATGCCTATTCATCAAAGCAAGAGGTTGAAAATCGGAACCGTGGACACATCACCATTTTTCAGGCAAATTTGGGGAATTTTGGCCTGGTTAATCGATTAACCATTTGCAGTGCAAATGTGTTAATCGATTAACACGTGCAAAACAGGCAGAACTTGCTGCTTTTTTATGACAGCAAACTTTCACTCCACATTTTGGGATTCTACATTACTCTAGCATTGTGTGGAACATTCTAGACATCTCAAGACTATTCAAGAATTCACTCAAATTTATTCCAATGCATCATTTTCAAATAAGTGCACCATGTTCCTTGATGTCCAAGTATGTGAACCTTTGGATGTGAAGCCTACATTGGGATTGCTACCGAGTTAACTTCCTAACTAACCGAGTTAACCGCTTGACTCGGTGAGTCAAGTGTAACTAACTCCTAGCCTAATTCTAAACCACCCAAAGCTAAGTCCAAACCAAATTCCAAACCTCTCACACTCCAAACCAAAAGTCTATATAAACAAGCCTTCACTCACTTTTCAAGGGATCAACCATTTTCACACAAATTTCGCACACTTCACTCTCAATTCTCTCACATTCTCTCTGAATTTTTCTGCTACTTCTTCATCTTCATCTCAATTTTCTTCCCAAACCTTACTATAGCTCTTCACCATTGAAGATTAATCACTTCTACATTGGAAGTGATTATTTCTTGAGCTTAACCTTCATCCTCTTGCAATTATACTTGGATTTCTGGACTTTACTAGCTTTTGGATTCATCTCAAGTGCTTATTTCAAGATTCAACGGTTCGAACTCGTATTTCAGAGTTTCGTCGCAATTTGCTCGGCTTCGATATGTTTCGGCTATAATTGAAGATTCTCTCTGGTTTTCTTTGATTATCTGCACCAAGATCTCTTTGCAACAATTACCAAGCCAATCCTCCGGCTTGTAGGTTGGTAGATCTCTTTCATTTTACTGTTTCGAACGTTTTTGTATCATTCGCAATGTAGTTTCGATGCTTTTTGTGTGTGAATTAATTATGCCATTGCTTGATCCATGATCTTGATGATTTAATTGATTCCATTGTTGATCATTTGCTGTTGTTAAACTTGATTTTTCGTGCATAATTGTTTGCCCTAGCATTGGAGTGATTGCACAATCAATAAGTGGCCAAAAGCACTTTTGAAAACTATTTTTTCTGCCCCTGCTCCAGTGTTAATTGATTAACACTTTGCAGTGCAAAAGTGTTAATCGATTAACCAGTGTAATTTTGCAAATTTTCAAGTGTTAATCGATTAAGATTTTGCAGTGCAAAAGTGTTAATCGATTAACACTGAACTAGAAGGCCATTTTCATACATTTTCAAGTATGTTTGTCATGCTTTCTTCCTCTAACTTCCATGGATTGATATGCTTGGTTTTTATGGATGTTTTAGGTGTCATTTAACTTCTGTTTGAAGCATGCTCATGAACTTTCGATGCACGATTTCGATTATTCCATTTGTTCACATTTTTTGGCATTGTATGAACATGAATGTTTTTGGCACAATTTTATTCACATGATAGCATGAGTTGTGAAGCATATTAAGTGTCATTTGGTACTGTTTTGCACTTTCATTCATGTTGAATTAAGTTCATTCCTCAAAGGATAAGCTTAATCTTGTACAATCAACAATACACCTTTTGCTTTAATAATTTTTCATTCATTTGGAAAATTATTAGCATCTTCCTCCCTTTTGATTAACTAATCGAAACTCCGTTTCGATTATTAATCTTCCCGGTGGCACTTCTCCTTAGGCTTCCTTTAGAGCTTTCTCTCTCTTTTCTCCCGCGGAGTCAGAGCTTTCACGCGACACTAGAGCACTGTACAACTTGGAGTTGTTATGCTGTCTGTTTCAACTTCTGCACTACACCCTGTGTGTTAGAGAAGGAATGAGAATGGAAAATTCCTACTCTCATTCTGACCACTTCAGTTAGGGGACGAATGACCCTGTGCCTAGCTTTGTCACCTCTATCCTCAGGCGGTAGCGTATCTCCTTCCCCAGTCGAGTCGATCCTTGATCACTCTTATCTCCTTCAATTTCTCTTGTGATCAATCACCATTCTTGGTTAAGATCATTGTCCTTGGGTTAGCAAACTCTCTTTGTTTCAATACCCTATTTTTTTCTTGTGGTCAATCGTCGTCTTTAGATTCCCCAGAAGAGTCTCAATTCCTTTTTCTTCGGTTAAACATAGTTTTCGTGTTAAAACACCGAAACCCTTGCGGAGTTCGCAACCTTCTCTCTGTTCCTCTCCCTTTGTTTGGTTAACCACTGCCTGTTAGTTAAAACACCAATTTGCACGTCTTCTCACTTAACCACAGCCTATCTGTTAACACACTGAGTTCCTATTGGGTTAATCACCTTCTCTTGGTTAATCACCCATTTTTTCAGTTAACCACAACATGTCTGTTAAAATACTGAACCCCCATTTTCGAGTTAATCACCTTCTCTGGGTTAATCACTCGTTTTATTTTCGATTAATCACAGTTTCTCTATTAACACTGATCCCTCAGCGGTTAGCAGCCTCCTTCGGTTCAATACCCCTTTTGTTGGTCAAGTACTGTTTGTTTAGTCGGTATCAACACCCCCTTTGGGTCACAACCTTCGCTTAGTTCTACACCCGTTCTTTCGGTTAATCACAGTTTATCTGTTAAAAAATATATCCTCGCAGAGTTGCAATCCTTATTTTTCTCGGTTAACCACTATTTATCAGTTAACATACTGAAATCCCTTTTGAGTCAAACACCTCCTTTGGGTCAGTACTCTCTCTTCTTTTGGTTCATTATAGCCTGTCTGTTGACACCAACTTCTTTTTTCCCCACCAAAGCCTTAATCTCTTTTTCTTCGGTTAACCACTGCCAGTCAGTTAATATACTAAACCCTTTTTCTCCTGTTTCTGGATCCCCAGTAGGGTCGCTACCCTCTAATCCCCAGCACATTTCTTTGTTCTTCTTACCTCCCCGGTGTAGTCTTTAGCTTTCCTTTTGCTCCTTTATCTTCTTGTTTTCGACACCACTCTTGCATGTTATTCTCTGTTTTTATCCTTTCCTTTGCACTTCCTTCTTGGTTCTGACACCACCTCTATCTTTTCTTTCTTTTTCCGTCTTAGTTCCCTGTGAAAGCACCTTTGGTTTGACAAAATTTTGGTAAAACACATTGATGATAAAGATGAATAAATCTGGACTGAACAAAGATGTCATACAAGATGTCTCAACCAGAAGTCATGACATCCTGAAGTACTGCACTAATTTAGCAAGTGTTAAATATGTAACAAATTAGTCAAGAGGTAATACGCATGGATCCAGGACAGAAGACCGAAGCCCAAGACTGCAGAAGCTTATAAATAGAAAACTTAGACCTATGTGTTTAGAATGCCTTGAGTACACCTTTTGTAACCTTATTTTCTTGCGTAAGAAACAAGGGTTTAGGGTTTTGAGATTCGTTGGCTCTCGAGGTTGTAAGTCTCCCTTTGTATCGTTTGATGCACTGTGGTAGATATAGGTGTCACAGATCCATAAGCCTTGAAGTATTGGATTGTGTATTGTTCTTGGATGAAGCTTTTAAGCAAATCCGAGTTAGCTTGTTTGTCAATAAAGCTTGACAGATTTATGTATTGACAGGGATGATGAAGAAATCACAGTTGGTGATTAAGGGAAGTGAGTGGGGTATCTTATATCAGGGTTGTAAACATTTGAGTTTAGCCTTGGTAAAGATGTTCATTGGGTAGATGTTAGGTATGAAGTTGTAAACGGGGGAGTTTAGCTTTGTAACAGTTCTACAGATAGTGATGTCTTCTTCCTGGATTGGTATCCCCCAGATGTAGATGATTTGCACCGAACTGGGTTAACAATTACTATGTTCTTTATCATTCTATGGATTTATGTTTTCTGTTAGGGTTCATGATAAACATGTTGGATCAGATGCCGTGACATCTGTGATTGTGCAGTTCTGATATTCAAGGTATCAGTCTGCTGTTGCGCCTCTGAGTTTAAATGATTATGTAGCACAATGTCTTAACATGTGTTAGGACATCTGCTGTCTGCATAGGCCAGAATTTCAATTGGTATCAGAGCAGGAATTATGTCTGGTTCTAGATGAGATCTCTGGGAGATACTTTCTGGCGTTCAAACAAGGAGGAGTTTTGAAGATCAGATTAATCAACTCAGACATACTCAAGGGTATTAATGGATGTTATGGATGTTCTGGATTGAATGGAGCAACCCAGAGGTTGTTCATGTTGCTGAGGAGATTCTACAACAACTACAGGAGAAGTGGCTAGTTCTCTTGTTGGTGTGTCTTATAAGATGTTGTGACATCTTATTAGGGCAAGCAGGATTTGTTCCTTGGTGGTTCCGCTGCATGTGTTTCTGATGGAATAGCTCTAGAATTATGGGATTCTGGAGTTGTTACTGAAGACAGTTGGTGGAAGGTCTCAATCGTCGGCCTCTATATTTGAAGATATCTGCATTCTTTTATTCCAAAGTCGGGAGAGATGGAGTGAATGGAGTTATTGTTAGATATCTGGTTTGGTGACTTGGTACTTGGAAGCTTGGTTTCTTGGTGCAGTTGAAGTCAGTTGAAGAGGAGAGGAGTTGAGTTTAAGTTTATCAGGTTCTTGCTCTAGGAATGTGATAAACTATTGATTGTCTAGATTGTCAAAGATACTTGAGAATTCTCTCAAGTCCTGTCATAAAGGCATCTCAGTCGTGTATCTGGAGTCTTCTAGTTACTCTTCTGACTAGAAGGTGTTTCTTTGAAACACAATCTGAAGAAAGTAGAGGTGATTTATTTTCACCATCCAAAAACAGCAAGGAAGGATTCATCTTTCTTGACCCTAAGAGTGGATCCAATCTGATTGAAGAATTGTTGAGGTAAATAAGATTTGTTATAGCATCTGTTTTAGTCTTAGGTGGTGACCTAAGAAGTGGCTTCAGTATGGTGTGACAGAAGCATGTGTTCTCTGGAGAGTTTCCTGACAAGAAACTAGTCTGGACTTTGATGCTGTTGAAGATGAAGATGAAGACATCATAATCTTGATGGTTACTGCTTGGATCAGTTTATTTCTGATCTAGGTGCTTTGGAGCATGGATCTTGCTCTTCTTGGAAGTCAAAGTTAAGTGGCAGTTATCTCTTACTTTCTACAGTCTGCTCTACTAAGAAAAGTGGCATTGTTTGGTATGGCTATGGTGTAGTCTTGGACTACTTATTTTCTGAAGATTCAGACGTGACAGGTGTGAAGTCTTTGGAGTTCTAAAGCGGGATGGAGGTTGTCTACTCAAACTTGGTTGTTGAATCAAGTCTATGAGAGCATGGAACTCTTGTTCTGCGAAGGGAGGAGGTTCTTCTAAGTGGCAGAAGGAGGAGCTAAATTCAACAGTTGGATGTCATATCAAAATGTTCTGACATCTAGCTCAACATCAGAAGTCTCAGCTGGTGATGTGTCACATCAGCTTAAGATAAGGAGATCTACAGGAGAATGGAAGTTATGGATGCTTCAAAAAGGTCTATCTCATGCAGTTTGCGGGAGCTGTGGATGGGAAGATGTTACATGACTAAGAGGCTTGGTGGATCCAAGATGTCTTGCTATGGAGCAAGTAGTTCATGTGACTTGAGGATCTGATTTCATTGGTGGATCAGTGTATCTTGTGGGAATTCTGGAGAAGAGTGATATCAATCAAAAAGTGGCATTTGGTTGGTCTCATAATGTGCATTTAAGCAGGATGCTTGAAACTGATTGCTCTTGTGCAGAAGAGTAGTTAGTTAAAAACGTAAGGAGGTTCTGGGTCTCTTGGAGCTTGTGACAGAAGTTTTGGGTTGAGGATGGAAGTATACCTTCTTTTGGTGGATGAGAGTTCTCTTTGTTCAAACTGGTGGCGTAGTGTTGTGTGAGGATCTTCAGTTTAGATTACTATGCTGATAGTAAGTCCAGTGGCGGATCATATCAAGAACCATGGTGTGTGGTGTCTATGATGTATGGAAGATGTCCTAACTGATGTTAGAACATCTTTGGGTTGGTTATCCTTGGTGGAGGATTTCAGGTTTTGTGAGGAACGGGTTACTTGCATCGTGTCTAAGAAGTATCTACATTGTCATATGGCAGAATGATGGAGTAGAAGAACTGTCTTGGAAGGTTGATGTAAGGTTTTGAGAAGATTGGAGTGGATCATATGTTGATTGAATAAAGGTCTGGTTTCTGATGCGTTCAGAAGTGGATATTCACCTAAAAATCAGAAGTATTCCAGGTTATCTTACGGGAGCATGATGAAGGAATGACTGTCTTGGATTGTGGGGTGTCTATCTCTATTGCTGGCTTGGTAAAGTCAGTGGAAAATCTTGCGAAGGGGATATTGCCCCTGGCTGCAAGTCATGCTAGTAGTGGATCAGTTTGGCAGCTGTGAAGTTCTGGAGCATGCATACGATATCTGACATCGTTATAACAAACTATTAGGCCCCGTGCGTCTCTTTGAGGAATGTGAAGCATTTTGATTCAATTGGTTTGTGCCTCAAGCAGCTGGAGGTCTATACATGAGAATTCAAGAGGAGTTCGTGTGGTATGTAGATGGTTGCAGGATGGGGGGGATTAATGGGACTTTGATCTTAAGCCAAGAGTTTGTTATGGTAGGATTGTTATCCTTTTATTATTTCCTCACGTGTAGAATAATGGTGATCATGTGTGAGTGATTATTGATTCTTGTCAGAAGAAGCAATAAGAGAGTTGATGATTGTGTTCAGCGAGTGGCTTGAACTGAGGGTGCGCTCTTGAAGACATGAAGATGCGTCTTATGTTTTCCATTCATTAGCTAGGAGTTCTGTGGAGGAGCACTGGTTACCTTAAATAGGGGGAGTTGCTCCTTGATCTAAGATATTTTACTGCGAGGATGCAGTTGGAGTTCCGGTTTGCATTTGTACGTCAAGTAAGCTGTGATTAGGAATCCATCCTGGGAGAATGAGATGTCAAGAAAAATGTCTTGACATTTGTATTGTTGCAAGTTTGGGTAGACTTGGCAGTGCAAGTTACATGGTTCTTATTGGATGCTTAAGAATTATTAGTTGAGTCTGGGGGAATTTATTTTTCTCTGCAGACTGTGATCATAATTTTGTGAAGAAGTCTCTGTAACGTCAAATCAGAAGAAGAAGCTGGGAAGAATAGACAATGTCTGACATAATGCCAGGACATTGTTATAAAACATGTGTGCATGTAATGGGTTTGTTGGACGGTTTTCTTGAAGAAGAAACAGTCAAAGCATTCTTAGCCGGTGCGCATTGGGTCTTGGTGAAGTTACAACCTTAGAGTAATAACCGCATTGAATTTTCAATAGATCGTTACATTCGAAGGAAAGTTCTTGGTTATTTAAGGGTGTTCTTGGAGCAGTTTGCCTCAGAATTGGGATATTCCTTGTGGTATAGTCAGAATGTCTTTTGTTCAAGTCTGGATAAGTGTTGGTTGGGTATGGGAATGTCTTGGTTTCTTTTGCCAATTTTTGGCTAAAAAAGGGGGAGTATAGGTCACTAAGTCAGGGGATGCATGGGTTGTTCTTGCAGTTGATTTGCAAGGATGATAAACAAGATGTTATAACATCCTGTCTGTGTGTAAGTTTCCCTTGTGTCTTGTGACTTGAGTTAAGAATCAAGTTGTGTCTTGTGACCTGAGTTACATGCTTTATGTACTCAGATTCAAGAAGACTACAACTGATCTCTAGAGGGGGAGTGGGTTTGAAAAGGATGTCCTTTGTTCTTCGGGTTCAATCTTTCTACTAACTTCTTTAGAAGTTTCTATTGCCTGGACTTCTTTTAAATTCGCTCATTCTGGTTTGCTACTTTCCTCAAGGGTGGTAGTACCGTCTCACTGGTTAAGGGGGAGCCAGAGTTATCTTCTTCCTCATGTACACGAACATAGACTCGGTTTGCACAATATTCCAATCATATCCACCACTCAGGGTGAAGAGACGTTCAAAAAGGGTTTTAGCCAAAATTTGTCAAAAGGGGGAGATTGAAAGCACCTTTGGTTGGACAAAATTTTGGTAAAACACATTGATGATAAAGATGAAGAAATCTGGACTGAACAAAGATGTCGTACAAGATGTCTTAACTAGAGTCATGACATCCTGAAGTACTGCACTGATTTAGCAAGTGTTAAATCTGTAACAAATCAGTCAAGAGGTAATACGCATGGATCAAGGACAGAAGACTGAAGCCCAAGACTGCAGAAGCCTATAAATAGAAGACTTAGACCTAGGTGTTTAGAATTCCTTGAGTACGCCTTTTGTAACCTTGTTTTCTTACGTAAGAAACAAGGGTTTAGGGTTTTGAGAGTCGTTGGCTCTCTAAGTTGTAAGTATCCCTTTGTATCGTTTGATGCATTGTGGTAGATATAGGTGTCGAATAGATCCATAAGCCTTGAGGTATTGGATTGTGTATTGTTCTTAGATAAAGCTTTTAAGCAAATTCGGGTTAGCTTATTTGTCAAGAAAGCTTGACAGATTTCTGTATTGACAGGGATGATGTAGAAATCACAGTTGGTGATTAAGGGAAGTGAGTGGGGTATCTCATATTAGGGTTGTAAACGTTTGAGTTTAGCCTTGGTAAAGATGTTCATTGGGTAGATTTTAGGTATGAAGTTGTAAACGGGAGAGTTTAGCTTTGTAACAGTTCTACAGATAGTGAAGTCTTCTTCCTGGATTGGTATCCCCCAGATGTAGGTGATTTGCACCGAACTAGGTTAACAATTACTGTGTTCTTTATCATCCTGCGGATTTATGTTTTCTGTTAGGGTTCATGATAAACATGTTGGATCAGATGTCGTGACATCTGTGATTGTGCAGTTCTGATATTCAAGGTATCAGTCTGCTGTTGTGCCTCTAAGTTTAAATGATTATGTAGCACAATGTCTTGACATGTGTTAGGACATCTGCTGTCTGCATAGGCCAGAATTTCACCCTGAACTACGGAAGCTCTGATTTTGCATTCATTCGAATGTATGATACGTAGGCACGAGATCACGATGGTCTTGGCGAGCACCCTTCCACCCTTCTTCCATTCCTCTTTCCTTTCCCTGGTTACTCTGAACTACCGAGCTCTGATTTCCTCATTGCACTATGAGGGTGCGTAGGCACGAGGGCTCCAATCCTCCGCGAGCACTTTCTTTCTTTTTTATCTTTTCTCTCTCCTTTCTTTTTAGCTAGAAGCCTTTAGATAGATAACTCATCCAAGCCTAGAAGCAAGCGAAATGGTTCCCGTCGAGTACGACGGATGCGTAAGGTGCTAGTACCTTCCTTTCGTATAACCGACCCCCGTTCCCGTTTCTCTTCCCCATAGGTTTTATCGATATTTTCCCTGTCCTTTGGGATTAAATAAAGTTTGGTGGCGACTTTGTTGTATCTTTGAGTGTGCGATTCAGTCAGGTATAAACCAGCCATCTTCAGCTGGCGACTCTGCTGGTGAGTCCTTGCGCTTGCAAGTTAAGGTCTCACCTAGTTTTGTTTGCTTTTCTTACTTGTTTGGGTGTTTATTTTTTGCGCTTTATTTACTTTATCCTTTCTTTAGCTTTATGTTTATTTACTACATTTCTTTACTGCTTTGAATATTCATATGCTGTATATTCTGGATATCTGCTATATTTTCTGCTGTTATTGGGATGGGTAGATATTATTGGAGAGAAAAGTCCTAACACTGGGCTTAGTATACACATAAGCTAGAACATGGATAGTCGTGAGGCCTGCATTTCGCGTGTTGGGTTACTACGAGAGCCATATCCCAGATCGTGATTTGCTTGAGAATTCTTCCATCCTGTGAGAATTCACTACGGCAGGGTGTTTTCACTCTGAGTCCTATGGTTTGGGCGACCTTTCTATGGACCACCTTGTTATGTCTAGATCACATCTGTGAGGGGGATGGGTTTTTGCAGGAAACCAAGCCACTTCATACCTTTGTTCTCTCACACACATCAGACTATTTTGCACCGACACAGAATTATTTGCAGATATCTGGATTATTCAGATTTGATTGTTCAGACAGTGTTGGTTTCCTGTTGCTTGTGTTGCATATCACTTCATCATGTAAATTAATTTTTTGCATGTGCATTTCCAGGTTTATGAAGACTTTCCTTTGTTGACATTATCATAGAGATGAGTACTGGTTGCCGAGGTATCTTCAGTTACAAGTTTGTGGAGCCTAAGCTGGGTTTTTTGAGAGATTTAGCATCCCGTGTGGTTGAAGGTAACAGAGGGGTTTTCAAAGACAGTTATGGTAATCTGTTGTCCCATCCTCAATACTGAAGTGAACATCACCGCCATTCATACACTGGTTCAGTTCTATGATCTGCCACTTAGGTGCTTCACATTTCAGGATTATCAGTTAGCACCTACATTCGAAGAGTATGCTTATATTCTGGGGGTTGAGATCAAGAAGCATGTTCCTTTTATCTACACTAGTGGTTGTCCGAAGTTTCCCCTTATTGCTGATGTTCTTTGCATTAGTAAGAAGGATGTGGAGGATAATCTCAAGACCAATGGGAAGGGTATTTGAGGGTTTGCTTCGAATTTCTTGGTTGACAAGGCCACTTCTTTTGCTAAGGATGGAAACTGGAAATTCTTCCTTTGCTGATATATGGGATTGTCTTGTTTCCGAACATGGAGGATTTCGTAGATCAGGCTGCCATCAGTATTTTCTTGTCTAAAAACCCTGTTCCGACACTTCTTGTTGATACCTACCATTCTATTCATTCGAGGAATTAAAAGAAGAATGGGCCATTAGATGTTGTGCTCCTCTGCTGTACCGATGGTTCATGTCTCATCTTCCACAGAAGGGTCCCTTTGTTGAGAATAGGGGTAATCTCAAGTGGTCTCAACGAATCATGTCTCTCGCTGCTGATGACATTTCTTAGTATTCTCGAGTCTTCGATGATACTATGATCATTCTTCATTGTGGGAAATTCTCCAATGTGCCTCTCCTGGGTACAAAGGGCGGAATTAACTATAATCCGAGACTTACCTTCCGTCAGTTAGGATATCCTATGGTTGCCGAGCCAGATCCTGAGGTAGTGGAAGAGTTCATCTTTCATGAAGTGGTTGATGACATGGGTTTGCTGAAGAGGTTTAGTGCCGCTTGGACTCAGATTCACTTCTAAGGAAGAGCCGATTTGGGTAAGAAGAATTGCATTGCCAAGGAAGCTTAAACACTTTGGGTCAAGGAGCGCGTCAAAGAGATCTTGTTGCCATTTTCTTCCGAGCCTTCCATGAATGCCAAGCTTCCTGAACTTGCCATGGTTCCTCCGTCTGAAGTCGACCAACTCAAGCTGACTATCAAGAAGTTGAAGAAGGAGAATGCAGATCTTCGTCTCAACCTTGATAGAGTCACTTCCGAGAAGGATAGCCTATAGATTGAGCTCCACCAGAAGCGCGAGCGCATGCTCAAAGAGGCGGAGGTTGAACAAAACAAGCGTAGGAAAGTGGGAGATGCTTTGGAGAGTACCTATGAGGGACTTGCTTCAAAGAAGAGACAACTCGCCGATACCCAGTATCAAGCCTACAAGGATGAGTTGAGCTACAAAAAGCAACTTGAAGAGCTTCGAGGGAAGTTATCCGAGTACAAGACAAAGTGGCAAAGTGAGCAAGACCGTGCTAATCAGTTGGCAAAGGACTTTTCTCAATGTCAAACTAAGTTCGACAAAGTCTTCGGTGAGATTCAGAAGCTGCAAGATCAAGCACATCAAAGTCAAGAGCAGATTAGTCAGCTCAACACAGAGAGCACTTAGTGGGAGCATCAAAGCCGTCATTTGCAAAACCTCCTGGATCAAAAAGAGGCCTTTCTTCAGGATATGCTTCAGGGACCCAACCATTCTTTGTTGCGCAACCTTATGAAGGATGCAAAGTATTGGAGTGAGAGGCACGGCCGTCTAGCCATATTTGATGAGCACGCACTGGAGGACTTACCTGGGTTATTGAGGGATGTATATGCCGATGTGTTACCACACCAGCTTCCTTGGGTTGTTTTCCACTTCTTATCTGTTTGTAGGGTGGTATTTGATAGGATCTATGTTGATTTTTTTGTAGCCCAAAAGGCAGATATTTGATTTGTACTTAACTTGTACTTCTTTCCTTTAGTGTTGAATGAATGAATGAAGTTGCTTGCCAATCTTATCTTTTGCACCTTTACTTGTATGCTTTATGATTATTGTCAACAAAGTTTACAAATTCCTGGAATTTAAAACTTTATTTTTGCATGCATATCATACATTCATTTGCACTCATATGCACGTCCCTTCATCCGGAAAATCGTTGCTCACCCTTGTCCATCTTCCACTTGTAGCAAGATGATGACTCGACATCGGTATTTCACTCGCTTAAGAAAATCCAAGATCATGGCTGACTTGGAAGCTGAGAACGCTGCCTATAAGGAAACTCTGGCTCAATTCCAAGGTCGGATGGATCAGTTTCAGACGAACATGGATGTCACACTGGATACATAGGACATGCAATGGAGGACTGTTTTGTCTTCAAAACTAAAGTTCAGGAACTCATTGATAGGAAGATTCTGACTTTTACTGAGGAAGGACCTAACATTCAGCATAATTCATTGTCGAATCATGGTGGACCTGCGGTTAACATGATTGAGGATACTTTAAGGGATGAATTAATCATGGATGTTGATGAAGTACAGACCCCGATGACTGTGATTTTCAAGAAATTGAATAAGAATGGGTTGTTGAAAGGGTTGCATGGTAAGTGTCAGATTTGTGACGATAATCCTAACCAGTGTCGAAGGCTGAAGGGTTGTGTCCAGATTTTGATGAACTGAGGTAAAGTTCAATTTGCCAGATCTAAGCCTGCTGAAGAAGTTGCTACCATTGAGCCATTCACCATCGTCTATAGGAAGGTTCCTATTGAATCTCCCAAGAAGAGGATACAACCCATCATTGTTTGCCCGCCTAAGCCGTTTCCGTATCAGAATTCTAAGGAGGTACCTTGGAGGTATGGGTCTACTGTTTTTTATGGAGGTCAAGAGATAAGGTTTGCTGAGTCTGAGATTGTGAATGTTACAGCTGCTGGAGGTATGACTCGTAGTGGACAAGTGTTCGCTCCAAAAGTCACTACAAAGCATGTTCAAGTTCCAAATGTTGTTCCTCCCAAGGAGACGCCTGCATCTGCAACCCCTGTTGTTCAACAAGGGGCATCTATTGTTATACAGTGTTGACTATTCCGTCTGAGGATGTTTCAAAGAACAAAGAGACCCTTGATGATCAAGAGTTCCTAAAGTTGATTAAGAAAAGTGACTTTAAAATTGTGGATCAGTTGGGGCAGACTCCCTCAAGGATCTCAATCTTGTCCTTACTCATGAGCTCGCCCGCGCATAGATCAGCTTTGTTGAAAGTCTTGAACACTGCTTATGTTATGCAAGATATATCCATTGTCGAGTTCGATGATGTAGTGGCCAACATAACTACAAGCAGATACTTGGGTTTTAATGAATCAGAATTACCTCCTGAAGGAGCCGCCCACAACAAAGCACTGCACATATCCGTAACCTGCATGGATGCTTTACTATCTCGTGTCCTAGTGGATACCAGTTCTTCTCTCAATGTGATGCCTAAGGGCACATTGAGTCAATTACTGGTAGAAGGGAGCGAGATGAGGCCGAGCGCCTTGGTTGTCAGAGCCTTTGACGGTTGGACCGCATTTGTTCACCATTACTTTCCACGTGATGGAAATCAATCCGGCGTACAGTTGCCTATTGGGTCGCCCGTGGATTCATGCCGCAGGTAAAGTTACTTCCACTTTACACCAGAAATTGAAATTTATGTTTGACGATCAGCTAGTCATCGTCTGTGGTGAAGAGGATCTGATTGTGAGCGAGTTATCATCTTTTCAATACGTCGAGACCGAAGAAGGCATAACTGAGGTGTCGTTGCAGTGTCTCGAGTTCGAAGATGTTAGCTCTGCTTCAACTAATCAAAGTGGATCACCGAAAATGACTTTAGCATCTACCAAGAGTGCTAAAGAGACCATCAAGAAAGGTGCCTTGTCAGGCTGGGGGCATGTGATTGATGTGGTTGAAAAGCATAATCGTTTTAGATTGGGTTATCGTCCTGGTCAGCAACCTAGTTCACATGGTCAGAAGCAGTGCAACTCAATCAAGTTTAGCAGCGCGGGTTTTCAAATGGGTGACATCGTGGCAGCCATTGATGATGTTGGGCCTAGCAACCAGGTTTTAGGCTTTGTGCGCAAGTGCCCGCCGGGTTTCAAGCTCAACAATTAGACATCTACCGTGATTCCTGTGGTTTTTCCAAATAACATGTAATGCATTTTGCTTTCTCATTCCCTCGTCCTCGCCCGAGACGAGTGGATAGCTTGTAAAGGGCCTCACGCTTTTGCAATATTATGTGATCAATAAATAAAAGTTTTTGCATTCAAAATCATGCTCTATTTTCTTTCTTTATTTTACTTTTTCACAAACAAAATGGCAAAAGTTTCTTTTGTTTGCACTTTTAAAATAGCTCATTCTAAACATATTCATAAACATGCAGAATAAATAAATGCATTGATAACAACATGGCAAACATCCATTGTAATTCTGGAATTCCAATTAACCAAGCCGAAAATTGTGAATTACCTGCTGAACATACAAGGCTCCTTGAGCACGAGCATAAAGAGATTCAGTCACACAAAGAGCCAGTGGAAGTTGTTAATCTTGGTACTGACGAGGTCAGAAAAGAAGTCAAGGTTGGCGCATCTCTCGCAGAGTATGTACACTCTGAGTTGGTCAAGTTATTGAAAGAGTATGTTGATATCTTCGCCTGGTCTTATCAAGATATGCCTGGGTTGGATACCAACATCGTTGAACATCACTTGCCACTCAAGCCCGGATGTCCTCCTGTCAAGCAGAAGCTCAGGAAGACTAGACCCGACATGGCACTCAAAATCAGAGAAGAGGTAAAGAAATAGCTTGATGCTGGGTTCCTAGCCACTTCTGAATATCCTGAATCGATTGCCAACATCGTCCCGGTTCCAAAGAAAGATGGGAAGGTTAGAATGTGTGTGGATTATCGAGATCTCAACAAGGCAAGCCCGATAGATGATTTTTCTTTGCCTCATATTGATGTCTTGGTAGACAACACGGCGCAGTTCCCTGTCTTTTCGTTTATGGACTGGTTTTCAGGGTATAATCAGATCAAAATGTCCCCAGCTGATATGGAGAAGACTACTTTCATCACGCTGTGGGGTACATATTGTTACAAAGTCATGCCATTCGGTTTGAAGAATGCATGGGCAACATACCAATGTGCCATGACAACCCTCTTTCACGATATGATCCATAGGGAGATTGAGGTTTATGTGGACGATATGATTGCCAAGTCCAAAATTGAAGATGATCACTTAGTTCATCTGAAGAAACTATTTGACAGACTCGGAAAGTTTAGACTGCGGTTGAATCCTGTGAAGTATACATTCGGAGTTCGATCTGGTAAACTATTGGGCTTTATTGTGAGTCAGAAGGGCATTGAAGTTGATCCTGACAAGGTTAGGGCAATTCAGAACAAGCCGCCTCCCAAAACAGAAAAAGAAGTCTGTGGCTTTCTGGGCAGACTTAATTACATTTCAAGATTCATTTCCCACTTGACGTCTACCTGTGAATTAATGTTCAAATTACTAAGAAAAAATCAATCGGTTGAATGGAACAATGATTGTCAAAAAGTTTTTGACAAGATAAAATAATACTTGCAAGAACCACCGATCTTAGTACCGCCAGTTCCTGATAGGCTTTTAATCATGTATCTCACCATTCTCGATGAATAAATAGGATGTGTATTGGGTCAACATGACGACACTGGCAGAAAAGAACATGCAATTTACTATCTGAGCAAGAAGTTCACTGATTGTGAGACCGGATACTCACTCTTGGAGAAAACTTGTTGTGCTCTGGTCTGGGCAGCTCGACGCCTATGACAATACATGATTTGCCATACTACTTTGTTGATATCCAAAATGGATCCGATAAAGTACATATTCGAAAAGCCTGTTGTCTCTGGAAGGATTGCTCAGTGGCAGATGCTGTTAACTGAGTATGATATCCAACATGTTACCCAAAAAGCAATAAAAGGGAGCGTCTTGTCTGACTACCTTGCTCATCAACCTGTAGAGGGTTATCAACAAATGAAGTTTGACTTTCCCGATGAGGATGCTCTGTTTATCAGAGATTATGAGACTCCAGACCCTGACATAGGACCCAAACCAGGGGCGTGATAGACGCTCGTGTTCGACGGTGCCTCTAATGCCAAAGGTCGTGGAATTGGTGCTATCTTCATCTCTCCAATAGGTTTTCACCTTCCCTTCACTGCCAGATTATGCTTTGCATACACCAACAATATGGCTGAATGCGAAGCATGTATTTATGGTATTGAAGCAGCAATTGACATGAGAATCAAGATTCTTGAGGTTTATGGAGATTCTGCTTTGGTTATTGGTCAAGTCAGAGGGAACTTTGTGACTCGGGATTCCAAGCTGGTTCCGTACCAACAACACATTGCAAAGTTGATTCCTTACTTTGATGAGATCTCTTTTCTTCATATCCCTAGAGAGGAAAATCAACTAACTGATGCTCTTGCCACTTTAGCATCCATGTTCAAGGTCAAGTGGAAGAATGAAGCTCCTTTTATCCGTATTGATCACTTGAACGAGCCAACACATTATTTAGTAATCGAGGATGAGTCTGATTACAAGCCTTAGTTCTACGACATTAAGAGATATCTGGAAAAACAGGAATATCCCGAGGGTATTACCATCACTGATAAGAAAGCTCTTAGGCGGCTCTACGCAAAATTATTCTTAAGTGGTGGTGTTCTATACAAGAGGAATTATGATTCTGTGTTGCTCAGATGCGTGGATAGACACGAAGCAAATACGATCATAAGGTCCATACATGAGGGATGCGAGGGTGTACATGCTAAAGGTCCTGCCATGGCCAAAAAGATCCTTCGAGTTGGGTATTATTGGACAACAATTGAGGTAGATTTTTACAACTTTGCCAAAAGGTGTCACAAGTTCCAAATCTACGGAGACAAGATCCATGTGCCTCCAACTCCATTGAACGTTTTGACTTCACCTTGGCCATTCTCTATGTGGGGTATAGATATGATTGGAATGATTGAGCTGAAGGCTTTCAATGGTCATCGATTTATTCTGGTTGCTATCGACTACTTTACCAAGTGGGTTGAAGTTGCTTCTTACGCCAATGTTACACGTCAAGTGGTTACCAGATTTATCAAGAAGGAGATAATCTGTCGCTATGGCATTACTAGCAACATTATCACTGACAATGCGAGTAACCTTAACAATAAGATGATGAAAGAGTTGTGTCAAGAATTTAAGATCGAGCACCACAACTCTTCACCATATCGGACCAAGATGATGGCGCCGTTGAAGCAGCAAACAAAAACATCAAGAGGATTGTCCAGAAAATGGTCAAGACATACAGGGATTGGCATGAAATGCTTCCCTTTGTGCTACATGGCTACAGAACTTTAGTTCATACTTCTACTGGGGCAACTCCGTATTCGCTTGTGTATGGTATGAAGGTTGTTTTACCCATTGAAGTTGAAATTCCTTCGCTCAGAGTCATCATGGAAGCAGGTCTTGACGAAGCTGAATGGGTCCAATCCAGATATGACCAATTGAATCTCATCGAAGAGAACCACCTTACAGCCGTTTGTCATGGTCAATTGTATCAAAGACGCCTCAAGCGAGCTTTTGACATGAAGGTTCTCCCTTGAACGTTCCGTGAAGGCGAACTCGTGCTCAAGAGATATTCACCTGTTCGCTCGGATCCACGCGGCAAGTGGACTCCTAATTACGAATGACCTTTCGTTGTCAAGAAAGCCTTCTTAGGCGGAGCCCTGATCCTCACCACCATGGATGGGGAGGAGTTGCCATCGCCCGTGAACTCCGATACAGTCAAAAAATATTATGCATAAAAAAATGGATAAGAGCCCGCTAGATTGACATCCGCAAGGACAATCTAGGCAAAAATGGGTGTCCCAATGGACCAAAAAAAGAAATGTCCATGCAAAAGTTTGGGACAATGAAGAAAAACAATGGCAGCCCGCTAAGTTGAAACCCGAAAGGGCGACTTAGGCAAAAATGGGTATTCCGATGGACAAAAATATATATATATAACATATGTCCAGGCAAAAATTTGGGATAAAGACATTTGACTGTGAACACTTAAGCATATCTTCGTCATAGCTAGACTTCAGACGGTAACAGAGCATTCAAATCGTCATCAACTGGTGCAAGGCATTGGAGCCTAGACTTACAGTGGATGGTAGCCAATGTTGTAATCAATGCAAAACATGATTTCCCATTGCCATTTACATTTGTTTCTCAATTTTATTGCAAATTTCCTCATCAAGGATTTTTGCATCCTTGTACACATCTTATGTACATATTTTTCACATTCAATAAAAATATACTATTTGTTTTCTCAATTGTTTTCTTTCCAGTATTTTGTTTGGTAAATAAACAATTATTTGTGATCACATAATACTATAAAACGTTGAGAACAATAAAAAGCTAAATCAATCGAGAAAGCATTATGCATTGCATATTTTACTGGTGACTCATGCAGGATAAGCGGTAATATCCATTGGCAAGCCTAACGCCTGGCCAACATCGTGATGGTTCTATAAAGAATCTGTTGTTTCCTCAGCGGAACCATCATTTCCTCAGCGATCTCCATTATGGTTCTCCGGAAAGGTTGATTACCTTCCAATCACAACAGATCCATAAGGTTCCCAACAAAGTTGTCACGATGTACCCCGAAAGGAGATGATTGTTCTTCTCCCCGGCACGGGTTGTGTATCATTTCCAGCATGTCGAAACTGTCACGCTTCAGTAGCGGTACGACTTGGTTTCTCATCTTCCCCAAACAAAGGAGATTCTCCGGACCTTGGTAAACTCCTTGCAGCAGAGTCAGTGGTAGTTTTCTGGGTTCATTATCCCGGCAGAAACGGTCATGATGAATAGATTGATCTAATCCTCTCATCCCCAGCAATGTCAACGGTGATAATCTAGAAATTCGATATTTCTCAGTTTCTTCCCAGCAAGAGTTATCACCTGTTGTACCCCAAATTTTACCCTCAGATTCATTGGCCTTTGTCATATCATTTTAGGTCAGCCTTATTCGCATTTTTAGTTAAACATCTCATTAATTATTAATCATGTTTTATTTCATGTCGTTTTTATTTTAATTATTTTTATTTTTATATTTAGTTAAATGATTATCTTAGATTTATTTAGAATTGATTTAGTATTAATTTCAATTTCGCTTTTTTTTTTATATTCAATTTAGTTTATTTTTAATTTAGTTTATTTTCAACTTAGTTTAATTTTAACTTTAATTTTAGCTTTTTTTATTTTTTTATTTAGTTTAGTTTAATTAAGTTATTTGTAATTTAGTTCCCTTTTAGTTTTAGTTTAAACTTTTTCTAATTAAGTTTTATTGATTTAATTTAGTCTTAATTTAAATTTTAATTTTTGATTTTTAAGTTTATATTTTATTTTTAGTCTATATTCATGTCTTTGCTCTAAAAAAAAGGAAAATCTTAAAAAAAAAATACAATCCATTTCTCTTTATTTATATTACATAACAACAAAATGAAAAAAGGAATGGCAATTGTCTGCCCGAATGCATCATCATCAATGCTCACACTACATTCCAAAACATTGTTCTCATCCTGCCATTTTCACAAAACAAGACAACAAGCCAAAAACCTGAATAAAAAACTGTGCTTCAAGAAACTCCAAACCATCAAAAAAAACTATGCGACCAAAGCTTGACAAAGAGCCTAAAACACTATTCACTCCAAAACACAATGACCAAGCCTTTGACCATGTTTAACACAGACCTGCGAACCTGCAGCATAATGACAACAATCCTGCTTCAACCAAGCTCTCCTCTAAACACAACAAGGACTCCACATACCTCTGCTATCACCTGCATCAACCTGCTACACTCTACATTGCATCATATGAAACCTGCAACCTGCACTTTCACAAAACCAGCAGTTGAAAACAACCATTCAACAGACCAATTCAAATTTTTTAAAAAAAAACAAGTTGGAGATTGATTTAAGGAGGGAAGTTGGAAACGGGAATCGGTAACTAAGAGCCTCTCACAGAGTTTTCCATCTTCAGACTCCAAGCATCAATCTCACCATTTAAAACTGCATACATCACACGCATCCCTTGAACTCCGAACCTTCAAACACCAAAGCTTTGCACCTTTTCATCATTACAGTACACACACCATATATCTCGCACCCGGAAATGTAAGTCAGCGCGAACATCACCTTTAAGAAACACCGATGTAACTCACAAACTGTGTGAGATGTGACCACCATCATTAACCTTCATTCTTGAACTCGCTCAAAACCTTTCACCTTCAACAATCATCTTCTCCAAATCCCCATTTTCCGGTGACGTAAACCAGAGTGAAAACCAACATCAAAACAACAGAATCTCCTCCATTTTTCGGAACCACCCTCACCAATTCATTCAATACACCACAACCATCATCGCCTTGCACAAAAAAGAGAGAAACAGAGGCAAAATCAAACAGAGAGGAGAGCCGCCGCGAAGCAGAGTACCAACCTGAGCGATCGAAGGTTCTTGAGGCCACGTTTGCATTGTTTCTCTTCTTCTTCATCTTACTGAAACAGAGAGCTAGAGAGTTTTGAATCATTTATTTATGAACATGTTTATGGCTTTTTGAAATTATTTCCTTTTCCTATTCATGGTGCGATTTTTACGTTGCGAAAGAGAGCTAACGAGAGGGCTTTGAGAGATTAGAGATGGGAAACTAGTTGAGAAAAAGAGAGATCGCGGATGACGCAAATTGATGTTGATTCTGTGGCGTCGTGATTTGTTTTAGTTGAAAATAGGAAACGAGAAGATTGAGAGAGCGTGGAGGGAGAAGCTGCGATCGAGAGAGATAAGGGAGACGACAGAAAAGGGTTTACTGAAAGTGGTGATGTTCATCTTTTTTTCAAATAAGCTTTATGAGTGACATGTTGGGTCATACAGAAACATGTCTGGCCCCATTTGCTTTTTTTCTCTATTTTTTTTGTTCGGTTATGGGCACACTACAAACCGTGTGAGCTTCACACGTGAGCCCAAGTTTTTTTACACCTCCTGAGATGTATATAATTAGTTTTAGAGATTTTTTAGAAATTAGTTTTGATAAGATATTAGTGCAATGTTAGAAGTAGTTTCATAATTAGATTTAATCATTAGTCAGTTTTCAATTAAGTCCTAGTGTATTTAGTTAACTCTAATTTAGTTTTAAGTTAGAATTTCGTTTAGTTATTTACCTAGTTTAAATAGAATTCGATTTAATTTTGGAATTAGCTAGTTAGTCTTTTAATTATATTTTTTTAGTTTATTTAATTTTTTGAATGGACTTTAGTTATTTAGTCATTTAGATTTAGTTAATTGATTTTAAGTTAGGATTAGTTTAGTAAGTTTTTAGTTAATTAGCCTTATATTAATTTTTATCCATATTAACTTTAGTTAGACTTTATCTATTTAGATTTTTATTTATTTATTTTATT
The DNA here is from genome assembly GCA_022829125.1 of Lathyrus tuberosus. NCBI lineage: Eukaryota > Viridiplantae > Streptophyta > Magnoliopsida > Fabales > Fabaceae > Lathyrus > Lathyrus tuberosus. Next base: position 6,053,830 of record JALAZF010000177.1, on the reverse strand, counting down.
CAATTCTTAATTTTATCTTGACCTATCATCATTTTCATTCTAGCTAATTCCCGAGATTCATTTTCAATTTAATTCTTATTATATTCACTGTATATATTGCCATTCACTTTATACCTGATACTGGAGGTTCCCTCCATGTCCCTCTGTTTCTTATTCCTCATTCCAAAGGAAAGGACTGTTCCCGTTGACTATCACGTCATAGCCTTATCTATCATTTTCGTATCTGACTCTACGTAGGTGTCTTGCTGTCAGACCCTACTTTCTTGTGGACACTTCTTTCCTGTTTTAGCCTAGCCTTAGGTTTGGAGTCGCCGTACTCCACGTAGGTGTCTTGCTGTCAGACCCTACTTTCCCTAGGAACCTTGACCACAGTCAAGAGTTCTTCACCCCCGTTGAGGTGAACTACGGACGCTCTGATTTCTCAAGTTCATTTTGAGAATACGTAGGCATAGGATTGCGATGATCCTAGCGAGCCACCTTTTTGTTTTTCTACTTTTTTCTTTTTCCACTTTTTACCTTTACATCCGATGCCTTCTCGGATTCCACCCCTTTTTACCTTTATATCCGATGCTTTCTCGGATTCCACATTTTCTTTTTACACCATTTTATCACGTAGTGAGGGGAACTACAAATGCTCTGATTCCATTCCCGTCAGGATGCGTAGGCACGAGATGCGATGTCTTGGCGAGCATACTTAGTGTACATACCCCTAGGTCTTTCTTTACCTTAGCACATTTCCCTTAGCAAGCAAACATAACATAACACAGATACTAACAAGAGGTTCCTGTAGAGTACTACAAATACTTAGGGTGTTAATACCTTCCCTTAGTATAACCAACCTCCGAACCTAGATTCTCTTTTTAGGGTTTTCGTTCTTTACCCTTTCCTTTGGATAAATCAAAGCTCGGTGGTGAATTTCATGTTTTGTGATGCAAGTTAATTAATAGCTTGATATCCGATTCTCACTGCAACATCACCCTTCGTGGACTTTTTCTCCAGCAGGCCGTCTTCATCTGCGGGTCCTCTCCTAGCCGAGAATGTCGAGTTCGTTTTGTTACAATTTCCGCTTGACCACCACGCAATACTTCGACCTGCACTTTTGCATTGCATGATATCAAGCATCATGTAAGACACAGATATGGCATATGCATCAAGCATACTCCCTTTCTTTTGGCCTGATTCATCTCCCTAGCAGATATTCAGCTAAACTTCAAATCCCCTCAAAACTCTTCTTTTGTCGCCATCGGCCAAATTTTCGAGCTACTCTTTTATTTAATCCCCTTTTACCTTGAATCATCGAAAAGCTAGCGCAATTCGTACATTCAGGTCAACAAGGATTAAATAGGGGCAGCTGTCGTAACCCAAAATTTGACCTCTCTTTTTGCCTTTTGCATAAGCATGTGCATTCGCATCGCTGGCATACGCATTCGCATTTTTTCTCTGTGGTTTTGTTGCCGGAATATTCTGGTTTTCCTAGCCCGATTAATCGCATCTTCACAAAGTCATCACATCATCAAAACAAGCACAAAATAAGGGTTTCTATGCCTATTCATCAAAGCAAGAGGTTGAAAATCGGAACCGTGGACAGAGCACCATTTTTCAGGAAAAATTGGGGAATTTTGGCCTGGTTAATCGATTAACCATTTGAAGTACAAATGTGTTAATCAATTAACACGTGCAAAACAGGCAGAATTTGCTGCTTTTTTATGATAACAAACTTTCACTCCACATTTTGGGATTCTACATGACTCTAGCATTGTGTGGAACATTCTAGACATCTCTAGACATCTCAAGACTATTCAAGAATTCACTCAAATTTAATCCAATGCATCATTTCCAAATAAGTGCACCATGTTCCTTGATGTCCAATTATGTGAACCTTTGGATGTGAAGCCTACATTGGGATTGCTACCGAGTTAACTTCCTAACTAACCGAGTTGACCGCTTGACTCGGTGAGTCAAGTGTAACTAACTCCTAGCCTAATTCTAAACCACCCAAAGCTAAGTCCAAACCAAATTTCAAACCTCTCACACTCCAAACCAAAAGTCTATATAAACAAGCCTTCACTCACTTTTCAAGGGATCAACCATTTTCACACAAATTTCTCACACTTCACTCTCAATTCTCTCACATTCTCTCTGAATTTTTCTGCTACTTCTTCATCTTCATCTCAATTTTCTTCCCAAACCTTACTATAGCTCTTCACCATTGAAGATTAATCACTTCTACATTGGAAGTGATTATTTCTTGAGCTTAACCTTCATCCTCTTGCAATTATACTTGGATTTCTGGAGTTTACTATCCTTTGGATTCATCTCAAGTGCTTATTTCAAGATTCAGCGGTTCGAACTCGTATTTCGGAGTTTCGTCGCAATTTGCATGGTTTCAATACGTTTTGGCTATAATTGAAGATTCTCTCTGGTTTTCTTTGATTATCTGAACCAATATCTCTTTGCAACAATTACCAAGCCAATCCTCCAGCTTGTAGGTTGGTAGATCTCTTTCATTTTACTGTTTCGAACGTTTTCGTATCATTCGCGATGTAGTTTCGATGTTTTTTGTGTGTGAATTAATTATGCCATTGCTTGATCCATGATCTTGATGATTTAATTGATTCCATTGTTGATCATTTACTGTTGTTAAACTTGATTTTTCATGCATAATTGTTTGCCCTAGCATTGGAGTGATTGCACAATCAATAAGTGGCCAAAAGCACTTTTGAAAATTGTTTTTTCTACCCCTGCTCCAGTGTTAATCGATTAACACTTTACAGTGCAAAAGTGTTAATCGATTAACCAGTGTAATTTTGCAAATTTTCAAGTGTTAATCGATTAACACTTTGCAGTGCAAAAGTAGAAGGCCATTTTCATGCTTTTTCAAGTATATTTGCCATGTTTTCTTCCTCTAACTTCCATGGATTGATATGCTTGGTTTTTGTGGATATTTTAGGTGTCATTTAACTTCTGTTTGAAGCATGCTCATGAACTTTCGATGCACGATTTCGATTATTCCATTTGTTCACATTTTTTGGCATTGTATGAACATGAATATTTTCGGCACAATTTTATTCACATGATAGCATGATTTGTGAAGCATATTAAGTGTCATTTGGTACTGTTTTGCACTTTCATTCATGTTGAATCAAGTTCATTCCTCAAAGGATATGCTTAATCTTGTACAATCAACAATACACCTTTTGCTTTAATAATTTTTCATTCATTTGGAAAATTATTAGCATATTCCTCCCTTTTGATTAACTAATTGAAACTTCGTTTCGATTATTAATCTTCCCGATGGCGCTTCTGCTTAGGCTTCCTTTAGAGCTTTCTCTCTCTTTTCAACCGCGGAGTCGGAGCTTTCACACAACACTGGAGCACTGTACCACTTGGAGTTGTTATGCTGTCTGTTTCAACTTTTGCACTACACCCTGTGTGTTAGAGAAGGAATGAGAATGGAGAATTCCTACTCTCATTCTGACCACTTTAGGTAGGGGACAAATGACCCTGTGCCTGGCTTAGTCACCTCTATCCTCAGGCGGTAGCGTATCTCCTTCCCCAGTCAAGTCGATCCTTGATCACTCTTATCTCCTTCAATTTCTCTTGTGATCAATCACCATTCTTGGTTAAGATCGTTGTCCTTGGGTTAGCAAAATCTCTTTGTTTCAATACCCTATTCTTTTCTTGTGGTCAATCGTCGTCTTTTGATTCCCCAGAAGAGTCTCAATTCTTTTTTCTTCGGTTAAACACAGTTTTCCTGTTAAAACACTGAAACCCTTACGGAGTTCGCAATCTTCTCTTGGTTTCTCTCCCTTTGTTTGGTTAACCACTGCCTGTCAGTTAAAACACCAATTTGCACGTCTTCTCAGTTAACCACAGTCTATCTGTTAAAACACTGAGTTCCTATTGGGTTAATCACCTTTTCTTGGTTAATCACCCATTTTTTCAGTTAACCACTGTCTGTCTGTTAAAATACCGAACCCGCATTTTCGAGTTAATCACCTTCTTTGGGTTAATCACTCGTTTTCTTTTTGGTTAATCACAGTTTCTCTATTAACACCGATCCCTCAGCGGTTAGCAACCTCTTTTGGTTCAATACCCCTTTTGTTGGTGAAGTACTGTTTGTTCAGTCAGTATCAACATCCCCTTTGGGTCACAACCTTCTCTTGGTGCTACACCCGTTTTTTTGGTTAATCATAGTTTATTTGTTAAAACCTTTATCCTTGCAGAGTTCCAATCCTCGTTTTTCTCGATTAACCACTGTTTATCAGTTAACATACCAAAATCCCTTTTGAGTCAAACACTTCCTTTGGGTCAGTACTCTCTCTTCTTTTGGTTCATCACAGCCTGTCTATTGACACCAACTTCTTTTTTCCCCACCAGAGCCTTAATCTCTTTTTCTTCAGTTAATATACCGAACCCTTTTTCTCCTGTTTCTGGATCCCCAGTAGGGTCGCTACCCTCTAATTCCTAGCACATTTCTTTGTTCTTCTTACCTCCCCGGTGTAGTCTTTGTCTTTCCTTTTGCTCCTTTATCTTCTTGGTTTCGACACCACTCTTGCACGTTATTCTCTGTTTCTATCATTTCCTTTGCACTTCCTTCTTGGTTCTGACACCATTTCTTTTGCATCCCCGGCGGATCTTTCTATCTCTTGCTCTTGGTTTTGACACCACCTCTATCTTTTCTTTCTTTTTTTGTCTTAGTTCCCTGAATTACGGAAGCTCTGATTCTGCATTCATTCGAATGTATGATACGTATGCACGAGATCGCGATGATCTTGGCGAGCACCCTTCCACCCTTGTTCCATTCCTCTTTCCTTTCCCTGGTTCCTCTGAACTACAGAGCTCTGATTTCCTCATTGCACTATGAGGGTACGTAGGCACGAGGGCCCCAATCCTCCGCGAGCACTTTCTTTCTTTTTTATCTTTTCTCTCTCCTTTCTTTTTAGCTAGAAGCCTTTAGATAGATAACCCATCCTAGCCTATAAGCAAGTGAAATGGTTCCCGTCGAGTACGACGGATGCGTAAGGTGCTAGTACCTTCCTTTCGCATAACCGACCCCCGTTCCCGTTTCTCTTCCCCTTGGGTTTTATCGATATTTTCCCTGTCCTTTGGGACTAGATAAAGTTCGGTGGCGACTCTATTGTATCTTTAAGTGTGCGGTTCACTCAGGTATAAATCAGTCATCTTCATTTAGGGGATTAGGAAACACTTTCAAACACCTTCAAATAATTTTTTTTAACTCATTTGTAATCTCATATAACATCTATTGGAAATATAGTAAATCATCTGCTCTCTCTCTCTCTCTCTCTAGAGTAAATCGTTTGATCAAATTAAATAAACAAATTATTATGTTATATATTTTATCTTCTTCTAATTTATTGTGGTTTTCCATTCACTTTTAACAAATTATTGTATTGCTTTAACATTTATTTTGATTGTCATAAAATGTCTGACACGTCATATTTCTTAATTTCTTAGAATGTTTAGACTCTAAATTACTCTTTTTAATTGCTTTGTTATATTAACACCCACGACAATAATCAATAATAAATTGTTGAGTCAGTTAGAAGAGGATATAGTATTACTTTAACTGCTTGTTATTATTATTATTATCAAATTTTATGTAATTAATAATCATTATCTATGCAATAACTAGTTAAGAAAAAAAAAGGTGTTGGGGTGAGACCACATGACGGTCACGTGGATTATGGTTGTATTGTAGTAAGCTAGATAGATGTATCCATCATGTCCATATAGTAAAGTTCACACGTTTTTCATGTACAGATAACTAAGGCGTAGCCGCCTCGCACGTGCGAGTGCTGTCACTCAACTTGATTCACTGATATATCCACGTGATTTCATTTCTTTCTTCTCTTGTTGACACACTTTCCACTTCCTCCCTCATTTCTCTCTCATTTCCTTTCTCTCTCTCCCTCTCTCTCTCTCTAGAACAAACAACGCGACTTCGTCAGAGAGAAATTTCGATTAATGTCAGGGAAAAAGAAGAGGAAGTTGAAATTGTAGATCATACTTATACTATTTATGCCAACTTAAATATCTTTCATGTAGCTAGACCATCCTAGGATGCATAACAATTTAACACATCAATATATGAAATAAGATAAGTAATCAAGCATTACTTCAGTAAACACGTTTTGTTAAACTCAAACTAGTAGTTATGCCAAAGTTGAGAGATGATATTTAGGATCCAAAGGAATCACACGAATGGTCAAAAAATAATTAAGATAAATATCTCCTCGTGATTAATTATAGGAGAAAGAGGTAAAACAATCTTCTTATCTGTTGATATGATACTTTAACAAAATGTATTTAATGTTTTACAATAAACCATTAGACATCTGAAAAGTGTCATTCATCCACTTTCCTAAAATTCTTATTTATTGATTCATGCATCTATTGTTATATTATCATAAAAAAGTGACAAAATTACATCATAGTTTTGACCAACGCAAAGGAAAGAAGAAAACCTTAAGCAGTGGAATGTCGCTGATGAAAAGAAGCAACAATGTGAGAAAGATTGGTAAGATGACTACCATCCATTCAGCTTTCTTCGGTATAAGGTTAGATGCTGTAACACCCCAAAATTTTCCCTCTAGTTCTTAACTCTAACTGGCTTATGTTTCATTTCATTTTTCATTATCATTTGTGCATATCATTGGTTCTAAGCATGGGATCAAGGTATCTTGGTTAGCTCAAGAGGAGAGTATGTTTCTCAGAGGCTCAAGCAAGGGATCTTATTCAATAATGTATGCATAGGAAAAGTTTGTTCAAGATAACAAAGGGAGAAATGCTCTCAATATCACCATCACTCAAGCTACAAAAGCTTTATACACCTCAAGGCATCCTAATATGCCCACCACTTCCTCAAATGATTGAAATTGGCAAGAGGTTTGAAGTGGATCGCCTCCTCCTATCTTTGGTCATCAATGTAGGGTTTTGGATATTTGGGTATGTGACACCCTCATGGGCAAGAATTTTGAAGCCCCATCATCATTTTATTACACAAATCATCTTTGTTTAAGGGATTCTCCATCATGTTCAGAGGAATTAGGGTTTTGAAGATGTGCATCCATCTCCTATCTTTTTGGACCAAAATTATGGTTTGGGATAAAATCAGTTTATTTCTGATTCTTTGAGCAAGACTTGATTCCATGGTCTCCTATATTTTCTCAAGTATCTAGGGATGGAAGATTAACCATCAATTTGAATCAGAGGGCCTTCAATTAATCAAATGATTGTGAATCAATAGAATTGGGGACAAAGTCAACTGTGCAAGGAAAAAAGTCAACTCCTGACTTTTTGAGGTCAAATTTGTGTTTTTCATGTCAAATATGACCAATGGGTGGAATTTGATTAATAAATGTCAAAAGAATCATGGAAAATCAAGAGTTGAGGGAAATTGCCATTTTTGGAAACTAGGGTTTTTAGAGACTTAGTATTTTTGGCAAGTTTTCATGGTTGTGCAGCTACTTTCATGGCCAATGTTCTCCATGTTCAAGACTTCATTTCATTTTTTGTCAAACATGAAAGTTGTAAAGCATTCTTCTAGCTTTCTTTTGAGTAATATAACTCTTCCATTGGATGTATAGAACTCAAGTTATGAGATCACAAAGTTAAGGTTTTTCATTATGCCAAAATTAGCAAGTTTTTGAACCAACTTTCCAAGGCCTTTTTCATCAAGATCCTAACCTCATCTCAATTTCACGCCAACATGAAAGTTTTAGGTCATTCTCCAAGCTTTCTAATGGAAAGAAAGAGGTCATTTGCTGCAGAGGGAGTTTGGAAACCATCTCAAATTTCTCCAATTTCTCTCACTTAGAATATGCCAATTCCTTGAAGTTTTTGCTTGCTTCCTGCTTGATTCTTACTCACTGGAGCATAAGGAGTCCATTGGTGATCCTAATTTGAAGTTTGAGCAACATTTGAAGGACCAACGAAGTTGCTCCGTTAGGTAATTTTCATCACTTCGAATCTCTCATGTTAGGCACTCTTTTAGGCTCATGTTGGTGCATCTGAAGCCCTCCAGTAATGGAGGCAATGTTTAAACGTCCTTTGTTTTGATTTATGATGTTTTCAGTTTGAGATCCAAGTTTTTATGTACTGATTTCACCATGTTAGAGACACCTTTATGAAAATCTAAGCACATATTTGAACTCTCCATGAAATTTCCTTCAAGATGATGTGTGTGTAGCGTGCGATTTTTGTCGGTGAAGCGACCACCTTATCGCAAATGGGTTCTTCCTCACCGTAACGGTAGGGGAGGGGTGCTACTTTCTTATTTCTTATTTATCCCGTGAAGCTGGAAGGGAAAGGGAAGCTATCTAAAACTAACCTTGCACGCGAGTGTTTAACTGGACAAACGCTAAGAGAGATTCGGGGAGTTCGCGGTCAGGTTATACAATGGGGAGTTGTCAATTACCCATCCTATATGTGGTTATCCACAGGTTGTTAGCAATAGGTTCTGCTTTTATACTTGATGGTGTTTATCTGTTGTGGGTTTGGAGTATTTAAGAGAGAGAGAGAGAGAGAGAGAGAGTTTTTGATGATTTTGGTGAGGTACTGGACCTCAGTTTTGATCGGTGTGAAGGTACTGGAGCTAAGGTTTTTGATTGGTATGCTCGCTAAGATTTCGCAATCTTATGCATACATATTCCCGTTTAAAGAAACATGGAAATCAGAGTAATTGTAGTTCCTCCTATTCTATGGTAGGAAAAGATGTTTTGGTGTCTTGTTCAAAGCCCAAGATTGAAGCTAAAGGAATATTTGTGTCTTGTTCAAAGCCCAAGATTGAAGCTAAAAATTTGACTGAGAGAGAATTTGTCATCTCTAAAGAGAGACATCTCGTCTGTTTGTCACAACTGTTGGGTGACTGATTATAAAGGAGAATTACTTTAACTGGGATATGTGAATCCAGCAATGCCATAATTTCCTTTATAGGGGATTTGTCCTGAAGGGGAAAATTTTAACTCAGTGTAGAGCAATGCCATTTTTCCTTAGGAATCTTTCATGCTAAGAGAGGGACAGTGGCGTGGATGTAAATAATCCAGAGGCTTGCCATTTACAGCAATTAGATGAAAGATAGAGTTTTACCAGGATAAGGGATGGACTACAGCTTGGATATTTGAATCAACAAGTGTGCCACTTACAGCGGTTATCTAGGATTAGGGTTTGTTTTTTATTATCTGTTTTGATGTGTGATATCATGGAGAAATGACTTCCTGCAGAGAGATTTTGATTTCCTCTGAGGGGGATGTTGATTTTTGTGTGCCTTGATCAAAGCCCAAGGTTGAAGCTAAGAGATTGATTGACTCCACTGGGGAAGTCCTTATACAAAGCCTAAGAGGAGGCTGGAAAAGGCTGACTCAATGAGAGAGTATTTATCTGTCTTGTACAAAGCCCAAGATTGAGGCTAAAAAAGAGACTGACTCTTTTGGGGGATATCATTTTATAAAGCCTAAGAGGAGGCTAGGAGGAATCGACTCTGCTAGGGAGGTATTTATCTGTCTTGTATGAAGCCCAAGATTGTGGCTGAAAGAAGATTTTTTGATTCCACTGGGGAATATTTGTAGGTGTCTTGTACAAAGCCTAAGATTGAGGTTGAAAATGAGAAGATTGACTCTACTGGAGAGTACAGTTTGTCTTGTATAAAGCCCAAGATTGAGGCTAGAAAGAGGTTTGACTCTGCTTAGGGAAATTTATATGTTGTCTTGTACAAAGCCCAAGATTTAGGCTACAAAATATTTGACTGACCCAGCTGAAGATATTTATGGGTGTCTTGTATAAAGCCCAAGATTGAGGCTAACTTTTGCTGAGGGAAAGAAGGATCATTATACAAAGCCTAAGAGGAGGCTGAGAGAGATGACTACTCAATAAGAGAGTGGTCTAAGGTGATTTACTCAACAAGAGAGTATCTTTATGTGTCTTGTACAAAGCCCAAGATTGAGGCTAAAAGGGTTTGACTCAACAAGAGAGTGATTTTATCTGTCTTGTACAAAGCCCAAGATTGTGGCTGAACAAGCTGGAGAAATCATTATACAAAGCCTAAGAGGAGGCTGACTTTTGCTGAGGATTATTGAGATCCAGAGGCAGGTCCAAATCGGGGGATCAACTCTTGCTGAGGGTTTCCAGAAGAGTTGAGGTATCAGATGCCTTGAGGTTCTGATGATAAGCTGACCCTAGCTGGGGAAATTTAGGATGAAAGACTGAGTTTTAGATCCTGTGAGGATTTTAACTTTACTGGAGATTGTTTAAACGACCAGGGTTTTTTTCTATGTTTGCAGGGAACTTGAGAATGCCTTTGAGATCCAATAGGAGATTAGATTTTCCGAGTCTACTGGTATGGAAGATTTTATCTTTGTATGATGCCCAAGAGGAGGTAGGTGTTTTAAGGGATGAGTGTCAACCCTAAAATTGGTCTGAGATTTTGACTCTGGAAAGACTGCTCTAGTAAAGGATGACTAAGTTCTGTCTTATACCTTTAGGAGGTCTTCAAGGTCCTTGTATTAAGCCTAAGAGAAGGCATGAGAACTTCTAAGAAACCGGAGGGTCCTTATACAAAGCCCAAGAGGAGGCGGGGATGCTTTTAGGAAGCCTGTGGGTCCAAACCTAAGAAGAGTTCAAGAAAAGTTTCACCGGGAATAATCTTTTCTTTAGTGAACAGTTCTAGGGTTTGAAGAAATTCAAGAGAGGTTTCACCGGGAATTAATCCTCTATGGGGAAATGAACTTCTTTGACAATTTCTAATAGTGACAGTCTGAGAAAAGTTTCACTGGGAATAATGCCTTTCTCTTTGTTCCATATTGTTTAAGCCCAAGAGAAGGCAAAACTGTATCTGGAATTCCTATGTGGAACTAGTTTTGACTGTATTGAAAGAGTGGCCACTGGCTTTAACTAGTTCTAGACTTAATTGTCGGGGAAAACTCTAAGCAGGTATACAAGTATATATACAGTTGATATATGACAAGTATTTAAAAGGATATGAAAGAAGGACTTACAGGCGAGCAAACTTCCATCAATACAGACAAATATATATAAAAGCACGTAAAGAAAACTGATAAAAACTTACATGTGAGCAAGCTTCCATAGTAACAGCTGTATGGTTAGTTGTTCAAGAAATTAAAGAAAGTTTTGACAACAACTATGAATTTGAACCTAAATCAAAAGGGAAGTTGTTTTTGAAAAAGTTGTTGGGGCTTATGCTCAAGGAGAGACCCAGATGAAAAAAGGAACGGTAATCGTATCGTTGTTTTGTAAACTGTACTGGGGCTTATACAATGACTGAGGCCCAAAGATTATTTATGTACAAAGGGGGTTGGGTCTAACACTCTATTAGAGGCCCAAAGTTTATTTTATGTACAAGTGATGGGGCTTACAACTCAAGGAGAGGCCCAAATGATTTATTTTGAAAAGGCGGCGATCGCGTCGCGGTTTTGAAAACCACCGAGGGACTTATACAATGACTGAGGCCCTAAAGATTGTGTATTTACAAAAGGAATGGGTCTTACACTCCAATAGAGGCCCAAAAGTGTTTGAAAATTTAAAATTGAGAGAAAACCCTAATTTTAAATTAAAATGTCATTTTTCAAAGGAAATTTAAATAATAAATGATAAAATATCAACTATATTCAAAAACAAGTTGTACACTTTGAAAAATATTTTGAAAAATCATGGTTAATCATATGAAAGCTTGAAATTCAATTGGTTTTGAAAGATCAAAGTGGGAATTTCATTTTAAAAATTGTATAAAAACAATAAAATGAAATTAATTACAAAAATTCTAACTATATTAAATAAATAATATAAATTGGATTTTTTTTGTAAAATAAAATATTTAATCATTTTAGTGAATTTTGAGAAAAAGAATAAATTCAAAAACATAAATATTCAGAGAGAAATTAATTTTTGAATCAATTAAACAAAATAACTAAAATTCAAACATTTGAATTATGGCACCAAGAACACTTGGTTCTTGCCCGCGCCCTCAGTTTTTGCAGATTTGCATTTTCCCACTTTTCTCCATGATTTCTCAATGGTTTTGTACGATTCAAGTACCAATCTTGTTCGTTTTTGAACAAGAATCACAACCATATAGTTTAATTGCATTTCTATTAAGCATGGAGAAAGAAATCAACAAAAAACCTCAAGAACCCTAATCTCAGCATGAACACAATGAAATTTCATACATGATTGATTTATGGCAATTGATTGAGGGTTATTACTCTATATACATGTATGAACAAGATGGTAACTCACAAATTCATTTATGATGTATGGAACATAGAGTTGCCTACCTCTTGCAACTGGTGATCGAGTTTGGTGATGGAGGTGTTACAGCTAGGTTCCAATGATTTGGACAGCTTCCTTATGTGCCAAGGAGTGTGTTTGAATGCTTGGAGTGGATTGAAATGAGCTGGAATTGGTTGTGGTACCTCAACTGCAACTCTATCAAGAACTTGAGAAATTGGCTGGTGATTTTGTGAATTTAATGTTCCAGATGTATTTTTTGTTATGGATCACTCATACATGATGCTTATGAGGCGTATATGTGATTGGTTTGGTTGGAATCACTCTCAATCTCAAAACCCGATAATGACTTGAGTTAGAAGGCAAAATTGGAGTGAATGGGAGATTTTGAGGAAAACATCAGTTTGGGTGCTTTAGTGTACTCAAACTGATCACAATTGAGGTCTATTTATAGTATGTCAAGTTTCTTTTGGCAGCAATAGTGTGTGGCAACTACAGCATGTCTGTGGCCAATGTGGACCAAATGGAATCTCAAGTCTCCTCTAGCAATTGACTTGAGGTTAGAGCACAGGCCTATGGTCTTTTGGTTTAGAGATAAGGCTTGACTCATTCAGTTAAGCTTGCCTCAGTTCATGTCACCTTGATGCATCCATTGAATGCATTGAAACAAAATTGGAGTCTTGGCACTTTTTAGCTCTTTTAGGTTTGGCATGGCTATATGTAGATTCTTGGACTTTGGAGGCTTGGGGATCAGATAATTCTCCTTTTGTTTTATCCTCAGATGTGTCCAAATGGATGACAAGGCTTGGAATTGTCCAAATTTTCCAAATCAAGTAAATGCACAAAATCTGCCTTGCTTGGGACAGTTGGAAATGGTGATTTTGAGGGATTCATATCTCCCTGCTCAGGTTGAGTTATGGGAGGATCTTATGCTTTTTAGAAAGCCCTCATATGATACAAAACATGTGTGATCATATTTTGTTTTGAAACTATTTGGATCCAACTGAAAAATCCTCATGAACATTGATGTCCAAGGCTGGTAACTTAGGCAGATTTTCACTAAGTGTTGGAAAAAATGTCATTTTCATGTTTTTGTGATTTTGATCACTCCATAACTTAAAATCCATAAAGAATTGGAGTTGGAGGTAGTTGAAGCTTTTGTAAAGTGTAGCAAGACCTACAAATCCAGTTTTGGATCACCCAAAATGGTTGCTTGGATCTCAAGTTATGGTCCTTGGAAGTTGGTACCAAAATCACTTTTGTTCCATAACTTAGAAAAATTTTGGTTTCTCAAGGTTGCCCCTTTTGCAAGAAACCTCACCTTTCTTGATTTTTCTTGATGGATGATGATCAATATCATACATTAACATTGTTTTTGACGTAGGGGAACCATATTTGTGAAAAATTCCAAAAAGTCAAACTTGATTTTGGGCACAGTTGACTTTTTATCGGATGAAATCCAAACTGTGCGATCCTTTGTGAAATTAAGTCCTTGACCTAAATCAAACCTAATGGATGGATTCCATAGGTGTTATAGGGTGTATTGAATCATTTCTCAAGATTTTGGAGCATGTCCTGGTCAAAAGTCAAAGGTACAGTTGACTTTTTCTTCAAAACCCTAATTGTGGTGCAGATGAAATTGAAACTTGTGAATCTAGATTCTTGGGTCAATCTATTGTTGCAAATGGATCAATGTAGTGTATTGGAGGCCCTGAATTCATATCTTGAGGTCTTGGCTCAGGCTTTGTCCCAAAAGTCAACTTAGGGGTGAATTAGGTCAAGAAACCCTAATTCCTGATTTTTGGTAAATGCATCCCCTGAGGTTAAATTGACTTGATGATTGGGTCCATGAGGTCCCTTGGAGTATCTTGGGTTGTGATTTGAAGCATTGGCTCATTCCCAGATGAAAATTTCCATCTGGAGGCCTTGGTCGACCAAAACCCTAATTTGGTGACACTGGCGATCTTGAGGCTTGATCCACTTGGAATGTTACAACCTTATGCTTGATTCTTGATGTGGGAGTCCTCTTGATCCTTTATAGGTGTTTGAGAGGTTAGACAAGTTGAAGATCATGTCATTCCTTGATTGATCCTTTGTCTAAGTGCTCTGAGAGGGCTTGAAACCCTAATTCTTGGTTGTAGTGAAAGCTCAACTATCCTTGAGGAAATTGATGAGGCATGAAGGTACATCCATATTGTGATGATGACTTGTACAATGATGGGAAGTCTTGGTGGTCAAAATTTGGGGTATGACAGTGTGGTTTGATCATTTTTATCATGTTTGATTTGCAACTCCGGCGTGTGTAGCCGGAGAAGACGACCAGATCTAGGGCTCCGGTGTCTGGTGTGTTTGTGCCTGCGTGTAATGCTGACTTTGTTGACTTGCTGAGGTGTTGATGACTTGTGTGTAGCGTGGTGCTTGCGTAGCTGCCAACGGATTAGTGAAATTGTGCGTTTCACTTAAGTTATCTGATTCTTTGCTTAAAATTGAACATGGGTCTGGTTTGTTTGCTCTTCGCACCCTCCAGTTTTAGGCCCAACATGCATGTGAACTTAGATCCTTTATTTCTGATTATTGCTTATACACCCCCTGCCTTGCTATTTCTTTTATTTTTCTTATTTTATTTTATTTTTATTTGATTTTATTTTTAATATTTCTATGCATGATAAAATTCAAGAAAAATGTATTTTTGGTTCTTCAACATCTTGATATAATTTTCATGATTTTTATTTTATTTTTCAATTTATTTTCATATTTTATTTTGAATTTAAATTGAGAGGTGTTTGACATGTTTACCCTTGAATTAAGGTTTGTGTTTTTGATGACTTTGATGAGCTTTCTTGATCCAATATTTTTCACATGCTTTGAAACTTAAATGGTGATTGTTTGGGTGCCATTTTTATGCTTTGGTGTTGAATTTTTGGTTGATTCTCACTTGGCTTTTGATGCTCCTCGATTATTGCTCGATTAGGTTGCTATGTGAGATCTTTTGATCCAATTTTTGATGCAATTTTGCAATTATTGTTGAGATATTTTGTACATTTATTCTTGATGGATATAACAAGAGTTTGAGAATTTATTTGGATTTTTAGAAGACATGTTTCTATTTTTTATTGATGCTTATATGTGGCTTGAATTTGAATGGAACATGCTTGATGCTTGACCTAGTTTGGATTCTTTTTGAACACTTGTGCCTAAGTGAAGTTTGACATGATTAATTGATCAGATCATACACTGTCTTAACTTGATTGAAGCTTTGGATTCACTTTCATTTGATCATTTTCATATTTGTGGTTGAATTTCCAAGTTGACAGTGTTTTGGCCTTGCTTCTTTGATGTTCTTGAACTAGTTCTTTGTGAATCTTTCTTGTATGATTTAAGGGATGCTTGTGGACTTTTGTTTGCTTTGAATGACATGTTTAATATGTTTATACTCTTGCTGTGATGTCCATTGTGTGATCATTTCTCATTTCTTTCCTCACATGATCATTTGTTTCTTACATGGATGACTTAAGTGGATGTTTGTCTAGTTGTGATGCATGTTTTGAAGTTGATCCTTGGTGTTTCTTCTTGCCATTCATGAGTTGATGTTTGGATTGATGTACATGATCATGCTACTGCCATACTTGGATTTATACCCTAATCTCACATGTTTGCTCTTTTGAAGTGTGTCTTACATGAGTTATTTGTTGACAAATGCTTGTTTATTGTTAAGAAGCATGCCTTAAACATTCTTGCTCTTTCTTTGATCATTAACATGAGATGAATGTGATGTGACTTAGTCACTACCCCATCTTGGTTTTCTTATCATTTGACTTCACTTCACTTTGCTTGATGGTTGATAATACTTCTTGTTTGGTTTTAAGTCATTTGTATGTTCATTAGTGCATTGTTTTGCCTAATTGTGTTGACTTCCATTCTTGGAGTTTGGTTTGAAGTGTATGTACTTGGTGATGGTGATTGTCTTGAATGATGGAATATGATGCTTGCATTGTTTAGTGCTTATGCCAACTTTGTTTGAATCTCATGTCTTGGTTTACTTGATGTTGCATCTTCTCCTTCATCTCCTTCTTCTTTCTTCTCTTTTGAGCCTTGAGACTTATTTAAGTCTTGAGTTTGCTTTTGTTTGTGATTCATTAGTATAATGTTTACTTGTGGTTTTTCACATGATCCCTTAGGATTCTTAGCTCAACTTAATCTTTGATTAAGTTAGAGGTAGGAGAGACATTAAGCTTTCAATCATTTGCATGATAACAATTAGGATAGTCTCTTTTAAACTTAACCCTAGGTCTATCTCTTTGCATGCTAACATTAGGTTGAATTCTCCTATACCTCAACTTTAGGACCATTGTGCATAACAATATTAGGATCTAGTTTCCCCTAGTTGTTTTCTTTTCAACCATTGAGTCCTCTCTCTTCTCATCTCAAAACAAAATCACAACACTTAATAAATACAATGAGTATTGTGCGCCACAAGCCTTAAGTACATGGGAAATGAAGAATGAGGGGTCTCCCTTCACTTTTATAGAGTGTTTACCATACGTCCCATTTAGGGGTGACCATGCGACGCATTCGCTCCTATGTCATAGACTTTAGTACAATACAAGTTTCAAACTAACTTAACTCACTTCTGTCTAAAAAACACAAATCAAAGTGCAAATATTTTTGTCCTTCGGGATGGGTTTCAAATCAGTTTTAAAAAAAGCACGTTCTTTTCGTTATACCGCAAACAGGCATCGACCCTAACTGCTAGAACACGAATTAGCGTCGCTCATAAAAAACACTTAACCAATCTGTGGTTTCGTAGGTCAAACTACGACTGCTCTGATTTCCTCTCTCTCGTCCGATTAAGGATACGTAGGCACAAGGCGACGATGTCTTGGCGAGCAACCTTCCCCCATCAACCCGTAGTCTCCCGAACTACGTTGACTCTGACTTTCCCATTGCACAAGGGAATGCGTAGGCCTAGGACGGCGAAGTCCTATCGAGTCTCCTTTTGTTTTCCGCTTCTGTTTGGAAGTAGGCTTTAGATGACACACCCTTTGATTAGACAACAAGCGTGGATCCCGTTGAGTACAACGTACGCGAGGGGGTCCTAATACCTTCCTCTCACGTAACCGACTTCCGAACCTAGACTATGGTTGCGATGACCATGTCTTTCCAGGTTTTCTTTGATCGTTCCCTTTCCCTTTGTCGGGATAAATAACGTTTGGTGGTGACTCTTCTGTTTTTTTCGCTGGTTGTTTTTCGCAGTTGCGACAGATGGCGACTCTGGTTCTCTATGCGAGTCAATCCTAGCGCTTGTTTGTTTTTATTTCATTGGGTGTTTACTTATGTGCATTATTTGTTGTATATTACTGTATTTTACCGCATTTATTGCACTTGATTATTGTTTTCATATTGCTCTGCTGCTATTGTGATGTTGGTTGGGTTGGTTCCATGAGAGATAAGTCCAATATCCAGGCTTGAGTATACACTTAGGATTAGAGTGGAAAGTAGTGTGGCTTGCGTAGCATTTGGCCACGTTTAGTTGACGTAAAAACTCCATATTCAGACGAGGTTTTGTTTTTGGAGATATTCTATTCCGCGCATTGGGGCAGACGATAGAATGTTGACTTAGAGAGCTTATGACTCTGGAGACCGTTCATGGGAAGTTAGTTGAAGCCTCCTCGATTGATGATGATGCCAAACCAGAAATGGTGACCTTATCATCGTTTCTCGACCTGAGAGTCTATGATACTGAGGACCTACTAGGATGTCGTCCAAGACTAGAACCCACATGTGAGAGGGAATGGGTTTTTGCAGGAAACCTTGACCTTTAACCAACCCGGTTTTCTTGTCAGTGTGAATTTATCAACCTGGTATTCTGATTATCCCGGTATTCTGGATTTCTGGTTTTCTATTAGAGTGGATTTCTGGTCCTTATTCAGTCAACAACACAGTAGATACTCAGAGCATTTTGATACCTTGGTCCCATGTTTGCATCTGCATCATCCTTTTTGCATTCTAACATGTTTGTTTATTTCCAGGGATTGTATCTTATCCTTGATTCCAGTTGCTAAAGACCGTCAAAGATGAACACCGGCAAGAAGAATATCATTGTGTACAAGTTCCCTAAACCTGCCTTGGATTCTCTTCTCGGATTAGTGGCTTTGGCAGATCCTGGTGTTCTATCAGATTTCAAGAAAGATTATGGAAGGATTCTGAACTTCGTCCATACTATCATTGACTATGAATACAAGGCCATTCATACTTTGGTGCAATTCTACGACCCTCCGCTGCGCTGCTTCACTTTTCCCGACTATATTTTGGTTCATACATTGGAGGAGTTTTATCTTATCTTGGGGATCCCCATCAAAGCGAAAGCACCTTTCTTTTATTCTAAGGAAAATCCTAATCTAGAAGAGGTCGTTGCTGCTCTTCATTTGGTTCAGTCTGTTTTGGATGAGAGTGTTGCTAGTAAGGGAGGTTTCTAAGGATTTTATCTGGATTTCTTGGTTGTTAAAGCTCGTAAGTACGCTGATGCAAGGAGTTGGACAGTCTTTAACGCAATTCTGGCTTTGTGTGTTTATGGGATTATCTTATTCCCAAATGTGGTAGATTTTGTGGATATGAGCGCCGTCAGGATATTCATTATGAAAAATCTGGTGCCTACTCTTCTTAGTGATTTGTACTACTCATTGTATTATAAGAATGAGAATAGGAGGGGAGGGCTTATTTCGCGATGTGCACCACTCTTCTATAAGTGGTGTCTGGATCGCCTCCCTCAGTCTGGAGCCTTTGTGAATACTTGGAGATCGTTAGAATGGTCTAAGAGATTGACAAGTCTACGGGCAGAAAATCTGGTATGGGTCAATCAGAGTTTGTTGGGTAAGGAGATCATCATCAACTGTGGAGCCTTCCCGAACATGCCCCTGATAGGAAGAAAGGGGGGAATCAACTATAACCTTATTCTAACTATTAGGAAATTTGGGTATGCATTGAGAGAGCCACCAAAGGAGAAGGATGTTCAGGAATTCCAATTTTTCAACGGAGAGTCTAATCCCAATTTGTTAAAGAAAGATGTAGGTGCTTGGAGAAATATCCATAAGAAAGGGAAGACTGTTTTTGGAAAAAGCGGTTGCAAGGCTTGCCCTCCATATGTGGAATAGGTTCAAAAGAGGGTAGGAGAGCTGTTTCTGCCTTTCACGGTCGAGCCTCCATTATATCCGCTAATGATAGAACAACCCACTACTGTGGAGAGGGAGAAGTATAACAAGTTGTGGGGTAAAAAAGAAGAGTTGCACAAAGAAAATGAAGAACTGAAAAGAGAGATCAGAGAGTTGGGACATGAACGGAATGAATCTATCTATACGGCTAGGGTGAAGGCAGAACTGCTGGTCAAGAAAGAAAAAGAACTGGCTGAAGAGATCGCAAGCAGACAACGGGTAGGCCTAGATCTAAAAGGCGCCCATAGTCTACTCAAGTCAAAGAAAGAAGAGTTGGATAGAGCTTGTGTCAGAATCCATAATTTCGACAGTCAGTGGAACACCACATTGACCGAACATAAGAGGAAAGAAGAAAACCTTCAAGAACAGATCAAGAAGTTGAAGACGCAACTTAGAAAGAAAGAAAGAAGAAGTCAAGACAGAGGCATATCATAGACACCTAACTGAAAAGCGACTTAATGAGACCTTATCAGCCTTGGAAGAACTCAAGATTTGAGCCGAAGTGAAGAAGCCCAAAGTTGAAGATCCTAAGCTGGAAGATGTTTTCGGTGATGACGCTTGGGAGACGCACTATCAGTACTTGGAGGAAGTCATGCACAAGCGTGATACTCTAATTCAAGAATTGATTTAGAGGCCGAAGCATCCAAATACAAGAAATCTCTTCAAGGAGGTAAAAGCTTGGTGTGAAGCATGTGAACGTTGGGAAGGGCTGACAAGGGTAGATTTTGATGATGTATCTTAGTCTTTCTCTTGTATTTGATCACCACCAGGATTGTTGGTCAGAATCGCTGAATTTTGTATTCGGATATCTCTCTTTATTTTGGGTTGTATGTATTGACTGATGATTATTACTCACCGTTTTTCTTATAAATGAGCAGATATTATTGGTGTTCCATTCATTCTTGTTGATTATCATTACTAAATTGGAATCAAGGGGTAGATCGCCCTGAGAATACTTAAACATGTCATTTGCATTTGTATTTTCATACTCATGTGCATAACAGGTGTTTCTGATTGGTTTTCTTATCTCTGCCTGGTGTTCTATAGCAGGATTGCGGAATCTCGCATTCATCGGTACGCAACTCGCAACAACCAACAAAAAGCTATGGATCAGGTCCAAGCTGAACTTCAAGACTTCTGTAACCATATAGCTCAATTTATGGAGCTGATGCAGAATGTAGCTCATGGACAATAGCAGTTGAGGACTATGGTTCATCCTTTAGTCACATGTGTTAATGAATAGGGTATTGTTCATGGTGGTGTTCAAGTTGTTCCTCCCGTCAGAGGTAGTCTTGGTGGTGGTCATGTTGTTCCTCCGGCGGAGGTATTCCTACTGTTGTCATCCCTCCGGGCGGAGGAGCAGTTGGGGGAATCCCTGCAGTGGTTGGCGGAGCTGGTAGTGTATGTGCAGTGCATGGTGCTAGGGGACATCACTAGGAGGAAGATCATCAGGATGACATTTTCTCTATGCAAAGTGTGGATGTTGGCCTCCCAACTGAGACTAATAAGAAGTTTAAGCTGATTGAGGAGAGGATGAAAGCTTTTGAAAATCAGAATTCTTTGGGTCTTGACATGGATGATTTGGGCTTGGTCCTAGGTGTGAAAATTCCTCACAAGTTCAAAGTGCCTGCTTTTGACAAGTACACTAGAACCACCTGCCCTAAGACTCATATTAGGGCGTATTACAGGAAGATGTTTTCCTATTCGGATGATGAGAAGCTACTGATGCACTTCTTTCAGGATAGCCTAGCTGGGGCATCCTTAGAATGGTATATGCAACTGGAGAGGACTCATATCCGTAGTTGGAGGGAACTTGCTAAGGAATTTGTTAAACATTACCAGTACAATACAGATATGGCACCGAACATAATGCAACTACAGAATCTTTCGCAGAAGAACAATGAGAGCTTTAAGGAGTACGCCCAAAGGTGGCGTGAATTAGCTGCTAGAGTTCAACCTCTTATGATGGAGAGAGAACTTATAGACATGTTCATGGCTACGCTACCAGGGCCTTACTATGAAAGGTTGGTGGGATGTTTATGCTGGATTTCAGACTTGGTGTTAGATGGAGAGAGGGTTGAGAGTGGTATTAAAATCGGTAAGATACCACGCAGCGGTGGATCCTCATCTGGAGGAAATAAGAAGCCATATGGGAGAATTGTCAAGAAGAGAGAAGGCGATGCAAACTCTGTTTCTTCGTATCAGCAGAAAGGAAATTCCAATCAAAACTTTACTCAACAAGTTACTAATG
The DNA here is from genome assembly GCA_022829125.1 of Lathyrus tuberosus. Taxonomy (NCBI): domain Eukaryota; kingdom Viridiplantae; phylum Streptophyta; class Magnoliopsida; order Fabales; family Fabaceae; genus Lathyrus; species Lathyrus tuberosus. Next base: position 6,032,107 of record JALAZF010000177.1, on the reverse strand, counting down.
TAGTCATTCCGGCTGCGCCACAGCAACAGAATACTGCTCCGTGCCGATATCAAGACAGACCCAACGTAAACAGGTATTTTGAGGCTCCCCCAATGTCGTATGCCCAATTACTGCAACATTTGCTACAATTACAGTTAGTGCAAAAGAGGACTTTGGCTCCACCCACAGGCACTCTGCCACCTGGGTACGACACCAATGCATACTGTGAGTTTTATTCCGGAGCTCTAGGCCACAATATTGATAACTGTAAAGCATTCAAGCACAAGGTCTAGGACTTGCTTGATTCAAAATCTATCAATTTCACCAATGATGGTCCAAATGTGATTCAAAACCCTATGCCTAATCATGGTGTGGCAAGAGCTAATGCTATCGAGGATGGAGAGAAGTTGGATTTGGTACTAGATGTTAATGAACTGAAAACTCCCTTATCATTTGTCAAAGAGCGTTTGCTGAAAGGTGGTGTTTCCGGGGTGGACAAATGATTGTCAAGAATGTCTACTGCAGCCAGAGGGTTATGATTCATTGAAGTCAGGTATTCAGAAGATGATTGATGACGGGCAATTATAGTTTGATAGAGCTAACAGTGTAAACAAGGTTGTTGATAATGGGGATGATGTTGCTACGATATCTATCCCTTACAATACAGTGCAGATTTCAGCACCGGTAAGGCAAGCACCGGTTATTATTACTGTTCCAGGTCCAATACCTTATGAAAGTACTAAAGCCATTCTATGGAATTATGGGGCTGAAGTATTTTGCAACGGACAAAAACAAGAGCTAGTGGGTTCATCAGGTACATGATCTACTGTTAAGAATATTGTGGGGGGCGGAGGTATTACAAGAAGTGGTAGAGTGTTTTCGTCGTCTAAAGAAAATGTGGGTAGTTCAAGTCAAGATAAGGGTAAGCAAGTGGTTGATAATTCAGGACAGAAGCAAGTTGTAAATGACTCTGCACAAAAACAGGTTGATGACTCTTTCTTGAAGGACGTGGATGAATTCATGAGGTTAATACGGAAGAACGATTACAAAATTGTGGATTAGTTGCATCAGATGCCTTCCGAGATCTCCATTTTTTCATTGTTGTTATGCTCAGAAGCTCATAGAAATGCGTTGCTAAAGGTGTTAAATGCAGCATATGTGCCACATGAGATTTATGTGAATCGGCTCGAAGGTGTGGTGGAACACGTAAATGCTGGGAATGGCTTGGGTTTTACTGATATGGACTTGACTCCCGCAGGGAAGAATCACAATAACGCTCTACACATCTCAATGGAGTGTAGGGGTTCATTGTTGTCACATGTGTTAGTGGATACTGGTTCATCGTTATATGTTCTTCTAAAAAAGGCACTCATGAAGCTCGTTACACAAGGGTTGATTTGCACGCCTAGTGATTTGGTGGTGCGTGCTTTTGATGGTTCCAAGATATCCGTGTTTGGAGAGATTGTTATGCCCATCAAGGTGGGGCCAGAGATTTTCAACACAACTTTCTATATTATGGATATTCAGCCAACATATAGTTATTTGTTGGGCCGCCCCTGGATTCATCATGCTGGGGAAGTAACATCAACGTTGCATCAGAAATTGATGTATATAGTTGAAGGTAAAGTTGTCACAGTTGTAGCGTGGTTTTTCGTGACAGCCCACATCCGTCTGCGGATGGGATTGGGTGCTACTTTCTGATTTCTTATTTATCCTATGAAGCTGGAAAGGAAAGGGAAGTTATCTCAAACTAACCTTGCACGTAAATGTTTTCTTTAACAAATGCTAAGAGATTGGGGAGTTCGGGGTCAGGTTATACAATGGGGAGTTGTCAACTACCCATCCTATACATGGTTATCCATGGGTTATTAGCAATTTCCTTACTGCTTTCTACTTACTAGTGTTTATCTGTTGTAAATGGGAAAGTTTCTCCTTTGGGAAGGTTGAGAGATGTTGAAAATATATTTTTGTTGTTTTTGGGTTTTTCGATGTTTTTGGTAAGGTACTGGACCTAAGGTTTTTATGTTTAGTGTGCTCGCTAAGATTTCACAATCTTATGCCTACGTATTCCCGTTAAAGAAAACAGGGAAATCAGAGCAATCGTAATTCCTCCTATTCTATGGGAGGAAAAAGATGTTTGGTGTCTTGTTTAAAGCCCAAGATTGAAGCTAAAGGGGTGTTTGTGGGAATTGATTGAAAGAGTGAAGAGATTAAAGATTGAGATATGAATATCCGGGAAAAACATCTGATGAAAAATAAAAGTAAAGGGTGTTTCCTGTGTTTTTTAGGAAAACTTGAGGGTTTCTGGAGATCCAAAAGGAGATAAGACTGTCCAAGTATACTGGTATGAAGAGGTTTATCTTTGTATGATGCCCAAGAGTAGGTTGATGTTCTAAGGGATGAGAATCAACCCTAAATTGGTTTTATGTTTTGACTCTAGAAAGGACTGCTCTAACAAGAGATGATTAAGTTATGTCATATACCTGTAGGAGGTCTCTGGGTCCTTGTACTAAGCCCAAGAGGAGGCATGAGAACCTTTAAGAGGCCTAAGGGTCCTTGTACAACGCCCAAGAGGAGGCGGGGAATGCTTTTAAGAAGCCCGTGGGTCCTAAACCAAAGAAAAGTTCAAGAAATGTCATTCACTGAGAATAGATCATTTAGTGGACAGTTCGGAGGTTTGAAGAAATTCAAAAGATGTCATTCACCAAGAATAGATCACCTCTGGGGGGTAGAATTTCTTTGACGGTTTCTAGGGGTGACAGTCTGAGAAAAGCTTCACGAAGAATAATGCCTTTCTCTTTGTTCCATATTGTATAAGCCCAAGTGAAGGCAAGACTGTATCTGGAATCCTATGGGGATCTAGTTTTGACTGTTGAAAGAGTGAACACTGGCTTTACCTAGTTCTAGACCTAGTTGCCGGGGAAAACTCTAAGCAAATATACAAGTATATATACAGTTGATATATGACATGTATTTAAAAGGATGTGAAAGAAGGACTTACAGGTGAGCAAGCTTCCAACAATACAGTTATATATATTTGACATGTATTTAAAAGAATGAAAGAAGGACTTACAGGTGAGCAAGCTTCCCACAATACAGTTATATATATAAAGCTGATAAAAGAAAGCTGATAAAAACTTATAGGTGAGCAAGCTTCCATGCTGTTCGAACTAGTATATATATGTATATGTGCAAGTAAGTAAAAGAAAGTTGTTAAAAACTTACAGGTGAGCAAGCTTCCATTGTAACAGCTGTATGGTTAGTTATTCAAGAAATTGAAGAAAGTTTTGATAACAAATATGTATTTGAATTTAAATCACAAGGAAAGTTGTTTTAAAAAGAAACGATTTTAATATCCGGGAAGACATCGGATTGCAAGAGAAACGTAAAAAATGAAAAGGTTGCAGATATCCTATAAAACGTCGGATTGAAAGAGATAAAAAATAATAGGTTGAAAATACGAATATCCGGGAAAACTTCGGATGTAAAGAGATGATGGAAAAAAGAAAAGGTTGCTCGCTAAGACTTTACAGTCTTATGCCTACGTATTCTCAACGGTATCTTGAGAAATCAGAGCAGTCGTAGTTCGCCCCTAAGGGGCACGAACTACAAAAAAATAAAGTTTAAATCGCACGGCGGCGAGAGGGGAAATCTATCCTAGTGTTATCATGCTTGGTTAAATATCCTAAAGTCTATCTTATTCTAAACCTAATCGAAAATTAAGTTTGAACTAAGAGATCATAAGGGAACATGCATACGTGGCAAAACATCACGAAATAAATAAATACACGATAAAACATCGTGATAGATAAAATATACACGGGAGAACATCGTGTGTGAAACTGAATACATGGAAAAACATCATGTGATAAAGTATACACGGAAGAACATCGTGAGATAAAAACATGTACATGGCAAAACATCGTGTAAAATAAACAGAAACTTCACGGCAAAGCATCGTGGAATCAGAGATATACATACATGGAAAAACATCATGTGATAAATTGTACACGGAAAAGCATCGTGGCATCATGGAAAAATATCATGGTAATTGAAAATATACACGGAAAAGCATCGTGTAAAATAAATAGAAAACACACGGTAAAACATCGTGTGACCTCGAGAGAAAATACAATCACGGAAAAACATCGTAAAATAATCAAGGCACAACATCAGGATTTAATCGAGGAAATAAGCAAGTCACGAAATAAAATCGAGCAACAAGAAGAATTATCAATTAATTTAAATATTAATATTTAATAAGATTAAGTAATAATTTAATTAATCAATATTAAATAAAAATATCTAAATTAATTAATAATTAAACAATATATTTTTTTACATTTTTAAATATTTATTAATCTAATTAAAACTAGAAAAACGAAAATTAAAAATAAATAATAGCGAAATATGAAAGAGAGAAATATATGTGCGAGGGAGAGATTGTGAGAAAACAAAGTTAGAACATTGTTTTGGTGTGAGAATTATGTGAAGATGTCTTGCCTATTTATAGTAAATTCAAGACTTGTTGATCAAGCAAATGATGCATGTCATGACATATGAAGAAGAATTTTGTGGTTAACATTCTTGACTTGAGTTTGAATGAGAGAATAAGAATTAATGTATACAAACTTATTAATTAAGCTAACTTAGTTTTTTAGCTAAGTTAAATATCTATATAATAGAATAATATTAAATCAAAGTTAGTAGAAAAAGTTGTATGTGATATGCTACATAGTGTAGTGAAAAGCAAAAAACTAGAAAGGGTGGGGCGTGTGTTTTATGTTGTGGTAGAAGAAAATTTGTGATTTTTGGAGACTAGGAGTGTAAAAGAGATACTAGTAGTGTAAAAATAATAAAACAAAAATTATATTATATATTATAATAATATACTTAATATAATAAACAAATTTAATATAATAAAAAAATTTAATAAAAATTAAGTTATTAAAATCTTGATTAATTAATAAATTAATTAAAATTGGAACCGAAACCGGTAAAAAACGATAAAAACTGTCTGCATCGAAGTGCCCGAAAAAATAAAATGAACACACCAAAACGATCAGCAAGAAAATATATGTATTGAAAAAATACACCGTTTTGTTAAATTTTGAAATTGATTTTACCCACTAAAAAGGCTCAGATAGATCAGAAACATGATGACCGAAAAGTCAAAAAATTAAAATAAGCACACCGGATTAAAGTACGCGAAAAATAAATAAAAAATGATGTCTGAAAAGTTTGATTTTAAAAATTGCCCGGATATCGACTTTTTGCACTGTTGACTTTTCAGTTTGACCAAAAATACTTGAAAATTTAACACGTTAATTCCAGCTAATAACTCAAAAAATATTCATGAAGAAAATATATGATATTATATGCAGACGACACAGTATGAAAACATAGACAGATGAAATGAGAAAAAATAAAAACGCCTGGTCAAAATGTAGGGTATGACAGATGCCCATATTTAATCTTCTTAGACCTGAAGGTATGAATAGCAAAGATTTTAGACATTCGAGGTATAAGAGGATTAAATATCAGAGTACCTAGAATTTTGACCGTGAATGCAGATGAAATGATATGTGATGAATGAAAGATTTTTTAACACTGTGGGGAATGATGCCACAGGAGACGGACCAACATAATTTTCTTAGGAAAGTAAGATATTGTGAAAATTTGTCGAGGCGACAAAAAGTATTCAGCATTTTTTGAAAAGAGAGGGATAAACCCTGGAGCAGAGATTCAGACTTTCGAAAAAACATCAGATGCGAAAGGAGTGTCACACTCTGGAAAATATATCAGAAACATCTAGAAAAACATTAGATGTGGAATGAGACCAGATCTGAGGATATGTCAGAGACTTCTGAGAAAGCGGTTTTAATCTTACTGTGGAATATACGAGAACATCCAGAAAGCAAAGGTAACTTTTCTGGGAAAAAGGTTACAGTCATCAGAGATATTTCAGACATGTATTGGAAAACCCTGAAAAAGAACAATTGTGAGAACAAGATTTGGTTCTGCAATATTACTTCTAAGTTTTGATGATATCAAATGAGTATGTTTGTATGAACAATTTCGTAAGACTAATGTTTGTTACTTTGAGAATCTAACAAACAGGTTATGTTTTCGTTAATTGGAGTGGACATAATGCTAAAAGAATACTTTGCCTACATGTTTCACTTGATGTGCTAAATCTCCTCAGACGAATCTGAAGATCATAGACTCTGATATAATATATAAAGAAAACAAGTTCTGAAAATATGAAGACTGAGGTTCTGATGAACGAAGTCCAAATGCTGAAGATTTTCGCTATCTGATAAAGGTTCTGAAGACCCAACCAATAGTCTCTACTCATGCTTCAACTAAATACTATCTGAAGCCTCTGAAGATATGAAGACAATTTTCTAAGTGAACAAGGTTCTGAAGACCAAGTGCTGAGGACTCCGAAGACGCTGCTCTAAGGACTCCAAGACTTGAAGATCTTAAGAATCAAACTACGTTTTCCCTTCTTACACATGCTCGCAGTAGCCTCTGAAGTTAAGAAGATTAGAAGACTAAGCAACGAAGTTCAAACAAAGATATCTTGGTAAATGTGCAAAAGTTCAAATGAAGATTTCTTGGTAACAGTGCCAACGAAGATATACTGACAAGACAGGACATAAAAGTTTTTATCTGTCCTCACGTTTCTACCAAACCGCCGTCAATAGTCATGATTACCTTGCAACGACTACTTTTACTCAGCTATAAAAGGACTTGAAGACTCAAATAATGATAACAACGACTCCGCTTAACAACACGCTCTATCTTGTTATTATCATTCAAAAAGTCATTTTCTGTGCTGTAAAATAGTTTACATATTCAGCTTATGCTAGAAGCAATACTTTGTAAACAAAACTTCTTTTAAACTTTGGTTTGTATTCCTTGAGAAAGACCTGTAGGGTTGTATTTCTTGAGAAGTCTAGAACTTGAGAGTTTTAGAGGTTGTTGTTAGTCACCATCATTTTGGCTTGTACATTGTATTAATCTATTAATTAGTGAATTAAGACCTTGATTGAGAGAGGCGAAATCACCTTGGCGGGTGGACTAGATTAACTTGATAAATTCTCAAATGAACTAGTATAAACATACCGTGTTATCTCTTTCAAGCTTCATTAAGATTATCATCCATAAGTTAAAGAGTTATCAAAAGGGGGTTAAATTCAAAGAAAAATTTTATTTTGAAAAACCAATTCAAACCCCCCTTTTCTTGTGTTTTTCACACCTTCAATTGGCATCAGAGCTCCGGTTCTGAGGTGATAAAAAGGTTGAATTTTTATCAAGCACTTAACAGTGTTCAGTACTGATCCAAGTGTGAAAAACAATGGCTGCACCTGAACTAAATGTTACTGCAAATGAAAGAGATTCTTATAGTGCAAAACCTCCTATCTTTGATGGGGAAAAATTTGACTATTGGAAAGACAGGATTGAAAGTTACTTTCTGGCCTTTGACTTAGATCTATGGGATCTGGAAGTTGATGGCTACAGTTACCCTGTAGATTTTGAAGGCAAAAAGATTGCCAAAAGTGCACTAACAGATGCTCAAAAGAAGACTTACAAGAATCATCACAGAGCAAGAACGATTCTGTTAAATGCAATTTCATATACGGAATATGAAAAAATCACAAACAAAGAAACTGCAAAGTCTATCTTTGATTCCCTCAGAATGACTCATGAAGGCAATGCTCAAGTCAAAGAGACAAAGGCTCTTGCACTAATCCAAAAATATGAAGTCTTCAGAATGGAAGACGATGAATCTGTGGAAACTATGTTTTCAAGATTCCAGATGCTTGTTGCAGGACTCAAAGTTCTGGACAGAGGTTACTCTACTGCTGATCATGTTAATAAGATTATCAGAAGTCTGCCTGTCAAATGGAGACCAATGGTAACAACCTTGAAACTAGCAAAGGATTTAAACAACATAAGTCTTGAGGAACTAATTAGTTATTTAAGGAGTCATGAAATAGAACTTCAAGAAGATGAACCTCAGAAGAAAGGTAAATTTATTGCTCTAAAGGCTAAGTCTGAGAAGAAAAAGGCATATCAAGCAGAGGAAGAATTGGAAGAATCTGAAGAGGATTCAGACGAAGATGATATATCTCTCATATCAAGAAAGATAAGTCAACTATGGAAATACAGAAAAAATAAGTTCAAAGGACCAAGAAGAAGATTTGAGCCTACACATGGTCAAAAGAAAACTTATGGAAGAGAAGTTACATGTTTTGAATGCAAGGAGCCTGGACATATCAAGAATGATTGTCCAAAGTTCAAGAAAGATGGAAGACCTAAGAAAACTAAAAAGGGTCTTATGGCAACATGAAATGATTCAGAGTCAGAAGAAGACTCTGATGGAGAGCATGCCAACGTAGCATTCATGGCAAATACCAACACAAACAATGTCTTATCAGAAGGAGAACTATCAGACTCCAACGACAAAAGAGAGGTACTTTCACATTAGTCTCTCCAGAGGTTCTGACACCTTTGGATTTTCGTGCAGTAGGATAATAGTGCGGTATTTGTGCATAGTATTTGAGTCTGGAAGCTTTCTTTCGTGTCTGTGTTTGTGATATAATAGACTTAGAACCTTCTGGTTCTGGACATTTTAATGGGTCCTTTCACATTAGTCTCTCCACATTTTAATTGCGCCACTGAAACACCAGTCATGGTACCTGGACAGTGGATGCTCACGACACATGACGGGAGAGGCATATGTTCCAAGATCTGAAACTTAAGCCTGGAGGTGTCGTTGGTTTCGGAGGAAATCTGAAGGGAAGAATCATTGGCTCCGGAACTGTTGGTAATGGTAAACTTCCTTCTATAAATAACGTTCTTTTAGTTGAAGGTCTAATGCATAATTTATTGTCAATTAGCCAACTTAGTGACAATGGTTATGATGTTATTTTCAATCAAACTTCTTGTAAGGCTGTTAGTCAGAAGGATGGATCTGTTCTGTTCAATGGTAAGAGGAAGAACAATACTTACAAAATTAAATTTTCAGATTTAAAACATAAAAATGTAAAGTGTCTTTTGTCTGTCAATGAAGAGCAATGGGTCTGGCACAGACGTCTGGGTCATGTCAGCTTGAGAAGAATCTCACGGCTGAACAAGCTTGGACTTGTCAGAGGTTTTCCAAATCTGAAGTGCTCTTCAGATACTCTCTATGAATCATGTCAGAGAGACAAGTTTTCAAAAACTTCTTTTAAAGCAAAGAATATTGTTTCTACCTCTAGACCATTGGAACTTCTTCACATCGATCTATTTGGACCAGTGAAAACTGCTTCTATCAATGGTAAGAAATATGGACTAGTCATCATTGACGATTACAGTCGTTGGGCATAGGTAAAATTCTTAAGACACAAGGATGAGCCACATTTTGTGTTTGCTTCCTTCTGCACCCAAGTGCAAAACAAAAAGAGTTGCAAAATCGTCAAGGTCAGAAGTGATCATGGTGGAGAATTTGAAAACAAAGATTTTGAAAAACTTTTTGATTCACATGGGATATCTCATGATTTTTCTTGTCCTAGAACTCCACAACAAAATGGAGTTGTAGAAAGAAAGAACAGAACTTTACAAGAAATGGCTCGCACCATGATCCAAGAAACTGACATGGCTAAGCACTTTTGGGTAGAGGCAGTCAACACAACATGTTATATTCAAAATAGAATCTTTATAAGACCTATCTTGAATAAAACTCCTTATGAATTGTGGAAGAATAAAATTCCCAACATTTCTTATTTTCACCCCTATGGATGTATTTGTTTTATGTTAAACACTAAAGAGAATCTTGGCAAGTTTGATTCCAAAGCACAGAAGTGTCTGCTGTTAGGATACTCTGAACACTCAAGAGGCTACAGAGTTTATAACACAGACTCACGGATTGTGGAAGAATCAATTCATGTCAGATTGGATTATAAGCTTGACCCTGAAAAGTCAAAGCTAGTTGAAAAATTTGCAGACTTGGAAATCAGCTTTTCAGAACCTAAAGAAAAAGTAGAAGAAGTTAAAACTCCAGAAGTTCCTACTCACAATATCATTGATGTATTGTCTAATACTTCACAACAAAAGAAAAGGAGAATCTCAACTTTACACCCTGAAGAACTAATTCTGGGTAGCAAGGACGCTCCCATCAGAACCAGATCAGCTTTCAAACCCTATAAAGAAATGGTTCTGGGATTGGTTTCATTAATTGAGCCAACAACAGTTGATAAGCTCTTATGGACAAGGACTGGGTTCTGGCAATGGAAGAAGAACTTAACCAGTTCTCAAATAACGAGGTATGGGATCTTGTCCCAAAACCTAAAGATGTCCATATAATTGGTACTAAATGGGTTTTCATAAACATGCTCAATGAAAAAGGTGAAGTCATCAGAAACAAGGCAAGACTTGTTGTACAGGGTTACAGTTAACAAGAAGGGATTGATTATAACGAAACTTTTGCTCTAATCGCCAGACTTGAAGCGATACGATTATTAATCTCCTTTTCGGTAAATCATAACATCATCTTATACCAGATGGATGTTAAGAGTGCATTTGTGAATGGTTATATATCAGAAGAAGTTTATGTCAAACAACCTCCTGGTTTTGAAAACTCAGAAAAGTTAGATTTTGTTTTTAAACTTAAAAAGTCTCTCTATGGTCTGAAACAAGCTCCCAGAGCTTGGTACGACATATTGAGCAAATTTCTTTTAGAAAATAACTTCACCAGAGGCAAAGTTGATACTACTCTCTTTTGTAAATCATTCAAAAATGATATTCTTATAGTTCAGATTTACGTTGATGATATTATTTTTGGTTCTGCTAATCCTTCTCTATGCGAGGAATTTTCAAAGTTAATGCAAGTAGAATTCGAAATGAGCCTAATGGGTGAGTTGAAGTTCTTCCTGGGAATTCAAATTGATCAAAAACCCGAGGCTACTTACATTCATCAAAGTCAGTACACCAGAGAACTTCTGAAGAAATTCAACATGATGGATTGTAAAATAGCTAAGACTCCAATGCATCCAACTTGAATAATGGCGAAGGAAGAAGCAAGTGGTAAGGTTTGTTAGAAGATGTATCGTGGTATGATAGGTTCTCTTTTGTATCTAACTGCTTCTAGACCTGATATATTATTCAGCGTACATCTCGGTACTAGATTCCAATCAGATCCCGGAGAACCTCATTTAACTGCAGTTAAACGAATTCTAAGGTATCTAAAAGGAACAACTAACCTTGGCTTGATGTATGAGAAAACATCAGAGTACACTCTGTCTGGTTACTGCGATGCAGACTATGCTGGAGACAGATTGGAAAGAAATAGTACATTTGGAAACTGTCAATTCCTAGGGAACAACCTAATCTCATGGTCAAGTAAGAGACAATCAACAATTACTCTCTCAACAGCTAAAGCAGAATACATATCCGCTTCCTTATGCAGTATGCAGATGCTATGGATGAAAAATCGGCTAGAAGATTATCAGATACACGAGAGTAACATTCCTATCTTCTGTGATAATACTGCTACTATTTGTTTAAGTAAAAATCCAATCTTACATTCTAGGGCTAAACACATAGAAATAAAACACCATTTTATCAGAGACTATGTTCAGAAGGGAATTTTATACTTAAAATTTATTGATACAGACCATCAATGGGCTGATATCTTTACAAAACCCTTGGCTGAAGATAGATTTCAAATTATTTTAAAGCATCTGAAAATGGACTATTGTCCAGAATAAGAGTGCGTCAAAATCAAATGTGTTTAGTCAGAGGAAGTAACTATTTAAATCATCAGAACCACTTTGGTAAGAAGTGTCTCAGTTCTAATTGTTAGCTCTTGGATTGGCTAGAATTTTGGTAAAACAAAGTTGTTCAATGTTGATGTCACATGGGTGATGTCTTAACATTGAGTCTTAACATTGGATAATGTTAGGTGTTTAAGTTGTTGATGTTTTGAAGTCTGATGTCGCATGCGATGTCATGACATCAGATATGCAGATCAGTAAAACATCAGGTTTGAGATGTTTTTAGGGTTAAGCGTATTAGCTGGATTTTGGGAGAGTTGTTAGAGTTTTTGGATGCGAATATCTTGGAGGAGATATTTTCTGTTGCAAACAGATTTGATGCAGATTTGTAGGAGTGTTTAAAGGCTGAAGATTTAAGAAGATTTTAAGAGATAAAATCTGTTTTGAAGATTCAGTTTTAAATAACAAATCAGGTCATATATTGTAGCAGGTCCAAGTCCAAATCAAATAGCTATATAAAACGCATCAATCCTTTGAAGATGGGAACGAAGAAAGAGAGCTAAAGACTGAGAGTCGTTTGTGTCTTCGTGTATGTGTTGTAAACCATTCTAGTGTGAAGTGGTGTTGTTGTTTTGAGTTGTTCTTAATCAAAGTTGTGAAGCAGAATCAAGTTGTGTTTTTCAAAGTGTGTGATCTTTGAATTATATCACTGAAGTGATTTAGGGATTGAGTAGTGTTCTCATACCTAAGTGGTCTCTTAGGTAGAAAGTTCATTAAGTAGAGATTAAGTTTAGGAGATGTCAACTGGGTTGTTGAGTCTGTAAATTAATTCTACTGATAGTGAAATTCATCCCTGGCTTGGTAGCCCCCAGAGTAAGTTGTTTAACTGAACTGGGTGAACAATTCTTTGTGTTCTCTTCTGTTGTTTTACATTGTCCATTGCAGAGTGTGTTGTTGTGACATCACACATAACACCACATATCTGGTACCAGAATTTCAATTGGTATCAGAGCAGGCATCCTGCTCTGCATCTGGGTGAGATCTAGGGCTGATACTTTCTGGTAAGATGGACAAGGAAGTTGGTGGATTTGTGAATAGACCCCCTATTTTGGATGGCTCTAATTATGATTATTGGAAACCAAGGATGATTACCTTTTTGAAATCCTTGGACAGCAGGGCTTGGAAGGCTATCATAAAAGAATGGAAAGCACCTGTTGTTGCTGAGAAAGATGATGCTGGGAAAGAAAAATAAGGCAGCTCAAAACTGAAACCTGAAGAAGAATGGACCAAGGAAGAAGATGAGCTTGCCCTTGGTAATTCCAAAGCTTTAAATGCTATTTTCAATGGAGTTGATAAGAACATATTCAGGTTGATCAATACCTGTGAAGTTGCTAAGGAAGCTTGGGACATCTTGAAGACTACTCATGAAGGAACTTCAAAGGTTAAGATGTCAAGACTTCAACTTCTGACATCAAAGTTTGAAAGTCTAAAGATGAAGGAAGATGAAACTATTCATGACTTTCATATGAGTATTCTTGAGCTGTCTAATGCCTCTAGTGCTCTTGGAGAAAAGATGACTGAAGAAAAGCTGGTGAGGAAAATCCTTAGATCCCTTCCCAAGAGGTATAAGATGAAGGTGATTGCAATTGAAGAAGCTCAAGACATCAGCAAAATGAGGGTTGATGAGTTTATTGGATCTCTTCAAACATTTGAGCTAGGGTTAAGTGAAGAAGAACCTGAAAAGAAGTCCAAGAGTATAGCTTTGGTTTCCAGTTCTGAAGAAGCCAAAAAAGGGAAAGAGGATGATTCTCAGGAGGAGCTGTCTCAGGCTATTGCTTTGCTGGGAAAACAGTTCAACAAAGTTATGAAGAGGATAAATAGGAGTTACAATCCCAATGTCAAGAACATTACCTCTGACATCAACAGATCAGGAGAACAAGGGAAGAAGTCTAAAGATGAAGAAAAATCCAGTAATGACAAAGGAATACAATGCTTTGAGTGTGAAGGTTATGGACATGTCAAGAAGGAATGTCCCACTTTTCTAAAGAAGCAGAAAGGGTTATCAGCTTCTTGGTCTGACAGTGAGAGTGAATCTGAAGAAAATTCAGCTAAACTTGTTAGAGCTATGGTTGGGGTTTATGAGTCAGATGATAATTCTTGTGATGATGAGGTTACTTATGATGAACTTGCTATCACTTATAAAGATCTTTTCATAAGAAGTGAACAAGTGTGTCTTGAAGGAGAAGAGCTGAAGAAAACCATAGTACAGTTAAAAGCTGAAAAGACTGAACTTGAAGCTGAAGTCAGTATGCTTAACTATAAACTGGACTCTATGACCAAAACTATCAGAATGTTGAACAATGGTACTGATGCATTAGACAACATTCTTAGTATTGGGAAGATGGTTGCAGACAAATATGGTTTGGGATTCAACAATAATGCAGGTTCTAATGATGTTATCACCTCCAAACCTGTGATGTTAAAATAGATGTTAAAACATCATGACAGAACTCCATCTAAGAAGAAATACAGACACTGGAGATGTCACCATTGAGGATGTTTTGGACACATTAAGGCTTATTGTTATAAGCTACATGGACTTCCACAGAAGGCTCATCAGGTTGTTCCCAGACAGAACTGTCATAAAGGAAGGCAGGTTACCAAGCCTAAGAAGCAATGGGTCCCTAAAGTTAAGGTTACCAGCTTGATAGCTCACACTTCTTTAAGGGTTTCTACCAAAGAAGATTGGTACTTTGACAGTGGGTGTTCAAGGCACATGACTGGAGTTAAGAATCTGTTGGTAGATGTGAAGCTTCATTCTTCAGGCTATGTTACATTTGGTGATGGGGTCAAAGGAGAGATCAAGGGGATTGGTAAACTGAACAGTGCTGGTGCTCCCAGACTGGAGGATGTTCTTCTTGTTAAAGGACTGACAGCAAATTTGATTAGCATTAGTCAACTTTGTGATCAAGGATTCAAAGTAGACTTTACATAGTCTGAATGCATTGTCAAAGATGATAAAGGAGAAGTCATTATGAAGGGAGCCAGGTCTAAGGACAATTGTTATCTTTGGGCGCCACAAAACTCAAATTCTTCCACTTATGTTTTTGCTAAAGAAGATGATGTCAAAATCTGGCATCAGAAGTTGGGACATCTTCACCTAAAAGGAATGAAGAGAATCATCTCCTCAGAAGCAGTCAGAGGAATTCCCAAACTTAATATTGAGGAAGGAAAAGTGTGTGGAGACTGTCAAAAAGGTAAGCAGACAAAGATGTCTCATCCGAAGCTTCAACATGACACCACCTCCAAGGTCTTGGAACTACTTCATATGGACTTGATGGGACCTATGCAGGTTGAAAGTCTGGGTGGAAAGAAATATGCATATGTAGTTGTGGATGACTATTTAAGGTACACCTGGGTGAGCTTCATCAAAGATAAATCAGAGGTGTTTGATGTTTTTAAAGATCTTTGTCAAAGACTCCAAAGAGAAAAGGGGAGTAATGTTATCAGGATAAGGAGTGACCATGGAAGAGAGTTTGAGAATAGAAAGTTTGAATAATTTTGCTCTGCTGAAGGTATAAGTCATGAGTTTTCATCTCCTAATACTCCTCAGCAAAATGGAGTAGTTGAGAGGAAGAACAGAACTATCCAAGAGTCTGCTAGAGCTATGATCCATGCCAAGAAACTTCCCTATCATTTCTAGGCTGAAGCCATGAATACTGCCTGCTACATTCACAACAGGGTTACCCTGAGAAGAGGCACTTCATCCACTATGTA
This sequence comes from Lathyrus tuberosus, assembly GCA_022829125.1. Lineage (NCBI taxonomy): Eukaryota > Viridiplantae > Streptophyta > Magnoliopsida > Fabales > Fabaceae > Lathyrus > Lathyrus tuberosus. Next base: position 6,016,589 of record JALAZF010000177.1, on the reverse strand, counting down.
TGAACTATGGAAGGGAAGAAAACCTAGTGTTAAATACTTTCATGTTTTTGGAAGTAGATGTTATATTCTGGCTGATAGAGAACAGAGAAGAAAATTGGATTCCAAAAGTGATGAAGGAATATTTTTGGGATACTCTACCAACAGCAGAGCATATAGGGTTTTCAACTCTAGAACCAAGGTGATGATGGAGTCCATCAATGTGGTGATTGATGACAATGATAAGCATGAAGATGATGATGTCCTAGATGATGTTGGAACATCAGTTGGTGAAGGTGCACCAGAAGCTGAAGACAGAAGTCCAACTCCTGGTGTTACTGCTGCTGAGCCTGAAACTGAGCAACCTCATAAAGATCCCTCTATCAGAGTGCAGAAGGACCACCCAAATGAGCTTATTATAGGTGATCCAAATTCTGGAGTGAGGACTAGGTCAAGAGATGTTATAGCAAGTTCATGTTTTGTCTCCAAAATTGAGCCAAAGAATGTCAAGGAAGCATTGACTGATGAGTTTTGGATAAATGCAATGCATGAAGAGCTGGAGCAATTCAAGAGGAATGAAGTATGGGAGCTTGTACCCAGGCCTGATGGAGTTAATGTGATTGGCACCAAGTGGATCTACAAGAATAAATCTGATGAACAAGGAGTGGTCACCAGAAACAAGGCCAGATTAGTTGCTCAGGGATACACTCAAGTTGAAGGAATTGATTATGATGAAACCTTTGCTCCTGTGGCAAGACTGGAATCTATCAGATTGCTCTTAGGGGTGGCTTGTAATTTCAAATTCAAGCTTTTTCAGATGGATGTTAAAAGTGCCTTCTTGAATGGTTACTTAAATGAAGAGGTGTATGTTGATCAACCAAAAGGATTTGTTGATCCAACATTTCCTGACCATGTGTACAAACTAAGGAAAGCTTTATATGGTTTGAAGCAAGCACCAAGAGCTTGGTATGAAAGGCTTACTGAATTCCTGGTTGTGAATGGCTATAGAAAAGGAGGGATTGACAAGACTTTGTTTGTTAAAGAGGAAGGAGGAAAACTGATGATAGCTCAAATCTATGTTGATGACATAGTATTTGGTGGGATGTCAGATGCAATGGTGAAACATTTTGTGGAACAGATGCAGTATGAGTTTGAAATGAGTCTTGTTGGTGAGCTAAACTATTTTCTTGGTCTACAACTTAGACAAATGGAGGACTCCATACTCATTTCTCAGAGCAAATATGCAAAGAACATAATGAAGAAGTTTGGTCTAGAGAATGTTAATCACAAGAGGACTCCTGCTCCTACTCATTTAAAATAGTCCAAGGATGAACATGGAGTTAGTGTGGATCAAAGTTTATATAGAAGCATGATTGGGAGTCTATTGTATCTCACAGCTAGCAGACCTGACATTTCTTTTGCTGTTGGAGTTTGAGCCAGATATTAATCTGAGCCTAAGGTTAGTCACTTGAATCAAGTGAAGAGGATCCTGAAATATGTTAATGGCACTAGTGACTATGGGATGCTGTATAGTCATGGATCTGGGACTGAGTTAAGGGGATATTGTGATGTTGACTGGGCTGGGAGTGCTGATGATAGGAAAAACACTTCAGGAGGTTGTTTCTTCTTAGGGAATAATCTGATATCTTGGTTTAGTAAAAAGCAAAATTGTGTGTCTCTTTCTACTGCTGAAGCTGAGTACATAGCAGCAGGGAGTAGTTGTTCTCAACTTGTTTGGATGAAGCAGATGTTAACAGAATACAATGTCAAGCAAGATGTCATGACATTGTACTGTGATAATTTGAGTGCAATCAATATCTCTAAGAATCCTATTCAACATAGCAGAAATAAGCATATTGATATAAGGCATCATTTTATAAGAGAATTGGTTGAGGACAAAGTTGTTGCATTGGAGTATGTAGCTACAGATAAACAGTTAGCTGATATCTTCACTAAAGCCTTAGATGCAAATCAATTTGAAAGTTTGAGAAGTAAATTGGGAATTTGCATTTATGAAGATTAAATGAGCTAGAGAGTGTTTTAAGCAGTTGTACTCTTTATTAGATATTGATTTTATTCATCTGCTGAAGGCATACATGTTTGAAGTACATAAATAGTTACAGATTATCCCAACCCCCTGCATCTAGAAAAGCTTTTCAGTCTTCATCCCAATCATCATCTGAAGCATGTTGGTGCACAAGAAGTTTCTTGCTAGGTTTCATGGTTGTCTCTGAGGTTCTGCCTGTCTTTGTGGTTCCTGAAGTAGTTTCAGCTGTAGTCATTGTTTTGCTCCTCTTCTTAGGTAGATCTGAAGTCTTGTCCTTCTGCTTGAGGTTCTTTGCTGCATCTTTGGTGTTTGCCTGGCTCATTCTTGGTTGTTGTGTGGGGCTGCTAGAAGGAAGAAAGGCTTGTTTTTATAATGCAAACAAGGAGCATAGTTTGTATCGACTGAACAGTCAATGTGTTGGAACTTGTTTTTTTGGGAAGCATGGTGTTTGACCATGTCTTTATTTATGTCAGGACATTGTGTTTGGTGATTGTCCAATTGTGGCTAAAAAGAGGGAGAGTTAGCCCATGCCAAGTAGTCCTGCTAGTTGTGATGCAGAAGTGCAGAAGTTGAGTGGGAGATTGGTTGAACAGCTCAGCTTGGTTCAGTTTTTTAGGGGGAGCTTGACCATTATTATTGTGAGCTGATGGAGTGTGTGCAGCATTTTAAAGTTGTTTGAAGAAGTGTTGCTAGGAGTTTTATACTAAATTTTATCCACTGCTGAAGTCTCTGATGTTGCAGAGTTTATTTTAGCCAAAATTAGCCAAAGGGGGAGATTGTTAGCTCTTGGATTGGCTAGAATTTTGGTAAAACAAAATTGTTCAATGTTGATGTCACATGGGTGATGTCTTAACATTGAGTCTTAACATTGGATAATGTTAGGTGTTTAAGTTGTTGATGTTTTGAAGTCTGATGTCACATGCGATGTCATGACATCAGATATGCAGATCAGTAAAACATCAGGTTTGAGATGTTTTTAGGGTTAAGCGTATTAGCTGGATTTTGGGAGAGCTGCTAGAGTTTTTGGATGCGAATATGTTGGAGGAGATATTTTTTGTTGCAAACAGATTTGATGCAAATTTGTAGGAGTGTTTAAAGGCTGAAGATTTAAGAAGATTTTGAGTGATAAAATCTGTTTTGAAGATTCAGTTTTAAATAACAAATCAGGTCAGATATTGTAGCAGGTCCAAGTCCAAATCAAAGCTATATAAAGCGCATCAATCCTTTGAAGATGGGAACGAAGAAAGAGAGATAAAGACTGAGAGTCGTTTGTGTCTTCGTGTATGTGTTGTAAACCATTCTAGTGTGAAGTGGTGTTGTTGTTTTGAGTTGTTCTTGATCAAAGCTGTGAAGCAGAGTCAAGTTGTGTTTTTCAAAGTGTGTGATCTTTGAATTATATCACTGAAGTGATTTAGGGATTGAGTAGTGTTCTCATACCTAAGTGGTCTCTTAGGTAGAAAGTTCATTAAGTAGAGATTAAGTTTAGGAGATGTCAACTGGGTTGTTGAGTCTGTAAATTAATTCTACTGATAGTGAAATTCATCCCTGGCTTGGCAGCCCCTAGAGTAAGTTGTTTAACTGAACTGGGTGAATAATTCTTTGTGTTCTCTTCTGTTGTTTTACATTGTCCATTGCAGAGTGTGTTGTTGTGACATCACACGTAACATCACATATCTGGTACCAGAATTTCACTAATGAATACTTTTGGGTTGTTCAGATTCTAAAGTCATTATGACGTGTCATTTAATTAGAAAATGATTTTTTCTAAATCATTACATTTATCCAAATCAAATGAATAGTAATTTTCTTGAAATTGACTTAAAACATTATTACATTCATTTATTAATCCCCTGTACGGTGTCTATACCCTTAGTTTTCAAAAACATTCTAAATACTCACTCGAACGGTCTTATTTCTACTCTCACTCGATTAGAAACCCTAAAACCCCAAATCATCTCTCTCTTTCTCCTTCAAACACTCAATCACCGTCTTCATCTTCTCCGATCTCAACCTTCATCATGATGAACACCATTCAAGAAGAAACTATTCGCTTCTCCAAAGAATTTGAAGCAACACTGAATCCCTCTCAGGAGTTACCCTCTTCATCTATCACACCTTCTACAACTTCCGCGACCACCGCAACGATCACGTCAACTTCATCATCTCTTCCCACGACGATGCAAACCATGTGACGCAAAGAAAACCCTCAGTTACTTGTGTTATTCATGCAGACAAGCTAACTGTTCTCAAGGAACTAGATGTTGACTTTGACAATCTTCATGCAAATGGATTTACCCTGAATGATCAACTAAACACTCAAGGATGGAAAAGTTATTTTGACAGACTGAGAGGTCCCACATACGAAGATCTAGTAAAAGAATTCTGGAGACAAGATGAAACTGACGATCTTCATGTTGTCTCCTTTGTTATGGAACAAAAGATTATTATCACTGAGAAGTCAATCTCAGATCTTCTAGGAATAAAGTTCTTGGAAGGAAAAAAGGTTTATGGAAAGACCGAGAAATTTGGCTAGAGTCATCAACAAAACAATTTTCAAAAATTATCAATCTGGGACAACAAAGTATAAAAGCAAGGATTTGCGTGATAATCTGAGGATTTGGAATAAGATTATTCTTGGGTGTATTAATCCAAGACCTTCAAAGAGAGCTGCTGACTTCTTCAATGCAAATCAAAAGTACATGCTGTACTATTTGTACAAGAATGAGAAAATGTGTCTACCATCAATTTTGTGCTACTATCTAAGGGATATGGTATGCAAGACAAGAACAACACCCTCTTCAGAAAGGAAGATTGTAAACTACATTCCCTTCGGAAGACTTCTCTCTGATATCTTTGTTGAAAGTGGCTTAGTGGAGTATCTAGTCAAAGAAGCCAAATATACAGAATACCTGACTGCAAGCATAGGAGAGGCTTTCAATGCTGTTAACCTTAAGCATATGAAAATGGTCATGAACATTGAAGTGAAACCCTTGTCTATCTCTCACAACACTGTGATCAAAAATAGACTTCTAGTAACAGACTATCCCATCTATCACAGAGGAGATAATATAAATACAATTGCTAGATTCGTTGCCATAATGAGAGAAGAAGGACATGACATGACCAAATTCAGAATTGAAGATGTCGCTCCAAAACTTAAATATATTATCAGGAGCAAGAGGAGGCAAACTGAAGAAGATTATGAGCCTAAGAAAAGGAAGAAGGATAACAAAGTTGAATCTTCTAAGATTTCCACTCTACAGTCTCTTCTTCTTGGGAATACCAGTAAGTCTGTTATCAATACTTCCGTTTCATTGAATGTTACTAAAACTGCTACTGCGCCATCATCATCTCAAGCTACCTATATTCCCACCTCAAATCCACAAGTGAGCTTCAAGCCACCATCTTTTTCAATTCCACCATCACCAATCTCTATCCATGTAAATCCACAAATTTCCTTTCCATCAATCAGTACACCTATCCAATCCGAAGCAATTCCTACATACACTTCATCAACAACCACCTCAATCATCCAACTAGATATACCTGTCTCACGATGTCCTACGCTTTTCATCAGAAAATTGTTGTTGAATCCTCAATTCAACACTCTGATCTTCCATCTCCAAATTCTGAACCTCTCATGGTCTCAGTTACCCCAGAGGTATCTTCTCCTATTGATCAACAAATGACTGAATATGTTTTTATTGAGATTGTTTCTCAGCCAGCACCGTCTGAAACCAACTCTGCTGAACCTGACCTTGCTCTGGTCATCTATGATGTACCTCTTCCAACAACCCTTGAAGAATGCATTATTCAATTTCGTAACAAGGCGTTAAAGAAGGTTACAAAGTTAAGAGCAGAAATGAACACAAGTGTCAAGCCTCTAGAGCTTGAAAATTCTTGTCAAAACTTCTAGAAATGGTTGGATTCTGAACTTGCAAGAATTGCAAGCTTCTCAGACGCCACTATAACTATTGGAGTTCAGCTGGCAAAGGAAAAAGCAGAAGCAGAAGAGCGGATTAGGGAACTCAAGTTTTTGGCCGCAAAACAGAAAGAAGCTGAAGAAAAAGCTGCTCAAGATGCAAGACTTATAGCAGAAAAGGCTGCTGAAGACGCCAGATTGGCGCAAGAAGCTGAAGCCACGAAAAAGGCCAAGCAAGATGTTGTAGTTGTTTCCTCATCTGACCCTGCTGTGAAGCATTTGGAGAACGCAATTGAAGAAATCAGAGGAGAACAACAGAAATTTAGAGAAAATTTTGAAGAACAAAAGACTGTCAATACAAATGTCTAGAGCATGCTTCAGAAGATTTTGGACAAGATGTCCTCTGGAAGCACCTAAGCTCGTTTGTGTTTCTTTTGTTTTTAAAGATTCTAGATCTTTGTTTTTCACCCTTGAACACCAATTATTTTTTATCATGACAAAAAGGGGGAGAAGTAATGAATGTGATATTTTGATTCTCATAGTCAATTTCTGAAAAATAACGATGTTTACATGCTAACAACTGTTATTTCTATTAGATTATTTTTCTTTTCAGGAATTCTGATCTGATTCAAACGTCATGAAGTTAATCTTCAGAAAATCAGAACTCTGTTGAAGAAATTAAAATTGAATCAAGACTATGATGATTTCAGTATCTGACCTATTGAAATCAGGGGGAGTCCATCCACAGAAATTCACCAAGTCTAAGACTCAGGGGGAGTACCTCATACGAAGGATAAGCATTCCTTAAAACCTTTTATTACTCTTGCATTATGTACAAAATTATGTCATCAAAATAATTATTTTTGTCATCATCAAAAAGGGGGAGATTGTGAGAACAAGATTTGGTTCTACAATATTACTTCTAAGTTTTGATGATATTAAACGAGTATGTTTGTATGAACAATTTCGTAAGACTAATGTTTGTTACTTTGAGAATCTAACAAACAGGTTATGCTTTCGTTAATTGGTATGGACATAATGCTAAACGAATACTTTGCCTACGTGTTTCACTTGATGTGCTAAATCTCCTCAGACGAATCTGAAGATCATAGACTCTGATATAATATATAAAGAAAACAAGTTCTGAAAATATGAAGACTGAGGTTCTGATGAACGAAGTCCAAATGCTAAAGATTTTTGCTATCTGATAAAGGTTCTGAAGACCCAACCAATAGTCTCTACTCATGCTTCAACTAAATACTATCTGAAGCCTCTGAAGATATGAAGACAATTTTCTAAGTGAACAAGGTTCTGAAGACCAAGTGCTGAAGACTCCGAAGAGGCTGCTCTAAGGACTCCAAGACTTGAAGATCTTATGAATCATTCTACGTTTTCCCTTCATACTCATGCTCGCAGTAGCCTCTGAAGTTAAGAAGATTAGAAGAATAAGCAACGAAGTTCAAACGAAGATATCTTGGTAACTGTGCAAAAGTTCAAATGAAGATTTCTTGGTAACAGTGCCAACGAAGATATACTGACAAGACAGGACACAAAAGGTTTTATCTGTCCTCACATTTCTACCAAACCGCCGTCAATAGTCATGATTACCTTGCAATGGCTACTTTTACTCAGCTATAAAAGGACTTGAAGACTCAAAGAATGATAACAACGGCTCCACTTAACAACACGCTCTATCTTGTTATTATCATTCAAAAAGTCATTTTCTGTGCTGTAAAATAGTTTACATATTCAGCTTGTGCTAGAAGCAATACTTTGTAAACAAAACTTCTTTCAAACTTTGGCTTATATTCCTTGAGAAAGACCTGTAGGGTTGTATTTCTTGAGAAGTCTAGAACTTGAGAGTTTTAGAGGTTGTTGTTAGTCACCAGTATTTTGGCTTATGCATTGTATTAATCTGTTGATTAGTGGATTAAGACCTCGATTGAGATAGGCGAAATTACCTTGGCGGGTGGACTAGATTAACTTGAGAAATTCTCAAGTAAACTAGTATAAACATACCGTGTTATCTCTTTCAAGCTTCGTTAAGATTATCATCCATAAGTTAAAGAGTTATCAAAAGGGGGTTAAATTCAAAGAAAAATTTTATTTTGAAAAACCAATTCAACCCCCCCCCCCCCTTTCTTATGTTTTTCACACCTTCAACGATAACAACCGTAAAAGACATTCAGAAGAGCATTGAATGAAATCTAAAAAAAGAGAAAATATTTAAAGATATCAGGAAATCAATCAGAGACATTTAGGAGAGCATTGAATGAAGTCTGAAAAATAAATCAGGCACATCCAGAAAAGCATTGGATTAATTTGTTGACCAAACTCGAAGATATATTAATGACATCCAGAAAAGCGTTGAATGTATTAAAAATAACTTTGAGGGTAAATCCGAAACATTTAGAAAATCGTTAAATGTACGGGAAATTATTTTTAGAAGACTGGCGGAATGATGAACATATCCGGAAAAGCATCAGATAAGCACATCAGAACAAAAGGTACATCTGGAAAAACATCAGATGAGAAAAAGTCATATCTGGGAGAGCATCAGAGAGACATTAAAGGAGTTTCTGGAAGAGCATCAGAATAAAATAGACATATCCGGAAGAGCATCGGATAAAGAAAGAAAGTTCTGGAAAAGCATAAGAACAAACAGACATATCCGGAAGAACATCGGATAGACGCAGAGAAAAGTTTTGGAAAAGCATCAGAACAGATAGACATATCCGGAAGAACATCGGACGAAGAAAGTTATATCTAGAAGAACATCAGATAAGACATAAAAGTATTGGTGCCAGATAAGTCAGAATTTGTAGAAAGGTAAGATGTTAATAATAACACGACCACTGATGAATGCAAATGAGGATTAAAACACTCTTGAATGCATAGTATATGAAAATGTTATGATGTATATTTGTATGTAATGCAAATGAAAATGCTGACAACAAGTTTGGACTCTTTGAGGGGTGAAAATCAACAAGTTTATACTCATTTGGGGAGTGAAAATCAACAAGTTTATACTCTTTTGGGGAGTGAAAATCAACAAGTTTATACTCTTTTGGGGAGTGACAGACAGAACTGATTCCTCAACACAGAGATCACTGCCATTGCTTAGGGACTGAAAATGCTGTTTGTTAAACACATCTCCGCCATATTAATAAACATTATCAAGTTTATAATCCTCGGAGGAAAGCTGGATAGCCTGCTTGGGGATTTTTCCAAATAAATTGCCCCAGACTTGCTGACTGTTGTAGATGAACTGATTATTGCTTCAGCTTAAATGATAATAACTGTATGCTGTATACTAGGAAAGCTTGCCCCCAGTAATGAGTCTTGAAAGTTTTTCTGAATAAACCAATTCTGAGAAGGACTTACACTGAACAAATCTTGAATTGATTCTTAACAGGCTCTGGAAAGAACTTGCCCCTGAAAGGATCACTGACCAAGTTTCTAAACTGTTTTGAAAATTCCTTGAGAGGAAAGCTAGTTTGCAATAAAAAATGTTTATTTAAACATGGAAAATTTAATGCAAAGTCCATGTAAAAATTTTGAAAACAAAATAATTGTTTTTAGAAAAAGCACAGTAATATGAATTACTAGTTAAAACACGGTGGTTTAAAACATTTTGAATAAAAAGTAAAACAGAAGTATGATACCAAAACAAATGATTTGCAAAAAATGATTTTGGAATTAATTTACGCAACCTTGCCGAAGTATACTTTCGAAATAACCTTGCTTCAATTAGGTCTTTTGAGGGTTATAACGTGGTCTGATTCACGGTTTATGAAAGAAAGATAAAGGCTCAAAATTTGTTTGTGTCCACCCCAACTTCGTGATGTTCTCCAGTCCTAAGCTCAGTTAAACTTAAATTATGCATTCAGGTTCAAAAAGGATTGGAATTGTACTGGTGATAGTGATGACGATGGTCCATAAGCCTTGAGACGGCAGCCACCGCTTCTTTACAACATTTAGTTGTTTTTCATCTTTGTGGATTTTTTGAAGATCGAGGATTTAAGGACCTCTTTTTTGTATTATCTCTAACTTTTGCCTGACCCATTTTTTTTTTAATTTATAGTCAGCGGGATGCTCCCGTTTTTGCCTAAGTTTTTTTTTGACTTAGCGGGCTTTTTCTTATTGATTTCTTCTTAGAAAGAAAGTCACTGCTTGATTTGATGATTACGACGGACCATCATTAGCTTTTGATTTGAAAGACGTTTCAGCATCTGCTTGTTGTATGTGAACTTTTTGAACTTGAATACACAACCCAAATTAAACTGAGAACTACCCTGCCCCTGGTTAAAATTATGGGTTTTTTGTAAAGAAAGAAACTCCTACTTCAAGGCTCAAAGGGGTTAACGAGGGATTATATTCCTTATATCTCCAGTGTTTAGGAATTGAAAAAATGTCTTACATCGTCAGTAAAGTTTATTCGAAAGCGCACCGACAACAATTATGGGTATTCCGTTTTCATCATCCTTTCACAAATATTTGCACAGTAAAAAATTTGAAAAAGAGGTGTATATATATATATTTAGAGTTTTTGTTTTTTGTTTTTTTTTAAGAGAAAGCATAAAGATGCAAATAAATAGATGATTTGAATCAAAATACTGTACATGCTCATTTCATTAAAACTAACATTTAAAGATAAACAAGCTGAAAGCAAATATGATACAAACAAGGAAAATGCAAAATAGGCATAAACAAGGTCAGTGATTAATCAAACACAAGGATGAGTTGTCCTGTCTTTGGGAAGTAACTGAGCTGAAGTTGATTGAAGTTTCAGTTCTGTATCGGTGATGAGGAATCAGTTTGACGACTTACAGATGACTGAAAGACAGATAGTTGGAATGAATTGACGATGACCAAGATGTATGTATGACTTATGCAAGGGATGCAAATGCAATGCATCGATGCAGCAAACAAAAACATGTGGAAAACATGGGTTCAAAGGTTCGGCGTCATGAGGTCAAGGCTCTACCCATCCCCAAGGTTTTTCTATGGTGAATTTTTGTACCTGTCCTCAAAATCATTGACCCCCTTGGGATAACAACAGCAGGCTGGTTCACCCGAGCGAGCTGTAGTATCTTAAGGTAATCTCAAATGAGGGTAGTATCGCGTGACAACTATTTCCGATAGCTTTCGCACTACAAAATAGTCACATGGTTACTGTCTACTAAATCCTCAGTTTCATGGATACCACAATCGAATAATCTACTTTCACAATCGAAGTCGTTAGACATTGAATCTGCAAAGGGTATCTCCACTGGTTTGATGGTCTACCAGGATCGCTTATTCAGGAATCACTCCCTGTAAGACCTCCCATCTATGCCATCACATATCTTAGGTATCACTCAAACTTTCCATATGTGTATTAATCACATTCCCATTGACAGAAAAATAAACACAGATATCAAGTAGGAAAAACAGTATATATATAGTATATAGAAAATTTCTAACAACCTAGACCTCTTAGGAATTCTAATCCTAAACAGTTCCCAGTAGAGTCGCCATTTTTCTGTAGCGCGGTTTTCGTGACCGCCCACATCCATCTGCGGATGGGATTGGTGCTATTTTCTGATTTCTTATTTATCCTATGAAGCTGGAAAGGAAAGGGAAGCAATCTCAAACTAACCTTGCACGCAAATGTTTTCTTTAACAAATGCCAAGAGATTGGGGAGTTCGGGGTCAGGTTATACAATGGGAAGTTGTCAACTACCCATCCTATACATGGTTATCCATGGGTTATTAGCAATTTTCCTTACTGCTTTCTACTTACTGGTGTTTATCTGTTGTAAATGGGAAAGTTTCTCCTTTGGGAAGGTTGAGAGATGTTGAAAAGATATTTTTGTTGTTTTCGGGTTATTCGATGTTTTTGGTAAGGTACTGGACCTAAGGTTTTTTTGTTTAGTGTGCTCGCTAAGATTTCACAATCTTATGCCTACGTATTCCTGTTAAAGAAAACAGGGAAATCAGAGCAATCTTAGTTCCTCCTACTCTATGGGAGGAAAAAGATGTTTGGTGTCTTGTTTAAAGCCTAAGATTGAAGCTAAAGGGGTGTTTGTAGGAATTGGTTGAAAGAGTGAAGAGATTAAAGATTGAGATATGAATATCCGGGAAAAACATCAGATGAAAAATAAAAGTAAAGGGTTTTTCCTGTGTTTTTTAGGAAAACTTGAGGGTTTCTAGAGATCCAAAAGGAGATAAGACTGTCCAAGTCTACTAGTATGAAGAGGTTTATCTTTGTATGATGCCCAAGAGGAGGCTGATGTTTTAAGGGATGAGAATCAACCCTAAATTGGTTTGATGTTTTGACTCTAGAAAGGACTGCTCTAACAAGAGATGATTAAGTTATGTCTTATACCTGTATGAGGTCTCTAGGTCCTTGTACTAAGCCCAATAGGAGGCATGAGAACCTTTAAGAGGCCTGAGGGTCCTTGTACAATGCCCAAGAGGAGGCGGGGAATGCTTTTAAGAAGCCTGTGGGTCCCAAACCAAAGAAAAGTTCAAGAAATGCCATTCACCGAGAATAGATCATTTAGTGGACAGTTCGGAGGTTTGAAGAAATTCAAAAGATGCCATTCACCGAGAATAGATCACCTCTGGGGGAGTAGAATTTCTTTTAGAGTTTCTAGGGGTGACAGTCTGAGAAAAGTTTCACGAAGAATAATGTTTTTCTCTTTGTTCCATATTGTATAAGCCCAAGAGAAGGCAAGACTGTATCTGGAATCCTATGGGGATCTTGTAACACCCCATTTCTACCCGGCGGATGAGTAATAAAATCAGAGTTTTCATTTTAAAAATTCTTCAACATAAACAGGATGTCACATTTTCAACAGAAAACAACTTCATATTAATCACAAATAATTCAGATACATAACACTGATTCGGATGAACTGATAACAGCCTGAATTATCCTTTTGAAAACAAAACAACTTTTATTAATAAGCGACTTCACATAATTCAACTTGTAATGACATAACCTCATGTCCAACTCAAAACAACTTTGAAACAACAATTCTTTAATAACAACAATTTATAGATTCAACTACTAAGACAATAACAACAAATAAACAACAATCGTTCATCCCCCCCGAGTGCTACGTATCAGAGCAAGACCAACTCGAGCTAACAGCATCTAAGACTTCACATTATACCTCAACTTCTGCAGCTATTCTTGAGTACCTGCTCAGTTACCCATAATAGGTAACATCATTACAGAAGGGGTGAGATATCGAATATTATAAACAAAATATGATAATTAATATGCTAAATTAGAATCCTATAAATTTCACCGCTTCATACAACATTCATGCAACGACTAGAAATAAACAACTTAATAGCAACTCCAACTGGTATTGACAGCAAATAACAACATATACCAACAACTTATATAAAAGATGCAAATTATAGTAAGAACAACATATATAACAACAACTCACGACATTAGTAATTTATATCAAGCAACAAGACATAGCAATAACAACTCATACAAGCAACAACTTCACAACAACGGCAACTTCACAACAACAGCAACTTCACCACAACCACGAATCAAGAACAACAGCAACTTCACAACGACTCAAAATGCGACACAACTATGCACATGCATGTGGTACCATCGGAGTAAAACTCCCAACTTAAACATATGCCAGGTTATCGAGGCATTTCAACAAGGCATAAGCCTTCAACGTGGTGCCATCAAGGCCAACTTAATCAATGCCATCCAGGCCAACGTGGTGTGAGCAACGCTCCGACAAAAATGCAAATGCCATGATGCAACGACTCAGCATAAAACGGCAACCAACTCCGAACAACATATAACAACCGCATAACAACTTTAATTCAACACGATTCAACTTTGGCCATAGGCCTACAACTTATATACATCAACGTTGGTCATACGACCTACAACTTTAACATCAACATAAACAACTCAACAACTTCCACAACATAATCAACTTAAACAACAAAGCGACTTTTCGGCATAAACAACTTAATCAACTTTGGCTATTACGCCTTCAACTTAAAATTCGTCCGTGTATCGGAACAACATTAAAACTCAACTGTTGTACCTGAAATTCCACTTATTCAACATAGTTTCAACCAAACAATTCAACCAAAGTCACCTACTAATTTACCCGACCTACCCCGAAAATTTTCGTTAAATTCCGGACAACTAGTTTTTCCGCCTAAACCGACTAAACTGTTCAGTTTTTAACTTCGGTTACTACTACCAGTTTATTACCAACTTCGACTTTCTGTTATGATTTCCTGAAAATCATTTCCAAGTTTCTGTCATGGATTTTTTATTAATCCTGTTGCTGTCAAAATTCTATTTGTTATACAAAACCTGCTATTTTCATTTTCTGTTAAAACTACCACTGCTACCAATACATGTCCAATTTTCTGCAAAAACCTGCTACGGCTATTGTTACATTTTTCTGTCAATTTACCATTGCTACTTAATTATCTTTTGTCGACAACCTGCAAGTTCCTGCTATTAATCATACTGCTCCATTATTTTTTTTGCTGCTACTTAACATGCTCCTTCTGCTAAAACTACCAAAACTGCCATATACGTTTGATTATACCACAATACAAATAAAATTAAGTGATACTATACTAATATACTAATATACTAGTTGAATTATTAATCTTCTAAAAGTTTACTAAGCCATGCCCATTTACTCAGGTACGTGGCAAGATGAAAGAACACAAGACAAACAAAATATGAAACAGCAAGGTGGCCCTCACCATAATAGGAGGCGCCCACCTCCCCACCTTAGAGGCACTCGCCTCAAGCATGTATATTTATATATATTGCTTCTTTCTAAACAAATCCATTATGAATTTGCCACTTATTCACCAATTTAATAATATTATGAACTAGTTTAATACTAAAATTTCTATGATTATTCACTACTGAATCATGTATCAAAAAGTATAACATTAAGGATTAATTAGGTGGCCCACACCAACTAAAAGGCATTAGGAGGCGCCCACCCCCACCTGTTGAGGCCCCCGCCTCAAATTCCTTTTCTTTTCAAGACATGAGACGTCCGCCCCCTAGCACCTATATATATATATTTTTCTTTGCAAGGCATAGGACGCCCGTCCCAGCTTCCTTCATACATTCATACCTGCTATATTTTTTTTCTACCCAGATTACCTCACTTTCTAACAAAAAGTATGCTTCGATTCAATAACCCAATCACACCATACACCAACCATTAAATCCCAAGCAACACAATATCAACAACAGTAATATACACAATTTATATTCAACACGATTTCACCAAAGGCCACTGTAAGTTTATCAGAATCAACACCACAAATTCAACACAGATAGTAGAAATCCATATAGCCCCAATCCTACATATCAATCATCATAACCCAGTTATAATAATCGAACCCACCCTTACCTTAATTTTGATGGCCGCTCGAATTTCCGGTCGAAACTGGGACTTGATTTTTGACAGCATCTCTTGCTCTCTCCTCTCCAACCTACGCTTCCAAACCCTCGTTCAATTTCTGTAACTTCTTTTTCTTCTCTTCTACCACGTACGACCTTCATTCTTCTTAGCCTCCTTTTCTCTCACTGATACCTCCGTATTCCACTAATTCATAAAAATACTAATAATAATAGTATTATTTCTTTTTAACTCCAACCACACAACAATAATACTCTTAATGGGCCTATTAGCCAACACCTCCAAAATTGCTAATTCTCACTCAACAATTTTAAACTAACTTAATTAAATCAATAATCCAATAATCTAATATTATATCTAAAATTAATTCTCCGACTAACCGACTAAATAATCTGACTATCAACTTAACCGTCCAAGCGACATATTAATTCAATTACTTCTTAGAATGATACCGATAATTCTTAACTTCGACTATTTCTAACAATTAAATCCTTTAATAATTTAATTAAATAATTAATTAAATTCGGGCGTTTCAGATCTAGTTTTGACTATTGAAAGAGTGAACACTGGCTTTAGCTAGTTCTAGACCTAGTTGCCGGGGAAAACTCTAAGCAGGTATACAAGTATATATACAGTTGATATATGACATGTATTTAAAAGAATATGAAAGAAGGACTTACAGGTGAGCAAGCTTCCCGCAATACAGTTATATATATTTGACATGTATTTAAAAGAATGAAAGAAGGACTTACAGGTGAGCAAGCTTCCCACAATACAATAGTATATATAAAACCTGATAAAAGAAAGCTGATAAAAACTTACAGGTGAGCAAGCTTCTATGCTGTTCAAACAAGTATATATATGTATATGTGCAAGTAAGTAAAAGAAAGCTATTAAAAACTTACAGGTGAGCAAGCTTCCATTGTAACAATTGTATGGTTAGTTATTCAAGAAATTGAAGAAAGTTTTGATAACAAATGTGTTTTTGAATTTAAATCACAAGGAAAGTTGTTTTAAAAAGAAAAGATTTGAATATCCGGGAAGACATCGGATTACAAGAGAAATGTAAAAAATGAAAAGGTTGCAGATATCCGGTAAAACGCCGGATTGAAAGAGATAAAAAAAAATAAGAGGTTGAAATACGAATATCCGGGAAAACGTCGGATGTAAAGAGACGATGGAAAAAAGAAAAGGTTGCTCGCTAAGACTTTACAGTCTTATGCCTACGTATTCTCAACGGTATCTTGAGAAATCAGAGCAGTCGTAGTTCGCCCCTAAGGGTCACGAACTACAAAAAAAAAGTTTAAATCGCACGGCGGGGAGAGGGGAAATATATCCTAATGTTATCATGCTTGGTTAAGTATCCTAAAGTCTATCTTATTCCAAACCTAATCGAAAATTAAGTTTGAACTAAGAGATCCTAAGGGAACATGCATACGTGGCAAAACACCACAAAATTAATAAATACACGACAAAACATCGTGACAGATAAAATATACACGGGAGAACATCGTGTGTGAAACTGAATACATGGAAAAACATCATGCGATAAAATATACACGTAAGAACATCGTGAGATAAAAACATGTACGCGGCAAAACATCGTGTAAAATAAACAGAAGCTTCACGGCAAAACATCGTGGAATCAGAGATATACATATATGGAAAAACATCATGTGATAAATTGTACACGGAAAAGCATTGTGGCATCATGGAAAAATATCATGGCAATTGAAAATATACACGGAAAAGCATCGTGTAATATAAATAGAAAACACACGGTAAAACACCGTGTGACATCGAGAGAAAATACAATCACGGAAAAACATCGTGAAATAATCAAGGCACAACATCAAGATTTAATCGAGGAAACAAGCAAGTCACGAAATAAAATCGTGCAACAAGAAGAATTATCAATTAATTTAAATATTAATATTTAATAAGATTAAGTAATAATTTAATTAATCAATATTAAATAAAAATAACTAAATTAATTAATAATTAAACAATATATTTTTTTACATTTTTAAATATTTATTAATCTAATTAAAACTAGAAATAAGAAAATTAAAAATAAATAATAGAGAAATATATGTGTGAGGGAGAGATTGTGAGAAAACAAAGTTAGAACATTGTTTTGGTGTGAGAATTATGTGAAAATGTCTTGCCTGTTTATAGTAAATTCAAGACTTATTAATCAAGCAAATGATGCATTGCCATGACATATGAAGAAGAATTTTGTGGTTAACATTCTTGACTTGAGTTTGAATGAGAGAATAAGAATTAATGTATACAAACTTATTAATTAAGCTAACTTAGTTTTTAAGGTAAGTTAAATATCTATATAATAGAATAATATTAAATCAAAGTTAGTAGAAAAAGTGGTATGTGATATGCTACATAGTGTAGTGAAAAGCAAAAAACAAGAAAGGGTGGGGCGTGTGTTTTATATTGTGGTAGAAGAAAATTTGTGATTTTTTGAGACTAATATTTTAAAAGAGAGACTAGTAGTGTAAAAATAATAAAACAAAAATTATATTATATATTATAATAATATACTTAATATAATAAACAAATTAAATATAATAAATTTTTTTAATAAAAATTAAGTTATTAAAATCTTGATTAATTAATAAATTAATTAAAATTGGAACCGAAACCGGTAAAAAACGATAAAAACTGTCCGTATCGAAGTGTCCGAAAAAATAAAATGAACACACCAAAACGATCAGCAAGAAAAAATATATATTGAAAAAATACACCGTTTTGTCAAATTTTGAAATTGATTTTACCCGCTAAAAAGACTCAGACAGATCAGAAACATGATGACCGGAAAGTCAAAAAATTAAAATAAGCACACCGAGTTAAAGTACGCGAAAAATAAATAAAAAATGATGTCTGAAAAGTTTGATTTTAAAAATTGCCCTGATACCGACTTTTTGCACTGTTGACTTTTCAGTTTGACCAAAAATACCTGAAAATTTAACACGTTAATTCCAGCTAATAACTCAAAAAAGTTCATGAAGAAAATATATGATATTATATGCAGACGACACAGTATGAAAATAGATAGATGAAATGAGAAAAAATAAAAACGCCTGGTCAAAATTTAGGGTATGACAACAGTGTGTGGTGAGGAGGACATAATGGTTAGTCATCTGTCAACCTTCAAATATGTGAAAATTGATGGTGAAATTCATAAAACTGATCAGATCCCGAAAGAGCCTCCTGTGGAGGTCAAAGAGCCTGAAGTTTCAATGTCTTCATTTAAGGATGCACGTGCAGTGGTAGAGTCTGGTGATTCTCAGAGGTGGGGCCAGGTTCTGGAAATTCCAATGAAGCATAATAAGCACGGTTTGGGATACAAGCCATCCAGGTCGTCTCAAGAGCCGCCTAAATATAGTGGCCTGGTTCAGTTTACCAATGTTGGAGTATTTTTCAACAGAATTAATGTTATTGGGGATGATGAAGGTGACCGTGATTGCGATATGGATGAGTGGATCCGTTCGTGTGTTCCTGGTCAGGAGTTGTGTAACTGGTCTTCCTAGGAAGTCATCCAATTCACCGACGAAGAATAATTGTTATTGTTTTTTGCATATGTTAAGTCCTATGTTCTGCCCAAGACGTAGTGATTCCTTTCTGTAGGGCCACAATGTTTTCATTTTCAATTTCATCATTAATAAAGAATGTTTTTGCATTCAAATATTTTGCTCCCTGTTTTTCCTTTTTTTTCTTTTGCATTTAATGAAAGAAAAATGGCAATGTGTTTTTGTTTGTTCATTTGTTGCATTCATAATAAACATAAAACATCACTCATGCAGGTTTATCAGTTCAGATTTCAGCGATAATGATTCAGCTATGGCTCGGTATGACTTCAACAATCCCATTTATCAGACTGAAGAAGAGACTGACGAAGACTATGACGTGCCTGAAGAATTAGCCAGACTGCTGAAACAGGAGGAACAAATCATTTTACCTCATCAGGAGGATATCGGGACTACTAATTTGGGCACCGAGGACGTGAAAAAGGAAGTTAGAATTGGGGCTGCCTTGGAAGACATTGTTAAGGGAAGATTGATTGAAATGTTGCGAGAGTATGTGGACATATTCGCCTGGTCTTACCAAGATATGCCTGGGCTTGACACGAATATTGTTGTACACCGGTTGCTGCTTAAAGAGGGTTGTCCTCCGGTAAAGCAGAAATTGAGGAGAACAAGACCGGACATGGTTGTCAAAATCAAAGAAGAAGTTCAAAAGCAGTTAGATGCTGGTTTTCTTGTCGTAACGAATTATCCTCCGCGGGTTGCTAATATTGTTCCTGTACCTAAGAAGGATGGAAAGGTCGGGATATGTGTTGATTATCGAGACTTGAATAGAGCAAACCCAAAAGATGATTTCTGCTTCCCCACATCGACGTGTTAGTTGACAGCACTGCTCAGTATTCCATATTTTCCTTCATGGATGGCTTCTCTGGGTATAACCAAATCAAAATAGCCCTAGAGGACATGGAGAAGACGACGTTCATAACACCGTGGGGAACTTTCTGTTACAAGGTAATGCCCTTTGGATTGAAAAATGTTGGGGCAACCTATCAGCGGGCGATGGTGACTCTCTTTCATGATATGATTCACAAAGAAATTGAGGTCTATGTTGATGACATGATTGCGAAGTCCCAAACGGAGGAAGAGCATTTGGTGAATCTTCAGAAGCTGTTTGAAAGGTTGAGGAAATTCAAATTGAGGTTGAATACGAATAAATTCACCTTCGGGGTGAGATCTGGTAAATTGTTGGGCTTCATTGTTAGCGAAAGAGGTATTGAGGTAGATCCTGCTAAAGTAAAAGCCATACAAGAAATGATTGAACCGAGAACAAAAAAAGAGGTTTGTGGTTTCTTTGGGAGATTGAACTACATAGCTAGGTTCATCTCTCATCTTACGGTCACGTGTGAACCAATATTCAAATTACTGAGAAAAGATCAAGAGGTCAGGTGGAATGAAAACTGTCAAAAGGCGTTCGAAAAAATAAAAGAATATTTGCAGGAACCTCCAACCCTCATGCCGCCAGTTCCAGGAAGACCATTGATTATGTATCTTATGGTTCTTGAGAATTCAATGGGGTGTGTGCTCGGTCAACACGACGAGACAGGTAGAAAAGAGCATGCCATCTACTACCTGAGTAAAAAGTTCACTGATTGTGAGTCAAGGTACTCGATGCTGGAAAAGACATGTTGTGCACTCACTTGGGCAGCTAAACGTTTGAGGCAGTATATGTTAAACCACACAACCCTGTTGATTTCGAAGATGGATCCGATTAAGTACGTGTTTAAGAAGTAAGCACTTTCTAGGAGGATATCTCGTTGGTAGATGGTTTTGACAGAATACGATATTCAATATGTGTCCCAGAAAGGCATTAAGGGAAGTGTTCTGTCAAAATATCTTGCTCAACAACCGATCGAGGATTATCAACCGATGAAGTTTGAATTTCTGGATGAGCATATCATGTTTTTGAAGATGAATGACTGTGATGACCCTTTGCCTGATGAAGGACCTGAAATTGGATCTCAGTGGAGTTTAATATTTTATGGGGCTGTAAATTCATATGGTAACGGAATCAGGGCAATCATCACCACTCCAGAGGTTCTCATATACCCTTCACTGCCCGATTAGCGTTCATATGCACCAAAAATGAGGCAGAGTATGAAGCATGCATCATGGGGTTGGAAGAGGCCATTGATTTGAGAATCAAGAACCTTGATGTGTATGGTGATTCTGCGTTGGTGATTAATCAGATTAAAGGTGAATGGGAGACTCGTCAGGCAAATTTGGTGCCTTACAAGAACTACGCCAGAAGGTTGTCACCGTTCTTTGATAGGGTTGACTTTCATCATGTACCCCGGGCTGAAAATTAGATGGTCGATGCGTTGGCAACGTTGGCTTCAATGTACAAGGTGAATTTATGGAATGAAGTTCCGTCAATCAGAATTATGCGTCTGGACAGACCGACCTTCGTGTTTGCAGCCGAAGAGGTATTAGATGGCAAGCCTTGGTATCATGACATCAAGTGCTTTCTCAAGAGTCAAGAGTACCCAGCCAGGGCATCTACCAAGGATAAGAACTTTGAGGAGGTTAACAGGCAATTTCTTTTTGAACGAGGATGATGTGTTGTATAAAAGGAATTTTGACATGGTCTTACTGGGTTGTGTTGATGAACATGAGGCAGACCTGTTGATGGAAGAGGTTCACGAGTGGTCTTTCGGTACTCATGCCAATGGGCATGCTATGGCTAGAAAACTATTGAGGGCAGGGTATTACTGGATGACTATGGAGTCCGATTGTTTCAAATACGCCAAGAAATGCCATAAATGCTAGATTTATGATGATAAAGTGCACGTACCGCCTACTCCTCTGAACGTATTGAAATCTCCTTGGCCCTTTGCTATGTGGGGCATTGATATGATTGGAAAGATTGAGCCGACTGCTTCCAATGGGCATCGTTTTATTCTGGTTGCTATTGATTATTTCACGAAGTGGGTAGAAGCAGCCTCGTTTGCCAACGTCACCAGATAAGTGGTCACCCGGTTTATAAAGAAGGACATCATCTGTCGTTACGGTATCCCAGAGAGAATCATTACTGATAATGGTTCAAATTTGAATAACAAGATGATGAAGGAGCTATGCCAGATCTTTAAAATCGAACATCACAATTCTTCTCCATATCGTCCGAAGATGAATGGCGTTGTTGAGGAGCAAACAAGAATATCAAGAAGATTGTGCAGAAAATGGTGGTAACGTATAAAGATTGGTATGAGATGTTTCCCTTTGCTTTACACGGTTATCGTACTTCGGTACGTACATCGACAGGGGCAAGTCCTTTCTCACTGGTGTGTGGTATGGAGGCGGTCCTACCATTAGAGGTTGAGATTCCATCTTTACGAATTTTGGCTGATTTGAAACTTGATGAAGCCGAATGGGTACGATCCAGGTTGGATCAACTGAACCTTATTGAAGAGAAGAGACTGGCAGCCATTACACATGGTCGGTTATACCAGAGCAGGATGAAGAAGACCTTTGATCAAAAAGTGCGTCCTCGGTGTTTTCAGACAGGCGACTTGGTTTTGAAAATGATCATTCCTCCTCAGACAGATCACAGGGGCAAATGGACTCCAAACTACAAAGGGCCATATGTTGTGAGAAAGGTTTTCTCTGGTGGAGCCTTGTTACTCTCAACTATGGATGGCGAAGATTTTACATCCCCTATGAACGCAGACGCAGTAAAAAAATACTTTGCATAAAAAGAGACCCGTTGGACGACAAAAAGAAAAGTCCAGGCAAAAAAGGGCATCTCGGCGAACCAAAAAAAAAGAAAAAGGTTTGAGAAAAATTAGGAATAAAAGGAATAAAGAAAAGAATAAACCCGCAAAGTTGAAAACCTGAAAGGGCAACTTTGGCAAAAATGGGTATCCCGGTGGATTGAAAACCCAAAAGGGCGATCCAGGCAAAAGTTAGGGATTTGAAAGCGAGAGGTTGCGGTTTGTGTTTGATCTGTGAACACTTTTGATACGTGGGAATTTTGAAGGAGAGGAATTAGTCCAGTCAGTCTTTTCGAAAGTCAAAGCATCTGCAGATATAGAAGACATATGGGTCATAACTGAATCAAAGCATGGTGGATATTTGTTCCCACATTGGCGACATATGTATTTTCTTTTCACTTTTGTGCGATTACCTCTTTTCAGGAATTATATTCCAATTGTAAATGCCTATTTACAGGCTAATTCAATCAATAAAATTTTCATTTCACTCAAAAATCTTTCCACTTCTGTTTTTACTTTTACTGTTTTATTTGCAAAAACGTCTGATATTTTTGATAAACATTGCAGGTGAAAACATTAAGCTTTACAGAGCATATCGAAAACAATGAAAATTGCTTGAGCGATGGATATTAGGGATGGTAGTCGAGGTGGTCATTTCGCATATAGAACATTCTGTTGTTTGATGTGTGTTTCTAGGGTGACAAGATTTTTTCTCCCCAGCAGAGTATTGGGAATTTCTCTCTCCCCAGCAAGAGTGCAGAGGATTGCTTTCCCCAGTCAGATTAGTTTATTACTCTCCATCGAGTATTCAGAAATTGAATGTCCCAGACAGGATAATGTTGCGTCTCCAGCAGGAGACTTGTTGGATGTCTCTCCCTGGTAGATATTTTATATCCCCCACAAAGTCTTGATGTCTACTTTCCTCCTCGGATCAGGAAGTGTAATTTCGCCAGCAACGGTGTGCTCTTATCCCCAGCAGGGTAAGGTTAAAGTCATTTCCCCAACAGCAGGTTAAGTTTAATGATATTCCCCAGCAGGTTTGGTGTTATTGATTTCAATCCCCAAGCAGAGTTGGGTATTGATACTCTCGGCAGGTAGATCAACAGTGGTTGACATCCCCGACAGATTCTAAGTCCAATGGTTATTGGCGCTTTTCCTCATCAGATTTTTTGGGTTCTATCTTCAACAAGTGTTATTCGTGATTCCCAGCGTAGGGGGAGTTCTTTTTAGGTTTTATCTTCAGTGGAGGTTTTAATTAGGAAGGTCGTTCAGTTTGTCTTCCTCGGCAGAGTTTGTTTCCGGTTCTCTCAGCACTTCTCTCAGTGTAGTGTCTTTTGCATATCATAAGCATCTTTGCATTACATCCTCCAAATGCATAGCATTTCCATTTTGTATGGAGCATTACGCCATAGAAAAATTCAAACATATGCATTCGAAGCATAAGCCAAGTTTTATATTATCTTTGCCTGACGTTTCCCAGCAGAAAATGGCATATTTCAGGAGATTCAATTTCATTTTATCCCCGGTGAAGTTGACGATGAATTCGTTCATCATGCTTGTACTCCCCTGTAGAATTGTCTGTTTAGGTTTCTCTTCTCCCCAGCAGAGTCATCTTCGTAGATCTGTTGATTCTACTATGGTTTGAATGTGAGTCTGCCTGTCTGCCGGCATTCCTTTTGAAAATCCATCTTGTGATGGTAACCTTTGGTTGTGAGTCTGCCTGTGTGTCGGCCTACCTTTGTGTTTGGATGTGAGTCTGCCTGTCTGCCGGCCTTCCTTTTGAAAATCCATCTTGTGATGGTAACCTTTGGTTGTGAGACCGCCTGTGTGTCGGCCTACCTTTGTGTTTGAATGTGAGTCCGCCTGTCTGTCGGCCTTCCTTTTGAAAATCCATCTTGTTATGGTAACCTTTAGTTGTGAGTCTGCCTGTATGCCGGCCTACCTTTGTGTTTAGATGTGAGTCTGCCTGTTTGCCAGCCTTCCTTTTTAAAATCCATCTTGTGATGGTATCCTTTGGTTGTGAACCTGCCTTCGGTCGGTAAACCTTTGTTTGGATGTGAGTCCGCCTTTTAGCTGGCATTCCCTTTTCTTGTGATGATGTGAGCCCGCCTCTGGCTGGCATTCATCCGCTATCTTTTGTTTGGATGTGAGTCCGCCTTTTAGACGACATTCCTTTCCTTGCGATGATGTGAGTCCGCCTGTGATCGGCATTCATCTGTTATCCTTTGGTTGCAAACCCGCCTTAGCCTGATAAACCTTTGTTTGGATATGAGTCCGCCTTCTAGTCGGCATTCCTTTTCTTGCGACGATGTGAGCTCGCCTATGGTCGGCATTCATCTGTTATCCTTTGGTTTTGAACACGCCTTCGGCCGGTAAACCTTTGTTTGGGTTGTGAGTCCGCCATTTAGCCGGCATTCCTTTACTTGTTAGATGTGAGTTTGCCTCCGGCCGACATTCTTCTTAAAATTCATTTCCGTTTGATGTGAGTTCGCCTCCAGCCGACATTCTTACTAGAATTCACTTTCGGTTATTATTCTTTTGATGTAAGACCGCCTCCGGCTGGCATTCTGTCCTTTATTCTTCGATTGTGAGTCCGCCTTCGACCGACATCCTTTTCAAGTCCTCTTTCGAGTGACGTCTTTACTTTGAGTCCACCTTCGGTTGGCAATCACTTCATCATGTATCTCCCCACAATTTGCACATTTCTGGATTCTTTTGGGTATTCAATCTCCGTGTACCTTGAATGTATGAAGGTCGTTGCTGTCATTCCTTCAGGTCCAGGTCGATTGAATATGGGCAGCTGTAACACCCTAAAATTTGTCCTATGGTTCTTAACTCTAACTGGCTTATATTTCATTTCATTTTGCATTATCATTTGTGCATATCATTGGTTCTAAGCATGGGATCAAGGTATCTTGGTTAGCTCAAGAGAAGAGTATGTTTCTCAAAGGCTCAAGCAAGGGATCAAGGTATCTTGGTTAGCTCAAGAGAAGAGTATGTTTCTCAAAGGCTCAAGCAAGGGATCTTATCCAATCATGTGTGCATAGGGAAAGTTTGTTCAAGATAAAAAAGGGATAAATGCTCTCAATATCACCATCACTCAAGCTACAAAAGCTTCACACACCTGAATTCATCCTAATATGTCACCACTTCCTCAAATGATTGAAATTGGCAAGAGGTTTAAAGTGGATCACCTCCTCCTATCTTTGGTCATCAATGTAGGGTTTTGGATATTTGGGTATGTGACACCCTCATGGGCAAGAATTTTGAAGCCTCATCATCATTTTGTTACACAAATCATCTTTGTTTAAGGGATTCTCCATCATGTTCAGAGGAATTAGGGTTTTGAAGATGTGCATCCATCTCCTATCTTTTTGGACCAAAATTAGGGTTTATGATAAAGTCAGTTTATTTCTGATTCTTTGAGCAATACTTGATTCCATGGTCTCCTATATGTTCTCAAGTGTCTAGGGATGAAAGATTGACCATCAATTTGAATCAGAGGGCCTTTAATTGATCAGATGATTGTGAATCAATAGAATTGGGGACAAAGTCAACTGTGCAAGGAAAAAGTCAACTCCTGACTTTTTGAGGTCAATTTTGTGTTTTTCATGTCAAATATGACCAATGGGTGGAATTTAATTAAGAAATGTCAAAAGAATCATGGAAAATCAAGAGTTGAGGGAAATTACCATTTTTGGAAACTAGGGTTTTTAGATACTTACTATTTTTGGCAAGTTTTCATGGTTGTGCAACTACTATCATGGCCAATGTTCTCCATGTTCAAGACTTCATTTCCTTTTTTGTCAAACATGAAAGTTGTAGAGCATTCTTCTAGCTTTCTTTTGAGTACTATAACTCTTCCATTGGATGTATAGAACTCAAGTTATGAGATCACAAAGTTAAGGTTTTTCATTATGCCAAAATTAGCAAGTTTTTGAACCAACTTTCCAAGGCCTTTCTCATCAAGATCCTAACCTCATATCAATTTCATGCCAGCATGAAAGTTTTAGGTCATTCTCCAAGCTTTCTAACCATAGCTAGAACTCCTCAATTTAGTTTGCACATCTCAAGTTATGATGCTCTCAAGTTGTGACAATTTTGGATTTCAAATAGGTAACTTATTGAAATTTCACTAAGTGTTATGAGTTAGTTTTGTGGACATCTTTTCAAACCAAATTTTCATAAGAATTCAAGCTCTATCTCAAGACCATGCCAACATAATTTTTGTTCCTTGATCTTCTTACTTCATGATGAGCTTGATTTTTATTCATTTGGCCAAAGTTTCATCAAGTTATCATCCTTCAAAGTGGCTCACATGAATATGTTCCTTGTGGTGCATGAGGCTGGTTTCTTGTAGCATAGTTTGTGTACCATTTTCACATGAATTATACTATCTCCCTTTTGCCAAAACATTGCCCAAAATGAGCAAGCATACACTTACCTTTCATTTGCAAATTTGAATTTTTATACTAAACTTGGAAAATTGCAAAATTACTTCATTAGTCCATTTCCTTTATTCCAATCATCATTATTCTTTTTCTCACCCTCATTTGTACTTAATGTTGACCCATGTGTGGTATGAACCATCCCTAAACCCGTGTGTGCTTCATTTGTGAGTTTTTTGGCAAAATTTCCAGACAAGTCAGTTTACACTTCATGGGCTTCCAAAAATGACCCTAAACCTCTCTATATAATCCCATGCAAACCCTAATGGAAAGAAAGAGGTCATTTGTTGCAGGGGGGCTTGGAAACCATCTCAAACTTCTCCAATTTCTCTCACTTCGAATCTTCCAATTCCTTGAAGTTTTTGCTTGCTTCCTGCTTGATTCATACTCAATGGAGCATAAGGAGTCCATTGGTGATCCTAATCTGAAGTTTGAGCAACGTTTGAAGGACCAACGGAGTTACTTCGTTAGGTATTTTTCATCATTTCGAACCTCTCATATTAGGCACTCTTTTAGGCTCATGTTGGTGCATTTGAAGTCCTCTAGTAATGGAGGCAATGTTTGAACATCCTTTGTTTTGATTTGTGATGTTTTTAGTTTGAGATCCAAGTTTTCGTGCACTGATTTCACCATGTTAGAGACACCTTTATGAAAATCTAAGCACATATTTGAACTCTCCATGAAATTTCCTTCAAGATGATGTGTGGTTTGATCATTTTTATCATGTTTGATCTGCAACTCCGGCGTGTATAGCCGGAGAAGACGACCAGAGCTAGGGCTCCGGCATCTGGTGTGTTTGTGCCTGCGTGTAATGCTGACTTTGTTGACTTGCTGAGGTGTTGATGACGTGTGTGTAGCGTGGCACCTGCGTGGCTGCCAACGCATTAGTGAAACGGTGCGTTTCACTTTAGTTATCTGATTCTTTGCTTCAAATTGAACATGGTCCTGGTTTGTTTGCTCTTCGCACCCTCCAGATTTAGGCCCAACATGCGTGTGAACTTGGATCCTTTGTTTCTGATTATTGCTTATACACCCCCTGCCTTGCTATTTCTTTTATA
Organism: Lathyrus tuberosus; assembly: GCA_022829125.1. Taxonomy (NCBI): domain Eukaryota; kingdom Viridiplantae; phylum Streptophyta; class Magnoliopsida; order Fabales; family Fabaceae; genus Lathyrus; species Lathyrus tuberosus. The sequence continues at coordinate 5,988,389 of JALAZF010000177.1, read as the reverse complement.
TTTCTTATTTTATTTTCTTTTTATTTGATTTTATTTTTAATATTTCTAAGCATGATAAAATTCAAAAAAAATGTGTTTCTAGTTCTTCAACATCTTGATTTAATTTTCATGATTTTTATTTTATTTTTCAATTTATTTTCATATTTTATTTTGAATTTAAATTAAGAGGTGTTTGACATGTTTACCCTTGAATTAGGGTTTGTGTTTTTGATGACTTTGATGTGCTTTCTTGATCCAATATTTTTCACATGCTTTGACACTTAAATGATGATTGTTTGGGTGCCATTTTTATGCTTTGTTGTTGAATTTTTGGTTGATTCTCACTTGGTTTTTGATGCTCCTCGATTATTGCTCGATTAGTTTGCTACTTGAGATGTTTTGATCCAATTTGTGATGGAATTTTGCAATTCTTGTTGAGATCTTTTGCACATTTATTCTTGATGGATATAACATGAGTTTGAGATTTTATTTGGATTTTTATAATACATGTTTTTATTTTTGATTGATGCTTATATGTGGCTTGAATTTGAATGGAACATGCTTGATGCTTGACCTAGTTTGGATTCTTTCTGACCACTTTTGCCTAAGTGAAGTTTGAAATGATTAATTGATGTGATCACACACTGTCTTAAATTGATTGAAGCTTTGGATTCACTTTCATTTGATCATTTTCCTATTTGTGGTAGAATTTTCAAGTTGACAATGTTTTGGCCTTGCTCCTTTGATGTTCTTGAACTAGTTCTTTGTGATGCTTTCTTGTATGATTTAAGGGATGCTTGTGGAATTTTGTTTGCTTTGAATGACATGTTTAATATGCTGATCCTCTTGCTATGATGTCCATTGTGTGATCATTTCTCATTTCTTTCCTCACATGATCATTTGTTTTTTACATGGATGACTTAAGTGGATGTTTGTTTAGTTGTGATGCATGTTTTGAAGTTGATCCTTGGTGTTTCTTCTTGTCATTCATGAGTTGATGTTTTGATTGGTGTACATGATCATGCTACTGCCATACTTGGATTCATACCCAAATCTCACATGTTTTTTCTTTTGAAGTGTGTCTTACATGAGTTATTTGTTGACAAATGCTTATTTATTGTTAAGATGCATGCCTTGAACCTTCTTGCTCTTTCTTTGATCATTAACATGAGATGAATGTGATGTGACTTAGTCACTACCCCATCTTGGTTTTCTTATCATTTGACTTCACTTCACTTTGCTTTATGGTTGATAATACTTCTTGTTTGGTTTTAAGTCATTTGTGTGTTCATTAGTGCATTGTTTTGCCTAATTATGTTGACTTCCATTCTTGGAGTTTGGTTTGAAGTGTATGTACTTGGTGACGGTGATTGTCTTGAATGATTAAATATGATGCTTGCATTGTTTAGTGCTTATGCCAACTTTGTTTGAATCTCATGTCTTGGTTTACTTGATGTTGCATCTTATCCTTCATCTCCTTCTTCTTTATTCTCTTTTGAGCCTTGAGACTTGTTTAAGTCTTGAGTTTGCTTTTGTTTGTGATTCATTAGTATAATGTTTACTTGTGGTTGCTCACGTGATCCCTTAGGATTCCTAGCTCAACTTAGTCTTTGATTAAGTTAGAGGTAGGAGAGACATTAGGCTTTCAATCCTTTGCATGATAACAATTAGGATAGTCCCTTTTAAACCTTAACCTTAGGTCTATCTCTTTGTATGCTAACATCAGGTAGAATTCCCCTATACCTCAACTTTAGGACCATTGTGCATGACAACATTAGGATCTAGTTTCCCCTAGTTGTTTTCTTTTCAACCTTTGAGTCCTATCTCTTCTCATCTGAAAACAAAATCAAAACACTTAATAAATACAACGAGTATTGTGCGCCACGAGCCTTAAGTACATGGGAAATGAAGAATGAGGGGTCTCCCTTCACTTTTCTAGAGTGTTTAGCATACGTCCCATTTAAGGGCGACCATGCGACGCATTCACTCCTATGTCATAGACTTTAGTTCAATACAAGTTTCAAACTAACTTAACTCACTTCTGTCTAAAAAACACAAATCAAAGTGCAAATCTTTTTGTCCTTCGGGATGGGTTTCAAAAAACTTTCAGAAAAGAGCGCGTTCTTTTCGTTCTACCGCAAACAGGCATCGACCCTAACTGCTAGAACGCAAACTAGCGTCACTCATAAAAAAACACTTAACTAATTTGTGGTTTCGTAGGTCGAACTACAACTGCTCTGATTTCCTCTCTCTCGTTCAATTGAGGATACGTAGGCACAAGACAACGATGTCTTGGCGAGCAACCTTCCCCCATCAACCCGTAGTCTCCCAAACTACGTCGACTCTGACTTTCCCATTGCACGAGGGAATACGTAGGCCTAGGACAGCGAAGTCATATTGAGTCTCCTTTTATTTCCCACTTCCGTTTAGCAGTAGGCTTTATATGACACACCCTTTGATTAGACAACAAGCGTGGATCCCGTTGAGTACAACGGACGCGAGGGGGTGCTAATACCTTTTTCTCACGTAACCGACTCCCGAACCCGAACTATGGTTGCGATGACCATGTCTTTCCCTTTTTGAGGTTTTCTACGATCGTTCCCTTTCCCTTCGTCGGGATAAATAACGTTTGGTGGCGACTCTTTTGTTTTTTCCGCCGATTATTTTTTGTAGTTGCGACAGATGCCACTGAAATTCCCCACCAAAGGAACATCTAAGTTCAGTATCCATGAAGCTTGATTAATATTTGATATTATTTTTTAATAAAATAAGAAATGAATTAGATATTTGAAACATCTCATAACAAAAACTACTACACAATATAGCAAGTCATAAGATCAAATATTTGTCCAGATAATTTCTAAGAATAATAGATCTCAGATGCTTCAAATTTGTATAGGAGAACTCATTTACAAACTCGTTAATATTATTTATAAAGAATTAACTACAAGAGTTTTTTCCATTCCAAAGAAAAGAGGTTTCTCAACTATCCTATATGCAATAGGATTTACTTTCCTGAATCGTTATACTAACTACTAAGAACCAAACATGTCTCACTGACCTCTGATATGTTTTCTTCATCTAGGAAATAATATTTTATAAGATAACCAAAATAACATTTAACCCCAAATCATATAAACTAAATTTAAAAACAAATTAAAGTTCGATATGAAGATGATAGTACTTATAAAGAAGAAGATAATATTTGTAAAGCTTACTTTAACATGAATCAAAAACTTGGACACACAAAGTATTATTGAAGGTGGGAGATGGTTTTAGGGCTTCAATCGATTTCTTGAAATAAATAACTCGAATTCTACGCAATGGGTTCAATCAATTTTTAGAGGTTTAATAAATTTTTGGGATTTCTGAGTCATGGGTTCAATCAATTAAGGCCTTAGGGTTTCTAAGATTGTGAAAGAGCAGGTTTTGACAGGCAGGACAGAGCTTCTGAGTCCGAAGGAGATAAGAATGGACAAAAAGAGGTTTTTTTGACTTCAAGGGGAAAAGAAGGTGAGGGAAGACGATAGTGAGGAATAAGGTTTGGTAAAGGCGAGAGAGTAAGTTTGGTGAGAAATACGTTGAGCTCGTGAGGTTTGAGTTTTTTTTAAATAAGGAGGTAAATGTTTTTTTAATACAATGGTGAATGTTTTTAGGTATTAGGAGTTTGATGATTTTTTTTTTCACGTTAGAAATAGTTTTCGTAGAAAACATTATGATAGCGGTTTTTCAAAAAGTGCTAACAAAGAGACGTCCATATAATAGCGTGTGTCCAAAGACCGTTATTAAGTGCTATCATATGTGCCACTCTATAATAACACCCGATTAAAAAACACTATAATATGTCTCTGTGTAAGAATTTCAATAGCACTTTATTAAAATGTGTTATTAATTTTACGCTATTATATGCCAAAAATGTAGTAATTTATTCGAAGGTTGCTAAAAATTGAATAAATAAAGCTCAATCAGTTTGATGGTAAAATTGTGGATTGCGTCTTCAAAGGCTATCCAATAGGAATGAATGTTTATGAATTGTTGTGAGTGGAATATGGAGGATCAAAGTTCATCAATTGCAGATGTGTTACTTTTAGTGAGTTCGTTAGGGAAAGAAAAGTAAAGACCTGTGGATGAAGCCTTTAGAAACTATGGCTGAGAAGACTCAGTTTGAGATGAAATTTCCTACTATGGATACTAGTAGTAGTAAGTGAGCGATTACAGAGGACTGTGATCATCATTTGACTCTTTATAAGGTAAGAAGGGAGATTATATCATCTCAAAGGAACAATTATGCTAGTCTAGGGTGTTATGCTTTGAATGTGCCTGAAGGGTAGCAAAACTAAGAAACAAGGACCTTTAAGGAGGCATTCGAAAGCAGGCAGAGTCAAATACGGTTGATGAACCGTGCTTAAAGAAGAAAATAAGGTTGGAAACAAGTGGATACAAGTGGCGAGATCAAAATTCAAGTGGTTGGAAACCGTGCTTAATTTAGGTTGTTGAATATTGTTTCAACATGGTAGAGAGCACTAAGTTGGTTGATGAATAAATTGACATCACAATAATTTTAAGTCAAGATGAAAATTGTAGAAGTATGCATTAAACTTCTGAGTGGTGAAGAAAAAGAAAATATGTTTCGAGATGGTTAGAAATTAGAAAGTCAAAAGGCGGATCTGATCTGAACGATTAGGAGGTATTAGATTTGGTTGGTTTGGTTCATGGATTTGTTCGTTAATGTTAGAATATTTTATATTAATTTAGAGATATTCTAATATACTCTAAATTAATATAAAATATATTATAAAATATTTATAACATTCTAAGTTAATATAATATATTATAAGATATTTATAATATTTTTATTCTAACAATTAATAAGTTATGTTTTGGGTCTAGATCCATCGACTTTCGGCCGTTACAAATATGCATATCTATCTTTCATGTCTTAACAACTTTAGAGTTTTATCAATCAAAGACAAAAAAAAGGGTTGAGAATCATCAGGAAACTTAGAAAGACAAGAATTGAAACTCTAGAATTCTTGGAATTCGATAAACTTTTGGAAATATTTAGAAAATTAGGAAACACATTCAAACACCTTCAAATATTTTTTTAACTCATCTATACTCTCATATAACAACTATTGAAAATATAGTAAATCGCAAAAGTGTTCTCTCTCCAAAATAAATCATTTGATCAAATTAAATAAACAAATTATTGTGTTATATCTTTTATCTTCTTTTGATTTATTGTGGTTTTCCTTTCACTTTTAACAAATTATTGGGTTGCTTTAACATTTATTTTCTTCGTCATAAAATGTCTAATATTTCTTAATTTTAGTTACTCTTTTTAATTGCTTTGTTATATTGATATCCACGACAATAATCAATACTCATTCAGTTTCTTTTTAAATGTCATTTTTTAATTTTTTACACATATCAAGAAAACTAATCATTATAGTTATTTTTCAAACAATAATTCTCCTTTTACATATAATACCCCTAATTATTTATTACATTTATTTTACTTTTTTCTCTCTGTAATAATTACCTAGGGATAATTTTAACAAAAATGTAATTAATACTAACTTGAATTTTATAAATGACCATTAAAAAAAAATAAAAAATTATTCTAAAAATAACACTTTTTAAGAAAGGGAGTAATAAATTGTTGAGTACGTTAGAAGTTGATATAATATTACTTTTGAACTGCTTATTATTATTATCAAATTATATGTAATTAATAATCATTATCTATGCAATAACTAGTTAAGAAAGAAAAAAAAAAGGTGGTGGGGTGACACCACGTGACGGTCACGTGAAGTATAGTTGTATTGTAGTAAGCTAGATAGATATATTTAGGGGTGTTCGCGGTGCGGTTTGGGCAGTTTTGACGCTAAAAATCATCTGAACCGCAAGAGAAAAAAATATGCGGTTTGGTTTGGTTCGGTTGGCTTTTAAAAAAAATCCGAACCAAACCAAATCAAACCAATGCGGTTTGGATTGGTTCGGTTGGTTCGGTTTTTTACAATATTTTTGTCGAGTGATATTTACATATATAAAGAACAACATAACTTTGTGTTTAGTCGTTCATACATTACCAAATAATAACAAAACTCATCATATTTAGACAAAAAGTTCTCATTCAATATACAAAAATTAAGTTAAACAAAAGTAGAAAAAATAGTAGCATAAAACAATATCAAAAATATTATAATAAAACAGACAAATAGAGGAGAAGGGAGATTAGATAAGATGAAAAAGAAAGAACATAAGAGATGTGAAATTAGAGAAGAAATGTTCAACAAAAACATAATTAGAAGAGAAAATAGTAACATAAAAATGAGAAGATGAAAAAGAAAGAACATGTGACATGAGAGATTAGTGTAGAAGAGGTGAGACGTACATGACAAAGAAGATGAGAAGAATGCGCAATACTATTAGGAGAGATTTGAGGAGATTAAAATCGAAAAGTTAAGTGTGAGTAAGAGAAAATATTTCGTAATTGTAAGGTTAAGACATAATGAGTTTGAGTTTTGGGTTAGATGTGGGATAAGTAAAGTTTGGGCTGTAACATAATGCAGTTTGATTTGGTTTAGTTCGGTTTGTAAAATACAAACCGCAAACCAAACCGAACCGTGCGGTTTTGTTAAAAAATGACCCGAACAAATCCGAACCAAATGCGGTTTTTTGCGGTTTCAATTTAATTTGATTTGGTTTGCGGTTTTCTATTGGCTTGATTTGATTTTGAACACCCCTAGGTATATCCATCGTGTCCATATAGGAGAGTTCACACGTTTTTCGTGTACATGTAAGTATGTAACTAAGGCGTAGCCGCCTCGCACGTGCGAGTGCCGTCACTCAACTTGATTTCACTGATATATCCACGTGATTTCATTTCTTTCTCCTCTTGTTGACACACTTTCCACTTCCTCTCTCTTTTCTCTCTCAATTCCTCTCTCTCTCTAGAACAACAACGCGACTTCGTCAGAGGGAAATTTTCGATTAATGTCAGGGAAAAAGAAGAGGAAATTGAAATTGTAAGTCACTTCTCTCTCAAATCCAGTTGCGAATTTTCATCGTTAATTTATAATTCACTTTTTTTTCCTTCCAATTAATCACAGTATATATCTGAAAATTGATTCTCAATGTTGGATCTCTGCATGGATTGGTGGATTTTATTGTTTTATTGTCTAATTGTTGAATCTGAACTCTGAATTTCACAAAATTGAACAAGTTTGCGGCTAGTTTATCACATTGATTGCATTAGGGTTTATGGATCAAATTAGTGAGATCAGATGCTATATAACTTTGATGAAATTTTGATGCATGTTTTCTTTTTAGTTTAATTTAATCATCTAGTGATGTGTTTAATTGTAATAATATATTACACGTGTTTAATTTCAATGAATTTAGAGAATTAAGTTAATTAATGCATTTTTTTTTTCATTTTTGTTTTTACTTCTCTGATTGATATAATTCTCACTCTGTTCTTAGTTATTAATATTATGTTAACTAGTTTTGTTTTAATTAAGACATAAAATGTTAATAATTTATATCCTTGATGTTGGATTTTAAGAGAATTCAAGTGGATTTGTTGGGTAGAACTCTTACATGCGTCTCTAATTATTTAGGTTAAGTGATACTATCGCTAACAGCAAAAGAGGAGCAACAGAGGTGAAAAATGATAATTTGGAGTTGCAATCATGGTCTGATCTTCCTGCGGAACTCTTAGAAATAATCATGTGTAGTTTAGCCCTAGACGATAATGTTCGTGCGTCTGTGGTTTGTAAGAGTTGGAATTCTGTTGCCAATTCTGTACGTGTGGTTAACCAATCACCGTGGTTAATGTATTTTCCGAAATTTGGTCAGTGGTATGAGTTCTATGACCCTGTGCAGCGGAAGACTTATTCCCTGGAGTTTTCAGAGCTGAATGGATCTAGAGTTTGTTATACAAAAGATGGTTGGTTACTGCTATACCGGCCAAGAACTGACCGAGTGTTTTTCTTTAATCCCTTTACTCGGGAGATTATCAAAATGCCAAGATTTGAGATGACATACCAGATAGTTGCTTTCTCCTGTGCTCCTACATCACCTGACTGCGTGCTGTTCACTGTTAAGCATGTAAGTCCTACTGTTGTGGCCATCAGCACATGTCACCCTGGGGCAACTGAGTGGACCACTGTTAATTACCAAAACCGCTTGCCCTTTGTCAGTAGCATATGGAATAAGCTTGTGTTTTGTAATGGACTTTTTTATTGCCTGAGTCTAACAGGTTGGTTAGGGGTATTTGATCCATCTGAACGGACTTGGAGTGTTCTATCAGTACCTCCGCCCAAATGCCCAGAGAATTTTTTCGCCAAAAATTGGTGGAAGGGGAAATTTATGACTGAGCAAGAAGGAGATGTTATAGTAATTTATACATGTTCTAGTGAAAACCCTATTATTTTCAAGTTAGATCAGGCATTAATGGAATGGGAAGAGCTAAAAACACTAGATGGAGCAACTCTTTTTGCTAGTTTCTTGTCTTCTCATTCAAGGACTGACCTCTCCGGGATAATGAGGAACAGTATCTACTTTTCTAAAGTTCGTTTTTATGGAAAGCGTTGTGTATCGTTCTCTCTTGACGACTATCGATACTATCCTCGTAAGCAGTGGCATGACTGGGGCGAACAAGACCCTTTTGAAAGCATATGGATTGAACCACCAAAGGACTTCTCCGGATTCACATGAAGAATTTTAGTGAAACAATAATGTGTAGAGGTATTTGTTATCACTCTGTTTTTAGCTGTGTTATAACTTCTGGATATATGCTTTAACTAATGCATAATAGGTTAGCTTATGATTGTGCTTTGCTGCATATTATGTATATTTGAACAGTTCATCAACATTGTTGATGCTTTATTATTTCATTTGACTATCAATGCTTGCTACCTGCACTGTAATCTAGAATTCATCGTTCATTTGTTCGTATCAATGTTAAGTTATAGTATTTGAATTTGATCCACTCATTGTTAACAAATGTATAGTACACTATCATTAAAATAGTGCTCATTAAAATATTTTGACTATGATAATAGCTTATTAAAAAACCAAATTTCCTACTACTGTGTTAAACATGATTGAATTGATGATGCTAAAAAAGTGTGATTACCAAAATTAAGCTCTGCCATATGTTAGATTTACAATTCTAAAAAATGGTTACATGTGCATAAATATTCTGTAGCATTTCCAATTTCAGTTCTGATCATAACTGATATAAATATACTTTGCATATACTTCACTTTTTCACATAAAAACTCTTGTAATTGCTGGTCAAGATTTTTTTCAATTGCATGGTTACTGTCAATGTTTTAATTGAAAGTAGCCATGGTCATCATTGGCTTAGGAAAAGAGAAAATGGATTGCAGATTGCAGGTTGAACTGTGAAACTTAATTGTTTGTGCTCATTTGTATTTGTATATTATACATACTACATTGCTTTAAGCATGAGAGGTCACTATTTATTGGGAGTTGTGACTTATGTGAACTGTGAACTTGATCTTACACGAATAATCACAACCACAACATTACTTCATGAGTGTTTGTGTTGAGTTATTTGTTAACATCTTAAACAAGTTCATCCTGACACATTAAGCAATCAGCTTTGGTTTAAGTTACTAGAATTCTATAGAATGCCTAAAATTTTGCCGTAGTTTATAACGTGAGTTTTCTCTACTAACTTTTTCAGTAGGGAGGGGAAGAAAAGAAGGAAGAATAGCTATTACAGTAAAAGTTCATCAAGCCAAAAATATATTATTCATGGTGTTTTTCCTGCTGTAAAACTGATGGTTGAATCTCAAGTTAGGTGGTTTGGGATACATGTAGATTCCTTAGTAAGGAGACTTGGAGAGTATATCAGATGAAGGTGGAAAACCAAGAAAAACTGTAGGAGAAACTATTAGGAAATACTTGAAGGTCAATTGTTTTGCTGCATATTTTATCTATATGATAAAATATTATATCATTGTTTGAACTGTGTAGCTTATACCGCCTAAGGCTTGGTTGTTTTGTTTTGTTGCTGTTGCTTGGTTTTCTTATTTTGGGAGAGAGAGAGAGGAGAGGCAGAGGGTACAACTTACAATGTTAAGAAGAAGAATAACAAAAACACGAGTGAATGGACTTTTGAGTTCTGATGGCATTTTGTCAGTGTGACAGAAATTAACAGTGACAAGGGACTAGGGAGCGTAAAGCCTAGAACACATAGATTAAATTTTATATACTCCACCAAACAAACTTGTAAACCCAGTTTGTTTCCTTAACCATAACTATCTACTAATAATTGAGTTTGACTAACTACAAAGCTGCTATTAATTGCACCATTTTGGCTAGATTTTTTTCTCTCATTATTTACTGAAGTCATCTCCGATGCACAGAGAATAAATCATCTACCAGCAATTCTGACTACTCGGCAGACTTTCTTTGAGCTTAACAGTGTTGAACTTATTTAGGGGTTTGTGTAGGTGGTTGTGTTTTTACTGTGCCGTGTGATTGGATTGCATGTTTTTACAGCTAAACTGGTCTGTGATGCAAAATCCAATTTGTTGTGAAGTTTTTACAATTTTTTAACTAGTTGTCTTAGTGCAGTAATGCAATTCTTAATTCACGGCATGCAAATTTTCCATGCTGCAGTTTCTGAGTTCCTAGGTATTGCACTTTGAGGTGTAGCAGAATAGCAGTTAAAACTCATTTGAAGCATGCCAAAGGCATCATCTTTACGGGCTGTATAGAGGTGACTGAAGACTCAGCCCCGCGCCCCTTGATTGTCCTGTCTCCTTATATAAAAATTTCATGATTGTATGATTGTATGATTGTTAGTTATGGGGCACAACGATTTAGTGTTTATATGCAATACAACTGGAGATCATACAATGAGTACTGGTTACTTACAGTCTTGTTGAAATTTGTTTTGGACATATGATCTATAGATTCATATTGGTGGCTATTCACCCTCCATTTTCTGCTTGGTTGGGTTGACTTCTAATTTAATTTTCATTGTCTAGTATGTTTGAATTGGTGATGGTGGTGGTATAGGGTGAAATTGAATAAAATAGAATAAAGAATTTCTTAAAGTAGTCTATATGTTTCTAATGTACCAAAGCCATTTTCAAAAATATCCTCTATTTCTAGAGATGTAAAAATATCCTCTATTTCTGGAGATACATCTCCAGACGTACACAAATATATACATTTCATTCGTTTTAGTCACATCTTAATTTTATGAATAAATTTATTCCGAAAACACCTCTTTGGAAAGTTTTCGGAAATGTATTTCTGGAAACAGAAATATAGTATACAGCCATTTGGAGTAGCTTTCTCCATCTACTTAGCTTAAACACTTCAATAACTGATTCTAAGACACAACACACCAGAGTAAACAATGATTTCGAGACACAACACACCAGTGTAAACAATAGTAAACTCGAATTTGATATACTTTGTTAAGTTAGTAATGTAATATTTTGAGTCGTGAATTGGGTAATGAAAGTAGTTTAACAAAGACTGATACAAGGTACTAGTTAATATGGCATAGAACTAGGGCTTTATTCCCTTTCATTTTAAAGCTTAAAGCACCAAACATGGATAGATAGACTCATTCAGAGAGATAAACTACACTCCCGCCAAGAGATGTTTAGTTTAAATTACAATGTCTGTCCATATTAAAGGTAAGGCCTTTCATAGTGGGATGAGCAACTGAGAACAATTTTCATGGAATATTTTTCCTCTCTACCTACGATTTTTAGTGTCTCCAAGAGCTAATTTCTGAAGCCCTATTATTCATTTTTAAAAATTTAGAAGATGAAATGAAGCTTCAAATGCAGTTATTATGAACTTCAATTGCATTTCTACAAGTGGCTACATACTATATATACACTATTTCTGTTTCTTTTTTTTTTTTTTTTCGGAAATGTATTTATGTAATAAATTTATTCATAAAATTGAGATGTGATTCTAAAATGAATAAAATGTGTGTATTTGGGTGCGTTCGGAGATGCATCTCTTAAAACAGAGGATATTTTGAAAAGTTTGCGTGGTGCATTAGAAACATATATGATGCTTTAAGAAATTCGTAATAGACTAATTGGATATTTTTGAAATTGATGTTATTTCACTTCACCATATATCACTTATCCAAACTTCAGTTTTATCGTTTAAACTGTGTGTGCGCACATAGTCCAAATAATACTCTATTCGACCCATGCATTCATGATGTCTAGAGTGTTTGCCGATGAAAATTTGAGTGCACCATGAATGAATGGACATTTTCAGTAAGGGGTGGCAAAACGAGTCATCCGCCCCGCCTTAAGCTAGCCAAAAAAGGGGACAGGGCGGACAAGCTCGTCAAGTGAAAATGGCCATAAAAATCTAGCTTTCCCCGCTATGGTGGCGGGTCGTCAAGTGAAAATGGCCATAAAAATCTAGCTTTCCCCGCCAAGGTGGCGGGTTGGTGGACGGTGAACTTGTCTGCCTATTTTTTATTTATTTATTTTTCATTTTTTTAATAGATTAATAGGTTTATTTTTACATTTCAATTAAATTTTTCACTTATTTTTTAGAATAATTTTTTATAAACCATATTTTTAACAAATTTCACTTAAAAAAAATATTGCATATATTCACAAATAAATGTATAAAATAGAATTATCGACAAATATTCTAAAATGTAGTTCAAGTATTAACCTTCAACCAATCAAACAAATGATTTTAGTGCTTGATAACTACGTTGGCGGGCTGGCGGGTCAACCCGTCCTTTTTTTCCGGTCTTGAGACGGGGCGAGTTTAAAGCGGGGAGGGCTAAGCGGTTAGGTCGGCACTAAATCCCAACCAAACCTACCATCTTTGGCGGCTACGCAGGCTGATCTGGCGAGCCACGACCCTTTTTTCCACTCCTTTCCAGCTATAAGTGTCTTCCCCTTGGAATAAAAAATGCATCTTCGCCTTAAATTACATAATCACCCAGTTAAAAAAAACAAATTTAGTTTATCTTCATATAAATTTAAATTATACATCCCAGAAAACAAGTGTATGTATTCTCCATTTGCAAGCCATGAAACTTCGAATCAATGTGGATAATACAAACATCAGATCACGTGCGCAAAAAAAAATCAACAAAACCAAGTATTTAAGAAAATTTCTTAATGCACCTAAATACTTCTTAGCCACCACGCGAAATTATTTAAATGTCCATAGACCTGTTTATGAATAAACCAAAGATGCATATCTGAAACAATTTTAAACATTCAATACATCACACTTAGAAGTCATTTACATTTGAAATGTCGGAGATGCATCTCCGGTAATATTCCGGATATACATCTCGGAAGTGTATCAGAACAAGTATTTAATGCTATAAGTTGTTTATCTATGTTCAGATGAAGAATAACGTACGATCAGAAAAAATAATAAATAATAAACGTATATAATAATAAGAGACTACTACTGTGTATGTCGAAAATAAAATAGCAATATATATCAAAAATGTCGTACAATCGAGATCCAAAGTATAGTAAAATCGTCAAAATAAAGTACAGACTATAGTATTACAACGAAGTAATAAGAGACTACTACTGTGTGTGTCTAACAACCTCTCATCTGCCTCCTCTACATGCTCTACCTCCTCGGTTATCAACCCATCTGTTCTCCGACGATGTCTCCGGTACAACAATGCCCCGTCTGCCTCCGCCATGATGGCATATAAGACTCGCCTGATACCAACATCAGAAAAGATACCCTCGTCAATGCTTGCCTGCGTAATCTTTAATATGCGACAACACATAGGCAAGACATCATCAGTATGATCTAGCTGAATCTGCTTCTCCTCTAGTATCTCCTGATGAGCTAGTCTCGGCGGATCATCTAGAGCAGCATACACCATGTACTTATGTGACACCTTGAAGAACCATCTAATGTACCCTTTGACGTAGCTCCAGTCGCTCTCAGCTTTGGTAGCACGTGCCTCCTCTAGTACTAGATGACTCTCATAATCGTCAAACATCTTCTTTATCTGTCTACGTGTCAAGGCAGGAGGAGCAAAGACAGTAGTGTGTCTAGAAATAGTCTGAGTGTAGTCGAACTGCCGCATGACGCGCTCGGAAAGATGAGGAGCAGTGAGACGTGATCTGCAGGCCAACTATCCAGAGTATAACACTATTTCGTCAAATGGTCACGTCTGACGGTGATCAACGTAGTTGTTGAAGTATATGTCCTTAACAATCAAATGGTCAAGATAGACTCTGAAAGGCTCGACCGCCTGGTTCCCTTTGAACGGGATAAAAGTAGTAGCACACAACATATCCTTAGTGTATTCAGGCACACCTGCCCATTCAGCGATGCGTGGGAAGTGCTAGAGGATCCAATCCTAAAATAAAAAAGTTTGGAACACACGAATTATCGGCAATGGTTTTACAAATTTAAAATGAAAATAATAAAAAAAAAATTCAAAGATCAAGAATTATTACCACCAATAGTGTCACGCTGCCTGTGACCTGCTTCGTCTTTCACATACAGCCATCTCTCAACTTTGAATACAGATATACCAGACAAGTCGCCCCCTAGTTGTACTCATGAATATGCTCGAGATCCAAGAAGTATTGTAGGTAGACGACGTCAGTATAAGTGGCACTCTTTTCCACACAAATCGAAGTGTCAACCAAAAAAAGGAAGTAGGTTCTCAATGCATGGGTCTTGTGGACCTCCACCTGTTTATCATCACCATAAGTCTACTCTGCCTTCTTGATCTCAGCCACATAGAGTTTCCTCAGGAACTAAAATCTAGCATAAACACCCATGGTCTTACCCACCTCCTCCGTCGCCTTCTCTGGATCATCCCCTAGATGCTCTACCATCATCTCAAATGCCTTGTCTTTTCTCATCCTCCCATGATCGAGGAATCTCCCCCTGATTGAAAGATGTAACAAACACGAGACATCGTCGAGTGTAATAGACATCTCACCATACGGGAGATAAAACAACGAGGTTTCATAGTGCCATCTCTCCACGAATGCATTAAGCATCCTGTGGTTGACTAGAGTGTAACCAGTCATGCACAAGTCTTTCAACCCGGATAAGGACAAAATCGACTGAACCATCCTCATTCGACTGAGGCAATGCAACAATCTTCCTCCCGTGGTTAAGAAACTCCTAGGGATCACGATCTCAAAATTTGTCAGAAATAATCAATGTCAGGAATTATCAATGTCAACAATTAAAATTAACGCAAAAAATAAAGAATCTAACTAATGTTACCTTTTCGTCCCAGATATGTCCGACAATATGGTCTGGATATAGAGGAAGTAAGGACAAATCAACTTGACCTTCTCCAAAAGCCTTTGGCTTGGCATCTGTAACAGCCTCACCCTCCGGAGGTGACACTGGATCAGCAGCAACATCAGTGGGAGGTGGGACTAGATCAACAACATCATCCATAGGTGGTGGGATTGGATCCTGACGTCTGCGGGAGGATGGAGGAAGTGATGCACACACACACACACGCACACACGCACACACACGCACGTACGCACACGCACACGCACACACACACATATGATCATTTCTTTTCAATAATTTTTTGAAAATTATAAACGAATCATGAAACATACAAAGAGTCTTCTTCATCTTCCACCTTGATTTTATGCATACACACAAACTAAGTACACATAATCATTCATTGTTTGGGTGCCATCTTGAATTAAGTTGATAACGTTCAATTTAAGTTGATGAACTTTAAATTGGGTTAAGATCTTTGGGGGGTTTCAAATAATAAAATCAAGGCGGGGTTTTCCTTCAAGATCAATTGGGAATTTTAGGGTTTTGGACAAGATTATGCATACTTGGATTCGATTTAATGAAGGATTTGAAGAACAGAGGGTTCTTGCAAAGGAGTAGCGTGAGACGGTGAATCAAATTGGTAACTCTTGGGTTACAATAATTCACAATTTGAATTTGATCGAGTGAATGTTTTGTAAAATAAGAGTTCTTGAAAAAGGAGTAGCGTGAGACGGTGAATCAAATTAGAATTGTTGGGTGACTCAATCAAGCTCAGATAAAGGGAAGAGAAAGTGTTGGAATCAACATTAAACATAGGGTTTATAAGGTTGCATTTCTACATTTCTTTTGTAGACTACATTTGCAAAGTAAGGTTAATTTACACTATCACAATTCGAGTTTGAATTGAGGGCAGACGTACCCATAGCGAGGCCGATTGGAGAACTTCCTAAACAAATATTTGTGTACTCTCTCTATCTATCTATCTATCTCTTTTACGTTTGATTTTTAAATTGTTGAGTTCATCAATTGTGCGATCAATACGTTTGGTTAATTCTTTTGAAAACCATTTAAAAAATGTTTTTTTGAGTTGATCAGAATCCTTTAGATTGTGGTTGAATTTTAAGATCAACAAAATTAAACAAATTTCCAAACAAAATCGATTTCACACAAGGTGTTTGATAATTTGTGTCAATAGTATTTTTGTGTGATTTATCATTGGGAATAGCGTTACTTGTTGAGTAGCTTTCAAAATATTGTGATTAAATCATATTGATTGAATTGCTTATCATTATCTTCAATTGGTTCTCATATACACATATCTGAGCTTTTCGATAGCGGTTCAGTTTAAACGAACCGATCCGAGTAACTTTCGCTAGCCGTTGTTTTTTAAAACAGTTTTTGTAAAGCAATTTTTTTAGGGATCTATCCACCCCCTCTAGATAAGTCGCCTTCGTCTAACAAGCGGTATCACGAGCTCCGATTAATTTCGTGCTTCAATATTCACTTATTAGATAATGGCTACCGAACCTAAAGGGGTGTACAATAGAGCGCCCATTTTTACCGGTGAAAACTATGGCTATTGGAAAGCTTATATGTGTATCCATATCAACTCGGTTGATAAGGGTGTATGGGACGCCATCATCAATGGTCCTAATCAAATTACTGTGACCATTGTGGAAGGTGTTGTTGTACCATAACCGAAAGCACAATGGAATGATAATGATAGGAGATTATGGTCACATGATTGGAAAGCACAAAATATTCTCATATCTGCACTTGGTGTTGATGAATATTATCGTGTCTCTCATTGTGAAACCTCCGAACCTATGTGGTACGCATTAGAAGTTGCCCATGAGTGAACTAATGAGGTAAAACAAGGTATGATCAATACCTTAAATCAAGAGTTTGAACTATTTCACTTGAAGCATGGTGAAACCATTGCCGACATGCAAAAGAGGTTCATACATCATACAAAATCGCTTGAAGGCTCTAGCTAATCCTATTTTCAATAGGGAATGACAACCCAAGATCACCGTGATCAAAGAAACAAATGATCTTAAAACACTTAATCTCACAACTTTATTTGGTAAACTAGAAGAACATGAGCAAGAATTCACTTGCTTGGAAAAACATGAGAAAAAGCTCGAGAAGAATATAAAGAAAGAGAAACGTAAGGACAATGAGGAAGAAAAGAAATATATTTCTCTAAAGACTTTAAGTTCAAAGCTCTCAACCAATGAGCAAAATGATTGTGAATAAAGTGAGGACGTGAATTTCGATGATGAAGCAATGGGGTTGTTCGTCAAAAGGTACAATAGGTACACAAGGAAAAATGGAGTCAAACACTCTGATAAGAACATAATGAAATTTATAAGGCTTTCGAAATCTTTAAAGGAAGACGAGAATAAAAAGGGTAAACATAGAGGTTCTTGTTATAAATGTGGTAAAGAAGGTCATTATAGGTCGAAGTGTTCATTAAGACAAAGAGAAATGTCATCACAAAAAATCTAGCAAGTCTAAAAGAGTCTATGTTACTTGAAAAAGTGAAAATGATTTTTTAAGTGATGACATATAGTGCACCAATTATTGTGCACCATCAATAGTGCACCGATTAATCTCGTTCGGGTGAAATGATTTTTTTTTAAGTACATCTAAAATGTGATGAAAAAAAAAGACATATAGGAAAAGAGGTACTAAAAAGAAACGACATAGATAAATATAATAAAAAAATGGGTTAATTGAAGAAAAAAATAAAAGAACACCGAACATTAAATTTTGAAGAAAAGAAGTTACTACTAAAAAGGAAAATTTAATGAGACAATTCATATTAGGGGTGGACAAAATATATCGATCCGACCGAATTCGAACAAACTGAATAAAAAAAAGTATTGGATGAAAATGGGTCGGGTTGCGGGTACTACGGGTTAAAGAAATGGATTGACTCAGACTCAAGTGGGCGAAATCGGATTTGGGATTCAGACCCATAAAAGCCCATCACCGACCAAGCCTAACTATTCCATAATATATGGTTGAAAATTTTACCCCATACCCTTACATTTATCCCCGTACCCTACTTATCAATTTTTTGGACGAAAATACCCCCATATAAATAGCCTATATTTCAAAATTTTCATTTTTTTCCTCCTTTTGTCTTTGTACGAACGGTAAAAATCTCACAGACGAAATTCACTCCCGGAGAACCCACAAAGGCTACATCTGATTCACAGTTTTTTCAAACGGAGAACCCAAGTAAACTACATCCGGTTTATTTCCTTTTTTGTTTGTACACCCCGGATAACTTGGCATCATGTTATCCGGTTTGTGTAATTCCTACACCGGATAACCTGATGTCATGTTATCCGGTTCGTAAAGGTTCTTCACCGGAGAACATGATGTTGTGTTTTCCGATTTTGTTTCGTTAGTTAATTTTCTTTTAGTGGCTCGCTTTAAAGGACGCGACAGATTTATTTATCGATGATACGCTGATGGATCGGTAGTTCGAGCACAGTCTACTCGAGATGAAGATCGGATTGCTGATCCTGCACCTGTACCAACAGCGGCTCACATTCCACCGCATCCACCATTTCCTGAAGGACCGTCTGATACGTCACTTTTTGTGAGGTATCAGAACCACGTCGCTTGTCATCTGTGGGATGGCCAAGTAAGTAAATCTATGACCTTTCTATGGTGAATAAAATGTAATTTTATTTATTTATGTATTATGATATATTCTATGAATTATTTTTCAGGAGAGAGTTCCGAAGAAGGAGCTGAAGGTTGCTGCACATGACAACAAACTGATTGGATGGGTTCCATCACATCTCCCACCTATGATTGAGCAGTGGGTATCTGGTTCTGGTCTATCCTCTCTGCAGAGAACCAATTTATCGAGGATATATCAGAACTTGGTATCTACATTTATTGAGAGGTGGCATCCCGAGACATCGTCCTTCCATATGCCGTTTGGCGAGATGACGATTACACTGGACGATGTTTCTTGCCTCCTTCATATACCGATTAGTGGGGAGTTATGTAACCCTACACAAGGGTTTAGTGACTCGGATGCTATTACTCGGGCTATTGGTCTAATGGGTGTTCCACTGGATGAGGCACCTGAGGAGATTAGTACAAACAGAGGTCCTTATTATAGGCTAGATTGGTTGAAGAAGTAATTTGTCTGTCTGCGAGCTGAGAGCAGATTTGATTGTGCAGCTAGGGCGTATATGATGTTGTTACTAGGCTGCACTATTCTTACAGATAAGAACTTTACTCTTGTAAAGGCAAAGTATTTACCACTCTTTGGGGACTTTGATAGATGTGGTAGATACTGTTGGGGGGTGTTGCACTTGTCACACTATATAGATATCTCGGAGATGCTCCATTCTATAGTTGTAGACAGCTTGGTGGATATGCCTCTCTTCTACAGGTACAAATGCTTAATTTTAATTTCATTTAGATTTGTATTATATTATTTTCAATACCTTTAATTGATGATATTCATGATGTGTCACAGTGTTGGATTCGCGAGTATTTCCCAACTGTTGGGAAGAAAGGATTTTCGAGGATAGCTGGTGTAGGTAGTCCACTTCCCAGAGTGATGAAGTGGCAATACAAGCAAGGGACGCGGAAGGTTGATGAGATCAGGGCAGTGCTGGATGGATTGACACCTACTGATGTCATTTGGCGCCCGTTCGAGGATCACAGACAAACCATACCATTTACTGATATTTGTTTGTACAGGGGTGGCCTGAAGTGGTATGGTACAACTGTTCTTTATTTATCTGACAAATATTTACGTTAGTTTGGATACAGGCAGTTCATACCATCTCATCCACCTGATATTGACACACTTGATATAGACTTTGAGTGAGTTACTTACCATGCGAGCGTCTCGCAAGTGATGCAGCAGGCCGAGTTTGCAGTTACTTCGTATGATGCGGTGGATGATTACATGGCTTGGTAGTACACAGTTTCCCATCCTCGTTTGATACCACTACCTCGGGGGGAGGTCAGAGAGGTTCCAGTTCCTGTGTTTGATGATGGACCGGCAGATCCGAGGTTACGACATATTTCACATGAGTTGCGTCGCTATCTGGCTCGGCACGAGGCCGAGGAGGATGATGATGATTTTGTTGAGATCTTTCGAGCGCTACGTCTAGCTCAGGGTGGACCGGTACCTCAGGGTGGACCGTTACTTATGTTAGTGAGGACGATGCTTGATGTATTATTCAGGGCAGACCAGTAGTTTATGTAGTATTATTCAGTCTTATATAGTATTTGTCAGACTTCTGTAATATTATTTAGACTTATATAGTATTTGTCAGACTTATGTAGTATATTATGATTTATATTTATGTGATATTATTCAGAATTATATTATGATTGATGATGTATAAAAAATATAAAAAATAATATGAAGTTAAACGTCAATCATAAAAATGTAAAAAAATAATATGAAGTTAAACGTCACTCATAAATGAACAAGTTTTGGGAGCAGAGACGTAAGTTACTGCCAGTGTTGTAAACGTCCAGCAAATCCAATTATCCATGATGTTGCATCTGATGTCCGATGTTTCCTCCAATCTGTTGTGACTTGTGGCAAGGGAAATCCTTCATTCATGTTTACCTGTTAAGAAAGTTAATAAGTAAGACGTAAATCGTATATAATTAAGTAATATAAAAAACTATAATATTTACCTGAACCCAATGATTTGAGTTTACAAAACCAATGCAGTAAATTGACACATTAGGACTATATGAAGTCGCCATAGGGAAGTAACTCAAACTAAGAGCACTTAGTGAGACAAGAATGATGTTATACTGATTTGCTATCACATAACCCATTTCTGGTAGTGTCATCCATTTATCTACTAGCTGGGAACCTAAAGATGATATCAACAAGGATTCTCTCACTTTTGAATAACGAGTTTAAAATAACATCTCATAGAGACTCTTTCTAGGACCTCTGATTTCATTATCCAAATCACGACGAACCATTGACCACCCTTCCTCACCATATCCATGTAAAGATGCAATAACTCTAAACCCACAATTTCCATCATCCTTTACATCAAGAATGTCATCAATAAATGGTCTGATATGTTCTGGAAATTGTACAATGTACCTATGAGATGGTTTTTTCTTTGAGGTATGGAATAACTGTGAACAAGGCCTCTTTGAAGATTTTTGGGAATTGCTGTGTTCTTGATCAACATACTCATGATATGAAGGACCACGATAAACATCATACCCAACAGGTTTCTTCCCTTTTCTCTTCACTCCTCCTTTGGTTTTTATTTTTTCAGGTGGTGGTACCATCTTTGTTGTAGTGGGGTAAGCAATTTCGCACACCCTGCTTTTTAGTGCTCTCTTTCCTGCAACATCTAATGAATGAAACCTTTTCCACAGTGCTTCAACCGCATTTGTCATGTCCACCTCTGCTCCATCCTCTGTGTCTACCTCTTGTTCACCTTTCATACTCAGTTTCCTCCAATGGATATGAATAGCATCAATTGGTATTGGTTCACCACTCAATGTGTATCTCCCTAACTCACAAGCACAAGGTAACCCGTATACTGTTCTACGAAAACACCTGCACATCTGGGTGTTTGTACCTACCATGTCAACCCTATGCCACTCTTCAGCAATGTGCCGCAAAGCAGCTCTAGATACTGATCCATACAAATTTAAATAATATGGACTAGTGTGTGCATGCTCAACCTCATAAAAACTCTTCTGAAATGAAGTTCTAATATTGCCCACTTGAACCTTGATGTTGCCATTCATAGCCTCCCAGCATTTGCACTTATCACCTAAACTGTTGTCCAACATCTGCTTCAGCTTCCAATGCGCAGATTCGACCCTAAAAAAAAAAGAAGTTCAGTATAAGTATCATTAATATTACCATAAACAAACTATGGCTATAAAAAAAACGCATTACCGGTTAGTCGTGATGTTTCCTAAATGCAACACTTTATTGATCCAAGCTTCAACAAATCTATTCCTATGAGGTGTCAACCATGTGTCTTTCACATAATCCAAAATAGGTCCATATTCTAAACAGGCATGCTCAAGCAATTTCAACTTTTGATGGTATTCCACCTCATCACTAGCTTTTACAAGTTCGTACCAAAGCTTCTCTATCGGTTCTCGCATATCATTCATAGCATACTCCTTGCACTTCGCTTTCACATTCTTGTTTATGTGAAATCGGCAAAGCAAATTAACTATTGCAGGAAATACTGTTTCAATTGCTTTCATCAAAGCAATATCTCTATCAATTAAAATTACTTGTGGCTATAACCCTTGTTTAGTGAATAACTATTCAATTTATCTAGTACCCATCACAAAGTCTCTGTTTGCTCAGATTCCATATAGGCAAATGCAACAGAAAATGTTAACTCAGTTGATGTCACACCAACTATTTCAAACAAAGGTTGCCTATACTTATTGGTTTTGTAAGTACTATCCATAATCAATACAATAGAAAACATATTCAACAACTTCACAGAGTTTGGATGGGCCCAGAAGTTATCTCTCACAACTTCTGACTCATCTTTTTTCCTACTCCAATAAACATAATCAGATTCCTCTATCAACTTAAATAACTGTTGCATTTCCGTTCTAGGTCCCTTGATGTTTTTCTAAATCTTACTTTTATGTTTATATATTTGGGTGATTCGAGTCACATTCTCTAGATCTCGTTCTTTCAATGACAATAATATGTGTCTTGGAGGAACATGACGTTTTGACAAATCAACAATATGTTGTTGGTCATCATCATTGAGTCAACTTACAAACGGATGACCTTCAAATCTATCAAGTAAACCATGGTTGTGAACTCCACATTTTACATCAATTTTCCAACCAAAACCATCTTTTGAAGGTGTTGATCTTACTTTGAAAGGACAGTTACATTTTTTGGTAGCACTTTGTGTTTCGCTATCTCCTTCTTTGTATTTCCCACCTTTATTATAACAGTGACTCTATTCCTGAGTTCAGCCTCCTTAATCCACCTAGTCGCCTCTTCTCTTGTAGGAAATTTTTTTGTAGTCGAGAATATCTCCGTTGTATCTACACTTGTCTGGTCTTTGTCGCATATCATCAAAGGAATATCCATGTCTCATAAAAAAAGTGACAAACATAAATTAAAAAATATATATTAAAAAAAACACGCTCCGGATAACTATGTACCAAGTTATCCGGTTTACAAAAAAACCAAACCGGATAACTTAACAACAAGTAATCCGGTGTTGAAAAGTATACCAACCGGATATCTTGGAGACAAGTTATCCGGTTATATGCCTGGCTTTCACAACGCAAACCAGAAATCTTGTATATGTGTTATCCGGTTTAGGGAAAATAATTAATCGGATTTCATCATATCATATTTTCCGGTTTGAAAACAATACAATCCGGAAATCTTTACCTTGTGTTCTCCGATTCTCGTCGTATACTGACAAAAAGTACTTTTGGACTCATCTGACTGCACGGTAAAAAGTAAAAAAATTAAATAAAAAATAAAAGAATAAAATTGAAATTTTTTGAAAATTTGTAGGGGTATGGGGATAAATGTAGGGGTATGGAGTAAAATTTTCTATATGGTTTTGTATTTAAGTTTTGGGCTTTATCTGAAAATGGAAAATTATTGGCCCAGTCCATATCAAGTCACTAGTAAGCCATATCAGTATAAAAGAGAAAGAGAAATTGTTTAGAAAGAAACCGGAAGAACAATATTTGGCCGCCGCTCTCTCCCATTCTGATCCATTATGTCAATTTCTTCTGTTTCATTTGCTTTCTTCTTTCTAAAACTCAGAAGTAAAACTCTACTTCTCAATTTTTTGTGAAGTCTTCTAATAATTTATATGTTGAAAGTTCGTTTTAATTTCTTTCTCTGATTTTAGTTGAATGCAACTCTTATTTTAAGAAGAATAATAGATACTCAATATTTTGATTTGGAATAAGGTATATGATTCACATTTCTTTGACTTTTCTTTCGCTTCTGTGTGTGTGATTTAGGGTTTGGTCGTTTGATATTTGAGTTTTTTCTGATACTTTGGTTCACTCATTTTTATTTATTTGTCTCTTTATTCTTTAAGCTTTGGGTATTTCTTGTTATGTTTTTCTAACTTTTTTTCTATTATATTCATGCTATAGATCTACTTGATGTTGTGTTGGTGATGAATTGATGATGCCTCAACTTGATGTATCGGTGATGATTCATCATGATTCTTCAACTTGATGTCCTGCTAATGATAATATTTTTTTTTGTTAAAATGCTAATGATAAATTTTAGTCTCTTGTGAACTTTTTCTTAAAGTCTGACTGTTGAAATAAATCAATAATGTATTTTTATTTTCATTTTATTTAAGTTGTGAAAATGTTATGTAATTATATGTATGTATGTTTTAGAATTGTGATATATTTAATAATTATTTATTTTTATATATTAAAATTAATGACTTATTAAAAATCAATATAAACGATTTTTTAAATTTAAATATATTTTGGTTATCTCCTTTATAATAAATATAAAAATAAGAACAATTTGTTTTTCTAAAAACTTATGGGATACCTGTGCGTTTGCACAGATACTGGTGTGTAACGTACATTTGTTTTTAAAATATAATAAGAATGTAAAAAAATAAAATTGTTTTATTAAAAGAGTTTATTATTTTAAAAAGAAATACATGTTATAATTTATATATGGATCATAAATATAATTTTTTCATATATAAAAATATTTGAATGAACCGTATATTTTGTTGTATGTACTATTATTTTTGTTTTGACATTATTTATAAAAATATTTGGATCAAAAGACAATTTGTCATTAAAAACATATATTAGTGAAATGATTACATCAATAATATATAGCTCAGTTTTTCATATATTATCTCAAAAATTATTTTATTTTAAATTAAAAATAATTTCAAAATAAAAATATTAGTAACATAAATAATTTTAAAATAATACATTTTCCCGTGTTTGGATTTATACATTACTTTAAATATATTTACTTGTATTTCGTTTAATTATATAAAAAACATAATGACCCGTGCATTCGCACGGATTCTGGTCTGGATACTCATGCACAAGGATTGATGTGTTTCGCGTATTTGTTTTTAAAATGTCATAAAAATAGAAAGTTGAAAAAAAACTTAAGAATAAAAATTATTGAAAGTTGTATTAGATAAATCAATTGTTTTAGTTTTTTTTTACAAATAAGACAATTATTTTATAAGAAAGAGGATAAAATTTTTAATATCTACTCAATTTATTTTAATAAGGTCCTTAATCTTTTTCAAGTATTTGAAAAAAATTGTTGATAAATTTCTATTATTTAATATTTGGATCAGTAGTAAAGTTACTCCCGTTTATAACATTAGTATTTTTTTCGTATATAAAAATATTTTAATCAACAATGTATTGTTTCCCGTATATAAATATTATTTTTGTTTTCACATTATTTATAAAAATATTTGAATTAATAGTAAAGTTGTTCTCATATAAAAAAACATTTGAATTAGTAATGAATCTTTTCCCGTATAAAAGTATTATTTTTCTTTTTACAATATTTATGAAAAAATTTGAATCAATAGAAAAACGCAGAATAATATGTAGAAATGCAAAATCTCTCATTAATACGAACACCAAATAATATTTGAATCAATAATAAAAGACAATAGTCTACTCTAAATGTGTGACATGACTTGTTTTGAGAAAGTGTTAATAAAATAGTTTGTACTTGAAATGTGATTGTAATGATGTTATAATAATATTTGAATCAATAATAAAAAGACAATAGTCTACTCTAAACGTGTGACATGACTTGTTTTGAGAAAGTGTTAATAAAATAGTTTGTACTTGAAATGTGATTGTAATCAAGTTATAATAATATTTGAATCAATAATAAAAGACAATAGTCTATTATAAACGTGTGACATGATTTGTTTTGAGAAAGTAATAATAAAATAGTTTGTACTTGAAATGTGATTGTAATGTTGTTATAATTTATATAATCAAATCAATAATTGATATTTATAAATATAATTTCACATATATTATATAATTCAATTCATTACCAAAAAATTACCAAAATATCTTTGTGAAATAAAATTTAGGATTGATTACTTCTGGTACATCAAATTTGTAACGTATAAAATTCTATCTCTTTATATACAAAGTTATTTAGTTTATTTATTTATTTATGTATCAATACACACATGATTATTGAATTTTATTTGAATGTGTACATATGAACACGAGAAGGAAAATAGAAAGACGTTATTGTCTATAATTACATAACAAACATTTAACACAAAATAAGACTGATCCGGAGTATTCGAACGGGTCCACGTAAGTTGGTCGTCAGATGGCAAGGTGCTCGGACGTTTGCTGGCCGTCAGATGGCAAGGTGCTCGGAATGTTGATGAGGAGAGGAGGGGGTGTATCTGCAAGGCACTCCGACGCTCAAGTAAGAAGGGGTCAGAGAAAGGGGGCAAGTACAAAGTGTATTCTTAGGGTGAAAAAATATGATCCCTGACCCTCTCAAGCGAGAGGGTTTATATAGAGCCCCCAGCGCGTGGCCAACGGTCCTATTTTTGGGGCGAAATAACTGTTTTCCCCAAAGAATAGGTAACTGTCCAAACTAGCCGTTATGTCGGGGAGGGTGCCAGAAACTAGCCGTTATGTCGGGCATAGATGCAGTTCCGGGCACCTGTCCTTTACTGTTCGGGCAGCGAGGAAGCCGGGGAGGAACGTTGCGTTCCTTGCCTGGTTGGAGGGGCAGACATGTCATTTTTGCCCCTCTGTGGATTGGGCTTAGGTAATTTGGGCCGCTATGGAGCAGGGCGGATTGGAGCAATTTTAGCCATTGGCCCAGTCCAGAACAAAGACTATTAACATATTTTTTTTAAACTAATTTACTTGTAACTTTAAAAAAATAGAATTTTATTATAAAATATTATTAAGATAAGTTAAATATTATTTATAAAATATTATGAACATATATGTTAAACTATTTTTCTGTATATTATGAAATCATAATTTTATGTTTTAATTTAGAAATGTTTTTCCATAGTTTAATCAAAACTGTTTTATATTTCATATTATGTAAGAATTTAATCAATGTTTTATTTCATATTTAAATAAAAAATATAATTTATGTTTAATTCATAACATGCGAAAGACAATTAATAACAAATAATAAATAGCTGTTTAATGTTTGATTAAGGCTATTTTAAATATACAGTAAAAAAAAAGTCTATTTTAAATATCAATGTAAAGTTCATATATTATGTCTCAATTACAAACATATGTTTCATATTTAGACCACTTGTATATTTTCCTTTAAATTAATTTAATTAGACATTAAATAATATATATTTATTTAATATTTTATTTATTTATTAATGACAACTATATTATATATTTGTTTTATATTTATAAATGATCAATATTTTTCCAATATTATAAAAAAGTTTATATTTTATATAATAAAATATATATGTTCAGCATATTCAAATAAGTAGTAAACAATAAAAAAAAGAAATATATAAATATAAATATATATATATATATATATATATATATATATATATATATATATATATATATATATATATATATATATATATATATATATATATATATATATATATATTAGTTATAATAATGAGTTGATCAATACATTACTGAAAAATAATAACTCTAATTTATTAGTTATAATACACCACTAATTTATATAGTTAATTTATTTTTAATATAACAATTGTAAGTATAGTTATTTTCCATGTGTGTTTTCTCTCTCTTTCCACGTGTTTTTCCAATTAGTTTAGAAAAATAATTTCCTCTGATTTTCTATGAAGATTCTCTCTGATTTTATCTCTATTTCAATGTAACATTTCTTTTTCTTTATCTCCGTGTGTCACCATTTTAATCGACCCCTAGATTTCTCTTATCTCTCCATCCTTCTTATCATTTCAATTCAGTAAAACAATTCATTTCTTTCATTTCTTTCTCTTTTTTTTCCACAGCTTCTCTCTTAGAAAAAACCCAAAAAAACTTCATATCACCCCCAAAAAAACCCAGAAAATCTTCATTGATCTTTATATTTTTCAAGAAAAACACGAAAACATTCTTTATCAAATCTCCAGAAAACACCATAAAATCATCAAGAACCTTCAACTTTCATCACAAACTCAACAAATCTCTAGAAAGCACCAGAAAAACCTTCAGCATTCTTCATCCAATCCTCAACTCATATTCAGAAAACACAAGAAAACCTTCAAACACATTCAATGAACTTCATCTTATTCCTCATCTTCATCGAATCTTACGATGATTCGTCAAAAACTTGAACCTTCTTTCCACGATTTTCATCAATCTTCTTCCATATTCAAATATTTCAAATATTCAAATAAATTATATATTACTCATTGTCTCAGTCTCCTCAACTTTTTTAATAAGCAGGAACTTTGAAATGAGCTAACTTGAATATGGGTTTTTCACATGCAAAACAACCAGAGATAATAGAAGATAAGTTGAAGTGAAATATGATTCATTTTTAGTATATTCCTTTTTTTAATAGGTAGAGTTTGAATTTTTTTATGATAGATAAAACAGTCCATTTTTCATCTTTTCCATTTGTTTGGTATTAATAAATAATTTTTGTACGGTAATAATTTTTTATTTTTGACATAGTTAAAAAGTTTTTTTATGGTAATAATTTATGACGTAGTTAAAAAGAAATATTTTTTAATGTAATATTTAATGAATTTTTTTTACTAAATAAAAAATATATGTTTTTCATTAAATTTAATTTTTTTTATAAAAATCAGATCTAACTTTATTTACTATATTTTTTATTTTTGTATATTTAAATTTTATTTTTAGAATTTATTTTTTATTTTTTCATGTTAATTTTTTGGTTATAATTTCAAAAAATTAATTTCTTCTTAAAAATTTTTTTGAAAAAAAATTGAATAAATAACTCATATATTTTTTTTTTGTTTTTTCAGTAATCGCATATTTTATTTTAAATAAATAAAATTGCATAGCCTCAAGTGAGTTTGGTGCCATGGTCATAAAAAATATTGCTCTTTCTTTTTTTTTCTATATCACATAATTTAAGAATGAAATATTTATGATTTTACAAAGGTTTCAGAAGAAAAAAATTATGAATGTTCATACCTTATAGAATTTGTCATAGGGATGAAGATCTGTAAACACAAAACAAAACTTATTGTTATAAATAAGCAAATTCTTGAGAATACAAATGAATACATATTTGAAGAATGTAAAAATGTGAAAAATAGTATTCCTTTTAAACAGAAGTTTGAAATATGAATAAAACAGAAATAACCTTGTTAGTGTTTTCTGTTCTTCAGAAGAAATTCTACACACACAAAAAGTGAAGACAGTGGAGATACATTAATCTATTTTTATAGTAAGTGGGTAAAGTGGAAAATCAGAATTCAAAATTTAAAATTAGTTTATAGAGAGACAATTGAGACAAAATTTATAGATATTGAAGTGACATGAGAGAGAGTTGGTATCAATGTTAGAAAAAAGTGAAAAAAGAAGTGTTACTATTAGTATCTAATATAAATATATAAACTCTAAAGTACCTGGAAAACCCAAAACTAACCTTTTGATTATGCACACTAACTATTCTAATTTCAAGTTTAAAAATGATTTATTGTACCATTGCTTGCTTCTTATTGATTTGACATTAAATATAGCTTATGTGGCACCCTTACAATTTTTGTTAGATTTTATATACTTTTTATTATCTAAAAAATCTACTCAATTCCTTATTAATTGTTGGTCCTTTATTATCTACAAAATCTACTCCACTTCCTTATTAATTGTTGGCCCACCACACGTGCACCACAAAACCACTGGTACATGCACATTTTCTCTTCCTTTTGGTATGCCTTTTCGTTTAACGATTCCACTAGCAGATAATATGAAACACTTTCTCTTTAATTACTGTGCGCATTGAATTTTTCTTCCTTCCACACTGATACATGAACATTCTGATGCATCAAAAGGGTCTGTTCAAATATCTCTCACCCATAAATATGAATGTGATTCCCATTTTCTACCCTCAAACGTTAATCCTCCATACTTCTAGTGAAAATTTTTCAGGTATCATCCAAATTTGTATGCGATTTAGGTTATGAAATTTGGGGATTTTGTGATATTTGTTTTGTTGTTACTGTGTTTTAGGGTACGAAATTTGTTTTTATTGTGTTTTTGATACATAACATGCGATTTAGGTTATGAAATTTGGGGATTTTGTGATATTTGTGTTGTTGTTCTTCATATCAACAAGTATTAGGGTACGAAATTTGTGTTTACTGTGTTTTTAATACATAGCATGCTATTTAGGTTATGAAATTTGGGTATTTTGTCATATTTGTTTTGTTGTTATTCATATCAACAAGTATTATCTTTATTCTGTTGCATCTATATTGTCATTGTGCATTATCATTCATTTTTGTAACGCCCTAAATTTCGTAAGAATATTTAATTAATTTATTTAAATATTATATTCGCGAATTTCGGTGATTTGTATGGATGTCAGTGATTTTATGAAGTTTTGGGTTATTTAATTAAATAATAGCATATGTTATGGAATATGATGTATTGTTATTTAAATTAAATAATATTAGAAGAATGAAGGGTAAAGTGGACATTTGAGGAGAATTAGTGAGGATATAATGGGAAGAGCATATTTAGGGGTATATTAAGAGAGAATAATGAAAGGAACCCATTATTCGTATTATTTTGAGGAAAAGGCAAAGGTGCTCTGAAGAACAAGTGAAAAGGAGGCTAGGGCATAGAAGATTTCCGGCGAAACTTCGAGAGAAGATCGAAAGAAGCAAAACTCTAAGGTATGTGGAGTATCGCTTTACAATATTTGTGATATAAAGATTAGGTGTTGTGGGTAATTGGGGTTTTGTGGGAAAACCTAGAAATTGAGGTTAGGGATGATGAATTGTGATGATTTACTATGTGATGATTGTTGTTATTGATGTATATATGATAGTTATAGGTTATAATAACATAATCTGTGATGATTTGAGGAAAAAAATCTGGGTTTTGGAGTGTGGAATCGCAGATGGGGAAATGCTGTTATCACAGGGTTTTTCTGCAGAAATCGCAGAGCCCGCTTAGCGCGGTTTAGCGCGCTTAGCGCGGTCTGAAGAAATTTCGCCTCTTCGAGGCAGTGAGTAGCGCGCTTAGCGCGGGTGGGGCGCACTTAGCGCGACCTGGAACTGAAAATATTATTTTTTTATTGAATTAAAATTCATGAAAAATATCAGTCTTGTGTTATATTGATGTTGTGCGGTGAATTTCTGCTATGTGTTGACGTGTTATATGTGATGAAAGTGATGTTTTGATGATTATATGGTGATGTGACGTATTGATGCTTATTAGATGTTTGTATGTGAGGTTTGATGATAAAATGATGATGTGAAGTACCATGAGTATATTGACGACTATGAGATGACGATTCATGATGTTTTGATGATTAAATGACGATGTGGATTAACATGATATTTGATGAATGATGATGCACTTAATAACTTTTGTTGATGATGATGATTATGACGTTGTGCATTATGCATTCATAGCATTTAGACTTCAGTCTATTGATGATGTTAGGACTTCGGTCCAGTGACGATGATAGGACTTCGGTCCAGTGACGATTTAGGACTTCGGTCCAGTGACGACTTCAATCCCATTGTGCGGATTGGAGTATTTTGTGACGTGATCCCTTGTGGAGGGTTGATGGCCTAGTGTCTATTATTATGACGATTTGGTACCATATGCATTCTATGACGTTGCATTTCATCCTTGGTGGCATTGCATAATTGCATATGAGTGATATTGGTGATGTGATGTTTTATATGATGTTTAGGGTGAGAAGATGTAGTATGTGATGAAAACAACTGTTGCCTGTTGATGTCTTTTCTTTATATGATTTATATTGAATTGTGATTACTCACCCTGCCTGTTTAAATGTTGCCTCCACGTGGGTAACGTGCAGGTGATCAGGTTTAGCCGTGGACGTTTTCGAGGACTTGAAGTTTATTTGCTTTGGTTGAATTAGAGGGTCTTGCTCTGATAGTGTAACATCGGGTTAGGGTCCTTTGAGTCGAACTATGTTGTTTCTTTATTATGGTGTTATTTGATGATGTGGTTTTATTTGAATTATTATGACGTTTGTTGAAAACCGTTTTAATTGGAAGTTTTGAATTCCGCTGCCATGTGAAGGCTTTTAATTTAAATTTGATGGAAGTCCCTTGGTGTATATGGCAATTATGTTATTTTGAGTTTATTGGGAAATGTGCACCCTTTGAGGTGATTATTACTCTGATATTTTGCCGTGTTTATTCGTGGGGTAGAAAAGGGTGTTACATTAGTGGTATCAGAGCAGGTCGGTCCGTCCGGCCAGGTTTTTACTTGATGTCTGTCCCTGTCAGTCGACGAGTGTGTGTACACTGTCGATGTTTTAGTTCTTCTAATCTTGTTGGTGGTGTACAGGATGGCTGGAAGAAATAATCGTGCAATTGCTGATGCGTTGGAATCGGTTGCTAATGTGGTGGCGCAGCTGAATCCAAATGGTGGAGCCCATGATGAGTTTTGAGCTTTGGGTAAGTTTCAGAGAAACAATCCACCGACTTTTGTGGGTACGCATGATCCAGCAAGTGCACACAAGTGGCTGAAGACGATCGAGAAGATTTTTTGAGTGATGGGGTGTTCTGATGAGCAAGAGGTTCAGTTCGGAACGCATATGCTAGAAGAAGAGGCTAAGGACTGGTGGGATAATACCCGTCAGAGACTCACAGATGTTGGTACTGTGATAACTTGGGCTGTGTTTAAGCAGGAGTTTCTGGGCAAGTATTTCCCAGAGGATGCTCGTGGAAAAAGAGAAGTGGAATTTCTTGAGCTGAAGCAAGGAGATATGACTGTGGCAGAGTATGCCGCAAAGTTTGAGAAGTTGGTGAAGTTTTGTCCGCACTACAATCGTGATGATGCGGAGATGTCTAAGTGTCTCAAGTTTGAGAATGGACTGAGACCAGAGATTAAGCAGGGTATTGGGTATCAGCAGATCCGCAGGTATGCTGAGTTAGTTGACAAGAGCAGAATCTACGATGAGGATAACCGAGCTCGGTCTGCTCACTACAAGCAGTTGAGTGAGAAGAAAGGGCAGTATAGGGGTAAGCCTTATACTACTTCAGCTGACAAAGGGAAGCAGAAGGCTTCAGATGGGAAAAAGACAAGTGGGGGAGCAGTTTCCGCTTCTGGAAAGTGTCATAAGTGTGGCGAGCAAGGTCACCGTGCTGATGTGTGCACCAATAATGTGATGAGGTGCTATAGATGCGGTAAGAAGGGTCATCGAGCTACTGATTACAAAGATGAAGGTCCGACATGTTTCAATTGTGGTGAGAAAGGCCATATCAGTACTCAATGTCAGAATCTGAAGAAGACTGCGACCACTACTCAGACCAGTGGCAGAGTGTTTGCTTTGAGTGGTGCAGAAGCTCTAGAGAAGGACAACCTGATTCGAGGTACTTGTTTTATTAATAATATCGAGTTGGTTGCTATTATTGATACTGGTGCTACTCATTCTTTTATCTCGCTTGAATGTGCTAATAGATTGGGTTTGAAGTTATCTGATATGAATGGTAATATGATAATAGAAACTCCAACTAATGGTTCTGTTACTACTACCCTTGTGTGTTTAAGATGTCCTTTAATGATTTTTGAGAAGAGCTTTGTGATGGATTTGGTGTGCTTACCCTTGCACCAAATTGATGTGATCTTTGGAATGAACTAGTTGAAGTTCAACCGTGTTCATATCAATTGTTATACCAAGACTGTAGAGTTTCCCGAGTTTGATGATAGTGGGGAGTTGATGTTCTTGTCTGCTAAGCAAGTAGAGGAGCTGATGGAAGATGAAGCGTTGGTGTTTGCAATGTTTGCATCATTGCAAATTGATCGTGAAGCTGCGAGTGTGAAGTTGCCGATTGTCTATGAATTCCCGGAAGTGTTTCCAGATGACATCAATGATTTGCCTCCAGAGCGTGAGGTAGAGTTTGCAGTGGACTTAATACCAGGTACGAGTCCAGTATCGATGGCTCCTTATCGGATGTCAGCCTCTGACCTAAGTGAATTGAAGAAACAACTGGAAGAATTGCTTGAGAAGAAGTTTGTTCGACAAAGTGTTTCTCCGTGGGGTGCTCCGGTGTTGTTAGTGAAGAAGAAAGATGGAAGTATGAGGTTGTACGTTGATTATCGGCAATTAAATAAAGTGACTATCAAAAATAAGTATCCGCTACCGAGAATCGACGATTTGATGGATCAACTAGTAGGTGTCTGTGTGTTCAGCAAGATAGATTTGAGGTCGGGTTATCATCAGATCCGAGTTAAGCCTGATGATATTCCGAAGACGGCTTTCAGAACGAGATATGGACACTATGAATACACTGTGATGCTGTTTGGTGTATCTAATGCACCTGGTGTGTTCATGGAGTACATGAATCGGATTTTCCATGAGTATTTGGATAAGTTTGTGGTGGTGTTTATCGATGATATCTTGATATATTCTAGATCTGAAGAAGAGCATGCTGAGCATTTGAGGACTGTGTTGCAAGTGTTGAAAGAGAAGAAGTTGTATGCAAAGCTGTCGAAGTGTGAATTCTGGTTGAAGGAAGTGAGTTTCCTTGGCCATGTGATTTCGAGTGGTGGTGTTGCTGTTGATCCTTCTAAGATTGATGTCGTGTTACAGTGGGAGACTCCGAAGTCTGCTACTAAGATACGAAGTTTGCTGGGATTAGCGGGTTATTACCGCAAGTTTATGGAAGGCTTTTCTAAGTTGGCATTACCTTTGACTCAGTTGACTCGAAAAGGTCGAGAGTTTGTGTGGGATGTAGCTTGTGAAGAGAGTTTTGTGGAATTGAAGAAGAGATTGACTACTGCTCTAGTGTTGATTTTGCCTAATCCGAGCGAATCTTTTGTGGTGTATTGTGATGCATCGAAGATGGGCCTTGGTGGAGTATTAATGCAGAATGGACAAGTTGTTGCCTATGCTTCGAGACAATTACGAGTTCATGAGAGGAATTATCCTACCCATGACTTGGAATTGGCTGTTGTGGTGTTTGTGTTGAAGATTTGGAGACATTATTTGTTTGGCTCTAAATTTGAAGTGTTTAGTGATCATAAGATTCTGAAGTACTTGTTTGATCAGAAGGAATTGAATATGAGGTAGAGGGGTGGTTAGAGTTGTTGAAGGATTTTGATTTTGATTTGAGTTATCATCCGGGCAAAGCAAATGTAGTGGCTGATGCATTGAGCAGAAAGTCATTGCATATGTCGATGCTTATGGTGAAAGAGTTGGAATTAATTGAGCAATTCAGAGATTTGAGTTTGGTGTGTGAAGCGACTCCTGACAGTGTGAAGTTGGGAATGTTGAAGTTGACTAGTAGTATTCTGGAAGAAATCAGAGTGGGACAACAATCTGATTTAAAGTTGGTTGACCAATTGACTTTAGTCAACCAAGGTAACGGAGGAGATTTATGAATTGACGAGAATGGTGTAATGATGTTCAGAGACAGGGTGTGTGTCCCAGATGTCCCAGATATTAAGAAGAGTATTCTTGAATAAGGACATCGAAGTAGGTTGAGCATTTATCCCGGTGCTACGAAGTTGTACCAGGATCTGAAGAAGTTGTTTTGGTGGCCAAGTATGAAGAAGGATGATTCAGAGTTTGTTTATGTGTGTTTGACTTGCCAGAAGTCAAAAGTCGAGCATCAGAAGCATTTAGGTATGATGCAACCGTTGAGGATTCCAGAATGGAAATGGGATAGTATTTCCATGGATTTTGTGGTGGGATTGCCGAAGACTGCTAAGGGAAATGATTCAATTTGGGTGATCGTGGATAGATTAACTAAGTCGGCTCATTTCTTACTGATGAAGATTAATCATTCCATGCAGAAGTTAGCCGAGATGTACATTGAGGAGATTATGACGTTACATGGGGTACCTTCGAGTATTGTGTCGGATAGAGACCCGAGGTTTACATCGAGATTTTGGAAGAGTTTGCAAGATGCTTTGGGTACTAAGTTGAGGATGAGTTCTGCCTACCATCCGCAGACGGACGGTCAGACAGAAAGGACTATCCAATCTTTAGAAGATTTGCTGAGGGCTTGTGTGTTGGATCATGGAGGATCGTGGGATAGCCATTTACCATTGATTGAGTTCACGTACAATAATAGTTTTCATGCTAGTATTGGAATGGCGCCTTATGAAGCTTTGTATGGGAGGAGGTGTAGGACTCCATTGTGTTGGTATGAGTTGGGCGAGAGTGTTGTACTCAGACCTTAAATTGTGCAAGAGACGACTGAGAAGATTAAGAAGATCCAAGAAAGAATGAAAGCTTCGCAGAGTCGTCAGAAGAGTTACCATGATAAGAGGAGGAAAGCACTTGAATTCCAAGAGGGAGATCACGTGTTTCTGAGAGTGACGCCAGTGACTGGTGTGGGTCGAGCCTTGAAGTCTAGGAAGCTCACTCCACGTTTTGTTGGTCCATATCAGATATCGCAGAGGATAGGAGAGGTAGCCTATTGAATTGCTTTACCACCGTCACTTGCGAATTTGCATGACGTGTTCCATGTGTCTCAATTGAGGAAGTACATTCCGGATCCGTCGCATGTGATTCAGATAGATGATGTACAAGTGAAGAATAATCTGACTGTGGAAGTATTGCCGGTGCGTGTTGATGGTCGAGAGACGAAGCAACTGCGGGGTAAAGACATAACTTTGGTGAAGGTGTTGTGGGGTGGACCAGCTAGTGAAAGTTGGACTTGGGAACGTGAAGATCAGATGAGGGAGTCGTATCCGACTCTATTCCCTTGAGGTAATTTTTGAGGTCAAAAATTCTTTAAGTGGGGGAGAGTTGTAACGCCCCAAATTTCGTAAGAATATTTAATTAATTTATTTAAATATTATATTCGTGAATTTCGGTGATTTGTGTGGATGTCGGTGATTTTATGAAGTTTTGGGTTATTTAATTAAATAATAGCATATGTTATGGAATATGATGTATTATTATTTAAATTAAATAATATTAGAAGAATGAAGAGTAAAGTGGACATTTGAGGAGAATTAGTGAGGATATAATGGGAAGAGCACATTTAGGGGTATATTAAGAGAGAATAATGAAAGGAACTCATTATTTGTATTATTTTGAGGAAAAGGCAAAGGTGCTCTAAAGAACAGGTGAGAAGGAGGCTAGAGCATAGAAGATTTCCGGCGAAACTTCGAGAGAAGATCGAAAGAAGCAAAACTCTAAGGTATGGGGAGTATCGCTTTACAATATTTGTGATATAAAGATTAGGTGTTGTGGGTAATTGGGGTTTTGTGGGAAAACCTAGAAATTGAGGTTAGGGATGATGAATTGTGATGATTTACTATGTGATGATTGTTGTTATTGATGTATATATGATAGTTATAGGTTATAATAACATAATCTGTGATGATTTGAGGAAAAAAATCTGGGTTTTGGAGTGTGGAATCGCAGATGGGGAAATGCTGTTATCACAGGGTTTTTCTGCAGAAATCGCAGAGCCCGCTTAGCGAGGTTTAGCGCGCTTAGCGCGGTCTGAAGAAATTTCGCCTCTTCGAGGCAGTGAGTAGCGCGCTTAGCGCGGGTGGGGCGCACTTAGCGCGACCTGGAACTGAAAATATTATTTTTTTATTGAATTAAAATTCATGAAAAATATCAGTCTTGTGTTATATTGATGTTGTGCGGTGAATTTCTGCTATGTGTTGACGTGTTATATGTGATGAAAGTGATGTTTTGATGATTATATGGTGATGTGACGTATTGATGCTTATTAGATGTTTGTATGTGAGGTTTGATGATAAAATGATGATGTGAAGTACCATGAGTATATTGACGACTATGAGATGACGATTCATGATGTTTTGATGATTGAATGATGATGTGGATTAACATGATATTTGATGAATGATGATGCACTTAATAACTTTTGTTGACGATGATGATTATGACGTTCTACATCATGCATTCATAGCATTTAGACTTCGGTCTATTGATGATGTTAGGACTTCGGTCCAGTGACGATGATAGGACTTCGGTCCAGTGACGATTTAGGACTTCGGTCCAGTGACGACTTCAATCCCATTGTGCGGATTGGAGTATTTTGTGACGTGATCCCTTGTGGAGGGTTGATGGCCTAGTGTCTATTATTATGACAATTTGGTACCATATGCATTCTATGACGTTGCATTTCATCCTTGGTGGCATTGCATAATTGCATATGAGTGATATTGGTGATGTGATGTTTTATATGATGTTTAGGGTGAGAAGATGTAGTATTTGATGAAAACAACTGTTGCCTGTTGATGTCTTTTCTTTATATGATTTATATTGAATTGTGATTACTCACCCTGCCTGTTTAAATGTTGCCTCCACGTGGGTAACGTGCAGGTGATCAGGTTTAGCCGTGGACGTTTTCGAGGACTTGAAGTTTATTTGCTTTGGTTGAATTAGAGGGTCTTGCTCTGATAGTGTAACATCGGGTTAGGGTCCTTTGAGTCGAACTATGTTGTTTCTTTATTATGGTGTTATTTGATGATGTGGTTTTATTTGAATTATTATGACGTTTGTTGAAAACCGTTTTAATTGGAAGTTTTGAATTCCGCTGCCATGTGAAGGCTTTTAATTTAAATTTGATGGAAGTCCCTTGGTGTATATGGCAATTATGTTATTTTGAGTTTATTGGGAAATGTGCACCCTTTGAGGTGATTATTACTCTGATATTTTGCCGTGTTTATTCGTGGGGTAGAAAAGGGTGTTACATTAGTGGTATCAGAGCAGGTCGGTCCGTCCGGCCAGGTTTTTACTTGATGTCTGTCCCTGTCAGTCGACGAGTGTGTGTACACTGTCGATGTTTTAGTTCTTCTAATCTTGTTGGTGGTGTACAGGATGGCTGGAAGAAATAATCGTGCAATTGCTGATGCGTTGGAATCGGTTGCTAATGTGGTGGCGCAGCTGAATCCAAATGGTGGAGCCCATGATGAGTTTTGAGCTTTGGGTAAGTTTCAGAGAAACAATCCACCGACTATTGTGGGTACGCATGATCCAGCAAGTGCACACAAGTGGCTGAAGACGATCGAGAAGATTTTTTGAGTGATGGGGTGTTCTGATGAGCAAGAGGTTCAGTTCGGAACGCATATGCTGGAAGAAGAGGCTAAGGACTGGTGGGATAATACCCGTCAGAGACTCACAGATGTTGGTACTGTGATAACTTGGGCTGTGTTTAAGCAGGAGTTTCTGGGCAAGTATTTCCCAGAGGATGCTCGTGGCAAAAGAGAAGTGGAATTTCTTGAGCTGAAGCAAGGAGATATGACTGTGGCAGAGTATGCCGCAAAGTTTGAGAAGTTGGTGAAGTTTTGTCCGCACTACAATCGTGATGATGCGGAGATGTCTAAGTGTCTCAAGTTTGAGAATGGACTGAGACCAGAGATTAAGCAGGGTATTGGGTATCAGCAGATCCGCAGGTATGCTGAGTTAGTTGACAAGAGCAGAATCTACGATGAGGATAACCGAGCTCGGTCTGCTCACTACAAGCAGTTGAGTGAGAAGAAAGGGCAGTATAGGGGTAAGCCTTATACTACTTCAGCTGACAAAGGGAAGCAGAAGGCTTCAGATGGGAAAAAGACAAGTGGGGGAGCAGTTTCCGCTTCTGGAAAGTGTCATAAGTGTGGCGAGCAAGGTCACCGTGCTGATGTGTGCACCAATAATGTGATGAGGTGCTATAGATGCGGTAAGAAGGGTCATCGAGCTACTGATTATAAAGATGAAGGTCCGACATGTTTCAATTGTGGTGAGAAAGGCCATATCAGTACTCAATGTCAGAATCTGAAGAAGACTGCGACCACTACTCAGACCAGTGGCAGAGTGTTTGCTTTGAGTGGTGCAGAAGCTCTAGAGAAGGACAACCTGATTCGAGGTACTTGTTTTATTAATAATATCGAGTTGGTTGCTATTATTGATACTGGTGCTACTCATTCTTTTATCTCGCTTGAATGTGCTAATAGATTGGGTTTGAAGTTATCTGATATGAATGGTAATATGATAATAGAAACTCCAACTAATGGTTCTACTACTACTACCCTTGTGTGTTTAAGATGTCCTTTAATGATTTTTGAGAAGAGCTTTGTGATGGATTTGGTGTGCTTACCCTTGCACCAAATTGATGTGATCTTTGGAATGAACTGGTTGAAGTTCAACCGTGTTCATATCAATTGTTATACCAAGACTGTAGAGTTTCCCGAGTTTGATGATAGTGGGGAGTTGATGTTCTTGTCTGCTAAGCAAGTAGACGAGCTGATGGAAGATGAAGCGTTGGTGTTTGCAATGTTTGCATCATTGCAAATTGATCGTGAAGCTGCGAGTGTGAAGTTGCCGATTGTCTATGAATTCCCGGAAGTGTTTCCAGATGACATCAATGATTTGCCTCCAGAGCGTGAGGTAGAGTTTGCAGTGGACTTAATACCAGGTACGAGTCCAGTATCGATGGCTCCTTATCGGATGTCAGCCTCTGACCTAAGTGAATTGAAGAAACAACTGGAAGAATTGCTTGAGAAGAAGTTTGTTCGACAAAGTGTTTCTCCGTGGGGTGCTCCGGTGTTGTTAGTGAAGAAGAAAGATGGAAGTATGAGGTTGTACGTTGATTATCGGCAATTAAATAAAGTGACTATCAAAAATAAGTATCCGCTACCGAGAATCGACGATATGATGGATCAACTAGTAGGTGCCTGTGTGTTCAGCAAGATAGATTTGAGGTCGGGTTATCATCAGATCCGAGTTAAGCCTGATGATATTCCGAAGACGGCTTTCAGAACGAGATATGGACACTATGAATACACTGTGATGCTGTTTGGTGTATCTAATGCACCTGGTGTGTTCATGGAGTACATGAATAGGATTTTCCATGAGTATTTGGATAAGTTTGTGGTGGTGTTTATCGATGATATCTTGATATATTCTAGATCTGAAGAAGAGCATGCTGAGCATTTGAGGACTGTGTTGCAAGTGTTAAAAGAGAAGAAGTTGTATGCAAAGCTGTCGAAGTGTGAATTCTGGTTGAAGGAAGTGAGTTTCCTTGGCCATGTGATTTCGAGTGGTGGTGTTGCTGTTGATCCTTCTAAGATTGATGTCGTGTTACAGTGGGAGACTCCGAAGTCTGCTACTAAGATACGAAGTTTGCTGGGATTAGCGGGTTATTACCGCAAGTTTATGGAAGGCTTTTCTAAGTTGGCATTACCTTTGACTCAGTTGACTCGAAAAGGTCGAGAGTTTGTGTGGGATGTAGCTTGTGAAGAGAGTTTTGTGGAATTGAAGAAGAGATTGACTACTGCTCTAGTGTTGATTTTGCCTAATCCGAGCGAATCTTTTGTGGTGTATTGTGATGCATCGAAGATGGGCCTTGGTGGAGTATTAATGCAGAATGGACAAGTTGTTGCCTATGCTTCGAGACAATTACGAGTTCATGAGAGGAATTATCCTACCCATGACTTGGAATTGGCTGTTGTGGTGTTTGTGTTGAAGATTTGGAGACATTATTTGTTTGGCTCTAAATTTGAAGTGTTTAGTGATCATAAGATTCTGAAGTACTTGTTTGATCAGAAGGAATTGAATATGAGGCAGAGGGGTGGTTAGAGTTGTTGAAGGATTTTGATTTTGATTTGAGTTATCATCCGGGCAAAGCAAATGTAGTGGCTGATGCATTGAGCAGAAAGTCATTGCATATGTCGATGCTTATGGTGAAAGAGTTGGAATTAATTGAGCAATTCAGAGATTTGAGTTTGGTGTGTGAAGCGACTCCTGACAGTGTGAAGTTGGGAATGTTGAAGTTGACTAGTAGTATTCTGGAAGAAATCAGAGTGGGACAACAATCTGATTTAAAGTTGGTTGACCAATTGACTTTAGTCAACCAAGGTAACGGAGGAGATTTATGAATTGACGAGAATGGTGTAATGATGTTCAGAGACAGGGTGTGTGTCCCAGATGTCCCAGATATTAAGAAGAGTATTCTTGAAGAAGGACATCGAAGTAGGTTGAGCATTTATCCCGGTGCTACGAAGTTGTACCAGGATCTGAAGAAGTTGTTTTGGTGGCCAAGTATGAAGAAGGATGATTCAGAGTTTGTTTATGTGTGTTTGACTTGCCAGAAGTCAAAAGTCGAGCATCAGAAGCCTTTAGGTATGATGCAACCGTTGAGGATTCCAGAATGGAAATGGGATAGTATTTCCATGGATTTTGTGGTGGGATTGCCGAAGACTGCTAAGGGAAATGATTCAATTTGGGTGATCGTGGATAGATTAACTAAGTCGGCTCATTTCTTACTGATGAAGATTAATCATTCCATGCAGAAGTTAGCCGAGATGTACATTGAGGAGATTATGACGTTACATGGGGTACCTTCGAGTATTGTGTCGGATAGAGACCCGAGGTTTACATCGAGATTTTGGAAGAGTTTGCAAGATGCTTTGGGTACTAAGTTGAGGATGAGTTCTGCCTACCATCCGCAGACGGACGGTCAGACAGAAAGGACTATCCAATCTTTAGAAGATTTGCTGAGGGCTTGTGTGTTGGATCATGGAGGATCGTGGGATAGCCATTTACCATTGATTGAGTTCACGTACAATAATAGTTTTCATGCTAGTATTGGAATGGCGCCTTATGAAGCTTTGTATGGGAGGAGGTGTAGGACTCCATTGTGTTGGTATGAGTCGGGCGAGAGTGTTGTACTCAGACCTTAAATTGTGCAAGAGACGACTGAGAAGATTAAGAAGATCCAAGAAAGAATGAAAGCTTCTCAGAGTCGTCAGAAGAGTTACCATGATAAGAG
Organism: Lathyrus tuberosus; assembly: GCA_022829125.1. NCBI lineage: Eukaryota > Viridiplantae > Streptophyta > Magnoliopsida > Fabales > Fabaceae > Lathyrus > Lathyrus tuberosus. Next base: position 5,945,154 of record JALAZF010000177.1, on the reverse strand, counting down.
GAGGAAAGCACTTGAATTCCAAGAGGGAGATCACGTGTTTCTGAGAGTGACGCCAGTGACTGGTGTGGGTCGAGCCTTGAAGTCTAGGAAGCTCACTCCACGTTTTGTTGGTCCATATCAGATATCGCAGAGGATAGGAGAGGTAGCCTATTGAATTGCTTTACCACCGTCACTTGCGAATTTGCATGACGTGTTCCATGTGTCTCAATTGAGGAAGTACATTCCGGATCTGTCGCATGTGATTCAGATAGATGATGTACAAGTGAAGAATAATCTGACTGTGGAAGTATTGCCGGTGCGTGTTGATGGTCGAGAGACGAAGCAACTGCGGGGTAAAGACATAACTTTGGTGAAGGTGTTGTGGGGTGGACCAGCTAGTGAAAGTTGGACTTGGGAACGTGAAGATCAGATGAGGGAGTCGTATCCGACTCTATTCCCTTGAGGTAATTTTCGAGGTCGAAAATTCTTTAAGTGGGGGAGAGTTGTAACGCCCCAAATTTCGTAAGAATATTTAATTAATTTATTTAAATATTATATTCGTGAATTTCGGTGATTTGTGTGGATGTCGGTGATTTTATGAAGTTTTAGGTTATTTAATTAAATAATAGCATATGTTATGGAATATGATGTATTATTATTTAAATTAAATAATATTAGAAGAATGAAGAGTAAAGTGGACATTTGAGGAGAATTAGTGAGGATATAATGGGAAGAGCACATTTAGGGGTATATTAAGAGAGAATAATGAAAGGAACTCATTATTTGTATTATTTTGAGGAAAAGGCAAAGGTGCTCTAAAGAACAGGTGAGAAGGAGGCTAGAGCATAGAAGATTTCCGGCGAAACTTCGAGAGAAGATCGAAAGAAGCAAAACTCTAAGGTATGGGGAGTATCGCTTTACAATATTTGTGATATAAAGATTAGGTGTTGTGGGTAATTGGATTTTTGTGGGAAAACCTAGGAATTGAGGTTAGGGATGATGAATTGTGATGATTTACTATGTGATGATTGTTGTTATTGATGTATATATGATAGTTATAGGTTATAATAACATAATCTGTGATGATTTGAGGAAAAAATCTGGGTTTTGGAGTGTGGAATCGCAGATGGGAAAATGTTGTTATGGCAGGGTTTTTCTGCAGAAATCGCAGAGCCCGCTTAGCACGGTCTAGCGCGCTTAGCGCGGTCTGAAGAAATTTCGCCTCTTCGAGGCAGTGAGTAGCGCGCTTAGCGCGGGTGGGGCGCGCTTAGCGCGACCTGGAACTAAAAATATTATTTTTTTATTGAATTAAAATTCATGAAAAATATCTGTCTTGTGTTATATTGATGATGTGATGTTGCGGTGAATTTCTGCTATGTGTTGACGTGTTATATGTGATGAAAGTGATGTTTTGATGATTATATGATGATGTGATGTATTGATGCTTATTAGATGTTTGTATATGAGGTTTGATGATAAAATGATGATGTGAAGTACCATGAGTATATTGACGACTATGAGATGACGATTCATGATGTTTTTATGATTAAATGACGATGTGGATTAACATGATATTTGATGAATGATGATGCACTTAATAACTTTTGTTGACGATGATGATTATGACGTTCTACATCATGCATTCATAGCATTTAGACTTCGGTCTATTGATGATGTTAGGACTTCGGTCCAGTGACGATGATAGGACTTCGGTCCAGTGACGATTTAGGACTTCGGTCCAGTGACGACTTCAATCCCATTGTGCGGATTGGAGTATTTTGTGACGTGATCCCTTGTGGAGGGTTGATGGCCTAGTGTCTATTATTATGACAATTTGGTACCATATGCATTCTATGACGTTGCATTTCATCCTTGGTGGCATTGCATAATTGCATATGAGTGATATTGGTGATGTGATGTTTTATATGATGTTTAGGGTGAGAAGATGTAGTATTTGATGAAAACAACTGTTGCCTGTTGATGTCTTTTCTTTATATGATTTATATTGAATTGTGATTACTCACCCTGCCTGTTTAAATGTTGCCTCCACGTGGGTAACGTGCAGGTGATCAGGTTTAGCCGTGGACGTTTTCGAGGACTTGAAGTTTATTTGCTTTGGTTGAATTAGAGGGTCTTGCTCTGATAGTGTAACATCGGGTTAGGGTCCTTTGAGTCGAACTATGTTGTTTCTTTATTATGGTGTTATTTGATGATGTGGTTTTATTTGAATTATTATGACGTTTGTTGAAAACCGTTTTAATTGGAAGTTTTGAATTCCGCTGCCATGTGAAGGCTTTTAATTTAAATTTGATGGAAGTCCCTTGGTGTATATGGCAATTATGTTATTTTGAGTTTATTGGGAAATGTGCACCCTTTGAGGTGATTATTACTCTGATATTTTGCCGTGTTTATTCGTGGGGTAGAAAAGGGTGTTACATTAGTGGTATCAGAGCAGGTCGGTCCGTCCGGCCAGGTTTTTACTTGATGTCTGTCCCTGTCAGTCGACGAGTGTGTGTACACTGTCGATGTTTTAGTTCTTCTAATCTTGTTGGTGGTGTACAGGATGGCTGGAAGAAATAATCGTGCAATTGCTGATGCGTTGGAATCGGTTGCTAATGTGGTGGCGCAGCTGAATCCAAATGGTGGAGCCCATGATGAGTTTTGAGCTTTGGGTAAGTTTCAGAGAAACAATCCACCGACTATTGTGGGTACGCATGATCCAGCAAGTGCACACAAGTGGCTGAAGACGATCGAGAAGATTTTTTGAGTGATGGGGTGTTCTGATGAGCAAGAGGTTCAGTTCGGAACGCATATGCTGGAAGAAGAGGCTAAGGACTGGTGGGATAATACCCGTCAGAGACTCACAGATGTTGGTACTGTGATAACTTGGGCTGTGTTTAAGCAGGAGTTTCTGGGCAAGTATTTCCCAGAGGATGCTCGTGGCAAAAGAGAAGTGGAATTTCTTGAGCTGAAGCAAGGAGATATGATTGTGGCAGAGTATGCCGCAAAGTTTGAGAAGTTGGTGAAGTTTTATCCGCACTACAATCGTGATGATGCGGAGATGTCTAAGTGTCTCAAGTTTGAGAATGGACTGAGACCAGAGATTAAGCAGGGTATTGGGTATCAGCAGATCCGCAGGTATGCTGAGTTAGTTGACAAGAGCATAATCTACGATGAGGATAATCGAGCTCGGTCTGCTCACTACAAGCAGTTGAGTGAGAAGAAAGGGCAGTATAGGGGTAAGCCTTATACTACTTCAGCTGACAAAGGGAAGCAGAAGGCTTCAGATGGGAAAAAGACAAGTGGGGGAGCAGTTTCCTCTTCTGGAAAGTGTCATAAGTGTGGCGAGCAAGGTCACCGTGCTGATGTGTGCACCAATAATGTGATGAGGTGTTATAGATGCGGTAAGAAGGGTCATCGAGCTACTGATTACAAAGATGAAGGTCCGACATGTTTCAATTGTGGTGAGAAAGGCCATATCAGTACTCAATGTCAGAATCTGAAGAAGACTGCGACCACTACTCAGACCAGTGGCAGAGTGTTTGCTTTGAGTGGTGCAGAAGCTCTAGAGAAGGACAACCTGATTCGAGGTACTTGTTTTATTAATAATATCGAGTTGGTTGCTATTATTGATACTGGTGCTACTCATTCTTTTATCTCGCTTGAATGTGCTAATAGATTGGGTTTGAAGTTATCTGATATGAATGGTAATATGATAATAGAAACTCCAACTAATGGTTCTGTTACTACTACCCTTGTGTGTTTAAGATGTCCTTTAATGATTTTTGAGAAGAGCTTTGTGATGGATTTGGTGTGCTTACCCTTGCACCAAATTGATGTGATCTTTGGAATGAACTGGTTGAAGTTCAACCGTGTTCATATCAATTGTTATACCAAGACTGTAGAGTTTCCCGAGTTTGATGATAGTGGGGAGTTGATGTTCTTGTCTGCTAAGCAAGTAGACGAGCTGATGGAAGATGAAGCGTTGGTGTTTGCAATGTTTGCATCATTGCAAATTGATCGTGAAGCTGCGAGTGTGAAGTTGCCGATTGTCTATGAATTCCCGGAAGTGTTTCCAGATGACATCAATGATTTGCCTCCAGAGCGTGAGGTAGAGTTTGCAGTGGACTTAATACCAGGTACGAGTCCAGTATCGATGGCTCCTTATCGGATGTCAGCCTCTGACCTAAGTGAATTGAAGAAACAACTGGAAGAATTGCTTGAGAAGAAGTTTGTTCGACAAAGTGTTTCTCCGTGGGGTGCTCCGGTGTTGTTAGTGAAGAAGAAAGATGGAAGTATGAGGTTGTACGTTGATTATCGGCAATTAAATAAAGTGACTATCAAAAATAAGTATCCGCTACCGAGAATCGACGATTTGATGGATCAACTAGTAGGTGCCTGTGTGTTCAGCAAGATAGATTTGAGGTCGGGTTATCATCAGATCCGAGTTAAGCCTGATGATATTCCGAAGACGACTTTCAGAACGAGATATGGACATTATGAATACACTGTGATGCTGTTTGGTGTATCTAATGCACCTGGTGTGTTCATGGAGTACATGAATCAGATTTTCCATGAGTATTTGGATAAGTTTGTGGTGGTGTTTATCGATGATATCTTGATATATTCTAGATCTGAAGAAGAGCATGCTGAGCATTTGAGGACTGTGTTGCAAGTGTTGAAAGAGAAGAAGTTGTATGCAAAGCTGTCGAAGTGTGAATTCTGGTTGAAGGAAGTGAGTTTCCTTGGCCATGTGATTTCGAGTGGTGGTGTTGCTGTTGATCCTTCTAAGATTGATGTCGTGTTACAGTGGGAGACTCCGAAGTCTGCTACTGAGATACGAAGTTTGCTGGGATTAGCGGGTTATTACCGCAAGTTTATGGAAGGCTTTTCTAAGTTGGCATTACCTTTGACTCAGTTGACTCGAAAAGGTTGAGAGTTTGTGTGGGATGTAGCTTGTGAAGAGAGTTTTGTGGAATTGAAGAAGAGATTGACTACTGCTCTAGTGTTGATTTTGCCTAATCCGAGCGAATCTTTTGTGGTGTATTGTGATGCATCGAAGATGGGCCTTGGTGGAGTATTAATGCAGAATGGGCAAGTTGTTGCCTATGCTTCGAGACAATTACGAGTTCATGAGAGGAATTATCCTACCCATGACTTGGAATTGGCTGTTGTGGTGTTTGTGTTGAAGATTTGGAGACATTATTTGTTTGGCTCTAAATTTGAAGTGTTTAGTGATCATAAGATTCTGAAGTACTTGTTTGATCAGAAGGAATTGAATATGAGGCAGAGGGGTGGTTAGAGTTGTTGAAGGATTTTGATTTTGATTTGAGTTATCATCCGGGCAAAGCAAATGTAGTGGCTGATGCATTGAGCAGAAAGTCATTGCATATGTCGATGCTTATGGTGAAAGAGTTGGAATTAATTGAGAAATTCAGAGATTTGAGTTTGGTGTGTGAAGCGACTCCTGACAGTGTGAGTTGGGAATGTTGAAGTTGACTAGTAGTATTCTGGAAGAAATCAGAGTGGGACAACAATCTGATTTAAAGTTGGTTGACCAATTGACTTTAGTCAACCAAGGTAACGGAGGAGATTTATGAATTGACGAGAATGGTGTAATGATGTTCAGAGACAGGGTGTGTGTCCCAGATGTCCCAGATATTAAGAAGAGTATTCTTGAATAAGGACATCGAAGTAGGTTGAGCATTTATCCCGGTGCTACGAAGTTGTACCAGGATCTGAAGAAGTTGTTTTGGTGGCCAAGTATGAAGAAGGATGATTCAGAGTTTGTTTATGTGTGTTTGACTTGCTAGAAGTCAAAAGTCGAGCATCAGAAGCCTTTAGGTATGATGCAACCGTTGAGGATTCCAGAATGGAAATGGGATAGTATTTCCATGGATTTTGTGGTGGGATTGCCGAAGACTGCTAAGGGAAATGATTCAATTTGGGTGATCGTGGATAGATTAACTAAGTCGGCTCATTTCTTACTGATGAAGATTAATCATTCCATGCAGAAGTTAGCCGAGATGTACATTGAGGAGATTATGACGTTACATGGGGTACCTTCGAGTATTGTGTCGGATAGAGACCCGAGGTTTACATCGAGATTTTGGAAGAGTTTGCAAGATGCTTTGGGTACTAAGTTGAGGATGAGTTCTGCCTACCATCCGCAGACGGACGGTCAGACAGAAAGGACTATCCAATCTTTAGAAGATTTGCTGAGGGCTTGTGTGTTGGATCATGGAGGATCGTGGGATAGCCATTTACCATTGATTGAGTTCACGTACAATAATAGTTTTCATGCTAGTATTGGAATGGCGCCTTATGAAGCTTTGTATGGGAGGAGGTGTAGGACTCCATTGTGTTGGTATGAGTTGGGCGAGAGTGTTGTACTCAGACCTTAAATTGTGCAAGAGACGACTGAGAAGATTAAGAAGATCCAAGAAAGAATGAAAGCTTCGCAGAGTCGTCAGAAGAGTTACCATGATAAGAGGAGGAAAGCACTTGAATTCCAAGAGGGAGATCACGTGTTTCTGAGAGTGACGCCAGTGACTGGTGTGGGTCGAGCCTTGAAGTCTAGGAAGCTCACTCCACGTTTTGTTGGTCCATATCAGATATCGCAGAGGATAGGAGAGGTAGCCTATTGAATTGCTTTACCACCGTCACTTGCGAATTTGCATGACGTGTTCCATGTGTCTCAATTGAGGAAGTACATTCCGGATCCGTCGCATGTGATTCAGATAGATGATGTACAAGTGAAGAATAATCTGACTGTGGAAGTATTGCCGGTGCGTGTTGATGGTCGAGAGACGAAGCAACTGCGGGGTAAAGACATAACTTTGGTGAAGGTGTTGTGGGGTGGACCAGCTAGTGAAAGTTGGACTTGGGAACGTGAAGATCAGATGAGGGAGTCGTATCCGACTCTATTCCCTTGAGGTAATTTTCGAGGTCGAAAATTCTTTAAGTGGGGGAGAGTTGTAACGCCCCAAATTTCGTAAGAATATTTAATTAATTTATTTAAATATTATATTCGTGAATTTCGGTGATTTGTGTGGATGTCGGTGATTTTATGAAGTTTTGGGTTATTTAATTAAATAATAGCATATGTTATGGAATATGATGTATTATTATTTAAATTAAATAATATTAGAAGAATGAAGAGTAAAGTGGACATTTGAGGAGAATTAGTGAGGATATAATGGGAAGAGCACATTTAGGGGTATATTAAGAGAGAATAATGAAAGGAACTCATTATTTGTATTATTTTGAGGAAAAGGCAAAGGTGCTCTAAAGAACAGGTGAGAAGGAGGCTAGAGCATAGAAGATTTCTGGCGAAACTTTGAGAGAAGATCGAAAGAAGCAAAACTCTAAGGTATGGGGAGTATCGCTTTACAATATTTGTGATATAAAGATTAGGTGTTGTGGGTAATTGGAGTTTTGTGGGAAAACCTAGGAATTGAGGTTAGGGATGATGAATTGTGATGATTTACTATGTGATGATTGTTGTTATTGATGTATATATGATAGTTATAGGTTATAATAACATAATCTGTGATGATTTGAGGAAAAAATCTGGGTTTTGGAGTGTGGAATCGCAGATGGGAAAATGTTGTTATGGCAGGGTTTTTCTGCAGAAATCGCAGAGCCCGCTTAGCACGGTCTAGCACGCTTAGCGCGGTCTGAAGAAATTTCGCCTCTTCGAGGCAGTGAGTAGCGCGCTTAGCGCGGGCGGGGCGCGCTTAGCGCGACCTGGAACTGAAAATATTATTTTTTTATTGAATTAAAATTCATGAAAAATATCTGTCTTGTGTTATATTGATGATGTGATGTTGCGGTGAATTTCTGCTATGTGTTGACGTGTTATATGTGATGAAAGTGATGTTTTGATGATTATATGATGATGTGATGTATTGATGCTTATTAGATGTTTGTATGTGAGGTTTGATGATAAAATGATGATGTGAAGTACCATGAATATATTGACGACTATGAGATGACGATTCATGATGTTTTTATGATTAAATGACGATGTGGATTAACATGATATTTGATGAATGATGATGCACTTAATAACTTTTGTTGACGATGATGATTATGACGTTCTACATCATGCATTCATAGCATTTAGACTTCGGTCTATTGATGATGTTAGGACTTCGGTCCAGTGACGATGATAGGACTTCGGTCCAGTGATGATTTAGGACTTCGGTCCAGTGGTGGCTTCAATCCCATTGTGTGGATTGAAGTATTTTGTGACGTGCTCCCTTGTGGAGGGTTGATGGCCTAGTGTCCATTATTATGACGAGTTGGTACCACATGCATTCTATGACGTTGCATTTCATCCTTGGTGGCATTGCATAATTGCATATGAGTGATATTGGTGATGTGATGTTTTATATGATATTTAGGGTGAGAAGCTGTAGTATGTGATGAAAACAACGGTTGCTTGTTGATGTCTTTTCTTTATATGATTTATATTGAATTGTGATTACTCACCCTGCCTGTTTGAATGTTGCCACCACGTGGGTAACGTGCAGGTGATCAGGTTTAGCCGTGGACGTTTTCGAGGATTTGTAGTTTATTTGCTTTGGTCGAATTAGAGGGTCTTGCTCTGATAGTGTAACATCGGGTTGGCGTCCTTTGAGTCGAACTATGTTGTTTCTTTATTATGGTGTTATTTGATGATGTGGTTTTATTTGAATTATTATGACATTTGTTGAAAACCGTTTTAATTGGAAGTTTTGAATTCCGCTGCCATGTGAAGGCTTTTAATTTAAATTTAATGGAAGTCCCTTGGTGTATAGGGCAATTGTGTTATTTTGAGTTTATTGGGAAATGTGCACCTTTTGAGGTGATTATTACTCTGATATTTTGTGTATTTTGCCGTGTTTATTCGTGGGGTAGAAAAGGTGTTACAATTTTCGTCCAAGATTGTTTGATCTTCGTGGTGTTTTGTTTCAACTTTGCAGTTAATTATGGCTCGCCCTATTGAAGATGTCAAGGATATCAATGACTCAAAGGATTTATGGAAGATCTCTGTTAGGTGTAAACATATATGGTCAGTGACAAGTGCTTCAAAAAAGGAACACATAGAGATGATTTTGGTTGATTCAAAGGTATGGGAATCACACATCATGGTCATTTTTGTAGTTGCAATATGTTTGTCTGTAATATAAATCCTTATTGATTTTGTTTTTTGTAGAGATGTATGATTCAAGTTATTGTTCCACCTTTTTTGGTTTCAAAATTCAAGGAAGAACTCGCAGCAGGAAGTTCTTACATAATGCAGAATTTCAAAGTGTCAAAGAATGATTTCTCTCTTAAGTCGACTGATCATAGTTGCAAATTGGTATTCTGTGGATTAACTTCGGTTAAGAAGACAGAACTCCCTGACATTCCTATAAATTATCTGAACATACTTGGATTGGAAGCCATAGTTCAAGGAAAATTTCAGTCTAACGTGTTAGTTGGTAAGTTAAGAATTTATTTTATGTTAAATTTGTGTATGTTATGTAAAGTTGTAAAATGTTCTTAATGTAACTGACATGCATTTTGTAGATATTCTTGGAGCAGTAACAGAGATTTCTCAATGTCAAATCAATGCTGATAACAACAAGAACAAGGTTGTTTTTAACATAACTGATAAGAGGTATGCTACATGTCCTTGCATTGTCATAATATTGTAGACCATAAATATGCACTCACGGATGTATGACTGAAACTAAAAATGTTTTTGAAAACAGTAAAACCGTCGTACAATGTACTTTGTGGGGTCAACTTGCCGTACAATTTTACGAATATCATACGAGTCATAAGGATGATGGCAATATAGTGGTTCTCCTCATTAATGCAAGGCTTAAAGAGGCTCAAGGTAATAGTGTTTCATTTTTTTAAAAATGAATATTTGTGAGACCAAGTTCAAAATACATGCACACTATGTTATTATAACTATGTTGTTTATATATGATGAATAAAAAAAAATGTTTACAAAATTGCAGGGGGTTTTCCTCTGAACATCTCTAACGCTTGGAATGGCACGAAGTTATTGATTAATGATGTTAGCATTGATGAAGTTAGCAAGCTCAGGGAAAGGTAATTGGTTGAATAATTTTAGTTATCATCATGTTGTATTTGGTTTTATGATCGGATATCCACCAAATATGATTGTTAATTTTTTATTTTTTATTTTGTGACTGAATCAGTCTGAAGGGTGAATTGCTATTATTATCTTCTTCGAGTCTGCAAGTAGCGAAAGTCAAAACTCATATTATTCTGAGTGTGATAAGTTTGTGTGGAAGGCTGAAATCTTGAGTCTTGCTGAAATAACAAGTCTGCAATATGTAAGACAATTATTTATATATAGATTTTACATCATTAATATGTGACACTTTTTGACATTTTAACAATTCGTCGTTTCTTTAGGAGACTACCTGTGTTACTGTTGCTACCTGTGTTACATCATGTAGCTAAAATTATTTCTTCTATGCCATAGTACACAAACTATTCAGACTTATTAATAATTAACCACCCAACAAACCATCTCAAACCTTTTAAACACCTTAAGAGTACACAACGCCAGAACTAAGAACAAAACCAAAACATGAAAATACAATGGATTCTATCTGTTCCGTTATACTTTCGAAATTGATCCAAACCACCTAATATAGAAAGCACTACTGCTGCAACACAACATATAAATATCCGGGCTATTTATAAACTACCAGACTAAGGAGTTACAACTAATCATACCATGTTTATCTTGATGTTTATAAACACTCTGTGGCACATTACCAATGCGCCACAACCTAAATCGACAGAACAGCAAAATAATAACTCAAAAGTATCCAAATACAGAATTGAAGCACATGCAACAGGCCACCAAATGATAATTCATACATACAATAAGTGCCATATATGCCATAATGTTATATTCATACGACCATTTGATTGGGAAAACCTTAAAGTACTGATATGCAACAACATATTCAATAAAAGGATACATTGATTAGATAAAACCTAAGTTACTATAAAAACCCCGTACAAGTTTTCAACATCTATTTATTGTTACATAGATGTATGGGGAAAACCGCGTCATCTTTAAAACTAATATATCCCCAGTCCTAATGTTTTTCTTTCTACCAAAATCATACCATTCCTAAGCAAAGAACCTTTCATAGGGATTTGGTTTATTTCCCCGTTTGGTCATGTGAATTTGCCTTTTGAGGGTCTCCTGACTTTCAACATCAACTATTTTGATAGAATTTTGACAAAGACGAAGGCATTTCCTAGCCATATATCTTGGAAAATGCTGTGCAAATATAGAAAACGAACAAATATTATGATTAGCAAAATATTTGTTATACAATAAGAAATAATGTATATATGTAATTTAGCTTACCAGTACGTTACCAAGTTTCACTTTAACATCCATAACAGTGCTTTCCCAAATATAAACTTTGTTTCCATTCTCCATCTCTTCATAGACTCTATTTGAATTTTGTCTTTTCAAGTCAAAGAGTTTTCTTCCTTCTGACCGCCTATCAATAACACATTTAGCTATACCCATCTTTTCCTTACATTTACGTACAACAATCTTCTCCTTGCCTTTATCTACATTAATCTTCTCCTTGCCTTTAGCAATAACCATCGTCGCCTTCCCTTTACCTGCAACAATCTCCAACTTTCCTTTATCCGCAACCATATTCTCCATTCCGTTAGCTACATCTATATTCTTCTTCCCTTTATCTAAAACCCTCTCCTCCTTACCTTTAGCTCCTACTATCTTCTCCTTCCCTTTAGTTCCAACTGTCTTCTCCTTCCCTTCAGCTCTAATCATTTTCTCTTTACCTTTAGTTTCTACATTCTTCACCTTACCCTTTCCAACCTTATCTTTAGCTCCAATCATTTTATCTTTACCTTTAGTTTCAACTTTCCTCCCCTTACCCTTTCCAACCTTATGCGTAAATGATAACAACCAATTAATTGAATAGTTTATTGAAAGTCATTTAACACAGAAACTCATCTGTAAAGAAAAACTTAAATAACTTGGAGAACCAATACGAGAAAAAACTGTTCTCAAAACAAACTCTACCAAATTGACAAAGCATATGCAAATGTATTTATGGTTTCTAATCCTAAGATGTCTTTTCTATCAAATATCAAAAGTTCAGGACATCCACTAGACTGTGCAATGACTAGCCAAAATAATATGTCGAAACCAAAAAGACAGGTTTGATAGGGAAGGCAACTCCAATATCTATAATGTTTATCTGCTGAAATTTGTATGAGTTTATGTATAAAATGATTATTAATATACCAAATTTAATATACCTGTTCATGTCTTCCCTTCACAGCCAAACGAAATTCATCCCGACGAATTTCCATAATTTCATCATTGTCTTGAACAAAAGCAGAGCAGATGCGTGACGGTGTTGCTTTGGTATGTGTCCTGCCTGGATCTTTGTTATTCCCTTTACACATTTTCTTCCCTTTCTTCACAGCTTTGGTAAAGGATGGATTTAAACCAACCTCCATCACCACCTCCATCACCATTGTATTTATTATCTCCATTGCAGCTTCATAACTTAAAGAAAAAAAATTAAAAAACACCATTATTAAACTATATCACAACCAACTATCGGAAAAAACATTGACATATCTGATTTGGTTACAAACCCTAAGTTCTTAGAATCAGTTTATTTAAACCCATAACAAAATATATACATAATACCTCATAAAACGATTAGCTTTTTAAAACTAATCGATTGAGTTTCAAACATGAAATCCCATTAAACGATTAAGAACAACAAATAAATATTAACTGTAACAAGAACTTTTCCGTTATTTACCTCATCTCCTCAGATGTATTTTCGTTCTCTCTTGCGCAATTCAAATCTTCAAACCCCCACTTCCGTTTTCGTTCTCATTTGCGCAATTCAAATCCTTTGAACCTTCCATTGTTGTTCTACAGAACTTCTCAACGCAACATGCAAATTCGCAGAAAGTGAAAAACGTTTAGGATATATTTTAGGTTAGATAAACAATGTAAAAACATAAACAGTTTGATCAATTTGATTTAGGCCTAAAATAGAGATATTGGGCTAATCTGTTTGTGTATGGTTTACATTTGGGTTTATTTTTGCAAATTGTCATAAATTGCCATGAAATTTTTTATTTCTAATTATTTAAATGATTTTTATTTTTAAGTTATTCTAATGTATTTATTATTTTTTATATTAGAATTCACGTTATACTTTATGTAACATTTATATAATTTTAATAAATTACAATTTATTAAATTAATTACTATAGTTTATAAACTATTTGTAACAATAATTATCATTTATTTAATTTCTAATATCATGTATTAACTACGAAAATTTTTTATTATCATTTATTTTATTTTAAATATTTTCTATTATATACGGAAAATTTTTATTTAGTTATAAAAGTAATAAATTATATATACTGTTTATATTTTATAGTCTGAATAAATATTTTAAGTTTCACAAATCATTTTCGGAACATAGCGTATAATATGCCTTAAATATATTATTTATGGGTTATAATATATATTTTTTGATTCAAATCTCTAACTATGCCACACTTTAAATAACTTCGAAATTTTTTTGTTCTAAAAATTTGAAATTTTTTGGTTCTGAAACAACAATGCTTTTATAAAAATGTTTAATTATTTCAGTGTTCACTAATTAATTAAATATGATGGTTTGATAGACATGTGATGTGAACCCAGACGGGACCCGTGCGATAGCACGAGTATCCTACTAGTTATTTTAATACAAAGTATGTAATAGAAATGATTTGATAGATAATGGTTCAGTTGGAAACGGGAATAGTTATTCTGGTGGAAAGAATTAGTGATTAAAAGTGCAAAAAAATATAATTAGTTAATATAATTAGTTGTTGGAACCAAACATGTTGCAGATTTAAGGTAAAAAAAGTAAATTTTAGACATAAATTATCCTTAATTTGATGTGGTGGCAGAATAATAAAAAGGGACAAATATGGTTTTTCTAGAACACGTGAATTTCTTATATTATAGATAAAAAACAAGTGCAGTTTAAAATTTTTAAAAATTTCAAATTCAAAATTCGTTCTAACTGATTGAGTCCAACAAACCGTTAAACCCGACGAACAATTAACCGATTATGATTTTGGGTGAAATTGGGCCTAATTTTTTTTAACTGTGGGCTAATTCGATTTGGGAAAATTTTACCCTATACCCCTACATTTATCCCCATACCCCTACTCATCAATTTTTTAGACGAAAATACCCCCATATAAATAGTATTTCTTCCAAAATTTTCATTTTTTTTTCTCATTTTGTATGAGACTACTTCCGGAGAACACACTGAATTTGGCTTCCGGAGAACACACTGAGACTACTTCCGGAGCACAAAAAATACACTTCCGGATCACAAAAAATTGACTTCCGGAGAACACACAAGGGCTACATCCGGAGAACAAAAAACTAACAACCGGATAACTCAAGTAAGTTACTTCTGGTTCTTTAATTTTCGAGGATACACACCGGATAACTTGACACCGTGTTATCCGGTTTGTGTTGTTCCTTCACCGGATAACTTGATGCTCGGTTATCCGGTTTGTGAAGTTCCTTCACAGGATAACTTGATGCTCAGTTATCCGGTTTATTAAGTTCTTCATCGGAAAACTTGATGATGAGTTTTCCGGTTTTGTTTTGATTTTTAATTTTTAAAAATTTTTTTTAAACAGTGGCTCGTCGTTTTAGAGGACGCGACGAATTTATCTATCGACGGTACGCGGATGGATCGATAGTTCGAGCACTTGATATTCGAGATGAAGATTGAATAGCTGATCCTCCACCTGTACCAGCAGCGGCTCACATTCCACCGCATCCACCATTTCCTGGAGGACCGACTGATACATCACTTTTGGTGATGTATCAGAACCATGTGGCTCGTTATTTGTGGGATGGCCAAGTAAGTAAATCTATGACCTTTATATGTTGAATAAAATGTAATTTTAATTATTTATGTATTATGACATATTCTACGATTTATTTTTCAGGAGAGAGAGCCGAAGAATGAGCTGAAGGTTGCTGCTCATGGCAGCAAACTGATTGGATGGGCTCCATCACATCTCCCACGTGCGGTTGAGCGATGGGTTACTAATTCTGGTTTATCCTCTCTGCAGAATACTAGTTTATCGAGGATAGATCAGAACCTGTTATCTGCATTTGCAGAGAGGTGGCATCCCGAGACATCGTCATTCCATATGTCGTTTGGCGAGATGACGATTACATTAGACGATGTTTCGTGCCTCCTTCATATACCTATTAGAGGGGAGTTATGTAGCCCTGCACAAGGGATTACTAACTCGGATGCTATTACCCTGGCTATTAGTCTAATGGGTGCTACACTAGAGGAAGTAGCTGAGGAGATTCAGACAAACAGGGGTCCTTACTATAAGCTTGATTGGTTGAAGAAGTTATTTGTTCATCTGCGAGCTGATAATAGATTTGATTGGGCGGCTAGGGCATATATGTTGTTGCTCCTAGGCTGCACTATTTGTACAGATATGACCTTTACTCTGGTAGAGGCAAAGTATTTACCACTCTTTGAGAACTTGGAAACATGTGGTAGATACTCTTGGGGTGCTACTGCTCTTGTCACACTGTATAGATATCTTGGAGATGCTTCTTTCTATAGTTGTAGACAACTTGGTGGATATGCCTCTCTTCTACAGGTACAACTGCTTAATTTTAATTTCATTTAGATTTATATTATATTATTTTCAATACCTTTAATTGATGATATTCATGATGTGTCACAGTGTTGGATTCACGAGTATTTCCCAACTGTTGGGAAGAGAGGATTTTTGAGGATAGCTGGTGTAGGTAGTCCACTTCCCAGAGCGATGAAGTGGCAATACAAGCAAGGGACGCAGAAGGTTGATGAGATCAGGGCAGTGCTAGATAGATTGACACCTACTGATGTCATTTGGCGCCCGTTCGAGGATCACAGATAGACCATACCATTTACTGATATTTGTTTATACAGGGGTGGCCTGAAGTGGTATGGTACATCTGTTCTTTATTTACCTGATAGATGTTTACGCCAGTTTGGATACATGCAGTTCATCCCATCTCATCCACCTGATATTGACACACTTGATATAGATTTTTAGTGGGTTTCTTACCATGGGAGTGTCTCGCAGTTGCTACATCAGGTCGAGTTTGCAGATACTCCGTATGATACGGTGGCTGAATACATGGCTTGGTACTACACAGTTTTCCATCCTCTTTTGATACCACCTCAGGGGGAGGCCAGTGAGGTTCCAGTTCCAGAGTTTGATGATGGACCGAAAAATTCGAGGTTACGACATATTTCACATGAGCTGCGTCGCTATCTCGCTCGTCACGATGCCGAGGAGGATGATGATGATTATGTTGAGATCTTTCGAGCACTACATCTAGCTCAGGGTGGACCGTTACCTCAGGGTAGATAGGTTACTTATGGTAGTGATTATGCTTGATGTATTATTCAAACTTATGTATTATTATTTAGACTTATGTATTATTCAGACTTATGATTTATATTTATGTGATAGTATTCAGAATTATATTATGATTGATGATGTATAAAAAATATAAAAAATAATATGAAGTTATGAGAGAAAATCATAAAAATGTAAAAACTAATATGTAGTTAAACGTCACTCTAAATAATGGAAAAAAATAACATGAAGTTAAACGTCAATCATAAATTAACATGTGTTGGGAGCACAGGCGTAAGTTGCTGCCAGTGTTGTAAACGTCCAGCAAATCCAATTATCCATGATGTTGCATCCGATGTCCGATGAGTTCTCCAATCTGTTGTGACTGGTGGCAAGGAAAATCCCTCATTCATATTTACCTGTTAAGAAAGTTAATAAGTAAAACGTAAATCGTATAGAATTAAGTAATATAAAAAACTATAATATTTACCTGAACCCAATGATTTGAGTTTACAAAACCAATGCAGTAAATCGACACATTAGGCTTATGTGCAGTCGTCATAGGGAAGAAACTCAAACTAAGAGCGCTTAGTGAGACAAGAATGATGTTATACCGATTTGCTATCACATAACCCATTTCTGGTAGTGTCATCCATTTATCAAATGGATGAGAACCTAAAGATGATATCAACAATGATTCTCTCAGTTTTGAATAATTAGTTTCAAATAACTTCTCATATAAACTTTTTCTGGGACCTCTCATTTCATTATCCAAATCACGACGAACCATTGACCACCCTTCTTCACCATATCCATGCATAGATGCAATAGCTCTAAACCCACAATTTCCATCATCCTTTACATCAACAATTTCATCAATAAATGGTCTTATATGTTTTGGAAATTGTACAATGTACCTGTGAGATAGTTTGTTCTTTGAGGTCTGGGATAACTGCGAACAAGGCTTCTTTGAAGATTTTTGGGAATTGTTGTGTTCTTGATCAACATACTCATGATACGAAGGATCACGATAAACATCATACCCTACAGGTTTCTTCCCTTTTCTCTTTACTCCTCCTTTGGTCTTTATTTTTTCAGGTGGTGGTACCATCTTTGTTGTAGTGGGGTAAGTAATTCCGCACACCCTGCTTTTTAGTGCTCTCTTTCCTGCAAGATCTAATGAATGAAACCTCTTCCACAGTGCTTCAATCGCATTTGTCATATCGAATTCTGCTCCATCCTCTGTATCTACCTCTTGTTCACCTTCCATACTCAGTTTTCTCAAATGGATATGAATAGCATCAATTGGTATTGGTTCACCACTCAATGTGTATCTCCTTAACTCACAGGTGTAACACCCCATTTCTACCCGGTAATTATATTAAAATCAGAGTTATAAAATTTTCAACTTTAAAACGGGATATCACATTTTCAACTTTAAAATCAATCACATAATAGTTAATCATGAAATATACATAACGATTCAAGGGAACATAAACCAACAAATAAATCTTCAACTTATAATCAACTTTGTCAAATGCAACGCAGCGGATTCATAAGAAAATTAGTAGCATCTTTATCCAACATAAAGCAACTTCAAATTAAACAACAAAGTAATTTTCGGCAATTTCACTAAAAATCCAGCATGTACACAACTAAACAAAAGACACGCGTCATCCCCCCGAGTGCTACATATCAGAGCGACAAACACCGACATCGAACTAAGGTAACCGGCTACTCCTCTTGATTACTTGCACGTTGCCAACATAGGGACAACATTCAAACAGAAGGGGTGAGTTATCGAATATTATAAACGGAGTATGATAAATAATACATAGGTAGGAATCATACAAATAATCACCACTTCACATCAACAACCAACAAATAAAAATCAACAACAACTTAAGAAAATGCAACTTTAATGCAACTCGACTATGATATGCATGTGGTACCATCGGAGTAAAACTCCCAACTTAAAATTGCCAGTTTATCGAGGCATTAAGGCATAAACCTTCAACTTTCAACTTTCAACTTATGTCAATCCAGGCCAACGTGGTGTGAGCAACGACTCCGACATAAAATGCAATGTATGCGTTATGACATGCACAACTCAACAACGTAAACAACACAACAACACTAACAACGTAAGCAACTTATACAACATGAGCAACTTAGTCAACTTTGGCTATTACGCCTTCAACTTAAAATTCATCCGTATATCGAAACGAAACAACACAATCAGCTGTACCTGCAAATCAACTTTTCTGACAGAATTTCAACAAAGCAATTCAACAAAATTCACCTACTAATTCACCCGACTTACCCCGACAATTTTCGTTAAATTCCGGGCAACTAAATTTTCCGCCTAAACCGGCTAAACCGACTAAAACTGTACTATTTTTAACTTCTGTTATTAATACCAGTTTATTGGAAAATTCTGTGATTTTTCTGGTTTTGATACAATACCCTACTATAGTTTAAAATCATCTGTCATGAACATTTGCATCATTCTGTTTCTGCTACCTGTTCCATTTTTCTGTCAAAATTACTACTGCTACTTATTTAGATTTCTGTCCAAACCTGTTAATTAATTCATGAAGCTAGCATCTTGATTATTTCTTACTGACATCACCTATTAGTATCATCAGATTGTTTCTATCGTGCTCTTTAATTATTTAATAACATCATGATTTTGGTTAATTCTCTAATCCTAACATTCATGGTTAAATAAGACTAATACACATGTACAACAAAAAAACCAATTCCTTAAACTCATGGGTGGCCTGCGCCACCCTTGCTTTTGAAAATTAAGTGGCCTGCGCCACATATTCTTAGGTGGCCTGCGCCATATCTTTATTTTCTTCAGTGGCTCGTGCCACATTGCTTTGTGGCCCCCGCCACATGCTATTTTCTCTTTAGTTTTGGGTGGCCTGCGCCACCCCTATGTGAATAATGGGTGGCCCGCGCCACCCGTGCATCTATTTAGTCCCAACCAAAATTTCTCAGAAAATTAACAAGTGCATTGCAACATTCATAAAATTATCCAGCAACAATTTTCACAACAAATCGACAACTTAACATTTTCACATAATCAATCAATTTCACTGCAAGGTTCACAAAATCAATCATCACACAGCAGAGTCACAATTTAACAACATCAACATTAATTTCCTCACAGACAACAACACCTATCGAAAATCAATGGAATAAAACTCATATAATCCCTAACCCTTATATCATTCATCATAACCCGATTATAATAGTCGAACCCACCCTTACCTTGGACTGAAGGTAGCTCAACAATCGATCGGATTCCGGGAATTTGGCACCGGTAGCGGTTTCTCTCGCAACTTCTTCTCTCACGTTCTTCCTCTTCTTCTCTAACTGATACTCCAAAGCCTCACTAATCTTTTCTATTTCTTTTATTTTATTAAAATAATAACATTCTAATATAATATCTAATGGGCCTAAAACATACACCCCTTAATTTACTAATTCCGACACGAATCCAAGCCCACTTAATCGAACACACTCCAACCACGATAATATTACTACTACTATTATTCCACGACTATAATATTATTTCTAATATTATTTCTACGACTTACCAACTTAAAAATTCCGACTTAACGACTAAATTCATCGCCACACTAAAATCAACCAAATATTTCACAAACAATTAATTAAATATTCAATTAAATAAATAATTAAATATTTGGGCGTTACAACTCTCCCCCACTTAAAATATTTTCGTCCTCGATAATTTACTTGATTAAAACAGCTCGGGATATGAGTTTCGCATCTTGCTCTCCAATTCCCACGTCATGCTTTCTCCAGTAGCTCCCAACCAGACAACTTTCACCAACGTGATCTCTTTCCCTCGCAAAGTCTTCATTTCACGATCCGCGATTCGCACAGGCTTCGTCTCCAACGTGAGATTATCCCATACTTGCACATCATCCATATTAACCACATGAGACGGATCTGGAATGTACTTTCGAAGTTGCGACACATGAAACACATCATGCAAATTTGAAAGATTTGGCGGTAACGCCACTCGATAAGCAACTTTTCCAACTCTGTCCAGAATCTGGTACGACCCAATAAAACGAGGAGTGAGCTACTTAGACTTCAAAGCTCTCCCAACACCAGTCACATGCGTGACTCTCAAAAACACATGATCACCCGCTTGGAATTCCAAATCCTTCTTCCGCTTGTCATGGTAACTTTTCTGTCTACTTTGAGAAGCTTTCATTTTCTCTCTAATCAACTTCACTTTCTCGGTAGTTTCTCTAACTAATTCCGGTCCAAGTACTACACTTTCACCAGATTCATGCCAACACAACGGAGTTCTACACCTCCGACCATACAGCGCTTCAAAAGGTGCCATTCTAATACTAGAATGGTGACTATTATTATAAGTGAACTCGATCAATGGAAGGTAAGTATCCCACGAACCTCCCTGCTCAAGAACACAAGCTCTCAACAAATCCTCCAACGATTAAATAGTCCTCTCAGTTTGACCATCCGTCTGAGGATGATACGCCGAACTCAACCTCAACTTAGAACCCAACGCTTCCTGTAGACTCTTCCAAAACTCCGACGTAAACCTCGGATCTCTATCCGACACGATACACAAAGGAACACCATGCAACTTCACAATCACTCGGATATAAATCTTTGCCAACTTTGCAATCGGATATGTGATGTTAATAGGTATAAAATGAGCCGACTTCGTAAGCCTATCAACAATCACCCAAATTGAATCATGTCCTATTGAAGTAATAGGCAACCCTGTCACAAAGTCCATAGAAATGCTATCCCATTTCCATTCTGGAATCTTTAACGGTTGCATCAACCCAGCAGGTTTCTGATGCTCAACTTTCGACTTCTGACAAGTCAAACATGCATACACAAATCGTGCCACATCTTCCTTCATTCCGGACCGCCAAAATATCTTCTTCAAGTCTTGATACATTTTAGTAGCTCCCGGATGAATACTCAGATTACTTCTATGACCCTCTTCAAGAATCTTCTTTTTCATATCTGCATCATCTGGTATACAAATTCGATCATGCAGTCTTAACACACCTCGTGCATCAATCTTAAAGTCACCCTCATCCGATTGACCACAACTATTCATGATGTCCACTAGTTTCACATCCCGCTTCTGAGCCTCTCGAATACTGTCCATAAAATCATTGTTAATCTTCAACATACCCAGCATAACACTCTGCGGTGTCACTTTGCAAACCAAACTCATGTCTCGAAACTGCTCTATTAATTCCAATTCCTTAATCATCATTGCTGACATATGCAAGGTCTTTCAGGTTAAAGCATCAGCCACAACATTAGCTTTGCCCGGATGATAATTCAAACCGAAATCATAATCTTTCAGCAATTCTAACCACCTTCGCTGTCTCATATTCAACTCCTTCTGATCAAACAAATACTTTAAGCTCTTATGATCACTATAAACTTCAAATCTAGAGCCATAGAGATAATGCCTCCAAATCTTCAGCACAAAAACCACTGCAGCAAGTTCCAAATCATGCGTAGGATAATTCCTTTCATGAGTTCTCAACTGTCGAGACGCATAAGCAATTACCTTATTATTCTGCATAAGCACACCTCCTAAACCCATCAACAAAGCATCTCAATAAACCACAAACGGTTCTCCTGGATTCGGTAATGTCAAAACCGGAGCCGACGTCAACCTCTTCTTCAATTCTGTAAAACTTTCTTCGCACTGAACATCCCACACAAAAGCTTTACTTTTACAAGTTAGTCTATTTAACGGAAGTGCCAACTTAGAAAACCCTTCAATAAACCTTCTATAATAACCAACTAGTCCCAGAAAACTTCTAATCTCAGTAGCCGACCTTGGAGTTTCCCATTGCAACACAGCATCTACTTTAGAAGGATCCACGAAAATACCACTACCTGAAATCACATGACCAAGAAAACTGACTTCTTTCAACCAGAACTCGCACTTGGACAGCTTCGCATACAACTTCTTGTCTTTCAAAACTTCCAACACTGTTCTTAAATGTTCCTTATGCTCTTTTTCTGACTTAGAGTAAATCAGAATATCATCAATGAACAACCACAAAACGATCCAGATAAGTATGAAAAATGCGGTTCATGTATTCCATGAATACTCCCGGCGCATTAGTAACACCGAAAGGCATCACTGAATACTCGTAATGTCCATACCGTGTTCTGAACGCCGTCTTCTGAATATCCTCATCCTTCACTTTAATCTGATGATAACTGGATCTCAAATCAATCTTGCTAAACACGCGAGCACCCACCAACTGATCCATCAAATCATCTATCCTCGGAAGTGGATACTTGTTCTTGATTATTACTTTATTCAGCTGTCTATAGTCAACACAAAGTCTCATACTTCCATCTTTCTTCTTTACTAACAACACTGGAGCTCCCCACGGCGATACACTTGGTCTTATAAACTTCTTCTCAAATAACTCCTCCAACTGCTTCTTTAATTCAGACAACTCGGATGCCAACATTCTGTATGGTACCATCGAAACAGGTCTAGTACCAGGTACAAGATCTAATGCAAATTGAACCTCTCTCTCTGGCGGCACATCAGGAATTTCATCAGGGAAAACTTCAGGAAATTCATTCACCACTTGCAATTCTTCAATCTTAGCTTTGCTCTCAATAGACAACGTTGCCATCAGCGAAAACATCTGAGCTTCTTCTTTCATCAATTACTGTAACTCCCTGGAAGACAACAACCCAACTCCTTCCTCTTCAGGAGTAGAAAACCTCGCTGACTTACGATAACAATTTATATGAACATAGTTATACTCTAACCAGTTCATACCCAGGATTACATCCATTCCGATCAACGGCAAATAAACCAAATCAACATAAAAGTCTTTATCGAAGATCGATAAAGGACATCTTAAACACACAAGAGAAGTAGTCACCGGTCCCTTAGCTGGAACCTCGACGATTAATTCTCCATTCATAGTAGACAATTTAAGACCCAATCTTTGAACACAATCAGCAGAAACAAAACAATGTGTAGCACCAGTATCAATAATAGTAATTAAAGGAGTACTATTAATGAAACATGTACCTCTGATAAGTCTGTCCTCATTAGCTGTCTGAGTTCCTGCTAACGCGGACACTTTTTCGGTCTGAGCTTTCTTTGGCTTCTGACACTGATTACCAATATGCCCCTCTTCACCACAATTAAAATATATCATCTCCTTGTGCTTGCAATCAGATATTGCATGTCCAATCTTACCACATCGGAAACACCTCTTCACCTCAGCAGTGCGCACAGTACTCTTATGACTAGGTTTTCCACACTTGAAATAAGTTATGCCAGCAGGAGCATCCCCCTACTAGTCTTCTTGCCCTCAGGCGCTCTCTGTTTGCCCTTTCCAGCTGGAGCATCATAAGGCTTGCCACAGTTTTGTTGTTGCTTGCCTCTTCTATCACTAACAATCTTGTAGTGAGCATTTTTGTCCTCTTCATATATTCTGCAACTGTCAACCAAATCAGAGAAGACACGAATCTTCTGATACCCAGCCGCTTTCTTGATTTCAGAGCTCAACCCGCTCTCAAACTTGATGCATTTAGAGAACTTAACATCATCCCCGGTATAGTACGGATAAAACTTAGCCAGCTTAACAAACTTCACAGCATAATCGGTAACCGACATAGTTCCTTGCTTCAGCTCAAGAAACTCAATCTGCTTCTTACCACGAACATCCTCTGGATAATACTTCCTCAGAAATTCCCTTCGGAACACCTCCCAAGTGATAACCTCACCTGTAGTCTCCAACCTCTGACGAGTCTCTAGCCACCAGTCATCAGCTTCGACTGCTAGCATATGAGTCCCATAATGAACCTTCTGCGCTGGAGTGCAGTCCATCACACAGAAGATCCTCTCAATCTCTTTCAACCAATCCAACGCTCCATCAGGATCATACTTGCCCTTGAAGGTAGGCGGATTCTCCCTCTGAAAAGTCTCCAGACTACGAGATCCATCATTCTTGCCAGCGTTCGGTAAATTCTGCACAGCCTGAGCCATTGCTTGCATTGCAGCGGCCATTACAGCATCGTTCCTTCCAGTCATCTCAACTTATCACTACAACACAAACAAAAGTTAGAACCAAATAACAATACTCGATTGTTAAACAACTACGACTCGACACTTGGCCGGACGGACCGACCTGCTCTGATATCACTAATGTAACACCCCATTTCTACCCGGTAATTATATTAAAATCAGAGTTATAATATTTTCAACTTTAAAACGGGATATCACATTTTCAACTTTAAAATCAATCACATAATAGTTAATCATGAAAGATACATAACGATTCAAGGGAACATAAACCAACAAATAAATCTTCAACTTATAATCAACTTTGTCAAATGCAACGCAGCGGATTCATAAGCAAATTAGTAGCATCTTTATCCAACATAAAGCAACTTCAAATTAAACAAAAAAGTAATTTTCGGCAATTTCACTAAAAATCCAGCATGTAGACAACTAAACAAAAGACACGCGTCATCCCCCCGAGTGCTACGTATCAGAGCGACAAACACCGACAACGAACTAAGGTAACCAGCTACTCCTCTTGATTACCTGCACGTTGCCAACATAGGGACAACATTCAAACAGAAGGGGTGAGTTATCGAATATTATAAACGGAGTATGATAAATAATACATAGGTAGGAATCATACAAATAATCACCACTTCACATCAACAACCAACAAATAAAAATCAACAACAACTTAAGAAAATGCAACTTTAATGCGACTCGACTATGATATGCATGTGGTACCATCGGAGTAAAACTCCCAACTTAAAATTGCCAGTTTATCGAGGCATCAAGGCATAAGCCTTCAACTTTCAACTTTCAACTTGTGCCAATCCAGGCCAACGTGGTGTGAGCAACGACTCCGACATAAAATGCAATGTATGCGTTATGACATGCACAACTCAACAACGTAAACAACACAACAACGCTAACAACGTAAGCAACTTATACAACATGAGCAACTTAGTCAACTTTGGCTATTACGCCTTCAACTTAAAATTCGTCCGTATATCGGAACGAAACAACACAATCAGCTGTACCTGCAAATCAACTTTTCCGACAGAATTTCAACAAAGCAATTCAACAAAATTCACCTACTAATTCACCCGACTTACCCCGACAATTTTCGTTAAATTCCGGGCAACTAAATTTTCCGCCTAAACCGACTAAAACTGTACTGTTTTTAACTTCTGTTATTAATACCAGTTTATTGGAAAATTCTGTGATTTTTCTGGTTTTGATACAATACCCTGCTATAGTTTAAAATCATCTGTCATGAACATTTGCATCATTCTGTTTCTGCTACCTGTTCCATTTTTCTGTCAAAATTACTACTGCTACTTATTTAGATTTCTGTCCAAACCTGTTAATTAATTCATGAAGCTAGCATCTTGATTATTTCCTACTGACATCACCTATTAGTATCATCAGATTGTTTCTATCGTGCTCTTTAATTATTTAATAACATCATGATTTTGGTTAATTCTCTAATCCTAACATTCATGGTTAAATAAGACTAATACACATGTACAACAAAAAAACCAATTCCTTAAACTCATGGGTGGCCTGCGCCACCCTTGCTTTTGAAAATTAAGTGGCCTGCGCCACATCTTTATTTTCTTCAGTGGCTTGCGCCACATTACTTTGTGGCCCCCGCCACATGCTATTTTCTCTTTAGGTTTGGGTGGCCTGCGCCACCCCTATGTGAATAATGGGTGGCCTGCGCCACCCGTGCATCTATTTAGTCCCAACCAAAATTTCTCAGAAAATTAACAAGTTCATTGCAACATTCATAAAATTATCCAGCAACAATTTTCACAACAAATCGACAACTTAACATTTTCACAGAATCAATCAATTTCACTGCAAGGTTCACAAAATCAATCATCACACAGCAGAGTCACAATTTAACAACATCAACATTAATTTCCTCACAGACAACAACACCTATCGAAAATCAATGAAAGAAAACTCATATAATCCCTAACCCTTATATCATTCATCATAACCCGGTTATAATAGTCGAACCCACCCTTACCTTGGATTGAAGGTAGCTCGACAATCGATCGGATTCTGAGAATTTGGCACCGGTAGCGGTTTCTCTCGCAACTTCTTCTCTCACGTTCTTCCTCTTCTTCTCTAACTAATACTCCAAAGCCTCACTAATCTTTTCTATTTCTTTTATTTTATTAAAATAATAACATTCTAATATAATATCTAATGGGCCTAAAACATACACCCCTTAATTTACTAATTCCGACACGAATCCAAGCCCACTTAATCGAACACACTCCAACCACGATAATATTACTACTACTATTATTCCACGACTATAATATTATTTCTAATATTATTTCTACGACTTACCAACTTAAAAGTTCCGACTTAACGACTAAATTCATCGCCACACCAAAATCAACTGAATATTTCACAAACAATTAATTAAATATTCAATTAAATAAATAATTAAATATTTGGGCGTTACAACTCTCCCCCACTTAAAATATTTTCGTCCTCGAAAATTTACCTGATTCAAACAGCTCGGGATAGGAGTTTCGCATCTTGCTCTCCAATTCCCGCGTCATGCTTTCTCCAGTAGCTCCCAACCAGACAACTTTCACCAACGTGATCTCTTTCCCTCGCAAAGTCTTCATTTCACGATCCGCGATTCGCACAGGCTTCGTCTCCACCGTGAGATTATCCCGTACTTGCACATCATCCATATTAACCACATGAGACGGATCTGGAATGTACTTTCGAAGTTGCGACACATGAAACACATCATGCAAATTTGAAAGATTTGGCGGTAACGCCACTCGATAAGAAACTTTTCTAACTCTGTCCAGAATCTGGTACGGCCCAATAAAACGAGGAGTGAGCTTCTTAGACTTTAAAGCTCTCCCAGCACAAAGTCTCTGTTTGCTCAGATTCCATATAGGCAAATGCAACAGAAAATGTTAACTCAGTTGATGTCACACCAACTATTTCAAATAAAGGTTGCCTATACTTATTGGTTTTGTAAGTACTATCCATAATCAACACAATAGGAAACAGATTCAACAACTTCACAGAGTCTGGATGGGCCCAGAAGATATCTCTCACAACTTCTGACTCATCTTTTTTCCTACTCCAATAAACATAATCAGATTCCTCTATCAATTTAAACAACTGTTGCATTTCTGTTCTAGGGCCCCTGATGTTTTTTTGAATCTTACTTTTATGTTTATATATTTGGGTGATTCGAGTCACACTCTTCGGATCTCGTTCTTTCAATGACAACAATATGTGTCTTGGAGGAACATGACGTTTTGACAAATTAGCTATATGTTGTTGGTCATCATCATTGAGTCGACTTAGAAACGCATGGCCTTCAAATCTATCAGGTAAACCATGGTTGTGAACTCCACATTTTACATCAATTTTCCAACCAGAACCATCTTTTGAAGGTATTGATCTTACTTTGAAAGGACAATTACATTTTTTGGTAGCACTTTGTGTTTCACTTTCCCCTTCTTTGTATTTTCCACCTCTATCACAGCCAAATATAACATTGTCACTTCGTCCTCTCTTGCCAGTATTGGTGTCCGAACGGGTTATTATAACAGTGACTCTATTCCTCAGTCCAACCTCCTTAATCCACTTAGTCGCCTCTTCTCTTGTAGGAAATTTTTCTGTGGTCGAGAATATTTCTGTTGTATCTACACCTGTCTGGTCTTTGTCATATATCATCAAAGGAATGTCCATGTCACCTAAACAAAATTAAATTAAAATAAAAAATAAAAAAAATAAAAAAATAAAAAAACACGAACCGGATAACTACGGAACACGTTATCCGGTTGATAAAAAACATAACCGAAAAACTTGAAGACAAGAATTCCGGTGTTGAAAATTTGTAAACCGGATATCTTGCCTATAAGTTGTCCGGTTAACAATGATGCCTCAAAAAACACAGACCGGAGAACTAAGTCTTATGTTATCCGGTTCATGTAAAATGGTAACTGGATTTCTTTGTTTGATGTTTTCCGGTTTGTAAAAATGTCATTCCAGAAATCCTTACCCTGGCTTCTCCGGTTTTCGTTGAATAGTGACAAAAATTAATTTTGGACTCGTATGACTACACGGTAAAAAGTAAAAAAATAAATAAATAAAAAATGAAAGGACAAAATTGAAATTTTTAAAAATTTGTAGGGGTACGGGGTAAAATTTTCTCGATTTAGCTATCATAAGCCCGAATCCACTCATACCCGACTGATGTCCAACACTAATTCGTATGAATTGAAGAGAAATTGTGTCAACATCCTTTAATGATGTATTTAATGTACGTATCATCCTCCCAATTTAATCCACATATTTATATCATATTCATAGTAATATTCACACTCATTTCAAATTTCAATAGAGCAATGTCTTAAACAACACCATTCTTATTAGTCATTCCCGTTCCAAATTCCATTTCCTCATTGAGTAACATAATGCCAATTTCATATTCATGTTCACTCTCATCATCGTTCATTCTTCCAAAGCTAAACCCAAACGTCCGTCCAATCCAAACCCAATCCCGAACCCAAAATAACCACCAATTCCCGAACCCAAAAATCCAAAGCTCCATCCGAACCAACCACACCATACAGTTTCTAAAACCGCATCTAATTTCACAACAGAAACCAATCCTCTTCGGTTGGCTCTGCAGTGCTATCTCCGTTTATTCACTCTCCAACCTTCTCTCAAAATTCTCCGCCATCACCACCGCCACAACCACCGTCGATGTTTCACAGGGATTCGCGCTCGGCGGTTTGGTTCTCGTTCGGTTGATTGCCACGTACGCGCAGCATGCGCTTCTTTGGGAAGCTTCTCTTAATGCGGTTTGCGATGTTCGCGTTCACGTTTTCGATCGTGTTCTTCAGAGGGAACTTGGTTATTTCGAAGCTAACGACGCCGTTTCGACTGGGGATATTGCTTATAGGATTACTGCTGAAGCTTCCGATCTTGCCCTCACCTTTTATGCTCTTCTTAACGTAAGTTTTATATTTTTTTTTGTTTCCTTTCTTTTTAATTGTTTCATAACAAAACTCATCAATTTTGTTATTCCTTATGACTTTTTCTACAGTAAGTTTAATAATTTAGCTAAAATACAGTTTTAGTCTCTTATTTGTCAAAATTTACGGTTTTGATCCCCTATTTTTTTTAACAGTTTTGGTTACTGATAAAAAAGAAGATACTATTTAAACATTTTATTGACAAATAGTAATTAATGTTGTATGAAATTTTAAAACTAATAGTATTATCCAAAATAAACTATTAGTTTTAAAAAAGAATGCCAATTTATTGATTACTGATAAAAAAGAAGATACTATTTAAACATTTTATTGACAAATAGTAATTAATGTTGTATGAAATTTTAAAACTAATAGTATTATCCAAAATAAACTAGTTAAAAAACAACAAATTGTTAGAAGTTACTTTTATACAAAAATGATATGAAAGTTACTTTTATACAAAAATGATATGAAAGCAGAGACAGTATTAGTGGTAAAGGATAAATAACGAAGTTTGTAAAGGAAAAATAATTTTTCTTCAACTTAGTTGTGTCACAGCTTATTAAAATAAAACTTTAGTTGTGTCGCTGCTTATTAAAATAAAACTTAGTTGTGTCACATCATTGTCACTAAGATGGTAAAGATAAAAAATCCTAAAAATTGTGATTTTAAAAATAGAAAGATTTTGTGTAAAAAAAATAGAAAGATTCGAAATAAATTTTTATTTAGATAGATAAATCAAAAGTGGATTTAAACTATCACTACTACTATATTAAATTAATTTTTAAAATATCTTAACTATCATCTAATTATTAAAATATGATTGGATTAAATTGTTGGTACGTGCCAACTAAATTCAATATCATTTCAAATTTTAGTTAAATTTTTTTTAAAAAAGTTTTTTTTTTCTAAATAAATCTACTATCTATCCATTACTAAAATGTTCTATGAACGGTCTAAATTGCCCTTCCATCAAAAATAAAATACACTATAAAAATGTTATTTCGATAACTAACAAATTCATCCAAAATCAAAAGTAGTTTTTTCATAATTGCATGTCATGTGTTGACTTAACATTGACTACTATTTACTATCTTCTATTTACCCATTCAAATTAAATATTACATATACTCATTTTCTCTCTTCATTCAAATTTCAAATTATTTTCACTTTTTTTCCCACGCTTTCTCACTTTCATTTTAATTTTTTTCACTATATTTTTTATTATCGCTAAAAATACTAATAATCTATTTTTTAATTTTAATAAAATAAAAAACTTATTTATCTCATGGGTCACTATCAACATAATATTTATTTTATTTTAATTAATCATTATCTTATATTTAAATATTATTATTTTTTTGTTTCTCCATCTTATGATTCATTTTTTTTATGTAATTATTTAATACAATTTAATTTATATGAGTATTGTTCATTTTACAATTAAGCATATCATTTTAAATTTTGCATTTGTATCTAAATATATTTTATATCGCACCAAATAATTTATTTATCTCACGGGTCATTATCGCATCAAAATTTTTTTTTTGTCTTTCTTCATCTCACGAGTTTTTTTTTGGCATGATTATTTAATACATCTGTATATAAATACATTTTATATTGTATCAAATAAACTTTCTATTTCACGGGTCACTATAAACACAATACATATTTTATTTTAATTAATAATTATCTTAACTTAAAAGATAAAATCCTTATGATCAAATATTAAATATTTCTTTTTTTTAATCTCAAGAATCTTTTTTTTTCTATTTGTATTTTAATACAATTGAATTTATATAATAATTGTTCATTTTATAATTAATAGCTAATTTAAATTTAAATTTAAACACGAATATAAATACATTTTATAACGTTCCAAATGTACATTTAAATATATTTTATACTGTATCAAATAATTTTACCTGTGCGGGAGCACGGGTATTTTACTAGTATTTTTATTAAAATATTCTTATATATATATATATATATATATATATATATATATATATATATATATATATATATAGGGTTCATATCCTATGAGAATGTCATTTTTATATAAGAACATGAGAATGAATCTGAATCATTAGATTTTAAAATAAATGGTGCAGATTATGTGTGGTTTTTATTTTTTTCTCTCCTCCATTATTAAATAAATGATGGAGGAGAGAGAAAAAAAACCTGACATATAATCTCCACCATTTATTTTAAAATCTAATGGTTCAGATTCATTCTCATGTTCTTAAATAAAAATAGCATTCTCGTATGATATGTTCCCTATATATATATATATATATATATATATATATATATATATATATATAAAATAAAGTTTTTAGTAACCCAATTTAAAAAAATAAAAAAATGAAGCCATTATTTTAGTTTTTATGAATAAATTTTTCATCCAATTAATCTCTTAAAATTGATGTGACAAAATAGAACACTCCTATTGAATGCTAGAGTAAAATTATTTCTACCGTACAAAATAACGAGATTTACCATTGAATGCTAGAGTAAAATTATTTCTACCGTACAAAATAACTTTTTTCCTTCACAAGACACAACTGAGTTGAGAACTTATTTTCTAAGCGTAGACTGAAGACTGCTAAGCTCAAACTTATTGTACTTTGTGGTGTGAGGGGTATGGGAACGTATCCTCTTATGTTCATTTTTTCTCATGTTAAATCCTAACCCTTTGTTTAAGATGTTGAATGAGAGTGTATGTTTCAAAATGAGAACTAGAGGATTGAGTGATGAGAATTATAAACATGACCCCCTCATGTTTTTGCTTGTCGTTTTGAGAACATTGCATAATGATTTCATTTACATTACATTAATTTTTGTTTATATTTGATGATTTGCCTTTGCTTTGTTTCTGACAGACCATAGTACCTAGTTCTCTGCAATTGTCTGCAATGGCAACGCATATGTTGGCTATAAGTCCCGTCCTTTCTTTGATTTCAGCCATGGTGAGTCAGGAGATTATACTCTTTTTCAATTACTGCTTGATTGTTCTTGCAGCAAGACTAGATTTAATCACATGTTAAGCTTTTGTAAATTGCAGGTTATTCCTTGTATGGTTCTAGTTGTCGCCTTTCTTGGTCAAGAACTTCGCAAGATATCTAAAAAGGCACATCTTAGTGTTGCTGCTCTCTCAGCATATCTAAATGAGGTAAACGTGATGGTCACAAACTCCTTTTTCATTGTACTTTCAGAACAAATCTTGAAGCCTTACATTGTTTGCACAGTTTATTATCTACCTTGTGTTAAATGTTTTTTGTTGTTTTCTCCCCCCAAAAAATTTAGATGCTGCCCGCGATTCTCTTTGTGAAAGCAAACAATGCAGAATTGCTTGAGAGTGCCAGGTTTAGGAGACTGGCCCTGATTGACAATTCTGCAAAGCTGAACAAAAAAAGGATGAAAGCAGTCATTCCCCAGGTTATACAGGCTGTTTACTTTGGAGTTCTTTCCATAATTTGCGCAGGTTCGGTGGTTATTTCAAAAGGTTCATTTGATCGCTGTAGCTTGGTTTCATTCGTGACTTCATTGCTTTTCTTGATCGAGCCTATTCAGGTATTGTTGTCGTGGTTCAGCTTTTGAGAAGCTATCTTTGGTTATCAATCTGAAAAGTAATCGCGCAGGATGTAGGAAAAGCTTACAATGAATGGAGGCAGGGAGAACCAGCTATTGAACGCCTGTTTGCTATGACCAGGTTCAAAAATAAGGTAACTCTATGACCACATGCTTAAGAGACCCCGTATGACAATGGAATTGGATGGTTGTTTAATTTTCATCTTTCTTTTCCATTTTTTTATATTTACTTTTACAATTGACCGATTATTTTTGTTTGGAATTGTTGAAGTTTTGATAATAGGAAAAAAAATCTAGAGTGGCCGTTGAGCATATAGTATCCTGTTCTGTTATTTTAAAATTTTCTGTTTAGGTAACTAGTTGAACTGTTATAATAGATCAATTTTTTTCACAATAATAGGTAGTTGAGAAACCAGATGCTGTTGATTTAGACCATGTTACAGGGGACCTGAAATTTTGTGATGTATCCTTTAAGTATAATGATGGCTTGCCTTTAATCTTAAATGGATTGAATCCTCACGTTCGGACAGGAGAAATAGTTGCTATCGTAGGTCCGTCTGGGGGAGGGAAAACAACACTTGCGAAACTGTTGCTTCGGCTTTACGATCCTATATCTGGTGAGTCATTTATTTTTTAATATAAAGATGGATACTTAATTCTGTCATGTGGTTCAGCATGGGGAGAGTGATTATTCAAATACATTTCTTATACCAACTGGTTTCATTCTTATACTCACTTGTCATCTTTCTTATCAGTAGATTCTATTTCATATTCTTATACCCGCAGGTTGTATACTGATTGATAACCAAAATATCCAAGACATTCGTTTGCGGAGTTTAAGAAGACACGTCGGTGTAGTTTCTCAAGATATAGTAAGTGATTCATCACTCAAGCCTCTCTATTCTTCTTCTTGTATGCAGGATTTGTACTTCAGTTCATGATCCTCACAAGAATTTTAAAAAATTACTTCTTTTAACCGCTGGAATTTTGGCACTATTTTTTACAAGCTTTTAGGGGCAGTTTGGTAACTTTTACAACTGGTCTGATACTATTTAAGATTAACTGGTTATATAAATTCAGCTTATCTTGCAACTAGTTTTAACTACATTTAAAACTTATTTTAGTCTAGTTTATATTTAAATTCAAGAGACATAGCATGCTTATTGACCATATTGGATTAACTAATAGTTCCTAAAAGTATCCTCATCATTTATCTACCCTAAGATCCTTTGAAGCATGTATACTCCAAAAATGGAGACCAAATACTCCAGGATACGTACACTATAAGTATCAGAATTACTTTTTAAAATATTTTACTGGATACATATAGGATACTTCAGGGATACATGCGGATACGTATCCTAAAAGGGGAGACAAGATTGCGATAATTCAAGGGAGATGTGCGTGATTCAATTCAAGATAGCATTTGACTTTTTGAATTGTGGAGTTCTCTTGATGAACAATACTTAAAAAGTTTTGTTTTTTAGTTCTCTTGAGAGTAAAGAGACTCATTAGTCAACATTAGATAAAACTTATTTTTGAGTTTTTTGTCAAATAACTTAGTGGCGAGAATCACACACCTTAAGTGTGGAGAGGTGGAGAATTACGGGTTTGAACCTGCACCCCCAACACATCAAATACCCTTGCAGCTACTAACTAGGTTGTACTTATTTGTTTTGAGTTCCTTTAATGCTGCTTTTGATGATATCCAACATATGGATTGAAAATAGATTATGATATTTATGAACATTCTACACTCAAACTTTACATTTTGTAAATTGTTATCTTTATAATTATATTTTAATGAAAAATCATTAAGGCATATCTCTTTCAAGTATTTTACATGCATATCAGTTTTTTTAACCTGCCTAGTCGTACCATATCTTGAAGAAGTGGTAATAACTTTAATAGTATTAATCAAGTGGGATAATTTCTTGTTATTACAATATGAGAATATAATGGCTTTATATATAAGCCTTACGGTTTGAATAGAAATCTCTGGTAAAAATAAGGAATACAAATTAAAATAACCAATGACACTTATTCAACTTTTCCTATTATCAAACTTAGTTAAATTAACATTTCTATTTATAATAAAGACTAAGTCTTAGTAAATATACCAACAAAACTTTACAACTCCCTGCTTTGAAAGATTACGTAAATAATGATAGCTGAGATTACATTAATATCAGATATTATTATTTACGTGATCTTTCAAATCAAGGAGTTGTAAAATTTTGTTAGTATATTTACTAAGACTTGGTCTTTATTATAAATAGAAATGTTAATTTAACTAAGTTTAATAACAGGAAAAGTTGAATAAGTGTCCTTGGTTATTATAATTTGTATTCCTTATTTTTACGTGAGGTTTCTATTCGAACTGAAAGGCTTATATAAAGTTATTATATTCTCATATTGTAATAACAAGAAGTTATCCCACTTGATTAATATTATTAAAGTTATTATTACTACTTTTTCATTTGGTATCAGAGCACCATCACGGGATCTGATATAGTGAGTAAACAAGAGTGTTTGAGAGGAAAAACACTAGAGTGACTAAAAGACGTGAAATTGCTGAATCGAGCAATTTCACCACACCAAGTGTGCCCAAGTTTGATGGAAACTATGATCATTAGAGTTTGATCATGGAGAATCTACTTCGATCAAAGGAGTATTGGAGTGTTATTGAGTCTGGAATAAAGGAACCAAAGGAGAATGAAGAGATAATTGCAGCAAAACAAAAGGGATTGGATGAAGAAAAACTCAAAGATCTGAAAGCAAAGAACTATCTATTTCAGGCAATTGACAAATCCGTCTTAAAAACTATTACCCAGAAAGAAACAGCTAAACAACGGTGGGAATCCATGAAAGCCAAGTACAAAGGAAACATTAGGGTAAAACGTGCGCAGTTGCAGAGGCTTCGATGGACATTCGAAACATTAGAGATGAAGACAGGTGAATCAGTGAATGGTTATTTTGGAAGAGTGATGGGAACAGCAAATGACATAAGTAATTGCGGAGAGAATATGAACGATGTGAAAATCGTTGAGAAGATACTTAGATCTTTGACAAAAAACTTCAACTTTGTTGTATGCTCAATTGAAGAGTCTAAGGGCGCGTTTGTTTCAAGTTATAAAATAGTATTCCTCGGAATCCTATTCCCAGGATTATTATTTCTAGGAATAACATTCCTACGTAAGTGTTTGGTCAAAAATAAAAATTCTCAGGAATATTTACAATATTTATTTAATTTAAAAATTATAAAAAATAAAAATAAGAATTAAAGTGAGTAGTAGTGGGAAGTTACAATTAGTTACATTTTATTTCCATGTGAATGTTGGATTCCCACTCTTGAAGCATGAGAATAATTATGACAAAATTTATGTGTAAAAATATTCCTGGGAATAAAAGATACCCGGGAACAATTTTTAAGAACTTGAAACAAACATGGGATTGTTACATTTCCAATGTCAGATTCCCGAAAATCCAATTCCAATCCTTGAAACAAACACACCCTAAGGACATTGATCTCCTAAACTGTGGATAAGCTGCAAAGTTCACTACTTGTTCATGAGCAAAAGGTAAAGAGAGAAGCAGAGTGAAGAACAAGTTTTGCAAGTTGAGCATGGCACGCGTTATGGACGTGAGAGAGGAAGAAGCAATTTTCAAAGAGGAGGTAGCAGCTATGTTAGGGGACGGGAAAAAGCAAAACCATTTGTAAATAGGAGTGCTATTATATGTTATCGGTGTCAAAAACAAGGACACTACCAATTTGAATGTCCAAGTCTAGAAAAAGAAGCAAACTATGCTGAGTTTGACGAGGAAGAGGAGTTACTCCTAATGGCTCATGCCGAAGTTCAAGATATTAAAGACAAAGGGATATGGTTTCTTGATTCTGGTTGCTCAAATCACATGACAGGAAATAAAAAGTGGTTTGTAGAACTAGATGAAAATTTCAGTTGTACTGTTAGATTGGGAAACAACTCAAGAATGTCTGTAATGGGAAAAGAAAGTGTGAGGTTTGAAGTGGATGGAATCATTCTAACTGTGAGTGATGTTTACTTTGTACCTGACTTAACCAACTTATCTTGCATTTCAAAATTTTCATGTACCTGTGTTCTAACAAACCTGCACCGTTACTACGAATCCGGACTTCATAGCTAAGATCTAGTTGAACGGGAGAGAAATGTACATAGAAAAGAAAAGAGAGAATTGGAAAAGGGTGGACTCGAAAATAGCTATATTTGAAATGATATATTAAAGAACTATTTTTGTACAAAATTGGTTTCCACAAGAACCACTTTTCAAAAACTAAACTAGTTTTTAAAAACACCTTTAACACCTTTGTTTTTAAAAACTAGCTCCACTGCACTTAGAATCTGGTTTTTAAAAGTTATCTCGAGCATCCTTTGGTTTTTCTTTTTGAAGTGTTACATTACATCAAATGTTTTATTTGTCCGATGTATTTTATTATTTAATGTTTTGACATTCTTGATTGCTAGCAATATCATGAACGGTTTATTTCTACTGGTAACTGGGTTCCTTTGTAAATTTATACATCATGTATGTTTATTTACCTGTGGTTTGACCAGAAGTATTTACTTCAATCTCAAAAATACTTATGTTATAAATGTACTGTTATAGACACTTTTTTCAGGTACAGTTGCTGAAAACATTGGTTATATGGATCTGACAACAAAAATTGACATGGAGAAAGTGAAACGGGTAGCTCAAACTGCTTATGCAGATGAGTTTATTAGAAAACTTCCAGAAGGTTACAAAACCAATATTGGACCAAGGGGCTCAACTTTAAGTGGAGGCCAGAGGCAAAGGTAACTTCCAGTTTCAAAATTCTGTCCTATAACCATGAATGAACAACTAATTTTGTTATGTTTAGAAAGAGCGTTTGAAAGTCATGATTAATGTAAAAAGCAAATTTGATGCGTCGGATTTTTATGAATCATCGACGATCTTAGTTTGTTTCTTTGATCAGTTTTCTTTCCTCAAAAATTACAGGCTGGCTATTGCAAGGGCTTTCTATCAAAACTCTTCTATTTTAATTCTCGACGAAGCAACTTCTGCCTTAGATAGTAAATCTGAGTTATTAGTTAGGCAAGCTGTGGAGCGATTAATGGAGAACCGCACGGTAATGAAACTAGCCTTTTCTATTCTTTGACATAATCAGCTATGAGAATTCCTGATCACTATTCCATTTGATTAAGTAAATATTCTTATAGTTGTGTACTCTATTGTGTGATTGGTATAACCTTTTCTTCACTATGAAGCTTCAAACATTCTTGCTATGTTCATAGGTACTTGTGATTTCTCATCGCTTGGAAACTGTTATGATGGCCAAACGAATATTCCTTTTGGATGATGAAAAGCTAGAAGAGCTGCCTCGATCAACTATGTTGAACGGTCACATAGATTCATTGCTATCATCTGGGCGTATTGTTTGAATATGTTTATGCCATTGGATTCGTTTGTTTGTATATACCATCTGGGTGATAATATATGTTTTACATATAGGTTCAAAACTATGGACTCTCCTCTCTGCGCATGTGATTATGTAAATGTATATGCCCTTTGGCTTCTTTAAAGTGAATAGTTAGTAAAGTGAGAAGAAAAAAAGTTTATTATAATCGCACTTAATTTAATATGCATGTGTATATAATATCCGTTGATTTATTTATCAATGGTTGATATTATCCCCTTTACTAAATTCTTCTAATAAAATATTAATATAATTGAGATGTCATGTTAATTTTAAGTTATGCCCCCTTATACTTTCCAAGTGCTTATGTTGTTTTTAAATTCATCCCAAGCAGCTGATGGAAAATTATTTAGGTTTGAAAGCTTAGTTTCCTTGTGCTAAAATCAAGGTAAGCATTTGTTTGTTTGTTTGTTTTTTCTCTCCAGTTTTGGACAGAAAAACACTACAGGTCTAAAGTTGCGGACATTTTAAAGGATAAATGACCTTGGGCCAAAGTCCAAATATTAGTCAAGTTTTTCATTTGAGTACAGATAATGTTTGGATATAGATGTTTCTCTTCAATTTTGGACAGAAAAACACTGCAGGTCTAAAGTTGCGGGCATTTTAAAGGATAAATGACCTTGGGCAAAGTCCAATATTAGTCAAGTTTTCCATTTGAGTACAGATAATCATGTATGTTTGGATATAGATGATTATGTTAGTCTTAAAGTATAGATGATGAATTTTGTTGACTTTAACATAGATGATTTTTTTGGGTGGCAGATAATCATATTTCTATCTAGATACATATGATCATTTAGATTTGATGTCTAGGTATTCAAATTTGTTAGACTTTGACTCATGATCATTTTCTTTTTTCTTGTAGATGATAAAAATTGTTCGTACACATGAAAAGAAATATATTATAATATCAAAATGTTTTAAATTATATTCGTATCATCGAAACTCCATAATTATAAGTTATTCTTCAAATTATTTTTGGTTCAACACTCTTTCTATTTTTTATAATGACATAATTTTATGAACAATTTTTCAAAAATAAATTTATAGAATAAGGTTTGTAAGCTCTCCAGAATCTAAATCAAGTTTAAAAAAGGGTTAAATATACGATTCCCCCTGCCATTAGGGTGAGTTTTGGTTTTCCCTCCCTGAATTTTTTTTTTGTGATTCCCTCTTGTAAAATAAAGATTCTGTTTGCAGAACCTCCTATCTCTTGTTTGGCTGACTGGGCATGGAGAATATGTCTACATGGTAGTCCACGTGTGATATTTTTTTTATTTTTTATTTAATTTTAAATTCCACGTGGATTTTTATATTTATTTTTCTAATTTTTTAATCTTTATTTTTTACTTTTTAAATTTTTTTTTGTATTATTTCTTTTTAATTATTTTTATTAATATTTTTTTTATGAAAATATATTAAAATTTCAATTGGGATTTTCCATAATTTTTTAAACCCAATAACATTTTTAGATCAACCCATTACTCAAGTTTTATATTGTGGTATGCAAAAGAGGTATATAAACACTTATTTTTCTCTTACACATTTCGATGTGGGACTTCATGAACACACAAGAATTTCATTTTCCTTCTTCTTTCATGAGAGGCAACAATCTCCATCAATTTACAACTTTTCCTTTTCTAAAAACTTTCCCTTCTCTCTAGCTTTCCGACTGCCACAAACACAACTGATATGATTGAAGACCAGATCCGAGTCCTTTTCTGTGAGCCTTTTTTATTTCCATTGTTCTATGATGTGGTGGGGCGTTGTGATGGTTATGATGGAAGGTGTTTGCGTGTCCACGACACGGTTGCAGTTGTTTTAAAGCTCTGTTATTTCATAGATCATGTCCTCACTGCCTTTTTTCACATGGTTTGTGTTGTTTTAGTGGCAAGAAAAGAGAGACGTGGTTACTAAAAAATGTTTGAAAATGGAGGTAGAAAATGTTCTCACTGCCTTATTCTTGGATGAAATACTCATGTTGAATGAACCTTATAAATAATCCAGAAATTTAAACATATATATATGGAAGAAAAACAAAACAATTCCAATATTTCAATTAATAATGAAGAACTTTTTAAACTCCACATGGTCAAAAGGTATAAGAAAAAGAAAACTAGTGCAACTTTATTCAACATCAATTTCCATCACCTTCAAAGAATATTAGTAAAACAGTGTTAAAATTTTGCTAGTTCAATAACATCAAATTGAAATACTTTCTTATGCATGTGTTCTTCATTTTGACGAAAAAGGGCAAGGGCGTCGTGGTTAGAACAACAACACTGCAGTGGTGTTTGGGAGTTTGTAGTGGTTAATAGGTGGAAGGTAGTACAAATTGCAGGTTGATGGTGTTGGTCGTGGTGCATTGAGTTATGATTGGTGGCGCTGTTCTAATGACTGAGGGAGTAGCATGAAACAACAGTCTTGCTGCTAAGGATGTTGTTCACAAGTCCCACATCGGTTGATGTTGGAATACATTGAGGCTTTATATTATAACTTGTGCATTGATATTGCAATTAAATAAATACTTGGACCAAGAAAACTAGGCCCAATAGTAATTACAATAACTCTGGCCCAGCCCAATTATAATTATTTTTAAAATAACAAAATTATAAATTATATAAATTCTAAATAAATAAAAAAATTATAAATTATATAAAATCTAAACAAAATTAAATAAACGTAAATAAAAAAAATAAAAAATAAGCCCAGTCAGCAGGCCCTAAATGCCACGTGTGAGATTCTCCATGCCCAGTTAGCCAAACAAAGGATAGGGGGTTCTGCAAACAGAATATTTGTTTTACAAGGGGGAAATCACAAAAAAAAACTTCAGGGGGGAAAAACCAAAACTCGCCCTAATGGCAGGGGGAATCGTATATTTAACCCTTTAAAAAATAAACAATTTGTATTATTTTTTTTTTTGAAGAGGCCAAATTAAATATATATTATAACACAGTGCCAGGAGTGCTAATATACTCCATACATTTCAGTTTGAGACCAATATGAACGCTACCACAAACCTAACGAGCGGCATAACCTCCTGCAATTGCTAAAAAGCCAGCCTATACCAGAATACAAAGCACCTAATTCTAATACAATCTACCAAGAACCAAGCTACAAGAATCAAAAACACCAGCACAACTGAGACATGAAGGACTTAATATCCCAGGAATCAACATATTCCCCTACACCAACAGCTAAAGCTAAACCCCAACACAGTTCCCTACACCAACACCAGGGCCAACCAAAGAAACCAACTTCCACAACAAGCAAGAAATAAATATAGCATCACATCCAGCCAATTTCTATCAACAAGTCAACTGCTAACCACATACCAAAACCACTCCCAAGAAGATCACTAGCCAATGAACAACTAACCAACCACCACCAGGACTGGAGTAGCAGATCCAATAACTGGAAGAAATCCACCTCTACAAAACCAACCAACCAAGCCTCAACATACACACCACCTACAAGACAACAGGCCACACTACAGTGATGCCAGAGCAACATAAGTACCCACCTAACAAAAAAAAACCAGGACCACAGAGCACCAAGGAGACTACAGGAAAATATGCAACCTGACACAAACAGCCTGCAGACACAAAGCCTAAATTCCATAGCAGCATAATACCTATAAAAGGCCATTTAGATGTCCATGGTCAGAGAAGCACACCTCCAGACCCCCAGAACACCACAACAAAATTACTCTTCAATTAGACTTAGAGTTGTCCTTGGATTCAACCACCAAAGAGATGATATTGGATTCAGGTCTTTTCCTTTCACTTTTAACCAGTTCCAGACCAGCAATTTAACCTTTTCTACCATAATTTCATAGTCAATATTCTTATTCTGAAATAGTCTTTCGTTCCGAGTTTTCCAAATTATCCAAATACACGCGAACCAAATCACTTTTATCCTGGAACTATCTTTCAAATCACCTGCCAAAAGCCCTTCAAATCACTTGTATTAATTTTAATGTGCAACAAACTTTGTTGAAAAGATTCATAACATAAAAGCTCTTGATTTAAATATTAGCAAATATTCAAGCATGTTTCAATCGGTGTTTGGGTATGATTTTAATAAATAAATACAAATTATTTAGTCTCGTATTTATTTCTCTGCATGTATAGTGTAACATTACACACTTCTTCCTCTTTTATCATCAACAAAAAGTTTGAAAGAGAGAAAAACATACAATTTAATATGATTTGAAATAAAAATAAAATTCAACAAGGATTGTATTGGTATATTTGAAAGGGGCACAAGGGGCGATGTGGGTAGGCCAATGGGTAATGCTTTGCCCATAACGTCTTCCAAACCGCCTATGGTTTAAATTGTTTGCACATTCGCCAAATACACCACCCACCTCTAGGATAACTTGCCGGAGTAGGAAAACATGAGAACCAGTATGGCCCTAGTCCACAACGGTGTGGAAAAATTAAGGGAAACTAGTCATGATCTCTCAGATAATAGGGATTAATTACCCGCTCCCACGTTCTTTAAGAGATGGTTAATGTTTCCTAGGCGTCTAGGATCCGAGTCTAAAAGGATCTTATAAATATCTTAACCCCATAGTTGACAAGAAAAATCTCATATTCACACAAATACTAGATACACAAAGCTTCTCACCTTCCTACGTGAGATACCTTTTAATCCTACAACAAACCTTAAAGACTCTGACA
The DNA here is from genome assembly GCA_022829125.1 of Lathyrus tuberosus. Taxonomy (NCBI): domain Eukaryota; kingdom Viridiplantae; phylum Streptophyta; class Magnoliopsida; order Fabales; family Fabaceae; genus Lathyrus; species Lathyrus tuberosus. The sequence goes on along the minus strand of JALAZF010000177.1, from coordinate 5,901,777 downwards.
ACCCTTCATCATTAGGAATTGTCACATATTATACTTTTAAAAAATACAATTGGTGCATACCATGGATTCCGATAAAACTCACACGGGCTACAATTACAATATTCAGCCGAATTATTGTCCGACATTGTGAATAAAAAGACAACAAATTTAGTTAGCAAAGAATATGAAGGCGAGGAATGTGACACCCCCAATCTATACCTCCACTTAACACGCAATTAAAGCGGTAAAAAGAAAATTCGAAAATTGATCAAAGTATATTTGAAACATCATGGCATAGAAAGGGGGAATCACATCAAAGTAACCAAACACATAACATGCAACACCTGCTCATTTTAGATATGCAACGTGGGGTAACAATCATACAGAGGAAACTTCGTTCCTTACACCCACTTTTCAGAAATTAGAATTAAAGCGGAAAGATCTAAAATCTGAATAACACATATACATATATACATATAAACTTGGCTGTCATACATCAAGTTATAACTGTACAACCAAAATATAATCATCAGATATACAAAACAATCACAAACGGCCACCCTATGCTACCTGGAGTCACATATCAGAGCCGACCGACCAAAATAATGAAGACGCAACGCTTCACAAAAGAATACCTCCAGCAACTCTAATCTGCAACGCCTCATAGAGCGTTATAAAACAGCAGAAGGGTGAGAAAAACAACCATAATATAATTGCATAAGATTATATATTAACACCAAAAATGCACAAGTAACGTATTCTCACCACCAAAGCACACAGATAAATTATAACAACACACAGTACAATTCACACGTATCAATTACCACTGCACATCAATCATTCACAATACAATCACATATATTCCATTTCATTAATCACATTCACAATTCCATGCACAAATGACTCATGATGAATGCAAATGCACATAGATCGACACAACGACTCTATGCACATGCCATGCGGTACCGACTTCCATTGTCTCATGTCTCATCATCAGTTCACTCAGGAACTATTGGAACCATCGCTCGTTACTGAGACTTAGTCAAGTAACTCCCCGTCGGGCCTACGATGTTCACCCGTCGCTTTAGGTCCTCAGGCATCGCCTCATATTTTCGAGGCACACGACGTTAAGGATTGCTTTAAGTCTCCAAAGGAGCCCACAATCGTCTATACCCATCGCTTTAAGTCCTCAGGCATCGCCTCATATTTTCGAGGCACACGATGTTATAGCATATTTCCCTCGGGAATCAAACCGTCTCTCAGGACGTTTCCACAATGCACATTATGATGCTTGGCATACAATGACTCATGACACTCACATTGCATCCATGCACACATTCATAATCATGCATAAATCATCGAATACAACACTTAGCATTTCTTGCCTTTCGGCCACAACTTATCCTCACAACAGCATATAAGGCATACATATCCAAAGCGCAACATATAGCATAATACATGACAATTATGCACCATTAAAACGACAAAAGTCGACCATTGACACTATTCACATTTACCGACAAAATAAAATCGGCCAACAAATTCTAAACCATCATAATAAGAAAGTACAACTCAATGGCTTTCCAACGCATCAAACCACGCCTCAAACCGAAACACAGATCAAAAGTTATGCAGAAAACAAAATTACACGAACAGCTTTGTTCGCTGGGCGAATCTCCCTCGCGAGCATTCGCTAGCTGCTTCGCTAGGCGAACATCCCTCGCGAGCATTCGCTAGCTCCTTCGCTAGGCGAATGTTCCAGCGAACCAACTGTTAGCTAAAAACAGACACAAAGTTCGCTAGGCGAGCACTTAGCGAACCAAGTCAGAACCAAACAGAGCCAAAAACACCCAAAGTTCGCTAGGTGAACACTCTAGCGAACCTTCGCTCATGCCTTCGCTAGGCGAATACCCGTAGCGAACCTTCGCTACCCTTCGCTGAATGGTTCGCTAGGCGAACCTTCGAAAACTCAGAATCCTTCAGCGCTGTTGAAAACCCAAAAATGATATTTTCCAACCCAAACCATTTCCAAATCAACATATTTCAATCAGAACCTATTCTAATCATGTCAACAAGCAAACTACCACCTTTACATCGATTTCCAACCGTTAAACCATTGATTCTACTCATTTTATCGTTTCGACCTAAAAGTGAAAAACATGGAAAGCAAGAGAATCATCCAAACACATTCATACATAATCATATACAAGCATAGTATAATCGAGTTTCGCACCCTTACCCGATTTAATTCGATTCTAGGAATTGATCTTGATGATTCACACTTTTTCTCCAATTTTCTCCCTTCTCCTCTTTTCTTCTCTTTTCCCTTCTTTCTTCTTTCTTTCTCTCTATTTTTCTTTCCCTTTTCTTTTCTATTTTCTTTTCTTACTAACTTAGTAAAAATATCTATGAAATGTCCAAAATACCCCCACACTCAAATATCTCGCAAACGTTCCCAAAACGCGATAAAATATAATCACGACGAAAAATAACATATTTTCACACAAAAGTTGAAATTACAATAAAATAATAATAAAATAATCAAAACGACTCAATAAAATAAAATTGGCAAAGCGGGGCGTTACAAGGAAAGTGTCATGCTAGAGATGCTCGTTGTCATGGACAATCTACGTCACCAGAACCATACTTTAAAAGATAACGTCCTTCATATCCAATAACGTCACCAGAACCATACTCTAAAAGATAACGTCCTTCATATCCAGTAACGCCACCAGGAGGTTGACCTTACATACCAGGTGGAGATGCTAGACCCTTAACCTCTCTCAGATGAGATATGAAAGACGCTAGTTTATGAAAATTTTAAGTCGTCTTCGTTGGCTAAGTTTGATTGATACACTTATTCATATGAACATGTTATCTGTAACACCCCAATTCCCATCGCGAATAAATAATACATAAATAAAATCAGAGTAACTAAAAATTTATTTTTCTGACAGAAACAAGGATGTCACATTTAAATAAACAAAACATCATCCCTGCTCATAAATTTGATACATAGCATAAAATAGATTACCCTCAATTGAGAAACTTTTCCATATAAAGGTAATACCAATTATATTCAACAATTATATACATAAATAACATAATCGTTTCCCCGACTCCCGTGCTACGTATCAGAGCAGACACCAAGACCGACAACAGAACGGAGGGCTAGTCTACACAAAAGACCTCCAGCAACTCTAATCTGCAATGCCTCATAGAGCATTATAAAACAGCAGAAGGGTGAGAAATAACAACTAAATCGAGATTGTATAATAATATGCAAACACACATTCAAACACATGTATAAATCATCTCACCCATACCATCACATACTAACACATATAGCATGCCACAAATACAACATATCACACATAATAAATCAAATCATGAATTTCCACACATAACTCATCCGTTCACAATTCTCACCACAATTCATCACAACTCACTCATATACATCACAATGTATATATGTACAAAACCAAGCATATTCATCATGCACACTTCCACAATTCTTATCACTCCACATAAACATACATATTTATGTTTATTCATCAATGCACAAATACAGAGATGATAAATGCAAATCATAGAGACCGACTCACGACTCTATGCAAATGCAATGCGGGTACCGACTCAATCATCACAAGTTCACTCAGGAACTTATTGGAACCATCGCTCGTTACCAATGTAACTCCCCGTCGGGCATACGATGTTCCCCGTCGCTCACACCCCACACGGGCACACGACGTTTATGGATCGCTCACACCCCACACGGGCATACGACCCGATCGCTCACACCCCACATGGGCACACGATCGTCTATAATCATCGCTCACACCCCACATGGGCACACGACGTTATAGCAGATTCCCTCAGGAACCAATCTGTCGCTCACACCCCACATGGGCACACGACGTTTCTGGATCGCTCACACCCCACACGGGCACACGATCCGATCGCTCACACCCCACATGGGCACACGATCACTTGTAATCATCGCTCACACCCCACATGGGCACACGACGTTACAACGGATTCTCATTAGAATCACTCAACACAAGAATGTACATCATTATGTTTCACACACAAAATGACTCAAGACATTCTTGAAATGCATACATATTCACAATATATTCATGCATTCATCTCATACAATCACAATTCAACCATATGAATTAGTCAACATCATCACACTCATACACTGCAAACCAATTCAAACAATGCATTTCAAACCATAAAGGCCACCAAATAACACACATTGAATTTCACATAAACAATGCATATCATCAAAAACCACAACAATCATACGACCACAATTACCTCCACAAGGGATTCACACCACAAAGGCTACCCACAACACATCATAACAACATACATTGATATTCAATCAAACAATGTATTTTACTACCCAACAACATCATTAAATTACGCATCGAAGTCTAATCCAAAACAATGCACATATTTTCCATAGGGCCACAACCCATCATCGTAACATTTCATCATGTATATTCACATCATATAACGGTCCACAAGCTATACGTTACATGTCACAAGCATATATCATGCTAACACATCAATCGCACACATTGTTCGCGATAAAAACCCGACAACCCAACACTTTTCCAAAACCACGACCTAAATAAATCATCTACTGCCCTCCAAACCATTTTTAATAGAAATAGCTTTTCATTAGCTTTCCAACGCTTCAAACGGCGACCAAAACGGACTTACGGTTTGAAAATTACGACGAAAACAAAATTGGAAAATATCATGTTCGCTCCAGTATTCGCTAGGCGAACCCTAGCGGACCAAGGCAGTGGAAAACAGTCATAAAGTTCGCTAGGCGAACCTCTGGGCGAACATTCGCCCGTTCCTTCGCTGGGGTTCGCTAGGCGAACCCGCGAAACCCAGAATTCGCAGCAGCGTCAATATAGGTCAAATGGGACCAAAATACATCATTTTTACCACCCAAACCCTTCTAATTCATACCAGAACAACCAAAACATGTTTAGACATAATCAACGAGTATTCTATGCGGTTTATATCGAATTTCATCCGTGAAAACATCGATTTCTATCAATTGCTCCTAATTTTAATCGATAAGAAAAAGTCGAGAAACAACCAAAACAATCACAACAAACAACACATATACATACACAAGCAAGATATAATTGAAACTTCTCACCCTTACCCGATTAATCGCGCTCGAAACGGAGAATCTTCGATTTTCTTCTCTTTCTCCTCTTTTCTTTCCTCTTCCTTTCTATCTTCTTTTTTCTTTCTCTCTATTTCCTTTTCTCTCTTTTTCTTTCCACTTTCTATTTATAACAAAATATCTAACTACCCAAAATGACCATTTTGCCCTTACGCTCAAATATCTCCCAAACGTTCTCAAAATGCGATAAAACATAAACAGCGATGAAATATATTTTCGTGAAATAAAAGTTGAAAAGAAATTATAATTTATTGAAAATATTTCATCTATCAGAGAAATTAACCAATTAACTCAATTAGCAGGTAAAATACAATAAATTCACACATTTCACAAAATTCATTAAATGAAATAAACAAATAGAATTAAACAAATCGGGGCGTTACATTGTCTCCATCAACACTCGTGTGGCAATCATTGGAGCTCCTAACTCTTTAAAATGCAAGCTTATCTCTAACACCTTCATAGACTTAACCCTGAGGTGGTATATGGGTCTCCCTCGAATCTCCATCACCAGTTATCAGAACTTAGTGAAGTAATTAGTCCACCGATTTGCAGAAAGCAAACACAAAGAGATGGTTGCCACCAGCCTCTTCAATATTTGCCAAGGTCCCTCTGAATCTCTGACGAAATACCTCACCCGTTTCAATAACACGACAATCAAGGTAATTCATCCCAACCAGAAAATATTCATAAGGGCGTTTCAATATTGCCTCAGAGCGGGGCATTTCAAAGAATCCCTCGCCCATAGATCAACGACGTCCTTGAATGAAGTAGTGACACGTGCAAAATGTTACATAAAGAGAAAGAAAAACAATGTTGAAAAGACTCTCAAGATACACAAGAGCACACCTCAAATATTGACAGCTTATATTAGTTGCAAAGAACTCTTTTATGGCTCACTTGACAAATTCAGAGTTATTTTAGTCATTTTGATAATTTAAAAAACACGACAAAGGACTTGTCATAAAAAGTGACGTGGGATGTAATTATGAAAAATCCAACAAAAATAATATTTTCTCTGTTTTAAAATAACTGTCATTTTAGCAAAATAAAATTTAGGCTAAAATACAGTTTTGGTCCCTCTGTTTTTCAAAATTCACAGTTTTGGTCCCCCTGTTTTTATTTTTAACAGTTTTGGTCCCCCACCCCAATTTTGGCCCAAAAAAAGTGATGAACAGTAACTTGTCCGTACATGTCCGTACATGAACAGTACACGTCCATACATGAACAGTGAGGGGTGGGGGACCAAAACTGTTAAAAAAAAAAACAGAGGGACCAAAACTGTGAATTTTGAAAAACAGGGGGACCAAAACTGTATTTTAGCCTAAAATTTATTTTAAAATGACTTTGATTCTCATTTTTTAAAGTAGCAATAATTATAATATTTTCAATTATTGTCATTTAATTATTACTATATAAATTATTTTTAATATTTTAATAAAATTAATTTAATAAAAATATAATGTCTTAGTACAACATTATTATATTCCTTAATCTTTAATACATGGGCAAAAACCTTATTTTAAAATTGAGGGAGTACATCAGATGTTAAGAAGACTGCAAATGAACATGTAGCAAATCCTAACCCGAACTGAATGGGTTGTCTAGCAGTTAACCTGAACAGATGAGCACTGAGCACCGCCGTCACTTCACAGTGCCGCCACCAGATACCCGCGAGTCAAAGCACAACCCAACGACGCCATGGAACTGTTACCTAAGAGAGCTATCAAAGCAAAAAAAATACCAAGAAGCACTAACCGTATACCGTCACATGCTCCGTTCATCATTCTTCCCCAACACATTCACCTTCCCAGTCCTCCTCAAATCATGCGCCCTCCTCTCTCTCCCCCTCACCGGATCCCAGCTCCACGCCCACGTCATCAAAACCGGGTCACAACCCGACCCGTACACCCGCTCTTCTCTCATCAACATGTACTCCAAATCATCCCTTCCTCACCTCGCTCGCAAAGTCTTCGACGAAGAATCCATTAACCTTACCATCTCTTACAATGCCATGGTTTCCGGATATTCTTCTAACTCCATGATCTTGGAAGCCGTTAACCTCTTCCGCAAAATGCGGTGCGAAGTTAGCTTTTCGGTTAATTCAGTTACAATGCTCGGTTTAGTTTCAGGTTTCACGCTCCCCAGTCACTTAAAACTTGGCGTGTGCTTACATGCTTGTGGTTTTAAGTTCGGTTTTGAGTCTGATTTATCGGTTGCTAACAGTTTTCTGACAATGTATGTTAAGTGTGGGGAAGTGGAACACGCACGCCAACTGTTTGATGAAATTCCTGTTAAGGATTTGATAACGTGGAATGCTATGATCTCTGGTTATGCGCAAAACGGGCATGCAAGAAGTGTTTTGGAGCTTTATTTTGAGATGAAGAAGATGGGTGGGGTGAGTCCTGATCCTGTTACGCTTCTTGGTGTTTTGTGTTCTTGTGCGAACCTTGGTGCACAAGGAATTGGTCGTGAGGTGGAAAGGAAAATTGAGCAACTTGGATTTCGGTCTAATTCTTTTTTGACGAATGCATTGATTAACATGTATGCTAGGTGTGGGAATTTGGTCCGTGCTCGCGAGGTTTTCGATTGTATGGATGAGAGGAACAAGAGTGTTGTGTCTTGGACTGCTATTATAGGCGGGTATGGGATTCATGGAGAAGGTGAGATTGCAGTGGAGCTTTTCGATGCAATGGTTAGGTCAGGTGTGAGGCCTGATAGAACGGTTTTCGTGAGCGTTCTTTCGGCTTGTAGTCATGCTGGATTGACTGAGAAAGGATTGAAGTATTTTGATGAGATGGTGGGGAAGTATGGTTTGCAGCCTGGTCCTGAGCATTATTCTTGCTTGGTTGATCTTTTGGGCAGGGCTGGTAGATTGAAGGAAGCAATGGATCTCATAGATTCGATGAAGGTGAAACCAGATGGTGCTGTTTGGGGAGCACTTCTTGGTGCTTGCAAGATTCATAAAAATGTAGAACTAGCAGAAGTGGCTTTTCAACGTGTCATTGAGCTTGAACCTACAAATATAGGTTACTATGTTTTGCTGTCAAATGTGTATTCTGATGCTAAGAACTTAGATGGGGTTTTGAGAGTTAGAGTCATGATGAGGGATCGAAAGCTTAGAAAGGATCCCGGGTGTAGCTACGTGGAATATAAAGGAAAAATGCATCTTTTTTACTCTGGAGATAAGAGTCATCCCCAGATTAAGGAAATATATAGAATGCTGGATGAATTGGAAAGTCTTGTGAAGGAGATTCATCAACCGGATCACAGGTGTCAGGGAAAGAGTGAAGAACCGTTAATTGGTGCTGGGGTGCACAGTGAAAAATTAGCACTTGCTTTTGGTCTCTTAAACACTAAGCCTGGAACAGATATTACTGTCATGAAGAACCTCAGAGTGTGTGTAGATTGTCATGTGTTTTTTAAGTTGGTTAGTAAGATTGTCAATCGTCAATTTATTGTTAGAGATGCCACTCGCTTTCACCGTTTCAAGAATGGAGTCTGTTCTTGCAAGGACTATTGGTAAAATCATTGTGGCAGGACACACTATTTATGAAGCTGTGATTTATATTTTGATGGACAACAATGATGTGCCACCCCACCCACCTAAGCAATTGTAACTTTTGATAAGAGAGGAGGACTCAAAGGGGATATGTTGAGAAGAATATAAATAACTCAGCCCTTTAGTGAAAATGTTGAATACTCTCAAGTCTTAACATGGGAAAGGAAAATTGCAAGTATAACTCAGGATTTGCAATTTTTGCTGAAAGGTGTATGGATGCCATTCATCATTTGCTGACATAGAATATAGCGCTGCAACAATGCTGTGTCTGTAGAGAGTTGGTTATGATACTCTAGAAAAACAGGATTCAGTTTGTGGAAACTCTTGAGGGAGAAAATTCATTCTCATTAGTGTTCATTCCCATCCAAATCATTCTCATTAGTGTTCATTCCCATCCAAATCATTCTTTTGTAAGGATCTTCCAAAGGAGAGGGTGAGAAACCTTTCTTCTCTTCCCATACACTGCACAAGTTGCCCCAGTCCCTTGCCCAACCTCCTTAATTGTGTTGGCACCTGCGATATTTCTTCTGATTTTGTTCATCCCACAAATAATTTAATCAAACCAATTGATTTTGAAACGAAACAACCGGCTGTTTTCAGTTTATAGATGTTGTGTTAAATGCCACTTCTACACTTGCTGAAGTTTTTATGTAGAGAAAAAGAAATACCTTCATTTTATCGAACAGAATTTAAGATTCATGTATTTAAATTTTGTAAAAAAAATAAATCATACATTTTGTCTTTGTATTTGTTCTGGACTGGACCAATGGCTAGGCATGATTCAATCCGCTTCTGTTCCCAGAACGGTCCAATTGACTAAGTCTAATCCATAAAGGAGAAAAAGTTACCTTTCTGCCCTCCAACCGGGCAAGGAGTGCATCGCTCCTCCCCGGTACTGCTGCCCATTCCGCACGGCTTCATCAGTCCCCGAACAGCTAAGGGCATGTGTCCAAAACTACGCCTTTGCCCGACATAACGGCTAGTTTGGGCAGTTACCTATTCTTCGAGAAAACGGTTATTTCACCCCAGAAATAGGATCGTTGGCCACGTGCTGGGGGCACTATATAAACTCTCTCAATGAGAGGGTCAGGTATCGAATAATCACCCTAAGAACTCATACTTTGTACTTGCCCCTTTTCTCTGACCCTTTCTTACTTGAGCGTCGGAGTGCCTTGCAGGTATACCCCCCTCCTCCTCATCTCACGCCCAGCATCACAGACGTTCTTGGTGGCACATCACAGGATCTGATCAAGCCTTCATGATCAGTGGCACCGTCTGTGGGAAACTGTTCTCCCCGTCTTAACATCCACCTCAGATACCAAGACCAAAACACTCTCGTCCAAGATTATTATCATGGCCTCTCAAGATCACGTCAAAGGTGTTCTCCAGTCCGCTGTCCTCCTCGTCAACAAGACTGACGTTGACGAACCCTCATCCCTTCTCGGAGATCCCTGTTTTCTGAGAGATGGGGCCACAGCCTCTCCTTCCCCTACTCCTGCTGACCGCGACAACGGTCAGCCCTCGCTGGCCATCTAGCCCATTCCTACTCCACCCAACGCCGACTTGGCCGTGGTGGCTCTTCTTGAGGCGATCAACAAGACCAACCTCCTGATCCTTCAGCAGAACGAAAGGATCGGGGCATTGGAGGAATCTGTCTATCCAAGATCCCCCCTCCGAGGAAAAGCCATCGACGATCCAAGAGCCCGCAACCCCAACGAGAAGTAGACTGAAGGCTGCGCCAAGAACTAGAATCTCATGATGCCAGGAAACGTGGCCATGTTTTCCCGCGAAACCAGCACTCTCCCGGTCACAAGAGAACCCGGAGGGACAAACAATCACCCCCGGTCAGGACAAAAGGTCGGGCCCATACACCTTCTCCCCGAAGAAGTCGCCGTTACGAGCGAGTCGCCTGGTCCCCGTCACTAACCAGTTCCAGTAGCGATGATGAGCCTCACGACCTATTGTCCCAAGAAATCTTGGCAACACGCCTCCCCAAGGGCTTGGAGAAGCCCCCGGCATTGGGCACATACGATGGAACAACCGACCCTGACGAGCACATCGAAAACATCGATGCGCTGTTGGATTACCATGGCGTCCGGGGCGCCATCAAGTGCCGTCTGTTTCCGACCACGCTCCGAAAAGAGGCAATGACTTGGTACAAACAGCTGCCCGAAGAGTCTATCACTTCGTGGAAGCAGTTAGGCAGAATGTTTTTTAGGCATTTCACGGCGTCGCGCCGCCGCCCCAAGACTGAAGCCTCTCTTGGGGCCATCATCCAAGGGAAGGATGAACCTCTCCGGGCATACATCGAGAGGTTTAACAAAGAAGCGGTACAAGTCCCCACCACTGACGACATGAAAAAATTTCTGCTCGAACAGGGACTTCGCCCATACTCAGAGTTTTCCAAAGTTGTCGGCCTCGCACCTCCGAGGAACCTGGACGTCTTCCTCCACAAGGCGCAGTCGCACATCCAGTACGAGGAAAAGGAAGCGGCCAACTCCGTCCGAGCCTCTCGCCACCAGGAGAACGCCCGGACCTCCAAAGGCGAAGAGCCCTCGACATCTCGTCGAGGGGAAAGGAAGCGTGAATACCGTCCTCGGGACTCCCGGGAGAGCAAGGGACCTTCCGGACGATTTCACGACTACACCCCCTGACCGTCTCCAGGGAAACGATACTGTCCGAATGCGCGAATTCGTAATTCAAACAAGCAGGGGCCTGCTTCCCCAAAAAAATACCGGCCAAGCCCAACGCCGATAAATCAAAGTACTGCCTTTTCCATAAGAGTCACGACCACACCACCGAAGATTGCATCCATTTGAAGGATGCTATCGAAATACTGATCAGGGATGGCCACCTGAAACAGTTCACGAAAAAGAAAGATGCTCCCCGGCAAGACGCCCAGGAGTCAAAGAAGGTAGAGGAAGAGGTTCCTTCCTCGGAAGAGGCCAACATCCAAGTCGCCATGTCCGTATCGCGACCAGAAGACTTCTACGTCCCAGATGAGCTCAGCGCTCCTGCCTACTTCGCGGCCGACAGCCCGTGGGAGACGTTCCCCTCCGCTATGGTCATCTCAGGGGGAGGCTTCAATAAAGTCACTGTGGGCTCCGTAAAGAGGAAATTCGAGCACCTGATCAGCACAAGCTCCAGCAAGGTGACCATACTCGATCAAGCCCAGAAGGGCTCTATCCCCATCTCCTTCTACCGGGAAGAGCTCCTCGGAGGATCCCCAAACTCGAGCATCCCATTGCTCTTCAGAGCTCGGATGGCGAACTTCGACGTTCGCAAGATTCTCGTCGACCAAGGCAGCTCAGTCGACATTATGTACTCCTAGCTGTTTTCAACGCTCCAGCTGGACGAATCACACCTCACTCTCTATGTGGGTTCTGACTTGCAGGGATTCAATGGGTCAGTAACCAAACCCTGGAGATACGTCGAACTGATCGTAACTTTTGGATCAGCGGAGACGGCCAGATCTGTTAAAGTACAGTTTCTGGTAATCGATTGCCCGTCTCTGTACCAGTGCATCTTCGGAAGACCAACCTTGGCCGAGTTGGTAACTGTGCCTTCGACCGTTCATCTCAAGATGAAGTACTACACTTCAAAGGGGATGGTTGCCACCCTCCACGGCGACATCGAAGCCACACGACGATGCTTCGAAGCAGCCACGAAGGGACTCAACGCCATTGCGTCCAAGCCGAAATTATCTAACAAGCCAACCTTGCCCAGCAGTTCCGAGGAAGCCAAACCGTTGCCTCAGGTCGACGCCATCGACCTCGACAGCCGCTTCCTCGAAGAAGCCCAGAAGGAGGACCAAGCAACCTTGAGCAGCTCATCTGCCCCGACCAGCAGCAGCTCCCATCCGACGCGTCCCATCCCGGATGGCGACTTCGAGCTCGTCTTGTTTGGTGACGACCCCCAGCGGGGAGTAAAAATTGGAGCGGATCTCCCCGACATCGCAAGGAAGCAACTCAAAGCCTGCCTCCGTGAGAACGCTGATCTGTTCGCCTGGAGCGTCGCCGAGATGCCTGGCTGGGACCCATCCGTCGCCTACCATCAACTCACGATTGACCCAGCCGTCAGAGCAGTAACACAATGTAGGAGAAAGCAGTCTCCAGAGAAAACGGAGGCTGAAGAAAAAACTATAAAAGACCTCCTCGAGGCAAAATTTATCTCGGAAGCCAAGTACACCACTTGGCTGTCCAACGTTGTACTTGTGAAAAAATCTAATGGCAAATGGCGAATGTCTATTGACTATACCGATCTTAACAAGGCATGCCCGAAGGATGCCTACCCCCTCCCCAATATTGATAAACTTGTTGATAACTCTGCCGGTTTTAAACTATTATCATTCATGGACGCCTATTCAGGCTATAATCAAATACCAATGGCAGTGAGCGATAAAAAATACACGGCCTTCATGACCGGATCGGGCAACTATTACTACAACGTTATGCCATTCGGCCTGAAGAACGCCGGCGCGACCTATCAGAGGATGATGAACAAGGTCTTCCGGGGAGAGATAGGCGACATGATCGAAGTCTATATGAACGATATGATCGTAAAATCCCTCGAGGAAACCGACCATACTGCCCATTTAAGAAATGTCTTCGAACAGGCCAGAAAATACCAGATGCGTTTCAACCCGGAGAAGTGCACGTTCGGTGTACGGGCAGGCAAATTCCTCGGCTTCTACCTAACAGAACGAGGAATCGAGGCCAACCCCGATAAGTGTTGGGCATTCTCCGAGTTTCCAACGCGCAAATCGGTCCAGCACGCCCTACCCTTCTTCAAACTCCTCCGCAAGGAGGCAGCGTTTGAATGGACTGAGGAATGCGACCAGGCTCTCCTCCATCTGAAACGGGTACTCTCGGAGCTACCAGTCCTCTCTCGCCCAAACAACGGCGAGGCTCTGTATCTGTATTTCGCCGTAGCCACCGAGGCAGTGAGCGCCGCTCTTATCCGCGAAACACCTGACGGGAAAAAGTCCATATATTTCACGAGCAAAGCACTGCAGGGACCAGAGCTGAGATACCAACAGATAGAAAAAGTGGCACTGGCCCTCATCAACTCAACTAGAAGGCTGAGACACTACTTCCTGGCCCACACGATCGTGGTCCGGACAGATCAACCCGTGAAGCAGCTGTTAGGACGACCAGACATGGCCGACATAATGCTTAAATGGCCGCTAGAGCTGTCCAAATTCGGTATCCAGTATGAAAGCAGAAAAGCCCTCAATGCCCAGGCTTTGGCTGACTTCGTCGCAAAAATGACGTTCGCAGATTCCCCGACCTGAAGGGCGCACAAATGGACCATTTTCTTAGATGGGGCATCCAGCTCGGCTGGAAGCGGGGCAGGCATCATATTGGAGAACGACGAGGGAATCATCGTTGAAGTATCGCTTACCTTATCCTTCCCTACCTCTAACAACCAGGCTGAGTATGAAGCCTTCCTCGTCGGCTTACGCATCTTCACAGGTTCGCATCTCGTGGCCCTCCAAGTTCGAGGAGAGTATCAAGCCAAAAATGACAACCTGTCCGAATACTTAGCCCTGGTCAAGGAGAAAATGACGAAGTTCGCAGCTGTAGAGGTAAAGCACGTTCCCCGCGAACACAACGTCAGGGCAGACGTTTTGTCTAAACTGGCAAGCACAAAGAAGAAAGGCGGAAATAAGTCCGTCATACAGGAGGTACTTCCTCGACCCAGTATCGAGAAAACTTCCCGGACCCTTGACATACAAATGATCGGCGACAACAACTGTTGGATGACCCCCATTTACAACTATCTCACTAGGGACGAACTTCCATCCGACCCCAAAGAGGCCAGCGTAGTTAGGCGAAGAGTCTGCTCATATGTCCTGGTCAAAGATAAACTCTACAGGCGAGGGTTCTCCATCCCGCTACTCAAGTGTGTGGAGGAAGAAATGGTCGCCCACATCTTGAGCGAAATTCACGAAGGAATCAACGCCCAACATCTCGGAGGAAGGTCCCTTGCCCGGAAGGCCCTTCGAGCAGGATACTACTGGCCAACCATGCAGCAAGACGCTACGGAACACGTGAAGAAATGCGATAAATGCCAACGGCACGGGGACATGCACCTAGCTCCACCTAACGAGCTCAAGGCTATGTGTTCCCCGTGGCCATTTGCCTGGTGGGGCCTGGACATCCTGGGGCCATTCGTGGTAGGATCAAACCAGAACAAATACTTAATAGTAGGCGTGGATTACTTCACAAAATGGATAGAAGCGGAGGCTCTAGCCAAGATAACTGCCCTTAACATATTGCGTTTCTACAAACGAAATATCCTTGCACGTTTTGGCATCCCCCAGGCGATAGTCACGGACAATGGAACACAGTTCACGGACAGGAAGTTCCAGGACTTCGTCACCCAGCTGGGCATGAAGTAACACTTCGCATCCGTCGAACATCCCTAGACAAACGGGCAAGCCGAAGCGGCGAACCGAGTCATCCTTCGAGGCCTCAAACGAAGGCTGGACGAAACGAAGAAAGCTTGGGTCGAGGAGCTGCACAGCGTCTTATGGGCATACCGCACAACTCCACACTCTTCAACCGGGGAAACACCCTTTCGCCTGGCCTACGGGACCGAAGCTGTAATTCCCATTGAAGTTCACGTACCTTCCAGGCAGAAAAAATCACCCCTGGACGAGGAAATGAACGACGAAGCACTAAGGGAGGAACTCGACCTCGTCGAAGAAGTCCGGTCAGAGGCATTCCTCCGCGAAGCCTCATTAAAACAAAAAATTTCCATCCGGCACAACGCCAAAGTCATACGACGAGAGTTCGACGTGGGCAGCCTCGTCCTAAGAAGAAACCATAAAAACTCTCGCGAAGGCAAACTAGCCGCTAACTGGGAATGACCCTATCGTGTCCGGGCAAAAACGGAGAATGGGGCCTATTACCTAGAACATCTCAACGGGAAGAACTTTCTCGACCATGGAACACCAAAAAGTTAATGCAATACTATAGCTAAGGTCTTAACTGTCGGTCTGATTCGTCAAAACTACCGACCACTATGCACGCCTAGGTACAAGCGTCGCATGTCAGTAAAGCAGAACCCCGCTCAGGAACGAGCCAGGTCCCTGCTCGACAACGGTCCCTCAATCGAGCACCGCCGTCGTCAAAGTACCACGATAGGCAGAACACCCAGCTCGCGATGGGAGGTTTACGCCGCGAACTCATACCTCAAACGCGACCTGAGCTCCGCTCTCTCGCCCGGACATTCCCTGGCCGTTCGACTAGTACCCCTCACTGCCGAACACATATACAATGAGTAATTCCCTGAAACTTAAAGCAAATCAAAGTAATCCCTATTACGGGAACACATGTATATTGAGCAAAAATACAACACTTAGCAGAAATCAAAACAAATAAAACCATGCAAATCACAAAACCGACCACGAGGACCGGACACATACATAATTAAAGTGATAAGCAATCACGAGGACCACGATTGTGCTTGTTACATTAACAGGGGGCCAGGCCCCCATACAAAAGAATAAGTTACATCAAAAGATACACGACACGCAGGCCGGACAAATTACAACAAGGATAAAAACCCTATCACTCCTTCATCTGCTCAGGCTGCTCGGGGTTGGGCTCAGGCTCCTGGGTCTCCCCGTTCAGAACTTCAACATGCTTGTCACCACCAAGGAGAGAGTTCGGACTGACTATCCTTCCATCCTCGACATGAGCCAGACAGTGGGTACCCTCGGTGGAGATCTCAACCCTTGGGTTGACCACCCACAGTTGGGCCACAACATTCTTAAAAGATTCGTCCCCGATGACAATGTTGTCATCCTCGGCCTTCAGCATACGAGCAACCAGCTCGGCCCTCGTCTTCATTTCCCTCACATCCTCAGGTTCTTCGTCGGCCGGAGCACTTGCTAACCTCAGCTGCTCAATCAGCTCCTTGGCTGCCTTCTTCTCCGCTGCCAGTGTAGCATTCTCCTCCCGCAACCTGGTGGCCTCCTCGTCTGCCTTCTTCCGAGAATCACCAGCGCTCTTAGCTTCCTCCTTGGCCTTCCTCACCGTCTCTTCCAAAGACGATATGGTAGCCCAGGCAGCCCTGAGCTCAGACTCAGTAGAAGAGTCCCCTTCAGCATAGATGGCCGCCATTTCCTGGACTCTGACCAGGGCAGAAGTATCCTGCGCAACCAGCGCCCTCTTGCTCGGGCGATCCATGCCCTCCAGCTGGAGAGACTCTGCCCACGACACAACCAAGGACGTCCCCTCGAAGAATCTTTTGTCAAGAATACATGGAGGAAGTTCGAACTTCCCTTTCTCTGGTGCCCGACTGAGATCTACCGCTTCAGCGGCCCTGGACCGCTTGAACCTCGAGGTTAGAGGCAAGGGAGATCCCTGGGCAGGAGTAGGCGAAGGAGTCCCGCAGCAGGTTGAGGATGAGGAACACGCTGGGGAAATCGAGTTTTGGGAGCAGCCGCCCCGGGCTTGTTCCTCGCCATAGCATTCTTTACCATTCTTTCATGAGCGGAAGGCATCTCACCTGCAAAAACAAAACAAATATGTTAGACGACCAAGGAAAAATATGTCGGGCAAGTCAAGTAACTAGGACTACCGAGCAATTTATAAGCATCTGCAGGAGTCTTGCACTCCAAAAGCGCCTTGGTGTTAATAAAACGATACTCCACCCGCTGGCTACCGTCCTCCTCGAAAATCGGGGACCCCTTCTTTGTCCAGTATTCAGCGAGCCGGAAAGAGTTAACGTAGTTCACCAGCTTTTCGTAGCCAACCGAATCCTGCCCTTCCAGCATGTGCGGCTGAGCAACATACTCGTTGGGCTCCTTAGAAAAGTGGCCGGCACTCTAATGAAAGGGAAAATTGAATTCTCTCTCCCCGATCAGCTTCCCGTTTTCGTCACGCATGTCATTACCGTCCTCGTCAAGGGACACCGCCCAGACATACGCACTGTCCTGGGCCCTCTCCGACACAGGCTCTATGATATAGAACCTTTCTTTAAACGTATGGATTGACTCCGAAAATGGTTTGAACAACTTACAGGACTGTTTCAACGACACCCAGCCGTATCTCTTCCCCGTCAACTGCCGCTGGAGATGGAAGATGGTGAAAAACAGAGGAATAGTAGCGCCTATATACAAGAATTCACACGTCAACTCAAAGGCACGGATGAACGCCAGCGAATTGGGATGCAACTGCGACGGGGCAAGATCCAGATGCACGAAAACTGACTGCTGAAAATCAGTGAAGGGCAGCCTTAACCCCAACTCTTTAAATGCATATTCGTACATGGCGAACCGCTCCCCAAAGTCTGTACATATCCGATCATCCTCGGAGAGGAAGTGCATCTTCCATTCCCCCTCTGGCCCAACGGCCGTGAAGACATCCCCAAGGTAGGTCGCAAAGGTAGATACGTGCTCGGTAGGCTCAGCCACCAACCACTCCTCAGTAGAATCCTCGTCGGCCTCCTCCACGACTTCGCTGGGGATAGTGGAAGCTTCCGTACTGCTGTTCTCCGAGGAGCTCTCCTCGGATGAGTCTATTATGATCTCCTCGTCAGGCCCTGTCGCCATATGGATCACCTGAAAAGCAGAGAAAAAAGTGAATTCGACGAAGAATCAAATCCACCCTTTCACCGCTAGTCAAGTGAAAGGGCGCGCAAAGGGCTGAGGACGGCGTCCCCGGCCTAAGCCCTAATATTAAACAAAAGCTCAACAGTCTCCTACGAGGAGACGCTCGGGACAAACCACTCTCAAAACGAGGAGCCTCCTCGAGCCTTTCCCAGTTTCTGTTTGAAGCTTCACCGGAAACTGCAAACTCTCACCGGAAACTTCATCGAAGCACCGGAAACTGAGTAAACGCAACGATTACCTATGCGTCATTATCGCGACGACGCCGGAAACCGCCCTATTCGCGAGTTATCTAAGAGGTTCCAACAACCTCGTCGGCGGCAGAAATGGCTTAGCCACCGTCCACCACCAACAAACCCAGAAAAGCTGCCTTATGTCATCTAAGCCTAACCTAGCCACATGCAATCTAAAACCGGCATGAAAAAGATGAAAGAACACGAGATCAGAGAACTTACGTGGTTAGAAAAGCTGAAAAACGGATGCTCGAAGTTGGTAGCGGCAGTTGAAACGGCGGACGACGGCGGTGGACAAAGCTTTCTGAGGAAGACGAAGAAGAGAGAGAAGCGAAAGTTCCAAATGGCCTGGGTCTTTCTCCTTTTATACTGTTGAGGAGCACGTGCGGAGGCACGCTCACGTAGGTCATAATGGCTGTAGACTAGCCAGCATTACCTAGTTACTGCAGCACAAGGCTCGAGGCACACGTGGCGCCCCAACGTTTCAATTCTTCCTAACCGTTGGCTTCCCCGTACGACGAGCAGACCAGACACGGTCATAGATCTTATGAACACCAGGGACCACGGCCACCACGAGACAACTCCATCTGTCACCAAACGAAGACTCCATTATGGTTTCCCGGAACAACGGGCTATCCTTAAGTCATCACTCCCATGCTCGAGAACAACGACTTGGGGGGCTCCTGTTCTGGACTGGACCAATGGCTAGGCATGACTCAATCCGCTTTTGTTCCCAAAACGGCCCAATTGTCTAAGTCCAATTCATAAAGGGGCAAAAGTTACCTTTCTGCCCCCCAACCGGGCAAGGAGTACATCGCTCCTTCCCGGTACTGCTGCCCGTTTCGCACGGCTTCATCCGTCCCCGAACAGCTAAGGGCATGTGCCCAAAACTACGCCTTTGTCCGACATAACGGCTAGTTTGGGTAGTTACCTATTCTTCGGGAAAACGGTTATTTTGCCCCGAAAATAGGACCGTTGGCCACGCGCTGGGGGCACTATATAAACCCTCTCACTTGAGAGGGTCAGATATCGAATAATCACCCTAAGAACTCATACTTTGTACTTGCCATTTTTCTCTGACCCTTTCTTACTTGAGCGTCGGAGTGCCTTGCAGGTACATCTCCCTCCTCTTCATCTCACGCCCAGCATCACAGACGTTCTTGACGGCCCATCACAAGATCTAATCAAACCTTCACGATCAGTATTTGATGTAAACTTAAAGATTGAGTGAACTTGTTCTAATAACTTTTCTAGCGTGTTTTGACAAAGGGGAGAACATATCAATCAATAATGAACAAAAATAAAATTAGGAATCATATTGAAGTGAATGGATGCGATTACTTTTCTTGGCTTTCTACCTTGTCCACTTTTTATGTCAATAGAGAATGGTAATAATCACAAGATAAATCACTTCAGAAAAACTGTTTGTTTTACAATATTTTAAAGTTACAGAAAAAGTTAAATACAAAGATGATGGATATTTATGAAATTCTTTCATTATAGAAGGGGCAAGAACGTGAATTGCAGAAAAGCATAATTTTTCAAGCCTTATCTTAATAAATGAAGTCGGCTACGTTAATCAACTTTCACCATGTTTTATCTAGAATCATGTTTCTTTCGTCATAATGTATAAAATTTTACAAGAATCATTACATTAAAAATTTGTTATTTCCTGCAAGTGCAACATGCACAGCGAGGCAAATGGAGAAAAACATCATAACTTCAGTCGATAGCATCTCAGAGCCTTCCGAGGCAACAAGAAAAATTGAGCTCTAACATAAATTAGAACATTAATTCTAAAAGTTAACGTTGTTGGCAAACTTCTATTTTACTGCAGAATCACTATTCCAATAGCAGTTTAGTCAAGCCCCCAATCACTGCCACAGTATTGGATCCAGAAATACATTCATCTTCAACAAATGGAATTGTTTTCCGTATCGTCATATTTATTGGAATGCTCCCTTTGTCTGCAAACCACAAACATTAGCAATTACTACCAGTAACTCAAAACAGCTCAAAATACTAGATACAATAATGCTACTCATACAACCCACAACACAACAGCGGTTACAATATGTGGCATCAGGTGCAATTACTGGAATATGCTCATCATAACAAAAGATTTACTAGCTACCTTCATTTGTGCAGTCCTTTTCTATGCAAACGGCAGCATAATGAGAACCAAGTAACTCTAGAAGCACAAAATGCCAATTGCTTGAGAGATTCTCAAGGTCACTAGAAAGCTCAGCAGAAATTTCATCTTCCTGTCAGATAAATAAATAGCTTCATAAATTGTTGAAGCAGAAAAAATCACTAATTCACATGCGAACAGTGTTGTTAAATATCAATATCGGAAAATATCGGATCACCAAAAAACCGATATGAGAAATATTGGATCGCATAGCGGGCAAATATCGGAAGCCGCAAAGTAGTTAAAACAGAAATAAAAACTCAAAAAGTTGAAAATTTAAATTGAAAATTTCAAATCTAATAACTAAAACAGAAAAGCTACAAACAAAAATTTAAAAGGAATTAAAACTCAAAAAGTTAAATAGTTCAAACTAATAACTAGTTGTTCTTCTAAGTATAACTAATGATAAAAGATTTAACTATTCTCCTTGTGGAATTTTTATGTAATGGTTGACAGAATTTCCATCCGATGTCAGTCCTTAAGGAAGGATTTGATGTTTCTGTCACTTTCCATACTATTAACAAATGTTCACAAATAGAGGAACAAATAAAAACACATAACTCAACAAATGAAAACACAGAACTTAGTATAATGGAAAGAAACTAGTTTGAAAAAATTAAAGGAACGAATGTAATGGAAAGAAACTAGTTTGAAAAAATTAAAGGAACGAATGAATAGAAACCAAAAATCTAGAGAACAAAAGATAAAAAAGAAATCATCTAAAAAAAGATTTATCTGAAAAGAATTCTGGTGAAGAAATGTAAAAGCTTGAAGAAATGAAGAAGAGCGGCCAAAGAATTGAAGGAAGAGAAGTCGAAAAATGAATTAACGGGATGAATGAACATGTAGATATATATAATACGAGGCATCAACTCAGTATGAAAGAAAAGGAAGAATGAACAAGTGAATATAATACTAAGCACCGATTCAGTAGCCAACATTTTCCTTTTTCAATGTTTCCACCTATTTAGATTCTACTTTTCCACCTCTTCGCCTTCCCCTCTTTAATGTTTCTACTTTTCCACCTCTTCACCTTACCCTCTTTAATGTTTTTAAAAATGATTTATTATAAAATAATAATAAAAATATGGCTTCTGATATTCCATTCATAACCAGTATACCAGAAAATCGCCGATATCACAAGCATCGCGAAATTGAAATGTTATACCGGCTTTCGTATCGGATAGCCAAAATTCCGATACGCAATACCGGTATACCGGCTATACCGGATATTAACAACACTGCACGCGAACATGTCAATACTAAATACTAATGTAATTTTTGGTCTGGCCGAATATCAGCAGGGTGTGCCCGTATGACAGTAGTTGACTCTAGTAGTTGACTCCAGCAGTTAACCAACATATAATATAATATTCAGTGTTTCAAAAACCAAACCTAACAGTTTTCAACCAGTTGAACCTTAAGCCTGCTTTAACCATGACTTCTTCCCGTCACGGTTGAAGTATGACCCAGAGGTCTCGCCGGTTGATTTCCAGTTCGGTTTTTATAACATCGTTAATATCGAACAAACTTCTCACCGCTATGGCAGAATAGCGTAGCTGTGGTAGGGTTCGACGCAACGCTATTGTTCCGTGAGCCACTGCCAAACAATAGAGGTTGTGGCGTCTGCAAACTGCTATCGCTATTTGCTTGCAAATAATTGACCAACTCTTCTTCCTACTTGTAGTTCAGTTATGTTTTATTCTTCCTCTCTAAGTTTAATTACTCTATCTTTAGGTTCTTTAACTATTAAGAATAATGATCTCTTTAGTTTTGTGTATTGGTCTATTTTTGAGTATTTAAGTTTACTTTGTACCCTAGTTTTTAGCCTATGCAATAGCACCTATCCTGCTATCCACCATAGCATTTTCGGGGGGTTTGTGCTACGAAACGCTATCCGAGATTAACATTATAGCTTCTTAAGAAACATACCTTAGAAATTACATGGGGTAGAACGTGGATGCCTTCTTTCATATGGTCTTTTAATCGAATAGTGAAAGTATTAAAAGGTGACGCTGAGAAGCCCCTTCCAAGTGCTTTAACATATGCCTCCTATAAATGGAACATGTCTCTGTAAGTGAAGCTGCAGAGTAGCAAAAGAAATAGGTTGAATTCTCAACCTACTTATGCTCCCTCATTACATTATGCTTATTAAGTTATTATCATGTGTCAAAGGAAAGGTATGCTAAGTACTTTACGTTTGATTGATTGCACAAAAATAAAGAACTCAAACATAAACAGAGAACTACTAAAAGACTAGAGCTCACAAAGACAAGAAAAACATTTAGACATCTTTTAAAAAGCATTTTATTAATAGACATCCTAACCCGTTGAGAAGATGTTTAGATTACATTTATTATGTTTTGCAAACATTTCCAGTAGCATAACAGTTAGAAAATCTATTATCAATATCTTCAAAATAAGTAATGCTCAAAAAGGAAAATTATTGATACTAAGCTAAACAAAATACACAAATATTCTCCAGATAATAGTACAAAGAGTCACGTTTGTTTTCAACCGACTTCTAACCGAGTAGTGAAATTCAATAATGTGACTAACCTTCAGAGTCCATAATTTTATAAACTCATGGCGTCGTAGCTCAGGATCTACAATGTGAGCCAGCATTTCTACTTCATGGGGAGAAAAGTATCGACGTGCAAAGGCTAAAATGTCATTCTTTAACTTCCTTTGCTTCTCTTCCACATCAATACCAATCTACAACGAAAACACAAATTAAATATGTTCAAAGCTATAACAATCTATAGCAGAAAAAATGGTAAGTCTTAAAATTGGAACAGAATTTAATGACAATAATAAATAAAAATAACATTTGTATAATCATACTAAATGCATACCGGTGAGCCCACAGTTACTCCACATGCTATCAAAGAAGAAGTGTGTGAGATATTAAAATGTAGTGGTGGTAGGCTCCAATCATCAGCATATTGCCAGTCTACCTGATCAAATATGCTACTTAAGACTTTCAGTGTTTGCAAGAAAACTCAATGAACACTATATGTCAGCATTGAGAAAGTGCAACCAAACAAAAGTTACAGATAATACATTAATAATAAAAGCACACACCTCAGGCTTGCCAAAATTGTTCTTCCTAAACTTCAAGGATTTTGGATCAATCTGACAATTTGTCTGGTCTAGCAGTAAAATAAATTGTTTAGATACATGATCTATGTCGTGATATAAGAAAAACCAAAACCAAATGATACAAGAACATGAACAATATATAGATAGCATATTATGGCAAAAATTGATCCATGTACCTAACCCCACTTAGTGGGATAAGGCTTGGTTGTTGTTGTTGTTGAATTCAAAATAGCACATATATGTATATGCCATGCAAAAACCTCAGAATAAAAGTCTGCTAGATGATTAGTAGATAACATAGTAATAATGCTATACAAATGAAAAATATAAGAAAAAATAAGAAACTGAGTATCAGACCTTCAAAACTTACATCTTGCTAATGTAGTGCGAACCAACGCACGAGCTAGGAGTGCACTTTTCTTCAGCTCCTCCCCATGCATACGGAGTACATTTTCTTTCTCACAAGGTGATAATATTTCAAAGTATCGGTTCAATAGGTTTGTGCACTTTACCTCATCAGGTAGAACATACCAAAAATGTGCTTCTCTACATTGCAACATACAAGATAGTCAGTCAGCAATCAATATGTCAAGTGACAAGTATAATAGCACCAAATAGTGTAATAGTATCTTTATTTTAATCAAAAAATGATTCGTACATATGAATATGAACACGATATTGTTGAATAGATTGTAGAGTACAGCACAACAAAGAGTTAAATATTAAAAAATGATAACATACTTTTGTGCTGGAAGTTGCACGGGAGACAAAGAGCATGATGCAGTGGCAAGATTCCTTCCAAAGCAACATATGTTCATCATTAACAGTGGTTTTCTGTAAAGCATTGAACTCATGCATACTCAGCACCAAACAATACCTAGCATACAGTCTTCAAAATCAGTTCAATGATGGCACAGTGATTACACAGAACAAAAACAAACAAAACTAGTGATTAACTCAAAAACAATTTTCAATTGAACCAGAATAGATAAATGTTTTTCTAAATATGCATCACTTTTAGGTTTCTAGAGAAGTTAATGTTGAGATCATTCTTTTGTAAACAAATTCAGTCATGGCCTCGGTAAGGACACGGCTCAAATTAGGTCACCGGTGGAACTGACTAATTGAATCGGATTAAACCTGATGTCTCGGTCGTATCACTATACTAGGTAGTTAATCGCGGCAAAAGCGGCAGATCACGGCGGTGCCGAGGGAGCGCGCATCGCTGTCGCGACTGCCTCGGATGCATTTCGCTACAATGAACTTTTTTTTACAGTAGAAAGAGGAGGAAAGGTGAAGAAGAAATGAAAAATCACAATACGAACCAGTGGCGTGCTTGAATTACAGTGGCGGCTGTTTATTTTGCTATGTTAAACGTTACAAAGGTGGCGTGAAGGGACGGAGGTTCGGCGAGGAGGCACGTCTGGCGGAGAATGATAGGGGTAACACAAACCAAAGATTATTTTAATAAATAAAGTTTTTAAAGACTTTTAACATTTTTGTAAAACTATATTGATTTTTGAGATTTTCATTAAAAATTTAAAGGATCGTTTGCATTAAAAAAGAGAATTTTCTTTAAATAACATGTTTTTTTAATTTAAATACTACATAAATCATATTTTCAAAATATTTATCAAAATAAACATGTTTCAGAATAACCTAAGGAGAAAGCGTCATTTGACATGGCGTCTACACTAATTTTTGCATTCATGCGTCATTTTATTTGGAATGTTCATATCACATAAGCCATATGAAATTGTGCCACTCTATAAACTCATAACTCATGCATCATTTCATATGGCGCATCCTCTTTATATTATTTTTATTTTATTTTATTTTTGTTTTTAAAAAATGTAATTAAAAATAAAAAAATAATAATAAATAAAAAAATAAATAGAAAATAAATAAAATTATTATTTATATACATTAACGGTTACAACAATTGATTAAAAAATTAATGTCTCGCCCGATCGAAACGTCCCCCAGTTCCACATCCCGGCACATTAGCCTACCTCTGTGGTCTACCACGGTTTTTGTTGAGGTGTTTGTGGTCTTTGCGTACTGGCCTCCGAAAAAGGTATTTGGTGCGAGGGTCCCGACGTATTTGACATATTTTCAATCATTTGTCCCCAATAGTCGGGGTGGCTGCCAACAACGTTGTCGTAATTCAGTTTCGTGCCCATGCTTTCGAAGTTAGATCGTAGAGGTTGGGTTAGGTGAGGACGATATGGTTGGCCAAATTGGTACATTAAATTGTTTTGAAAACGATGCAATGGCTGTTGTGGGGTAAGGAAGTAAAATAGTGGTTGGGTGTTTTGTTGGTGGGATGTCTATGTGTTCATTTATGGGGGGCTATGATGGGATGGGATGGAGTCGAATGAGTAATCGTTATAGGCAGATGTGGTGTCGGTGTGTAGATGTTGGCGGTAAGGGTCGGGCTCTTGCTGTTGTGTTTGGGTGGGTGACATGAATGGGTTGCGGGTTTGGATGTTTGATGGTTGGGTGTACATGACATGTCGATGGTGTGAGGTGGGTAGTTGGGATTGGGTGGGTAGATATTATTGTTGGGTGTGGTAAGAAGGTTATGGGGTTGGTTGTTAGGCAGGTGTTTGTTGTTGGGTGTATGACAACGGAGCACGTTGGCGCGGGTCGATCAAATATGTTGGCTCAGACACAAATTATTTCGTTGTAATCGACCTAAGTCAATTCATTTAGTGATGACCTGGTCTAGCCCCCTCCACGACAAGCTCGTTTAAGATGTGGCGACGTCGATTCTTCCAATGTCGACACATTTCACTAGCAAAGTCTCTCCAATCTTCGTAACCCCAATGTGCATCTACTCTCAAATGATGTCAGTCTCAAACACGTCGGAGGGACTGGAATATCTTGTTGCATGACGAACTACAATTTCACTCTATCACTTTAGTGCATCTCCACTGTAGTGAACCTAATGATTGGTGTTTTTGTTGTCCAGACTGCAAGATCATCGGGGTTAGGCTGATGGTCGAGACCTAGATACGACCTCCAGACAAACTACATAATAAAAATACATAATGAGAAGAATTGCGGTATGTTAATTTTATAGTCAAATTTATAGTAGTTTAAAATAAATTACATCAATCGGTCCAATGTGGTCTAAAAGATTGTGGTACATGATTATTGCATTTCTGGGACATCGGTTGTAATTCATCCCCAGAACTGACCACCTAAAACAAAAAGTGAGAAAAGTAATTAGTTACAAACAAACTTTTTTTTACAGTAGACATTTGAAAATTTAAAATAAACTTACTTGTTTACGTAGAGGAATGTGAATGGATATGGGTTGACCGGGGCGAGTGTCAGCATTCTTGACCAACCTCATGCTTGTAGTAGAAAGGCGTAAGCATAAAACGTACAAGTATCTTTTTTTTTTGCATTTTTACACAAGGAACTATATACATGGGTCAAAACAGCTGAACCCCAAATATATGTGTCTACTTTATTAATGTTTCGTAACAACGACAAATATATAATAATTACCGTATTTTCGGTACTTTCATGAAATAAAAAATGACCAAATAAAATCATAATATAACACCGAGTTTTAATTATCTTTTCATACTCGGTGGATTCGTCGTCTAATGTTAAACTGGAATAATGTTCTCTAAGGTATTTTAAATTAATACCTTGACCCCTGGGTCGACCTAAAGATTGTGTCGGATTTGTGTCTTCACAAAGAGGGATGCCCAACAAATCTTCGCATATTTTGTTATCCAATTTAACTTTACCGTTAACAGCCT